>CM073538.1:20051067-22451067 GCA_037074615.1 Leucaena leucocephala | reverse complement strand
ATTTATAATTTTTTAAAATATTTCTATCGATTACACACATTGAAAATTTATATCTAAGAGCAGTCATAATAAAATATAATATTTTAAAAAATACTAAAATATATTTATTAAAATAATTAATATAAATAATTTCTTTAATCCATCCAAACTATTTATCTATCTCTTATATTAAAGACAAGAAATAATATTATATTAATTAATTTCTTTTATACAATTAGTTGAATATATAATATATTAAGAATAATAATATTTTTTAAAAAAAAACCTAAATAAGAGTTCTTTTTATTAATTAAAATAGAATGTTTGAAGAGAATATACAGCGTTTAATGAAAGGTATATGTAAAAAACACAGAGACAGTTACTATAAAATATAAAGTATTTAATTGTGTCTACTAAAAGCGAATTAAATTATGAACGACGGAACCCTTTACATCCAGCAAAATAGGGACGGCACGTGCGGGTAAATACTATTTAATTCTTCAAGTTCTTTCTTTCATACATTATTAGTGCTACTACAACTTCTGATCACTCAAACTTTATTGATTTTCATCTCTCAAATTTCAAACCATCAATTTTAATTCTTCAGATTTCTCTGTCTAATATATTAATCTGTAAAATATAATAAAAACCTAAACCAAATGACTAAAATATATAATTCCAAATTTAAGAGATCAAAATCACAATTTGTTCAAATTTGAAGGACAAGAGATTTTATTAATCCAATTATTAAATGAAATGCAATATGTATTAAATAATAGAGTCACATTCTTTTATTTTTTTTATCGCATATATTATGCTGTTTCAATAAAATTTAGTGAGAGAAAACAGACTGTTTCGAAATATGAAAAAAGTACACAGCGATGCCCAATTTAGTATATATATGACATGTCCTTGTTAAAGCACTTACACATAATACAGAGTTATGGCATTGGCGTAAGTTATTTATTACCCATTCATGTTATACAAGCAAGCATTCCGCATGGCTGTTTTTCTCAGAGCTGAGCAGAGTTATTGGCGATGGCACCAGCACTAGTGTCCTTGTCAAAGCACTTGCACATGATAGAGTTATGGCATTGGCGTAAGTTATTTATTACCCATTCATATTATACAAGCAAGCATTCCGCATGGCTGTTTTTCTCAGAGCTGAGCAGAGTTATTGGCGATGGCACCAGCACTAGTGAGAAGCGGAGTAAGTTGACCCGCTTGGTATTTCTCCATAACAGCTGCAAGATCCACGAGACACCATGTTAAACATGTAAGACTCATCCCATTACATAAGGCTTAATCTCTCTTCAAATATACTCCTATGAATTCACTCATGAATCGAGAGCATCAAAATAAAAGAAGCATAAGAGTGTCCCCTTACAGTCACAACCACCAATGTGCTTTCCTGCTATGAACACATTAGGCACGGTCCTTTGGCCTGTCCATTCAGCCAGAGCTGCCTGAATATCCCCCCCGTCACCTTCAAATAGTAAAAAGCAAATCTTCAGAGGAAACTGAAATTAATAAAATAGTAGTAGTTGAGCAAGCAGCATGTTGCTCAGTCGGGTACTATTTAAGTTATTTGTTTGAATACAAGAGGAAAAACGACAACCAATCAACACACGGTCACAACAACCAAAGCCTAGGCCATAACTTGAAGCTGATTCACGTATGTAAATGTAATGCAATCTAAATATGTGTGGATCAATCCCATGAAGCGGTTCAAGGTCTTCAGGGTACGTATAAATATATCCATAAGCAAACTATCTTACACAAAGGAGTGGTTTCTTTGAACATTTAAATAGAAAGAGTAAAAATGTCTCACCTTACTTTACTTAATATAATCCAGCATTAGATAAGGGTGTGATCATTCTAAGAACTAAAAAAAGGGGTTAGTACAATGTTTAATCTTTATAATTTTCTCTCATTTTAGTTTTAGTCTGTAAAGGTTTTAATACTTAAAGCAAAATGGTCCAGATCCTTGCAATGTTTTAGATAGAAAAAAAAACTTAAAGGACAAAAACTTATATGGATTAAAACTAGGAACCAAAATTAAAATGAGAGCAAACTATAACGACTAAACATTATTAACCCGCTATAGAATAAGTCAAACTTTTCCCATTACACACTTAGAGAAGTATGATCTACCACTTTGCATAGCAGTTTATATAATGAATGATCAGGTAGGAAAAAGACGTTCAGAAGAAATCACTGAACCGCCAACCGCCAACCGCCATGATTGTGATAATTAGGAATTAGTTAATGGGCAAACTTCAAAAGACAAATGGAAGGAATACCTGGCTTATGACCAAAAGACAGCTTCAAAGAAGCCCACAAATCAACTTGTATATCAACATAGAAAGCTACGGGGCTCTCAAGACAAGTTTTGAAAATAACAATATCAAGAGCATCCACAGAAACTTACTTTCCTCATCTAATTCAATGACCTTATACGCTGCTCCTAGCTTATTTAAGAGATCTTTGACCCTCTTGCAGTAACCACAGTGCGTCTTGCTGTCAGTAAATTTTCAATTTTCAAATTAAGTCATAGAGATACAAGTAGAAATTGATTCAATGAAACAGAATAAGAAAATGCACCAATTGGAGGAGGGGAGAGCACGAGAGCAAAATGAAAACCAATGAATGCTTCGCTAAAATAAACTAAATATAGCAGCTATATCTGAATCAACACTATTCAACAGAAGCGTACATGTAAAATTACGTTAAAGGAAACAAAAAATTCAAAAGCGCATACAAGCAAAAGCGTGCAAAGGAGTTCGTATCATTTTCCTAAAGGCTACAAAGTATTAAGGTCTATGACATGAATGCTCAGTAGACAACAAATATAAAATCTTGCTTGAATATGAAAAGTGTATTTGAAGAAATGAATCAGTCAAGAACTCGAATTGGAGGTAGAGTTATCCATTCTTTCAATGGCCACTGATGGTCATCTTGCTTCTCACCTCAAAAAGTAACATCAAGTTTACCAAATACAAAACTGATCATTTCTAGTTGCTGTTAAGGATAACAAGAAGCATACCCTTTGGATTATAACTTCTACAAGGCCAAGAGCTGTATAGAAAGGAAGAAATAAACTCACACACAATATGCCTAACAAACTTTCAGCCCTGACTACAAAATTTCCCTTCTAGACAAGGTATTCTCTTCTGGCTGGTGACTGTAAGTTTTTGGGTAGAATTAGCTAGTACGAAAATAAAATCTTCACACAATTCCATTTACCCTTTACCATAAGGTCACACAAATAATCATATCGTAAAATGACGTCTCATTCGTCAAATTTCAGACCCCAGTTTCGCTCCCCAGTTAACCAAGTCAGGCAATCAAAAGGCAGAGATTTCCCAAACAAATTAATACCAAACTGCAGCTGAACAACAACCCTGGATGGATTTAGTACCTGAAGACAACGACGGGAGTAGAGGATACTATCTCCTTAGCCTTATTCAAAGCCATTTCCCGCTCTTCCTTGCCCTTCTGTGAGCTTAGAATCGATCCCATCCCTGTGTTTTTATAATAGCACTATAAGAATATAACGCGAGAGGATGAACACAGAGAAAAGAGGCGACAGGTGTTAGGAGCTCCTTGAACCTATCTTCTTGCTGGCTCGATAGCACGTAAACTTGTCAAAACGAGAGAGAGAGAGAACAAGACCAAAACAGGGAACAGGTGTTGTGAGTCGGAGTTGCTTGCAGGCAATTAAGGAACAGAGAATTTAAGAACAAAAGAACAAACAACAAAGTCAAATCTGCCGATGGTGATCGGAATCAGGCAATCTGCGGACAAGCCAGAAAATAGAAGAAAAGTAAGCGTTCGGTCCACGCCGACCTGGGTTGAATTTGAGAGCTTTTACTTCTGGTACTGTATATGCGCAGTGATTACTTTTCATCGGTGATCTCTTGCAACACCGCGTTCTTCACTTTCCTCTTCGACTCTATTTAACCTTGCGTCGATTTAAGGTTTACCCTTTTTATTTTAAAAAACAAAATAAAAACGAATACTCCTTTCAATGCTTAAAACTACCCTTCCTATTCAAAATTAAATAAATTATTTAATTAATATATATAAATTAACGAATATACACTATAAATTTGTTGTGAAAAATTAAATTTAGTTTTAATTTATTTATTTATTTAATTTTTTTAATATATCTAAAAAGTCATTTTCTTTTTATTTTAATTTTTTAAATAAATTAAATTAATTAATTATAACTAAATATAATCTCTAAAATATATTTATATAATAATTAATTTATCTATATTAGTTATATAGTTATTATATTAATTATAATTAATTAAGTTATTTAATTTTTTTATTTATAAATTATAAAAAAAATCTACGAACCCTATATTAGTTAATTCATGGTGATTTATATCAATTTCAAGATTCAAGGTTGACATTTCACAATTAATTTTTTTTACTAATATCTTGTAGTTGGATGGTTTGGATGATTTTAGTCTAACAACTTAAAATAGAATAAAATATGAAGAGGCTAGTTATTTTTTTTTGTAAAAAATTTAAATAAATTTGACACCTATTACTTATTAAAATTAGAGTATAATTTTAGGATTTATAAAATATTTATTAAGAACTTGCGATATACATATTAAAAGATAGTGTTAATTTTATAAAATTAAACTCATAACAATAATAAAAATTAAACTCATATATTTATAAAATATATTTTTTATTATATGTGTTAATTTTAACTTATTGAATATGTTAGTTATATGTCTATCCACGAAGAGACGACCATGCCATATTTTTTTATAAAAAAATATATTTTTTTTATATACAAAATTTTTAAAAAATAAATTGAATTGAATTCATTCACAATTTAAATATAAAGATAGTGAAATTTTTGTAAATTTTCAATCTCATAGGGATTCGGCTACTCTTCTGGGCTTGAGTTTGTCCGCAAGACCCAAATTGCACTTAGGCTCCAAAGTATTTTGTAGGGAAATGTTAGCCGAGAAAACAACAAAATTGAGTGAAAGGAAATCCTTTTTTTCAGGCCCAGGTATCTTAATACTATCATGTACTAATTATTAGCACATATTTTTAACAGAAAATAGAATTTTAATTTGTTATATTACGAATAACTAACGCTTTTTTCTAGCCCTAAACCTCATTGGTAGATCTTGTTTTAAAAACATCAAAAGTAAAATTATATAAAAAGATCCATGGGTCAAAAATATATTTTTTTTATCTATGAATATCTAATCAAGTCAAATTCAAGCATTATCAATCCTATTTGGTAGTAGCTTTTTTAGAAGTGTTTTTTACATTTATACATACTCACTTAAGATTTTGTATTGAAGTGGCCAAAACCTTTTTTTTATTTAGACCAGTCCTTATTATTGGTAGTCAAAAAAGATGTTATAGCCATATAAATTGAAAACTCAGGTAAACCATAAAAAGCTTTAATATAATTCATCCTATCGTTCGGCTTAAATTTAAACATGTATAAGTTGAGCCTTGCAAACTCGACCTGAAGAGCAGTGAAGGGAAAGAGAAAGAAAAGAAAGGAGGATATAATTATTGGTTGTGGCCGGAATGGGGCACCTTTTGTGGGCGGGAAAGAATCCACATGACCTCTAGAGACAGGAACTCGTGGAGAATCTGCTGTATTCATTGAAAGTGACTTGTTTATGTCCTAATCACATATCTGAACAATCATTCGGCAGTCTCATTTTGTTTAATCACTCGCTTTTACCTCCAACATCGCAAGTGTTTCTCACATTTCTATTTCCCAATTTGATGAAAAAGTCTCTTGTAATGCAAGCATTTTGCATCCTTATAAAATATTTATTGACTTCCCCACAGGTCACGTACCTGAACTAAAGTGCATCGTTATTAAATATTTAACATGAACATGCATTAAACCCTTTTAATGATTTCATTTTGATGCCCCAGCCCCAGCCCCACTCCATTCTTATTTTTCTACAAACACCCACCACAAGATTGATCGTTGGGGGATCTTCTTTTATTTGTTGGGAACTATATATAATAAATTAGAGATAATTTTAGGTATCGTTATATATATATGGGTTCATGTATTAACCCATTTGATGCTAAAAACACTTTTAATCTCTATATATATTTTTTTTGTTACCAAAATTTTTAAAAATGAGTTAGAACTCATTTACTATTTAAGAGTAAGGAAAAATCTCCCTTCTTTATAAGTGATACCAATGTCGAATAGGATGAGTCGTCTATTATCTTCAAACATAAATTTAAATACTTAAGAGTTAAGATGTATCCCAAAATATTAGAATTAAAACTATGATAAAGTGATATTTTTTAGAAATTGAATACGCTCTAAATAGTCGTATATTTTACCATTTTACTAATTAAATTTATTGTAGGTATTAATCTTTATATTAATCTCATTACTAAAACTAATAAGAAAAAGCTATCAGTTTAGGTCCACGTGAGGGATATGGCTTCTTATCTTTTAGAAGGGTCTCAATTTCCATTCAGTGTGTATATATAGCAAACCTAACTGGAAGGAGTCTCCCGTCTATTCTCAGTACCAGGGAAGAGATTATTATATATATATATATATATAAATCTTAATTTTTTGTAAATAAAAATTAAATAACAACATTTGAAATTTATAAAGGATACAAGTACAAAATATATATAGAGAGAGAGAATATATGCTATGATTATAATATGTACTAAGCACGCATGAACCGTTATTCTATAAATGTGGCTCACAAACAAAACGTAAAACGGTAAAGTTAGCTCAGATAGCTTTTTAAGAAACGAGTTTATAAAAAAAAATTAAATAATTTATAAAAAACAGTAATTTTAAATAAATAAATATCTGAATAATTATTTTTAAAAATATTTTTATTATTAATAAATTATAAAAAATAATATAATATTAAATAAAGAGATATAAAATATAAGAGGAGAAATGACGTAAGAAAGAAAAGATAGAGGGTGTAAGAAAAAATAGGAGAGAGGAGATAGAGTATAAAAAAAATAGAGGTAATATAATAATTGATTAGTTTATAAGATCTTTTACTGTTCCATAAACTACTCTAACCAGTTTATCTAAAATTTTAGTTTTAAACTATGATTTAATTTAAAAATTTATTTAAATAAATATGATTATTTATTTTAAAATTTTTTTAAATTAAAATTTTATCTAAAAACTCTTTGGAAATAAACAAACTGAAAATTTGATACTTATTGCTCTTCCATATCCTTTTTAAAAAATTTAAAAAACTTTGTTAAATGTTAAATTATAACAAAATTTCAATATTCTTCTTCGATCTGGGTAACTCGTGGGGAGAGTGATGGAAAAACAAATATAAAGTGATAATATATTTTTTTATGATTTATTATAAATATTTTATTAAATTTTACAAAAAAGTCTTGCGTTAATGATTTCATCTATAAATGGAATCGAAGGGAGCATATTTTTTAACACATATACGCAAAGGTTTTGTTCTTACCATCCTGAATGATTTGCACTGCACTTTGCGGAGGCTTCTTTTGTGGGGAAAAGCGTTAGACTGGGAGCATTCCTGTCCTCTGTTTCCACAGCTTTGCTCTTTGGCCTATCGCGCAATTCTCCATGAACTTGAATTCCTTGTCTCGGACATAGAAATGGAGAATCCGTTTGACTTCCGCTTTACCGCCGGATACTCTGAGCAGTCGCCGATGGCTCCATCGTTGCAGAAGACTGGTTTCCAGGAGGAATTCACGTCACCGGCTCACCACGTGGTTCCTCTGAGCTGGACATCTTCAATAGGACCAGAACAATTAGCCCGGTCCAGTTCTTCTTCATCGGCGCCAGATGCTCCGTCGTCATTGATGGTGGAGCTTCAGAGAGTGGAAGCTGGACCGGAGGAGGACGAGGAGGATTCTAAAAAACTTCGCTCTAAAATCTTTTGCCACCCTTTGTATCCTAAACTTCTGGATGCCTACATCGATTGCCAAAAGGTATAAGTCACGTGAATAAGAACAGCCTTTTCAGCCGATTCTCGCTCTCTTCAGACCTCGCCTGTCTCCCTTGAAAACGCGAAATATGTTGAAGTTGAGAAAAGATTTGTTACGTTTCTGGTTTGAAAAGCAAAGAGAAGAATATCATGTGTATCCTATTGTTTTCTCGTCTGCCATTGTAACCGAAGCACGTTTTTGTAAAGAGGAAGCGTAATTTCCGGAATCAGTTCCTTCTCTCCGTTTTGTTGCGGTTTTCACTGCTTAGAGTTTTATTTTGTTTCAGGCGGAAACTCCTTAATTCTGGCATTTTCAAAATTTCCACGCCTAATTTTCCCGCCTTCCGTTATTGTTTTCGCGTAATCTAAAAATCTGAAAATTGAAAATTCATATTCGTAGTTTGTTGTGTGACACGGCAAAACTCAACCAACTCTGCTCATAATCTGAAAGCTGCGTTTAGATGAAGTTATCGCGTTGTTTATTTGGATTGAAAGATCTGAGAGGAAAAGGTCTTCGTGTATTTATGTCTTTTGATTGATTACAGGTCCATTTCACGAAGTTTATTTTTTCTTTCTACTTTTGCTCTCTTAATTCCAGGTTGGAGCGCCGCCGGAGATAGCAAAATTGTTCGACGAAATCGGACGAGAGAATGGCGATCTATGTCAGAGATCTACTTACGTGGCTGCCGATCCCGATCTCGATGAATTCATGGTCTCTTTTACGGAAAACAAGAGCTTATTTAGAATTCAACAGTTTCAAACCCTAAATAGTGGCATTTCATTTCTTTTTCTGTCACTCGCCTTTTCTTCAAACGTATTAATGTATTGTGCTTTTGTTTTTTGTTGAAATGAAGGAAACGTATTGCGACTTACTGGTGAAGTACAAATCGGATCTCTCGAAGCCTTTTGACGAAGCAACCGCGTTTCTTAACGACATGGAAATGCAGCTTAACTCCCTCTGTAACGGCCATTCCCGAAACTACCATTCTGGTTTTTATCTCTGCTCCATAATCTCTTTTCTTTCTTTCTGATTCTTGTTTGAGTATTTTGATTTAAATCCGATTCCCCAGGAAAACTCCTTTTGTTTTATCTGATTCATGAAATTGAGATGATAGCTTAGAACTTGTAAGTCTAGGTTTAGATTTCAGCGTTCTCCGTCTAGAAGCATCCTTAAAGCTGTGCAGAAAGCGTTCATAAAATAATAAAATAATCCGAAATTAAAGTCCGCGTGTTTGCTGGTGGTCTTCCGTCCTTGATGGTTTGATCAGTCTTTCTGCACTATCTTTAGGACACTGGAGTCTGTACTTTGCTGAGTGAGGAGTAGTCTTCATCGCAAACTGTGGAATCTTGTGTGTGTGTGTGTGTGTGTATAACATACAGACACATATACATGCATGTGTTATGTATGCACTCATGTATATAGACGGTCCATTAAATCTCCAGAAAGACTGAAAACAATTTCAAAATGGCAGAAACCAAAGAAGCTCTAATCTAATGAGAAGAACCAGTGTGTAATTTTCAATAGGGGATTATATTTAGATAAGTCGCAGCTTTAATTATTTGTTCAATGATTCTTCTTTTGATGCTATATGGTTACCACAGATAGTGAATGATGCACCATAAGTAGCAACCATCACAAGAAACTAGGCACTCAAATCAATTTTTTTGTTTTCAATATCCTTTGACTAATTAAATCTGAATTACTTATATTGGAAGTATATTTTGACCTTGATTTCCGTAGGGGTTTTGTTTCAGAGGACTGACATCATGTGAGAAGTTTAGCTAGCTCCTCTATCATTGAAGTATTTTGAGATTCGCAAAATGTTAATGAAAAACATATCTAGTCACGAAAGAGGTCCTTCGAGCGCCCGTAAGATTGCGCTCTTGGTAAACAAACTCTCAAACCCCGCGATAACTTTGCTAGGGTATGACCTTGGGGTTACCGACTTCAAGCCCTTCACGATAGAGCGCGTTTAGAAAAAAAAATTATTAGCAATGTATTCCTTAGTTATTGGTGTGTTTGTTTGTGTTTGGTTTTTACTTCGTCAAAAGTCAGTTAATCAAAAATTCATTTGTTAAAAGTTTGTTTAGTAAAAGTTAATTATTGTAATAGGATTTATGTTTTGATACATATTTGAAAAGGTCATTTAATTTAAAGTTGTTTGGAAATGTAACTCAAATTTATTTTTGTTATTAGAAAATAATTTAAATCGAAAGTTTTTCAAAAATTAAGTAATTTTGAAACACTACAAATAGACTTTCTGAAGTGAAAAAAAATTAAAAAATTACCCAAACAGCTTTTGACAAATGCTGGTTCCTCAAATAAACATTTGAGATTCAAAAAGTTGAATCCAAACACGCCCTTAGAACAGCTTGGAGCGAGCAGGTCTGTAATGAGTAAACTTCGGCTCCAATTGCAAGCCTGGTCACATTCCATCACACAAAAATCCATATATCCACCCACATGTAGCCGTTATAAATATATTTTCATTACTTAATAACAAGATTTTTGTTATTTTTCTACTACATCCCAGTGTATAGAAGACATTTTACATTTATAAAATCATTTTTAACTCTATTCGATACATTCCAAACGAGGTCAATAATTTCAAAATATTTACTTATGGATTATTGATTATTACTGCCATTAGACTTGATAATGATGCCTTCTAGACGTAATGGTTTTCTAAAGTGCATGAGTGGGGCTTAAATTAGTTTTTTGACATTTTAATGCCTGGAATAAAGTCATTGACGTGAAGAGTAGTTGTTCGCTTTTAATTTATTTTAAAAACACTCAGCGGCAGATAACAGTTAGCTTTGATCAACTGTTTTATTTTAATAAAACGTTGAATTGATGAGGCCAGAAGCCCCATCTTTGATATTTGATCGTCAACACAGTAAGATTCTGGATAGGAACTAATCCTCTTATGCGAATAATATATACATATACATCTTTGACAGAGTGAAGTACACTGGCTACTGTTCCAAGTAGTGTGGTTGCACGTGTTGGGGTACTGATCTCATCTTCCTTTGAAATCTAGTACAGTTTATGGTTGTTTAATCAAACTATTTCGACTTTTGAGGTTATCTGGTATCAAGATAAGTCATAAATAACCGATGTAATGTTCATGCTTTTGTTTCTGTCGGGTTTTGCTGCATAATTTAAGCAATATCTTATTACCTTTATATGATCAAAGGAACAAGTACAAGACTTCATTTATAATATATTTGTTCATAGGCTATTTTGGCTATCACTTCCAGATAAAGCTGCTTCCTTGAGAGAATTTCTTGGCTGAAGGTTATGTATTTGATGGAAAATAACAGCTTTGAACGTGGAAAAGAGAGTTCTTTCAGGATTTTCCAATTCGGAGATGCACTTAAGCCAGACCTTATAGGCTTTTACAAACGACTTTATGCCCTTTTTCCAGTTTATTGCGTGCTTGCGTTTTTCCGTTCTAAAACGGGGGAAAACTTATATCACAAGTTGGTCACAACTATACTTTAGACGATTGCGGCATTATAAGTCTGAAGTTAATTATATATATATATATATATATATATATGAATATACTGTGGGCAAACAATCGTTGGTCTTTCCCTCCTTGTGTTATTTTGTTGGTGATTGCTTCATAGGTAATTTTCTGCTTTGAATCTTTGGTACTGAATTGTTGAATTGTCATGGATAAGGTACTGAGGGAAAGCGATTGCCCCATTTTTTTGTTATAACAAAAAATCTGAGGCACAAATATGACTTGTTTGGTACATCAATTGCCTTTGCCAATTCGGCGAAGATGTACATATAGTTAAGCTGACAAAGTGACGATGTTTAAATAGAATTTAATAAGAAGCTTGCCTTTGTGTGAAATTGTGATTCTGTGTGGTTCGTCGCCTAACATTTATTTTGAAGTTTATTACGAGGTAACATAATTCTAGATGTGTAATTATATGTCAAGATTCGTGCGGGAAGAGTTGTATCAGTTTGAATAAAAATAGTGGATAATCAGTTCTTTCTGTCTTTTACTGGATTGTAAAATATTCTCACTTAATTATTATAGGCTGTACTACTGATGATTCATGCACGTGTGAGTTATATCTTTATTTTTTTAAAGTTACATTATACAGGATTCTTCTAAAACTTTACGCATATGTATCAATGATCTTCCTAACATTTGAAACTTTACTATGAATCTTCCTATTAAAACTTTTACATTCTTGCTGATAAATATTTTATGTTCATGCATTATTTATTAGCGCGCATTTTAAAATTTATGGAGCTTTTTTGCATAGCATTCAAACAATTTTTTTGGGGGGGTGTGTTTATCTGTGCAGACTTAAAAACTCAAGCTTTATAGGTTAAAGGGGTTATTTGTAGGAGTTTTGTATAATTTAGTTTTCTAGTCTTTTCTCTTGATCCAGATTTTAACTGTAGTTTGCCCTACCATCACCATGTTCGAACACGCATTTTATTTCTGTTTAACTTCAAAGCAAAACTAAGTTCCCTAATGATGTCTGACATGATTCAGTTAAGTTCATTGGAAATCTCCTTGTGGTTAAGAATATAATTGCCAGTTGGGTTGGTTTTCTCATGCATCTATATATATAGTCATGTGCGTTACAATGGACTAGTAATTTTAAAATTTCTCCAGGTTGATTTCATCATACTTTGACGTTCATTTCTTCTTCGCCTGAACAATTTGCTGTTTGAAAGTCAGGCTGGTCGTATGACTATGTATCAGGGGCTTGTCTGTTTATTTGCGCTGGATATCGTTATGACCTTTCTTTTATTTTTCATTCTCTGAGCAGGGCTCAATTCTCACGTCTTGTTTTGCCAATGCTCACCACTGGGGTTTGTGCATTATTATTTATTTGTTCAGCCGTAGATTAATTCATAAAATCTAATAAATATGCTACAGTTCATGATGATGCCGTCTTATGAATTGTATACACACACATTAGCAAACTGTTGGATGAAATTGATAATTAGTAATTAATGAAATGCTTTAAAATGATATGATTTATTATAAATTTTTTCGGGTGTATATGGACAATTTGACATTCCTAATACGTGGATGGGTGGAGCGCTATTGAGCCATTCTGGGAATCGTCTGACAGAATGGACTCCTGCATATGACGTTACAATGTCAGCTACTTATCGTGGAGTTAGGTCTTGGACCGTCAGATATCTACTCAACTTTTGTTTTTTTTTTCTGGCATCTAACCTCCTGAGATGTCCATCATGTATTTCCTAGAAAAGGTACGTACACATAAATTAGGCAAACCAGTCTGTTTCTCTTTCTTCTTGTATGGATCAATGACTTTACTTCTGAAACATAGTTATATGGACCAAAAGACAAGCGAAGATTTAATTGTAAATGGAAATACAGTTGGGCTTGGGTTATTATTTATTGTAATTCTAGTTATAATATTATATTTTAGTTATTGAATATTTAGTATTATATTTAAAGATAATTTATAATTTATTCTGTTTGATATTGGGATAATTTTGTTTTTGTAAAAAAGAAAAGAAAAAAAAAAGAAATCCAGTTGGACTTTTCTTCTTTGAGCATTAATGGTTTCACAGGGAAGGCCATGGCACCGACGACTCAGCTGATGCATATTTGATATATAGTCGGAATTAGGAAAGCTCTTAGAAATCAGAAAACGTACAGAAAACTGAATTGACAAGGGCGTGTTTTGCGGGTTTGGGCACTCATCCTGACAAATGACAATACCGAGAAGACGGAACGCTCAGTGCTGTGTTATGACGGCGTCCCCTTGCTTCACTTCACAGACGAAACCCCTCGACTGTGATTCGACACGACAGACTTTTTTGGTCACTCTTTCTTCGCTCTCTCACTAATTATTGATCACGTCATTGTGATCCGTCACATCCTTGTCATTGTGGCCCAAAATATCTGTCGTGCTTGCCCTATGGGGTGTGACAGATTGCTGGGACGCATGTGCCCACCTGGTTTTTACTGTTCTTGCTGCCTCCCACTCTTCTCTTTACCATATATTTTCGTACATGGATCGTGTTTTTTTTTTTTTTAATTTGGACATCAGGCATATATCCTCATGAGGCTAGGATTTAAACCCTAGATCTGATGTCACCAAGCACACATATGCTACTGGACCGAATGGTCTTCGGCCATGGACCATGTTATGTCCTTCCCAACTATTTGTTACGAGTTATCCCCAACGTCAACTACAACGTACCACTATACCACATTTTGGCAGTTTTTGCAACTCTATCATGGCTATGTTAGGGTGAATTAGGTTGATTATTGCGCACAGACGTTTTACGGGAATAGTTAGTGCTAGTTTTCATTACAAATAATTCACTATACATTTTATAAGCAATACATTTAAGATTTAAAAATATGTAACTGGATTCATTTGTTGGTGGGTAAATTAGTAGTAAAAATTTTGTATCACTTGATTGATTTATTCTCTGATCATCTGATGACATGGAATGAATAGTTTGCATTCGCTTAGTCACGCAAGAAACTGACACTCATCACACATATGGTTTTCTTCTATAGATATTAGAGGAAAAAATTATAGAAGCTTAATGAAGCAAGTGATTTTACCTTTCATCAACAGATCTATATTAGTGGATTTTAGTTATTAGTGACTCTTCCGCAAGCAATTATACAACCAATAGGTTATCTCGTGCTTCTTTTCTTATCACGAAATCTCCAAAGTGCTGTGTTTTAATTTCATGGGAAACTGAAACCTAACATTTGCTATATGTAACTCGTAGATTTCTTGGCTTCTGTTGCTATGCGTCACTTGTCCATGCATTGGTGGGTACACCAATATTTCTGCACACAATAGATACATGGACAATTGACCGAGTTTAGTGAACTATATAACACGAATCGAGCCCTGTTATAATTTTGTGTTTTCGTTTGATAGATGAAGGTACTGGATCATCCGGGGATGGCATTAGTAAGGAAGAGAAAGAAGAAAACGAGTCAAAGAGAATCACTGAGGATCGAGAGTTGAAGGACAAACTTCTTCGTAGATATAGTGGATATATTATTGGTCTAAAGCATGAATTTTCTAAAAAGAAAAAGAAAGAGAGGCTACCCAAAGAAGCGAGACAAATATTGCTTGCATGGTGGAATATTCACTTCAAATGGCCATACCCGACGGTAAGCAACTCGCTGCTTTGTGTGCTTACCCGCTATGAATTTCAATTGTAAAATCTAACATGAATGCATGGCTCCTGATGGAGCAGGAAGCGGATAAGGTTGCATTAGCTGAATGGACAGGTCTGGACCAAAAGCAAATAAACAATTGGTTTATAAATCAAAGGAAGCGCCATTGGAAGCCAACGGAGGAAATGCAAGCAGCAGTTTTGGATGGCCTCTATGGACCTTTTTCCACCAGTGATTGAGGTCATATCTTGTGTGTTTGTGGGTATATATGGTTTGTTCGTAACTCACCCGATTATTAACCTTGGGGCAATATATATTTTATGTACGTATATTATAGCTCCCGCTGCTAGCTTGCATGGTAATAATTGTTACTGACGTTACATTGACTTTGAATGGTTTGTGTGATTCCTGCATCGGCATTGCATATAGCAATTGCTGCTATTAATCATAATGGATTCTGCTTATATTTTTTTTTTGAGTTGGTGATATCTTTTTCAGACTCTCTCTTGATTTCTAGCTTAGATAAATAGGGGCCTATACTCTACAGGAACCAGTTGTGGCCCTTCGTCGCCTGAATTTCTTCCTTCCTCCCTTCTTCCTCTTTGCAAAGGCGCCTTCAAAGCACCCAAAATTTTCTCTTAATTCTCCATGAAATTAATTTATCAACTAATCTTAATAAATTAATTAGAAGCGTGTTGCAATGAGCAACAATAACGGCGTCGACTTTGAAGGTTCCAACTTTGATTCATTGGTGGTGAAGATGGTTGTGGTTCGATTTGATGGTTCTTTCATTTTCTTCTTTGTTCTATGATTTTGACGAATATGTTTCTTCTTTCTTTTAATCGGGTTATGTTGGTATGCTGATTGTGGTTATTGTTTGTGAGGGGAATGACAATCAGGTTCCAGAGTTTAATTTGATGAAAGTTAGGTACCAAAATATTTTGATAAAAAAATATGTTGTAAATGAAATAGTGAGAATCCTAGTTGCAAATTATGAGTCACATATAACATTTAAAATGCCTGATTTGTAATATTGGAACGCGTTTACAATGGTTTGGTTTGGATGACATTTACAACTTTATTTTTTTATGAAAATGATTTGAAATCTAATTTTTTATAATATTAACTTAGATATCTTAGTTTTGTGATTTGTGATTATCTTTCTTAGTATAGGTATCTTCTATAAGAATCAAATTTTAAATTTAAAGGTATCTAATGAGACTTTATTCTGTTAGATCAACTATATATATTATTAAATTAATATTTTAGGACTAAAGTGTTATTCTTCCTCCCTTCTATTTTGACTTTTCATGAGAATATTGTAATTGTTTGTTTTTTTATAAAGGTAATTGTTTTATATTATAAATACATGAATTAATTAAACATTTTTCAATGGATTGGTACACATGCCCCTGAACTATACCCTCCTTAACGCTTTGCGAACCTTGTTTGAAGTAAAAGGTTCTTAGTATCCTAATTTTTATTACTATATTGCATGAGATTTTTGAATCTTCATAATTACTTATGCTAATTATATACATTGTGAGATAATATATAAGTAATAAATAAAAGTAGCATTCGTAATAATAAACACTACTCTTTCTTTATAATAATAATCACCGCTCTTTAAGAGAATTTTAGGGTCATATTCTATAGGATGGTGGGTAAGAACTTCCAATCTTCAGAGGTACTTAGTGTTGGAAAGACCTTAAAAACCAATAAAAAATATAGTTTAGGTCATACTCAATAACATTGTTCTTAACAATTATTCGTCACACAGGGTTGGAATAAAAATGGCGATAATCCCTATAATTAAACAAGCCCTTCCTACCACAAAATAGTGTGACATAACACAAAAAATAGTAAACTCAGCAATAAGCTCATGGGGGGACGTGAGAATAGCTTCAAAGTTCAAAAGTTGGTGTATTCTGAGCTTCAACCTCAAGTTCTTTTTATAGGCCATGGATCCATGTTAGGATAAAAAAGCGCGATTAGTTGAAGTGATAAAGTTGTCTAATAGTCAACAAAAATTAATATAAATAATAAAAATAGTATAAATAATAAAAAATAAATTTATATTTTATAAGAATATGAGATTAATTTCTGTATTATTATGAATTTTTTTAATAGTTTTTTATAAATATTTTTATATTTACTTAAATTTTTATTTATAAAAAAAGAAGTTGCCGAGAAGATGTATCATTAGTGACTTGGGAAAGAATAAATAGTAGAATAAGAATGCGGGAACAATTAATGAAGTGATAAGATTGCTAAGTAAGGAGTGTGACGTGGATAAGATTGCCAAGTAAGAGATATGTAAAATAAGTGGGACTTTTCCACCCTCACATGACAATTTTTTAGGCAGTTTATGAATCTCCGTGACTCCATCTTTCCGCCAATCTCAAACCACTCGGCTGCTTGTATTACAACCTAAGGACAGTCTCAAATTCTCAGGGATTTACCAAACCTCGTTCTCAGCTCAATCAACAAATATTTGAGTGGAATGACACTCAAGTTCTATCCTTCACAACTGTGGGTGAGCAAAATCAAACCCAACCGAACTATGTTCAATCTATTTGTTTCAGTTAATCCAGTTTTTAGTCTTGGTTTGGTTTATTTTTTAAAGCAAATTTTGGTTTTATTTTTCAGTTTGAAGTTTTAGATTTTAAGCACAATAGACCCAACACAAATTACACTCACACTCTGGTCTCCCCCCCACCCCCCGTATCGTGGTTCCTCTCTCCCTCACAGGTCACGCTGTCACATTTTCCACTTTCCCCCTTGCGGAGTCGCTGTCGCTGCTCAAATGTTATATGTTAGTGCTAGGTTTTGGCCTAAGCCGAAACCCTTAGATTGAAACTATTTTAAAAATATGAAAAGTAATTTTATTTATAAAAAAACATAATTCACATAATTCAAAATATAATTTTTTACTAGATTATATTCAAATATTATAAAACTTGTAAGGATAACTTTTTAAAGATTTTTTTTTTGTATTGATACGTATTTAAACTTAAAACCTCATGATTAAGAAATTGTTTAGTTGGAGGATTTTAGAGGAGAGGATATGATAGAGAAGGTATAAGGATGTTTAGTTGAAAAAAATAAAAGGAAAAAAAGGTTTAAAATTGTCAGTTTTTGCTCCCCTTTCCTGCTCTTACAACCCTTTAAATTTAAGAGTTTTTAAAGGAGTGAGAAATATTATATATTATATTGATTAAATTAGTTCTACTTATTTTTTTTATAGTACAAGTTTGCCCAGAATATGTTCCAATGGATTGCTTCCTCGACGGCCTGCGAGTAGATGTTCACTCTCTCACGAATGCCGACGCAAAGCAATCCATCTGTTTTTTTTTTTCCACCCAGTTTACCGGAATTTTGCCCCGACTACATCTGGATCCGACCTGCGTCGCGCATCTGGCTATGGTGGGTGAGTCTCCCAACGGAAATTTTCTGCATACGCTAAGGCTCGAACTCAAGACCTTGCTTAAGTGATACTGAGCTGTTTATCACTCGGACCAATCCGTAAAGCAATCCATCTATTGCCAACCATATAGATATGGACCTGTCCAAAAAAATGAAATTAAAAAGCAAGAATGCCAAATATTATCTAGTGGGGTAATTCGTGAGACCCACAGTCCATTTGTAGCCCTGGTAGTACTCAAATATTGATTTATATACTATATTAATATATATAATAATTATAAAATTAATAATAGATAATGTTAAAATTTTATAAATTAAACAATAATAATTCTGATATAAATATAATAAATAAAAAGTAAATAAATTTTAAAAAAGAGATAAATGTATATTTATTATTTTCTAATTAACTCCCCACTCCTCCCTTTATGAACCAAATAAGAATCATCTCTCCTATTTACTTTTATACATACAATCTCATCTATTATTCCTTACTCTCCCTTAAATTAACCCAATTTACCCTACCCTTTATTGAACTAAACATAACCTATGTGGTTAAAATCTTTTTTACTATATATTTCTTATAAAAATATAAAAAAAAATACTTATATACTCTAAAAATATTATATGATCTAAACTCTCGCCGATAAAATATAACAAGTCACAACATTTTAATCTTAGTTGAAAAATAACTCATCCAAAATAATTAACACTTTATTTTACTTTTAAGAAAAAATGAACCTTTTAATTTAGTTGAAATGAGTTATTATTTTTTTAAATTAAAATATTTATTTTTAAAAAAATAAATATAATGTGAAGTTTTCACTGTTACTTGTTATTTCGTTAGTTACTGTAAAAATTTGACCACGATCAACATTAATTTTACTAGACAATCATTATTGAACTCCCTAAATCATACTCTGCAAATTCCCAATAGAAAGACTGTTGTCTTCTCAAAGTTCTCCACGGGCAAGTCAAACAGAATCATAGGTATCATCTAATTTACTGATCACAACCAAAAAAAATGAAATTGTTACATGATTTTCTCTTGCAACTTCTTTTTACAGTATACAGAAAAAGACAATTTTGTCAGAAAGAGAGAAAAGGAAAAAGAAAAGAAAGAAGATCAAGGATGAAGCAAAGGGATGCATTTGTCAGTAGTTTATATTTTGTGAGCATGACAATCCTTGACAACCTGAAAGCATACAAGATAGATCATCTCATCGAACAATATATGGCTATGCTATAGCACCTCTTTGCCTCCCTCATGAGAACTAACGGACACTATCTACTTCAACCCAACTGAAAGCCGTATCCTTTGAAATGCCTCTCTTACTCATTATTTCCCTAAGTTCACTCACACCATCCCATTTCCCAGCAGCTGCTAAAGTGTTTGATAGCGCAACATATGCCCCTGGTCGTCCATCAGCATTCAACTTGAAAAGCTCATCTGCTGCTACTTTTGCCATCTCCAAATTAC
Organism: Leucaena leucocephala; assembly: GCA_037074615.1. Classification (NCBI taxonomy): domain Eukaryota; kingdom Viridiplantae; phylum Streptophyta; class Magnoliopsida; order Fabales; family Fabaceae; genus Leucaena; species Leucaena leucocephala. The sequence goes on along the minus strand of CM073538.1, from coordinate 22,431,046 downwards.
CATGGAGTCTGCATGAACTAAGCAGTGCAGCCCAAACATCAGAATTGGGTCTCTCAGGCATCCTCATCACAAAGTCCCAAGCCTGATGCAACCTTCCTGCTCGTCCTAATAGATCAACCATACAAGCATAATGTTCCATCCGTGCCTTTAGTGAGTATTCGTTCTCCATACTGTGAAAGATCTCCCAACCCTTATCTACAAGCCCAGCATGAGCGCAAGCTGAGAGAACGCTAAGGAATGTCACAAAATTAGGTTCAATGCAATGTTCTTTCCACATCCTCCAAAATAGATCAAGTGCTTCATTTGAAAAACAATTCTTCCCATATCCATCAATCATAGATGTCCAAGAGAAAACATTCTTTTCGGGCATGTGGTCGAAAACTCTCCGAGCATCAGCCACTCTTCCGCATTTGGAATACATGTCTATTAGTGCACTTCCAATTTTTATGTTAAAGAAAAGTTGAGTCTTTATCAGCTGACTTTGTACTTGCTGACCAAGTTCAAGTGCTGCAAGTGTTGAACAAGCACCGATTATGCTGGCAAATGTAGAAATATTTGGTCGAAAGTTCATCCTTTGCATGTCAATATAAACTTCAACAGATTTCATGGCATGTTCAGATGATTTACTGTATCCTTCAATCATCGCATTGAATGCTACAATATCCTTCTCTACCGTTTTGTGAAATATATATTCAGCAGCTTCCACAGAGCCTTGATTCATGTAACCAGAAATGAGGGACGTTGAACATATCACATTCTTTTCTAACATCATATCAAACACGATCCTTGCATAAACAACCTTCCCATTCTTAACATAAGAGTCAACAAGTGCCGTACAAATAACATCATCCAGCTCCACATCAGATTTGAGGACTTGGGCATGTACTACTCTTCCAAGATCTCCAAGAGTAACATTCCCAGAGAAAGAAGTTGATGCTTTTAAAATCATTGAAAAAGTATAACCATCAGGTTTCCCCCCCGAGATTAACAGCCAACGCACCAAATTTATGGATTCTTCGACTTGTCCATGTTTAAGGTAGCCACTGATCATATAATTATAAGCAGATAGAGTTTTCTCAGGTAATCCGTCAAACATCTGGCGTGCAAATCTCAAAGAATTACATTTCAAATACAATATTAAGAGTTTGATAGTAATATTCTTATCTGGAACAAACCCAGTTTTCAGAATGTGGGAATGAATATATAGACCATCGGAAGGAGTATCTGAATTGATGTAATGCTGTAAAGTACTGGATAGCAGGATAGTGGGAGAAAAAGAGTATGGAGTTTGAGTTGACGGGATGAGAGAAATAGTACTGTGGAGTGATGAGAAGAAACGTGTGACTATAAATGGCCTCCCATTTTTCATGTTCCCACCGTTGAACTGTACTCCGTCGGTTGGCAAGTTTGTCAAAGCAGAACCAATACAAAACCTTTCCGGATCGCCGGCGAGACACGAAAAAGTTACTGAATTATGCCTCAGCAACAGCAAGACAGCCTGACCCGAAAACAACTATCGGCCCCCGAGCACACTCTCCTTTTCACTTCAATTGAAGCTCTTTTATTTTATCAAGAGTTAATACAATTTTTGGGCCTCAACTTTGCACAAAAACCAAAATGAAGGGAAAAACAAGATCTCAATTTCAAGGGAAAGTGTAGGTCCCTTGAAATTCAAACACTATCCTCTGCTTTGATTTGAATTAAGCATGATCTAAATTAAAGAGATGAAAGATGAAACACATGAACAAAACATGAGAAAATATATATCAAGCAACAAAAAGCATATAATTTAACCTTTTGATGTTATAAGGAGTCAGCGTCTCAGGGTATGTAAGATTCAGAGCAACACTCCCAGGCACTCCCAATGCATCAATGTTAATTGTTAGATATGGTGTAATTACAGTTTGTGTGGAAAAATCTATAATACACACACACACACATATATTACAATAGAAATCGGACTGATAATTACCAATTACTGTGACCAGAAACAAAGAAATAAGTCTAGTAGCAGCAGAGAATTTCTTTTGGCCAGAATCAAGCAGAAGAAATAGGTTTGCCACAAGACGGGTAGAAGACGAGATTGAAGATGGGGTAGAAGATGAGATTGAAGAGCAAGTCGAATATTGTCAACAGAAAAAGAACTGAACGCCTTACGTTCAACGTACTCACCTTGGCGGCGCCAACCTTCAATGCCCTAGATTTCCCTTTTCCCTTCAAGGGAGATCTGCCTTTGGTTTGCATAATTGCATGTTTGGATTCTACTATTTTAATTACTTTGTCTTTTTTTTTTAATTCAAATATCCATGTCATAACACACTAAGTATTTTTTTTTTCACCACAGATTGCTCATTCAGCATACTATTTTAAACAATAATACCATTAACAGTTGAAGCACTAACGGACTTTTTAAAGTTAATGGATTAAAACTCACTATTAAGAGACTAAAATTAAAATAAAAATAAAATTTAGGTACCAAAAGTTGTCATTAGGCCAATAAAAAACAAATGCCCAGTAACATGTTTGTATGCAAGAAAGGTAGATTTGTCAATAAAAAATTGCAAACACATTCATAATTGATCGAGGTTTGTGGAAGGCATGAGGAAGAAAATTGAAATTGTATTTAAGCAAAAATTTGAACTCTAGAAATTAAACTTAAAACTTAAAAAAATTAATATAATTTTATATTATTAGATTAATTCTATATTAATTTATAATTTTTTTTGACTATAACATCCTTTATATTTATACACACAGTGATATATATATGTATATATATATATAAATACTTCCCTTTCCCTCTTTCTATCTATACCCACATATATAAATAATTAGATATTAATACAACTTTTAGTTTATTAAAATTTTTTTCTATATAAAATATTAATTTATATAATTTAATAAAAATTTAAATAATTTTATATGGACTAAAATCTATAGTTTAAAATTTAAAAGAATAAAGTCAAAATTTGTATAAAATTAAGGGACAAAATTATATTAACTCAATAATTAATATGGAAAATTATGATCACGTAATATATATTAATATACTGTACCTGAGATATTGTTTTAAAAATTGAAAAAAAATAAATTGCATTCTCTCTCAATTGAACTCCAAAGAATTGTCCATTCAATTCTTCAGCAAGTTCATGAAAATGAAAAATGATCAAGGCTGATGAACAATTGTAGAATCAAGGTCACTTACAGCCTCAAGAATATAAGCAGGCATAAGTCAATAAATAGATACAACCTCGTCTAGGAATAGAATACAATTTCTCGCTCAAAATACCAAGATCCCCACACAAAATGGGATTGGCAGGCTCCCTTTGAAAATTCTCAACACAAACCCAGATGATTCCTAAGACTACCCTCAGAATAATTTCAAATCTAAATGAGATTCGCCCTCTTAAGAAACCTAATCGTCCTACAATAATAGGGCCATATTGATTCCACGAAATCAAGGTATTTCTCCACTATCCATTCTTTCAGTTCTTTCAATTTTCTTCTTGATTGTTCTTTGTAATCAATATCTTTTATGTTCAATATAGGCTGCAAGAAAGTTTGGATATCTTCTTTGATCTTGCCACCAAAAACGTAGCTGTAGGCCAAAATGCAGTAAGAGGGAAAATTCTTAATTACTTTGACAGTTTGCTTGAAGCTGAAGACATAGAGGGACCATAACTTCCGGATTATTACAACGTAGAGAGCCACAATTAAGGGCCCCACAACCCACAAAGGAGTTAATTCCTTTGAAACTTTGGCTCCGTATCTGACGTTAACAGCCAAATAAAAAGGAACACTGCAAATAAAACATAACAATTATAAGACGCAGAAAAAACTACAGCAATATTGATAATCAATGCAGTTGACATTATTTACCGGGCAAGAAAAGCTGAAAAACACAGCAAAATATTTACGCAGTATTGCAAGGAAGGAAAATTTTGCTTCTGTTTTAAAACTCTGACCTCGTATCCATTTAATTTCTCAGTCAAATCTATAAAAAAAGATCCACTCAATTGGTAATCCCACAATTACAAAAGATCCCCATAGAAGAAGGGGAGACTAATTGCCCAAACATCTAACAGATAACACCGCAAATTTTGAAGCATGAATACACTATCTTAAACCTTAATAATTTCACCAGGAGAAGGCATTTTCTTAATAGCATTCAAGATGCTGTGATAACAAGGAACAGAATAATAGTTCACAGTTTTAGTCAAGCATTACCCCTCCTTCCCATCACAACGTCCTTTTACTTCACCCAACAAATCCAAGCTGACACATGAGAATTGTCATGTAACTGACTGATGGTAAAAACATTCAATATATCTCAGACAAAAAAATCGTTCTTTACCAGACCCCCAGTATAGTGAACGAAAGTGATGTCCTAAAAGGCAGACAGCCCAACATACAAGGAGGAGAAAACCATCATACTTACAATATCAGTAAAGGAATCTTTATTGTCTCGTCCAGGGCCAGAAAATGGATCCATGCTACCTTCAAAATTTCACCTCTTTCTGTACTTCGTGAGCCATCAAGAGTTTCTGGTAAAGCCCCTTTAGATGGTTCTCCCAAAATGTCTTTCACTTCTTCACATGCTGGCTGTGTGCACAATGCTGTCAGCCACTTCTTGAAAAGTTTATGAACAGCAGTTGACGTTGGAAGATTCTCATTTGCAAGGTCGTCATTTGCTTCAGAAGCATAAGAAAGTGGAACATTTTGGGCCTTAGGAACTTTCAATCCGTTAGGTCTACCTCCCTTTTGATAATTTTGGAAACTGCCTTTGAAGGCTGAAATTCTGAAAGGTTCAATCTTGGCTCCAGAAATGCAAGGAGGCCCTACGCTGAAACAAAAGATTATATAAATGATGAAGACAAAAAGGATCATGTGCATTCGCTTCATACATGTTTCCATACGTTCAAAATTACCTGGGACATACAGATGGAGAAATATAAGCATGAAATCTAGAACAAAGCAAAAATAAATTCGGTATTAGCATTACCATGTTAGAAACAACAAGAGCCAATGCATCAGCGCCCCATCAAACAATTAATTTAAGTATAGTTTATATGCACAAATTTCCCTCCCTAGACAGTTTTGCTCTTGCATAAAACGAAATATTCAATTCTTCTAAATTGTTTTGTGTATTTTAATTCAATTCCATTGAGTTGTTTTGTGAGTTGGTACTGTCAACTCTTCTCTGTTTACCTCAGAAATTGTAAGGCAGTTCTACATGTTAGCTTCTCCCAAACATTTTGAAGTTCTTGAAACCGATGACCCCAAACATAGGACCATTTTAGTTTTGACTACAAGGAAACTGGACAAAAATAGCTACACCTTAAAATACACCACTTAAATAGGTAACGCCAATCGGTTCTGCCAACCCTGTGATGTTTTGTTGAACACTGCTTCAACTTCAGACTTTTGCTCCATGGTGCATGCCTTGAGGAAAATGTCACACACGAGCCCTGTACACAAGAAAATAGAGACAATAGATTTAAGCTGGCAGCTTTTATTATAAGTTATGATCGTAAAATTGGTCATTAATTGTTAATGCGGAATGTCTCCTACTTCACTAAATATGTGTTGAACTAAAACTAAACTTTGAGCACATAACATTGCCATAACAAATTATCTTAAATATTTCATTTCCAAACAATCATGTAGAGATTTTTTAGCACCATATGACAAAGTTAAGCCACTTAATGCGATGGGGCTATTGTCAGCAGCCAACAATTTTTCTGCGCACCCAATTTTATACATAGGAGCCATAAAACTTGAAAGTAATCCTACTTGGGAGATTAAAATCTGACAGTGATAGGCTTCTAGCAGTGAGAGATTTCTAGCCAAGTAAGATGTAAACAAGTACCTGTGGTTGAAGGGCTATTAATGCCATTTCAACTCTTTATCCACCAAATGATCTACGAGCAAGAAAGTATTCAATAATCACCAAAAAGTTTAAGAGGTAGGCATCAGTAAACTATTAAGAAATCAGGTGCATAATTGTACAAATCTTGAACAATATGTGGAACGTATAACATTTAACTTTGGGAGTTGAATGTGTTCATCCATGTAGCTCGTGTGAAAGTAAACACAAGGAAGAAAGGTGAAGTGTGGTATTTAATGCCCAAGAATGCCAAGGAGAGTTTTAAGATCAGCTAAACAATGATACACGAAGGAATCCACGAGCCCAATTATGAATATGTCCCGGTTATGTTGCACATAAGAAGGGCTCAAAACAGGCCACAAGAAGAAGTAAGAGAAATGGGGGAAATTAATAGAAAAAGAGCACCCTCCTCTTATACTGGACACATAGCCAGATTAAAATGGCAAAATCACCTATAATCCAAGGGGGATGGGCTCACTGTTCCGTTTGGCGGCAAACGAAGCAACAGAAAAATGCAACTACAATGAAATTTCCTCCCATTAATCTTTGATTTCCCCCTCATGAAAACGGCTAAGATTAACCAAACCGTAGCACATATGAAGTTGAGAAGATTATTGAAACAAGCAAATCTCAGATAGATAAGAAATAGAGTTAAATGCAACTGACCTGCGTAGTTGAATTCATGAGCAACTCGAATCAAAACCTTTCATCAACGTATGAGTAGTTTGAATATAACGAAGCTTTTATCCATATCCTCGATGGATAGAGAACGGAAGAGATATGATGAATAGGAAGAAAGCTACGATTGGTTGATTTAGGGCTTTTTTAAGTTTTTAATTTCTCCAATTGTTTTCGACCGTCGATGGTCCTGCAGTACGAAACAGCAGAGTGTGAGGCAAATAGAAGCCGTTGAGAGCAGAGAAATAAGACGTGAATAAGAAAAGGAATTTTATATACTCCACCAATCCATCCTGCAATAATTAATCAAAAGTTAATTTTAATTTTAAATATAAAATTTATTTTTTATATTAATTAATTTTTTTAAATTATTTTTATTGATACTTCTTTAACAATAATTAAATAAAATAAAAATTAAAAAATAACTAGAATATATTTAAAAAATATATTATAGTAACCATTCTATTAATTTATTTAATATAATTAAATTAATTAAATAAATATTATATTAAAGATACAAGGATTACTTTTGTGAAGAGCACAGTTGGCAAACCGAAGAAGCATTCTCAACATTCCATTTACATTCATTTATTCATTAATTATAAGCTAAGTTATCTAATAATAACTTTTTTTAGATAAAGAATATACCTCTTACCATAAACATTATTCAGTAATCTTTTAAATAGGTATGTTGGTGTTTGTTTTCAGTTTAGTACGTTTTATGATGTGTGTTAAGTCGCTAATAATATAAATTTTTAAATCTCAAAAAATAGATATGATGGTAAAAGAAATTTCAAAGACATTTTCTTTAAAAATACTATCATATTGTAAAATGAATCAATTTTATAACTTAAAATGTGTAAAAGTCTTAATTTGATCTTAATTATATGTAAAAGCCCCCAACGTACCCTCCATACTAGAAGAATCTCGGGGGCTAACATCATTTTTTTTTTTTTTCTGGTTGAATGAAATTTCTCATAATTTCATTTACATTCAATGAAGGGAACGAATAAGGAGAACTTTGGCATAGTAGTTTACACACCATAGCAATTACATTGATATATACATGTATGCCCAACAAATTGGCTTTCAGATAAACCTGATGTGGCATGCAAATGGAATTAAGCTTTCCGCCATGGTTCAATATGCAGAGACGGCAATCGATTCACAACCAGATAATTTAGGCGTGTCAATATCCCACCCAAACCTCATTTGTACGCCCAAATATCCTCAAGGGAGAATTGCACTGGGCAATTCAGTAATCTTGTTGACTCTTGGAAGAAGTAGAATTTGCCCACGGAGATCTGCTCGAGCTGATGGCGAGCTCTTCTGCCTCCTTTACAATGTTGTCATCCCTTGCATATCCAGAGAACTTTCTGACAGCCACACAGTGGCAGCTCCATTTGTAGGGCTTGATATCCAGTTCGGGAAGTGGGAGGGGTGGATTAGCTTGATACTTTACAGGCAAGTAAAAACGAACAAAGTAAGCTGATGAGTGAGGGGGACTGACTCCGGGGACCATGCTCGTCAGCACCGAAGAAGTTATTGCAATCCGAAAGAAATTGGGGTTAGCTCCTTGCGTGTACTGGAACAACCTGCAAGATCCAAAAATGACTCATATGAGGATGAAACTATATTTCATTCCAATTGGAGAGAGGGGCAACTAACTCTCCCCATGAATGTTGATAAGAATAAAGAAATAGAAGATGAATGGAAGGACACAACAAATTTATAAGTTTGGATCCGTCATTTCTAATATGATCAAATCAGATTTACAAGAACTGTAAAGGGATAGATAAATGGTTTTATGAACAGTGAGAAATATCACAGGGCCACTAGAAATACGATGTTAAAGAGAAATTTTCACAGCAAGCGATTGCAACTTAACCAGTCGTTACTTGTATAGTGTGTGAGGTATGCAGCTGTGCCAGATTGAGACCAGTTAGAAGGTAAAAACGTTCGGTTTTCACTCTAATTCCTGGTGCAGTGAGCGGAAATAGAAAATTTACAACCATTTACTTTCCTTTTGCTTGGTAATTGGTATTAAGAAAGATGAAGGGAAGGTGAAAAATAGTAGGGGGAAATCTGAAGTAGAAAGATCGCTCTCAATGAGGGCAGAGTAAAAATGATTCATCCAACTCTAAATCTTTTAACTTCCCCTCCACATAAAAATTCCCACCGCCGCAATTGCTATATTCACTCTAATTTTAACTAGGATTGAAAATGGAATGCTGAGGGAAAAAACTATGGTGTTTCTACATTTTCCCCAAGGTCCATGGTGAAACCAACAAGTCCGCATCTTCTGCAGCAGTGAGTGCAGTGAGCCCAAACAAGAATACCATTCTCTTTCGCGCGTTTTTCCTTAAATTATGACATCTCTGCTGATGCTGTCGCAGCAGAAGATTTATTAAGTGGACAGAGAGCGATCTCATTTCAAAACGTCTGAATTTGCATAAATCATCTGAGAGATCAGCTTAGTAGCTGTTTGGCACATACTTCTATAGGGGTTAAAAACAGAGCCGTGTTTATATAATAGGTCTACAGAATATTCATGATTGAAGGTGCGTAACTTGTGAATATTTACAAGCAAAAATATACTTAATGAAAAATTCAAAGTATTCAATCTGGATATTGAATATTTCACGATGTAGGCACCTTGAAAAGTAGGCGTGATGAGAAAACAAAACAAGATCCAAGAGACGATACAAGTTTAAAAAATTTAGGGGGAAAAGGGCCATCATCAACTAAACAGAGGAAATAAACACAATCGAAGGGAAATATAATTAGTTCAGGCAAGAATTACAGGTGGAAGCCATTCCAGGTGGCCTTCTCAAAGGAAATGTCCCGGGTGGGAGCAGAGACCCAGACGGAGTCTCTGTAGAGCCTGATCTCGAAATCGGACTCCAGGTGCACCACTGTGTACCGTGGAGACTCGATCGCACCACACACGAAGACCAGAGACATGACGTTGACCGCCACACACAACACACACACGATCGCTTACTTCCTCACCGTCTCTTCGCCCTGAAGAAACTTCTCCTGCGTTGAAACTTGAAATGCAATTATACTGGAATTCAGTATCGGTATATGCCATTGGTCTCATCAAAACTTGTGTCGTCTATTGCAGGGTATCCACGTCGGCCTTCACTGATAGAGTGACTGGGACGACGTTAAAGCAGTAGTTGTGATAATATTTGTAAGCTTCGTTGGCTTTTCTTTTTCTTTTTTAATTTGCGATAAAATTATAGTACGAATTAATGTTCCGAAGAGAATTGGAGTGAAATTACTTCTCACTTTTCCATATTTTCTCCGGCCTAGCATAAGGAGGAAAAAGAATCACTTTCATTCTTCTCTCCCCTCCATATTCTCTTCTTAACCAAGCACACTTAAAACTAATGACACATTAGTGAAGATCATGTGATTTGCTTTCCTTGCAAATATTGGTGCGCGTATTATAAAGAACCATATTCAATAAGGTATAGGAACTGTTTCTCAACTCTAATCCATTCAATGGCTGTGTCTTCTTTGAGGAAAAAGGAACTTATTTAAGTGAATACTGAATAGTTCTGCACGCCAATTGGCAATTGCACATGAGAATGAGATGTAGTATAAATTATAATTTTTGCTCTTTGGGTGTAGAAGGAATAAATACGGATGAACTGAACTTCTAACATAGTTATTCGTAATAATTTCCAAGAGATTCCTACACATCACGCATGAGAAGAAACAAGACAAATGGATGCCAATCATTAGAATGGTTCGCTTCAACTTTGCGTATCTCCCAAAACAAGACTTTCCTTTCACGAAAATCCCTCTCTCAATCTCTGAAGCTGGCGGGGAGTGTTTCTGGTGTAAAATATTCCTTCCTGAGAGTCTCAGCAGGGCAAAATTCCACCTGCAAAAGAAAATGAAGATATAGTTAATTTTGTAACGGGCAGCTCTTAATATAAAATGCAAGAAAACATGGAAATCGATCAAAATGTGAGCCATGGATCTTACCTTCAATGCTCGTATTACACAAGTAAAATGAATAAGATTCCTCTAATTAACTTGATCAAGATGCAAAGGTGATGCAGGACAAATACAAAGCGGGAGGGGAAAAGAGGCGTTTGAAATGCATTTAGATAATATATTTAGATAGGCAACCCAATATACTAAATTATTGATAACCCATAAGTTAATCCAAACCCATCATCCCGATTACCCAATTGGGCCATTCAATTCCCCGTGTAGATAGAGGAAGCGACTAAACAGGTTGCAGGTGACAGAATGTTGACTACAGAGCCATTTGGTTGGCCAATGATCTTGATGAATTGCAAGGGATACTTCAAAAGTTCGACCCTAAGAGTTTTAGACTCACGGGCAAACCATCAAAGGTACAGTTGGCTACCATCACTAGGCAGCAATTACCATTAACTTTTATTTTACAAGCTATCTAACCCAGTCCCAACCTAGCCAACCCCAAATATAACAAAGAAAATACAAAGTTGAGACAATTATAACAGAGTATAAAGGAAATTGGGCATGGTAGGCAAGAAAGATGATAGTGGATCCATGTTTTCATCTTCATTATAAGAAGAAAAATATCTTTTCTAGTGCATATCCATAAATACACATAGACCATGGGTAATACTACTTACCAGAGAAGCATATGATTTTAACAAGGGCTTGACCATTTGCCAAATTGGCTTAAACACGAAAGGAGCATCCACAAATAGTACTTGGGCCACTCGCTTCGGATAGTAGTAATAAAATACATCAAACTGCCAGAAGAAACAAAAATTTAGTCCATGACTCTCTTGTTACAATTTGTTTCTAGACACTATAGTTGTCAATTATCAGAGAGCAATGCATATATTTAATTCTGCCATGTGGCTATGTGCTATACGAGAAAAATGTAGCATCTAAAAGAGCTTTTATATGATAAATTGATAACTGATAAACGATCAAGGAAGCTTAAGTATCTTTTATCAGAAAAGCACAAAAGCGATTAATTCCATAAACAAGAAATACTTGTCATTACCATTACAATTTTTAAACTCAATATTGACGGCGGTTTAATAAGCACAAGCATCTCTTGGGCATATTATTTATATTAAATCAACTTATACTGTTTTACATGTAATGAAGCCAACCACAATGCTTTCAGTAGGCTCAGGCCAGCGCATGGATCACAAGCATATGTTGAATGATGACAATACAGGCTGCTCTTCAGCAGCTGATTAGAAAATCTTACCAAGAAGGTCAAGAATTTCAGATCTGCATTCTCTGTTCTGAAACCCCTGAGGTCAACTATTCCAAGTATTTGCTCTTTACCAGGTGGAAGCCTACTCAATGCCATCTCAATTAAGAAGACACAAAGCTTCTCATCATCTGAAGGATCAAATGCCTGTGACATAACTATTTATTTTCTCATTACAAAGACTTTTCCTAGTTGGAAAAGAATATTTAAAAAAATACCATCGATATGCTACTAATATATACACATTGCAGAAAAATAGCAACAGCAAATTCAATTACGCAGACAACAATAGCTCATGCAAATCATCATTTATAATTCAGAAACTATCAATTATGAAAATTGCCTTATAAAGAGTGAAAGTAATATTTTTTTAATAAAGCATAGAGAATTTCAGCTGCAGGCATGTATCATATCTATAGTTTCTCCAGTTATTAACAAAGCTTTTGAAGTACAATACAATGCAATTGACAGTAATTACTCCAACTTCCAGACTTACTAAGGGAACATGCTTTGATCCCACCACCACAAGCACAGGTCTTCCATCAACGTCAGGAAAGTCATGCACGTATGCTTTTCCAGTTTGAGCTACGGCTTTAACAGCTTCTTCAGACAATGCAGATACCCCAAATTCTTGACGCCATTTCTTACAGAGTAGAAGGAAAACTGGAAGGCGTGTAAATTTTGTGAGCATGAAAAGAATTCGATAAACTAATGCTAAACTAAAACATATAAATGATGCTGTCGCCGGCAACTGTGCGCACATTCGAGGGAGATACTTCTAGGCGCATAATCTTAGAAAAATTTACTTATGTGAAGGATACAATGGCTTTGGTCAACTTCGAAATAGCTTCTTCAACAGAAAACCTGCGATCTTTCAGAAACCAAAATATCATATCCTCGTCATCTCTTCCATTTCTACCTACAGGGAGGCTGGGGTATTCTTTCTCAAGCTTCTCCTTTACTTCCAGCACTAGCTGCATAATTTTAAAAGATACTGACGCTGTATTAGCTGAATAAGTTAGTCACGAAACGGTTTGATAACTGTACAAATGTTTTATTCAAGCCTAATGTTCGTTCACCTGTAATTCAATTATAATCGTTGCGACTTAAAGAGGGACGAGCACTGTCTAACTACAAGGAACATACAAAACCTCTCGGTTGCAAGATTAAAACTGACATTATTCAGAACTGAGGGAGGCTAAAGGGGGATGGAAAAGAAGCGAAATTATAACTGAAATCTCGTTTCTCCGGATTTCTGAGCCAGCGAACATGGTTTTGGTAGAAAGGAAAACGAGGGGAGTACCTTACGTGACTCGTTGGGTTCCAGGAAACAGCTCCGAATCGAACACCTGCGGATTTGGCGAGTGGTTTTGACGGAAAAGCCGGAAGCAATCAGAGGATGGCTGAAACTTGGACACAGACGAAGCGCCATTTTCCAATTTCCTCAATATCCTATAAATTGCATCCCCGCCTTCTGGGTAAGGTGTGAGTTTGCCGTTCAATTTACCAGACAACGCCGTCTACTAGTTTGAATCGATTTTCTTATTCAATTTTTCATGGGTATTTTTGGTCAACCGTCCTCGGCCTCGGCCTCCTTTCTTAATGGTCTTTCTTCGTTTTTACCCAGGGGGTATCTTAGTTTTATGTTAAAAACTTTTACAGATAATAAGTTTCCAATTCATATAAATAATTAAGAAAATATCACTCTAGTTTCCTATACTGTCTTATTTCTAGTATATGTACATTATTTTTGTGTTTCTTATCCCTTTTATACGCTCCATATGGAACATTAATCCTCTGAATCTAAAAAAACACTTGGACCATGAGATTTTGATTAAATGAATTTAACACTATTAAGCACACCAAGTAACTAAAGCAAGGATGATCATTTTATGGACACATCAAAATTTTAGTGTGAGATTTGTTGGAGGCTCAAATGAGCCTTGGGATGCATATACATTAAGCGAAAAGGCCTTATGGTTGAACCCAGTGAGTAGCCCACAAGATTGACCCGATCCTTATGGGTCGGTGGACCCGGGCTCGAGGAAAATGCTCGCTTTGGGATGGAGGCCAGCGGCTTCGAGTGTCATTATCTTCTGATCAACGCCATACACTCTTCTTGGGAAGTTTGACACCAATTTGTAGTTCCCAATCCCAGGCATGCCAAGTGAATCAATGAATGCGAAAATTGCCTGAATTCTGTCCTTACTTTCAAATCTATGCTCTCTTCTTTCCCCGTTTGGAAACCTTATCAATATCTGCAACAACATCACACAAGTGAATTTTGTGATAAAATTATGACCTAAGATCTTTATACTGTTTTTTGTTGTTTTTGTTCCTGTACTTTGTCATTCAAGACGGCGAGCTAATAGCCTGTCGCACGAGCCTCTTATCTGGGGTGCTATGCCAAAGGTGAGAAAAGTCCTTATCATTATAGAAAAATTTGGATTTGAGCTTGACAGTATTAATAACATCAAGTAGCTAGCTTAAACTCATTAAAAATATATGAAACAAGAACAAAACCCGGTAAACATATAGTAATCTAGGTGGGTTTAACCCTAAAAGAATTCAGATTACATACCTGAGTGGGTTGACACTGGCCTGCCCGATTTGGAACTCCTTTGTTTTGATTTTGCGTGGCGGTGGTGGGGTCATGCACTTTAGAGTTGTGTTTACTCGCAGATTTGTTCTTATTAGGCTTCTCATAATTTCTGGTGTGTGTTCAATGCTTGTACTGGTTTCTGATGAACTCTTTCTGTTGAAGTTGAATTCCTGAGGTTTTCTTTTTCCCTGTCCATTCACAAAGCTTCAATATCAGCATCTTGTTCTTCTCTTAGCCGACTATCAGCTCTGATCATTTCTTCCCTCCGAGCTCTGTCACTTCCAAAAGCCAATCCTTGTTCTTCCATTGTTCTGTGGAAAAAGTCCACTAGCTCCGCCGCTGAAACTGGTCCTTCCACCAGTTGCAGAACCGCCATGGCGCAAAGGGGGAAGCTAGCAGGGAGGAGATTGGCGACCATACTCAGACCTTCGCCTCGATCAGCGAGGCCTCCCCAGCAAATGAAGGTAACGTCAAGGAATTCGGTCACGAGCTCACTACAGAGTGTTTCCCTGCAAAAGCTGTGAGTGAGAGGGTGTTCTGGAGAATGGATGTACATGAACACCAACTTCTTGTCTTGCTCTGCAAGTTTCAGAACTTCCATTAAACGGCACGCGTAGAAGAAAGGATGGACGGTGCCGTATTGAAGCTCAAAACCCTCCAGAAAGGCCGGCTGATCCTCCGGAACTACCGCCGCCGACGGCTGAAATGGCTGGAATTGGAAATCTGAAGATGAAGGAGCGAGGAGCTCGTTTTGATTTCTCGATCGTCTTCTTCTTTTTCTTCTTCCTGATCCTATATCACTCATGGCCCTTGAAAATTCTCCCACAATGCTCCTAGGAAGAAGGCTCGCCACCCGGCAAAAGATCCCGTGATCTCTCGTCGTCGATGAGATTGTATATGCTCACAGGCTTCAATCAAATCAACTTCGTAATGATGGTATGGATTATTTTTGGGTTCAATATTGAATTACGTGAGAGAATTTTATTAGGGAAAAGGAGTTAAAATGATAGATCAGTATCTGATTCCTTTGTTTTATTTAAATATATAGTGATATTAGAAAATTGACGATACATGCAACGCCTTTCATGGACGTCTTATCCGAAGAATGTTTTAGGTGCCACTCTTTTTCTTCTTCTTCTTTCTTTTTCTTTTCTCTTTTTTGTGCTTGCTTGGTTCGAGAAAGTATAAAGAAGATGCTTTGCTTAAAGGGGAATCCACCGTAAATTGTAGGGAGCAAGGTTTAATTTACGGGAGGGAAAGAAAGGTGACATGCATGGTTGAGAACTTAAGAAACATGGCCAGCATATAGAATCGTACGTAATAATTCATATTATATTATTGGGCAACAATTCTCTTCACGTCATCCCAAGGCAGCTCAGAGGTTGATGTCGATTCCCTTCTTTGGACGAAAACCAATGGCGTGACTGGATTTTCATCTCACCCGTAATTTGGATGTCGTTCACAGCTACAAATAAACATGATAAAACTACGAAATTCTGTTGATGTTTTGCGAAACACTGCCATGACAACATTAGCGTTGCTTTGTAATTCGCTTTATCATCATGAAGTTCAAGCATATCGATACGGGGCAAGCACTCTCTCTCTCTCTATATATATCAAAATGTTTGTTTGATGAGGCAAACAACCGCCTTGTTGTGATTAACTAATACACCGTTCGGATTAGTTACAGATAATTGATTTTATGAGAATTTTTATATATAGAATTGGATGAAGTATTCCCTTCCATAAGCTTACAAGTAGTATTATGTCAGGTTATGTTAGATTTTAGCTGAACATATCTTGTCTATTTATATAAACGTATCTAGTTCTAGGTTTAATTTAAACCTAGTGTTTTTATTTAACAGATTAAGCCAAGATTTAAACAGGTCAAACTGTAGGGCCATAAAGGTGTATTTGCCTATTTTAATAAGATTTATTTAAATTATATTATAGTACATGTATAAATATTATGCGTGTGTGAACCAATAGCAAATAAATGAAAAGAAAGAAAGAAATAGTAGACATTTTTTGCATAATTGTTTTATTTTTAAACGCATGAGGCATCACTATAAAATTGAATTTTATTAAATATTTCGTTAAGAAAAGTACAAATAAAATCTAATAATTTTTTCAATTAAATGTAGATGTTGAAATAGAGTCTTGAAAAAGAGTGAAGAAGGAAGCGGTGCCACAGTATCCTAAAAAGTAAAAACTCAAAAGAGAAGCAATAGCGTTCTTAAATCTTAAGGCCCATGCTTCCTCTGCACCTCACACACACGAGATTCTGCACCTCAAAAACTTATTGCAGAATCATTCGCTTTCTAATTACTTATTTAATAAATGTTTAATCCCAACATGCTGCCCTCTAAGTACGCTTTTCTTTAAATCATTGCTTATTTATTTCCTCAATTATGTACTTTCCAAAAGATCCATTAGATGAGATTTGATCATTTTGTACATTATCTTATATGTGCTTCTATCAACATTACATCCTTAAAATTTTTTATTATAAAAACTGATTGACTTTTTAAATAAATTAATTAATTATAATTAATATAAAAATTAGTTTATTAATTTAGATATATTAATAAATATATAATATAAATTATTATTGAAAGGTTAGATTTATTTATAATTAACTTATTTATGTAACTATTTTATCAAAATAAATAGTAATTAAAAATAAAGTGAATATATTTTACAAAATCTCACGCTTACATAACTAGTAGTAATACTACATTTTTTAAAGAGATTTGTTGTTGTTGTTTTTTTTAAACTGAGAAGAGATTTATTGTTAGGGCCGTAATAACTAATAAATGCATATACGGGCGCATACGCATTGATCGATTGTAGGTACAGAAAGAGGTAGTTGACTGGATTTGACCGTGGCATCGATCCTCCTGACGTCAATCAAATTACTTGTGCCATGAGCTTCTCTGAGTTTTTCGTCTCAATCAGTTTCCTTAATTGACCGGATTGTTGGTAAAGTGAAATTAAATTAAAATTACCTATATGACTAGTAACATTTGAATTGCAAAAAAAAGAAAAAAGAAAGTCAATAAAGTGTAACCCCACCCAGTGTGGGGTCGACAGCCTTCTGGTGCCTGAATTTTCAGTGCATGGTGGAAGCACAAAAACCATCACCACTACAATTTCTCTCTCTTTCTGAACCAGTTTCAAGATTTTTTTTTTGGTCAAGCTTAGGTTCTCCCCATTCTTCCTTCCTTTTGTTTTGGTTCGATATGAAGAAAAACTCGGTTTCCTGTACAAATCATCATGAGAATGAATCATTTTGTGCTGAAACAAGAAGACAAACAAGACCACAGAATCATTCTCTGAAATTGGCTGCTCTTACTTTTGTTGCTTTCCTGTTTCTTCTTTCTTCAATTAGCCCAGTTTTGACTCACCCCTTACACTCCAACCAAACTCTCAGGATCAGAGCTCTTTTAAGCAAGATCAACAAGCCTTCTTTTAAGACAATTCAGGCATTTTCTTCTGCTGCTCTGTAAGAAGCTTTGATGATACTAATGATTCTTATGTAAGTGACTCGAATTTTGTTATTTTGTTGCAGAGCCCAGATGGGGATTTGATTGACTGTGTTTTATTTCATAATCAGCCAGCTTTTGACCATCCTGAGCTTCAAGGACTAATAAGACACAGACCGTTGGTAATTTCTATAAAAACTTTCACACTGAAGAAAATGACCTTTTTCTCTTTGTAGGGAGAGTAAAAAGATTTGGGTTTTACACAGGATCCACCAGAAAGGCCAAGAGGCTACGACATTAATGCAGAATCAGAATCAGAAAGCTTTCAGCTGTGGACAGATTCTGGTGAGTCATGCCCAGAAGGAACAGTTCCAATCAGGAGAACAACAGAGGAAGATATTCTGAGATCAAGTTCCATTCAGAGATTTGGACGAAAACATGGTACAAGTGTACGGAGAGATTCATCTGCCAGTGGCCATGAGGTTAGTGTTCTTAAGCAAAACAAGGGAGAATTCAAGTGAGCTAAGTTCCTATTGTTTTGTGCTGAAATACATAGAAGATTAGCAGGAGGATGATTCAGAATATAAATGTGAATGCAGCATGCAGTGGTTTTTGAGAATGGGGATCAATATTACGGAGCAAAGGCAAGTATAAACGTATGGGCACCCCAAGTGAGGAATCAAGACGAATTTAGCTTGTCACAGATATGGGTTATTGCTGGATCCTTTGGGAATGATCTAAATACCATAGAAGCTGGTTGGCAGGCATGTACACTCTCATTTACACTCATTTGTTCCATATCTCTCTTCAAATGTGAGATGATGATGATCTATAACAAGCACTAGTGTTGTCCAGGTAAGTCCACGGCTATATGGAGATAACAATCCAAGGTTCTTCACTTATTGGACAGTAAGTATTTGAAACGACCGAAATTCTGCAGTTTGTTTTGCCTACTATTATATTAAAGGGGAATGTTAGATTTTTTTAGAGACTAAATACATATTGTGTTAATCTTTCTATATATCAAAATAGCTGTATAGGACCTCTTTGACATTATATACATTCAATTATTTCTCTAATTAATCAATGTAGGACTATTTTACAATATATTCTAATAGAGAGTCTGACTCATTGAATGTATTTATATATAAAAAACACAGACAGACGCATATCAAGTGACAGGATGCTACAACTTGCTGTGCTCAGGATTTGTTCAAACCAACAACAGGATAGCAATGGGAGCTGCAATATCCCCAAGATCTGTATTTAATGGAAGGCAGTATGATATTACCTTAATGATTTGGAAGGTAAGTTTGCATACATGGCACAATGTTGTTAACTGAATTGAGTTGTTTTGTTTTTTTGGGATAATATGTGAACTTGTTATTCAACTGAATTTGCTTTGACGAGAAAGTGTATTATAAGGAATCGGAAAAATGTGTGGAAGAGGAACAATAATTCGTTTTGATTGTCAGTTTTCTTTTGAATTCTTGTCCACGTTATTGTTTTAAATTAAAAGATTCGCTGGCTTTCCCCGTACGAGTGTCCTTCATGTGGTCCACTCTACTGTTATATGGCTCTTTTTTGCCTTTATTAAAGCCACACCTCACGGTTCCCTCTTTTCCTCTAATTTTGCTATTTCTGATTCTGACTCCTCCTTTGTCCATCCATGGAAAGCAACCACTGCGCCAAACCCTTGCAGTTTTCTTTTTTCTTTTTTTCTTTTGTCTAATATTATAAGTGGAATCCAACACTACGACCTCCTACTATGCTACTTACAAGATAAGGCAATTTGCTAACCACTAATCGTGCTGGTGCTAACTTAATGAGGATGTGTGATTGGGATAGGATCCGAAACATGGGCACTGGTGGCTGGAGATAGGGTCGGGCGGGCTAGTCGGGTACTGGCCGGCGAACTTATTCAGTCACCTGAGGAGGGAGGCGAGCATGGTGCAATTTGGAGGGGAAGTAGTGAACTCAGAAGGGTCAAAGGGTTACCACACAAGCACACAAATGGGAAGCGGTGAATATGCAGAAGAAGGGTACAGAAAAGCAGCATATTTCAGGAACTTACAAGTGGTGGATTGGGATAATAGTTTGCTTCCTCTATCCAAGATTCATCAATTGGCTGATCATTCCAATTGCTATGACATCAGATTGGGATCAAACCAATTTTGGGGCACTTACTTTTATTATGGAGGCCCTGGAAGGAATCTCAGATGCCCTTGATCATAATATATATATCACTGCTTTTGTTTTCAGAATTCTCTTTTGTCATAGCTATTATATATTGTATTGCCATAAAAAAAAATCTCCATATGGTTTGGTTTGTTGTTTTGTGTTGTTCCGATTCTTGTTCAGTAAAACTCACAAAAAGAGAAATGTAGTTTGGTTGGTGAAAGATATGTAGACTATAATTTGGGCTCGAGTGCTTCGATCGTTTCCCACACCATGTCTGTGCTTCGATACCTCATTGTCAAGTACAAATAATATTGACAATTCGTCCCCATACCATAATGCCTTCATTGCCTTGTTTTTAAGGATATCTAGCGAAGTAACTTTTTTGTTTGGTACAAGAATTTTAAAAAAGTAGTTGGGCTCACCCACAATTTAAGAGTAGAGTAAAGTCTCATTTTCTCCTAGGCGATACTAATGTTAGGTAAGGTAAACTGTCTATTACCCTAAAACATAAACCTAGACATCCAAAAGTTAGAATGTCTCCCCAAGCGTTGCGACTAGAATCACGATAAAGTGATACTCCCTATGGATCGAACATGCTTCAAATGGTCACATGTTTTACCCCTTCGACAGTTAAACCCACAAACAATAGGTAACAAAATAACTTATTTAAGAGACTCTTAGACGCTAAATATAAACACATCTCTTAATAGTAACTCAAGCTTTAATTCATTATATTATAAAATATTAATCTTTTTTATTAGACTCGGTTCTTATTAATTACTATAAGGACTTATTAATCATTTCTTGCTTTATCATAGTCTCAAAATTAAGCATTGTTGAACTTATGCTTGTTTGGAATTATGATTGGACACCCTAAAAATAAAATTTAAGACAACTTTAAACTCCTCTCACATATTTACCTGGGGAAGTATTTGAAATAAATAAAAATAAGTTAATCTAACTAAGCACTTAATTAAAGGCAACATTGTCTAACGTGATTTTTTTACCTACAAAAGTCCATATCCTTCATGTGTGTTGGGCTTGGTTATTACTTATTAGTTTTGGAAATTTAAATTGATTTTTGCAAAACCTAATTTTGATGGTACTTGTTTAAGTTATTTAAAATTGTTTTTTGAAAAGTTCGAATAAGTACAAAACAGCTATAAAAAATTCTGAGCAGATTATAAATAATTATTCTTAATAAAAAATTGTAATTAAATTTTAAAATAAAAAATATGTACTTCTATCTATGTTTTAGTTTAAGTTTAAAATATAAATGAGAAATTAGTATATTTGAGAAATGAAAAATTCTTAGCTGGGCATAC
Organism: Leucaena leucocephala; assembly: GCA_037074615.1. Lineage (NCBI taxonomy): Eukaryota > Viridiplantae > Streptophyta > Magnoliopsida > Fabales > Fabaceae > Leucaena > Leucaena leucocephala. The sequence continues at coordinate 22,409,646 of CM073538.1, read as the reverse complement.
GGGGCGGGGAAGTAACTACTGAGCCCAATAGTATTGTCCAAGCCATAAAAAAACAAACAAGAAGATTCTCGTTAGTCTTGGTTTCTGGGGCAATCCAATCCAATAGTATAGTCAGAACGATATTGTTAGGGATAAAAGATATATTTAGATAGAATTTTTAAAATAGACTTATAAAAAAAAAAAATTTGAGTGGTTTATAGAAAAAGACTTTTAGAGAAAAGTTTATGAAAAAAAAGTGATTTTGAATAAATGAGTGTTTGAATATTTATTTTCAGAAATATTTTTATTATTAGTAAATTACAAAAAATGGTATGAGTAAATGAGAAGAGATAAGAGATAATAGGAGAAAGGAGATAAGGTGTAAGAAATAAATTAGAGATGGTGCAAAAAAAATATGGGTAATATAGTAATCGGTTAGTTCATAAGCTCTTTTATAGTTATATAAGCTACTCTGATCAGCTTATCTGAAACTTTAGTTTTAAACTATGGTTTAATCCAAAAATCTGTTTAAATAAATATAATTGTTTGTTTAAAAATTTCTTTAAATCTAAATTTTAAGTCAAACCTAAATTTTAAACTTAAATTTAACAATTTACCAAACACACATAGAATTATGGAGAGGTGGTGTTAGGATGGAACCAAATAAAGCAAAGCCACATATTGTCCTTACATTTAGATGATATATAAGTAAAATGTAGGACTATTTAAAATATGTTTAATTATTGAAAAGTATAATTTTATTATTATTATAATTATAATATTTATTAAAGTATCATATTTTTTGTATGTCTAATTTTTTTTAAGGATAATTAACTATTCACTCTATTTTATATTAATATTATATAAAAGGAAATAAAGTTGTGTACTGCCATTGATGTGTCTAACTATTTTTTTAAAAAATTTTATAATTTAAAATAAATAAATAAATAAAAACAAAGCCAGATCGCTAGAAGCGAAATTGTGCTTTTCTCGCTCTTGAAGGAGCAAAGCTGAATTTGCCGTTACCTCCCAATTCACGTGGAACGTCGTGTGGCCCTCAACTGAAACGCCACTCCCAAACTACCACACGTTACTCAATTTTCTTTGATATCCCAATGCCGTTAGATGATGATGTCTTTGCGTGCACAAATCTTCATATATAAGTTCATACTATTTATCCTAAATTATATATTTAGCCTTTTATAAATTTTAGTTTACTCTTAAGTAAAAAAAAAGTATATTTTTAATCTTTTTTTTTATTTTATATATTCTCTTTATTAAAATTTTATAATCCTATTTTTCTAATTTTTTAAATTTAACATATTTCTTTTTCTCCTTTTCCCTCTAAATCCCTTCTGCCAAACAATCTATTAAATTTAATACGGTTAATTTTATTTAATAAAAAATACTTTGACTTGTCCAATTACACGGATAAAATATTTTTTTCATTTTAATATTTTTAAATTATATTATATATGTAGAATATTCTTTGTTAAAGCATAGTAACTATATTTCATGAAGAACTAATTCCTGTAACTGCACCCATCTAGCTCTACTAGATAGAGTAAAGGATGTTAACAAAAGCTATGCTCATTAATTAGGTATCATGTCTTTTTATGATAGGCATATGTCCAAACTGAAGCCTCCCATGCAGTAACAAGACGGATTGAGTTTAGGAACTCATAATCAAATGATGAGGCATCAAATATGAATCATCAATATAATGTCATTCTCTTTTTATATTTTAAATACTTCTTAATTTACAAAATATAGTATCTAAAATGAGGATACTTTTCTGATATCGCTATACATATATATGTGGGGCAAATGACAAGAGGAACCCACCCTTCCCATCTCTCTCTCTAATTAAGCATTGTGCCATATGGTGCCTGCTGAGAAAAGACGTAGACCACATTAATTTAACCTATTTTCATTATTGTTTCCCTTTCTTTAAAAAAAAAAAAAGAGTTCCAATTCCTAGGCGTATCAAACCGTATTATGGAAGTTCAGGCCTTCAAGGAATAGGACATCCAGCCACTCAAATTTGGCATGTAGCCACGTTTGCGGGCATCAACAAACTGAATTAAACTGCTAATTACTGTACACTCTTGTAATTTAGCTAACTAATCTTGTAAATCATCAACAGCCGCAAATACCCAAATGACCCCTGCTTCTTCTTTACAATTCCATTAATTACCTCAACGTTAATATTATTAGCTAACAACTAATCACTATCTATCTAACTCCTCAACACACTAATACTACTACTTAAGGCCCTATCACGCACTCCTTCCTTGTACAGTAGAAGACGAATAAGCGAGCGATGAAGAATGAGACGAAGGATGATCGAGAAGCAACAACTGAGTGGGAGTGACAGAGGATGAAGTAGAAGAGTTGTTGTTGTTGGTTGTGGTGGTGGGCTTGGGCTTGGGCTTGTGAGCGTCGTGGCCGGCCGGAGGGTCGTGGCGGATTTCACGGAGCAAGGCGGCGACGTCTTTCATGGTGGGACGATCGTCGGGACGAGTGCTGGTACAGAGGAGGGAGATGCCGAGTGCTTGAAGCATCTCTTGAATGTGTGTGTCAGTGTGGCCTTGAAGCTTAGGATCCACAATCTCCACAGGGTCCTTCTTCTTCTTCAGATGATCGCTCACCCAATCTATCACATGTAGCCCCTCACCAAACGACGCGTCCACCGGTCGTTTCCCTGTTATTATCTCTAACAGCACCACTCCATAGCTATACACGTCGCTCTTCTCTGTTATCTTCAACATGCACCCATACTCTGCCAACACAATACCAACAAATTCAATTTATATATATATATTTTAAAATAATAATAAAAAGAGGAGGAGGAGGTGAAAATATCCAGGATGAATGAGTAATGGAACAAAGGATAAGAGGAGAATAATGGAATGGACACGGGGTCCTTTGTTGCATTGGCGCGTCTTTTTGCTTTTCCCAAGAGAAAGATCGTTTTGCGAGTAATTATTGTGGCAAGTACATGAGTTGTACAAATAACTTTAAAGGCAATAATGAAACAACCATAAGGGCCTAAGGCCATAATAATGCTTGTTCATTAAAGATGGCCGTATCATGAATATTCTTATATATAACAGTTTTCCTAATCCCTGTACCTATTTTTTTCTTAAAAAACAATTGCTAAAAAATATCTTCCATTGCATTTTCTATAATTCAAAAGCACTTAATAACCCGTATGTATAACTGTTTATAAATATTTTATATTTTATATATAATTAAAAATATATTTTATATAATTAAAAAAAAGTTATATTTACTAAAAATATATCGTCCCTAGATCTTTAAACAAATATAAGTGTTCTTGAACAATTGCAATGGCAGATTTATTTTTAATAATCTTCCCTCAAAATTAAGGATGATTACACTGACATTATACAAATATCACTAATATTATATAAATTTAAAAATGGACAAAACACCTTGCAAAATAGAAGAAGAAAAAGTCTGAATTCATTTTTTAAAAAAGGAAAAAAATATTTCTTTTACTTTTAAGTCTTATGTTGAACTAAGCCAAGAATTACATGGTCACGTAATTTAATTTATACCCAAAAAAAACAGAGTGGAAATTAAAGCTGAAAATTGAGTTACTTACCCGGCGCAATGTAGCCGAAAGAACCAGCGAACTGTGGATTGACGGAGAAGGAAGCTTGGTCTTCGTGCACCAATCTTGCAAAACCAAAATCTGCGAGACACGGCTCGTACCTGTCTCCTAACAAAATGTTGTGCGCTTTTACGTCCCGGTGCAAGATGGCAGGCACACAGTCATGATGCAAGTAAGCTAAGCCTTCCGCCACTCCCAGCGCCACCTTGAACCGTGTCTCCCACTCTATCAATTCTGTGCACCCTTCGTGTAAAAGCGTATCTAGATTACCATTTGGTAAATAATCATAAAACAGTAACTTGGTCTTCTGGTTCGCCGCCCAACCCAATAGCCTCACGATGTTACGGTGTCGTATTCTCCCCAGTGTCGTTATCTCCGACGAGAACGCCGCCGCCGAGAATTTCTCCGACGACAAGAGCCTCTTCACTGCCATTTCTATTCCTGCTGGCATGTCCACTCTGTAAACCACCCCGGATCGTCCCCGCCCGATGACGTTTCCAGCGGTCAGACACTTCGCCACGTCAGAAATTGACAGGTCCAGCTTCTGGTACACTGTCACCTCCCATGGGGGGCCTATCTCTAGGTCGCTATCCCTCCCGTCGAGGTCGAGATCGTTACCGTGGCCCCTCTGTCGTCGTTTTGCCGCTACGACGACGTACAGCGCCGCCAAGAGAAGAGCACATGCAGTGCAAAGTAGAACCACCATAGCTATACGCGCCGTCTTCGGACGACTTCCCGAATAGCTTCCAGAATCGTCTTCGGCGCATCGGTTTACGGAGAGGCAGAGCGATGGGTTGCCAGCTAGCATATTTAGAGGAAGCTTTGCGAAGAAAGGCGTGTCCGGGATGCGCCCGGAGAATTTGTTGTATGAGATATTGAGGACGACGAGATTTTGGAGGTCCGCGAGATAATGAAGGTTGCCGGTGAGCTCGTTGTGGGAAATGTCTAAGATCCCCACCTTAACCAAGGCAGAAAACTCCTGAGGAATCTCGCCGGCAAGTTTATTCAAGCTCAGATTCAGTGCAATTTCAAGCGCCGGGATATTACCGAGACTACCGGGGATATTGCCGGAGAAATTGTTGCTACTAAGATCCAGCAACTGAAGCTTCGAACAGGAACCGAGTTGACTAGGAATTGATCCAGAGATATGATTATTTCCGAGAATCAGTTTTGTGAGTGAACCAAGCGATCCTAGTCTCGGGCTCAGCGTACCTTCGATCATGTTATCCGAGAAGTCGATAAATTGAAGCGAAACAAGCTCACTCAGACTCTCCGGCAAGCTCCCGGCGATCATATTGGAATGTAGGTCCAAAAACGCGAGATTCCTGCAGCCTGACATCTCTTCCGGAATAACTCCGGAAATCCGGTTGTATCCAAGATCCAAAAAGTTCAAGTTTCTCAGATTCCCAATCTGTGGGGGTATGCTCCCTGTGATCTTATTTTTGCTCACTCGGAACCGAATCAAAGACGAACAATTTCCAATTTCAGATGGAATACTTCCGGAGAGATTATTAGAAAGTAGTAAGAGCTTGTTGAGATTCTTGAGCTCGAATATCCCCTTCGGTATGGGACCCGTGAGCGCATTCTGTGACAGATCTACAGCCTCGAGGTTTTGGCAATTGGAGAGTGAAGACGGTATATTTCCTTCGAGCTTGTTATGCCACAGGAACAACAACGTCAGATTACTAAGGTTTCCGAATTCAGAAGGTATCGTCCCCGTGATTTGATTGTTGTCCAGCTCGATGTGAGTGAGTTGCTCGCAGTTCCCTAGCTCTGCAGGAATCTCCCCTGAAATCTGGTTTTCGCTAAGCTGAAGTTCTTCCAAAGCCGTCAGATTTCCAAAACTCTTGGGAATGCTTCCTGTAAGCGAGTTCATTGAGATGTCAATGACAGATAACTGGTAGCAATTTCCAATTTCTGGCGGGATGGTGCCAACTAAACTGTTCTGCCATAAAAGAAGATTCTTGAGATTCCTAAGATTTCCCAATTTGCTAGGTAATGATCCAGTAAGGGAATTCTCGTACAAATAAATGTTCTCAAGCTCAGTGCAGTCACCGAGTTCAGCAGGAATCTGTCCAGAGAGGAGGGAAGTGTAAAGTGCAATAGTGTTCAGCTTCTTGAGGAGGCCAAGAGTTGGGGGAAGAAATCCTGAGATACTTGTTTCAGCTAAACCCAACATGACCAATTTTGTACAGTTTCCTATTTCTTGAGGCAAAGCGCCTTCAAGGTTCTTGTTTCCACCTGCTCGAATCACTTGCAGATTCTTCAGATTTCCAATCGTTGTGGGAATTTCACCACTTAGCTGATTATCATATAAGATCAACCACTCCAACTTTGTGAGATTCCCAATTGCAATTGGAATCGAACCTTCAAGCTGGTTTGAGTTGAGATGAAGTTCTTGAAGCCGAGGCAAAAAGCAAAGCTCACTTGGGATCTCACCAGTCAAGGAATTGTCACTCAAATCCAAGTAGGTGAGATTGGTAAGAAAGCCTATCTCTTTTGGGATAGAACCAGTGAGGTTCGTTCCAATAAGGATAAGCTTGATCAAGGAACTCAATGAGGTGAAATTATAAGGAACGCTTCCAAGCAAATCAACATACCTCAGATCTAATTGCACAACCTCGTTCTTCAAGTTGCAGCTAACTCCAAACCAACCACATGGAGTTTCGTCGATCGGGTCCCAATTACTCAGAACCTCCAAGGACCCGTTCAGGGATGTTGTCTTCCATGAAAGAAGAGCTTGCCCTTGTCGGTTAACAGCAGCAGAAGAAGCTATAAAAGAATATTGGGAATGAAGTAAAAGTGCAGTTACTAGGAAGAAGAGGGTCGTCCATGGATTTTCAGGCATTACAACAAGTATGCTGCTGCTACGAACTCCAATGAGAGAGAGGTTTGAGCCTAGGGAGGAGGAACAACGAGAAGGAACCAAATCATGTCTTGTGGGCTACTTCGGTTTTTTCAAGAGTTCATATGTATATATTCATATACAAGTTTAAAACTTGAAAAAAAAAGTAAAATAAACAAAGGGCCAAAATCTCCGGATCGAAGAAACCAGCTAGGCCGTGATGCTTTTGTGCAAGAGAGAGAATGGAATATAAGTTGGTTTGTTTTATAAAAATTATATAATGAAAGCATTTGTTTATGTTGAAGAAGAAAGGAGTGGGTGGAAGGATTATAACTGTTTTCTAATTTGACAGTGAGCAACAACAACAGAACAGGGGTGGTGGTGGGTGAGAGGCTCTCTTCCCAAATGTTAGTTTTAATAAGAACCGTTTATCTTTTGATGTAACCCTAGCAGGCATAAAATCTGGTTTTTATTTATTTTTTTTAACATTTTTTCTCTTAAATATATGAGACGAATTTGCCCCAAAAATTGTGGGCTAGAGAATGAATTTTGTCTGCTACGATGCCTACCAACGTTGTGTCTGAATCAACTTTAGTCTCACAGCAGAATCCTCATTGGATTTATATCCTATGTTTTTTTATACGTAGCTATTGATTGCCTGTACGTTGATGCATCCCTCTAACCTCTTCTATTATTATTGTTGCCCAAATACGATTATTAATTTTCCATAATTATTAGCTAAGACGAATATTTTAATTCCAATTATTCATTATCATGCACATATATATATGTATTATGAATTTTAGGAACCATAACCATATTTTTATTTTAGAAAAGTCGCTAAAAAATCACCATTAGTATTTTTATTGTTCAAATTTACCTGATTGTTATTTGTTTAAGAACTTAAAGGTATAATTTATCTTTAATAGGTATAAATCTTCTTTAATTATATGTAATATATTTTTAACTGTGTGTAAATATATTTTATCTTGCTTTTGAAAAAAAATTGTGTAACTCATCTTTAAATATAAGTTATTTATTTTTAATTATGTAAAAAAATTAAAATAAAAAATATTTTTATATAATTAAATATGTGTTACAGACAACTGAAAAAAGAAGAAGAATTATACGAAAACAAGTTGAAACCGCTCAAGAACTTGTTTTATTGAATAAATTTTTAAGTACTTTTATCACAGAAATTATTTTCTTTGTATATTATACATAGAATCCTCTTTTACTTTGAGTTGGCAGTGTTTGGCGAGAGGAGTAAAGCGGCAGAATCAGATAAGCTTCAGCTTTTATATTTTGTGGGGGGCTTCGGTTGGGAGCAACCACGGTTTCCCATAATCACAGACTCTCACATTTTGAAAATAAGCACTGAAGAAGTTTTAATTGAAGGAGATCTGAGCCGATCTTATCTGATTTGTGTGTGGATTTGGAATTTTGGAAGCTACAGTATTAGATATAGATAAACTGGCGAGGATTTAAATCTGGATCTGAGCCAACAACAAACAACGTTAAAAATAAATGACAGACAAGTAGTAATGAAGTTAATATATATATATATATATATATATATATATGTATGTATGTATGTAAACGAAACCAGCAACGTTTGACAAAATAGGTTGAAATCCATGATGCGATCTATGGCAGTGCCTATTTGTCCTGAGAATCTGATATAACGTGGGACAATTATAAACAAAATGAGGAAGAAGCTGTGTGTGTATATATATATTCTAATTACTCATTTAATTTATCATAATTTTATTCTAATTATATCTGGATCCAATCCGTATCGTGTATCTAGTTATAGTAAGTGAGTCTCTTAATAAAAATTTTCTATATACATCAATACTTAAACTCGAAATCTTATTTAAATGATATCAAGTCGTTTACTATTTGAATTAAACTCTATTGATAGATATATATATATATATATATATATATATATATATATATATAGATGTGAAAGTGGAAGGGCATGTGATGATAGGAGGTCAGGTGATGCCGCGTGACAGGGGAAAAGAAAGAGAGCTGAGAAATATAAAAATGGGAGCAATGGGAATCTAGGCACGAGCTTGCTCATACATATAGCAGAAGCTGCACATGAGAGACATTTCTACTTCTTTAAAAGACCTAACAGTTCATCCTGTACCCACAGCTTTTCTTATCCCCATCTCCTTTCTTTTACCATTATTTTTCTATTTTTTTTTAACCTTATATATGTTCAAAATTTTAAAGAAAATAAATTATTCGACAATTTATTTATTCCTAAAGACCCCAAATTTATTTCATTATCAACATATATAGTAGAAATTTATCAACTGAATTTACGAGCATTTATTATTAAAATAACCCAATTTATAAGTGGAGTTGTGTAACGATATTTATCACTATTTAACACGTAAAAAACAGCATGAATTTACAAGGATATTTATGAGTATTTATCATCAAAAAAACCTTACACATAAGTAATTTTTTATCTAACAAGTTATTAGTTGAAGTGATAAATAATTTTATTTTTATAAAGAAGATAATATAAATTTAAATTTTTAAAAAAAGTATTTATTAGGAGAGATAAATATAGAAAATCTTTAGAATTAATCTCAAATCTAAAATAGTGTGGGGATATCTTGATTAAAAAAATGAGTTTTTAAATTTTGAATTACTATAGTGTGTTTAGAGTAGTTCCTTATAGAGAAAAGCTTGTGTGATGATGGCTATGTTCTCAATGATATCTACAAAATTCCTCTATTAATAAAGATCCTTAACTACTTAAAACTGTATTTGCCTAAAACTAATTGACCATAAATTAACTACGATAAAAAAAAATGTTTAGTTAATTATTGAAAGTTGCTATGTTTATAAAAGAATTATGGTTCCAAAAAGAGATGAACAAAGGTATAAAATAAATTTACTAAAATAAAAAAAAAGATACTATAATTATAAAAAGAATTTTCTTGGTCAATAAGTAACTATGATAGGAAAGATATTTCTTACCCTTAAAAAAATCTATCATGGCCAGAAAAATGTTTAACTCACTTGTAAAAGTTTATTACATGATAATAAATGAATAATTAATAATTTAAAAGAATCTATCGTACATATTTAAAATATTTACTATCAATCAAATAGATAAATAAATGTCACATAACTATTGTATATAAAACCATATTAAATATGAACCAACTCTATTAATATGGTTATAAGATTCAAGCTAATTCATGCATCTCAAATAGGCTTCCAAGTATCGAACCTAAGATAAACAATATTAAACCCCATGGCATAAACAAAATTACTTAATAGTACTCATAATATAATAAGTAGTTAATATGAATCCATTATACTATATGCATAATCCCTTTAAATAATTTGAGGCAATTTTAAATCTAAAAAATATTACTCATGAGTAAAAAATCTAAAAATAAATTTACCAATTAAACCCTAAATAATATTGTGTGAATGGTGTTGTGGTTTCTCTTGCTTTGTCGGCAAATGTGTAGTTGGAGGCCTATATATAATTCACAACACCAGCTTTCTTTTGCCTTTTTATTTTTTTGGTTATCTACTTAATTCATCAGAATTTTATCTCGATTATATCTAGATCCGACTTACGTTACGCACCTGGCTATAGTGAATGAGTTTCTTAATAAAAATTTTTTATATACATTAAGACTCAAATTTAAAATTATATTTAAGTGATATTGAACCGTTTATCACTTAAAATAATTGCCGTTAATATTTCTTTTGCCTTTAATTTCAATCATTATCACTCTCCATCGTCTCTGTTCCTTAACGGTTTTGGTCTCTTCCCCTTCATGTTTTTAATATTGTTGTTTGTTATTGGAATCCACGATCCAGACAATCTCACCATTGTTCACAACCTTTGCAATACTCACAATGCTAAATTTTATAATAAATAATACTTTTCTAACTATTTTACTAATTTAATTAAATTAAAAAAAATAAGTAAATCAACTAATACAATATTCTTCTCAAATATTTTAATTTTTCAACTTTCTCTATCATTTATTTGATTATTATTAACGAATCATTAACAAAAATAATTTTAAAGAAATTAATAAATATAAAAAATATATTTTATATTTAGAATTAAAATTAATTTTATAATTAAGTTATATATTAAGAATGAAAAGAGTATGTATATAAATTTTTGAATTTGTGTATAATTATTAATAATAAAACATCAATTATACTCTTCAAATAAATAATATTTAATTCAATTAAAAATAAATTTAGGTGGACACAACTTAATATTTTTAATTTATTTACTTGTAAGCCTCAATTTAAGTTTTTAAATATTTTGAGTATAATTTTAATAAAATTATTGATTAATTACTATAATGCGACTCAAAAACTTTTAAAAATTAATGTGGGGTTTAAAATATTTTGAAGATTAAAATTTAAATTTTTAAATATAATAAAATTTATAATAATTATAAATAATTAATTAATTATAGCCTATATTTTCTTACTCTTTGAAACGAGCGCTAACTGAAGGAAAATAAACACACACTATTTTACTTTCGGTGGCTCATGACCTTGCTGTTAAAAAAACGGATTAGTTTCCTTCGGCCTTTATCACAGAGTTCATGGAAAATATTATAAATAAAAAAATCACTTGAATCTGATATAAGAAATAAAACTCGGTATTCTTTTCATGTATATTTTCATAGAGCTTAAGATAATCTACAATATATTAGAGCCTGCAAATAATGTAATTCCGTATTCTTTTTTTTAAAAAAATTATCCATATTAATGACACAATAAAAAAATATTCAGTTAATGAAAATATAATGGACATTTAATCAAGATCTGTGTAGATAATAAAATTTTACAATACTTTTTTTGTAATATTTCAATTCAACCGAGAGGATTGCTCTTAGCAAAATCTTATAAAAAAATATTTATTATTTAAATTAGACTATTTTAATTTCTGTGCTTCATTGGCCTAATTTTATAAATAATTTTGTAAAGAGAAATAATTTGTGTCCACAGCCTGGTGATTGCGATGATTAAGAGAAATCACAGAAGAGTCCAAGTACATGAAATTTGCATAAATAATTGCTTATCAAGGGGGTGTTTGGTTGGTGGAAAATCAAAATTAAAAAAAAAATTAGGCTAAACTTTAATTTATAAAATTTTTAAAATAAATAATTTTATTTATTTTAAAAAATATAGATTAAATCATAATTTTAAATAAAGTTAAATAATTTTTAGAATAAAAAAATATTTATAAAATTTTTAATAATTATTGTTATATAGTGAGAAGATGAGGAGATACAAAAAAGTGAAAAGATGAGAGATATAGTTATAGGATACTGATATGAACAGTAATAATAATTATTTTTTTATTTTTTATTTATTAATTATAAAAAATTATAATAGTTATTTAAATATTTATTTAATTTTTTTTATAAAGACTTTTAAGAAACCCAATGTCTAAAAAAAATTTCCTATAGATTTTGTCCTGCAAATCTATCGAAACAGTCACAAGAGATCAATGAAAATCAGTTTTGGCCATGTCGCTTGTTGTGTGTGTAGGTGTGTGGGGCAGATGCACGTGCGGAAGCTAAGTACCTGAATCATTGTGGATATGACCATTACCTTATCTCTTGACAGTTGAGTAAGAAGTCCAAATCAGATTAAAGCAAAATGCTTCATCACAGATAATTTTTTTAATATTAATTAATTAACTTAATTTGTTTGACATCAACGTAACCACTAGCTATATATGGGCGTTAAAAAACTGTTGATTTCTTCTTTTATGTTGGAGAATAATCGAAAAGGCAGAATCACTTTTGTGGTGGCCAAGCACTAGCACTAGCGCTAGCAAGCACGTTCTTCCCTTCTTTAATTCGTGCTTGTGTGTTCATTTGGAACTGACAAAGTGGCTTTTTAGTATTAAAATTGTGAAGCTGTAGTTCTTTTACACGTACACACACTTCTATTCTAAATATGTTACATAATTAATATTATTTTAAATATATTTTTTTTAAATTTATCAATTTTTTAAATTATATTTATTAATATTTTTTTAATAATAATTAAATAAATGAAGAATAGAAAACGTTAAAAAAATATTATTAAAGTATTTAAAAAATATATTATATTAATTAATTTAATTAATTTAATTAAACTAATTAAATATATCTTATATTTATAACAAAATAAGTATATATGATGGAACACCGTTACTGCTTTGCCTCATATAGGGCCTGTTTGGCAAATTGTCAAACCTAAATTTTAGGTTTGGCTCAAAATCTAGGTTTGGAGAAATTTTAAGCCAAACAGTCATATTATCCAAAGTTTCAGATAAGCTGGTCATATAAATATTTCAGAAAATGGTTTAAAACCAAGGTTTCAGATAAGCTGGTCAGAGTAGCTTATAAAACAATAAACTACTTATGAACTAACCAATTACTATATTACCTCTACTTTTTCTTACACCCTCTTTCCTATTTTTTCTTACATTATCTCTCATATTTTTTTTATACACTCTCTTCTCTCTCATACTTTTTCTTATACCCTATCTCTTTTCTTTCTTACACCCTCTCTCCTCTCATCTCTTATCTCTCATCATTTAATACTCGTACCCTTTTTTATAATTTATCTATAATAAAATCACTTCTAAAAATAACTATTCAAATACTCATTTATTTAAAACTAATTTTTCTTAACCTCTTTTCTATAAACCCATTTCTAAAATATTATCTAAACACATACTATAATTATATTTGTATGTATATATATGTGTGTGTATGAATATAAGAAATTATGAGGGAGCCATGTTACTAAGAACACCATATATATTCAAATCTTTGAGCTACCATACGGATAACGCTTTTGACGCCAATAAGATTGTCAATGATATAATACATCTAATTCACACTCCTCCCGTCTACGCTATAAGCCATTTTCTTTCGGTTTAATTTAGTTTAAAAATATAAGTCTAGATTAATAGTATATAAAACATTTATATTTAATTTTTTTATTTTATCTTTATGGGTGATTAATTAATTATAATTAATGGCAGTATTGACTTTTTTCAATGGCATATTTAATTAGTCAGTGGAGAATTATTTTATAATATATTCTAATATCCTATATTAGATTTTTTTTTAGATATTAGGTATATTGGGATAATCTTTCTATTAAAATAGTTTAACCCAATTTAAAAGGATATCCCTTAGCACGTATATCTTCAATTTTTTCATTTAATTAATTTGTTAATGTGGGACTATTTTTACTATATATATATATATATATATATATATATTATAATCTAATAATAATTACATTCTAACCATTTTTGCTTTGTTTATGTGAGGTGGTTAAACCAGATATATAGTATGAACCAAAAAGGGTATATGGTGTAATTCATCTCAAACTCCAGATAGGACACAAGTCCACCATGTCGTTTGGAGCAAGATTAATTATATCTTTAATAATTTGACGTTGCAATATTAATATATATATATATGCTCCACTTCAACGGAGTGGGTGGCGTAGAATATTCAACGCCAAGGGAGTACAAAGTAATATCCTTACGGCGTGTTGCCGGGCTCTTGTTGAACTCCTCTTCGGCCTAAAGCCACGAAATGGTCTGCATGCACATATTTGGATCAATATATATATATATATATATATATATATATATATATGTAGTAGAAGAGATTAATTCTTTATAATATTATAAATTAAAATTAAAATTAATATTAAAAAACCATTCATATATAATATCAATAGTAACTCGAATATAATATATTTAATAGAAAAATATTTATATTTAATAAAAAAAATTAACATATCAAAACCTAAAATTTAGAAGCCTTTTTACTCATATGTACTTATGCGTCTTTTAAACCAAGCTTCGTTTTATGTAATGAGATTTCTCTTGTATTATAGTAATATTAATTCCTAGTTAATAAATTAATATAAAATTAATTTTAAGATTCCATTGAATCTCTCTATATTTTGAATTCGATTTATAGAAAAAATATATATACTAAAATAAATAGTTATAATTTTTTAAATTATATATTTAATAATAGAATTAAGCGGACCATAAAAAAATTATAATTAATAATGACCCCTACCACAACACACGCATCTAAATTGATGAGTACATGTCTTTTCTTGTTCGTGTGTTCGTAATATGATATAAATAATGATGATGGTGATGACTCTTGTAGACTTGTAAAATACAAAGAATCCGATGGGATTACGTGTCATCTCCATCTAATTGTGAAATGAATAAAACACGTATGGGAAGTAACTATTGGCCGGTGATATAATTGTCGGCATATAATGGATCCGCTGGTGAGATTTAAGGAAAAATATGGATAGGGAGAGACATAAGACAAAACAAAATTGAAATATTTGTCTGGAAATTCCTTATTTTTCTTAATCAATCAATTAATCTTGGTGAGATGGATCCCTTCTCATCATTATATTCTCTCCAGAGGATACGCTTTTAAGGTTTCATGTCATCGTCTTCCTCTTACTTCTCCACAATCCAAAGTATATATTTCATATACCTATTATGCCTTCTCATCATTTCTAAATTATGATTCTTCAAATTTACATTAAATATAGCAAAATAATATTCCTTCTTGCCTTTAATTTCTGGACCTCTCTTCATCCAAATTGAGATACTACTTTAATTGTATTTCTAAATCACTTGCAATATATTTCGTACAAAAATTATATTAAATATTATTAATTATACTATAAAATTTAATAAATTTTTAATTTTATCCCTATTAATATTCATTATACTATATAGAAACCAAATAAATAAAACGATATGAAATGTTTTTTTTATCTATCTAATAAAGAAGGCTAAAATAAATATTATTTTTGTCTTATGAGATGATTATATAAAATTTATAACTTTTCATCTTATAATAGTTTTCTTTTTTAAAGCGACACGCGTCAGCTTACAAACACAAATTATGGGGAACATTGCATTGAAAGAAGAAATAGAGGTGCTGTTGGAATATGGTGTGTTTGCTTTATTTTGAGCAACTGGCTTTGAAATCGCTCAGCTCGTACGTGCATGACCAGTAAATGGCTCTACGATCATTTTATTTAGCCCGACTTTAATATAAGTTCATAATTATTTAATATCAAAATTTGGCCCTTTATGAGAGCTAGCTACCTATTCCTTCCCTTCCTCCATGGTTTAGGCATTTGCATAAGTTTGCGATTTGTTGAATTAATTATTTAATTTTTGCGTCCAATTGAGCTGAGCTATATTGGAATGTTCTTTAATCTCTTCTATTCTTTCAAGATCATTAGCATTGTGCTCTTTTCTTCTTTCGGCTCAAAAGTGCTTAAGCTATCATTAACAAAATGGTTCACGAGACACAGGATTGAAGAGATATGGATGGCTCAATTACATTTGCTTTCTCTTTTAAGATCCACCCAATATATTTGATTCTTGCTTCACCATGAACTTAGCCAAATGGTTACCCCTCACGTGCTAATTATTTATTGTTTCTAAACCCTTTGGGCATTTTATTTTTAAGTGGTGGCTTGGTCAAACAAAATTGTAAGTGGTGGATATATGTTTTGCACTGCCTTTGAGACAATTTGAAATAAAATACTAAATATGAGTTTTATTTATAATATAATTTATACCATAAATAAAAATTTATATTTAAAATTTGGAAGGAGTATTAAACTATTAAAAGTATTTCTTATAAGTAATTGAATTTCATTTAACGTATATAAATTTTTTACTAGTTTACAAGTATTAGTTTCGACTCTTTATACATAAAGTTTTAGATATTTTTCGTGTATATTAACAAAGGTTGTTAAATTATTTCGTTTGTTTAAGAATATTTTATTATTATAATTATACATCTATTAATCGAAGAAACTAAGGGAAAAAAACAGCGAACATACACAAAAATTAATAGAATATGTCGGGTGGGAATTGCGAATTGGAGCGCACGGAAAACTAGAAAACGAAGCGTGTCATTGTCCATGAGCTCAATGATTCCAAGTTTCCTTCAGGAATCAGCGATCACCATCTTCAGCACATTCATTGGGCTTCTCTAGAGAATTGCAGAATCCGGATGACAATATCACATACTTATTTTGTTTTATTTATAAATTATTTTTAACATATTTTAAACATATTAAAAAAATATTAAATTTTATTATCTATATTTAATATATATTATACCTAATAAAAATAAAATTAATAATAATAAATAAAAGTTAAAATGATATAATCATGTGAAAATTTTCTTTTTCTACTTTATAAATATGCCTAAAATTAATCTTCTCCCTCTACCATATGAATAGGACAAGAGGGGTAAGCTAATTTAATTTAAAAAATTAAGGTACCGTGGCGAAGACTTATAATTGAAGGACTTGAAGCCGTTTAAAAAATGCTTAGAATGCAGTATAGAATAATTTTGCCCTGTCCATTCTCCGCCACGGATAGAATCTACATTTGTAGAACGGGGGCTTTGATTTTCTCCAATCCACCCGAGTATCGCAGTGCATTCTCCTCCACACGTTATTCAATTGGCATTGTCTTTGACCAGTGCATTTAAATATATTAATTTTTCTAGTAATAATTATATTTAAAATATTATTGAATATTAAATATAAAAATTCCTCTCAATAAAAATTTAAACCTTAGATGCGATATTAAGAGGGACTAGTCTTCTCTCCTAGACTTAGTCCCATTGTTTGCATTTCAAGTTTTACCCTAAGAATATCACACAAAATATAGAAATAGTATGAAGATTAATCCAAATGGTTGTTCAACTTGTTCATCTAAAACGTGGGGGAAGGTCTAGAAAAGGCCAGTTAAGAGAGAGATTATTAGTGAGTAAAGGCCCAAGAGTTTCTTCATTGCTATCAACGCCCTTTGTTTTGCTTTTTTCACTACCAAATCGGTCAACGGTGGGCCACACAGGGTTTATGTACTATGACGTATAAGGATAAGATGGGCTTTGTTTGGACCAAACCCATTTTCTGTTTAGTCTCTAGTTTGGGGTTTGGTCTGATTGTGTACAAACAAAAATATTTTAACTTACCAATGGGGGTTGGTCCGAGTGGTAAGCGGCTCAGTATCGCTTAAGCGAGGTCTCGAGTTTAAGCCTTGGCGTATGCAGAAAATCCCCGTTGGGAGACTCACCCACCATAGCCAGGTGCGCGACGCGGGTCGGATCCGGATGTAGTCGGGGCAAAGCTCTGGTGAACCGGGTGGGCAACCAAAAAAAAATTTGAACTTTGTAAAAAAAAATATTTTAACTAGTAAAGGGATGAGACATGTGACTATTTATAACTTGTTCGATCATTTGAAGATGTATCTTAGCTCTTGGATGCCTAAATTTACACCTGAGGATAATAGATAGTTCATCTTACTCGATATTAGTATCGCTTAGAGAAAGAGAGATTTCAGCCTACCTTTAAATTATATATTAGATTTCTTGTTGTGTACATGAAAAATATCTAATAAAATCCCTTCCGGGAAGAAATACATACGGTAAAATAAAAAATTATATTAAGCTGCATTAAAATCATAATTACTGTAATGTTATTAAATAAGCTTGTAAAACTTAACTGCTACTCCTACTCTGGTAGCATTGACTTGTTTTTTTGGCGTTAACTTTTTTACTTTCAAGTAATTAGGTAAATTGTCATTTTCCCTTGTATAATTCAAATACAAAATGGCGGGCTATAAAATTTAGGAGAGGGCTTGAAATTGAAATCCATTTCGGTCATCTTCTCTCATTTCTGCCGCTTCTTCCACCCTGCGGTCCTAAAACGTTTTCCGATTCCGGTTTGGCCTTCTTCATTAAACCCATTTTGGTTTAGCCCTCAAATTTCGTCATTCTTCTTCCCTGTTCTTTCCTCCTTATTTCCTTGATTCAGCCACTCATTCTTCTGTCCAATAAAAAGACAGATATCTCTGCCACCGTCACCTTTTTTCCTCTTCAAGCTTGCATTTTGGTCGACCCTTTCTCCTCCCTACCGTCACTAGAACAGCTCTTAAATTTTTTTCCCAAGAGAACTAGGGAGGCTTACATGAAAATGGGGCGAAACTATACCTATTTTGGCGTTTAGTAGCTAGTGCAGATGGCAGAATCAGTGCGAAAGAAGATGGAGTCTGAGCGCTTGATCTGCGATACAGAGATTCCGGTTCTACAGCACAAGATTGATGTCTTTTCTTCTTCTTATCGGAAGTCCCTCGAATCACTAAGGGCGACATCACAAGAAACTGCTCAATATCAAGGCGAGGGTTCCTCTCTAGTTTACTTTGAACATATTGAACTGCTCCTTTCAACAGTATTTCCTACAGATTTTGGGTTATGATTATAATAAATTAGGGCTCTGAGCTTTCAATCTTTTGTCGAGTAATTTATGCTTTAGAATTATCGTTTATAACGTTGGGTTGTAGAATTTGAGTTACTCTATGTCTTTCCAGCTAAATTAGAGGAGGCCAAAGCTAAATTGAGGGAGGCAGAGGATGATTTGGTTAAAGCACTGGGAGGTACATCTTTACTCTCGCTTTATATCTTTATATCGGTGGATTTTAGTTTGAATGTTTCTGAAGCAGACTGCATAATTCCGTTGTCGCAAGCATCTGAACACGATATCTTTTAGTGACTAATCGTTAACTTATTACTTCTTGCAACTCTTAATTGCATTTTCACACAGTGAAGACTCGCAAAGAGGCCAAGCGTATGGCGTTGATGGAGGCTATTGCTTCTGCAAAGACTAGAGTTGAAGATCTTAAGAGTAGTGTTCAGGAGCAAAGAACCAAGAATAGTGAATATGCTGCAATTTTCTCTCAGCATTCTCCTGGTAATTATCTGTTTGTGAATTTATGCACGGCATACACTTCATAGCAATCTTCCAAGCGTTATCATTTGATTTGTAGTACCAATATTTAGTTCTATAGATAAATACCTCCAGATTTTATGTGACAATTTTTATGACAAACCTTTGGGAGTATGTTTGACAATACTTTTTTCTTTTTATTTATCCCTTGCTTTGACTAGGAAACACTTTGTGATTCGGGTAGTTTCCCTCACTCCCTTTTCCCTTCCTCAAATTTGCAATATATTAGTTGGATTTTTATGCTTTATTTGAAGCATTGATATATTCCAAACCCTTGGCAGCATCTGAAGGGACAATGAATGGAAGCACTGAACGGAATGATGAAATACTGGAGGCCATCTCATGGTACAATACAGTGCTTGGCTTCTATGTTGAAGGCGGACATGGTAATTGATGTTGTTCATATTGTCCAAGTTTTATTCTTCTTCATTCTTTGATGTCCTTACAAGTTCTTCTGCACATTAGGGGTGAAGTTCATCTTCAAGAATATGAATGTGAACAATCCCAATGAGGAGTGCTTTTTTACCGTCCGTCATGAAAATGATACTTACACATGTAAGTAGCATTTTTGGTTGTTTATAATCTCAAAACAATGTAATGATGTGCTTCATAAATCTGAATTTGTTTCTTTTCTTCCAGTATTGAACTGTGAACCCTCCCTCAAAGGAACCAAAGAGTTGATCCATGAATTGAACAAGACAAATGGGCTATTTAAATATGTCAGAGTTATGAGGAGAAAGTTTCAAGAAGCAGTAGCACCTGGTATGGCTGTGGCTTTATATATGACCATCATCATAGATGCATAAAATGGGGGTGTTAAGTGTCCCGGAGCGTTAGTTTTGTCTTATAAGTCTCCAGCTTTGATTTCTGTCATCCTGGAATTTTGCTTTGTGGTGGGAATTGGCGTGATATGCTTTTTGAAATGGAAGTTTCTACTTATTTCTTATACATAGTAATATTGTTGAAGTTATTAACTTACCTTGCATGAGCAGGTTGGCTTAATAATAGGGAATTTTGTTTTAATTCTTTCAAATTAATTTCTCATACGTTAACTAAACAGAGGGTGTAGCATCCTTAAATAGTGAACATCAAGAGTCTGCTATTATCTCTGCATCTGCACCAGATCTATCTATCTCATCCTTTAGAAGTGGTTCCCCAACCGAGAAAAGTGAGAATCAAGTTCTACCTACAAAAGGTGAGAGACCTTCCAAGAAACAAACCCTTGGAAGACGGGTAACATCTTCTGCCTTGTCTCCTGGATCTGCCTCATCAGTTCGCCAGTCTCCTCGTTTGAGGGTATGCATCTAATTGGTAACTTGTGCTCCTTGGATTTAACTCTATCAGCACTATCTGTTGTTATTTCAAGGTTGGAGTTCCTCCTCAGAAGAAGTTATTATCATGAGGTTATTTTATAATATTTTTACCTTTTCCTAGTCAATGTCACTATTATACAAATTTTAGGGTAGATAAACATTGATCATGGTTAGACATATTGCTTCTGATGAGCTTTTGCTTTCTTTAATGCTTAAGCCTAAGATGAAGTCCTATGAATGGATAGGGCAAAATAATTTCAGGCTTTAACTACTGACAAGATTCTAGCAGAATAATTTAGAGCCATTGTAAGACCACATTGTCTTTGATAGAGGGACTATATATGTTAGAACCTGGAACTGCAAGGTTGTGGGAGTGATTTTTTTTTGTTTTTGGTTTTTAACATCATGCAGTAATCAATATGATGACTGAAGATCTAGTGGTTTGAAATTTGACTCCTTGAGCTTGTCATAAAACAGAATGATAATAGTGACTGGCTGTTTGTTGGCTGTGAACTTGATAAGTTAATGCTTCTGATATTAAAATGATAATAAGATTTGAAAGAATAAATTCTGCCATGATCTGTTCAAGGTTTTATGTATGCTGTATTCTGTTGGGGCATCATTAATGTTTGTATTGGCGTTATATATTATTGTATAGAAATTCAAGTAACTAATTATTTATTTGCTCTAGATAATAAGAATTGGATATGATTCTTGCATGTATATTTTATTGAAAGCATTCTTAATAATTTTCTGCTCTTGATGTGCAAATTCAATTGAGGCTAAGATCTCTTATATGGCAGGCTAGGAAATAAAGTAGAGTGCAGGCTGTTTGACTACCCGTAGCAGTCATAACTCATGACTCAGGCTGTCAAACAAGTTGACACGTGAATTATGAAGGCATCCGCATTGACGATAGCTGAATCCGTACATCCAAGATATAAGTAGAGCTTGTGTGGCGCTTCTGCATCTTTGCATCTATTTTGTGATGATTGTGTTTTCTCATTTCTTGTCTGGTTTATGAACAGCGCTTAAGTTAATCATGCTTTTGTTTGACGATGTAAATAAAGCAGTGGATTTAAAATAGGTCTTCATCCCCGACATATGAGAACCTAACAAACATGGTTTCTTTTTTCTTTCTTTTTAATGCAAAGGAGAAAAGAAAAAAACAATCAGAAAACCTAATGACTAGAAGCGAAGGCAATATGCCCCATATGAAGATCGTTGTACGTAAGGTTTTTGCAAGGTGAAGGAGGTTCCAGCAACAAAGCAAACTCTATATCCGTTCTGAGTGTATTGAGTTAGCCAATCAGCACAAATATTGGTCCTGTAGTTGTGAGGGCAACTGACCTGTTTGTAATTCAAAATCATCGTCTTAATATTTTTCAACAATTTTAAACAATGGTCGCCTTCTATTTTGAAGTTTAGAGATATGATTTAAGGCTTTTTTGGAGTAAAAAATAACCTGACTTTTCTCTACTAAATCCAATAGGGTTTCAGACTCAAGAATCCCTGTAAGTTCAGCAGTATTGTTATGAATTATGAGTGGACCTTAACTTCATGAATTCTCCTTCTCAAATTCCATTTTCATCCTGAAATTTATTTCTCTGGATAACTAACCTATCTACATCTAGTTTAACCCATCTTGATTCTAAAGGCTCTTATTTAAATTGACTATCTAAATGATGTTATTCGATTTTTCCTTTGATCTAGTCAAATTTAATATCTTTGATAACATTCTGTGAGCTAAAAAATGTTATGTTTTTCCCTTGTATCTTCTCCATCAAATATTTTGTGCTTACACATTGTTTCAGGTATGCTTTGGGGAGTGAAAATACCTTTACTCGAGTATCTTCCATATTATTGGCGTCTAAATTAGTACTTCTGAATTAATTTGTTTTTGAGGAAAATTCCCATACACATGAATTTGGCCAGAAGTCATTACAGAGAGAGAGAGAGAGATGGCACATATAAATTTGTATGGAGTTTTATTTGTGAAAGTAATTCAATGTGGAGCTACACATAATATGGTTGGAGGTTTGACTTGTAATGTTAGTCCTATAATGTTTATATATACACACACGAGTTGGTTGTATATGGGAGGGTTATTAAGAGGAGGCTTGACACAGTCGTTTATGAAGCAAGGCTCGAGTGTTGTTCCATAGCTTCTGAGCTTCAAATTCGTCTTTTGCTATACTTGAGCAGTTACTCTCATTACAATCTGCGAAGTATTTCCCACTCAACCCTTGTGTTTTTCCACTCATTGCCACATAACACGTTGTTGCTGCTCCCTGTGATATTGATTTCAGCAACTTGGATGCAATGAAGAACAGTGAATCTGCGTGCAAGTTGTCAGAATATTTAGTAATTCAGCTTTTATTTAGTAATTTAGCTTCTGATGAAATGAAATAAAATTAGTAAAAGGTCTTTATTTGAAAATTTTATTAGCCAGAAGATTTGGAAGTATAAGTACTCGCATTTAGGTTTTTTTGACCAATAAAGTCTTCAAAATAAAACATTTCACCGATTTTCCTTTAGATTTAACAAGATGGATTGAAGGCTTGTTGTTACCAGTAATGAGGCCTTTATGAGCTCTGATAATTCCTGTCTTCACAATCCCCGGATGAACTGCATTCACTGTTACATTTGTATTCCTTGCCTGGAATCACAAAAATAAATAATGTTCATACAATGTTTGTACTCTCAAACATTGTACAAGAATGTTTCATGTAATTTATTTCTAACCTTAAGCTGTCTGGCCAATTCCTTGGCATGCAAAATATTGGCTAATTTTGATTGGGAATATGCACGTGTGCCATTATACCTGCAATTACATTATAGAAGCACTTAGGATTAAACGTTTTTAAGAGAGAAGCAATTAATTAATTGAGAAGGGAGCGTACTTTGTTCCATTGAGCAAGTCATGGAAACGAAAGGCATGTCTCTTGACCCAGCTATGGATCACAGAAGACACATTTATGATCCTTCCTTCAATCCCACTCTTCTCTGCTGTTTCTATCATTCTCTCTAGCAGCATTTCTGTCAACAAAAAATGTCCTGCAATTCCAAATCACCAACAAAAAATTAAAAAAAAGAAACGAACTTTTAAGTTTTTAAATATACGTTTTATTCTTCTGTTTCCTGGTTATTGGCTCAGACTCGGACTACGAGAAAAAAATTGACATGTCAAAGGCATCTTCAACAAAAGCTTTGCACTTTAGAAACAGACTTCAGAAGCTTTAAACCTGCAGCTCATCATAAAGAACATAACACGCATACATGCCCGGTGGACCAAAATCACAGTGAATGAAATTGACACAAGTGAATCAAATATCATGTACATTCCTAAATTTCAATTTACCAATTATTCTCATGTTCTCACATCGATTATAGATATTCAGAATATTAGGACGGTATATATATACTTTGTCTAATTTAAATATTTTTAAAAATCACTGGGATTAAATTACTAAGAGTAAATTAAAATTTGATCAAAATTATTATTCCACCAAAAAAATAGTAAAAGTTGGGAAATATAAGGAGTTAGAGAATAATTTAGACTATTCTATTTTAACTACCAATTTGGACTTTGAACCCCCAATATTATTCCCAAGTGAGGAAAGAAGTTGAAGATTACCCAAGTAATTGGTGGCAAATGTCATCTCAATTTTCTCTTCGGAGAACTCCAAGTTCTGAGAGAATATTCCAGCATTGTTTCTGTAAAAAAAATATTCTCTCTTTCAGAAGCGAGAAAAAGAAATCGAATCAATAACAAGATTATTTGATATAATCAGAAACTTACATGAGGATATTGAGTGGAAGTTGAAGAGCCAAAAACTCAGAACAAAATCTCTGTACAGAAGCGAAAGAACTTAGATCGATTTCCAACACTATAACCTCAGCGTTCGGAGTTTCTTTCTGAATATTCTGTCTCACTTCTCTCGCCTTCTTCATGTCCCTCGCTCCAATCACCACTCTCACTCCTCGCTTTGCCAACACTCTTGCTGTTTCTGCTCCAATCCCAGAAGTCCCACCTTCATATTCATTCAAACACAACATTAATTCATTATCCAAAAGACCTAATCCAACGTTATTAACATATATATTCTCGAGATTCTGTCAATTATTCATTAAAAGAAACAAACAAAGTAAAGGAGAAAGATATTGCGTATGGGGGTGATATGGTCTCAAGTGAAAGGAAAAGAATTGTATAGAGAAGGAGACAGAATCATGTGTTGTTGCTGCTATAAAGAAAATCAGCATTCATTCTTTCTTTATGGTACACTCACGGGTTCCACTGCCAGGCTAACTCCCACTTTCCTCAATCCCACCAAAAAATAATAAACAAATTAACCTTCATGCATATAATACCCCATATACAGCTTCATTCATTCTCTTAACTGACTCAGATTTGGTATAATTCCTCAGCTAAGGAATCCCATTTAACACAACACAAAAACAAGAACATGACGCGTGTGATTTTCAATTATCGCTATATTTTACAGTTTTCTGAAACAGATCTATCAAACTTTTCTGTCAAATCAAACTAAAAGGAGAGGAATAACAAAGCTGCAAAATGAAAAGAAGATGGAAGTGATATAACAATCTGTCATTAGCCAATCTCTTGAAGAATAGGAAGGGAAAGAAAACAAGGAAGAAGAAAACCAAGCAAACCAACCACACACACACACGCATATTCACCTCAAAAACAACTGATCGTAAGGTGAGAAGAAACCCTTCTTCTTCGTAGGCTTACCTGTGATGAGAGCAGTTACATGATGAGAAGAGAGAAAGCAAGAACAATCTTCAGTAACTTGCTCAGCTGTTGAATTAGAGCCATAACCACTAGGCCCTGCCGTTCCTGCTAAGTATCTCAGTGTCGCCTTCATGCCTTTGCTTGCTTTCACTCTCTTACGACAACAAAGAAAGAGCATTTCAGAATTCAAACTCAACACCAGACAACGATGTGTGTATGTGTAAGGTCTGAATTTGAATCACGCACAAAAGTGGTTGTATATATAATATGTTTAGAAAGAGTAAAGAATAATAAAGACAATATGAGTATGAAAGGAGGAAGTAAACTCTCTATACAATTACATCTGTTTTGAGCCGTTCATTCCACGAAGCTTTAATTTGGATGCTGTGTTGAGCTAAATCATTGGTCGAAACCATACTTATATCGGATGGTCCACAAGCTTCCTGATTTAAACCTAACAAAACTGCTTTGATATGTAAGAATATGTGTTTTAAAGATTTCTATTGGCGTTAATTTTGCAGGATATAATGCCAACTTTTTCAAATGCCTTCATTATTTGTAATAATTACCATTGCCTGTCCTTATTAAGTGGCTTGCATTTTTCCTCTAGTGGGCTGTGACAAATGTTGATCTTTTTTGTTCTCTTTGAGAAAGTTCAATGTTTTTTTTGAGTAGTGCATATTTATGCTTATGTGCTAAGTAAAAAAAGTTCATGAATAAAGCTTGATTAATTAGAGTAACAATAATGAATCATTATATGAAGATTACCACTGAAGTTAAACCAAATTCGTACGTGCTAATCATGTTTCACAGTTGCCTCCTTCCTTTTGTTCTTTTGTTTTGCTCACGGATTCTCTTTGCTTTTTTGCCTTTAATCTTTGCTGCAATTTTGAGATTAATATTTTGTCCCTGTCATCTTCCACCTAAACAATTTAAGGTATACATCTTGGGTTGCATTAAGAGCTAAACAACATGTATAAATTTTTAACCCCAACATAGATTTGTCTCAGTACGAGGAAAATATATAGTGAGTCGTCTCTGTGTAAACCTTATCATAATTTTGACAATAATGGGCACGATGAATAAGGAAAAGTTTCCATTATTTAAGACAAGCATATATATATATATATATATATATATATATATAATGAAATCTAATTAATAATACATGCTTCGCTTGACTAACAGTTTTTTTTAGAATAAAAAATCTAGGTAAGATAAAATATAAAACACTTTTAGTAAGCTACTCGTTCTTATAATACTTGAATCTGACTGTATAAAATAGAAAATAAATACAAAATTAGCCTAATTAAGTGGATAATTTTGTTTAGGCTTTTTTCACAAATTATTGGTGAAAGTAAACAGCATGATCACTTGAATTAGCCAACTTATGTGACTTGATTTTTGTTTTCACTATTTGTTGATGGAACATTATATGGGGAAAGTAATTAATATACCTTCAATGAAAGCAACTTGTGTTTATTTCATGTAAGAGACATGCCAAAGACAAGATACCGATTTGCCTAACATCTTGTTTAATTGCCGTATAGAAGTTTTACTTAAAAAAATTATTTTCTAGGTAAACCAAATCAAAATGCAATCATACACGATCACATAATTCCCGCTAGTCATATATATATATATATATATATATATATATATATATATAGTACTCTTTTTTGGTTGGCCTCATCTTACCTCAATTATTATGGTCGAATTTTGACTAAAAGTTTGCATTTTTTACAATTAAAATTTGACAAATGTGATACGCATGAACTTATTAGTATTACAAGACAAAAGTCCTTCGTCATGAGAATGCGCAGAAAAATTTAAAAAATGCATTAATCTTGGTATCTTATCATAATCTAATTAAGATTTGTTTAATTAATTCAGATGAGGATCTATCAGTCCACACTCAGCACCAAACTTTTGAGGACATTGTAGAATAATTAATTTTCCTTGACGGATGACTGCCCTAGCAAGCTTCTTAATAATCACAAAAGGTGATTAGCTTTGAACCTGGTATTTGTGAACAAGAATACTGGGAATTTGATATATAATACTCCTTCCTTTCTGTCTCAAATGTAAAAGTTAGTAAAAAAAATTATTTTCTCAATACATTTTATTTTCCAAGTTTATAATTTTTTTCCTAACCCTTCCTATTGAGTACATATAATAAGAAGATTTTTTGTCAATGGCCTTATAGTTTAGAAGTATAAAAACTCTTATGTAAATAGGAGGTTTTGTGGAAGGGATTTTCATCAAGAGATCTTTAGTTTCCTATTGCAAATGATTTAAAATGGTACAATAGATAAACCAATATTATTTTTTACAAATAACTAATTTTATTTTTTTAAAATTTTTGTAAATTAGTTATCTCTTTTCTTTATTTATTTAATATAAACAGTGGAAGGCAGATAATGAATATATATATATATATATATAGAGAGAGAGACATATGAGAAAAGAAATGGCTGTGTGGTGATTGGGTTAGTTTAATCAATGTGGGGGAAGTGCCTGCATGAAGGAGTGATGAAAAAGAGTAGGCACGTGTGGATGTAAAAGAACCAATGATCGTAGGATATGCATGCCATTAGTAATTAACCATGAAAATAATGGGAATGCAAATGCAAGTTTGTGGACAGCAGTTTTAATTACAAGAGACGCCATGGAATCAGAGAGAGAGAGAGAGATATGGAGGAAGATGCTTTTGGTGAGGGGGCACGGCAGACGAGCCTGCATACACCACTCCGAATAATATATATACATATACATATATATATATATATGAAAGGTGTTGTTGAGAAATGATGGGCAGTGTTGGGGCTTTGAAGGGCTAAAAGATAGGCACTGAGGATGACCCTTCAACCATGGCTGCCCGCATCTGGGTCCCGCTCTGCTTCCCTACTTCCTTACACACACACACTCTCCCCCCCCCCCCCCCCGCCCTCTTATCATCCCATTCCACATTCCATGCACGATGCATGCCTCCCATCAAAAAAGGTCTTCCATGTTTGCTGAAATACATAGATAAATTGTACTCCTCCAATGACCTAGTTTGTAGTAACTATATATAAACTAGATATTATTATATTAAGGATTAGTGGCAGTAGACATGAAGCTTGATAATGAGTTAGGGATTAAACTCTAGATCTAGTATCACTAAGAGCACATCTAGTGCCATTAGAGCAAATAGTCTTTAGACATGGATAAATTCTACTAGTGTATAGTAATTAGTAAGGTTTTTGGGTTTAAACTAAAGATTTAAAGTCAGTGGTCTAATTATAATTAAAATGAAGTCAATATAATTATAATTAAAATAATATAATTTAATTAAAATATAGATAAATAATTATATTTATAATCTTAAAAAAATAATATTTAAATAAAAAATATTAATATATCAGTGAATAGAATATTCAAGTATAAATTATACATAATATAACAAAACATAATTATTTGAACATAATTATAATATACTGTTATTTTTTTTAATTTTTCTACTCAAGGCAACTTCATTTCAAGCTTAACACGAGAAAAATATAAAATCCAATATGTTTAAAACTCTTAATTGAATCGGTTAGAGAATTGATTCATCAATTCATTAGGCTGACTGGCTATCTTAAATTGAGTTCTACTGCCATAATAATTATGAATGATAATATTTTTTTATAGGTATAATATATAAAATATTTTCTTGAAACATATATTATATACATATCTCAGAAGTTAGAACATGATGACAAATCCTTCTAAACTCTTACCTTTGGTAAATAAAATTTTCGTAGCCACGTAAGACTAACCCAAATAATCATGATATGGTTGAATGGGAATAGAGGTCCAATGTTTAAACTCTCTTTAATATATACAATAAAAATATTATTTTGCTTATTAGCTAGTTTGTTATATATATATATATATATTACTAATAGAAAATTACACGTGAAATTATTTGCAAATATAATATTTAAGAAACATTCACAAAAAGATTTTGCGTATAATAGTGATCGAAGAGAGAATATTATCAATAGAATATGTGTATGGTGAACTAGATACATATATAGAATGCTTGTGGGGAACAAAGGGATTATTATATTCCCATTGTTGAAAAGTGAAAGTGGGTAATTATTACTTTATCTTCCACCAGTTATATTGCCCTATATTTTTACAGGAAAAGTTAGCTTAATTCTAGAGATAGTCGCTTCTTAATTTGATGAGGAGTCGCGAAATATCTCTTAAAGACAATATCCTCAGACACGACTCAAATTATAAACTTTATTATTTTGTAGATTTTACCAACAATATCAAGCTTCAAAATAGGAAGAGAGAATAAAGCGAACCCCATCTTAACTCAAACTATCAATATCTAAATTTACATGTCTTCCTTTGGTTTGTGATTAAATTAGTAATCAATTGGACATCCTCGTCTAACAGATTATAATCAATTAGTAATCAGGAAAAGGTGGTTTGCGATTAAATTGAAGTCACATGTCATGTTGGCGGGGGTAAAACTATGACTTGATCTTCAAGCAAAGACCTAAAAACTATGCCACCTACTTCCTCTGCATATGTTTTCTTGGCGACATAATCATCTTATCATTAAGCGATTTGACAATTAATTGCCAAACCTAATCAAACCGCATATATGTTTATGTTCAAATGCCGTGAGAAAACACTCTCATTTTCAAAGCTGGATCGGAGCATGAAAATGTGGGATTTTTTGGAGATCTTGTTGACGTCTAAAAGCTGAAAAATTCAATTAATTTATTAGGTGGATGTTTAACTTTTCCAGGTTTTAATATTTTCCCCTTTTCATTATTTTCAATGGGTACTTGAGACCCAGGCACAATTCACCAAAAATGAGACGCCATTCACAATTCGCCATATTCCACAATTTAGCAGGATCTTAATTATTCCTTTTTTTTTTTTTTTACAAATGAGTAGATGACACCATGTATTATGCTTTTGATATTTTCTCGTTTCAACTTCTAACTTCAACCAATCTCTCAAGCCAATAAACTATTGAGTTGGTTGAATACCCTTTACAAAAATACCAGATAAAATAGTTTTTTTTTATATTATTTCAAAATTAATTGTTATCCTCCAATGGAACAAAGATACAATTTCAAGTGAGAATACTATTCTCTTCTTAGACAATGTGTAAGTTCTTTTTTCCAAATATAATTCATGTCCATGATTAGTATAAAATTAGTGGAAGTGATTTGTTAGCCACTTAAGCACAAGTCTCAAATTTAAATTCGTGTGAATACAAAAAAATATTTTGGAGAGTTATCTATTCAATTAATTAGATTTAATAATATTTGAATATAACTCAGTCACATAGTTATATAAAAAAAAAATATTACCAATATATTGATGATGTGAACGAAATTAACAGTATATATATAATCCACCTACCTAACCTAAGGCAATCAAAGGAGATTGTCCTAATTAATTTAATCTTAAATATATTATTCTAATTCACTTTATTTGATTGGTATGGTATTATTTCGAACATTGCCCTAATTAATTTTGACATATAATAAATCACTTTTAATATATTTTATTATATTAAAATAAAAGTATATTTTATTAATTATGCTTTAAAATTTAACAATTTTATAACTTTATCTATATTTAATATATAATTATACACTATACCCGATCAAAATAATATCTATACTAATAAATGAATAGTTAAATTATATATTAATTCATATGAAAAATTGAACTATATAAAAAATATATTCTCTTATTGTCTTATAAATTTAACTATTTTTTTAATCGCTGAAGTTATTAATTAACTAAATCTTGCAATTAGGATGAGACAGTAATAGAAAAGGTAGAGAGACAAATCAAAATACAAGTGATGATGAAGACGAGCAATTTTACCTTTGAGGAGAACAATGAAATGACCCTAAACGACCTCAGGGCCCTCTTTTGTCACTACCTTGTCCCCTCCATCCATTTCACTTGATTTTTTTTTCAACCTGAATAGATGCCTTCCATTATACATAGACTTCTCATTCATTTCATACTGCCGACAAGCCCCACCTCATTTCTCATCTAATTAGTCCTTTTAATTAACCCCATTTACATGTATTTATTAAAACATTCCCAAGACACAAGCATGTACCTCCTATTTAGATGTATTTTCACTCAATTTTTTGTCGTATATATAATTATCTTATATGTGATATTATTAAGTAAAATTTAAATATTATTAAAACCAATAAAAATAATTATCATGTGATTTTTTACCCATTTTTAAACATCTTTATTCTTGATTGATTTATAAAAGAATTATATTTCCCTGTCTCTACGCGAAAAAATAAATGTTAGTAAATGAAAATGACTATTGATAAACTAAATTGTTGGGATAAAATTAACTGTTTTTTATTAGTTAATCTTTCTTATAAAATTAATAATAATTAATAAATTACTCCATACATCAAGACATTAGTGATATTATACATGTAAATCACTTATAAGAATAAACTACGTACTTTAAGTAATTAGAAAAAAGAACAAAAGAAAGGTTTAACATTAATATGTACAAACACATAAAAGGGACTTAAACCCAAACAAGCCAAGAGTCATTATTATGGAAGTCTTGTCGAATTTGTTCTATTATGTGAGCCAACTCATTCCAACTATGGATGATATAACTTAAACTAAAATGAACACTCCCCCATAGATTGACATAAAGAATAAAAGGAAAAAAGATAGCAAAAATAATGATGCATGATCTCGACTAGTTGTTGCCCCACGTGCCAAAGGCCAATAATATGTTGACACATGGCCCCAAACATTCCGCAAGAGCCAATCACGGAAGAAGTAATTAACGAGATAATCTAAATTAAGTATAGTGACACGAATTCTAAATTTTGTTGGCTTTAGTAGGTGGGGCCCTTTTATGGCAAGATTTGAAGAAAAGGTTGTCTGTCTTTATCTTCATGCAAAGCAAATATTACCAAAAAGAATATATACATAATCCAATCTCAAGAATTCAATTGTTTTTATTGAGTTGGATGACTTTAATATTGATTGAGAATGATGGGCATACCCCCTCTAATGCAACACAACAATACAAAGTATAATAATTAATGAAAAAAATTGTGTTTTCGAATTAAATCCTTTGATTACTGATCATATCAATTTCTTATTTTCTTAAAAAATATTGAGTGGTCTGCAAACGAGGCATGTGAAACGAGAACAAAGTTTTTTTATATAAAAAAATTTAAGTAGATTTGATATCAGTCTCTCACTAAAATTAAGGTATATCCTAAGATTTAGAGAGCGGTTACAGGAGATTCACGGTATTGCCTATTAAAGGAGCTCTCACTATAGTAGCAAGAATTGAACTCACGTTCTTGTAGGATACGAGTCTATTCTTTATTATCTGTATAAACTCTCCTTAATAAAAAAAAGAACAAAGTTATTAAAAGACAATATTATATTAATGTTTGCCATTGTGGGGGAAGTGGTTTTTACTGTGGGGGCTGTATGAACAAATCATAGGGGATTGGGCTTTCCTATTTTTTTTATTTGTTAATATTAATGTTTATGACTTTAATTATCTTGACTCTCATGATCCTCATAAGAAACTTCGTGAGAGATGGAGATTTTATTTCATGTATTTTTTTTAATTAAAACTTGAAATTAAATTTCTTATAACGAATGCTATATGAATTATACGTTTATTAAAATTATATATAAAAATATTCCACATGATATGTTCTTTTGTTTTAGGCCCTTTTGTATTTCATTCATAAACCCTCTCCCACTAATTGTGTCTCCCAAAGGATGTCTATACCAAATCCAAAAAAGAAGAAGTCAAAATTAGTGGTTATGCTCTTTTTTTATTATTCTTATGCTTTTTAAAATGCTTTAAATAATGACAATGAACTTTTATCTATTAATTTGACTACATTTATTTATTAACCTATATGCTATTTTCCAAACCCATGATTGGATCTTGGCTTGATGTTTTTCAACCTTCGATGGCTTAATACATATTTTTTATATAAATATCTTTATATCAAATTTAGGCATCGCCATATTTAATTAGTAATAACTCCTAGACATGATTTTTTTTTCACTAAGGAGATTTAAACCCTCAACTTTTCTTAAGGAAAATCAAGTCTTTTCAATCTTAATTTAATTCACTTAGGGTAGGAAATTGGCAAAATTATACAATTGTTAAAGCTACAGTTGTTGATAAGGCCTAAAATATAAATGTCCTTCTTCATACCGTAGGCCCAAACTCGTAAAAACCAAATGTAGTCAAACCATATATCTAGGAATAAGAGAATTAGTTTGAGTGGTAAATAGTTTGATATATCTTAAACGAGATCTCGAGTTTGAGTCTTAGCATATGCAGAAGATCCACGTTAGGAGACTCACCCACCATAGTTAAGTGTGCGATGCGGGTCAGATCATGATATAGTTGGAGCAAAACTCTGATAAATTGAGTGGGAAAAAAAATATATATCTATGAACAAAATAAACTTGTAGATATGCTAGTAAAATATGTGTTAAATAATATGATAATGTTATATGAGTGTCCTTAATATTTAAGAAATCTTGTAATAAATTAGTATTTAAGATTTGATCCCCTCTTAGTTTAATAGTTTATTTTAGGTATTTGGTAATCTCTTATACAAAAAAATAATAATGATAATAAAAATCAACCAGGATTTGATATAGGGAAGGAGTTAATTCCTCACCAATAATAACTTAATGAATTAATGTTTCAATCTCTTGTAAGTACAGTCATACTCATACCATCTCTTCTTACGGAAGATGTTCACATTAAGGACAATCATACTCATACCATCTCTTCTAAGCCCAAAATTCAAATCGGCCCGGTCTCCTTTGTTCGATGGACATTTCCGGCCTCTCAAAACTACCCTCCCTTCGCATTTAAGGGAGATGGTGATCAAGGAGAGTGTGGGATTCAATCCCCTTGTAGAGTAGTTATTATGTAATTAGGGCCCATGTGCCCTCTCTTGTACCAAAAAAAAAAAAAAAAAACTACCCTCCCTTCGCTACATTTGGTGGTCAGTGGTCACTGAAAAAGAAAAAAAGGACTACCTTACGGTACCAACAACAACAAAAAAAAAAGGACTACCTTAAGGTAATTTATTTATTTTTGTTTAAAAAAATTATTAAAGTATTTTTAATCTTGGAAATATTTTTTTAAAAAAATTAGTTAATAGATAAAATAATTTAAGAGTATCATTATTTTTTTCATTCAATAGACAATATATTAAATCGATACTTTATTTCTGACCCAAAAATATATTTTATTAAAAATTTTATCTGAACGTTAGTTATTTTACTGTAAAATTATAGATGCATTATTATAGTGCTTGAAATTTTCTTACACACAACGAAAAAACAAAAGGCAATTATCTATTCTTTAATTTGTTTTTCTGATTTTTAGGGGCATCATTATACTGTTTTATGTTTTGTCCAAAACCATAATTGAGCTGAAAACTGTTAAATGAAAAGTAGGAGCTGAATGCTAACGACCGCGGGAGATTACCGCTCTTTTCCCTCCCAGGAAAAACGCATTTTCAGCTTCAATTCGCTCACATCACTGCTCTCTCACTACCTCTGGTATTTCTAGGGTTATCTGATTTCATGGCTTCTCCTGCTCATTTCGACGATGTAAGTCTGAGAATTTACGTCATTTATCTCACTGAATCTCTCGTGTGGTTTGTTCCTTTATGTTCTTCGAACTTAACCCTTCTTGCAACCTAAAATTCTCTTTCCTCAAGCGTAGGATTTTGATTTTGAAGGCGGATTTGGAAGGCACTCAGGTTTTTCGTCTTTGCCAGACACTTGTTTTTTGAAATTTACTCGTATATTCCTATCGTATTGTTCTCTGCAAGTGTAGGTGATAAGAGGTCATCTCCGGACTATGACCATGAAGATTATGACGGTGATCCTTTTGCTCCTAAGAAGGTTATCCTTACTACACTACTCTTTCTTTTAAACGCATGTGAATATCCGTAACGTATCATTATTTATGCAGCGGATATTTATCGGTTTCTTCGGTGCAAGATATTTATCGTATTATCTACCAAAATAATATGGATATAAGTTAATTTATGGCGAAAATAGAGCAATAAGAACATGTATGGTTTCCCATGGAAGGTGGAATGGATGATGCGCACTATTCTTCTCTGATATGTGTACTTGCTCATGAGAGGTGTAAAAATTGTATTTGAAACACAAAATTTGTTTTTCCTCAATGCAGGCCAAATCAAAAGCTGAAGAAGCTGCCCTGGGTGTCACTACAGGAATGATTTTGTCTCTTCGTCAGAGGTATGTTACAGGATATCTGATGTGGAACATGTTGCTGTAATTATTTTAGCCTAAAATTTATTTTGCACTGTTTATGGCAGTCTTCAGAGCTGTAAGGACACACTTGCAAAATGCCAAGTAAGGTCTCCTTTGACCAAGTCTCTGACATTATTTCTTTCCCTCTCTTGTGCAGTATTTGTGTATTTTCTTCTTTTTGTTGTATTTTTTAAGAATGATACTCACTTTTGATCATTGAGATAAGTGGACCACTGTCTTAATTCGTTGATTGGATTCTGATCAGCGCCCATTATAAAAGCTTCATTGTAATTTTTGGTCAGTAACATTAAAAATTATTTGGGACATGTTCAAGTTTGCGCAGGACTGATTGTTGTCTTTGTGTCATGGTATAAAGTTCATATGATAGTCATATTTGAGGTTGAAATAACTTTTTTGGCCTTTTCCTTTCTTTGAAATGCTTACCCGGTCGTTCCTTTTTTCAGAATGAATATGAGGCTGCAAAATCTGAGATTCAGAAATGGCATTCTTCATTGCAAAATGAACCTTTCTTACCTGCTGGGACCACTCCAGGTCAGTTTGTACTTGATTTTTACTATGTGACATGCAGTCATTGTTCAAACAGAAGCTCTTTTGTTCCCTATTTTAAATCTGTAGCTGAACGATTATTTTGTTTTTCTTCTCTTTAGAACCGAAGATGGTGATTAATTATCTTCAGGCCCTGAAATCATCTGAAGAGTTTCTGAAAGAGCAGGTTTAGAGTCTATTACTTAGGTTGATTTAATATAAATCATAATCTATTTGTAAGGTTTCGTTGACCCCGGTTTATTTTGTTGTTGGTTATCAGCTTGAAAAGGCAAAGAAAAAGGAAGCTGCATTCATTGTAACATTTGCAAAACGTGAACAAGAGATAGCAGAGTTGAAGGTAATGTTTTTAAAATATTGATTCTGTTCTTTGTATCATGAGCACTCATGTCATTCATTTGCATCAATCTCAAATGCTGATGGAATTGTCTGGCCTCTTCCACTAAAGCAATACAAATTATGAAGTGAATAAGAAGAAATTATGAAAACTTGCTGCTCATATTAGTGTCATGACGCATGAGCCTTAGATCGATCTGAAAGTTCAAGACAGCTAGCTTTTTAAGTTTTACTCATTTTCGTGGTTGTGATAATTTTGAGCGTCTAAGATTTCAATATTTTTTCAGTCTACTGTACGGGATCTGAAAGCACAACTAAAGCCACCATCAATGCAGGTACATTGTATGTGTTCTAGTATTATATGTATGTTTCTTTAGCAGTGTAGAGATTCAATGTGCCTACTTGCACATGTCTCCCTATTTTCATTCGGTATTATTCAATTGTCCCTTTTGAAGAAACTTGTGCTATGTTTGATTCTGTAAAATATGAAATTCTCAGCATGGATGTAAATTGTATCACCTACCATTCCTCAAGAAATTCAGCTTGAGTTCTGTTTATTTTAACATCTCTGGTATACAAATGTTGAAGGTCTCTCATAGGAAAGAGTAGGATTATGTTTTTGGGGTTGGGGATGGGAAGGCTAACTCCCTCTTGTGTGGCATCTGATGAACTGAAGTAGAAATCTTATTTCTTTGTGATTTAGAGTTTAGACCAGGTGCTTCTTGTTCATCACTCTGGTTTCTTGGTCATTTCCTAACGATAAAAAATGCTAACTTATAGGTGTCAATCTTCTTGCTTTGTATCCTTTACTCTATCTCTTTCTTTTACTCATCCTAGTTCCATAGACTTCAATGTTCTGTTAGTGGGTTTAATTTCCTGTAATATTTGATTTTCAGGGAAGGAAGTTGTTACTAGATCCAGCTGTTCATGAAGAGTTCACTCGATTAAAGGTTTGTTATTAAAATATATAATGGCTCATGTTTAATCAACTTTGTGCTCTCTCTGTCACTAAGACACGCTTACATAGGGATGTGGAGTTAATTAGCCCTTACAGAAAACGGTTAGTCAAAGCTATTCTTTGGTTTCTGTTGGCCCAGTGACGTAGGAAGAGTAATATCTTGTTACTTGATGGACAATATTCTATTTATTACGAAGCTTTAGTTTTATCCTTTGTTAAGTGGAGTAGTTTGTTACAAGAACCTGCTATTTGGAGGCTTGAATTTGAAGGGGAACTGTGATATAATGTTGGCAATAAAGGATGTTTGGTTAATTGTCTGCCACTAAGAACCAGAGTCAGAGGATAGTCAGCAGTGGGGCAGAGGGTGGTCGGATACATAAATGAGATTTTTTAAAACAACAATTATAAGAGTTGATTGGCACCTTCAAATTCCAGAGATAGATCCATGTGCTTCAATCTTTATGCTGTCTTTGAGATGTGCTTGCCCTTTTACATGCATCGGCATTTGATTCTGATGTCTTATAGCCCTTGCATAACTTTATCTTGGTTTCTTTTTCCTGCTGCTTGAGGTAGATGATCAATTGGTTTTAGTGTTGTTAACTTTTTGTTTGCATTGTTGATTACTTTTTAAAGGAAGTTCTTACAAGAGTTCTAATATGATGGCAGAATTTAATTGAGGAAAAGGAAAAAAAGGTAAAGGAGTTGCAAGATAACATTGCTGCTGTAAACTTCACTCCTCAGAGTAAGATGGGGAAGATGCTGATGGCTAAATGTAGAACCCTGCAGGAGGAAAATGAGGAGATCGGGAATCAAGCTTCTGAGGGAAAGGTGGTGCTATATGATTTTCTTTTTCGTTTCTGTCAATTTTTTTTTTTTGGTAGTTTATTTTCTTTTTAGGGTTGTTGGACATGAAAGGGTCTAGATGGTTAGCACAAGTGTTTTGACTTGAATGTTTATGCATGGATGGATGCCCTTGGTAACAGTGTCATATGGTACTTACATTCTTGAAAATGATGGAGACACATTGACACAACTTCAATTTTTAATCTTCCTTATGTTTACTGCTCAAATGTTGTTTGACAGTTATGTTCTCTTTTTCCCCTTTGGATGTACAGATGCATGAACTAGCAATGAAACTTGCACTGCAGAAATCCCAGAATGCTGAACTCAGAAGTCAATTTGAAGGTAAGTTGTTGGACGAGTCTTGTACAATTATACCATACCAATGTTTTGGCTGCAGCGGATGGCTAGTTTGCTGTGTGACCTTTCTAAGATTTATTGAGAAATTATTCACAAATCTGATGATCATTTGAAAATAGATGGGCACAATCAATTTTATAGTTTCGACACTATCTAATCATTTGAAGCAGTGTTTGTCAATAACGATTGCTATAGCTGTGCCAGTTATGACCTGTGGTGATTTTTGGCGTTGCTGCCATTGCCTTCCATAAACCATTGGCAACTGTGAGTTGAAGTATGCAATGTTTTAATGCTGTTATGCATCAATTTGTTGGTCTTAGGACATCTTTAATAAGTTAAACATAACCTAGAGAGGAATTTTAGACCGTAGGATGGAATGAAAACTTGAATGTTTATGTT
This sequence comes from Leucaena leucocephala, assembly GCA_037074615.1. NCBI lineage: Eukaryota > Viridiplantae > Streptophyta > Magnoliopsida > Fabales > Fabaceae > Leucaena > Leucaena leucocephala. The sequence continues at coordinate 22,370,412 of CM073538.1, read as the reverse complement.
CTGTTCATCCATAAATTTGATTTTGGTGATTAGAAGTTACACGATCTGTTTATTGATGTTTTTCATTACGTTTGCAATTTATGTAATATTAACCTTAAACATTGGTTACAGGATTGCGGAAATTTATGGAGGGGCTGACAAATGATGTGGAAAGATCCAATGAAATGGTTTCACTTGTTCCTACTGTCATATTTTGATTTCAATGAAGGATTGCCACTCGTAATTTCAGTTATGCGTTAGGCAGCCTTGACTGAATAATTAGGAACCGAAAAATGTTTTCTGAACGAAACCTTTTCTGAAAAAGGACCTTTAACTTTTGATGCAGGAAGTGTTTTTCTCTCACCCTTTATGCTTGTATTGATTATTAGTATGTCCGCCCACACTAGTAGAAGCAGGATTCTTTTTGCTAGTTTTTATGAAGGATATGATTAGGTTGTTATATTAACTTGTAGAGCCGAAAGCATATGCTTTTTGATAAAGTCTCTATTTTTCATTTTTTCCCTCAACGCTGTTTATTTTGTCAGGACACAGCTAAATGGATTTTTGCTGCAGGTGGTTGTGATGCAAGAAAAATTAGAAGAGAAGGATAATGTGATCGAAAGACTGAAACGAGAACTGCAACAAAAAAGTTCAATGGAGGATGAGAAAACAGATGCAGCATCTGAGAAGAACGATATTTGTGAGAAGATATCTGACGAAATTGTCAACTAATATGAACCTAAGATTTAAAATGGTTTTGGAGGAAACGATCATTTTTCTTGCGTTGCCAACTGCTAAAATGGGATGTGAAGATAAAATGGGGATTTTTCCTTAGTTTGCTCCACATAAAGGTTAGGAATTTAATGTGACTCCCAACCATTTGCTTGCAAATAGGAGTTTTTAACAAATGGGGATTGGATCTAGTTTGGATTTAGTTCTCATAATGTGACAAATGTTTGTTAGTAGAAGTGTCCCCATTTGTTGTTTGGAATATGAGTACTTCTATAACTAAAATTGTTTAATATTGTTGTTAAAGATGCAAGTGAAATAATTTGCCTTGTGGTCTGAACGAAGTAACTCACCTCGGTCATATGAAATTACCCAGAATCGCTTGAAAGTTATCACTTTAACTTGGAATAAACGCAAGAAATGTTGGACGCGATCGTTTATAATCAATGAAAGTAAATGTGTAATACTTGGTTAGGATAGCCGCTTCCGATGATAACAAGTCACCCACAATCGTGCCCTTTCACTAGCGTTGATTTAGAAGGGAAAATGTCGCAAGCTTGTTCTTCCTTTAGATCATTCTTCCCCGGATTTTCACTTTTGGCCAAAAGTGGATCGCTGAGGTTACAACTAGTATAAATTCATACCATGTTCATCACATCTTCAAACAGAAGGCGGCATTTCTTTGCCATCGTTGGACCTGTCATTTTGATAAATTTGCCTATAAATCCTAGGCAAAAGAATTAAATATTAATAGATCTTTTGAATTTTATTTAATACTACTAGGTCTCAAGGAATTTAATATTTAAAAGTTAAATTGTATTATTTACGAGTTAAATTTACAAATTAGTGTTACTAACTAGCCAAACTTCTATATCTACAAGTTGAATCGCGTCATTTATAAATCAAGCTTGGAAATATTAAATTCTATAAGACTTATTAGTATTAAATGGAATTCAGGAGACCTGCCTGCATTTAATTTTTTTCACCCGAGACTTATGGGCGATTTGTTTTTGTTTGTGGCCCTCTATGTTCAGTTTTTGCTCCTCTTGAGAAAACATGCGAGAAGCATCAACGAATCAAACGTCTGCAATATATTCTAAGCTCTACTTATATCTCATCAATTTGACGTCAAGTAAAATGCAGGTCTGAAGCAAATTTAATCTAAGCATAAATCCCAGTTCCATGAAATTCCCGGCTAATGGTGGTCAAAAACACAATGAGACTAGAAACTCTGACCTGTGGATGGCTGTTTCAAGAAGCTCCTCCATCAATGCATCTGGCCTTTGTGGTTGTACTTATTCTAAAGGATGGTCACTAGATCTGAAGATGCAGATGTGAGGGAGAAAAGGTTCAGCCTAATCGCTATTCCTTTAAGCTTTATTTCTTCTCTCTTTTTCTCAATTCAGGGACATTTACTTCAGAGAATCTTATTTTCGAAGAGGAAGGATACTAATCCGAATAAACCATCAAAATATCTTTGTTTCACAGCCAATTTCTCTGACCTTTTCTTTTCATCACCTATTCAGTGTCCCAGTGCTGAATAACTTGCTCCGGATAGATGTAAACCTAGCCATGGACCAAAAGAATACCCATTGTTATGATACAGATTCTGACCCAGAATTACTCTCTTCAGATTCCATATTTCAGATGGGAATATTGATCATTTTGAATGAAGCCTGCATCAGCTTGATCTGGTTTCTGGTCTTGACCAAGACAATTCATAATGTCGAAGATTTTCATGTTAGAAACCCGCAATGGGATGTATAGTTGGTGCTATTGCTGTCTTATTTCTCCCCTCTGAATAAAAGACCAAGAGAGGAGCCATACTCTTCTTCCTGCCAAGGGCAGCTCTTTAAAGATAACCATCTCCATCTAGTCTTCTTAGTGCACCAGATATTGCTCTAACAGATTTCCCGTATCATAAGATGACGAGGCATATTATCCGAATACCAAAGTTTGAAAGGCAGCAGTAACGACTAAAGAACACTACATAGTACATAGTATGACTAACGTTTTCTCCCATGGCGAGGCCACCCCAAACCTGCATTGCCAATGTTTCCAACAGGTTGAATAGGTTCCAACAAGCCTTTTGTGGAGCTGCCAAGCCTTTCCCCCTGCAAGAATCAAAGATACAAGTGAATCAGAAGCTAAGAAACTATAAAGAATCATATGGCAGTCTATAAACAAAATTCTACATGATAGTCAGAACTTTGAATGTACCTCCTTCCAACCCATGCTTTTCAAAATTTTTCTAGCATAACTGCCGGCCCCAAATGACATCTCCAGTGCCTCAGCTGCAGCTTCTTGTGTATAATTATCAACAGGTGATGAAGGGGTATCATTGTCACCACCAACTGGATTCTTCTGACCTGGACCCACACTAAAAGCACCATGCAGCATTCTTCTTTCAGCAGCTCTATCCCTGTACTGACGGCTTCTTTGCTGGCATAGCAGTGAGAATGTAATCAACTTAATTAAGCTTTAGAAGTCATAAGCCTATTTCTGGCACTGCCTTATTAGTTGGCATTGACATTTATATCAACTAGTTACGAGTTGCACACTTTTCTACATAGTCTGAATGGAATTCGAGGACTTGTCTAGTTTTTAAATCAAAATGCACACCTTAGATGCAGCGAACTGATTTGGCAACACAGGTAGGCCTTTTTCTTTGCATACTCCACCCGAAACTGATGCAGAACTTTCACTGGATTTATATGTATGGGTAATTTTCCAATCAGATGATAATGGAGGAAATCCCCATTCCATTGTAGGATTGGCAGAGTCATATGTTGACAATGAAGCTAAATAACTTGCACTAGGATGGCGCAATTTGTACACTTGTCCTGATGAAAAACAGTCATACTCAATCCAGGAAATATTTCTAGTATTATCATACTACAAGAAATCCCAATATTTAAAACATTCCACATAAGCTGCCATCCTTGACTGTTGATTCCAGCTCAACCATCATAAAGAAGTTCATATGACAAATTCTAAATAAATACTGAGTTTCCAGTAGAATAGAATTGGAACTTTGTTATTGCAGACAGAGCTGGAGCATATGCATGGAAGAGGGTGTAAGAGAGTTTCAAATCAAATACTCATCACCTCTTGTATATAACATACTAATAATTATGTCTTGTTTAACATGGTGATGTATATAATTATGTATCCAAGAACAAAATGCAGACCTGTTTTGACTCGTACCAGATCGAGATGAGCTTCACAGATAGGAGCAGATCTAAATTTTCCACCACCTGAAGGCATAGAAGGATGAAGCTTAGTGGATCGTTTCACTAATCTTCCAGCCAACCTTGCCACCTTATCTTTTCCATCTTTTCGGAAACCTCGAACCATTTCCCATTCCCACAAGTCCACAAATGGAAACTCCGAAACCACCTCTTTCCCTGAATCAATGACTTGACCGTACTGAGCACGCCATTTCTCTTCATCTGTTGAAACGTTTGTAATGAATGGTCCATACCAAGTAAGTGAAAATAAATAGGAGCATTTTCTACCAAGATAGAACATACCCCTAAAGTCCTCAACTGTAATGAAAAATTGTCACAATTTTCCAAAGCCAAAGTGCCTTTGTTCACTTTAAAAAGCCTCACCAAACAGGCAACTAATTGCTAGACACACAAGTGATAAGATAAAGACAAATAACATCTCTCTTGCATTCATAGGTTTGTGTATGTGTATGCTCATGTATATGAAAGCAGAGTACCTTCATCTATGATAGTATCAGCTAGACCATTTTCATCATCTGGGATCCATTCACCTTCTTCCAATTCGTAATTATCGCTATTCTGTGTACCTAGGTGAAACAGGTCCATTAGTAGCTTTCTTAAATATAATATTTTTACTTTTTTTCTCTAACAAAACTATGGAGATTGGAGAATGCAAACAAACCATCAGTTGCCAACTCAGCTCCATCATCTGTTTCCAAGGGCACTGCCACTGTATCAGCTACGGCTGGATTGTTGTAGCCAGACAAGTAAAGATCAATTAATGTGTCCTCTAACCTGAAATTAGTGAATGGATAATATTTTAGGGGAGAAGAGTACAGAAATAATAATGAACAATAAGGATGTGGAAGATGCATACCACTCAGATGGTGGAGGAGGAGGTTTCTCAGAGGTTGGACTACCAGTGCAATCCATAGGAACTGTTAAAGAGAAAGCTACTTAATTAACTTGGGCTACTCACATGAATCAGTGTTGTGTGTATGAACCAAAACTGCAGATTCTCCAAGAGTAGAGCAAATGAAATTTTCTATTTGCGTTATAGAGCAAAGTGCATATGTTGGGGACATGACTGGGAGGCACTTTGCAGTTGTACTTGTCCCTGGCTATTACTGTTGGTAGAACATATTCCAAAGCTATCCTAAGTTCCTAACTAGGATATTTATGAATAAATAGTTCCGCTTCCAAATAAAGTAAAACAGTTACATTTCTCACCATGAGAAACTTCATCGGCAGCTGTTCCCATCTGTTGATGACGTTCTGATGTACTGTCAATAAATGTAGAATAACTCTCATCATTGTCATCATATATTTGTTGACAAGAACCACCAGGTAGAACAGGGTCTTGTGGCGCAACATCATTAGAAAGGAGTGTTTCTCCATCATCAGCCTGGGTGGGACAATATGCAAGAGAACTTAAATCATGAGATTAAAATGATCATAAGTTATGACTTTGGTTTAAGAAAACATTAACTGAAAAACATTTATAATAAGCATGAACTTACCTCGTTGGAACTCATAAGTACGTAATTGCCGTCCTCAAATTTGTAATAAAGACCATCCTTGCTACTATAGTACCAGCCAGCACTAGGGTCATGGTAAAATCCACTACTGCAGGAAATTATTCATTCCCCAAAAGAACAAAAAAAAAAAAAACAAGTTAATTGCCATAAATTTATACGAGAAACGCAGTCAACAAATCTTCTGGTCAATTTTGTAATTTCCACATCCTCGGTGTTGAAAACTGAGTTGAATGACATTGATTGTGAAGCCAGAATGAAATAAAAGGAAGAAGAATGAATTATACTCCTGACGTTAATTTTATCGAAAATTTGAAAATAGCTAAATTAAACAGCTCAAACAGAATTAAACACCAATACTGAATCAAACAATTGTTCTGCAATTGTGAATCAAACATACAAATAACTAAAGCATCCTAAACGGCATTTCGTACGAGTTCTACCAAACCTGAACATCCTTTTGCTAGCGAGATAACTAGGAATAAACAGAACACCGAATCGACGGATAGAAAGATCCTAACAGACAAATATCGTTCGAAATTCGAAGAAAACCTGGCATGGAAGTAAAGCTGAGAATTATCGTCCCAAACAAAGACCGAATCGTTACTGCTTTGAAGATTCTCTGGATGATCAGACTCCATAACTTGGGCTACTTTTTGCTACTTCCTGCATCCGATTTCTTCAATATTTTCATCACAACGACGTTCTGTTCGTGTGACCGCGGGACGCCAGGCTTGGCGGCTAAGATCGATAGGCGCCGACGGCTAACTCGCGTCTATCGTTCTTCTCGGCCTAGCCCAAATAGTTTCAGTTTGCTTTATTATGGGGATTCACTGTGGCCCGATATTTGGAACCAGTAAGATAGGGGAATATGTGAAAATTGTTCCCTAAAATAGTTGCCTACCATGGATACATATTTAATTCAAATAAGCTACTCTTCTTGTAAAGCACTCCTTCTACATCTCACTGGAAGTTGCTGGCAGCAGAATACTATTAACGATGCTTAATTTAATCTTGGGAAATTGCAAAGATCCATATTCAATATCATCAATCACAATAGAACATAAAAAACAAGAAGTATTGACCCTTTGTCAGGGACTATGGAAAATAAAGAAGAGGAAATCTCTAGAAAACATTTTTGAATTCTAAAATTTTTAAAAGAGTATTTTAATATATAAAAAGATATATTAGTTATAAGTACCAACTTGAGATTTTAAAATTTCAAGAAAAAGAAAGAACTACCTCTGAAAGTCTTTTAGTGGTAATCTAATTATTATTTTTATAATAACATTGATAATATTTATAATAATTTTAATTATATTTATTATGATATTTATTATTTTTTTGATAATTTAGTTATAAGTAATTATATTATATTTTATATTATTGACTACTCGTGGGATAGAATTAACAATTTTAATAATAGTTTTAACCACTTTTATTATAATATTTATTACTTCCTTACAAATTAGCTTCAAGTAATTGGGTTAGATTTCATATTATTGACTACTCATACAATGGAATTAACAACTTTAATGATAATTTTAACTATATTTATTATGATATTTACTATTCTTTTTAATAACTTTGTTAAAAGTGATTAGATCAGATTTTTTGTTATTGCTATTTGTACAATAGAATTGATAACTTTTATAATAATTTTAACTATATTCAGAACCTTTTTGAAAACTTTAGAAACTAAGGTTTTAAAAGAGTTTCTAACCAAAACTTTAGTTTGGAGAAATTTTAAAATAAATAGTTATATTTGTCTATAAGTACTTCTGGGCTAAACTATATTTTAAAACTGAGATTTTTGATAAGCTACTGAGATTAATTTCTGAAATAGTAAAAAAATTTATGAACTATCTAATTAGTATTTTACGCTTATTTTTTCTTATACACTCTCTCCGATTTTTAATAAAATTATACCCTTTCGGATAATTTTTTAATTATCAAAATTTTTTTAGTAATAATTATTCAAACACTCGTTTATCTAAAACTATTTTTTTCTATAAATTTTTATCTAAAAGATATTTTTTAAAAGATGTCTAAAAACGCTTTTTTCATAAACTATTTTTTAAAATTCTATCCAAACACATATTCTGTACAATATTTACTACTCTTCAATAACTTAAAAACTATTTCGTATTTTCTCCTAAATTTTAAAATAACATATTAATATTTATAATCAATATGTCATTTTATATATTAGAATGCCCTTTTTAAAATTTTAGAATTTAAAAAGGTATTTGTTAGAGATTTCTCCCATAAAAAGTTGGACAAAGAGCCATAACATACAAAAAAAGTAAAGAAAATACTGAACATGAAAGTATCATAATAGCCCCAGTAAAAATTTCTTTTTTTCTCCTTTTTATTACTTATAGTATTCTTTGAATGGAATCGATTTTATTTCAAGATTTAATCAAATACTAAATATCAATATCTTTTAATAAAAATTCAAATATTAATCCCTTATGCCATACTAAATATGTTTTATTAACACCATATTGACTTGGTGACATTTCTAAAACATATAATAAGGTATTGTAGAAAAATAATATCATATTTTTCATAAATATTATTGTCACAACTCTTCAATAACACGCTTTTATATAATGAATATATAACATTAAAAAAAGTTAATAAAACAGACGATTTATAAATTATGAATAATACAGTTTATTTTGTTTTTACTTCATCTAACACATGGGATCACACCAGTTAAACAATGGCAGAACTATTACAATTTTTTGAAATATCATTGCTTGAGCATAATTATCTTATAATCGTTCCCATAAACACTTTCTTCTTCGATAAGTTTATATGAATGCTTTAGCCACGCCCTAAAACATCACATCGCATTTTAATTCTTCCATAAATTTATAAATTTATTTGAATGTTTTACTCTCAATTAATTACACATTTCTCTCATTTCTTTTTACTACTTATTTTCTTTTATCTCTTTTTTATTCATTTTTTCTCCTACCTACATTTTTTATAAGGGTGTGTTTGGTTCAAATGAGGATAAGGGAAAGAATAAATAATTTTAATATTACTTTATTTAGATTAATAAAAAAAGAGAGGATGTGAGGGATTTTAATATTATATTATTTAATTTAGGAGATGAGAGAAAAAATATTGTTATATAGATAAATGTAATATGCGAAAGGGATATTTTAGGAATACTAAAAAAATAATATGAATATAATAGTTAAAATAAAATAAAAATTTAATATTTATTTATAAATTTTTCTAATTTTAAAGGGGAGGGTTAGAACGGGAGATGACGGAAAATATTAAAAAAATTCTGTTACTTTCTAAATGTGGTGTCAAACAAGAGAAAATGGGCAAATCCCTCCCTTCCTTTTACATTTCTTTCAAATCCCTTGTACTAAACACATCCTAAATGATAGTTATTTAAAAAAAGTCACAATTTTTATATATTTATTATTTTTAACTAATTTTAATCAATTTTTTAAACAAATTTATTTAGTTATTTGTATATTAATTAATATTTTTAAAACTATGATTTAAAAAGTAGTATTAAAAATTAAACAAATAATATCAATTATTTAAAAAAAATTATGAAATAAATTATAATTTTTAGATAAATTTGTGTGAATAGTTTTTGGGTATCAAAAGTACTTTTAAGATGTATAATTATTATTTTATTATTATTTTTTTATCATTTCATCATATATTATTTTTTATAATTTATATATAAAAAAGTTATTGTGATAATAATTATTTAAATATTTATTTTTTTAAGATTATTTTTTTCTAAAAAAATGTTCTATATATAGAATTATTTTTAAATTAGTGTTTTTATAAAGTCTTTTCTATAAGCGAAACTAAATAAGGATTATAAAAATTACAAGAGAGAGTAGCAAGGAAGGCGAAAAGAAAGATGCTTTGTGGAAAAGTCATGAAGGGAGGGTTGCACTAGCCAATAAATAAATATATTAATAAAAAAGTAATATATAATATTCTAATCTTATTTTTAATATATAATCAATATTTTAATATTATTTATAATATAATTTTATCTATAATTTTTTTAATTTATTATAATTTTATTTATAAATTTATAATTTAATATAACTGAGTTGTTGATGCCGATTGGGCACATGTCACTCAACAGAGCGTTCCTGCCGATCTTCTCAAGACTAGCGAACCGGCAGCTTGGGCGAGAGCTTACGGAATATCCTTTGAGATCTTACTGAAGCGAGGATCCCAATATAAAGTGGAGTACGAGTTTTCAGTTAAGACTCCTGACTCGGACGCTAAGTACAGTCAGAAGTTTGAGCTAGTCCTTTGATAAGACTATGCGGGAATATTCTCTCAATGTTCGTTCTGTTACGTCTTGCTAAGGATCATACATTTAGAAGAGGCGACAAGAACATGGACCGCATATGTCGGTCGTATATTTGTATGTTGAAGATGGATTCCATAGCCAAAACCTCAGGCAACATGCTGAACAGGATTGAGAGCATATGCAGAACTGGACCTCATCCCTTTGGATTGGCTCAGACATGCTGGTTGGCGCCGTTCGACTTAACGTGACTGCGCCACCAGTGCAGAGGCTTATAATCTGCAACGTTACCGCTCGGGAGTGGGGATGTGAAGCCTGTTGGGAAGCAAGTGAGTGAACTATTCGCGAACGAACTAGCTGTTATAGGTAGGCAGATCGAAGAGATCAGAAAGTAGCCTCCCGCGTTTTCAGCACTAGCAAGACCATATGGCTACACTAGGAATGTGGAAATACCAGATGAAGTGAAAGGATGTGTGCAGACGATGATGCCGGCAGTGTATGGTTACATACAAGTGACACATGTTGGTGAAGAACGTGAAAGATGGTCTGGGTTACGCTATGAGCTTGAGGAATGTGGAGAGAGATATGAAGCGAATAGCTTTGATCTGGGAGGCGGCATGGGATAAGTATGTGAACGATATGCAGAAAGCAGGATTGATGTCATTCGTGGGGAAGGGCACGGGAAGTACAAGGTGAACCTGGGGACGTATACGTCGCTCAAGCTCCACCTTTGTAGAGAGGCATGAAGATGGCTTGCAGTTCTTTTTCTGTCTTAACTCATCAGTTTAGCTGTCGTTGCCCTTTTTATTAATTCCAATATCTTAGATATGTTATTCTAAGATAGATATTGACATATGTAACTCAATCATTAGTGACAGGGATATCGACATTACATGCACGCATAATTTTCAGAGTCATCTCAGTTGCCTCATACACAGACCCCCTACAATACTCTCAACACTTGTGTTAATCAAGTGGCATCTGAATATTATTGCCCCCCCCCCCCCCGTATTATCGTCTGCCTCTGGTATTAAATGAAAATAATCTTTGTATCTCTACTTTACAAAATAAAAAAAAAATATTGTCAATGCATTGAAATTATAACATGAATTATGAATTATAGTTATAAGTAATTGCACCTTGTTTCAACCTTTTTTCACTGTTTTTTTTCCTTTTGTGGGGCGTGTTAATTAATCATTATGAATATAAAAATATATAATTTATAACGAATTGTATCAACGGCTTATTTTTTAGATCCTGTTCCACATATATAAGCAATGAATAACTAATCCTTGAAGGTGAACAAGAATCCACCCTACTAATCTTATTTTAATAATTTGAGCTTAATTTTATTTTAGAAAATGCAAATCAGCAGCCAAAATTATACGAATTGAGTGGTAAAATTTTCATTATGGGGGAAGAAAAATACTGGTCAACCCCCTCTACGATCTGTCGTTTGCTCAGCCAAAAATAGGTTGTTGACTTAGCCAAAAAAATAAGGATTACTTAGCCTGCTTGGCCAGTGGCCTAGCAAAATTTCTTAACATCGGACAAAAACGGCAAAAATTGCTGATGCGCACTTTCCAGTCCACTCCGTCGTTGATTGAGGCACCAGCATCATGGAGAAGAAGGTGATAGATTTTGCTCGTTCCGAATCTAACAGCTCCTTCGGATCCGAAAGCCCTGGAGCTGCAAGAGTTGATCCCGACGACGACGCCTATGGGTATGAAAGCGATGAATACGATGCGTTTAAGGATCACTTGCGCACCGGGGTTGACTTCCGGCCAATTCCGCCCCTCCGATCTTCTCGCTCACTCTCTTCCTCTTTTTCTATCAAAGTATCTATGTAGATTTCACCCCCTTCTTCTCCTCTTAATCTTAATTGCTAAATCTAGTTATTTTATTATCTTTCTTTTTTCTTTTTTTAACTTCCATTTTTGCTTGCGGACAGAGCAGCAGTGCTGTTACAGGAAGAAGTGGTGATGCTGGTGGCGATGAAAATGGGGCTTCTTGTGCTGCTGTTCTTGTTTCTATGATTGATGGGAAAATGAAAGGGCATGTTGGTCGTCTGCTACGAGCTGCACATGTTATCAGCGCGCAAATAACTCAGCAAGAGAATATGAGTAATCAATTGGAGGGGTTGATTGGTAACTTGAAGGATTTAACTGAGTTCTACCACCAGAAAACAGAAAGAAGGATGAGAGAACTGGAGGATATGATGACAGAGGTACTGAGGGTATAGGATGCAGTATTTTTTTCTTCTTCCTCGTGGTTTTTTATCCTTTGAGTTAGCTAGTCGCCTGGTCCTCCTATAAGTTGCGTTTATATAATTTGAGAATCTTCTCACTTAAATGTCAAAACACCGAGAGTGTAATTGTGAAAGATGAACCTGCATTAAATGGATTGATCTGTGCATTGGATTCATTGAACAGAAAACCTGGAAGTAGTATTTTGCTGCTTAGAAGGAACAGAAATTCAGTGAGTTTGGTTTTTTAGTCATGTCGTAGGCACTGATTATCATAGTGAGTGTTATGTAGGGACGGAGCCAATTTACTTACGAGGATTGGGATTGATAATGATATATATAGTACGTTTGCATTTATACTGGGGTGGTTGAAAATATATAACACTATGCAATACTAAGAAGAAGAAAAATAACTTGTTGGTCAATGGTCATGGCCCTGCCAGTTTTCCCTCCCTTCACCACTAGTGTCATATAGCATCGATATTTAAGTTTCTACTTCATAAATTATCCTTACTTTCCATACAAAACAAAAATCCTTAGTTCATTGCTCACAGCAGAAGAGGTTTACAATTTTTCCCCTTCCATTGTATATGTCATTGCAGAAGTTTTGTTGACCTTGCTAGTGACATAATATTGGGATCCATAGATACGGAGGAGTTCTGGATTGGTGCTTATCATACCATGACTTCATCTTCATCTTCATCAGTGATTTTTATGTGTAAATTCACCACAAAGCATGCACTAATGGTCCCGGTCTACACTTATGAAATAATTCTCACCTGGATGTTACATTGTATCTAACTTCCTTGCTGTCTGTGTTCTCCTTTCTACTCCTTTCTTTGGCATCTGTATTTTAGACTGCTGTCTTCGTATGAATGCTATACCTCAACATAATTTGAATCGTATCATGGATTCTAACATATACTCTTTTACTGTCATCCGATGAAGTTTTCTTGAATTAGTGATGTTCTTGCATCAGATTAGCCACTGGGTTATAATATTGATGCTTTTGATTAACTAGACCCTTATATTAGATTATTCTAAAGTATTGATTCCTCCTTTCTTGTTGCACTGTGCTAGTCTATCTGTGACGATAACTTGTAAAAGATATCTCCCAAAAATTTATTTCACTCTGTTATTTCGCTGTAAACACATTTATTTCTTCCAATCGCTGATCTCTTGATAAAGTGAGATTGAGTTGTGGTTAAAGGATATTGTGAGTTTGTGACACCTTTACATAGAGATTAAGACTTTTTTGCAAATGAAGTTTCCTTGCTAAGTCACCATGACTGGAGATTCCTGAATGAATCTTAGATTTATCTTTCAGCAATCTGAGACCTTGCACTCTTCTAAATTTGAGTTCAAAATAAATACCTTTTACTCCATTGCAGATTCAAAGTGGCATTCAAGACTTGAGAGATAAACAAAAGATAGCGGAAGTTCAGCTTCAGCTAGCAACGGTTCAACAAATTAGAGTTGATTTACAATCAAAACAACAGAACAGGAATATTCAGAATAAAGTGTTTCAGCAACAAGTGTCATCTGCCCATTCCCAGGACCACCAACGACATCCAAGTCCTGCTTCTTGCCAGCACAAACTCTCCGATTTACCTTCTTATGGTCCTCCTTGCTCCCCTCAAAACTCATTGCAAATACCTGCAAATACAGCAACAACAATTCCTCAACAACTGGGGCAAAACCAATCCAATTTTATTCAACAATATCAAACATGCACCCGACCTCCGCCACCAACTCTTGATTCTGCTAATCCGCAACACTGCATGTTTCAAACTCAATCACCAGCGATACAATATCGACCTTATATGTACTCATCATTTTCGGAACCATCTCAATTGCCTCATCCGCAGACACCCTACAGTACTCTCCACACTTCTGTTAAGCAAGTTCATCACCAACCCCCAAAGCGACCTTACATACCATCTGAGTATTCTTGCCTTCCTACCCCTAAGACCCCACTGCATCAACATCCTGCAAATAGAAACGTAAGTGATTATGGTGCAAGGCCTGCCCCTGACTACTGGAGTTCGACCATGAAAACTTCACAACCTCTGCCCTCGTTTTCTCCGACTCCGAAAGCTCTGCCTCGTGCATTACCAATGGCCTTGGATGTGAATGAGGCATCTAGTTCTGGTGGAACTGAAAGCAATGTATCAATTGAAGATGTTGTTGAAAATGCTGTAGCAATGGGATTCCGGAGGAATGCTGTGAAAGCAACGGTTAAAAAACTCACTGAGAATAAGCAACCGGTGGATCTTAATCTGGTGTTAGATAAGCTGATAAATAGTGGGGAACCTCAGCAATAGGATGGCATATAATCCACTGTTTACATGATAATGCATAAAACTCTGTACATATATACTGGATTTATGCACGAGATTCTCTGATATGCACGATCATGATCTTTGTCTGCTAATAATGAGGCTGAGAGCGTGATAACTCGTTTTGTTCTTCCTAGCTCATTTGTTTCAATGCCTAAGGACTGTTGGCGTTCAACTAAGGCGTTTGTCCGAACCCTCTTGCATCTGTGATCCTTAGTTTGATCTGGAACTTGTCAAATAGAAAGAAGTTCTTTGTTTTTTTTAGTACAAAAAATTTTAAGTAGATTTAGCACTCACCTTCTATTAAAGTTAGGTAAAGCCTGAAGGTTTAGTATTTATAAAGAATTTACGATATTATTTATTAAAGGAGTTTTTATAAAAATTAAACTCGCATCTTTATCAGATACGAGTATATTTCTTATTATTTATATCAATTTTTATTGGCCAGAAACAAGTTATTATTCTCGCTATTGGGTGAAATATGATTTTTGTTTTATGATACTTGTTCTATTGTAACAATTAAGTAGTGCTATATTTATGTGTCGTGTGTGTGTGTGTGAGATTTTTTTTTAAAGAAAGATAAAGGCATAGTGTTATAATCCATTTTTGGAATCATTTTTATTATAATATTTATTTTATTCAATTATTCCTTTCTATTTTATACAATAAATAAATAACCCTTAAAAGTGGAAGCCCCTGCTTAACGTAGCGGGGGAGATTGGCACTGTAACTAGGGACTATTATTAGCGATAAATGAAATTTTCGTAATTGCAAATTCTATTTAGACAATACTCCCTCGGGTTCAATACATAATAAGACGTTATTAACTGATTCATATTAATTAAAAAAATTAGTTAAATTATTTAATATCTTAAATTAATAAAATTTGTTTATTTTATTTTTATTAAAAAATATAATTTTTAAATATATATTTATTATCTATTACATATGTAAAAAGTAAAAGTAAAAATAATTATTAATTATCTTATAAATCGAAGTTTTTTTCTAAAATATTTCTTTTATATATATATTTTATATAAAAAAAATTTAGAAAATGGTTGGGTTAATCTATAATCTAATGGTAGAGTGAAGTCTCCTTTTTCTCTTAAATGATATCAATATTAGATAAGGTGAGCCATCTATTATTCTCAGATATAAATTTAGTCATCTAAGAACTATGATATTTTTTTAAATATTATAATTAAATCATAATAAAATAATACTTTTTAAAATCATACTTAAAAAGATGGGTTACTTCTTTTATATATTGGACTAGGAAGAGAGAATATAAAAATGAAGGGACAGCTGTTTGTGTGCTGGGGGGTGGAGGTATAGTATAGGGACGACCTCTGCAGCCCAAAACCTTTCATACGACAAATGTGTTTCTTCTTCTTTTTTTTTTTTTTCCTTTCGTGAAAGAAATATCCCGAGATTTTCTTCTGTCTTTTATTTGACAAATATATACTTTAATCCTTTAATTTTATATACAATTTTATTTTAAATTTTATAAAGTATATTTTCAATCATTTTATTTTTATGCTAAAAAATATTAATATTAAAATTTTAAATATTAACAGAACATTTTCAGATGGTGATATATTAAGTTTAACTTTTAAAGTAACAATAATTATTTTAAAAAATATTATTTAAAATTAACAGGGTTAAGATTAAAAGATTAAAAATATACAATATAAAATTAGGTGACTAAATTAAAATGTTATATAAAATTAGGAGATTAAAAGGGGTACTTTTGGCTTCTTACATACTGGATTATTATGATTTGGGGCAGGAATGACAGGTATGATTGTTGGGCGTGCTTGCTGAATAAGGAAAATGGTGAAATAGTTGGGGGTGCCTCCAGTTGTTCCTAATTGATGAATGTGTGGGATTGTTTTATGAAAAAGAAAATGAAAAGTAGGATTCTGTTGAGAAAAGGAAGAATCATCAAAAGTGGGAAAAAATATCAATGAGGCAACCTTTCCTTCTTCCAATGATCCTTTGGGCATGTTCTGGAAATTGTATTGTGGCCCTAGCTAGCTAGTAGAATAGAAGGGGCTGGCATCCTTTATTTACTTCTCAGAAAGTGATTCCTTCTTGTCAATTTCTTGCATTTAAATCATTGGGGTCCCCTCAATTTTGCTACTTTTCTTCTATGTCCTAGGTCTTTACAGCTTTCCCTCTCTCCTTTGAACCACACACCATAACCCGCCCCTATTCATATCTTCTACACTTGTTACTATTATTATTCTTTAGACAGCCATACCTTCCCTTGCCCATTTTTTTAATACAATATCTAATATTTAGTAATACCGAATCTATAATTAATTAAATATAAATATTTTTTTTGAGTAAAAAATTATATTTTAGTTTACTATGACATAAAATTTGATTTAAACAATTAATTTTAATTTTATACCCAGAAAATTATGTTACACGATAAACTTGAAAAATAATAATAATATCTGTGGTTATGAATTAGCCAAAAAAAATCTCTAGCTTATTGAAAAAAAAAAGTAATATCTGTTTGTTTATAGTAAATAAAGATGTGATTTAATGAATATTATAAAAACATGATTCTATGTGGCGGTAGTTATCTACACTGACTCAAAGTCATTTCCAATCCCTCGGCAACATTATGAAGATTAATTAGTGTTTGATATAATTAAGAAAAGTTTTGTTCTGGTCAAAATATCTCCTCCTAGAATCATCAGAGTAAGACCGCTACTGAATCATTAGCATTATACTTTGCTGCAGATCAGTGCCTGGTGATTATTTTATACACACACATGTACATATATATGTCGTTTTGCGTCGACGACCCACTTAATTGCCTCGTCGTCCAATGTGGGATTACGTGTTGTAAATGTAAACGACACTACGTGGAGTGGGGTTGACTTCATCAATAATGGATCTGAGGTTCTACTTAAAAACCAAAGATTCATATATATATATATATATATATATATATATATATATATATATATATAAAATTAACGTAGAGGTCATCAAATGTTCCACCAACAATATGAGCTACAAATGCATTGTATTGAAACATGAGGGGCCCAAATTTTTTTTTTATAAAAAAAATTAGATAGATTTAACATCAGTCATCTATTAACACTAAAACATAATTTTAAAATTTAAAAAGTATTTATAAAATACTTATAAGATCGTTTACTAAAAGAACCATAACAACGGTAATAGTAATCGAACTCACTTTCTTATAAGATATAAATTTATTTTTTATTATATATATCAACTTTTATAATGGGTGCAAATTAATGAAACAACACCTTTTTTTCTTCGGATATTTTTTTTTAAGCGGTGAAACCCAGGGTTGAATATATAATTAATTAATTGAGTCAAACGTGATTAGTGATGATGAACTCAACACCACTTTGAGGTTGCATCATTTTTTCCTTTGTTGACATGAAAGTATGTTGAACGTTGTTGATATTAATGTTGATGTTAGGTTTGTGTGGCATGTGGATTAATTAATTAGTTGACAAAATATGCCTAATTATTTAATAAAAATCATAATTGTCTATAGCTAACTAGTGTTGTTTACAAAGAATATGCCACTTGCCTTCTTCTTATACATGTTACTTGCCCATACTAAATATAAAAATTATTTAATAAAGTAATTTTAATTTTAAATATAAAAATTTAATTATTTTATTTTTTATATCAATTATTTTTAAATTATTTTTTTAATTTATAAAATAATATATATTAGAGGTGGTAAAACAGGCTAACCCGCCAAAAATAGGCCAGCCCATTTTGGGGAGTAGAATGTCAGCCCGAGCCTACCCCTTTTTAGGGGCGGGTTAGCCCGTGGCTTGCCCCTTTTTTTAAAATATTTTTAAAAAATTATTTCTAAACTTTTAGAATAATAATAAAAAAATTTTAATATTATATTAGTATAATTAAAAAATAGTTAATATTATACTCTTAAAATTTTTTACTTTTTATAAAGAAATATTAAATTTTATAACTATAAATCTAAATAAATATTAATCAATTATAATATGTCAATACATATTAACAAATAAGTAATTATCTTTACTAGTATTCAATAATAAAAGTATTTAAAATAATATTTGAGTAAAATAAATAATAATATTAATAATTTATAAAAAAAAAAAAAGGGTTGACGGTCTGTGTAGCCCGCCTCAAAATAAGCTAGTATTTTGCTAGCTCGAGCTCGTCCCATTTTGACAGAAAACGGGCCTAACTTGTTAGCTGAGCCCGTTTTTCCAACTATAATATATATGATAATATTATATAAGAATATTTTAAAAATATATATTATATTTATTACAATTAAATAATTTATTTAATTTTTTAATTTATCTAAATTAATTAAATAGTTTTTACATAAATTATTTTAAAAGATATTTTATCTTCAATTATTTAATTTCCTCTAAAAGATATTTTAGGCTTTAACGGTTATGATTAGGTGGTCTTACACTTACTAGAGTAAGATTGTGCCATTTTTTTATATGTCTTAGAGTGAGATTAGGTAGTCTTACACTTACTAGAGTAAGATTCTACCACCTGTCCACAATCTTACTAGGTGGTCTTACCCTTATCAGGGTAAGAATGAGATATGCCTATATGTCACTCTTATCACATACCCAAACTAATTTCTATTGAAAACATGATATAAACTATTAAAATTGGTGCATTTAGCTTATAAGATGTTAGGTACCTACATCTTAAATTTAAAACTTATAATTAAATTAGAATAATTCTAGCTAATTAATATAATATCTCGAGTTACTAGTTTCCTCTTTATTTCTTATTGAATATTGATGTGTTACTTAATTCTAAAAATATATATATTTAATAGATAAAATTAAAAATTTATTAATTTTTTAGACACGATTAATAAATTATAATTTTTTTATAATTTAAATAAAATATATTAAAAGTAACTTAATAGTACAACACCCCATTTATAAGAATACACCACGTCTAGGGATTCCCTAGTCATACCTAATTATTCTCTTTGACCTTTTATTTATATTTGTTAATGAAGGTAAGATTTTTTTTTAGGTGACAGGCAATTATGTCTTTTGATTAAGTAGGGTGTTAGTACTTAGTTCTTTAAAGTAAAGAATGAGTGCATGGGATCCACTTATGTGATATTCATATGATAGAAGTAAGAGTGTCATATATCCTCATAAATTTCATATAAAATAAATTCTTAGAAAACCTGAATTTTCGCCACCGACAACATTCTGGGTATGAGCCAGCAGTTTTGATTTGTTTAATACTGTTTAGTTGACAACCAAATAAGTGGCTTTTTGAAAAAGAGCTAAGGATACAGATACCTGCCAGCAATATTGAGCTAAACTTTTATTAAAAAAAAAAAAGAACCCTGTTGGCACAAAAGATACAACCAAGTTAGTAACATTTAAAATGACATGATAAAGGCTTTAATTTTATATTTAAAAGGATTATTCCTTCAAACATCCTTCACCGGCCTAGCACTATTAAAGAGTTAAAATTATCATCTTTTGTAAACATTTTTTATTATATTTTCTTTCACACTTTTTTTATTTTTTTATTACCTATTCAATTTATTAGAATTTTATCATAACTACATTCGAATCTGATATATATTATATATTTGACTATAGTAAGTAATTCTCCCTTTTCTACTGAGCGAGTGCAAAGATATTTTGATTTCAGAGTTTGGTGAATTCTATTTTTTCTTTTGCAAGGCCTCTCGTCATAGCCTTATTTGTGGAAGTCGTTAGATTTTCAAGCCATCTATCCATGCGTGTCATATTTTATCCGGTGACTCTCCATATAATGATAGAGTTGCTGTCATCCAATTTAGAAAAAATTATGTACATATATCTCTCCCTATATTTAATCTAATAGGAATCTCGTATATTAAATTGCATTTTTAATATGTGCCATATTTTACTAAAAGATGAGTATCTTCGTAATAATAAATTTATTATCATGTGATATAAAAGTCGTGAATTTATATTTAGAAATAGTTACTCTATTAAATGAATAAAGTTACATAAACATGTATTTTCTAGAATTTACTTTGTGGAAGGCCGCTTTCTTTATGAAAAAAGAGAAGATACTTGGAAAGAAAAATATACCTAAGGTATTAAATGTGTTCATGTATGCTATAGGGCATGTCATAAATGATGATTGATATATATATATATATATATATATATAAGAGTTTAGAAGTAAAAGAGGGAGGACCAGAAGGAGAAGGTGGGATATAGTTGGGAGGTGAAGAGTGTTGATGGCAAGATAGTGAAGGAGAGGCTGAGAAAACCAAGTGTGTGAGGTGTGTGGACGAAGAAGAAGATAGACATGACTGAGCTCTCAGAGAGAAATGAAGAAGGAAGCAGAGGCCATTGAGCATTTGTTATTATGAAGAAGGGAAGTGGTCCTAATTAAGAGAGAGCACATAGCAGAGAAGCAGCTTTTGAGAGGCTTTGATTTTGTGGACCCTCAATCTCCCCACAGGTCCAGCCCCTACGTTCTCTAGGAATATTAGTGTCTTTTCCCTTTCTCACTACTTTAATATCATTTTAAAGCCACAAAAATGCTACAACATGGGCACACCCATAAATTCATTAACCACGTTACAACACCCCCCCCCCTCCGTGAGCAAAGGGGTATGTTGTGATATTAAATATAAGATGCACTAATTTATAATTTTTTTTAAAAACTTTCCCTCTCAAGAGGATTTTCCATAAAACAGATACTTTCACATGTAAATAATTAGAATAAGTATTATAGACCTCAGAAATATTATTTTTTGTAAATTAAAAAGTAGTGAAATCTAATCTTACCTCGATCAACTCTTCCCCAAATGTTTTTCAATCATCACCACAGCCACGCGAGCTGTGCTGGCCAGCACTGGAGCTTCACTTGCTCGTGGTAGTGGCGGTCAAGGCTCCAATTAGGGGTATATATGGGTAAGGTTGAGCTGGAAAACCCCCTACCCAATGTCCTAGCTAAAAAATATATATGCTATATTTTATAACTCAATGTCTGGCCCTACTCGATAAAAACCCTAACTATTTTGAGTTGGGTATGGGCGGACTGGGCATGCTCAAGTCATAATGCCCTGCTCATATTATGAAAAAAATCTACAATTATGAATTTATAAAATAATACTATATTCATATGTCTTCAAGAATTAAATAATATACATAATTTACTAAGAATAAGACAATAAAAAGATAGTAATTAAAGTATTAAAATCTATAGCATATAAAAAAAATATTGAAGTCTAAGTAGTTTACAATTGTAACTTTGCATCAATCTCCCAAAAATTGACAAATATGAAGTATTTGAAAAAACTATATGACAATTACTACAGTTTAAAAAAAATAAAGAAAGAAATCAATTTAGTTATAAATTTGAAAGGATACAATTACTTACTTGCCTACTCATATTTATAAAATTATCCTTTAATCACCAATATATATTGTATTTGTTCTATGTGAAATAATATAATTTATAAATTTTGATATATACAAAAATAATTAACTGGGTAGGGCAGTAACCCCTGCCCGGCCCGGATATTGACCTTGCCTGAAATTGCCTATTTTATATTAGGTCACTTTTTATCAGGCTGAACAGGGCATATTTGATGCAGGCTTAGGTAGGCTTTATAAGCTCTGGGTTTCTTACACAACCCTAACTCCAACAACTGATGATGGTGGGAGTTTTTCTACGTGAAGGTAATTGGGTTATTTCACAAAAATCTTCACAACAAATTTTATAGGAATTAAATCTTTATTGGCTATGGATAAACTGTTATAATGACCTAAATTTAATTAAGTATAACTTATTTTTAATAAATACAACTTATTTTTAATTACGTATAATATATTTTTAATTATGCATATATAGATTACTTTCATTTTAAAAATTTTTACACGTAATTAAATATAGATTATATATATCAGAAAAAGAAGGTCCTTTAACTAATAAAATTTTTGAAGTGGTATTTTTCCTATTTTATTTAGGAGGACATATTGAACACTAGTGATAAAGCAGGGAAAAATATTCTATATTACTAGCATATTTAAATAGATTTTTAGAAAATGATTTATAAAAAAAATTAGAAATATTTTGAAAAAAGGTTTATTGATAAGAGCTTATAGACAAAAATAATTCTGAATAAATAATCGTTTGGATGATTATTATCATAATAATTTTTGTGATTAATCAATTATAAAAAAAGATATGATATAGGAAAAAATTAGTTATCTCCCATCAATATCATCTCCCTCTCACGGTAAACAAATTTGTAGAGACAAAGGAAAACAAATTTTTGCCCATCAACATCATCGTCATAAAGGGTAAATAAATTTTCTCGTTACGGGACATGGTCATCTTCAGTGATGGAGGAGAATATGGGGACAAGATGGCATAAATTACGATGAAAGAGCAACACGACTGATAGCAAAATATCATCATCATCGATGGCCATCTTCAGCACGGGAGGAGAACACATACCAATGACAACAAAGTAACACGAACGAGATGCCACGGCAGAGCAAATATGGAAGAGACTTGAATTGAGGGAGATTTGTACTATCGACAACTAGTCTCTGGCATATAGAAAGAAGACAACAAGATAAAGAAAAAGATAGTGACAATCAGTGGTGGATGACTGCGACCCACAACGAGAAGAGAGAAAAGATAGAGAAGAAAGGAGATGGTATAAAAAAATAGGTAAAATAGTAATTGGGTAGTTCATAAACTATTTTATTGTTCCATAAACTATTTCTAATAACTTATTTAAACTATAATTTGATTTATAAACCCTTTTAAATAAATAAAATTATTTATTTTAAAATTTGTTTAAACCTAAATTTTAGTTAGAAGCCTATTCTTAAAATCTAGGTTTGGATATAAACCAAATAGACTACCTGTCTTTCTTTGAAAAGGTAATTATTCTGCAATTTGGATCTATGTGCAGATTTTATTTTTCATCCTCATAAAACACTCTTGATTTATATTATCAATTCTTTGAGAGTAAGGAGGAGTTTGGCTTGATTATGGGAAAAATATGTTGTTTATTCATCCATGTCATAAAAAGATTTGAGAGTTTTATGTTATCGATTATTATCATATTGTAAAGAAAATAATAATACCATACGACGTTTCATAGCTCTTGATGGATAAGTATATTGTCCTGCACTGTGAAAAAACGTCTATACATCATATTTGTTGCTATAGCAAAAAATATGAAAAGTTAATTTAAATACAAAGAAAATGTGTTTAAATAATTTCTAAATTTATTTTAACAGATAGAAAACAAAAAATATAGTGATAATGTTATAAGATACATGACAAAACAACCACAAATCTTATTCCATTGCCTAAGATCGATTATATAAATTGCACGGTACATACACTATCAACAACTAATCTTTTAAATAATTTATTAATTAATAGATCTTGCTTAATAATTTTATTAAAGATTATTTTCAATTTTTTTTACCCTTTTTAACATGACATATTAATTAGTTTACCATCTTCATCCGTGAATCTAATGAATTTTTTGTGTCTAGACCACAGTAAATATTATTTTACAATTTTCCCTTTAAAAGATATTACTACAATTTTTTCTTGCAGACATACATAAAAAGAAATTAAAATTAGGAAATGATAATGTGGTCATTAAATACAATATAACTGTAAAGGTTGTCAAAATCCTATAATTTGATGGCCCAACAAACTATTATAATTGTACTTTTCATTTTTTTTATCCATTTATTCCTAACCACGTTATAAAAAATATTTATATCAAATTTTTTATATATGTTATATTAATTTGTTTAATTATACATTTTTATGTGGGTTAATAGTTTAATGATAATATTTCAAAAATATGACACATTACTATGTGTATTGAAAAACTTGATAAAAAATATAAAGAACATAATTAAGTATTGTCCTGTATTATATGCAGTTAATTTTATGAAATAAAAAGCTCATTCTTTGTATATTGCACAAAATTTATAGAGTAATAATTATTCAAGATTTATAAAAATTTAACTTAATCCAATATTAAATATTAAAGTAAGTATGTATTGTGCATTATATTAAGGAACATAACATATTATAAAAATAATCTATAAATATTGATTCAATTTATAAAAAAATTACTTATAACATATAAAGTCCAAAGTTTAAATATTATTGTTGATATATATTTATATCGACAATAATATATTTATTAAATAAATATTAGATAAATTTATATAATAAATTTTGTAATAAAGGATTTTTTTAAAAAAATTACTAAAATAGGAATAATAACAAATATATTAATCCATTATGTATATTTAATGCTAATGATTTTGTAGTGATATGATTTTTTTTATATAAATTTCACTTAATTTTATATCGCTAGTGAGTAGTGATTGCCTTTTTATTAAAAAAAAATATGCATATTGAAGAAAATGGGATTAAATACCGTGTGAAAGAAAAGGTGTCTTGATAATTTTTGTTCAGGGTACAAAAAGCAAGATATAGCAACTCCTGCTAAAAACTGTGAAAATGAAAGTAAGATCCATGAATAAAATATCCTCACAATTAAGGAACTCTAGCTTGATGAGCAATCTAATCACCACATCTAATCATTTATTAACAATGCTAACAATACAGTGAAAAGTAGTAAGCCAACTTAAAGCATTGGATCAAATCAAAAGAATAAAAGGGATTAACTAAATGAAAGCAAGAGGGATAGGAAGTAACAACAGTTTAAACAATAAAAAAGAAAAACAAACAAACACACTGGGATTGCATACCGATACAGAGCACGTAAGGAGGTGAGCCGCTTTTCGCTGTGGACCTTTTGCTCGTGCTTCTATAACTTCTTACCACATATTTTATATATGTGTGTGTACATATAAATATATATCCTCATTCAATACCTTCTCCCAAATGAAACAGTGAATGTACGATCACTCTATAGCTTTACTATCTTCAAGATCTAGCTCCCAAGTTCTCTGTTTTCTTTTTCTTGTTCTGTTTTTTCCCCTCTGTAAACCCAACTAAATCTCTCGATTACTGACATAATCTCCTGCCTGATTCCATAAAGAATCAACCTTCATTCTTCTCCACACCTCGTAATCCTCCGTTTTCCACGGACTCCCATGTGCTGTTTAGCCCCAGAACGCCTTCATATTTCCCTCCCCTGTTTATATTCTTTACAGATCATTCTCTGTTTCCATGTATGAGTCTTGGCAAGAATCTCTACTCTGTTCCAGACCTTCTCGGAATTTTCTGTTTCCTCTTTTACTCTTTCTCAGGACAACACTGGATTTGCATTACAGAGCCTGTTGTTCTTCTCCAGCCACCTTTCATTGGAACCTCTTGTTGGCAGATGTTCAATGAGAAAAGCGGTTAAGAAGCTTACACCCCAATTATTTCAATTTCAGTACATGCCTATTTTCTGATACCGTAACAGTACTACGGTGTTCTTCCTCCTCCTCCTCGGGTTCTGTATATCTCCTACTCTGTTCTGTGGGGGGGGAGCATGGCGAAGCTTCCCAATATGTTGTCTTTGTGGAACTTGTTGGTTTTATCTCTGGCGTTAAATGTTAGTTTGATACTGAGAATGGTGTATGAGAGTGAAGAAGGCTACAGAGGTTCTTCTTGCTTCAAGAAACAGGGAGATGGCCATGTTTTTCACGAGGCACGTTTAACCATATCGTCATCGTCGTCGTCGTCGTCGTCGTCTTCTTCTTCTTCCAGTTTGGCTAATTCTTCTCGTGCCAATCATCCACAAGGCAACGGAAGAGTGATAAATCTGGATCAGTAAGTACAACAAAGATCGATGCTTTCTACTATATTGGTTTCCTTAATTCCAGAACTTGTTTCATTTACTCTGCTAATCTGCCGGTGATCCAACGGAAAAAAAACAATCTCCGGCTCTGTTTACATGATTAAATCATCATTTTTATCTTATTACTGTTGTTGTTATTATTAATCATCATCATTATTATCATCAGTATCAGGTTCAGGGTCAATTTCTGGGTCTGAGCTAGTAGCTACGGGCCTAGGTGGCTTTATACTATCGCTTACGTCTTCAGTGTACTGTGCCGTGCTCTGCTTCTTCCTGCTATAGTCATCGGGGAAGACAAGGACAAGTCAGGGCTTTAATTTCGATATATCTGTAGAGGGGTCAAGTTTTTTAACTTGGGAATAATGAAATTTTTGACCCATTCGTTTGAAAAAAAAAATTACCATAATGTAACCTGTCCGTTCCCGAGTCATAGGTTTTGAGAAAATTCGTTGGAAATTACCGTGCTATCACTCACCGCCACCCCTACACACAAGGGCTTGTGACCTTGTGTTGTCCTAGCTAGACCCTAACGTTATACCCCCGAGCATCACTACCATGGGGCGGTGCTTGTTAACATTTCAATATTTTGGATTTTGGGTCCAGTTATTATTCCTATGATATAGATCTGTCTAGATAATAAACAATTAGTAATATTATTGGGAGCATCACTTTTTCAATATTTTGAATTAACTGTGAATGGTCTTGTGATTCAATCGTATTAAAATTTTCTTATCAAAAAAAGTTTAGAAATTTAGTCTTATTTATAATCTTCAATCATTTCTGTATGCCTTAATAATAAAAGTGATTCATTAGAGACTTTTACTGAATAAAGTATAAGAAAGAATAGATTTATGTAGCCTTGTATATAAATGAAGAGACTATTTTTAAAATTTAAATATATAATTTTTTGATTCAAATCACATGATAATAAGTTTGTAGCCGTAGCCGTATGTTATATAGCAGTAATTTTACTGTTATACGAGTGCATGCTTTAATTAAAAGAATTATTTTGAAGATGTTGTTGAGGAAGGGACTGTAGAGGAGTTTGGTGGGGGCCATGTGCATGAAGACACCCTTCTTCAGCCCTTGTTATGACCTAAAAGACTAGTTACTCAAGTGCGCCTTTGCGTTGTCGTCTGCGTCCCAATTGGGATTTACACTCAATGGTAGCTTTCTCTGTGTCCTTTTGCGCATATGGGTCGTCTGGATTTGCCACTTTGTGGGTCCAAAACCTATTCATTCTTTCTCTCTGCATCCCTCAGCCGTTGATATCTTAATGTCTCTATCTAATCATTTGTTTCCATGATACACTGAGAGATCTGCTTTGCTTTTTTCCCCCTTTCTGGTTCCTCGTCTTTATTCCCATGACCTTGCCCATACTGTCCTGTAACAACACTGACAATTTCTCACAGTATCTTCCTTCCCTGTCCCACCATTCTTTCATACTTGTTGCAATCTACTCTGTTTATTTCAAAATTTTCTATCAGTGACCATAGATTTTTAAGGCAAAGATTGTACTGAGCCATAGGACCACCTCGTTTCAGCTCTCATACTGTGCCTGCCTCGTTGTAATTTCAATGGGACGCATCGTACAGTTACTGAATAATGCATAGTACATGCTCGATAAAAATCCAAAACCGGGTAGATTCATATAATTCAATGTCGTCATTCTTAGAATATTGTTGTTTCATGTTCTACATTGTTTAATGATCTGCTTATGAGCATTGACTTCAAGATGTTAGCTTTATGAGCTGGATTTATGCAGCGGAGATCCGACAGTTTATGAGACATTTTGGCGACAAATGGGTGACAAGACCACGATTACAATCCCAGGATGGCAATCCATGAGCTATTTCTCCGATGCTTCCAACATTTGTTGGTTTCTAGAGCGTGAGTTAGCGAAGGAAGTGGTGAGATTGCACAATGTGGTCGGCAATGCCGTCACAGAAGGTCGCCATATTGTAGTTGGAACAGGTTCTTCTCAGCTCTTTCTTGCTGCTCTTTATGCCCTGTCTCCTCCTGATGCATCTGAACCAATCAGCGTTGTCTCCGCCGCACCATATTACTCGGTGAGTAGACATCAAAGTTGACTTCAGTTTCATAAACTAAGATTGATACCATGTCAGCTTTTTATTAACTACTCACTAGTTTCTTCATTAGCTTAATGGTTTATAACTTATGTTTGGGGCTGATTAGAGAATCTAAGCAAAGTGATGATGGCGATTAACGATAAGTGTGTGTGTGTGTGTGTATCTTCTTGTGGAATATGGGAAAGTAATTATTTAGCATAGTGGGCAGGGGATTGCATAGCTTTAAGTTTATTCCCCACTTCGAGACTAGGGAGATTTTTTTAATGAAAAGGAAAGAGAAAAGATAGGCATGTTGTGAAAGATGCACGTATTAATTGTGGGATGCGACTTGTTCCTGATTTCCTGCCGTATCTTGTGTATCTGCATCTAGTGATAAATTTACTGTGTCCTTGTGCATTCTTAACTTTCTGGTTGTTTGTCTCCATTAATGTCTGTCTATCTGCCACATATGCACCTACTTGCATATCTGCACCTGATCGTCACATGGATGCTTATGATGACCATTTGCATGTGCTCAGCTGACAGATTTTTTTTTTTCTTTTGGGAAAATTTTGCGTACTTGAACTTAAAAAGTGGGGTCCTTTACTCTTTTGTTTCACTCTTTAAGAAAAGTAAAAAGGAATAAAAGACTACAACTGCTATTGATATTATTTGACAAAGCAAGCAGCTAAAATACATATTCCTTCTCAGAATTTAAATCAAATGATTTTGAGCGGCTCCAAGTCTTAGTTATGATGGGTTGCAACTCACAACACGGCAGATTGGAAAGAAATTAGGGGAATTACTCTGAGATTCCAAGAAAATAATTTAATTATTAAAAAATCTCAAATAACATAAACATATTGTCAATTTTTTATATTAAAACTTTTTATTGTTAATTATTCAGTTGTTATTAGGATTTTCGTGTAATTAAATCTTTGTTTAGGATTTAATAATACTGTCAAGAAATTTGTCACATGTCTGTACTCAATAATTTGATCTCTGGCGTTTAAACTATTCAATGTCAGTAACTAACTTCTTCAAAATTTTGACCTATAAATGGCATAGGCTTTATTGTTGCCGGTTATAATAGACATTTTAACTGATATTAATGGTGGTTTAGGACTGAATTGATGAAGAAAATTTACTTGCAGTCATACCCATCAATGACTGATTACCAGAAATCAGGACTCTACAAATGGTCTGGCGATGCAGATAGTTTTGGCAAAGAAGGACCTTACATTGAGCTTGTTACTTCCCCAAACAACCCTGATGGATATGTGAGGCGCTCCGTGGTGAACCGAAGCCAAGGATTATTGGTTCATGACCTTGCCTATTATTGGCCTCAATATACTCCTATCTCTTCCCCTGCAGATCATGAGCTCACACTTTTCACCGTTTCTAAAAGCACTGGCCATGCAGGAATGCGAATAGGGTAATTTCATGATTCATAAATAAGAGAGAAAAACTCCATTTTGGTCCTTGACAGATAGATAGATTGTGCAGTTTTCAAGTTAGCCACCCCACCGACGGTTTCTTAGAATTTATTAGTCTCTCAAATAGCAATACTTGCAATGTTGTCTTTTTATTCTTCTATCCCCATCCAAAATTTAATGTCACACCTAACAATTTGCTCGCTAGAGATCCTGGGCGTGGAGAAAGAGAAAATGGGAGAACAACATTGCAAGCATGTTACTAATTGAGGGGCTGAATTGATAAATGTTGAAGAACCAGAACGAAGGTTCACTTATCTGTCTGGGACCAAAATAGTGGTTTTTTGTTTTCTAGACAAGAACACACACCTTAAGCAATCTACCATCTATTTGTCCCTTAAAAATTTTCAATGTTATAGGTGGGCACTTGTGAAGGACCCAGAGGTAGCAAAGAAAATGACTAAATTTATAGAGCTGAATACAATAGGTGTGTCAAAGGATTCGCAGCTGAGAGCTGCCAAGGTTTTGAGGGCAGTGTCCGATAGCTGTGAGCAAGAAAGAAGCTCCCAAGGGGCAGAGTCATTCTTCAAGTACAGCTACGATCTCATGTCTCAGAGGTGGAAGCAGCTCAGAGCAACAGTTGAACGTAGGGGAATGTTCAGTTTGCCAAGCTTTTCTCCTGCGTTCTGCACCTTCTTCACTCAGGTCCTTGAACCTCAACCTGGTAATGACCAAATCCACAAACTTGTGAACTTAATTCCAAGATGGGTAAAATCAGTGAAAAGTTGTGTTTAAAAATTTTATTGGTCAGAAATACTTAAATTTAATTACTGTACTTTCTATATATAAATTCTTCTACTGATCAATAAAAATTTTAAACATGGACTTTTCGTCAATTTTTCCTCCAAGATGTGCTTGTTCTCTCTCTCTTTTAATCTGTGAGATTGTCTTTTTGTAGCTTTCGTGTGGTTGAAGTGTGAGGGGGATGTAGAAGATTGTGAGAGTTTTCTTAGAGGACACAAGATCTTAACACGAAGTGGGAGGCATTTTGGGGTTAGCCCTAAATACGTGAGAATTAGCATGTTGGACACAGATGAAAATTTCATGCAGTTTTTAGACAGATTGTCTGCCATACAGTCATGAATCAAAACAAAGAAACGCAAAGTTTTCGTAGCCAGGGAGCAGGATTGGATTATTTGTGTGCAACTTGGAAACTCAGGAACACAATTTTATTGATCCATGGAGGAAGGAACGTGCTCTACACACACACACACACATGTGTATATGTATACACACACACACGAGCGGGGCTTATCTGTGCGTTTGATTGGTCAAATCCACTGTGTTTACATTGGTATATGAAAGAATGGAAGAGGCAGAAATTTTTGTGCAATCCCATGTAGAGAGAGAGAGGGAAGAGAGAGAATTTGAATCGCCAATGTCTTGGGACATTCATTCGGAATGTTATGAGCATGATGACGACGACATTGGATGGTGCAATTAATTAGAGTTTGAAGATCTCTGTTTAATTTACGTCCATCTGCCACCACCTTCAGGTTTATGTGTATTTCATGCTTCAATGTTATGAAGGATATTTCATGATTAACATTTTTAATCCATGAGATTATTAACATAGCAGAATATGTTTCTAAGGGAAAAGAAATTGAATCTTGAGCCTTGCGGTGCTGCTTGTTGCTTATAACGAGTCCCTAGTGCCTTGTTCATTATTGTTGAAATTTCCAGACAAAATTTTTAATTAATTTAGAGGTCGGTTTAATTAGGAATATTTTGATCTTTAAATTTTATACGTGTCTTTTCAGTTGTTTAACCTTTATATTATTAATTTTGACTAATAATTTTTTTATCAATCATTGTTATTTAAAAAATTAAAGCTGTCTAGTGACACAAGATGTGTCTTTAGTGGCACTGCATCTGGAATTCGATCTCTAGCTTCATTAGGTTATATATTAGTATTTTTGTTAATATTTAAAATTTTAATAACATTTTTTGTTAATAAAAATGATAGTGTTAGAGTTATAGGATTAAAAATATATTTTATAAAATTAAGAGACTAAAATAAATTTATTTACGAAGTCAAAGGATGAAAGTTACATTTTTACCGTTTTGTTTGGTATATATGCACAAAATTTGATGCAGTTAATTTTTTTTTCTAAAAAGAATATTTAAAAAATCAGTTCATTCAAGCCAGTCAATTAATGGTTGATAGATTTGGATAACATATTTCAATCCATGGGATTACCTCTAATAGCAAGATGAAACTTGTTTTGGTTTTTATAGGATCTTAATGCAAACGTGCAAATTTGATGACTCTCATTTAAAGCTAAGCAATAACGAGGATTTTCAGTGGAAGATCAATTGCCAATTTGATATCGATTTACAAGCGCCAATCATGACGATGATTGCAAAACTTGCTTATTCCCCCATAATGTATTTGTGTGCCCTACTTCTGCCCTTTCTTGATAATGGCGTTTAATTGTCCTCAAATGTATTTTTTTTAATTATAAATATCATCTCATTAGAGATAATTTTATTTAAAATATTATAGATGAATAAACATAGATATCTCTCTCATCAAGGATTTAAATTTTAATTTCTTATTATGAGAAATTAATTTTTTTTGTTAGATCTTTTCTTTTTTGGTAAAAAAATTTTTGGAAAGGGGTTGGGCTCACCCACGATTCAAGAGCAGGGCAAAGTCTCCCTTCCTCCTAGGTGATACCAATGTCGGGCAGGGCGAGCCGTCTATTACCCTCAGGCGTAAACCTAGGCACCCAAGAGCTAGGATGCCTCCCCAAGCGCCGCGACTGGAACCACAACAAAGTGGTACTCCCTAGGGTTCGAACATACTCCAAATGGTCGTATGTCTTACCCCTTCATCAGCTGAATCCACGGATAATAGATTTTTTTTGTTAGATCTAATTCTGTTGATATCTAACAGTTTTGGAAGGCCTAATAAAATTAACAGAAACCAAGTCTTAAGTTGGTCAATCCTATGTTGGAATATTAACAAGGAATGGGCCTTTTGTCCATCATCACCAACCCTAAACAGTGAGTGATCCACACTTGGAAACCGAAAAGTGAAACAAGAAGACCTCACCTGCTTACCAAAAAAAAAAACAAAAGAAGAAGAAGACCTCACCTGCTCCACAATAAAGTGTCTTGGTGTTTTTTGTGTGGGGTTGTGGCATTATTAGGAATCATTTATGGAATTAGGTTGTTGGATTTTTAGCTAAATTGAGATCTTGTACTTGTGATTGAAGTAGAATAGTATGCTATTTATAAGGAGCTCAATCTTGCTTGGAATATATACTTTAAGAACATTATCCAGATGTAAAGAATGTCATGCAATTATGTTTAATATGACAATTGATAAATGCAGCCTCTTGCTTTTAAAGATGTAGAACCTGCTACATCTATCATGGAATCTAAAAATTCACCATATTTCTAGATAACAAAATAAAGTGACGGGTGCTTTGACCAATGATGTGTTGACTACCACATTAATATTACATTTATGTCCTTCATATTTGACATCATATCCCTTATTAGTAATGAGTGTTTGCCAATTAATTCTCTCATAGACTAGTTTTATTGTTTTTGGGTGTCCAACCCTCACTTATACTAAAAAAAAAGAAGAAAGAAACAAAGAAAAAAAAAGCTCACCTGTTGTTTTTTCCCCTTCTATGTTGTTTATTTCCATTTAGATTGTCATCAAGATAACCAGATTAATTAATTTTTATTTCAAACTTATTTTCGTTGACTTCGTGGCTAAGGATTCAGTATAATTTATGCCATTTTTTTTGGGGTTAATGGTTCGTGTCAAATTTAATACCGGTGATTCAATCACAGCACCAAAGTTTTTCAGTTCTTCTATTGTGCATTTATTTATAAAAAATCTCAATGATTTATTAATTCAAATTATTAAACCCTTTACAACATTGTTTAGGGACCCGCGATGGACAAGGAGATTAAGGTTAGCCTTTTCATTATTTCTTTTTTTAAATATAAATATTCTTCTATTGAAGACAATCCTATTCAAAATATTGTTGGGTACTAAATATGATATTTTTATTATTTTTATCTTTAAGTTGTGAGACTTCTTTTGATTCCTATATGCATGGTAGATTCCACTTATCTATATATTTAATTTGCTTACCTTAAAAATGAAATAAAAGTCATGAAAATAACTTTTTTATAGTCAAACATAGATTTACTCAAAGTAATGAAAATAATGTCATTTTAATTAGTGATTTGATACAACATACAACTCAAGTAGTTTTTTTTTACTTACTAAACTACATGATACTATTGATAAAAGCAGTCATAAAATGAATTAAAAATGGGAGGAAGTGTATTCTATATTCATCATTTCATTTCATTTCACTCCTTGTTACTATTTTAAGATCTTGAAATCATTTATTTTGGAACTAGACATTATAAGCATTTTGTAAATTTGATAATTGAGTTATTCTTGTAATGGTGCTGCTTACTATAAATTTTAAATGTTATATTGACAGCTTGATACTAATGATCATATTGTAACGCTATATTTATCAATCTCATGGGTTCAAAATAGCTCACTCATTAATATTAATTTAAGAATGATCATTCCAATAAATATTGATACAGTTGATAAGGAGTTGACCATAATCTATAAAGTCATAAATTTAAATCATACTACTGATATAAGAATTTTATTGTTAAACAATATATAAGTACTTTTGTAAGTGATCTTTGAGCTTCAAAGGTATGCATTAGCTTTAATGAACCATCTTCGCCTAACTCACATAAATTTTTGTATATATAAATAAATTTAAACATAATTATATATGGTAATTGTAAATGGTAATATTCCTAATCCCCTATTCCATTGTGAGGGTAGGAAAATATTCTCACTACTTGAGTTCTGAGAATAATATATATTCTTCATTATTTATTCATCGTCGACTTACAATTTAATATATATAAGTAAGAATGCATACACTTTAAACGACTGCTGAGAGTTTTAAAGGCAGAATATATGATTGAAAAAGGAAGATCAATATGGAGAAAAATAAAGCATCTCTATGATTCATATCTAGAGGGGAGAAAGCTACTATTTAGAAAAATTATTAAAGAGAAAAAGAAGAATATAATGCAGAATCTGTTTGCCCCATAATCATAGGTTTGTTTAGAATCGACTAGTGGCAACCATGACGGCCACCATCATTGGAAATCTCATGCCCCATCTACTTTTAGCATAAACTATGACTTGTAATAATGTCACAAACAAGAATGTGAATATTTTAAAAGGTATACATGTAGCCGTGCTCTTTAGCGCATATAGGGGCCCTTTTCTAGAAACTTTAGTGCATGTTATGCTTCTCAAGTACCCTATCAATTAGGTGTCTCCTACCTATGTATGTCCATTAAGGAAAATTATTATATTCTGCATGGGATCGTGAGTTACACTAACCATTGCAAATTACATGATTTATTGTAAATTTTATATCATTAATTAATCATCAATCTTATTCTTAAAATCTTATAATACCCAATTCAATTATAAATTAGTCAATTTAGATCTAAAAATCATATTTAGATCCTCCTATAATATAAATTATTAGGTATTGATATTTCAATTAATGTCATCATTTTTTTTTCAAATATTTATATTTGACAATTTAATTTTATTAATATACACAATATAAATTATTGGGGCATTAATATCTTAATAATATCTCAGTAACTTCCTTGTTAATATTTCCGAATTAATGAATGCATTATCGCTGTCATATTAAATTACTTCTATCACATAACATCTTCAAGTTCCACACTCCTCGTATAACAACGTAAATATCTAGTTTTAGATTGATAATCAACGTTATTGTTGATGAATTTCTTTAAAAGTTTTTCCATCAGTCATAATGCAGTTTTTACTTAAAAAAATTGAGGGAAGAAATTCATCTCGACAAGCCCAATTTGATGATCCTCTAGTTGAAGCTTTAGACTTGAAGGTCGACGAAAATTCTATATATCATGTAGGACGTATTATTATTTTATATATGTAGTGCTAGGATCTTTATTTTGCATGATTAAATGAAATAAATAAGAAATATGTGGGTGCAAATGATTAATTCCTAATGGAAACTCACCATCTCATTTATTATTAATTAGATTCGTTGAATTGGCTCTAGCATGGTGCTGCCCATTTTTAATTATTTAGGCTAAATTATATAAAACCTATAACTCCCTGATATTTTAAAGTTTAAATTTAATCTTCCTAATCTTTTATTGTTTTGTCATGAGCCCTTTACAGTTAATTTACAGTTATTTTTTTTTATAGAATTTGCTATATCAGATCAATATAAGATACCTCGTATCCTTCATGGCATCTCAATAATTTTATAATAATTATATCATTTTTACATTGAGGGTTAAAATGTGATTTTATCATTAAGAACAAAACTCTACTTCTTTCAATTCTATCCTTGAGACTTGCTTTGTCTAAGTGTTAGTTTTGAAAGCGATGCTGGCTGGCTGGACGTTTCTCAGCTTTCTTGTCACTTCATAGTATGGGGATTGTAATTAAAAGATATCATGGTGACTGAATCCCTTTACCCTCTTGTTTTGTTTCCAGTTTCCAATTTGAAATAGAGACTGAAGGTATTTTACATCATGGTGATTGAAGGTAATTAATAAATCCATTCAGTGGATCTGTTCTTGGCTTGGAAGTATTTTCCGTCGGCGGCACAAGGGTTTTTCTCATAATTGGAAAAAGGGTAAGTTGCAGACGGCTAGGAGTAGCAAGGAAAATGAGGGTCTTTTTCCCTAATGATAAAATCACATTTTAACCTTAGTGTAAAAATGATATAATTACTATAAAATTATTAAGATGTCATATAAGATGTAAGGTGTCTTCTATTAATCTGACATGATAAATTCTATAAAAAAAAATAATGGCAGGGGACTATAATAAAAAAAAATAAAAGATTAGAAAGGTTAAATTTAAATTTAGAAATATCAGGAGAGTTATATGCATTTGCTCCAGAGTTCAAGGTTTTTTTTTTTTTTTATAATTTTGCCAATTCTAATGATGTGTGTGTAGACAGACATACATGAGGGCTACGTACCTTATCCCAACCCTGCCCCAAATACAGCATACAAAATTCGATTGTTTTTGTTTTGCAAATATGCTCTAACCCATGGGAAAAAATTATAGAGAAAATAATACTAAGAGAGAGAAAACTCCAAAAAATAGTAAATTTTTTTATCATTCTAAAAAAATGTTTTTCTTAATATTTCCTCCCCTTTTTTCCCTTAATTTTCTCTCCATCCAAACATAGCTTAAATCTCAATCATACATTAATTAATTTATTGCACCCAAACTAAAAAGAAAGTAAATAGCTCCACTCCGAAACTGAAGGCCAAGAGTTGAATGAAAATGCTACCGCCCGCGAACTTTAATAAAAAGTAGAAGTAATCGTGGCCATAGGACATCGAGGAGAACTATTTAAATCATCGACCAGCCGTGTAGGACATTGCATTCTTTTAATTTATCAATCAATTTAACATAATAATAATATTTGTGGGACTGTACATAATATTTAATCATTTATATATATATATATATATATATTCCTTGTACTCCCAAATGACATTGATAGCTACGTCGTCTATTTACTCCCGAATTGATGTAATGAAATAGATGGATATCCAAAAAGTTTCCCAAATAAGTAAACGAAGAATTTAAGGTAAGTCCCCCCCCCCCAAATTAATTAAGGGTCAAATTTAAGGCACGTTAAAAAAAATACTGGACCTGTTTGAAATTATTCGTTGCCTCTTTAATGGCGCCCAGACTGCAGGAAGTCTTTCCCATTTTTATAGTGAATCCTCCAATATCTGTGTTGGACTTGTGGAATACAGCAAGTGAGGGACATTCGTTTTGATTTGGGAAAATGGGTCTAGGGTTTCATATGCAGTTTAACAAAAGGCAAGTTTCGTCTTGCACAATCTCAAATGTAAGCGTTTCAAGATTTGGTCAGCAACCATGAACACTTGACAAAGAATTACAATTTGCAGTGAGGCCGTAGAAAATTTTAAGAAATTTATCTGTACACTTTAGATCCAAAAATATAAGTCTACACATTTGGAGGCTGTTTAAATTTTTTGGGTTATGAATCTGTGCTGGTGGAGAGAAGTTACAAAAGACGAATAACTTGCTATCTGCGGACATGTATAAAGGCAACTGAATGACACACACACGCATGCTTATCTGAATATGACTGACAGTAAATATTAATTAAAAATAGTATAGTAGCAAGACACTGAACTTGTTCATCCGTCTCGTTGACCACATTGGAAAGCGAAACACAAGTTTCATGTAGAGGGAGATTAAACATGAAAATCTTAAAAAATAACGCAAAAAAAAGATGCAATTCAAGTATAATTAAGTTTCTCGTTATTTCCCCAGAAGAAATACCCTAATTATTCAGTGCGTAAGGGGCTTCTTCCTGATGAAGAGATGCTGGTTTCAAAGGGTTGTAATCTGTGTCGGGGATTCACGTGGACGTGAAGAAGAGTTTTTTGATAGCTAGGGATATAGGACCCCGGCCCCCACAAGCTGTTTGTCCTTTTCTTTGAGCCTCTCAGTCTCACCAAAACACTGCCATATTCGCTTTTGCTTCTTGTTCACGTCTTTGTGTGTTTCAGTGAGTCAACATGATCAATTCATTCATACATTCTGAAAACTATTAGTCCCAGCTACACTATAACAAGTCATAACCAACTATACACTGAGGAAATTTTTTTAATTAAAAAAGTAAACACTAAAACTTTAAGATTATAAACAAGATTAAACCTATGACATTTTAACTTAAAAGAGGTTAATTCCATGCCATTAAGTTATAAAGTAATTGGTTTCTAAAAGAAAAATTGATAATATACTTCTTTAATTCTTACATAATTTAATCAAAGAATTGATGTTAATCTTAAATATAAAATTTATTTATTATATTTATTAATATTTTTTTAAATTATCCTATTAATAATATCTCAATAATAATTAAATAAAAGAAATAAAAATAGTTAAAAAAATTATTAATATATTTTTTAAAAATATATTATAATAATTAATTTCAACGAGCAAATAATATATTTGAATGGGTAAGAATTGGAAGGAAAAGTTGAGTAGTGAGTAGGTTGGTGGTATCGAGGGGAAAAGGTTTGATGAATTGGAGGACTATAGCTCAATGAGGTCCTGCCATGCCCTCGTGTGTTTGAGAGAGAGAGAGCTTCAGAGGCTTTGGCCTTTTCTCGATTCTCATGACTGCCTATTCCTAATAGTCAAACAGTGTACATGTCGTTGCTCTAACACGCTGCAAAAAGATTCTGACAAAAGTGAATGCACAAACAGCGATCATTAATATTAATGAATAAACCAAACACACACCATCGGAGGAAATAAGGATATAATTTCACGACCCATGTATGTCTTGTCCTTGCCTCCTCTCTTGTTCCTTCTCACAAAGTGACTTAATTCTCATAAAAATCCTCATATCAAAGTCTCCTTACTCTAAGAACCCATGGCTCCCTCTCCTTCCCTCCCTAACCCAATTTTTATTTTTGTCTCGGATTGATCTCCAAAGGGTTTTATTAATCTGAAGCAATTTCTGGGGTTAATTCTGCAGTCTAGATCACCAGATATATCAAAAAAATTTCTGTTGAGTTGTGAGGTAACTTTTGCCATAAACCATAAAAAAAGCGAACAAATTAAAGAAGGAAGATTAGCTCGATTTGTTTAATATGATAAAGAGAGCGGTGGATTAAGGAAAGGTAAAAAAAGGCTAGCTAGGAAATGATGAAGCTACAGATAATATATATTTTTGTTTCTTGACTTTTTCTGCATATGCATGCGCAAGTTGTTGTGAATGTAGCTAGCTATAGATATACACACACACAAACATACGAGGGAGCAGAGAAAGAGAGGGTTTTCAGTTGTTGTGACTTTCTGACCATGTTCTCATCACTGTTTTCACTGTAACAGCTGGTCATGACTGTTACTCAAGTTACAGTATCGAAAGGTTAGGCTACTTCTAGAATAATGTTAATTATTATTACTATTTAAAACAAACAAACAGAAAAGCTGATAAATCCCTAAGGATGAACTACATTGCTACTCTATCTGCTGGACACAATGTATACGTTAGTCACTTCGGCTCACTATTTCATAGCCACACACACTATTATTAACAAAAAAATAATTAGATCTATTGCCTAAAAACAAGTTAATAAGAATGCATCAAGGACACGTTTGGAGAAAACTTTTCTGCTGGCATTGAACTATTGTGTTTCAAATTAAATGTTTGTAAGAAATTTTGAAGTACTGTGAACAAGCTTGTTATCTAGTCTCCAATATGTAAGACAGTCGAAAGATATTATAGTTTTTTCTTTCAATTATAGACCGCAAACTGAAAAGGGGAACAATATTCAAATCAAGGGTAAGAATTGGTTCATAAATAATTCATAGACAAGCAAAGTGGAAGGAAAACAAATAATGCAAAGAATATATTGGGTAAGTAGGACTAAAGCCTTAGGCTCGAGCTTTGGAATCCTCTTTACACAAGATCATGTAAATTTATTATCCCTCCATTTTATTCTTAATTATAAACAATTACGGAGAATGTCAACTCCTCATGCACATTGCATATGTATAAATTACACATAAATTAATGGCTACACACACGTAACCACGCAGTTTTTTTTAACTACCTAACCTAACCACACTTTTATAAAAAATATTGTGCAAGTTCCCACACCAACTTCTTTAGGCCCTAATAAGAAGCCACATTGAAAGCCTGTGAAAGTTTACTAGTTAAATTCCCCGGTAATTAAAGAATTATCTAAACAGTATAGAGGAGTATAGAGGTAGATAGATGAAGCTAAATATATCTTTTCATCAAAATGTTCATTATCAACTCCTTAATAACTAATATATATCGTTTTAGAGACTTTTTTATTCAAATAAATCTTAATCATGATGAATTGAAGCTGCATGACGAAAGAAAGAGAAGTCTCCAACTGCTAAATTTTTTACCTAAATTTTCTTTCAGTGAGATCACTTCGCTCGAGCTCACGTAGATGAATGAGCAAGAGTCCAAGTAATAAGGCTCCAGCGGCTAGAGTCCATAACTAGATACATATGATGTCAGATACATCAGATCACAGGTAAAGTAGAAAACCCTAGAAAGGGTTTCTATTTGTATTTTAGTCTAATTCACAAATTACCTCCTCCTCCATTATTGATGTCCTCCGAAGAAGAATCAGCCCAAGGAAGAGAATAAGCACCATCACCAAAATCCATAGGGCTTTGTCGTTGAAGCACAACACAGGCTTGAACTGAAGAGGACAATCCAGGCTGTGACGACGACGGCGCTATGTCGTTGCAGGCATAACGGAGCAGATCGGCGTTAGCAGCGTCAAGCTCCTTCTGAAGCCTCTGGACCTGTCTCTGGAGGAAGGAGATGGCGCCGACGCAGCCGTAGACGGGGTCTCTGACGCGAGCCTCCGCTTCGTAGGCTAGTGAGTTCACGGCGTCTTCTCGCTGGTGAGGAAGGAGCTCGTTGAGAAGCTTAGTGACGTTACTGGCTCCGAATATCTTGTGGACGTTGGCGAATTTCTGTGGCTCTTCCGGGGGAAAATAAGGCGCGAAGATGCAACCTGGCAAGCATTTTCTCCTCAAGAATTTGCAGGCAGCACATGGTGAATTGTAAGAGCTTAATGACGACGTCGAATCCATATCGATCGATTTCTCTGCGCTACAAAATGAAAAACCAATTAACCAATTCTTATCAGTCTTTCATTATTTTGCTGTGTTGGTGTAGTCAAATAACATCTAGCAACTGATGAACTGAGGTTGATTAAAAATATATTAATAAAAGCATTTCCCAATTATATTAATCTATCGGAAGACTTAAAATTGGATCAATTAATTTAGTTATGCCTCAAAACCCCTTAACTTTTATCCCCACACACAATTTTCTGATACATCACACACACATGCACATCCATCTTTTCTGGGTTTGATTTAAGAATTTCTTATCACATCACTTGTATATTATTATACGAAACAGTGCTACCTTTTTCATTTCTTGACCTTCCCTTTCCAATATATATATACTTCCTTTCGTTTCCGTATGTTCTTCCCCTTCTTCAAATTAATTAATATAACGGAATTAATTCAGAAAAGAAGCTTGAATCGGCTT
Source organism: Leucaena leucocephala (assembly GCA_037074615.1). Taxonomy (NCBI): domain Eukaryota; kingdom Viridiplantae; phylum Streptophyta; class Magnoliopsida; order Fabales; family Fabaceae; genus Leucaena; species Leucaena leucocephala. The sequence continues at coordinate 22,328,424 of CM073538.1, read as the reverse complement.
TAAACTTAAAAACTCCGATCATTAGCGTACTTGGGAAAAGTTAATGGTTTTTGTTTCTGTCTTGTTCTTGTGTTGTTGACTGAACGAATGTTTCAGTCGTTCATCAGAGACACAGTAGTACATACAGTACTATAGCGCAGAAAAAAAAGAACACTTTATCTCTTCTGCGGGAAGAATTCAGCTGCACATGAACAAGTAAATAGTTATTACTATTAATTTCCATCTCTGAAGAAACATATGAGCCAGCAGGGATCCGACCGATCGATAACTCATCATCATTTCATAAATACACACATGAAAAGGAAAAGCCCTAAGAAGTGACATATCAAAGAATAAAAAACTCAAAAGAACAGAGAAAGATCAAGGAAGCAAAGAATTCAACTTATCTTGTTCTCTCCAATTTCTTGAAGATGATCAGAAGAAGAACCAAAAGGGAATTAATTAATTAATTACCTTGAGAAGCTCTGCAGTTTCCGTTGGCAATGAGAGTGAATTGAAACCCTAATTGGAGAAGACAGAGAAGGAGAGGGAAGAAAAAGAAGATTGATTGAGTGGATATGATGGAAGAGAAGAGAGAAATGGGAGGTAATAAATGGAGGGTACACTATGGAAGAGTGACTATGACTTTGCCTCTAATAATTATTTCAGCAAATGTGCCCTTGTCTCCCCATTCTCATTCTCATTCCACACTTTTCTCCATTTACTTGCACTCACAACACCTTTTCAATATTTATTTCTTTTTCTTTTAACTACACACACATGAGTAGGTTCACAAATAATAAAAAAAATAATATAGAAATACACTGATTTTTAAAAGTACACACTCACAATTTAATTAATTTCTAAAACTTTTTTAGCTCTTAGATTTATTCATACGATCGGTTCAAAGGAGGCCGTAAATTACAGTGTGTAAAACTGATGATCATGTGTGCATTCACATGACCCATCCAAGTGAGAATCATAGGTAAGGTAACTTGCGACAGAAATATAGCTGAACGTCTTGTGAATATGATTTTATATGTATTTGAGAAAGAAGCTTGCCTTTGTTGATCTGTTTTGGTAAAGGTAATATGTCTTTTTCACTTTTTCTGAATGATCGATGAGAGTTTTTCTTTTTAAACTTTTACGCACCGCATATAATTTCTATATTTGATATATATTGAGTATTGCAGTATCAGGGTATGTCACTGAATTACATGCCCATATGCACTCTGAAAAAGGCGAAATTTTCAAAAATGAAAGCGTTCGAGCGTACGTAAGAACTCCAACACAGTAAGCTCTCAAGTCTCATCAAATTAAGAAATTGACTTATATATAATTATATTACTTCAAGCATGTGTGTGTATAATTTTTTTCTCCGACATTGCTTGATTTCATACGATACCTAGCATCATATAAATATGTGTGTGTGTGTGTAATCTTAATATAAAATTGTTGCTCAATTAAGGCACTGTGGAGGTTCGTGAAAGCACGAAAATATTAGCCTTATCCCCCTCTAATGCTTCCTTAATATATAACATATTTCACTAATTTAATTAAATTAAAAATATGAGTTAAGTTAATTAAGATAGTATATTTATTTTAAAATATTATAATTATTTTTTAACTCATACCCTCCCTCTTTTACTTGATTATTATTGATAGAATATTAATAAAAATAATTTGAGAGAAAATTAATAAAAGTGATAAAAATATTTAATTAAAATTAATTCTTTAATTAAATTTTATATTAAGGTGAGAAGAAGTAAATACTAAATGGAAGAGTAATCATTTTGGTGGGAGACATTCGGAGGTGGAATTGGACTATAATTAATTAATTAAAGGTCAACCTTGATTTGATTTCTACGGCTAAATACCTTCTTTCAATAATGTCCCTGCAGAAGTAAGATTCAAGGATTTTTTAAGCTGTTCATTAATTAGTCCTCAAACTTCATATATATGAGATATGGAATAATGGTATGAAAAATTCGAAATGAGTATTATTGTTCATAGTTTATAAATTGTATTAATTTTTTAATAAATTTTCGTGGTATTTTTGTATAAATTTTAAATTATAGATGAATTTAGGTTGAGGGATGTAGTTAGCATTCACCCCTTAATAGTATGATTTTATAGTTCAATGATATGAAACCTTTGATCTAAATGAAAAGTCATAGATTTGTTTTGGTTGCCCACTCAATTTACCGGAGCTTTATCCCGATTACATCCGGATCTGACTCGCGTCACGTACCTGGCTATAGTGGATGAGTCTTTCAACTAAAATTTTCTGCATACACCAAGGCTCGAATTCGAGACCTCGTTTAAGCGATAATGAGCCACTTACGACTAACTCCTATTAATAGAAAGTCATGAATTTGATTTAGCTTTTAACCTCATGTTGTTATTAGTGTATGTCCTACAACAAAAAAAAGGACCTTCACCATGTAGGGATGACGATATATATATATATTAGTCATAAATATAAAAATTAGTTATTTTTTTAAAAAAATTAAATAAATCAATTAATTATAATCAAATCTAACATCTCAATATAAATTCATATTATATAATATTTAATCTACTAAAATTAGTCTACTAATATTTATATTATGTATATTTAATTGATTTTTTTGATTTTTTTAATTTATATAAAAAGTTAACTAATTATGATATTTAAGACGGAAGGAATATATGACATGATATGATACAAGCGTGCTATAGAAATAGATTTTCACATTTATATACAAATAGCTTAATTAGCTTAGCTGCCTACAAATAAATACACTCCTCACTCCTTAGCCATGCTTTCTTTCTTTGATGTTTGTGTAGATTGGTTCTGAGACCTTCATCTGCTTTGCCACGTCTTGAGATTGGTCCGTATATAATAAGAAATTATATATATTCTTATAGTTATTATTATTAAAACACTCCATATATTAATAGGGTTTAAAGGGTTATTATCGAAAGCAGAAGACTTTCTTTTATTCCTGATTTACAAAAAGCCAAAAAGGAAGCGAAGCAGAAGATTATTAAATTTTTCTTTAATTACATGATTTGTTTTACTAAAAGAGGAAACATTATTGCTATCCGTTGATGATTTCGCTTAAAACTGCCAAGATGCCACAAATTAAATTAAGGCCAAAATACAAATAAACGCCCTCAACTTTAACCTTATTGCATGTTATCCCTCTCACCTTTAAAAATTTAAAAATCACACCCTCAATTATCATAATTTGACATTTAACCCCCTGTATTTAAAATAACAGTTAAATTTAATGGAATAAATGCCACATCAGATTATTTAAAAGTATTAGATAGGTGACATGTAATTTTTTATTATCCCATAATAAACATAATTCCCTATCTCGTCGTTGATGCAGCAAAAAGCAGTGTATAGGATATGGAAGAAAACTCAAATGAGCGACAGGGCAAGGTTCCAAATTTTTTTTTTTTCAAGAGGTTCTGAAATTCAATACTTACATTTGTGGGAAACCAGTGTCATTAAGTGGTGGGATTTCTCATTTGAAAGAATCTGGATTGACAGCAACAAATTTTAGATAAACGAGAGTCTTAAGTGTGTATATTTTCTACAGAATATAAGGAAAATTTGCCCGGTTTTTATAGTTATAACATATTATGTTAGCGAAGCATAAAAAATTGATATGGAATTAGAGTTTATTATGCGTAGAATCTCAAGAATGCCCTTTAGTATAATTATGAGTTTTAAATTAGAATTAATTAATAGAATAATAAAAATTACATGTCACCTATCTAATCATTTGACATGACATCTATTCCGTTAGATTTAATGGCATGGGGTTAAATGTCAAACTATGATAGTTGATGGTGTGATTTTTAAACTTTTAAAGCTAAACTGAGGGAGATAATATGCAATATGGCTAAAGTTGATGGGGGGTTATTTGTATTTTGGCCTTAAATTAAATAAATTAGAATAGTTGGTATGGTATCATATGCCCCTTCCCCATGTCCTCGCCACAAGCTCATAATCTGCAACGAATTCTTGTTGGCCTTATTATTCTAAGATTTCATGTTCACCTTATTATTCAATGTTGTGATATTTGAAGGAGAATTCTTTCCTTATTTAGTGGGTGTAGAACTAATTACTCCAGTGTGTGTATATATATATATAGCTAGGGAACTCTTTCTTTTAAAAATACTTTTATTTATAGGGAGAGAGTGCCAACGAAAGAGAAAAAGTTAACTAAGAGAAAAAAGAGGTTCCTTGACAATTTATCTTAATAATAAATACAGTGATATTAATGTGAGTAATTAAATGGGGTAAAATAAGAAGTTAATAAGAAATTGGAGACAAATTCTAAATATATCTTATAAATAAAAACAAATCATACCCAAAGAATGGTTCTTATATAAATTAAAAAGTAAATGAAGAAATAACAACAGTTGTTAGGTCTAGCAAAAAGAGTTAATCTCTCACAATATATAATAAACAAATGTTTGAATCTCAATTTAAAGAAATACATATATTTAGTGTCAATAATACTTTGAATATAATTATCTCGAATAGAAATATATATATATATATATATATATATATGTTTAGGGAAAAAATAATAATATATATAGAGAGAGAGAGTAACCTCCAAAAGAAAGAAAGAAAGAAATCAGACACCATGGAAATTAGAAAGAATCTTTGAGGAACTATTTTCCCCACCAATTCCATCTCCATCCCCAGCCACCTTCCCCACTGAGCCCTATTTTCTAATACAATATAATACAATATGATATATATAATATCAAAGTTTGTACTATCTGTAAATAAAAAAAAATAGGAATATTATTAGTTGATAGATGAGCTAATTATATGAAGACTGGCTTTGTATGTGGGGTTTTTATTTACGGTATAAAATTAATCGTTATGCCATTAATTACACAAAATATCAATAAAATATAGTACCATTATATATATCTTCATGCGCCAAAATAACCCATTCGAATTGTTGGGTAAGATGTGTATTGAATCATCGTGTGTGCACACGCCCATATATATATATAGTGATTAATTATATGTTTATTTTAATATATTTGATTATTTGTGAGTTAATTATAATGATAACAGTTTTATTTTTAAAAATATATATTATGTTTTTTCAGTCATGTAATGTGCACGAGCACAACAGTGAACAGTAGTTGCTGTTCTTCCCCTTACCACAATTTCAAAGGCTACATCTTCTTAATGGGACCCTTATCTCTAGCTTGTTCCCTCTACGTACCCAAACCCATCACATTGCCCCCACTTTTAATTGGAAAAATGACACAAAAGGATCACATAACAAACAAAGAATGACATCCCATCCAAACAACATAAATTACTAATGATCCTTCAATGTTATTTTTTTTAACTTGATCCTTCTTATAAATTTCATAAATCCATAGTCCTTCAATGCTATTTGTTCTCCTTTGTTTTTTATCTATCAACTTGATATTTTTTTTTTAGATTACATTATTAGGTATCCAAACCAATTAACCTAATTTTAAAATTAGTCAAAACCTAGATAAATCTAGAACATTTTCTCTTTCTAATATATTCTACTTTCTTCTCTTGCTCCTCCCCATTCTTTGTTCAACTCACTTAACCCACCATTGAAAAGTGAGTATTCTCTTTTATATAGCTTGGAGGAGCAACAAGTCAATAATCTCAAGGATTATTCACTTGTCATATTGCATTTTGTGCAGACACGAGCCAAGAGCAACTTCAAGTTGTTGTTCTTGAAAACAAAATAAAAAAAAATTAAAATAGTGTAAATTAAGCTGGCAGAGCTGTTGAACATATGTCACAAAATAGTTTATTGGAAGTTGGGGGTTGAAATGATGAGATTTGGCGACAAGACATGTCCTGATGATACTGCACATTCCATAAATTCCTGGGGAAGATTATGAGGCAGATGAATTATTTGGGAGCAACAAATTGAATAGCGTTTTTCACTAACACACCAACCGCTTTTACTATGCAAATGTCTTCTGCACAGCACACGAAAAACCATTGTGTTCATAGTTCCATCTGTCTCCCACTAATCTAACTCAAATTCTTTTATTCTAGCCGCTTTCTTCATCCGATCACAATTTTGTCCATTCAAAAAATTCACAACGGCCACTTCTTTTCTTCAATAAATATTTAAATATAAAAGCAAACCCATTTTCTTTGTGTAATCCTGTACACATGTATAATCATCGATTGCAATTTTGGTAGGAGGTAAGTTACGTTATTAGCGATTTGCAGACTAAGATGTGAGATCAAATTATCCTATAAGTGTCTATCTGGGATCAATTATATATAAAGATGATGAAATTGATGAGAAGGTTTCACATATAATACAAGTTAGGTGATTTAAATGACAAAAGCTACTAGAGTTACTTGCGACAACAAAATACTTATAAAGTAAAAGATTTTTTTTATCAAATTGCTATTAAAACCATAAATGTGATATGTCAATTAATGTTGAGCTCTTATATGATAATAAGAGTATAAAATTAAGATAATAGAAACGATAATGTTGAGATGTATATGCAGTTATATAAAAAAAGATAAAATTTAAAATAATCATATCAAGAAAATAATATATTAAATAGAAAATAAAAAAATTATTTGAGATTGTTTGGACTTAGATATACCGATAAAGATAGAGAAAGTATATCTAACAGTATAAAATTATTTAAAAAATAATAGAAGAAAATATTTAATAAACCTATTTAACTAAAAATTAATTATTAATAGAATATAATATTATTATTAGATTTATTTACCATATACCATACAAGTGGAAAAACTTGTCATAAGAATTCATTTCACTTTTTTTTTAATACAATTGGAGCTAGCTAGGTAGCCTAGCCTAGAGGTTTCTCCTAGGCTCAGGAATTTCCAAAATAAACAAGACTGTGACTTCTGTTCCAAAACAAAGAATTCAATGCGTCACATTACTCTAAACAAGCATCATCACCTAACCAACTCAACCACAATTTAAAAGTAAATATTTCAATCATTCTCAGATGTTTCAATCAACAGTTTCTTCATCACCTGTAAATTCTCCAACCAGTTTAACTTTCTTCTATTCTAAAGTGGTTTTTTGAAAAGGTTTTCACCCCAAAGAATGATCATAAAAACTGTGTACGTTTGGATAGTTTTTCACAAAAAAGTACAGACATGCTCCTTCAGTTTATAGTTCATTTAAATTTTTTCACTTTGCCTCTTATATATAAATGAATCAATATCAACATCAAATACAAAATATATAACAAGTAGTAGCACCATCCACAAGTCATGCATGGTTATGCTTATTCTTCGATTTTTGCATAATGTACCAGAAATCCACCTAATTTTAAAAGAAAGAATACAAGATGAAAAGCTTGAAAAGACATCTCCATCATTTAAGAATGTGATAATTTGTTAAATGTTAAAATATAACCAATTAGCAGACTATTTTTAATTTTTGAAATTGAATATGATAATTTTAAGTTAGTTAAAGTTAAAAGAAACATATTTGATTTCTTTTTTACTTTATAATTCTGGTGGGGAACGCAGAAGTTGTGAAATAAGCAATAAGGAGAATGATATTGTAGTTTGATGCATGTCTATTATAGGGAACAGGATAAGAAAAATCATTGTGGGTGGGCCAGCCAAAAATGCTAGTCAGAGGAACAGATAAAAATAAAATCAAGGATTAAATTTAACCATGCAGAATTATAGCAGCATCAAGATATAATTCTAAATCCACTGAAAGGATTTGGTATCAATGAGACCTGGTTGTGGCATTTACATCAGATTCCCTGTGGAAAAAAAGGCTCCAAAGAAAACAGAATCCTTAACTTTGTTGCAGAACCATTCAGTGGAGTGCCAAATCTCATCCCAATTCATCAATAACTCAATTCAACCTACTCTACATATGTGGCAATACCAGCAGATGATTCGGCATAATATTAATCGGCAGGGCAAGAAAATAAAATGCATTGTAGAATCAATATATATATATATATAAGGAGAAGAATGTATTCGCTGAACTAAGTGGTGTGTGGATTCTCAAAGCCAAATCATTCTATAGTCCCCCTTCCCTCTTTTCAAGAGATAAAAATAAAAAGCTGGGATCTGAAATTTTTGTTCCATTTGGGGCCTTCCAAAATCCACCAACAGTGTTGTCATCATGGTAAGAATAAACAAATGTGATTAAGAGGACAGCATCAAGGTTAGATATATTCGTATAATTTGAGCTCTCATGATCTTGTAACATATAGCACAAGGCCCTTTCTTTCGTGAGCAACAAAAGTAAAACAAGTGGAGTAAAATTTCCCAAGCAAAAGATGGAACCAACAAGACAATGAAATCTGTAAGAATATAGTGTGGTCCCGGAACATGAGGTTCGAAAACTACCAGCAGTTCCTTCCTAAAACAGTTCATCTTAATGGCAAGGCAAAGCCTGCTGTATTTATAACCTTACAAATGGTATCCTTAGCTTCGATAGGACGTTCAAAATAGTTTGTGATGCTGGAAGGCAAGTCCGGGACATGTTTTCCAAGTGGTAGGAATTGTTCTTTAAGAACAGGGACATTGTGCTTTTACCATTCAAGGAAGTCTGAAGAACAAAGCTTAGAAAATGATATAAATAGTTAGATTCCCTATTAGCTCTCCCTCAATAATGCATCTCATGAATCAGTCCACTCCAGAAAATTCTACACATTTTTTATAAATATGTTAACCTGTAATTGATTAAGGGAAGATGCCAAGCATGGGAAGGAATTTTCTAGATCAACCACTCTGTTATGAAGTTCCGTGTCATTGACATCTTTCAAGCTTTCGTATTGTTAGAAATGAAATAAGATAATACTAGGCACATAGAAGCTTGACAAGCTTATATCAAAAGGTTTCATTAGTAATGCACTACAACTAAATAACACCGAAACCAGCGTCTACACAGAACCATACCCTATAGACAGGCATATTTTGTGAATCATCCATTCACCTGACACCGAAAATCAGATATCAACTCGACCTGCATAGCGCAAGCAATTTTCAAATGATGCATTGACCAGGAGTATGATATAGAAATACAGAAATGAGCAAGTCACCATCAATGCTTAACTTGAACAAGCAAATCTAACCAACAGTATTGATAAAGCCTCCTAAGGAATCCGAATTTGAGCTGGCTATGCTAACTACACCAGTCTAGTACATTCACGTAAACAAGATAACTTTAGTACCTTTAGGCTCAATATCTACCAAAATTTCTGATAAACTACAAAGGCTCTAGAAAATTGCGATGATGAAATATGAAATCTGTTAATGTATTTCACATGGCCAATAAAATCTTAAAGTTTATCTTCTGGACCTAATTTTTAAGATCAGCATAGAAGGCCACCCTTAATTTGTAGATCATAAAAGGAAGAATCATTAAAAGTCTATCAATTCCTCAGAAATAATTATGTAAAGTAACAGCTATACAGAAGCTAGAAGCAAATTATTAGTACATGACCACAACCACAAGCTTGCCAGGTGCACAAAACTTTTTCCACTAAAACATTTGTGGCTAACTGTTCTAGGACATCACTGCGCAATATTTAATACCCCACTGCTGTAATTACACATTCTTCAATACGGAGAAAGTCATTCTAAACTTGCACAAATAGTGCCAAAATTCAGCAACTATGTTGCTGGGAAAAAAAGAGATCATGTGCATGATAGAGGTAAAACAATTTGGTAGCCGCTTGATAAGTTTTGGTGCTATTAGAGGAACCAACACTGGAAGTAGAAATACTCTACAGAATTTCTTCCTCACTTGGTCTCCTGCTCAGATGTTTTTTTATTTAAAACATATGCACACTGTTACAAACTAGCAGAACTTAAAAATGACTGCAAATGTGTCATTATGGGGACCCTAAAGTATGAAATGTTATGCTAACCAGCCTATCCCAAATGGCATTCATGTCATTTGAAGACATTATATCAATTGCAGAGATAATAGCCAAACCAAAAGGAATGGCCATAAATGCATGTTCATGTATCTTAGTTATTGTAATTGCGCTGTCATACTGATACATGAGATATTCCATTCTCACCAATCATGCCAGTTTATATTCTAGAGTTCAGCGTTGTAAGATAATTAACCATTTCAATTTTGTCCATACTAGCAGTGAAAAAGGGTTATTAACAACACGAAGAGGAAGTGGCTGTCATGGCAATCCAAGTAAGCAAATATATTCAGGTTATTTACCACATGTACAATACCTTCATCAGAGGCCTCCTATGGCTAACGGGATACTCTCAATCGTTGTTTCATTGCATTACATAGAGAGAACCAATCAGGAGTCTACCTTAGTTTCACAATTTGCTAAAATGGCCTTCAATCCTGCTTAGTCCAGGCAATTTTCTCAGACCACCTATTACGTCATCTCTCAATTTCTTCACATCATCCCCCCTACCATCACTTGCATAGATATTAGAAAGCATAGCCCTGTAAACTCTATCATCAGGATTGCTCTCAAAAAGCCGATGAGCTATGGTTTCTGCTAGATCAGAATTTCCTCATGATAGGAGAGCTCCCAAGATGCCTTTGTCTACTGGTTCTGGCAAGGACTGAATAAGATTGTAAGCCTCTTCTAATTCCCCTGCGCTCCCTAGAAGTTTCACCATATAAACATAATGCTCAGGTCTGGCTTCAATGGCAAACTCATATTTCATCCTCCTGAAAAGCTCCCCGGACATCTTGTACTAGGCCAGCATGGCAACAAGCACAAAGGAGAGCAGAGAAAGTGGATTCATCAGGGACTACACCTGTATTTAGCATCTTATTAAACATCCTGAAAGCCTCAAAGGCATATCCATGCAATCCAGACCTGAAATTATTGAATTATAAGAAATTATATTCTTTTTCGGCATCAACTCGAAAACTCTAGTTCCTGAGTGCAAGAAACCACACTTTGAGTACATGTCTACAAGAGCAGAAGAGACCATGACATCTGATCACAATCCATTCCGAAGAACATAACCATGTATCTCACGTCCAGGCCCTACATTTGCTGACTGAGCAATAGAAGCCAATACGCTAGCAATTAAAATAGTATCAGCTTTCTTGCGTTTCATGTTCAATTCCCTGAAAAAAAGCAGAGCCTTCACATAATCTCCAGTCTGAGAATATCCAGCTATCAGAGCAGACCATACAATTAAATCAGGTTGGAATATACTTGCAAACACTTTATAAGCTGAAGTCATTCACTTACATCTCGAGTACATGTTCACCAGCAAACCAACTACATGAGAATTAGAATCAAACCCATTTTTCGTACTTAAACCATGTATTCCATGACCAATTCTCGGCAAGCTAGAATCTGCCACACTTAAAAGCGACCCAATTATTGTATATCCGTCCGCCTTCTTCCCAGCACACTGCATAGCGTTGAATGTTTGCATCCCTTTATCACATAAACCAGAATACCCATAACCAGAAATCAATGAATTCCACAAAACCAAATCAGGCTCAGGAATCCCATTAAACACTCTACTGGCTTCATTAACAAGACCCAATTTAGAATAAGCTGTCACAAGAGCACGGCCACAAATAGAGTCCGATCCTAACCCAGAGACCATAGACCTCCCATGAGCAAGTCTCAGGCTAGCAGAATCGAAATTCTCAGAACATGCACTTATAATACAAGCATAAGTGAAATTGTCAGGTCGTGTGTTAGTTGTAAACATGTTGTTAAAGAGAGCAAATGCATTGCGAAATCTCTCGGCTTGAGCGTAAGCTCGGATCAAGGAATTCCAGAGGTAGACGCTTCGAGTGGGAGTTTTGTCGAATACATGGAGGCAGAATTAACGTCCCCAGTAGCTGCATACTGCCTGATAATTTGAGTCGCGTAAAACGGGTCTTCCGAGGGACGAGACTTAATTACCAAAGCATGCAACTTCTTCACCCTCAACAAGGATTTGTAAATTTTGCAGAGTTGGGATTGCAGTAAACCAAAATGACTCTGCATTAAATGAATATCTAGAGTTCACCCATACGCTATCTTGATCCTGGACACAATCGCTGACAAGATGACTTGATCTATTTTTGAGACAAAACGGAGTTCATTCAAATTTCAACTGAATAGTCACCATATCCAGTCAGCCAGCAAGGATTCGGCCCATCGTTTCTCCAGTTGCATGCAATCTCCAAAGTCTGATTCTTCCAGTTACTTATTGAGGAATTGCAGCTTAAAACTCTACCACTAACCTCAAATATGTGATGAAATGTGCTGACTGAACCTTTTCTTCTAAAGCCAAAGGTGCCGACAAGGAGATTGAAGTGTGAGTACGGAACATGTTGCGACTTGTGAGTTTGGGAGTGACGTGATATAAAAAATACGTAAGTACATATACACACGGATATATATATATATATATATATATATTACTCGCAAAAATAAAAAATCGTAACATTCTCTCGCGTGTTTTTTCCCAACATTTTTTAATCATACGGCAAAATTTCAATGACATATTCGACGGTATAAACATTTATTCTTTTTATCGAAACCCCTAAACACAGCTCCGTATTTGGTGAAAGATACCATTGGAAAACCGTTGAAGCAGAGGATGAAACTCTTCTTAGACGCCATTGATGTGATGATATCTTCTCACCGCCTCTTTTTTTATAACAAAAATGAAGAAAAATAACAGCCAGCGATGGTTATTAATTAGTTGTGACTATTTTCTGGTAAAATATAAAATAAAGGTAACAGTTTAGAGGTCAACTAAATATCTTTCTCCATGAGCTGCAGGTATGAGATTAAAATAAGAATAATAATAAGAAGAAGAATAAGAATAAGAATAAGAATTGCACGTAACCTAAGGAAAACAACATTATTCATAGCTTATATATATAGCTTGACTCGTTTTATATTAATTGATGCAGAAACTAACATTAACAACATTATTCATAGCTTACAATAGAGGGCCCTCATTGATTGAAATTTCCGAAAAGTACAATGAAAGAGTGAGAGGTGAGTGATCATAGACGAGAGGAAGGAGGAGGAGCCGCTGCATGCTGTGAAGAGGCTCGATTTCTGGTAGGGGAAGGAGGTGGTGATGGAACTCTTCTTGGCCTCACTATCATCTTTCCCATCTTCAATGCCGCCATTGCTGAACTCTTCTCTTCATCTCCTTCGTTTCATTCAGTAAATCAGTACAACCAAAATCATACTCATAATTAACTATTGAATTATGAATGAAATAATTACCATAGGGAAGAGAGGACGAGGTTGCTGCAAAGTGACCCAGAAGGAGAAAAGCTACTAGCAAAGCAGCAAGCAGCTTCCCCTGAATCTGAATGAATGCTCCCATTATGGATGAAGATGCAAGCTTGATACTAGTTCGAAGTCAAGGTTTCAGATTTTATACTTGAACCGCCTTGTTTGTTTATTCATAATTTCATGGAAACGTGAATTAATTATATATATATCCTCCCACGCTAACCTACCAAAAAGTTGACTTTATGTGGTTCTTGTTACTTTTAGGATTTTAGTGCCAAATTGGTTGCCGATAAAGTACGATATATGGTTGGCGTCGCAGAATTTCAGCTCAACTTGATAGACTATTTCATTGTTCAGGATTATTTCAGGAAAGAAGACTTTTAGTATAATAATCCACGTATTTTCATCTCTTTCTCAGCTCTGGACTCTGAGCTGGCAACGTTCACTTGTTATATTTTATTCTCCTCAAGTTGCCCTCCTAACAAATTTACTATGATCCTCGCAAGTTGTATATATTTCCCATGCTTTGACTTTTTTTAATTTGTTCTCTTTTTTAAGGACTAATTGAGATCAACTAGTGAATCAAGCTGTGAGGTAGCTGGTACTTTCCCATATAAAAATTCATAGAAGCTTCATGTGCCTGAGTTCAATGCTTATCCTCGATCGGCGTTGTTTAATTTCCTTTTACTCTGCTAGCATTATAGCCCAAAATGATCAAGCTTTCATTCTTACTTATGAGAAAATATGCACAATAAAGTGTTGATTTTTCAGATAGCATTAGTGAACAAGTGGACTGAATCTGAAATGAGCTTTGATTGAATTGAGTGAGTACAAATATTGTCCTATTTATATACCAGAATAACAACTCTATAATAGCATTACCTGCCGGCTATATTGATCAGTTTTTACAACAATCCTAATAACAACATACTCGTGTAAGCATAACGTAACTAACAAAAACAATCAAGGTCTCAGTAAGAATGCACTCCCAACCAGCTTCTCGCATCTTCCCTAGCTCTTATCTACAAGATCCCTGCTTTACAGAGAGAGTACATTTTTTAGCTTCTCATGAAACACACCAAAAATGATCACTACTGCCAAGTAAGCAGATGGTCGTGGAAAAGCTTAATACGCATCTCTTATGGGCAGGCAAATTTCATCATAATGTATCGGAATCAGAATCTTCGTTCAATATAAGGCGCCGTACTTTTGGTCTTCTATACAACTTCTCTTCTTCCTAAATTCATACACTGAATAAAGTTAAACCTCAAGAAAGTGGAACGTGGGGCAACATCTGCAAGAAACAAACAACCTCTTGCGGAACTTCACTGGTCGATGGTGTTGTCTGAAATGGCACACTGGGCGTATGCGTAAGTCTGGACAGTTGTTCCATTACCATTATCCTGCAAGAAACAAGGGATTTCAAAAGGAAAAAAACAAACATCTTCAGGTGTGTTTTGGTTCTCTTATAAGACCCACTTTTCTTATAAGACTCCCCGATGTGTGACTTTTAACAAATAACGCATAATTATATGTTACTTTACCTTGTCATTTCCAAATCCTCAGGTGTGTTTTTGTTCTCCATGTAGGGAGGATCAACATGAAGAGTATAATCTGGACCAAACCAATCATAATAATTATTGAGAGGCAAGTCATTATGAGGTTCCACTCCAACTGCTACTGCTGTCTGCAACAAATGAAGAAGTGCGCGCCCCCGTGTGTGTGTGTGTGTGTGTATTCAAGAAGTAAATAACACGCCAAAAAAGAATTATTCATAATCTTGAAAGAGAGGAGAATTAAAGAGACAAGCCTCGTAACACCAGCAGCGAGCAACGTTCTGAACTGTATATCCTCCTCCGCCGAGGAGCATAAGAGGGACATTGAATGATCTGAGGAAATGAAGCGAATCTGAATGGCCTTTCACAGACAAGTTGAATGGACCCAACAGGTCACCGGACAAGGAATCAGCTCCGGATTGTAGAACAACAGCATCAGGTTGATAAACCTCCATGACTCTCTGAATTATGGCCCGAAATAGACCATTGAAACTATCATCGTCCATTCCATCCTGTAATGGCACATTTAGGGCATAATTTTTCCCAAGATCCAACCCGGTGTCCAATATGTGTCCAGTACCTGGGAAGAATCCTTCCCCATGCTTGTGAAAAGACACGGTCATCACTCTATCAGTGGTGTAAAAAGCCTCCTCCACACCATCTCCATGGTGGACATCAATGTCGACGTATAGCACGCGCTGTACAGTGACAATAATAATATGAAAAGCTGAATTCGAGTTCGAGAAAATGGCAGAGAGATTGAAAGTAATATATAGTACCCTGTGAACTTTGAGAAGCTCGATAATTCCTAGGACGATATCATTGACGTAACAAAAGCCTGCGGCCTCACACTTCTTAGCGTGGTGCAAACCACCGGCCCAATTGATGGTGATATCAGCTTCGCCATTGTTCAAGATTGCAGCAGCACCGATGGAGCCACCGGCGGAGGCCTGACAGAAATCGAATAGGCCGTCAAAGACGGGGCAATCCTTGTCGAAGTTGAAGCGCTTAAGCTGACGGTAGCAAGCGTTGTTTTGGATGCTCTGGGGCGTGACGGTGGAGAGGAAGTCGACGTATTCTTGGGAGTGGAAACGACGGATGTCTTCTTCGGTGGCCCGGGAGGGACGTAAGGTTTGGAAGTGGCGGCAGAGATTGTATTTGACAATGAGATTGTGAGCCATGCAGATTCGGACGGGTTTCATGGGATGGTCGTGCCGGTATTCGTAATTACCGATCGTGGGTTCGTAGAAGTAGACGACCCGCCGACGTCTGCCGTCGGGACCCGACGGCAGCGAAGCACCGCCGGCTGAACTGCCCCCCATGCTCTAAGCACTGTTTTGTAGCTCCAAATCGTTTGAGTCTTTCTTGCCTCTTGCAAGTTCTAACAATCAATCAGCCTTGATTCTTGCAAGCGAATCTTTCATATTGATATAATGATTCACTGAGGCTCAAAATTGTCAAATCACGATGGACCTTAAATTAACTTAAATTAAGTTATAGAATAGAGCGATTAATTTTTAAATTTCACATAAGAGCTGGAAAAATTTAAAATTTTGGTTACAGTGTTGCCGTTATCTTGAATATGAGAATATTCTAGCAGACTGTTATGCTCTTTAATCATGTTGACTTGAGGGAGCACGTGAAGTCGCGGGTCCCCGTGCGAGTAGTTAAGTCGGTTAAATTGGTTAAGGTTCGGTGGAACTTTTTTTTTTTTTTTTATTACCTACCCAGTTCACTATATTTTTATTCTGATTATATCTAAATCCGACCTATAGTAGGTGAGTCTCCCAACAAAGATTTTTTATATATATCAAAACTCAAACTCAAGATCTTATTTAAACAATACTAAATTATTTACCATTCAAAATAATTCCTATTGATAAAGTCGGTAGAACTGGATGGTTAGGCATCTTCTTTGTGCAGGTGTAACTGAATGTAAACTGAGCCCAATTGATCCAAAATGACTGGGCCTCAATTTTCTAAACCCATTCTTTATCGAATTGTTTGGCCCAGATATAAAGTAGAGCCCACTTCTTAAAGCCCAAGAGGTCCAGAGATCTCCATCCTCTCAATTTGGTCCTACAAAAATAGAACATTTTAATTTAATCATTTATATTCTATAAAGATATAAGTTCAATTCTCTCTACTATTATGAGAACTTTTTTAGTATGCGATATCGTAAATCTCTTATAAATATTATTTGAGCATCAAAATTGTACCCTAATTTTAATAGGAGACCTGATACTGAATTTACTTAAATTTTTTTTTGTATCAAAAAAGAATTTATGGTCCTCCAAAAAAGAAAAACTTCATGGCTACATGTGATATTATGGAACTTTTTTTTTAAAAAAAAGAATCAATTAACAGTCAGGGGATATTCCATTCATTTTTTAACAAGGAATTATATTTAAAGATGAAATTGAATGGGTTTGAATGAAGTATTTTGAAAATGAAGCTATTGGTTTGTTTGAATGATAATGATAATACTTATTGTGATCATGATGATGATCCTGCATAGGATACATGAGGTGGTGACCTTTGACATCACAGCCCGTATCAATACCCACAAAAGCACTGAGTCCTATATATACACAGACAGGTGTGGGAAAAATAAAAGTAGGATGATAAGGGTTTAATTTTAATCGTAAATATAAAATTTTAATTTATTTTTATTTTTTTATATTTATTATTTTTTATTATACTAATTTACAAACTGAAATATATATATATATATATATATATATATTATACATGGTTATTTAAAAAAAAAACGATATGATGATGACATTGTAAGACGACATGCCCACGTCAGAAAATAGAGAGAAAATAAAAGTGCCTCATATTATATATTGGATGGAGAAAAGTGACAGACATCAAAGTTCATGCATGAGAGCTAAATTGTGTCACATCGCTTAATCAACAGTACAGACGAGATAATGCTAAATCATATGCATATCGTTTATCGATTCGATTGTGCAAGTTCCAGTTGGCGACGTTAAAAGATATTTTTTTTAGTTACATATATAAATTTAAATTCAAAACCTCATACATAGAATCCGTTTTCATAAAATTTTAAAAAATGATTAATAAAAAAAAATTAAGTAACTTTTTAAAAAAAAATTATAGAAAAAATAATTTTAAATAAATAAATATTTATATAATTATTTTCATAAATACTTTTATTATTGATAAATTATGAAAAAAGTGTATAAGTATTAAATGAAGAGAAATGAAAGATAATATGGAAAAGAAAATAGAGAGAAGAGAAAGTGTAGAAAATAAATGAGAGAGGAGATAAGGTGTAAGAAAAAGTATAGATAATATAATAATTAGTTAATCCATAAACTCTTTTAGTATTCTATAAACTACTCTGAGTAGCTTATCTAAAATATTAATTTTAAATTATAATTTAATTTAAAAATTTATTTAAATAAACATAATTATTTATTTTATTTTTTTAAATTTAATTTTTACTAAAATTTAAATTTAAAATTTAAATTTGGGCTGTTCGAAACTCACACATAAACTTAGTTTCTCTTGGTCATCAATGTCAGTGTTTTGTTGCTATATCTCATCATTCCTTTGTCGGCCACTTAATTTGGCAGAAGATTTTATTGTGGATAACTAAAACGTTGGATAAGAATTTATTGTAACTCTTTATTGCATATAAAACAAATATGTATGATTGAGCACGACAGTGGAATAATGAGCTAATGTAACAATGTCACGTAGCAATTCGATTAATGAGGGCTGGTTACGTTTTAACATGGGCAATAACCAAAAAGAGGTTGGGAGTTGGTTAATTTCATTTTAATTATGATTTAACGGGCAAGTTGATTCATAATTGTGGATTTATTTGCCACCTATTTTGTTCAGCCACGTACGTGCACATTTCCAATGTGAAATATATCTTTTTAAGTTTTAATGATTCTAGGATTAGAAAGGGAGTAATTCGATCCATGAGATTCTTCACTTCAAATTCAATATTGAGAATGAAATTTCTCCAATAATGCCATCCATGCTATTAAAAGTCTAACATTAATCGGCTCTACCCAACTTCTCGAACAAATTATTATTTCAATAAATACAGTCTTCTCTTTTTATGTCACGTGGAATTTTTGAGAAATAGCGTGTATGATTCATCACTTGTTAATATTATATTTATATATACGTATAAAGTGATATCGATGATTTTAATGTTTTCCACCTTTTATTTTAAAATATGTTTGGATTAATTTGTAGAGAATATATTTTAGAAAGAATAGATTATAGAGAATAGGTTTTGGGAAGAATAAATTATAGAGAATATATTTTGGGAAGAATATATTTTAAAAATAGAGATATTTGGATGATTAGTAGTAGAATCACTTTTTATATTGCTAAATTATCAAAAAAGATATGATTTGATTAAAGTATGAGAGATGAGAGATGGTAGAGAATATAAATAGGAGAGAGAGTAGAGAAGAAATATGAGAGAGGAGATAATGTAGAGAAGAGAGAGAAAAGAGGAGATATGGTAAAAAAATAGATTAGAGATGGGAGATGAGAGAGAATAAAGATGAGAGAGGAGAGAGGGTATAAGAAAAAATAAGGGTAAAATAGTAATTGGATAGTCTATAAACTCTTTTACTGTTATAAAATTTATCTTCAGTAGCTTATTCAAAAATATAGTTTCAAACTGAAGTTTTGGCCAAAATTAATTTTAGATAAAAATAGCTGTTTGTTTTAAATTTTTTTAAACTGAAGTTTTAGCCAAAATTAATTTTAAATAAAAAATATTATTTATTTTAAATTTTTTAAAATTGAAATTTTATCTAAAATTAATTCTAAAAAATTATTATCAGACAGGCACTTAAATCAAACTTTTTATCTTATTACAAAATTGAGGATGTATAGTGATTGTGCGGTTTGTAACTCATTCTAGTCGTTCAGCTCTTGATTCCACCATTAAACATCTCTGAATATAAATTAAAATAAAAGGTGTCTTCATCGTTATCTGTGCTTCTGAACGATCTGTCGTTGAGATGCCCAGGGAGAATCTAGAAAACGGAGGTGGATTGTTGAAGCCCTTGAGGAAGATTGTGGAAGACAGAGGGTCTGTCACCTTGTGTTACTCTTTTTTTAAAAAAAAATTATGTAAAATCTACGTGGAGTTGAGTTGGGAGCCACATAAACAATTTTTTAACCATATTATTAATATTTTTTCCACATAGGATGACTTTAGAAAGATCAAGTACTGCAGATAGATAAAAAAAATCAAAGATTAAATCATATGAGTCAAAATGTAGGTATTGGATTATAAGTGGGCTAAAATTTTAATAATTAAAAGATTAATTTCTCTTATATATTTTTACGTTGTCATCTAATAATCAATGTTATTATATTAGATTTAAATATTATTAAATTTAATTAAAAAAATCTTTTATTAAAGACATGTTTTATTCTCAGGCACTGAGCCTGCATTGAGTGATCAAAACTAACAAAAACAACAAATTTTATCGTGTTATATAGAATTAACTTGATGGATCGCATGATATCAATATATTCTATAAAAAATATATATTTAGATAAATTATTAACTAAAAAACTCTACTCAATAATCTTATTGAGTTTTTTTATTGTCTTCCTCTATCATTTTTTATTAAACTCTAAATTATTTGATTTATCATTCTCACCAACGTATCCAATGATCTTATTATCAAAATTATCTTAGATAATTATCTATTATATTTTTCTCAATAAATACAACTCAATTTTCTTATATATATTTATTATAAATCTTATTATTTATTGTGTACATACCCACACATTCTCATCTTAGCTAAATTAACTATATTTTTATTGTTTATTTAGAGCTAAATATTTATTATTATATAATATTGTTAGTTTTATAGTAGTACGATAAATTTTTTTATCTTATTAAGTATTTTTTTATCACAGATAACTCTAACAATCTTTTATCATTTAAATTATTCAGTTTAACTTCTATAATTAACACTACCCGCTAAAACCAATATCCATTGCTATTTTTAGAAGACTGATTATTAATTAATTATTTTTTAAGATGATAAAAACAATTCTAAAAATCTTTAATACATTCTATTTATTTTATGAAAACTTATTTTGACGATCAACACAAGAATTTCAACAAAAGGAATAGGAGGGGAAGATTGGAGATTGATAAAATATACTAGTATTCAATGTATAAGCATACGGTTGTTTCTTTTTTGGACGTGTGATCAAGAAGTTCATGCCACAACAAACAAAATTTCCCTTGGGGCCAACTGTAGCCGAATGCAATTACTATCGGAGGGAGAAGTACGATTGCCCCGCATGATATAAATAACGAAAATTAAAGAGAGAGAGAGAGAGAGATACACCGCTGGATGGAGTCGATGACTATTGAATGGGAGGGTGATTGTGAGATCTGACGACTTGAAGGCTGCCCCATACACGTCATCATTGGGTGTTATCGCCTACATTGGTCTTACAAAGACAGAAAAAGCGTGGGCCAATCACTGTCAAGATTGGCGGCAAGTGCGTGTGGGGCCATGTGTTGCGCTGCCTTCATACCTTTTTAACTCTTATTATTGTTTATTAATTATTAATTGATATAAGGCCGCCCAACTCATAGGGCCCATTTTACCCATATTTTGTACGCAACCGGGTTAGAAAAATGGGAAAAGAGAGTGAAGGGGGTATACACTTCAAAAATACTGTATCATAATTTTATTAAATTAAAATATAATAATTTAATATGTTTTAATTTTAATTAGTTAATTATTTATTTAAAATAATTTATATTTTATTTTAAAAAATAAACCTTTTTAATTTAACTCACATGAATTTTATTTTTTAATTAAAATATATTTTTAAAATAAAATAAATCATAAACTTTTTATATGAGCTATCAACTGAGTTGTTTTATTTTGATTGGATATAATATAGATGAAGTGATACATTTAGAATGTGTAACTATATCTCTAGTATTACCAACAGGCTAGATCCAATGGTAGGAGCTAGTTTATCAAAATGTGATGAACTAAAATTTAAAACCTAATGAGAGAAATGCTCATATTTAATACTTAACCGTATCTCAAATATAATTATCTTTAATATAAAAATATATATACTTAGTAAAAAAATTTAGACCAATAAATTGATAAATTATTTTTCTGACTTGTTCCATGTGTTTTAGATAAGTTTATCAAATTAGATTTTATATTTTTTGTTATTTATTTTGTTGAGTTTGAGGCAACATTATTTTGAGTGAAAACAATAAAGTCCCTTATATTTATATTTTAATAACTATGTGTTGTTAAATTATATATACGTGATTTATACATGAATATTTTATTTAATTATAGATTAATTTGTTATTTAAATATTACTCATTCAAGATTTAAATATAAGTAATTTTATATTTTTAATTAAATTATATTATTTAATTATAAATTGGGTCGTTGTCCGGTTAAACCACAGTTACTATTAGCCCCCTAAATGACTATTTTGACGGATTTAATGAGGAGTCCAATTTTTAGTACTTTGAAATTAGGTTCTGTGTTAAAAAATAAAAAAAAATTAAGGATTTTTGGTGCGTCTATGCTCTAGTCACTAGGATTAGGTTCTAGAAACTGGTTGATTGGAAGGAATTATAATTCTTTAGAGTTGAACCTACTTGAGCGCTAGACGGTTCCATCTATTTCGAATACATTATACCAAATTTTAAAAAAATAGTAGCATGTTTTTGGCCAACAATATTATTATATCTCGTGTATAGTATACCTTTTTTTAAAAAACATAAATTTTATATATTAAAATAAATAGTAATAATAATAATAAACATCACTACGACCCTAAAATATAGTCAATAGTATACAACTAAAAAAATAATAAATATAGTATGGATTTTTTATTTATTTTAATATTATGAAACATACGTGTATTGTCTGTCATGGTTACGTCCTAAGTAGCCTCCAATCATTGAGGGAAATTCCACACGCGCACATGCAGTCACTACTTATTTTTTTTTATATTCTCTATTATATTATTTTCTCTTCCTTTATATATATAAATATATATATATATATATATATATTTTGCCTGCCACTGTCAAACGAATGAAAATGAAATCTTAGGAATTTTCACCATCTTCTTCATTGAAATTAGGAGAAAAGTATTTACATTAGTTTAGTTCCTTTTTTTTAATATATTATATTATGTTTATCACAGTGACAAAAATTAAGTTAAAATCATAATTATAAATATAATCGTACAAGGACTGTATTATTCACGAGGCAAAAGGCTTTTCTCGCGCAGTATTTTTATTCCCTTGTATTATAAAAAACAACAATATATCAAAATTACAATTAGAATTCAGGAAATCTTTTAGCAAGCATTGACTTATCATAAGCTTTTGTTCGGATCGAATGTTAAATGTTTACAGAATTCTTCCACGTGAGATTCAAAATCTCTCCTCAAAACATAACACACACAGGCGCACACCAGAATAGAATAGGTAAAATGGGTAAAAAATCTTTATTTAAAATTTTAATTGACTAAAATAATATGAGTTCGAGTACTATTTTTCAATGTAATATGCAATTTAACTCTCTCCCACTACACATAACATATGAACAAAACACCCTATTCATTTATGGTCTGATTGATAGAATAGAAGATTTTTTTTAGAAGTGAAAATAAAAATAGAATTAAATTAAAAATAAATTTTATATGAATGTTTGATATGATGAAAATGAATATAGAATTAATATATATATTTTTTATAGTTTAGAATAAAATAGTGTAAAATATTTTTTTATAATTTAGAAAGAGTTACAGTTATCAAAAAATTTTATAATTTAGAGTAAAATAGTTTAAAATATTTTACTTCTACTTCCATCATCTAGTTTTATAACTTTTTTAATAGAACTGAAATGATAAAAAATATTAGAAGTAATAGTGAAAGTCTTTTCCATTATACCATTATACTAAATAAGTAAAAGAGAAGATTCTACTTCCTCACTTCCTCTTCATTTATACCAAACATGCCCTTAGGTGAAGTCAAAACGCAAAAGCAGCATTCGTCGTACATGTGAATCGTTTCCATAATATAATTAATGGCGTTGCTTAATTAGTTTACTTCTGTTCCCCGCTAATTGATTAAGTCTTGATTTTTCTCATATATACGATCCGTTAGGTGGTGTTCTCTTATTTTTATGTTTTCAAAAGTACTTTTTTGTATTTCATGTTTGACTTAAACTATCTAAAGATTCGTTTTCCTTCACATCTACCAAACGCTTCATGCTTGTAAACCACTTATTTAATTATCATGACGACAAATAATCACCTTATTTCCACTCATCGATTGTGATATGTACTACGGAAATTACCTTCAACGCTTTGACAATTGTGTTGTGAAAATGAGAAATTTCTGGCATCATTCTTCTCCAATCCTCTCCTTAAACAGTGGATTATTTATATAATTCAATTAATTTTAGTTCATTAGGTTCGGTTTTCAACTGAAAAAGACATAAATATTTTCAAAATATTGACATGTGACAACAACACCGTATCGTGAAGTCTAACTTTGTTTGACAAAAAAAATAAATAAATGTTCAATAAATACATATTGGTTGCGTATCTGGTTTTGTTCCCACGTGTAATTAAAAGATAATATTTCTTCTGCAAAACAAACAAGATCCAAATGACTTATATTTTAAGCCAAAATTAATATTTATTCAGAAAAAGTTTGGTAGTTTTAATGTTGTCGTTTTACATACACCAAATATTCTATTATTGCTTCAACAAGAGTTGCCACGATGCCTTTAATAATCGTTACTCTTGAAGAAAAATACACGCGCGATGTGTTTTAGTTATATGACACATTGGTATATTCTATTTGTTTTGTTTTCATTTGGAATAGATATAATATTAATGTTTAACAAAATTCTGAAGTGAAATAAAAATATAAATCGATCCTTGTCCAGCTAGAATGGAATACCTCCATGCCGTGTATTTTTATAATATAAATTGATAAAATAATAAAAACGGGACATAAAAAATATTCATGTTCAAAATTATTAATTTATATAAAATGAAATTTTACTTGTGTTAATTTGCATATAGTTTGGCATGAATAAAAATTTAAGATCCATCCAATCAAGGAGGATCCAATACAATTAGCAAGGATAAGACTGATATTCTATAAATACATTGATTTAAATTTTGTTTATGATGACGTGAGTATTTTATTAATAAAAATCTATAATATATTGGAAGAATTACTATAAGATCTTAATAAATAATTTAATTATTAAAAAATATAAAAAATATAAATTTATTATCAATTTCTATATTAAAATTTGTCATTGTTAACTCTCCAGTTGTTAATGAGATTTTTAAGAAATTAAATTCTTCTTAAGACTTCATTGTAATTTCTCTTAATATATATATATGCTTATAAACATTTCATTATTAAAAAAAATATTAGAACTGGTGAGCAACAACTTATAATAGCTAGTTTTAATATAAAAAATAATAATAAATTAAAATTATTCATTTATTATAAGAATTTTTTGCCATTATATTTCTTTGGACGTGGTATTGATCTTTTCACAAGAAAGAACGTCTAAATTGGTATGTGCTGTTCTTTTGGTGAGCATGCTATTATAGAATGGCCGACACTGGAAGCTGCCGTTCCACATTTATTTTTTAACAAAACGAATTCAGATAGATGCATTGCACTGCCTCTGCCTATAGTACCTTCCAAGAAACTCCCCCTCCCTATCTTTTTCATTATTTCCTCCCCCTTCCCATTCATGCATTTATATTATATATATCTTATCACATCAATTCCTTTTAAGACTATTTTATTATTTTTTATAAATCCAAGTCAATCAAATATATTCAAATCCCCATGCCAATTGTTATAACTTTTCTTTATATGACCCCTTCTTACAATATGTATTTAATTATTTTATATTCATAAAAATGATCATATATATATAATCAATTGCATTATTCACAATTCATGAGTTTTAATTTATTTTGTCAAAATGATGTACAATGTATAAAAAACACTTCTAATTAGTTTAATTTATAAATATTAATATGTAGCATATTATTTATTTTTAGCTTGTAGTACTTTTTTTTGGGTTATTTGTCACATGGTTTAGAATGGCATAATAGGGTTAAACTTTTCATATAATTATTAACTATTTTAATTATATATTTAACATCAATAGTTAAACTTTTGCAAAGAGCTAGGGTGCACAAATATCATCAATTGATTCCCTTCTAGACAAAATCACTAATGAATAATGATCTATGGCTTCAATTTAGAACTCACTCTCTACACCGACTTTAATTTCAACTATTCATTGTCTTCCACAAACGTTTGTTCTTTAGACCCTCATTGACAATGGACAATCTCCACAATAATTTCTATAAAAAAAACACGTGTTTTCTATATTAATAATTTACAAAAAATGTATAATTTAGAATCAAAATAGCTTAATTTAAAATTTACAAGTGTGGAAACCTAGATATTACTTAATTGTTATTACGTGAGGTTATAATTTGCTCTGACAAATTACAAATACACACACACATCGAATTTTTTGTCTTTTAATTCAAATATTTATTTTAATTTTATAGATGAAAGTATAATTTGTTTTATGCGATTTAATCAATAGAAAATATCCACCTATCTATCCCTCCGTGTATTGCATGAAGGTTATGAAATAAATTAAATTATATACTCGTTAATAATAAGAGTTAGATAATTAATTTATAAATATTAAAATAATTAGATAAATCAATTATTTATTATAAATATGTATTAGTCTTCTTAAAATAACTTTTATAATCATGTGTATTATAAATACTCTTCATAGAAGCCACCTTTACCTTACCTATATTCAATCAGAGATATTTTAAAAAAATTATAAATTTAAAAAATAAAATAACTTAAAATTTTATATTTATAATTAAAATAAATTATTTAGTCTAATTTCTATATTTAAGATCAGGGGTAATATATTATATAGTTTATGATAAATTCTATAAATAAAAGTAAAATATGACTTATTATTGGTTGTACTGATGTCTATTATTGTAAAGAAAAGCTCACAGGAAAATATTAAAAATAGATGTATATATAATAAGAATTAATTATAATTTTCTAGAAATAACGATATCTTAAAATCCAATCCAGTCCAAGGCAAAAGCAGCACCGGATTTGCGTAAAATCCACTTGATTGCTTCACTTCCTCACAGCCTTCTCTCTCTCTCTCATAACTTGAATCCTAAGTATAATTTCATCCCTCTTCTCTTTAAATTAACACATTTACCTCTCGAACTTCCTCCTCGATCAGTTCTCTCTCTCTCCCACATCTTATATATATATGTACGTGTGTGTATATTTTCCCACCCCATTAAAACGTCTCAATGACACAAAGCATTATTCTTCCAAGTAAAGCTGCTTGACGCTATATAGAGAGAGGCACCACTATACACACACAAACACAGACACACACACATAAATAAAACCCCACTTCATCAGAGTCCGTCTGTTCTTCGCACTAGTAATCAATTATAATGGGTCGTCATTCCTGTTGTGTAAAGGAAAAACTGAGAAAGGGCCTGTGGTCCCCTGAAGAAGATGAGAAGCTCTTTGATTACATTACCAGATATGGCGTTGGCTGCTGGAGTTCTGTTCCCAAACTCGCCGGTAATATTTTCTCCCCAGAAATAGAAGAGCTTTTGTTCTTGCTGTGTCTTTCAGACTGATCATTAATTTTTTCTGATAACTACAGGGTTGCAAAGATGTGGAAAGAGTTGCAGATTGAGATGGATTAATTATCTGAGGCCCGATTTGAAGAGAGGCATGTTTTCTCAACAAGAAGAAGATCTCATCATCAGCCTTCATGAAGTTCTTGGCAATAGGTAATAATTAACTATGGAAAATAAAAAGATTGAAGAAATGGAATTAAAATATTGAGTATCCTTTAATTAATTTGTTCATTTGAATTTGCAGGTGGGCTCAGATTGCGGCACAGTTACCAGGAAGAACAGATAATGAGATAAAGAACTTCTGGAATTCAAGTTTGAAGAAGAAGCTGCTGAAGCAAGGGATTGATCCAACCACACACAAGCCTCTAATTATCAAGGAACCTTCTCATCATCAATCATCAATAAAGGAGGAGAAGAAAAGTCTCACATCAAATTCATCTCTGCAGATTCCATTCTCATCAGTGATCTCAGCTCCAACAACAACATCCTTAGGCTTCTCATCATCATCATCACTTGCAGGAAGCGATAATTCCAATCAGTTTGAGAATAATATTAATGGTTATGATCCATTGGCCTTCTTTGAGTTTCAAATGGCGGGTTTGAACCAATCTGGGTTCGGATTCAACATGTCCTCCATAATGCCAGGTCTGATCAGTGCAAATTCCATGACGGAGTTATCCTCGGAAAAAAATTCGGGTTCGAGAATCAGTTCAAGCAATAGCTTGAGCAGCTATGTCCAAGGAGGAGGGTGTCAACAGATAAGTAACAGTAGTTTAATGGTGGATCCATTATTGTATGATCAGTTTCAAGCAGTGAATGGTAATACAAAGAACGAAGAAGGTGATTATCAGACGTTGATGAAGACGACGATGTCGTCGTTGTGGGAAGAAGATGGTGGTGGGCAGATTCTGAATCAAAGCTCCATAGATTTCAACGCCACCTATCCGTTAAAGTCACTATCAGAAGATCTAACGCCCGTGAATTTTGATGCTTTCCACCATATGTAAACTGTAAAAATCTTTCTTTTGTTTTTTGTTTTTTGCCTTTCATTTTTTGATTTTTGATTGATTCTTAACATAGAAAGACGACGGTGATGTGATAGTACAGCCAACTTCTACCAGATGGATTTTTAATTGGTTTGTATTTTATTTTCTTATTGATGATCGATGATGATGATATATGTATTTTGGTTTCCTCGTTGAAGATTTCATGTGACGATTCTTTCCTGCAGATTAATTAATTAATTAATTAATTATGAGTGAAGGTAGCTAATTTTGTGGCCCTAATCTCTCCAAATTGTCCACAACTAATCAATTATTACGTGAAGTTACAGTGCCTTCTTCTTCTTCTTCTTCTTCACATGTCATAGCCTTACAGCAGCTGGTCAAACACTCCAAAACGATAAAAAAAAAATCTTTTATTAGTATATATATAGAGACACGCCCGTGTATCTATCTTAAATATTATTATGTATATATATAAATAAAGCAGTGTCAAATTTTGAAGAAGAAAGTGGTCATGGGCTTAGATAATGTTTGTCTATATCTATAAATTATATAAAGCTGGATTTGAAAGGCTGGCAAATATAATGTTGGCAGCAGCATGCGAGAAGAAGTCTAAAAATGGGTGTCCCATATAAAATGCATTATTGGAGAGAGAGAGATGTATGTACAAGCGTAGCTTATTATAGGGTAGGGCCTCTCTCTCTCTCTCTCTCAGAGTGTGTACAATAATATTGCTTTTGGGTCATCCTTTTGCTGTAGACTCAGTCTTCCGATGCATCTTTCTTTCTTCCTTTGTTTGTTTCTTATTACCATATCTAATACATACAAATATAACTTTACATGCAGAGATTGTTTATACTTGCATGGTCTAATCTTTTTGAATCATCACACTTGTCACGTATATAGAGATTGCTTGGGCGAACTTCTGTATTTGATCATCTTATAATTAATGACAAAACCTCCGGTTGATGTGAATTTTATTTATTTATATGTATACTTATAATTGATTAGGATATAGGGAAGGATGAATAAATAGAGATTAAGTATGAGAGTGTGTACGTGTACGTGCACGTGCATGGTTGGGGGAAGAAGCATAAACGAGGGGGGTGTACGTAATAATTAAGGAAGGGTTAATAGAAGCATTTAAAAGGTAAGTGAAGGGTCATGGATCAGAATTTAATAAAGCTGCTCCAAAATTGCACGCAAAGAAAACATTGGAAAGATTATGGGCATGACAATATGTTGGGTTACAAATGGATCCACCTGCCATAAACTTGTGGCTTGCTGGTCAGAGCATGTGGCTCTCGCCTGTCAAGTCTCGAGTTTGAATAGGCAAATATTGAGAAATGGATCCACCAAAAGAGGGAGAGCTTTTCAATCCATTTCAGCTAAAGAATTCAACAGAGCTCAGACTAATTAGATTGAGTCGGACTGAATCACAAAGGGTTATGAAAGTTCTCTTGCCAAGTTCTTAATGTATTGTTTTCTCATGACTCAAACTCAAGACCGTGAAGATCACGAGGATGACTGTATGTTCGATCATAAATGGATCCAAAAGGTCAATAAAGGTTGATTCAATTTATAATAAGTTGGATCATAACCCCACAAGACTGTGTGAGTTTAAATCCATAGAAGATATGCAAGGATGTCTTTGTAAGTTCTTTTTGTCTTAAGATTTCAGAGGGGTTTCATGACTGTGCTTTCATGACTCAAACTGAAGACCTTTGATGAGAGTGGTACAAATCCACGCCAAAAGTACCAAGTTGGTGAGAGTATAGATTGGGAGGAAGTTGGTTGTATATATTTAGGGATTGTGATGAAAAAACAATAATGGTTGTAGGCTAAGAGAGAAATCAAGAGAGTCAAAGTGGAGTACCAGGCCACTCATATATATGATCGTATATATTGCAATTTGGCTCATGAGGCGGGGAAGATATAACTGTTGTAATTGTAATTGAATAGTCATCCGTCACTCACGCCGTGGTAAAGTTGTACTACATACTGTTCAACATACGACTTCCTTAATTATGGTGGTTCCCATTCTATTACCCCCAAAACTAAAAATCACTGCTTATCTTCTATATTTACTGTGTCACCATGTTGCCATTAAATTAGCTGAATGCGATTTATCCTGTCTGTCACCAATAATGTTGATGTTATATTATTTCTTTTTTGAAATACACTAATCTTATATACTAGTATCAATCAATTAATCTACATTAAAATTATGCAAACAAATTGATTAATTATAAGAATATTCATCAACTATTTTAAATTCACATTCCAATAAATAAATGCTCACAAACCATATAATATCTATTAATCTTTTTTTGCATTATTTTTTGCTATATTTTTTAAAATTTAATAGCTCTTATATTATATTAAGGATTGGAGGAATATTATTTTATATCATAGATATAATATATGAGAAAGTATGACTAGTTAGAATAGGTTGGTCTCTATTGGAGCCAAAGTTTAAATGTTTACTTACAGAAATATGTAGTGTATGATCGTGTATTCAAATATAATTAATTGTGTCTGCTAAAGATACTTGTGCGCAAGAAAAAGAAAGTATTCCTATTTAATTTTAACAATATGCCCCCACGACTTTCTGGATCTATATCTGATTATTATTTGCCACTGCATGTTTACCCGCAAGAAATATGCGAGTGGTAGAATCTAGAACAAGTGAAGATAAGGTCATTATATTGGAGAAGAGGTGGTGACGATGTAATGTTGACGTTGACAATAATAACCAAGATGCTTAATTCACAACATGTTCACACACACAAACACGCATATATGGGGATTAACTGCAAAAGGATCTGCCGCCAAGTCAGGCATAATATGATTAAATGAGAGAGAGAGAGACATATACATTTGGAAGCTGTGTCTGAATCATTAGGGTTTTAAGCAAAGTTTCAGGCGTTAAAAGCAAGTCATAGTCAAATATCTATAGCTTTCATCTTTTTTGGGGCGATTAAGTTCAAAGACATCAATGAATGTATGCTAAATCATATCAGGGTGACGAATTAGTCCAAGCTAATAATTCAAGTAATATGCCGACGCAGCAGCAGCTACAAGGAAGCTGAGAGAGAGAGAGGAGATTGAGGTTGAACTTAGGACTGTTCTTGAAATGGTCAATAAAAGTAAGCAAAAAAGGTTATTATATTTATGTGTGTTTATTGAAGTAAAATATAATATATAGTAACAAGAAATGTTCAATGTTGATGGTCAACGAAGGTTCCTCCGACAAGTAATATTGGAAGGCTAGCTTTTGCTGATATTTTGCCTTTGAACTTTGCAAATTGTGGCTACGACCCGAGATTCCCACGCCGACGACATATATGCTCCTAAAGGCCAACCCAACATTTTAATATGTTCCAATGCTACCTTCCTCGTAATCCCAAATATCTACTTTTCACTGTCTTATTATTATTCATCACCCCACTACAAAAAAAAATATAACTTTATATTACACAAAACTTTCTTAAATTTTTAATGATGTACGAATAACTCCTTTAATATTTAATAATAAATTATCCTAAATTTGTAAGTTTATGCGGATAACCATTAACCCGCACAAACCTTAAGTTTGAAACTTCAAGCTATATGTAAATAAGCAATGAATAAAATTAATAATTATGAGTGATCCTTTTCTTCGATCTGGCTGTTCTTCGATCGGTAGATGCATGCATGCTGATCATTTCCCTCCTTAAAGTTGGCATCTACAGAATATATCTCTTCACCTTAATTTTTTAACCATGATTTTGCTCATGCTGCTAGAAATTGGCTGTTGTATTCTCTTACTCCTCTTGTTGTTAGTAGTTTTAATTTAGCCTTTTGTTTGGACGGTTGCAGTAGTTGTAGCTAAGGTTTCTATATTTTGTATTGTGAACTTTTCTCTAAGCTAGTGTATGATGTTTTGTGTGTTACTAGTTTTCTGTACCGTATTATATATATATATAATGTTATTGGATATTTTATAAAAGAACTTAATAATATGAAAATTATTTACATAAATATAATTTTATAACTTATGGACGTCTATCCTAAAATTTCAAAGATAAGAGAGCTTATTATTTCTTTATTTATACACATGACATAGTGTTTAAAGGAGAAATTTTATATAATTTAACTATTTATAAATTATTACAACAGGTTTGACTTAGTACAACTTAGTTATACCTATTTTTTATAGACACTCTTTTTTTGGGTCAAATTTTTGATAGAGACTCATATGAACATTGTGTTTTAATTTTATCTTGAGGATTTACAATTCTTACGAAAAAAATTAGAAAAAGGTTCATTTTACCTTAAATATATAGTTGCACCACCTAAAACATGAATTTCAAATTTTGAAGCCCAACATGAAATTAATCCAATAAAAGGTCTTTCTCTTTTGGTACAAGGGAGGGTTGTAAAAAGAAAAATTAAATCATAAAGGAATTAGATCCTAAATACTCTTTATCTACAATAGCTCTTAGATAAAAATGGCATGAATGTAAATCTGTCGTAATTATAAACTCATCTTTTATAAAGCATCTGCTAATTTATTATGATATCTAGATATATATCTAAACTTCAAATCTCAAGATAGATCCATGAGCTTCAGTATTTACAGTACTAGTAAGCTTGTGATCTCTAGAATCCAATACAAATTAAGCCGAAGTTCAATCCCATCCCTAACTAACCATTTTCACGTCCGACCCTTAAAACTTTGAAAATTAAATATGTAATGTTTCTATCACAC
The DNA here is from genome assembly GCA_037074615.1 of Leucaena leucocephala. Taxonomy (NCBI): domain Eukaryota; kingdom Viridiplantae; phylum Streptophyta; class Magnoliopsida; order Fabales; family Fabaceae; genus Leucaena; species Leucaena leucocephala. The sequence continues at coordinate 22,295,083 of CM073538.1, read as the reverse complement.
GTTATGCAGTAATTAATTAAGAAAATATGAATTATTTATATTCGGTTGTGGTTATTGTAGAGATAGATTCTCAACTCATCAAGTGGAGCTGAGTTTCTTGACAATTTAGATTGAAATTATGTACTAAGTAAAAGGAATAATCATGAAATTTGACGAAAATGAACAAGTCCAAGCAATACCAATTCAAATTAATGACATGGTAATAACTTGTAATCCAAATATATGAATCATGTTAACAGCAATGGAACTCGAGGAAATGTAATAATTAGGCATATATAGAGAGCCAGACAAATATAATGATGATAGCGTTGAACTTGAACTGAGGGTTCTGGAACACTTAGATTATGAAGAATATTAATTAAACAAAGTCAGGGAGAATTGTGGAACGATGGATCATTGGGCTAAAGACCCTAAGGACTATATAAATATGATTTTTTATATAAAAATATTTAAATGAGTTGAGTTTTAAGAACTCATCAGGATTAGAGTATATCTTAAATTCAAAATAGTACTTCTAAAAATAATTATAAATTGACAATTAACAAAATTCTCAAATTAATAATAGAATTTGAATTTATAATTTCATGGAGTATAAACAAATTTTATACTAATTAAAAGGAACATGATCGGATTTGTAAACACCAAAAATTTGTGAGGGCATAATTGCGAAATATCCAAGGGACGATTGTGTTTGACAATTTGTAACTCTTTTACGTGGTAAAAGTGCAAAGGGAGTCTGCTTTCGTTGAATTAAATAAATTCGGCTCTTTGGCCTCAAATTAAAGTGGTTATGATCTTAAAGGCCACAAGGGAGACAAGTTAATTCTTTTTCTTCTTTCTTTTATTTGGGGAAAATCACATAAATTTGGGGCAATGAGAAAGGTGAGCAAACCAGAAAGTACATAATAAAGGGTTCAATTCCTTAATTTGAACGCCTTAATAATGGCTTCTCATCCAAGTTTGACACATATCTTTAAATGTGTCTTTCACTCATTGCTCTTTCTTTCTTTTCCAATTCTCACTATGTGTATGAAGGTATTTTGGAAAGAGAGTTTTTTTAATAGGTGATTTTATGAGTTTTTTTATAAATATTTTTAAAATTTTAAAATTATATTATAATTTTAGTGAGGGATTAATATCGAATATATATAAATTTTTTTTATATAAAAAAAATTAAGCTCCATTGATTGTGTAAGATGGCGAGACAACCATTTTAAACCTTGCTTTTTGTCTTTTTTGTTTTAATTTACATCCCCTTTTAACCGTCAATATAATATTGTGAAAAGGTTTTTAGGGAAATACATTTCAGCGTGATAAAAATTTGTTGATTTTAAAAATATTTTTCATATAAAAGAGTTTGAATTCAGTTCAAGATTAAGAAGAAAAAAAAAAGTGATTTTTGTAAGGTAAACATTGTGCCTGTTTGGGAGGGTGCCAAACCTTGGTTTTAAACAAAGGTTTGGCTCAAAATCTAGGTTTGGAGAAATTTTAAAACAAACAGTCATATTTGTTCAAACGGGCTTTTGAACTAAACTATGGTTTAAAACCAAGGTTTCAGATAAGCTGGTCAGAGTAGTTTCTGGAACAGTAAACCACGTTTGAACTAACCAATTACTATATTACCCCTACTTTTTCTTACACTATCTCTCCTACTTTTTCTTACACCCTCTCTCCTCTCTCCTACTTTTTCTCTATTTTCTTTCTTACACCCTCTCTCCTCTCTCCTCTCTCCTCTTATCTCTCCTCATTTAATACTCATACCCTTTTTCGTAATTTACCAATAATAAAATCTCTTCTATAAATAACTATCCAAACACTCATTTATTCAAAACCACTTTTTTTTCATAATCTCTTCTCCAAAAGCCCTTTTCTATAATCTGTTCAAAAGCCCTTTTTTCATAAGCCCATTTTTAAAATTCTATCCAAACAGTCCCTATATTAATAGGCTAATTGAATTAGCGTTTTAAAATAATCACTTTCTTAAAAGCTTGCACGGTACTTCAAACTATTAAACATTCTATTTTTAACTTTCAGAGTAAATATTCACTATCATATTAATTACCGAAAGTATTACTTTAAATCAAAAATAAAAAAAATTAAAACTTATTTATCAGGTATTGTCCATTTGATAAATTTTAAACTGATAATTTAATTTTAAAAATTTATAATTAATTTTAAAAAAATCAGGGATTTCAAATTTTTACTTGCTCTTTCATAATTATTTAAGAGAAATATATAGATATATATATATATATATATATATATATCTTTTCAATCAATACAGTTAAACATTCGCTAGGTGTATAAATTAAAATTTTGGCCACAGACACCTTGTTTTTGTAAAGATATTTTTCCATTGTTTATATTTGTTTTAGTCTTAAATAATTGTGTGTTGATTTTTTAAAAGTAATTATTTTTTATTCATTTAGATTCAAAACTATTCTCTTAATAAAAAAATTCTTTTAATATATGTAATAAATAAGAAAAATTTTAAAAAAATTATGATTTTTTTAAAAAATAGATTAATATTTTATATTTAAAATTAAAATATTTTTTATTAACTTTTACATTTATTGTCACTTAATTAAGAAAACAAGGCACTTCTGGAGTCCAAGGCTGAACAAAACTGGGCTGATCCAAGGGCGTGTTGACCATTGGACCCATGAATCCTTTTCCCAGTTCAATATTTGTCCAAATAATTCACAGTTCAGCATAAAATAAAAAAAATTACTGTTCACTATCAAGTTTTTGGATGAAAGTCATTCAAAGAATTGGGATTCACGCATATTCCATTCTTACATAAATATTATTTTATTATAATTTTAGTCATAGTATTTAAAGAAGTATTCTAACTCTTAGATACATAAGTTTACGCTTAAGTGTAATAAACAGCTTGTCCTGCCTAACATTAGTATCGCTTAAGAGGAAGAGAAATTTCACTCTACTTGAATGGTGGATGAGTTAATCCCTTTCTAAAAATTTTTGTGCAAAAAAAATTATAATTCTCTACTATAAAAATAAATTACTGCAAATTCTTTTAAGAGAATATGATACTTTATATTCTTAATATAAGATCTAATTAAAAATTTAATTTTAGTCTTAAATATAATATTTTTTTTATATTTATTATTTTTTTTAAATTATCTCTATTAATATTCTATCAACAATAATCAAATAAGAGAAGGAAAGAAAAAATTAAAAAAGATAATTATGATATTTTAAAAATATATATTATATTAACTAATTTAATTAATTTTTATAATATAATTATATTAATTAAACATATTATATATGAAGTATCGTATGAGTATTTTTGTGACACTCACTCTCTATACATATCTACATAACTGTGAATTTATTGAAGAATTAATTTCGTTTTCGAATCTTGATACCTTCGTACAACATTTGAGATAGCTTTATATTGTTACATACAGGGTATTATGCAGATTTATCATCGAGAGAAAATGGAGAAAATGAAACTCAAAAACAAAATAATATTATCACCAATTGTGTTCGGATTGGACAAAATATATAAATAGAAAAATATTATAATAACAATAATACCTTTATTTGAGGATATTTTAAAATTAAATTATTTCACAAAAATATATTTTCATATTTTTCTATTTTAAAATCAAATGATTTGATGAAAGCATATTATTCTATTTTTTATTTAAAAAATAATGAATAATTTAAAAAAAATATATAAAACCTTAAAAAGGAAAGTGGAAAGTGTGCACACATATAATTACCAGATTCTCCCTATTTGTTTATACTTCCCAAATAAACCTGGTTTCATCTTCTCAAAAATCTAGCTCATGGAAGCTCCCCCATTTCGTTTCTTTTGATAAGGGCATTAGGCTCCAAATAGCGGTTATCTCAAACCCACAAACAGGCAAAGAACGAGATAGACAATGAAGCGAGAGTGAAGGCAAAGGCAAAAACAAAAACAACTGCAAGATGAGGACGCACCGGAGGAAGATGCGCCAACAATCACCAGGTACAACTAAATAGAAAAATCCATGAGTACATGTACATCAATATCTATAGCTTATTTGATTTTTGAGAGGTATCACTTTGTTGTGATAAAGCCATTGAATTCTCCAAATCCATCAGCATCCATTAAAAGCAGGGAATGTATAAATCACGCTTCCATCTAAATTACTAGCAACAGAAGCGTTGTAGGCTTATATAATGTTAATGCTAATTCAATCAACTAACTCTAAAATGTTCAAGACAAATTATAAACATGTTAAATTTTCAGAAGAAAAGGAAGGATGATATATGCGCCTGAAAGGAATTTGTACATTCACTTGTTTCCTTGAAGATTAAGTTATACCAGGCCAACGGATGAATTTCTTGAATCATCAATCACAGTCCATGGTCCATATAACCTTACTTCCACAATAATGGGCATTGCATTGAAATTTGCAATCTCACATTGTTAATAAATTCAGTATAAATACAATCTTGCTTATTTGAAAAACTTACAGAACTGGGATCGATTATGACACAAAAGGCTGTCTGTGCAATTGAGCTCCCGTTTGATAAAGAGTGAGGTTGTGAATGGCTTTTGCGAAAAGATCCCTCAACTCAGGATTTTGAGCTATAACAGGACGAGCCAGCCCCTCCAGAGTACTCAATGCATGTTCTTGCTCAAGAACTTTACTATTGCTTACGTTCATGGCGAGGTAACAGAGTAGAACTAGGCCATGCTTTTTGGCACGATTATTGACCCGAAGCAATCTCATTAGACTAGGAACTCCATTGAACTCCATTATTGTGTTAGAATGATAGGCAAAATTGTAGTTGTCAGGGCATACAAATTTACCCAATGCAATAGCAGCTTCAATGGCTACATCTACTTCCCTATTACCAAGTTGAGCAACTAAAGGACCAATAATTTGTGGAACTTTTCCAGGGAAGTTTCGAGCCACTGACCCGATCGATTTAATGGCAGGAATTTGCAATGCCGGGTTGTTCTCCTGCTGAATCACTCTCAAAAGCTGATCCAAAACTGCTTTCGCTGCTGGAGCAGTAGGCTTGAAAGCCACTCTTCTAAAGTCAGAATTGGATTCTGCTACTGCAGCTATCTCCATGATTGCCATAAGGCAATTGAGCTGCAATTCACCTGTTTCTAAATCAATAATTTTAGCCAAACAAAGCAAACCTTTTGTCTCTGTAATTTTCTTGCTGGTTGATAGACTCCCAATGGAGAGTTTCCACAAGGCCTCTGCACAACTTATTTTGATCTTTTTCTTCATCTCAGAACTCTCAGCCTCCCTTGCGTTTCTGTAATGCCCACTTCCTCTGCTACTTCCATGATCAGAATTCGAAGAAAACGATGATTGACCAGAAGATGACAAATTCACGACCAGTGAATGAATACTTGCTCTACCTGCTTGAAGCATGGGGTCGCTAAGAACTGTATCCATGGACAGCAACGAAATCAGTGGTCTGGTCACATTCGCTCTCACAAACTCCTCCTGAGCAATTGGACCCTGTTCTGCCATCTTTAACACCAAATTTGCTACAGCAATCTGAACCGTCGTCGGAGAATCGCCGAGAACCTTGACAATGATCGGAACCCCGAGCGATGCTACGATGAACTCGACCACTCTCTCCTGGTCAGTAGCTATGTTGACCAAAGCATTAGCAGCAGCAAGTTGAGCATCGGTGGAAGCAGACTCCTTCAGTAACTTCAGCAAAGGCAGAATACCACTTTCTTCCATGATAATAATCTTGTTGCGCTCGTTGTCTTTAGCAATGGTAGCCAGCTCGTTGGCCGCCTCGGCTCGGTCTTTGAGCTGACCCATTTGAATTGTGGCTGTGTAGGACCAAACCCAAGCGAGAATCGGGTCGTTGCTAGCGATCGGAGGGAGAGTCAAATTGGTACCACCGTCGGAATCAAAGATACTGAGAAGCCACTTCATGTCACCAATAGAAGATTCAAGAAGGTTCGAAACCTTTCGGAAGTCAGCAGTTGAGGTTATGGAGAAAACTTGACGGAGAACCCCACTGTGTTTCTTACACTTGCGGACAAGGGTTAGAGCTCGTTCGAGGTTCTTGGAGACTTCGGCGACAATCCGGCGAACGGGCGGCTCGTAGAGAGAGGGAGTAGTGGAGGCCAGTCGGACGACGGATCGGAGCATGTCGGAGAGGTGTTGCACCTGCTTGGCGAGTTCGGAACAATCAGGCTTCGAGGATTCGGCCTCTTGGGCGGCTTTGATAACTCTGTCTCCGAGCAAAATGGGAAACGAGAGTTCTTCTTGGATGGTCCTTTCGTCTTCAAGGTTCGCCATGGGAAAGAAGAAGGAGAATAATATGATAAACAGTAGAGAAGCAGAGACGAATAGCTTCTCTGCTTCGATCAGTTGTTTTCTTTCCCAAAAAGTAATGATAAAATTGAAGAGCGAGAAAGGAGTGCAGTGTTGGGATTTGGATCAGTGTTGAAGGCGAATTCTTGGTGGTGGTAGTTTGGAACTGAGAAGAATGTCGCCGGCGAGGATAACGATGGAAAACTGAAACGGAAAAATGGGTCGTAACGTAAAATTCTGCGAAACGAAGCGAAGAACTGCAACGTACAAAAGACGTCAATGATCAAAAGGAGCCGCTTTTGGCTAAATTATTGATGATTTGCTTTGAAAATGTTATCTTTTTTTTGTGGGCTTTGTTGGTGGAAAAGAGGCGTAGTGGCCGATGAAAAGGACTGAGATTTGTTTTTTTTAATTTTAAAAAATTTACATAGATTAGGTACGGTTTTTTATTAAAAATATAATAGAATTTTCAAATTTTCTATTAAAATTAAAATATAATTTAAAAATTTTAAAAATATTTATAAAAAATTTATAAAATTATCTATAATTTTTTTTATAATTATAATAATAATCGAATTTATATTCTTATAAAATATAAATATTTTTTATTATATATTTTAATTTATTTACAGATTGAGAATTATTAATTGTATTGTTAAGACTTACGCATGAAATAATTAAGTCCTAACGCGAAACAAAACAAACATGGAAAATGATCGTTGGCCATTAGGTATCAAATCTCCTTAATTTGATATGGGCTACCTATAATTCAAATCTTCAAAATTCAAATTCAGAATCAGATAAGCTCAGAGTTCGTATAATAAAATAAGTTAATTTTTTATAATATAATATATTAAAATTTAATTTTTTAATAGAAAAATATTTATCCTTAACAATATATATACATCATAATAGGCTTTTTTGTTGAAGTTTTTCATTGATTTATTAAAATAAAATTAAAAAACACGTGCTCTTGAGTTAAATCTTTATCTTGGCAAAAAACAAATTACAAATAAAATAAAAACATACTAAGATAAACAGTTCAATAAAAATGATCAGCAAAATCAATTATATAACACGTTTTTAATAAAATGTTTAGTAAATAGGAAAACGAAAAGGAGCAAACACTATGAAGGACTATATATACACGCAACATTACGAGTAATCTTTCGTCATCGATTTTTTATTTTCCGTATTAAAATAGGTTCAAGATAAAATATAAATTTAAAAAAATTATAAAAATACGAGCCAGACTCACTAGAATTTTAAAAATCTTTTTAAATAAAATTTAAATTTAATTTTTTTTAAACAAACAGCCATATTTATTTAAAAATAATTTTAACTAAAATCATAGTTTTAAATAAAATATTAAAAATAATTTTTAGAATAGTAAAAGAGTTTATAGACTATCCAATTATTATCTTACTTTTATTTTTTCTTACATACTCTCTTATCTCTTCTCTACTCTCTCTTCTCTCTTATCTCTATTCTCCATCCTATCTCATCTATCTTCTCTACACTCTCTCCTCTTTCTTCTCTACTATCTTTCCTTTCTCCTACTTTTAATCAAATCATACAATTTTTAATAATTTATTAATATGAAAAGTGCTTCTATTACTAATTATCTAAATATTTTTATTTTTAAAATATTTTTTTAAAAATCTATTCTTCTTAAAATTTATTTTTTAAAAATTATTTTAAAAATATCCTAAATATTTTTGCGACAGTGGGAGGAGGTAAGGGCCCAAAACAACTTTAGGTGGCACAGACATGCCGCTAAAATTGGATTGGAGAACCCTTTCATCTTTGGAATCTGACTCACTCACACATCACTTGCATTCACTATTGCTGGCGTCCCAATAATTCAGTGGCTCTTCTATTGTTGGGTTTTAAGGCTGAAGGTAAAGAGTAAACCAATGTTACGAAAATCGAATTAGTCATTGGACCGATCAAGACCCCGGTTCACGGTACAACGGATGGTTGTGATCAAACTGGTCATAAACAATATATAGTTGAAAAGAAATAGTCATCCATAAATTTTTCATATGAAGCTCAAAGTTGTGTAGTTTCAATCAACAGAAAATGGACGTCTAACGTCTGAAAATGGCTGTGATTTCCCAGGAAATCCAGAAAACCTGTAACTATTAAGATAATTTTCAAATGATGCCGTTAAGAAGGCAGATTAGCAAGAAATGTGGAGGTCATAAAAACACATGAAATATTAGCAAGATAATTTTCTGTACACTGCATTGCTTCTAGTCTCATAAATGCGTAGCCAGCTTGCTAGCGTTTAGAAAGAAATTTAAAAAAACTTTTTACTTAAACTTTAATTTAAAAAAATTAAAATAAATAATCTTATTTATCTAAAAAAATTATTAACCTAAACTATAGTTTAAAATTAAAATTTTAAATAAATTATTAAAATTAATTTTAGAATAATAAAAAATTTATAAATTTTCTAATTATTATTGTACCCTAATTTTTCTTATATATTATTTTATCTTTACTCTCTACTCTCTCTCGTCTTTCTCATATCCTCTATTTTTAATAAAATTATATCATTTTTAATAATTTTTTAATTACAAAAATTCATCTACTAATAATTATCTAAACACTCGTTTATTTAAAATTATTTTTTATTATAAACCATATCCAAAAATTATTTTCTAAAAACTGCCTAAAATCTTTTTTTTTTAATTTTCCAAACTCTTTTCAAAACAATTTGGACAATCAGATAGTATTCATCCCACATTAAAAGAGGGGCCAAAGTAGTAAAGCTCTTGATTTTTTTCCCCAGCATCTTTATTTCTATTATATGACCATGTGTAATCATGGCAATCCTATCACCAAACAACTACTTGTACTAAGAAATTATTTATCCACTCTCTTCAATCTAAAACAAGGGCACCAGGTCCATTAATATTAATTATAAGATCAAGCAGATATGATCAAAAACGCTTCAAAATACAATGCCTAATCTTACGGACTAAAGGAAGATTAAAGGAAGGATTAGCATCTATCTTCAGCTTGTTACAAGATAAAATTTACTCAGATGATCGTTCAAACACGGGACTTCATCCCATGGAGTGGTTCTTCATTTGGAACCAATGGATAACCAGTTTCATCAGTAGCTAATCATAAAGCACAAACAATCAACCAAATGAAAAAAAAAGGAAGTTGCAGGTAGGCGAGTTCAAACTAATTAATAAAAATATCTTTAAATCCTCAAATATGAACTGAAATAACATCGAAGGTCTCAATAATTCAAAATTGATAGGGTCCAAAACCATTGTAATTTCAACAAAGTTATAATCCAATAAACTTTTAACCTAAGCAGTGAGGACAACAGAACCTCCCGCTTCCTTGATCTTCTTCTCAGCAATCTTGGACACGAGCTTGGCCTTCACGACGACGGGCGTATTCTCAGGCAAAACCCCTTTGCCCAACACCTTGAAGTATCCAAACTGAGTGACATCGATCAAGGGAGCATTGTCCTTAGAAGCCTTATCCTTCGCATCTTGGGGAATTAAGGACCACAGTTTGTCGACGTTGACAATGGGGCAATAGAATTGGTTGCGAAGCTTGTGGAAGTATCGCATACCGACCTTACCGAAATAACCGGGATGGTATTTATCGAAGAGGATTCGGTGGTGGTGCATACCTCCGGCGTTACCTCGACCACCCGGATGCTTCCTGTGCTTTCCGATACGACCATGGCCAGCGCTCACATGCCCTCTCTTCTTTCTGTTCTTCTTGAACCTCGTCGTCATCTTCCCTGCTTCCTGTTTCGCAACTACGGCGCGGCGGAGTGAAGATTAGGGTTTTTCAGTATTTATAGGGTACTTTTTATGATTTTTACTATTTTAACCCCTATGAGCTATGATTCAATTTGGATTTTTGTTTTCGGCCAACATTCAATTTCTTTTTATGGTACAAAAAAAAAATTGAGATTTCGATTAATATTTTGGGCCGAGAATAATATTGTTCATAATTTCTTTTCTTTCCGAAGTATTAAAAAAAACATTGTTCCTAATTTTTATATTATATAAAATTGAGTTAAAGTATAAATTTATCCTAAATTTTTTTACTCATAAATGTTATGTATCAAAAGATTTTTTAAGAGTAATATTGCTATAAAAATTTTTAAACTATAATAATATTGCTTTAGTGTTATTTAAAATTAAATTTAATCACTAGTTGATTAATATGTTAATATAATAATCACGTTATATTTTATTTTGTGTTATAGTATAAATTTATTTAAAAAAATTTCACTTAAGAGCTATGGATATTTAAAGTTTTTTATACAATATTACCCTAACCTTATTTAGGTTTAGGTTTGACTTTTAATTTTATCAAAAATACTAACTAACCAATTTATGTGTCTCTATTTTATTTTTTGTCATATTTATAAATAAAAATATATTAAAAAAATCCCTCTAAGCTACAGCATAGAGTATTACTGTCACGAGTACAATTTTATGAGTATAAAATATAGTAGAAAAAAAAATATAGAATATTATATATGCCAAGGGACTTACATGAAATCTTGAAAGGGGCATCTAATGGGTTTATTTTTCAAGAGGAATAACTACGTGTATATGTTATTTTATAAGTATAAGAAAATAATATATAAGATTATCATACCTTATTGTTCAAAAGATTGCCATAGTGTGATTTACTAAAAGTGATGATATGATAATAACAGAGTTTGGGAAGGTACATTTTTTTCCTTATTTATAAAAATGATTTGGGAATAAAATAGAGTAAATGATGTTAGTATTGACTAACTTAATATATTTAATCAAATTAATGGTCAAATTATCTTATAAGTAAATGATATACATATAGTCGATCCCAAGCCTGTATAAAGGATTAGGGTTGTGTTAGGTCTCGACAGCTAACATAAAACTTGTCGAATCTTGTAAATATGAATATACGAAGAAATTGCGCTAATACTATGTCATTGCTAGTAAGTAACGCGTTGAATGGATCGAGTACAGTGAGAAGTGAGGAAGAGCCGCTATATCGTCACCCATATGTAGTATTAAATGAGTAAGGGTTACTGCTCTCTTACTGACGGAGGTGGCTAAAGAAACTAGTTCAAGAGAGAGATATCAGATTTGGCACTTGGAATATTGGAACTATGAGCAAAAAAGCGTGCGAGGTGGTGGGCATAATGGTAAAGCGAAAGATTAGCATCTTGTGCCTTCAGAAAACTAAATGGATTGGAGAAAAATCTCAGGAATTCAATGAGTTCAAATTTTGGTACACAGTTAAAATATGTACGAGAAATGATGTTGTTATCATTATGGATAAAAAGTAGAAGATGAATGTGGTAGATGTTAAAAGGATTGATGACAAAATTATATCTTTAAGAATAATTGTTGGGAGGGATACAATCAACGTTATTAGTGTTTATGCACCTCAAGTGGGAACAAAAGCACATCTTAAGGAAAAGTTCTGGGAAGATTTGGAGGGGCTGATTCAGAACATACCACTTACTAAAAAGATTTTAATTGGTGGGGACCTTAATAGTCATGTTGGTAAGGAGGCAGCGCAATATGCAGGGGCTCATGGTGGTTTTAGTTTTAGAGAGATTAATAATGAAAGGCAATCTATCATTGAGTTTTTCTTAACTTACAATCTTAAGATTGTCAACACGTGCTTTAAGAAGCGGGATGAGCACTTGATCACATACAATAGTGGAGTCCATGGGTAATAGATTGATTTCTTTTTGGTAAGGAGTTATGACAGAAGACTTTGTACAAATTTGTAAAGTGATTTTAAGGGACAGAGTGACAACCCAGTATAGGTTAATGATCCTTGACGTGCGTATTAAGTATAGAAAGGAAAATCGCTGACATATTTTAAACACAAGAGTCAAGTGGTGGCAGCTAAAGGGGAAGAAGATGAAAACTTTTAAAAGAACTATGTTAAATGAAGGGGTTTGGGAGGAGTAGGAAAATGCTAATATCATGTGGAAGGAAATGATGGAGAAAGTCTAAACGGTTGCTAAAGCAATTTTGGGAGAATCTAAAGGTTTTGGTCAACGAGATAAGGAAACTTAATGGTGGAATGAGGACGTACAAGAGAAATTTAAGAACAAGAGAGATTGTTTTAAAACTATACACTTATGTAATAATATTAAAAATTAGGAAAAGTATTGTTTAGTTAAGAAGGAAACTAAGAAGGCGGTGAGTGCAGCTCATTGTAAGGATTTTAAAGATTTTTATATGGAGTTAAGGACAAAGTCGGAAGAACGAAAAATTTATAAGATTGTAAGAGACAAGGAAAGAAAATCGAGGGATTTGGATTAAGTATGATGTATTAAGGATGGAGAATGCAAGGTTTTGATTGCTGATAGTGATATTAAAGAACGGTGGGAGATCTATTTTTACAAATTGTTTAATGAAGAGGGAGGAGGGTAGATTTATGAATTAGGGGATTTAACAAGAGAAGTTGAACTAAATTTGGCATTTTACCGTAGGATCCGTGTTGGTAAGGTTAAAGAGGCACTTAAGAAAATGAAAAATAATAAAGATATTGGACCTGACAGTATTCCTATTGAAGTTTGAAAGTGTTTAGACGAAGTGGGGGGTAGTGTGGCTTGCTAAACATTTTAATGTTATATTAAATTTTAAGAAAATACCCGATGACTGAAGAAAAATTACTTTAATTCCTATTTACAAAAATAAAGGGGATATTTAAAATTATACAAATTATACAGGGATAAAGCTTATGATTCACACTATGAAGTTATGGGAAAATGTAATTGAATATAAGTTGAGATTAGAGACTGATATTACTAAGAATCAGTATAATTTCATGCTGGATAGGTCTATAATAGAGGCAATTCATTTATTAAGGGGTTAATAGAAAGGTACCGGACTAAAAGAAGAGACTTGCATATGGTCTTCATTGACTTAAAAAAATATATGATTGAGTGTCAAGGGAGGTGCTTTGGAAAGCTTTAGAAAAGAAAGTTGTGCGCATAACATATATCAAAGCAATAAAAGATATATATGAGGGGGTAATAACTACTATAAGAACAGTTGGGGGCGAAACAAATGATTTTTCTATAAGGATTAGTCTACATCAGGGATCATCCTTAAGTCCTTATTTATTTAATCTAGTAGTGGATGTTCTAACTAAGTATATTTAAGAAGAAATCTCTAAGTGTATGCTTTTTGCGGACAATATAATTTTTGTGGCGGAGTCAATAAAAGAGATTAATTTTAAACTTGAGTTATGGAGAAGTACTTTAGAGTTGAAGGATTTTCAGTTGACTAGAGGTAAGACTGAATATATGCATTGTAATTTTGATAAGAGGCAAGTTAGAAGTAACTTGGAGGTCAAATTGGGATATAAAGTTATTCCACAAGTATATAAGTTCAAATATTTATGATCAATTATACAGAAGGATGGTGAAATTTTGGAGGATGTTAATCACAGAATTTAGGCTGTGTAGTTTAAATGGAAAAATGCTACTAATGTTATATGTGATCGGAAAGTACTAGATAAAGTAAAAGGAAAATTTTATCGCACTACTATAAGACCATCAATATTTTATGGAAGTGAATATTGGGTTTTAAAATGATAACAATAGTATAAAGTTGGGGTAGTTGAGATGAGGATGTTAAGATAGATGTGTGGGCATATAAAAAAAGATAATATTCGTAATAAACAAATATGAGAAAAATTGAAGTGGCACATATTGAAGAAAAATTGGTAAAAAATTGTCTTAAGTGGTTTGGACATGTGTAAAGAAGGTAAAATGATACGCCGGTGAGGAGGGTGGATCAAACAGTATGGACTCCGGTTAAAAGGAGTAAATGAAGGCCTAAGAGAATACTCAACGAGGTCATTGAGCGGGATCTCCTAATTAATAACCTATCTAAAGATTTAATTTTTGATAGAGTACAATTACGTTGTATGATCTATGTAACTGACTTCATTTAATGGGATAAGGCTTGTTGTTATTAAGGTAATATTAAATCTAAAATTTTTTCCAAATATCTAAAACTCCTGAATAAAAACTTCAGGCATACAAAATTTGTAACATATTGCTCTTCCTTTCCTTCGTGAAATATGTATTAAAATTTTTAATTTGTAAACCTTTTCCCTTAAAAAATTAAATGTTTTTACTAGAATAAACTACATTACTGTCAATATTAACTAAGCACTCGTGTAAATAAGAAGTCTTATTCACCAATAGGAAAGAAGTCTTAATTAAAATTAAAATCAGATGAGTTTAACATATCTTACAATTAATTTTCTTTAAATATCGACACTAAAATTAAAAGCTGATGTTAGAAATAATGTGAACTTATATTTGATTTCTTAGAAGTGAAGAGAACATTAATGGAGTAAATGTTTGGTTGCCCTTTAAAACAAAAGGTGGTTAGGGATAAACTACAAAATCGAAACAGAATAGTTAACCTGAAGCTTTCCATAATCATTCTTTTAAACTTAAAAGACAAAAAAGGATTTGAAACCTTATGGAAATAATTCATAAAGAACTCGTGCTCTCTATTGAAGTAACATATGAAGAAAATGCACTTCAAAGTTGCAACCTTATTGTTATTCTTTCAAGAACCTTGTTGTTCCCTTCCATCTTCCCTAATTATTTATCATTTTTCCCTCATGTACTACCAGTGCATAATTCCTAAAAAAGGGGGAATCCAGTTCCCAGGAGCTTGTCATTGCCTTTCTTCCTGGCGAGGAGGAAGAGTTAAAAACAGAAAGCGCAAGAAATCTTCAAGTTGACTCAACTATTTATCAGTATTAATGTATGTTTCAATAAAACCCACTTGTCAATACATACCTATTTACAATTGTTTTGATTTAATAACTTTCATTTATCAAGCTGCACCAAACTGAATTCACCACATGTCTATAGTGCCCATACTGTGATTTCTTGCGATAAATTTCCTTCAATACAACATAAAAGTCAAACTTAGTTAGCCAATGAAGACCACCATACCTACCTAGCGAGTCATGATCGCAAGTGATTTCTTAGAGACGCTACAATTAATGTGATTTCTGTCAAATATAAACTTAGTTGTAAATCCCCTAAATTTAAGGATGATCAACAATTAAGAGAAGGGCGATGAGAAAAATGCCAAGGCAGTGGAAACAGACTACCAAGGCTTCCTTGAACCGAGAGGAATGGTATTGGATCCTGATATGTGACCTCGATTCCCATAACCTCCCCGTCCCCTGGAGCGGAAGTTTCCCCCAGATCCTACAAAATTTAAAAATCACAAATCATTCCAACGATCGACTTAAAACTTCAACGCAGTGAGGGGAGAAAATTTGATTACCAAATTGACCAGAACCAGCTGACCGAGACAAGGCAGATAGAGCAGGACTCACAACCTGGCCAGCATCTTGCAAGATCTTGATCAAATCCCTGGCAAACTTGACATTTGCATGCGTGAAAAAGGTGAAGGCAGTTCCTTTAGCCCCTGCACGACCTGTTCGACCAATTCTGTGGACATAATCTTCCAGGCTCGAGGGAAAATCATAATTGATCACACATTTTATGTCCTTCACATCTACAAACAAAAAGAAACATCATAAGGATTTATATGCAAGGATTTAGATATGGAGAAAACTGCGAAAATCCTTATCCCTGCACCCCTAAGATTATGGAGATCAAACTCAAAGTCAACACATTCATCACCTAAATGTGCCCACCTTAACGTTGCAGGGATAAGGAGCAGCTTCACCATCATTTCCACCTCCCATATCCAATTATCCACTAAGCATGCATGAGTCAACCAGGCTGCAGAGACAACCAGCTCCCTAACTGTGGATGGGCTGCAATCAATTTCACTACGTTCTTAAACAAGGGACAGAAGTTGTATCACTAGTGCATAAATGACAATTGACCTTAAACCACCGAGCATTCACCCATCCTATCTAATTTACTTAGCCCCACACTGCAGTAGCCTATGCTAAAAATGACGGGCCCGCATCTCAACCATGTTAATGGAACTGTGCTCTGGGTAACCATGTAACATGACCACCAAAAATATGATAGTAACTAGTAACAACACCAGCCAATGTACACGAAGCAACGAAAGAGCATCAGCTTTGCCAATGGCCTTGTACTTGTAGCTTAGTGGCATGAGAGTTCTCCTGCAAGTGAGACGCGGGTTCGAACAAGCTTGTAACTTCAAGCTACTTGCGCTTGCCCCTCTAATTTAAAAAGGAAAGAAAAAGGCATCATCTTTCAGTGCAATCCATTAATCCCTTGGCAAGTTAGAGGAAGTTCCAATAGACTAACAAAATGGCATCTCTGCACACCCAAACCACAAATTTGAAACTGGAAAGCAGCTGGCCGACTCACCTGTCTCTAAATTTTTAGCCCAATCCCAAAAGCCTAATATTCCTAACACACAGTGATCCTACCAAGACCCCGTGCAGCAACATCAGTGGCCGTCATTATTGAACTTCTGCCACTCTTAAATTCAGCCAAGACCCAGTCCCTTTCAGCCTGGTTTTTATCGCCATGGATAGAAAGTGCAGGCCAGCCATCCATTCTCAACTGTCTTGTAACTTGATCACAACCCTTTTTTGTCTCAATAAATATTAGAATTCGACTCCCATCCATCACCTCTTTAAGCAGTGTGATCAATCTGCATTAGCACAACCAGCTCATAAGCATTAATTTGGTGGCAAGAACAATCAGCCGTATTGTTTATTGGTGAAAAGACAAACCTATTGTATTTCTCCACTTCTGTTAAAACTTCAACAACTTGATTTATAGATTGATTTGCTTTCAAATCTGGTGATCCAATAATGACCTTAAAGATGATGATATCCACAAAACAAATAACTCACTCTTTAGTTCCTTAAGAAAATCAACAAAATTATACATTAATCATAGCAAAAAGCATGTAAAATAGAGATCCTATGACAGTAAACCTTATATGGATTGCGTAGAAACTGCCTTGCCAGAGTTTCAACTTCTCTTGGCCATGTTGCACTCCAGTACAATGTCTGTCTATCAGGCCGGATCTGTTACATATAAAAAAATAACCTAGAAATTTGAAAATGCACAACAAAATCCAATAATAAAATGAATAAGATATTATGATGACAATGGTACCTTCATATGTTTGTATATTTCCCAAATCAAGTACACCCAAGAGTTGACTTCTTTAAGGGTTAATTTATGATTCTGATTTATCATTAATGGTTGCTTATATTCTACATAAATGGACTACACCATGTTGGAGATTGTGCCCTAGGGGCCAATCATTATCTTATGAACATTGTTGATTTATGAATTTCTTAATAAAGTTATCATATTATTTGCATGTTTACTATGATGACAATCCTTGGATAACTCGTGATCTTATCCTAAATGTCCCTGGTCGGTCATCTATGTGGGAGCAGAGATGAAATAAGACCAGTATGACTTTGAAGATATATAGAGATATAAATCAAAGTCGTAAGCACATGTAAGAGTACAGGGTGTTGGATCGACCCGCAATGAGAGAGCTGCATGGGTCAAGTCATAAGCTTCTCTCATATACAAGCCATGTCACTATGCCCTTTGACCTGAGATCATCATGGATTCCTACATGACAAACGCTCAGCTTTGACCTAGTCAAAAGTCACTTTTGACCGAGTGATCATAAAGGCTATGCTCGGGCTTAGTGGTTTTCATGCGGAGGAATGTGAATGGTCAAGATGGAATTTGTCCCTCACATTCGTAGAGAGATATTACTGGGCCCCTCGATGAGTGAGTCTGAGAAATGTATGGCCATACTGGAATGGAAGGGTAGTTCCATTTCTATATTCAGACTACTCAGGGATCGAGAAAGTAACGGTCAGGAACAGGAGGATGACGTTCACCATGCCTCATCCTTGACCGAAATATCGTGTGACAAAAGGGACGTGATATGGTTGTATGAAAGGTTACATCGTTTATCGATCCTCATATGTTTTGGGTAGTCGTAATGCCTTGCTAGGGACCGCTTACGACTTGTGGGTCAGTATAGTAACTGGGCCACTGCCAACTTCATATGGGCCTACAGGGTCGCACACAAAACAGCCCAATGCGAGCTATGATGTCCAGATTCATTGAATCTAAGAGATGTCTAGATTCAATGAATAATCTAGGGTGGATATATATTTTATATATATATATAAATTAGTTTATATATATATTATATATATAATATAAGAGATATTTGTAAGATTTAATTTATAAGGATAAATTAAATCTCTATCATTTTGAATTTGAATTTAAATGGATATGATCTATTTGAATTTGAAATTCAAATTGATAAGATATCTCAAATTTGATTTATGAGAATAAATCAAATATAATTCTATCTTTTAAATTAAATAAATAGGTGAATTAAATCTGTGGGACGGATTTAATATAAACCATATTTATTTAATCAGTTTCTTATTAAATTATGCAATATATGATATTGTATTAATTCAGAATTAATATAAGATTAATTCTGAAGCCCGGCCCTATTAGAAGCCCGATAGCTTCCTATATATTTGACATTAGGAGCTAGGGTTCTACACACAATAGATCTCTTCACACACATTCAGTCGTGAGAAAAGGGGGCAGGGAGAGTGCAAAAGGTTTGCATATAAGAAACTGTCGAAATAGAGACGGTGAGGACGGAATCTCCAGAAAGCCTTAGAGGGACAAGAGGCGCTAGCACGTCGTTCGCAATTGGAACGCTGTTCGTGTGGATACCGGTAGAGGAAGCCGATCTGAGCTGTCGACTTCTACGATACGGCCAGACACGAAGAAAGGTCGCGACCAGAACACACTTAGGTCGCGACCAAACGGGCATCTGAACGTCAGAAATCCGAAAAGAGGAGACAGGTCGCGACGTGAAGTTTAAGAGGTCGCGACTAAAAGCTCCAGAGGCGACAGGTCGCGACTAGAAGCATAGTAGGTCGCGACTACAAACTCCAGAGGCGACAGGTCGCGACTAGAAGCTGAGGAGGTCGCGACTGAAAGTTCCAGAGGCGAGGAGTCGCGACTAGTGGACACTGAGGTCGCGACCAAAGCTTGAAACCGAAGGTAACACTTCTTTCTCCTTGACTTAAACACATTCGGTAGATCCTAGCTGGGAATGGAAAAATTTTTAAAGTTAATTTCCGCTGCGTGTCTTCCAATTCCCTTCAGTGGTATCAGAGCCATGCCGTTTTGTGTTTAAGTTAGGTTTGATTGTTGATACATGTGATGTATGTTAGACTTCTTAGCTGATTATATGATAACATGCGAAATATGTATGACATATATGGAATCTGTTTATGTATGACATATACGGAATCTAAAAGGAAACTGAAATCGGTGGTGTATATCAATTGATTTGATCAATTAATATTGATGGGGTCTAAGGAAAAAGAATTAAGATTCTTGATTATTTATCAAAAAAAAAATTTCTATTGGGGCGCTGCCCCACACCCCGCCCGCTAACCGGCTAGCGGGACCGCCGTGGCTATTTAATCGTAGCGCAACATAATCGTAATATGTATTGACTTTCTTGATATATGAATGTTTTGAAACATTTATTGCCCTTCAAATAGCATGAATTTTGATTCTTGAATGTTTGGGTATGGTGAACAATATGGCTCTAGATTACAAGTGTTGTAATTTTTCTAAATACGGCCTGCGTGTCGTGCCTTCCTCTAATGACTCTCGTTGTACATTCTCTTCTCATCTCACTCCCCTCGAATGTTAAAACGAGGTTTCCTTATGTAATTTTCCTATTCTAATTAGACAGCTTCTCTCATTGGCTTGAGGGGACTTAGGATAGGTGAGCCATATTGTGTCACGTTTAAGATTATGCATCTTTTGATTAGATCACTGCATGTATGTTTTAATATGCATAATACTTGTATGAGATACAACCGCGATACATGCATCTTATAAACCAGATAATTAATTAAACCCTCTAAAAGAAATCTTAAGTCATATGCCGTCAATTAATGGACACTTGTCAAAACCTCGATCGCTCATTTGTAGGTCCACCAAAGTGGGTGCATTTGAGTTATCTTGGGGAGATAAGCAAGAGTAATGGTGCTGCTCTTATGTTTGTTATTGTTTGACTTAATTGAGATTATCAAAACGGTTTTGGGTCTCAAGGCATTAGATGGGATTAAAACATGCCGGATCATATGATGATTGAATCCCATAAATATCTAAGAATTACATTTGATGTAATTGGTAAAGTTGTTACCTACCTAAATAACTTAAAGTTGAGCGTCCAGCCAAAGCGGACTCAAGTTTAAGCCAAATATGGATCTTAGCCCACTAATTATTACATTGAGGGTTGTTTTATTCAGTGGGAGATTGCTAATTCGCTTGCATATTTTAATTGTAGAATCATGACGACTAGTAATACTGCTACATTATCGTTGCGATCTGTCCTTGAGAAGGACAAACTCAATGGGACAAACTTTCTTGACTGGTTCAGGAACTTGAGAATTGTTCTCAAGCAGGAAAGAAAGGCATATGTCCTAGATCAACCCATTCCTGATGAGCCAGCAGCCAATGCTCCTGGAGCTCAGAGAGATTCTTATGCGAAGCATAAGGAACACTCTGTTGATGTGGGATGCTTGATGCTTGCCACCATGGTTCCGGAGCTCCAAAGAGATTTGGAACACATGGAGGCTTATGAGATGATTGTGCATCTTAAGGAAATGTTCCAGCAACAAGCAAGGCAAGAGAGGTATGAGACCACTAAGGCCTTACATTCCTGCAAGATGGCTGAAGGTGCATCAGTGAGTACTCATGTCTTAAAGATGAAAGGGTACATAGATCACCTTGAGAGGCTTGGATTTCCCATGAGCCAGGAGTTAGCTACAGATTTGATCTTGAACTCACTCCCGGAAAGTTATGACCAGTTTGTCATGAACTACAACATGAACAACATGGAGAAATCTATTTCTGAACTGCATGGGATGCTTAAAACTGCTGAGCCGACTGTTAAGAAGAAGCCCAGTACTGTTTTGATGGTTCAGAAAGGAAAGGGTATGAAAAGGAAGGGCAAGGGCAAGGGGAAGGGTCATGGCTCATCTGGTAAGACCAAAGAGTCAGGCAAGCCCGAAACCAAGCCTGCACCAAAGAAGGCAAAGCCTCCAAAGGAAGGAGTTTGCTTTTTCTGCAATGAACCGGGTCATTGGAAGAGGAATTGCAAACTCTACCTTGAAGATCTGAGAAAGAACAAGAAGGATAGCGGGGCTATCGCTTCAGGTATTTATGTTATAGACATTCATCTCTCTACTTCCACTACATGGGTATTAGATACTGCATGTGGTTCTCACATTTGTACAAATGTGCAGGGCCTAAAGGATAGTAGAAAGCTGAAAAAGGGCGAAGTTGACCTACGAGTTGGAAATAGAGCAAAGGTTGCTGCTCTAGCTGTAGGCACTTATGAATTAGTTCTGCCCACTGGGCTTTTGTTAGTCTTGAACAATTGCTATTATGTTCCTGCTTTGAGTAGTAACATTGTTTCTCTTTCTTATTTGGATAAGGAAGGTTACACTTCCATTTCTGGGAATGGTAAATGTTCTATTTATCGTAATGATATTTTCTATGCTCATGGTGATTTGCATGTTGATCATTACATATTAAACTTGGAATAACCCAATCATGGAAATATCTATAACATAACCGCCAAAAGGGTCAAACCAAATGATTTGAATCCGACATACCTCTGGCACTGTCGTCTGGGCCACATAAATGAGAAACGCATTTCTAAACTCCATCAAGATAGATTTCTCAACTCATTTGATTTTGAATCATATGATACTTGCGAATCTTGTTTGTTAGGAAAGATGACAAAGTCGCCTTTCACTGGGCACAGTGAGAGGGCGACTGATTTGTTGGGCCTCATACATACAGATGTGTGTGGACCGATGAATACAAATGCCAGAAGAGGTTATTCGTACTTCATTACATTCATAGATGATTTCAGTAGATATGGCTATGTCTATCTAATGAAACATAAATCCGAATCTTTTGAAATGTTCAAGATATTTCAAAATGAAGTACAAAACCATCTTGGCAAAACAATTAAATCCCTTCGATCTGATCGAGGTGGTGAATATTTGAGCCAAGAGTTTATCGATCATCTTAGGAATTGTGGAATAGTCTCACAATTGACTCCTCCAGGAACACCACAATGGAATGGGGTTTCTGAACGGAGGAATCGAACACTATTGGATATGGTTCGATCCATGATGAGTCGAACAGATCTTCCACCATCCTTTTGGGGCCACGCCCTAGAGACAGCTGCATTCACACTGAATCGTGTTCCATCTAAGGCAGTTGAAAAGACTCCGTATGAGATATGGACTGGGAGGAAACCTAGTTTGTCTTTTCTCAAGATTTGGGGATGTGAGGTCTATGTTAAGCAACAAGCCTCAGATAAGTTAGCGCCCAAATCTTCAAAGTGCCTTTTTGTGGGATATCCTAAGGAAACCAAGGGATATTATGTCTACAACCCCACTGATAACAAAGTGTTTGTTGTCAGAAATGGTATCTTTCTAGAACGAGAATTTATCTCTAAAAGAACCACTGGGAGCAAGGTACACCTCAAAGAAGTTTGAGAGCCACAAGACGCCACAGAACTAGAGATGGAAAGTAGAGAAGACTCACAAGAAGTTGTTGAGACTCCTCAAGTCACGCAAGGCCCAAGGCGATCTAATAGGGTACGACTTCAGCCTCAGAGATATGGATTTCTGATTTCTGATAGTCGTGATGTGTTGCTCATTGAGCATAATGAGCCCACTACCTATCAAGAAGCTATAGTGGGACCAAACTCTGAGAAATGGCTTAATGCCATGAAGTCTGAGATGCAATCCATGTACGACAATAAGGTATGGACCTTAGTCGACCCGCCTGAAGGTATAAAAACCGTCGGGTGCAAGTGGGTTTTTAAAGAGAAAACTGACATGGATGGCAATGTAAATGTCTTCAAGGCACGACTGGTTGCAAAAGGATTTACTCAAACTCATGGTGTGGACTATGATGAGACCTTTTCCCCAGTTGCAATGGCCAAATCAATCAGAATCCTCCTTGCCATTGCAGCATATTATGACTATGAAATATGGCAGATGGACGTCAAGACAGCCTTCCTTAATGGAAAGCTCCTTGAGGATGTGTACATGACACAACCGGAAGGTTTTGTGCGTTCTGAGGACTCTGGTAAGGTGTGCAAGCTTCAAAGGTCCATTTATGGACTGAAGCAAGCATCTCGGAGTTGGAATCATCGTTTTGATGAAGTAGTCAAAGAGTTTGGATTTCTTCAAAATATTGATGAACCTTGTGTGTACAAGAAGGTTAGTGGGAGCACAGTTGTATTTTTGGTACTCTATGTCGATGACATCCTACTCATTGGGAATGACATTCCTACCTTGCAGATTGTCAAGTCTTGGTTAGAAAAATCTTTCTCGATGAAATACTTGGGTGAAGCCACCTACATCCTAGGAATTAGGATCTATAGAGATAGATCTAAAAGGCTTCTAGGACTGAGTCAGAGCACATATATAGACAAGATACTGCATAGGTTCAGTATGCAGGAATCAAAAAGGGGTTTCATACCCATGTCTCATGGTATTCACCTCAGCAAGGATTTGTGTCCTAGTACACCAGATCAGCGAGGTCGCATGAGTAAGATTCCATATGCCTCGGCCATAGGATCTATCATGTACGCCATGTTATGTACTCGACCGGATGTCTCGTTTGCCTTAAGTATGACTAGCAGATATCAACAGGACCCTGGTGAGGGCCATTGGACTGCTGTCAAGAATATCCTTAAGTACTTAAGAAGGACTAAGGACTTATTCTTGGTCTATGGTGGATTGGTAGACGAGCTCTATGTAACTGGTTACACAGATGCAAGTTTCCAAACTGACCAGGATGACCAGAAATCACAATCTGGATACATATTCCTCCTGAATAATGGAGCAGTAAGCTGGAAGAGCTCTAAGCAGAGCACTGTAGCAGATTCTGCAACGGAAGCTGAGTACATAGCAGCATCTGATGCAGCTAAGGAGGCTGTTTGGATCAGGAAGTTCATTACAGAACTAGGGGTGGTACCTACCATCTCAGATCCAATAACTTTGTTCTGTGACAATAGTGGTGCCATTGCACAGGCCAAAGAGCCTAGGTCACATCAAAGGACCAAGCATATACTCAGGCGATTTCATCTCATCAGAGAAATCAATGATAGAGGTGATATAAAAATATGCAAGGTAGCAGGGGAAGACAATGTTGCTGATCCTCTAACAAAGCCGCTTGTGCAAGCAAAACATGAGTGTCATGTTAGGTCAATGGGAATTAGGCAAATTAATGATTGTACCTAGTGCAAGTGGGAGGATGTTGGAGATTGTGCCCTAGGGGCCAATCATTATCTTATGAACATTGTTGATTTATGAATTTCTTAATAAAGTTATCATATTATTTGCATGTTTACTATGATGACAATCCTTGGATAACTCGTGATCTTATCCTAAATGTCCCTGGTCGGTCATCTATGTGGGAGCAGAGATGAAATAAGACCAGTATGACTTTGAAGATATATAGAGATATAAATCAAAGTCGTAAGCACATGTAAGAGTACAGGGTGTTGGATCGACCCGCAATGAGAGAGCTGCATGGGTCAAGTCATAAGCTTCTCTCATATACAAGCCATGTCACTATGCCCTTTGACCTGAGATCATCATGGATTCCTACATGACAAACGCTCAGCTTTGACCTAGTCAAAAGTCACTTTTGACCGAGTGATCATAAAGGCTATGCTCGGGCTTAGTGGTTTTCATGCGGAGGAATGTGAATGGTCAAGATGGAATTTGTCCCTCACATTCGTAGAGAGATATTACTGGGCCCCTCGATGAGTGAGTCTGAGAAATGTATGGCCATACTGGAATGGAAGGGTAGTTCCATTTCTATATTCAGACTACTCAGGGATCGAGAAAGTAACGGTCAGGAACAGGAGGATGACGTTCACCATGCCTCATCCTTGACCGAAATATCGTGTGACAAAAGGGACGTGATATGGTTGTATGAAAGGTTACATCGTTTATCGATCCTCATATGTTTTGGGTAGTCGTAATGCCTTGCTAGGGACCGCTTACGACTTGTGGGTCAGTATAGTAACTGGGCCACTGCCAACTTCATATGGGCCTACAGGGTCGCACACAAAACAGCCCAATGCGAGCTATGATGTCCAGATTCATTGAATCTAAGAGATGTCTAGATTCAATGAATAATCTAGGGTGGATATATATTTTATATATATATATAAATTAGTTTATATATATATTATATATATAATATAAGAGATATTTGTAAGATTTAATTTATAAGGATAAATTAAATCTCTATCATTTTGAATTTGAATTTAAATGGATATGATCTATTTGAATTTGAAATTCAAATTGATAAGATATCTCAAATTTGATTTATGAGAATAAATCAAATATAATTCTATCTTTTAAATTAAATAAATAGGTGAATTAAATCTGTGGGACGGATTTAATATAAACCATATTTATTTAATCAGTTTCTTATTAAATTATGCAATATATGATATTGTATTAATTCAGAATTAATATAAGATTAATTCTGAAGCCCGGCCCTATTAGAAGCCCGATAGCTTCCTATATATTTGACATTAGGAGCTAGGGTTCTACACACAATAGATCTCTTCACACACATTCAGTCGTGAGAAAAGGGGGCAGGGAGAGTGCAAAAGGTTTGCATATAAGAAACTGTCGAAATAGAGACGGTGAGGACGGAATCTCCAGAAAGCCTTAGAGGGACAAGAGGCGCTAGCACGTCGTTCGCAATTGGAACGCTGTTCGTGTGGATACCGGTAGAGGAAGCCGATCTGAGCTGTCGACTTCTACGATACGGCCAGACACGAAGAAAGGTCGCGACCAGAACACACTTAGGTCGCGACCAAACGGGCATCTGAACGTCAGAAATCCGAAAAGAGGAGACAGGTCGCGACGTGAAGTTTAAGAGGTCGCGACTAAAAGCTCCAGAGGCGACAGGTCGCGACTAGAAGCATAGTAGGTCGCGACTACAAACTCCAGAGGCGACAGGTCGCGACTAGAAGCTGAGGAGGTCGCGACTGAAAGTTCCAGAGGCGAGGAGTCGCGACTAGTGGACACTGAGGTCGCGACCAAAGCTTGAAACCGAAGGTAACACTTCTTTCTCCTTGACTTAAACACATTCGGTAGATCCTAGCTGGGAATGGAAAAATTTTTAAAGTTAATTTCCGCTGCGTGTCTTCCAATTCCCTTCACACCACTCACATAATAATTACTCAGTTTGATAGCAAGGAACTTCTCTTTTATTGATTGCTTTTAAACTGACAATCAGCCCCCTTTGATTGAATTTTAAATATTTGGCCGTCTTTACCACCAACCAAAAAGAAAAGCAGGTACAGATTTGATATTATAACTCCTGCCCTGTCTTCCCCCTCAACCCCACCCCCACAATTTACTTAGAACCAAATATGAAATTGGAAACAAAAGGTATGAATGAATTTTCCAGGCTATATAATTCACCACTTGCTGATGTTGTTGTATATTTGATGGTTCATGGTTGTATAAAGTCATTTCAGTATGGTGAACCTATGATCCTTACCTGCCCAATAATTTTTCTTATCTGAGGTTCAAAGCCCATGTCCAGCATTCGATCAGCTTCATCCAACACAAGGTAAGTCACCCTTCGCAGATTTGTATGCTGAGCTTCCAACATATCTATTAGGCGACCAGGTGTGGCAATAACAATTTCAACACCTGCAAAGAGCCAACAGATAACAGACTCATTATTTCATAAATTTCATCTACATAAAGGCTCAAAATACAAGGCACTTATGTTTATTGAAAAGAAAAAATCACCTCTTTTAAGATCACGAATTTGAGGTCCCTTTGGGGCACCACCATAGATACAAGTACTTCTAATATTTGCTCGAGAACCAAATTTTACAGCTTCTTCCTGAATTTGAACAGCTAACTCTCTAGTTGGTGCCAGAACTAAAACAATGGGGCCTTCACCTTGTACTGAATGAGCGGCCAATACATCAATTATGCTATAAAACCAGAAAAAGTGGAAACTTGAAATGAGCGAACGTGGACACCAATGCATACCCAATCGAGATTGTGCACTGATATGCACTAAAGCGGGAAGCAGATATGCGAGTGTTTTTCCTGAGCCGGTCTCAGCAATGCCAATCAAATCTCTACCCTTCAGAGCCATGGGCCAACCTTGAGCCTGAATTGGTGTAGGCTCCACAAAACCCAATTTGGCAATCACCTCAAGGCAGTAACCTTACAATCAGATAACATAATCAGCAAAATAAGTCAAGAAAAGTCATCATCAATCAGAGTACCATGGAAAGGTAAGTCACCAGGAAAATTTGCATCTTGGAACGTTCGAATTGGTTTAGGAATGTCATGCCCTTGCACTGTGATCTCCCTACTGGCACGGTAAACCATAAGCTCATGATCAGACATTGCCCGCACCGATGGGCTTTCAATGTAAAAATTCTTCTCAAAGGGAACCAAATTTCTAAAATCTTGCTTGGGAAGTGCTATGTTGTCCAAGTCAGCCTTGGAAGAACCACCATGTCTTCCTCCTCTACCACTACCACCATCACCCCGGCCACGGCCCCGGCCACGGCCATGGGCACTCCCAAATCCAGTGCTTCCACCGAAACCTCTACCTCCAGCCACACCACCTCTCCCCGAGGTCCTGTCTCCGTGAGTTCCACCAAATCTACCACCTCTCCGACCTCCAGTGAAACTGCTGTCCCGGTCTCTTCCACTTCCGCGACGACCTAAGTCATCTTTTCTATCACCAGCACGACCGTTTCCGAGTCTACCGCCGAAGCCCCTTTGGCTAGTGCCACCATCGCGACCTATGTCAAAGCCTCCAGGAGGCGGCATGAACGCCGGCAACTCATTATAATTTGAGGCAACAGGTGCCGCTCCGAAAGCACTCCCGGCACCTCTTCCACCCATATTATAACCAACCGGTGCAGGACCATAAGGACCAGTACCTCCCCGGCCGTAGCTCGAGCTGGCATCCCCAATCATTGGAGGGACCATCGGCGGCACAGATCCAATTAAATCACTGCATTAAGAAGAATAAACAAGAGTTGAAGAGAAAGGGAAAAAAAAGGCACGTGTATAAGGCGAGTAAATAGGATGCCAAGATCCGCAACCTACCTCCTGCGGTTGCGATAAGAAGCCGAGTCTGTATATCTGTTGTCGTAAGGGTTCATGTTCAGATCCTTGGAGCTAGCAATTACGACTAAGATTGCAGAGAAGATAACTAGGGTTATCAGAATTCGGTGGTGTTCTGGATATCTCCAAAGGCAAGTATTTTCCGTCTACGTCTTTCAAGAATCAAAATTGTTGGCAGAGTTTCTGCCGTCAAAAGGATTACTTGTGGTTAGGAATCTAACTCTGTAATTTGAGCGCGGAGAGACGCTAATTCGAGAATTACAATTTCAGCAAATATATGTCACGGTTGCAGGGAGGGAAGCTAATAAAATATCTGACCCACCGCTCAAAATAACGAATACTTCAGAGTTATCTTTCAAGATTTTGATTTGATCACGAATCGCGTGAAGATAATAAGAAAACTGGTCATACCATTAAATATAATTATTATATACTTAATATTTAATTTGCCATTTATATAATTATATGTACAATTATTTTTCTTAGATCATTGTTAATCTTTCTACGTCGCATAATTTGCAAAGAACATTCCGAAAAATCCCATCCGATCTAGGGTGTGTTTGGATTAGCTTTTGGAGAATAGATTTTGGGGAGAATAGATTTTGGGGAGAATAGATTCTAGAGAATAGATTTTGAGAAGAATATATTCTGTGAAAAAGTGATTTTAAAAATTAGAAATATTTAGATGATTAGTAGTAGAATCACTTTTCCATAGACAATTTACTAAAAAGGATATAAACTAATATAATAATTACATAAAAAATAAATTTAATTTTAATTTTTTTATTTAAGTGATTAAAAAATAATATATATACATTATTGTCTGAGTAAGGTAAAAATTTATAATATTTACCTATATTTTAATTTTTCCCTCACTTAAATAATAATTTTTAATTAAATTTATGTAGAAAATTTAAAAATTGATCAATCAATTTGGTCCCCCGTCTTGCGTCTTTCTTTCTTAAAGAAGAAACATATATAACACTGTTCTAGAAAAAGCTGCATCATGGTAAATTTTTTTAAAATCATGGTTTGAATCTTCAAACCATAGTTTGCCATGCACAATCGATTTTTGAAAATTTCACACTGATTAGCTTTCATTTAGTGAAACTATGGTTTTAAGTATAATCTATTTTTAAATGTGATTGCCAAACACACACTTAATCATATCATGGTTGTTTTGAAATCTGATTAGCTTTGGGCCTTTGACCATGATTTATGTATGTATCGTTTGGTGAATGTTCATACAATAACTCCTTGTAATGAATGTTTTGATTTCATTAAAATGATGCAGTCCTTCAGTTTCCAAGTGCCAGCATGTGCAATTGTTTTGATTGGGTAAAATAAACCATCTAATTCTAAAGCCAAAAACAAAAAGGATAACATGGCATTTACATTGTTATGACGTTATTGTAACCAAATGGTCACACTATCTTAAAATAAACTGAATCGAAATGTTATATAAATCTAGGTGGACGACAATAATAATCCCACTCCAGCACTAATCAAATAACTAATCATCTACTCCATTCATGCGCCCTGAAATGAATATGAGATTTTAATTAGGGTGAGAGCCACGTAAAAGAGATAGAAAATCAAAAGAATTCAATGGACTTACCTGAGAAGCACATACAGGGCAGGAATCTGGCTGAGGAATGGTGTCTGTGTTGCGAAACAATGTCATAATTCGTCTTCTTCAGAATTTGATTCCCATGACAAACCAAAGCAACGTCACAGAACTCAGGAGCATTCTGCTTCACTATTTCCCCCCTGCTCAATTTGTTCTCCCCCCTGCAACACATCAAGTTATTTAACTCGTTTCACAATGGCATGCCATAATATATCAAAAACTAGCTCAATTGAACCCAAGCGCACACACGCACCATGAGTGAGGAGGCTTTTTTATTCCCATAACGAGGCTTTTGATGTTAAGAACAGAAATAAGTTCCAGAATTGCTTTGGCTGTGTCATTGCTCTCCAGATGCACCGTTTCTGCCCTCACCTATATGAACAAACAAAACCAACTCAGGAACTGTCGTTTAGAAACAATATAGACAGCTCTCTCTCTCTATATATATATATACCTGAGCATCGTTACTCAACTGGATGTACTTCTGCAGAATGCTGTTCGTCTTGTTCATCTCTTCATTCTCATAACTTTTCACCCGTTGCTGATTTAATTGGCGTCTTGGTAAGTTTCCCACTGTCACACATACCATCAAATATATCAGCCAATCACTCAACCAAAATGCAGAGAATTCGGTGTTCATCCATATTATTGCCACATCAGAACATATAGATAAGTGATTCTCTTGCAAAACAAAAGCAGGCATCAAAGTTAATGGAAATGTGAGTGAACTGAAGAGACCTGGCGTGGGAATCAAAGTGATAGGAGCAGAAACATGGATGAAGAAAATCCGAGAAGTAGGAGAAACTGCATGATCCAGAGCCCATTTTACGACGTCCATGTCATCTTTCCCAACAGCCACGTAAATGTCTTCTTCTTCAGCTCTATTAATTTCTCTGTTATCTGTTTTGTTGATCTTTCCATCTTCTTCAAATATCTCCTCTATTTCTGATGACACAGCTCGCCCATAGTAATGATGCTTCTCCTCAACAGCGTCGTCGTCTTCGTCACCAACCTGCAGATCAATCAGGTCCTTCAGTACTACTTTGTCGCCTTCCCTGGGAACTTGGGGCGTAAATATTTCCTTCAAGTTACAGAAGTCTGAGTTTTGGTTAGTAGCAGCACGAGGGATGACGCCATTAACAGCTTGTTCATTATTTTCAGACCACCATCGTTGTGCGGTGTAGTAATCCTTGGCTTCTGCTGGTTTAGGATCTTCATGTTCCATATCTGTGTTCCTCTCGTTGTGACATCGGAAAACAAGGGTGAGAGCTGAAGCATAATGAGTTTTCTCATTCCGAATTGGCAGTTTCTGTAACAACAAGGGTTCGTTGGAAACGAAGCCGAGAAAACAGATTCTTGTTTTGTAACGATTCGCAGACTTTGGTTATGTCATTGGTTTTTCTTTCTTTTCCCTCAGAACAAAGTCTTTTTGAGCTATAGTAACAAGGTCTTGTTTTGAATGTCTTGTAAGAGATTCAGAATGAAGCTGCCATTGTCCGTTGATATCAATGATTAGGTCACTCGGCCTCCCTTAAGCTGCCCTGTATATAATTTGACCGTATCATCAAGGCAGTTTGTTCAACATAAACAACAAGTAATTTTTATAGGGTAGATATTTTATGAGAAATGATTTATTGTAAAGAGATTTTATAAAAAAAAAATTGAAGTTATTTCACTTTTGTTACTATTTAGTGATTTGTCAATGATTATCATTAATCATTATCCAGGGATTGATTTTCATATTTATGATATCTACATATTTATCTTTGATAAATTTACAGCTTAAAATTTATTTCTATATTTACCATGACATAAATTCATCTCTCTCTTTGATTTATGGGTGTGATACATGGAAACAGGAAACATGATTATTCAATTCTATAGTTAGTAAGGGCAATTTATCTAACTTTTAATACATCAAATGTTATATCGTTCATTCTAAAATAACTTAAAGAGTTAGTTGAAAGATTTATTATTTATTTATCAATAAAAATTAAGTTTAGTGTAAGGGTTAGTCCACAACCCAATATTCAAATGGAAGAGGTGCTGAAACATTGAGTGCTTTCTAGAGATTTTAGATTCATACATTGGATAATTTTGGTAGTTTTTTTATTGTGACACTGGCTGGAAGGTAAAAAGCCACACAAAAGCTTAATATATTGAGATGCTATCCGTGTAAGCCTCCACTAAACGAAGCAACAAATTCAGCTAAGCAGTACATTATCATCATTATTACTTTACAAAAATGCAATTCCAGAACTGGAGATCCCTCCACAATTATACATGCCCTAGAAGATCGATGATCTAGTGAGGATGACAAGGTAAGAAAATACTAGTATTTCATTTTTGAACTTTAACAAACATGTCTAGCATCTTTACTCCATGTAAAGTAGAAGTATGTCTGCTAAATTCAAGCATGGTTTCTTGGCTGAACTGTAACTTTCTCTATATCGTCCTCAAGCTGTTTGATGATTTGCCTTAATGCAATTTTTTCTTAAAAGCAGTGTGCTGTTGGAACTGCTCTGTTTTATCCTACACTGCTATGTCATATAATGAGCAAATTGGCTTTGGTAATAAATCAATTAATTAATAATAACTATTGTTTGAATTAGTTGATGCTAGATGATGGGCGAATATTAAACACTTTATTCCTCTATCGTGTTCCAACAATATAGTCTCTGATATGTTTGTGAGTAAGTGTCTGTCCTTCAATGAACGAACATGTGATATATCTCTGCCACGTACTCTATATAGATAATGGATCCTTTCATTGCTGATTGACCCTTATGGATGTCACGCACAAGGCTGCCAATCCTTTCTTTTGCGGATCTAAGTTAGAGAACGAACAAATCCTAAGTTAGATTCTCATATCTGATTTGGACCAGGAACCAAAAAATTAAGTTGATAACAAGTCAATAATATACAGCTGCCAGCCTACCACATCAATACTCGAATAAGATGCAGTGAAGGATCAGTAGTTTGGATCTTCTAATTGTTATTTATTTGGCCAGGAATCCTCTAATTTTCTTTACTCCATTTTTTTTTGACAGTTTTCGAAGATAGACACAAAATAGATGTGCTTATCTGTCTCTTAAATTTGCAAGAAATGGAGGAAAAATGAATCATCAAAGTCATAGAAGTGTGAGTCATAATTTACGAGTCTTACTATAATTAATCGTAATCAAATCAATGGAAAGTAAATATATAAATAATAATCTCAATAATTAAAAATATCATGTAATATTACCAAAATATTGAATAATGTAAAAAAATTAAAGGTTATTTTATAATTTTAGTAAAAAGAAAAAGAGGTTATATTTTTAAGATGGTTTAAGAAGTTACAAAGATATGTGCTTTTAGATTTTTAATTTCTTTAAAAATTATAGCCATTTTAAATTAGTTTTGACCGATTTGGCCAGTAAATCATTGACTAATTGATTTTTTTGGTGCCAATCAAGCCAAACAAAAGTGCAGCCAATTCTAATCATTTTAATCTAGATTAAGTATAATAAGATGATTCGTTATCATAACTTTAATTATGAGTGTAATGCCATGATAAATGTCAAAGACTAATGAAGAACCCTACAAATTAAATAAATGATACTCAAATATTAAATATTGGAATTCACTTTGCAGAAAATGTTGACAGCATTTTGGCTTGATATGAAAAGTGCTTTGAAGGTAACAGACACTTGATGCAGTTGGTGGGGCTTAATACACTCCGAAAGGAAGCTGCTTTTCATCAGATTCCTTTATATATTGATCCTTCCCTTTCTAAATGAGGTCAACAAACCTCACAGCTATCTTAGATCAGCCAGCATGTCAAGCTCCAATTTTCTTTCTGTTTTAACATGTCTCGTGATTCTCATATGTGCGGTCTGGATTTCTCTTTGGGTTCTGAAGCCTACCCAATTATGGACAAAAATATGGAAAGATGCTGAAGCTAGTGCAAATAAAACTGTGTTTGGGTACTATGGTAATCAGTAGATCTTCGACTTTCAAAGTCTTGTCGTAGAATTTTGATAGTCCAGTAGTAAGTGATATTGGATATTGCAGGTCTTAACTATGCTGCGTATGCATTTCCTGTAATTGCTGTCACTATAATAGGACTTGTTTTCTTGGATTTAAAGTCTGGAGAACGAAGTAGCAGGTATCATCATGTGTGAATTTCAACTTACTGCTGTTAAACATTTCGCTTCAAAATTTACTTTGTTGATATTACAGGAAAGCAAGGAGTCTGTCCACTTTCCTGTCAAGTCCACTTGTGGTGAACAGCCTTCTGGGAATCCTATCCAGTATAGAGATACTGCTAGTTTTTCTTTTCATCCTCTTCTTAACATGGACTTTTTATGCTCGCATCTCTAATGACTTCAAGAAGCTGATACCTGATAAATCACTGAAGCTGGACTTGTAAGTGCTCATCTTTAATCTTGATGCTTTCTCTATCGTGTTGGATAGTGGAGAAAAAAACAAAGATATTGTCTTCATTTCAGATGGGAACTCAAGTATCTCAGAGTAGCAACCAGGTTTGGGTTGCTAGCAGAAGCGTCCCTGGCTTTGCTTCTTTTTCCTGTGTTAAGGGGACTAGCCATGTTTCGCATACTTCGCATTCAATTCGAAGCTTCAGTGAAATATCACGCATGGGTTGGAACAGCAATGATATTTTTTGCAGCAATTCATGGAGGAAGCACTTTGCTCATCTGGGGTGTCAGCAACCACATACAAAATGAGGTGATTCCTAAGCATGTCACCTTTATTTCTTCTTTCAATCCGATAAAATAGGGGTACTTCCAATTTTATCCTCCACGTACCATTTCTTCCAATTTAGATTAAGATTTAAGAGTCTTGAACAAAAGAAATGAACCGACAAGAATAGTAAGAAGTGTTTAAGTTCTCATCTCTCATTTTTCCTCTTTACCCTTTTCATTTTTTTCTTTCTTCAATCAGATATGGAAGTGGCAGAAGACAGGACGAATATACCTTGCTGGGGAGGTTACACTTGTAGCGGGGATAGTTATCTGGTTCACGTCACTTCCTCAAATTAGAAGGAGAAACTTCGAAATCTTTTACTACACCCATCATCTGTACTCAGTATTTCTTGTATTTTTCTTGTTTCATGCCGGAGATAGGCACTTTTACATGGTCTTCCCAGGAGTTCTTCTTTTTGGTCTTGACAAACTCCTTCGTATCATACAATCAAGACCAAGAAATTGCATCATTTCAGCTCGAGTTTTCCCTTGCAAAGCTGTGGAGCTCATTCTCCCCAAAGATCCAAGTACTTAGCTCTTTTCCATAGAGTAGCTAATTTAGAAATGCAGAGATCAGAAAGTACATGAAGTGCTTGTTTCTGTCATTTGCAGGACTAAACTATGCTCCCACAAGTGTGATATTTATGAAGATACCAACCATATCAAATCTCCAATGGCACTCCTTCAGTATAACATCTAGTTCCACTGCTGATGAACAAAAGATGTCCGTGATAATTAAATGTGAAGGATGGTGGACGAGTTCGCTTTATAACATGATACATGCTGAGCTGGGCAAAGATTCTGCTAAGATGAAGGGTATACCTGTTGCAATTGAAGGACCTTATGGACCTGCTTCTCTGGACTTCTTGAAGTGAGCAAACAACATTATACAAAGCAATTTTTCTTAATATCTTTTTAGTTTTTAGCGTCTTTAAATGTTTAGAGAAGTACTTCTGCAGATATGACAGTCTACTTCTGGTTGCTGGAGGGAGTGGAATAACCCCATTTCTGAGTATTTTGGCAGAAGTTTCCTCAGCCACCGGCAAAAACAGATTCCCAACAAGGATAAAACTTGTGTATATTATCAAGAAGGCACAAGACTTCTCTCTGTTGCATTCAATCTCCGATATTTTGCTCAAGGAATCAACTGGAAAGTGTCATTTGAAGCTAAAACTATTTATAACTCGAGAAAAACAGGCCGGGGTGAGAATTGGAGACCTACTGAATGAATTCTTAGAAGTAAAAACTTTGCAGTTGAACAGAGAGTGTTCCAATTATGCGGTACATGGGCCAGAAAGTTCAACTTGGATGGCTGCCATTTTAGGATTTTACTCCATCATTTTTCTTATTGTTCTTTTATGTTTGAACCATATAATTCCACCTGAGAAGAGCTCAAAAAAGTCCAAAAATAAGACTCCTTCTTCGGTTGTGGATATGGTTCTCATGGCTTCTTTTGTCATAGCTTTAGCTTGCAGCACCTTGATGGGAATCTTTCTGAGATGGAGAAGGCTGCAGAAAGGGATCTCACCAATCTCCCAGAAAGAATCTAAACCCCTTGATTTAAGTTCTACTGAAACCAGGAGTACCCTTGAAGAACATGAAGTCCATTTTGGGGCACGACCAAACTTTCCAGGTACTAACTTCTTTCTTTCTTTCTTTTTTGTCAACATTAGCAAACCATTCTACTATATTATAAATATAAATTCACCGACAATTTGTTGAGAAAACAGTGTTATATAGAATGATACCTAAATAGCTCAAATATTAAGGAAGAAGTGAAGCTCTAACATATTACATGTGGTGGATTGAACTGAACAGATATAATTGGCGAGTTTGAAAATGAAAGTGGAGCAAGAAACATTGGAGTGTTGGTATGTGGACCAGAGAGTATGAAGGAGTCGGTGGCCATGATTTGCCAGCAGAAATCCAAGAAAAGCCAAGCCTCCTTTACTTTTCACTCCCTCAACTTTGCACTCTAAATGTTTCAATGAATGTAATTAGTGAATATCCCCCTCCTAAAAAAGGAAAAAAGTCACAAGTATGTTAATTCAATGTCTATGTTTCATTTAAGAGGCAATAATTATGTGGATATGTGATATGCTTGAAAACGAATCGATAAACACGGGACCACGTTGCTTGATCAACTATCTCACTATAAGATGTGTTTTTTGGGCGTGGTTCCGTCGCCATCGTTACTTTTCAGAAGGCAAAGGTGTGTGTTTTTCCTTCCACATTTAGTATTTGTGCGACTATTAGCCTCCATCGGATTCTTTTTTTTTTTTTTATTCTCCATCCAATTTATCAGAATTTTGCCTCAACTATATCTAGATTCGATCTGTATCGCGCATTTAATTATAGTAGGTGAGTCTCCTAACAAAAATTTTCTGTATACACTAAATCTTAAACTCAAAAATTTATTTAAATAATATTAAATTATTTAATACTCGAATCAATTTCCGTTAGTCCTCCTTCGGATTCGGACTTGATGGTTAAGTCGACTCGTCCTTAAAGCTGTTCTCTCCAAGATTCAGCCCAGTACATTGCAGCAGATAAAGTCCTTCCCGAAAGCTTAGTTCAATGCCATTAAACCAAACCCCTTTTGGGTCAAGCAAAACGTGCAATACTTTTCAAAATCGAGTTTATCTATTCAATTCTCCTATGAAATGTCAAACTCCTCAGCTTTACGTGGAGGTTGATGAAAAAGTCTTGGGATGGATTTTTTTCTTCTCATGCTCTGGTATACGTTGTGTCATTAGTTCATTAGTTCATGAAGTATCCAATTTCTATTTTAAAAAAGTTATGTCCTCACCTCCTTACCTTGTGTGTCAAGGTTATTTAACATACAGAACATGTCCTCGTATTTACCATTACATGGTTCAACTTTGCCCCCGGCCAGAAAATGGTTTGATTCAAATCGTTTAAATTCAAATTTTAATTATTTAATTTATGTAAATACAATAAAAACAATTTTTGGACTATAACCTTACAAAGATTACCATAAAAAAAATTAAAAAACAACATAGATTACAAATTACGTTGACTCTTGTGAGGGACTAGTACAACACAAAACGTTGACGAATGCTTCTTTTAAATATCAACAAAAAAGTTAACGAGTACATTACCCATAATAAATCATTAAATACAATATTTTTTTCGACGCAATTAAATACAATATTTACTGATTAAAAAGAAACATAGCACAAGTCAAAATAAACAGAGTCATACCGCCGGCGTATTCCCCTGTCACGCCGCCCCTTGGGAGTCACAGTCGCCGTCACCATTCACTGTACCACTCTCACCGCGAGCTAACTCAGATAACGATTCCACCGGCGCCGCCGAGAGTTCCTCGCCCACCAAAAGCACAACGACCTCCTTCATGGTCGGCCTCCTCTGCGGATCCGGGTGACAACAAGCTAAACCAAGCTTCAAAATCATCTCCATGTCTCCCTCATCGTACTCACCCTTAATCCTTGTATCCGCCGCTTCAATGGCACTCCCATTCGCGTACAAATCCCTCACCCAATCAATCAACACTACCTCCTCCTCCGGCGCCGACGTCTCTATCGGTCTCCGCCCACAAGCAACCTCCAACACCACCACTCCGAAGCTGTAGACATCGCTCGCCGACGTCGGCGCCGCCACCGACGCCAGCTCAGGCGCCAAATACCCCAACGTACCTACCACCCTCGTCGTATTCGGAACCTCACCTTGTTGATAAAGCTTAGCGAGACCAAAATCCCCCAATCTACCTCTCATTTCCGAATCCAGCAATATGTTGCTCGATTTAATGTCTCTGTGTATCACTACTTGATCCCAACCATGGTGGAGATAATTTAGCCCTTCCGCGACGTCGACGAGTATCCGACGACGTCGTTCCCAGCCTAGAAGCTTCTCTGGTTTGTCGAAAATCCATCTGTTCAGACTTCCGTTGGGCATATAGTCATAAACAAGCATGAGCTCGTTCCCTTTTCTGCACCATCCTCTCATTTGAACCAAATTCTTGTGTTGAAGCCTGCCCATGCTGGATATCTCCGCCATAAATTCTCGTAACCCCTGCTTGGAATCGTGGTTGACGCATTTGACTGCAATTTCTGTGTTGTTCGATAGTGTTCCTTTGTAGACTCTTCCGAATCCTCCTGAACCTAAAAGATTATCCTTGTGGAATTCATCAGTAGCCACGCTGAGCTCCTCGTATGAGAATCTATGGGGCCAATACTCTAGCTCCCAATCTTCAATTTCGTCCTCTTGTTCTTTCAATTTCTTGTTTCGCCACCACAGGTAAAACCCAGAACCACAGATCACAATAAAAGCAAGGCATCCAATAACGACCCCAGCAATTGCCCCACCAGAAAGCTTCGAAGACGACGATTCTGGCTCAAAAAGGGGCAAATTAGCCGTATTAATGTCTCTCGCAGGTCCAGTATCGCTGAAGCTCCAAGCTAGAAGTCTCTGTGCTTCGACCCAATTCGTTTTCGATGCGGAAAATCCAACATACATCTCTGCAGAAACGTAATTAGCTATAACGGGATTTTTATACGAAAGCGTCGGCATGGATGGGCGAGCAACGCCAATTGGTGCAACCGTAACATTTATCTCCAAATTTGCGCCATCAAAATCTATCCAAGCTCGAACATTACGACCACTGCGCATTCGAATAGGCACGAAACCGCCGGTGGAATTATAGTAGCCAGCAGATTTTGTGACGATAGATTCAATGTTGTTCAGATCGATTCCGATATGGTTATCATCTGGATCGTTGAACTCTGGGTTCTGGCCAGTGTCGAATTCAACGGCGAACAAGGGAGCGACGGTGGGATGTGTGGCGTTTGTGAAGAGACCAAAGTACTGGCTGGCGAGGGCGCCGGGTGGAGTCATGGTACTGGTAAGGACGAAGGCGAGACCAAAACCTGGGCTAGTGGAGATCTGGGGCAGAACGGAGAAGACGAAGGAAGTGGAGAAGGAAGAGATGTTGGAGGAATTGGAGTTTGGTTTCATGGCTATGGCGTTGGGGTAGAAGGATCGTCCGAAGGAGTACTGGTTGGAGTCGTTGGTCATGCGGATGACGGTGTGGTCGATTCGAGCGTCGTTGATGAGAGTAAGGTTGGTGCCATTGACGACGCCGTTGAAGGAATTGAAGAGGAAGTCGAGCGCAGAGATGGGAGAGATCGGGACGAGGAAGAAGAGAAGGAAGAAGATCGTCCCCATGGCAGCGGAACCCGTCACCGGCGAGGGGACGAGGCGTGGGATTAGGTGGGTGGGGTTGTGGTCAGCATTAAACCACGAATCCAATGGGCTGAACAGATTCTAGGAATTATATCAGTTAACGATAACCTTATTATTTGTATACTAACTTTTAATCCCCATTACTGATTATCAGGGAGGGTGGAAATCAAAAAATTAAACCAGGCTTCTTCTCCTTCTCCTTCTTTTTGGTTGGGCCAATAAATAAGGTTTTTTTTTTCTAGTGAAAATAAAATAGAGGAAATGATGATTTAGAGATTGGAATTGGAATTGGACCTACACGGTAGACACCAAGAAAAAGCAGGTGTGGAGATAATGAATGATTAAAAATTTGATATAATGATATAGATGTGCTTAGTGATAATATAAGGTCATTTGTTATTCTCTAACATTCTATGGACTGTAGACATTGCTGCTGGCTGCGTTGGCTTTATTTAATGTGTGTGCGTGGAGGATAAGGCAGCTTCTTGGCTGCATCCACTGAAAGGCAAATTGGGCGACGAATTGCGTTGAAATAATTAGGATGTTAATTCAA
Organism: Leucaena leucocephala; assembly: GCA_037074615.1. Taxonomy (NCBI): domain Eukaryota; kingdom Viridiplantae; phylum Streptophyta; class Magnoliopsida; order Fabales; family Fabaceae; genus Leucaena; species Leucaena leucocephala. Next base: position 22,254,355 of record CM073538.1, on the reverse strand, counting down.
ATGCGATTCATTGTTTTAGTGAAAAGGATTGGATTTGGTTTAATCCACTCAATAATGACCTATGTAATTAGTCACTGTTAGTATCATAAAATTCTTTTGGCTGCAAAAAATAAATCATATTAAGCACAACAAGTAGTAATTAATCATAATCATTTTAGCCACTAATGCTTAAACTGTTAATATGTTAAAGCTGTGGATATTACTAATTCCTCAGATGTCAGGCAGAGATATCACATACAGTAGTTTGATTCAAGTTTTTATTTTATTTTTTCAATTAAATCTAGAACAGACACAATATATACTTTTCCAATGAGGTATATGCCGTATTGCATCAGTTAAGTGGGCATAAAAAAGGCTTCATTCCAAACAAGAGAACGTTAATAAACCCAGATCTGAATGCATTATTGAACAACTTACCCTATGTGCTCGTTCTCATATATATAACACGACTCCTATTCTCTACGATGCGTGTGCGCGCGTAAATCTGGAGAAGGGGAGCTGAATGAATATTGGAAGAAGCAAAAGCAGATCTCTCTTGGCATATAGTTCTGGAAAATCCAGATTTTAAACAATATTTTTGCTATCAATTTTATTTTAAGGAATGCGCACTCAGATATGAGCGTGTGTGAGAGCAGCAAGGCTGGCTGATAGCAATGGGGTGAGAGTCCCACATCGGACAGATAAAAATTGGTAGAGAGAAGGAGTGAGTATAAAAGGAACGGAAGGGGCACAGTTGCAACTTACTTACCTAGACGGGTTCAATGGAGGATCAGCAAGGTCCATAGCCTAGGCATATGGCCTCCATTGCACTTTGGAGGGGTGCTTGCCTAAGGTCTACCTGATTTGTGGAGTCTACGTCATAATGTGTGTTAGTAGGGGCCTGCGTTCTCGCGGCCCCTTACCTGTTCAGAGACCAAGTACTTCTTTATAATTTGGTGGCCGGGTATAGTGTATTGGGCTAAGGTTTGTGTTTGTTATAGTGGGCCTTAGTTATTCAGAGATTTCTTTTTAATTCGGGGACCCACTACAGTGTTTTGGGGCTAAGTTTATGTTTAGTGTAGTGGCCCATATAAAGTATGTGGGTCCTGATGTTAATGTTGTTAAAATTTTAAAATTATTATCAATAAAGTTTATTAATTAGATGTGATTATTGAGCTAGTTAGGGAAGATGAAAGCAAAGAATAAGGTAGAAAAAATTAATATATTAGGAACGTGAATAATGGAGTTGTATGAAAAAAAAGATCGATATGGTTCTCTCGTGTGCGGGTGTTTATAATATATATATATATATAGAGAGAGAGAGAGTAGTGATGTGAAAGACACAACATAAGGGTGTGTATGATGGGTAATCGAGCTGGTTCTTCACAAGTGTGCAAGGGGACAGAATATGAGGCTTGAAGCCTAAAACAGCAAAGCAGAAACAAGGAGCAGAGATTGCCAACACGTGGCATGCAATTGTGGGGGCAGGGTCACTTCTTCGTGGAATAATAGTATAATTGAAACCCAAACATGCAAGTGCTGGTATGTTGCCAAACATCGTCTTATTATTCACAACCCTTGTTCCTCTCTCTCATTTTCATTACGCGGTAAACTAGATTTTTTTGGGCAAGGCCTCATTTCGACGTATGTAGTTTTGATGTTTGAACATTATATTTGACAGATTGAAAATAAGATCCTAATTTTGAAATGACTACAAATTCAAATTTATGTTATCTAGCGTTACTAATATTTTCACTTCAAATCAAATTAGCAATAGAAAGTAATCCCTATATCGCCTCGAATTAATATTTAAATTTTTGTATAATTTATTAAATATCTATGTCTTAAATATGATTACCTCTAATAGATAGATATTTGTTATTATAAAAAAGAATTTATAAAATGAGAAAAAGAAATAATTGACATTTTTATGCAGTTGATTATTTGATTGAATTGAATATCCAAAATGGAATTGGCAGGAAATAGATGAATTACAACCTTAAAGTCAAGGTTTGATGCCTTGTTTTGGTGTAAATGGCAAACAAATTAAAAAGAGAGAGCTAGGAGTAGAAGAAAGGAATATGTAAATGAAAAAGAAGTAATCCAAATTTTGTATTTGGGAGGAAATCCCATCAATTTAAGCTGTGGTGACTCTAGTTAGTTAAAGCAAAACTATTTTGAGGTTCTTTGTAACCAAAACCCTTCCCTACACGTTCCAAAGAATCTGACATGAGTCATATGTTCTTGTGCCCAAATTTCAATGGGGATCGGTCCTTTTATATCCATATATTCAAGAAAAAAGCAAGTTTCCGTCTAATTGGGATTGAATTAGAATAAATACCATGATAATTAAAATATATAAAAAATATTTATATATAATCAGTGAGAAATTTACTTTTTAAATAAAAATATATTAATTCATTAATAAATGTAAACATTCTTATATAATCCATGCATAATTTAACAAAATAAAATTCCTAAAATATAAATATAATTGATTAACTGCTATTTTTGTTTAACTCAAACAATATTATTTCAAACTTAAAGACAAAACATGTCAAGTTGTACAGCTAATTAATCTCAATTATTTCAGATTTTGGCCAGTTTAAATGAAAAATCAGACTAGTCAAGTGACCAATTTATGAATTTCTATATCAATCCAACCTACCTATCTATCTATCTACATTTTCGTATGCTAAAAAAAAATAGAGAGAATAGAACAAAACAAAAGGTGAGTGATGACTCATGAATAACTTGAACAGAACCCTTAGTGTCAAAAAAGGACGCACGTAATATTCTTCAAAAATTAGATTAAAGGTAGGTAGGTAGGGTACGTGTGGTAATATGATGCAACTAAATCAGAAAAAGAAAAAAGGTGACTAGATATGCACCAATAATCCCTAGTATGTGTGTTCATGGCTTTCACTTTATTAGGACAATTGATATATTTTATTAAGGAAACTGTTATACATATAAAAATTGAGATTCGAATTCACCAATGCTTATTTAAGTGACGAGAATCTTTATCACTCATATCACTTTAAATTAATTATATTTTTATATTTTATATCATTTTAATTCACTGGATAAAATAGAAAATATGAAGTAATATGTGTAATTCTTACATTAAAATATTAAAAGATTGATAATATTAATTAAAATTAAGAATATAAACGAGTGTTACATAATGTACTAATGTCTATTATTTAAATATTTAAAAAATAATTGAATGAAAATATAATAATATATAGGCAATAATGGTGGAAAGAAATGAGATTAAGTACAAAAATATAAAGAGAAGATATGTAATACAAGTTAGACTATTAATATTTATGTATGGGATCTCATATTTTGGAATAATTAGACATGAAGCCCAAAAAGAAGGATACTTACTTAATTAGAATTAATAAATTATATGATATTAATTATAATTTTTTAAATCTGATAATAAATAATAAATTCGTATCCTAAAATATATTTGTAGGCTTTTAAATTCTTAATACTTGTATCCTAAGAGAAAAAAATACTCTCACCTTAAAATAATTTTTTTAATACTTTGTATTCCAAGGAAGAGGATGTCCGCATCTAGCGCCAACAACCCAATCGCTTTTTTTTAAAAACAAAAAACAAAAAACACAATTGCTTACCAAAACAAATTTAACAATTTTGTAGATTTATAAACATCATATATTAAATTAAGCGTGTGGGCCCCACTTTCGGTCTATAAAGTCCCACCCTCCCCTCTTTCCGGAAGTTTTCAAGGACCTACTCCACTTTCTCTCTTTCTCTCTGTAACTTTCCGGTGACACTTGGAAAATCATGGACTCCAAACACACTCCTACACTGAAATTCCTCTGTAGCTACGGCGGCAAGATTCGTCTCCGTTCCACCGACGGCGAACTCCGTTACATCGGCGGCCACACCAGAGTCCTCTCTGTTGATCCTTCCATTTCCTTTTCAGGTTTGTTTGTTCCTTTTCTTTTCTTTTTATTCTCTTATTATTATTACACATGTGGTTTGATTTTGACGATTCAGTGGTGTCAGTTAAATTGATCTGTGTTTTTTCTGTTTACAGACCTTATGGTAAAGATTGTAGAGTTCTGTGGTTCGTCTGTGACTTTGAAGTGTTCATTGCCCAACGGAGACCTCGAGACGTTGATTTCCATTACTAACGATGAGGATTTGGCCATTACCATCGAAGAATATAACCGAGCTTCGTCGTCTACGGCTGACCCGTTGAAGATCAGAGCCATTCTTTCGTCGCCCAGCTCTCTCAAGAAAGTATTTCCTCCTCCGTCTTCGCGATCGTCGAGCGCCAACATCTCTTCGACTGGATCATCGACTCTCTCCTCCGCCGAATCATTGCCGCGTTCCCCTGCAAATTGCGTTCTCCGTCCGGTCGCGTATCCGGGAGGAGTCCGTTACGGTTCGGGAAAACCGTGCTGCTCTTCGGGTCAATTCTACAGAAGCTCTCGATTCTTGAACCGTGAACCTAGCTGCCCCAATTCCTGCAATCTCTGCCACTGAGTCGATTCTCAACAAATTAGGGTTTTAGGACTGTATCGAAATCGGACGACAGAAAGAACAATTTTAAATCAAAATGGATGATGATGAAAAATTTAGCAGCCTATAAAAATCTACAGAGTACATGTAAAAAGGATATAAGAGTACAGTACAGTTTATTGAACACAACGACTTGTTTAATTTGATGTCTGTGGATCTTAAATTTTTGGATTGAAGCCATTCCTCCGTCCTATTCATAACCTTTAAATAACCAAATTTACATTCAAATGTGATGCTTTTTAAACAGTTCAAGAGGTTGGCGTTTTGCGGACACATTTGGCATGGTGCCTTGTGCAGAAATAGTTTTTATTGGTATCGACCCATATTTGGATGCTTAAAAAATTGAAGATAATAAATATATAAAAAAAATATATTTTTTTCAATTAGGTCATTATTTGTAAAGAGACATGAGAAAAATAAATGATGGAAAGATATAATTAATTAAGAATAAAATTAAAAAATATAATAAATATTTAAATAAATTCAAAATGAAATATATAAAAAGGACCACACTAAACCCCCGGTCCTAAATTAAATTAGAGTGGAGTTATTAATGTACAATAAATAGAGGAGTAGGATTTTATTCCAAAGAAGGCGGAGATATTGGCGTCTTAAAATTCTGGGCTGTAGAATGCTCATTTTCCGTGTGAATTTGACCATCAACGATGAAGAGTGAGCGAGATTGTGCTCAATTTGGTGGTCAAGACATTCTAGTTGATTTGTATCAACGGTACCAATATTCTAGTTGCTCCATTTGGGATTGTGACTTGTGGTACTACTATTTTACAGAATTTTTTTGAAACTAATTTTTTTTAAAAAAATTAGACTTACATACGATCTAACAGTAAGATAAAATATCTCTTCCTCTTAAACAATATTAATATAGGATAGGGTAAGCTATCTATTATTTTTAAACATAAATTTAGACACTAAAAAATTAAGATGTCTCCTAAAATATTATCATTAAAACTGTAATAAAATAATATTTATTAAAAATTAAATATATTTTAAATAATTATATATTATATTCTTTAGTCAATTGAAACAAATGTATTTTGCAAATTGGATTCTTCTTCAAACCCAAAGCAAGAAATAGTCAATCGCAGCTGCTGCAGGCTCGTTGGACTAACGACTTTTCTTGTTTACTTGTTAAAATGCACCAAAAAATAGCCGGTCAAAAGGATTATAGAGAAAAAATAACTCCTAATATAAAATAAATATCTATTTTCAACACCAAAACAATTAGAATTGGATATCAAGATTAAGATTCTATTAGAAAAAAGGTATCAAGATTATATTGTTTTTTTAAAAAATAATTTCGGCCAACAAACATCAAAGATATGAAGATGCAAATTATGAGATTTTATTTTATAATAAATTATGATAATAAGTATATGCGTTATAGTTATATTATATATAATAAATATTTTTATGTTAAAAATTATGAAAGATTCATGAGCCTCTTAAATTATATTTGTGTTCGAAAATTATTTTGTATACAACTAAAATATATTACTCTTTCATGTTGGAGTTGTAATTTTTTTCCTTGATACACTGGAACGGAAAATAACGCAGTGCAAGCTAACACCAGATGACTCAAGCATCATCCGCATCACTACTGATAACTTGTAGCTTAACTTTCCAATATAATCCCATTCAAGCATATTCTGAAGCTCTTGGATGACTGACTACCTAGGTTGATGTCTCCGCCGGCAAGTTGTTGGATGGCTTCCGAAGAATCGCTTGGAAGGATAACATCTCTCTCCCCTAAGTCCCAAGCCCTTTTTAAACCTTAACAATCATGCCCACAGCTTAGCTGTTAGATTGTGGAGGAAACCTTCAACTAGGTCGTTGAATATTAAATTCTATAATAATTTCCAAGCGCCATCCTAAACACTTGATCTTGAATATTAACGTATGGTATATCTTGACTAACACAATATATAGCGTATCAAACATCTTATACCTTGTTTCTCAATCGGTATTTGATGCATCCTTTATGACAGTGGCCGAAGGAAAGTTGAATCGAACATTAGAACAGAACAGGAAGCAAACTATGGCAATATGCGGAGCCAACGCATAATTTGGCACTCAACATGCTATATATTCTTACAAACAAATATACGAGTTCACATTCATGCACACATTCTTCAACCAGTTTCTTGCTCAGATTCCTCTGCATTGTCAACATCATCAGCATCATTCAAAGTCTTCCTTCTAGTTGCCGGTAGAGGTTTTTCCAATCACAATCAGGTTGCTACTCATCTTAACTGATTTCATTACACTGAAATGATTCATGGCCAACACTTAGAGATCATTTTGCTTTGCTAATCCCCTTTAAAATTTGCAATGATCCCAAGTAACCAGACTGAGTGCCGCAAGTTTTACTCATTATTGCTGTATACAGATCTTCCCATAGCTTGTAAAAATAAGACACTAGTCCCAAAAGAAGACGAAGTGAAGGGTAATCAGTCATAAAGGTTGCATACTTGTAAAGTACAAGCTAGTTTATTTACTGAGAGGATCTGTATGCTATGGGACAATTCAGTTGTTGATGGCATTCGCATATAGCAATCCAAATCTATGGAAAACTAGTCTGTCTCAGACCAGGAATCGCCATTCGCTAATATAAGCTATGTCAAAAATCTAAGCAAATTTATGGGACAATTGAAACTGAAAGGGCAACTTATCAGTATCACCACATAGAAATACCAGCAGCTTCTAACCATTTCTCATGATTTTGAACTTCTGAGCTAAACTATGTGCCCAACGACCTATGGCCATTATAGGTGTTCTTCAATAAAGGCAATGAATTAAAGCATTCAAAATCCATTATAGGTGTTCTTCAACAAAGGCAATGAATTAAAGCATTCAAAATCCTAAAGCTTTATGAAATCTAAAACTCTAAAAAATGTCCCAAAGGATATTGCTGACGCCACAATCGCCTTCACATAAGAAAACCAGCATCCCCCAACTAAATTCTTTGAGGTACTCTCTTGACCGAATTGTCAAAGCAGAAGTGCGATTTCCAAAATAATGGAATACAAGTATGGAAGGCAGGTGAATCGATCGGGGGGAAAACTCATGGGGGGATATACCGAATACCTTTTCTTCCAAATCAGACTCCTCCATGGCGAGAAAGAGCTCTTGTTATGGGGATGAGGACACCGAGATGGAAGTAGAAACGACGTGGGAATCGTATCCGTCAATTACAGCTTCTCTTGTTTCAGACTGAGACAGTGTTCCTTCCTTCTTAGTTCTTACTTGCTTCGTCTCTCAACTCTTCGACTATGGAGCTCCAGCTGTGAGAAGCACCACTGTGGTCCCTCGATTCCAAACGGCGATGATAGATCCGTTTGACGTACAGTTTGCTTTGCTATATACCCATTAACGGATTCTTTCCGACTTCTCTTAACGTTTTATTTCTATTCATCCGTCCATTGATTTTCTATCTGAACTCACTAAATTTAATTTTTTTCGTTTTATTAAAATATCATTTCTTAAAAATTTATAATTTTTTGAAGAATAAAAAGAAGGAATCTAGGATTTGACTCCAAGTTATCAGGAGGATCCTAAACTCCTTGAATATAAAAGCCTGGGTGATGCTGAAAAATGAGTGATTCACTTATTGGGTTGATGAGAGTTGTGCTTGTGTGATTCATTTTTGCCGTTCTTTTCGCTTTCTCTTTTTGTACCACCTGAATGATGGAGGTTGTGACTTGTAAGTTGAGCAAGTACAGTTCACTCTCTCACTTTCTAACATTTTTAGAATTGAACTTATTTAAAATTCATACACATTTACATAAAGAATATTTTTTTCCCATAATTATTTGATTGAGTCAAATTCAACTAATATCTAATGTAATTAGAGTAGCTCTCTCTCAACCTCGTGACAAGTTATGAAGGGCCAAAAGCAGGAGGTTAGTGTGAGACAGGGTAAGTCGAGAAGATAAATGTTGACGGTGCATTTTCCAATCTCACGAACGGCATAGCTTGTGGAGGGATCCTGCGTGATGATCAAGGACAACATTTGAGGCTTCATGTTTAACTTACATGGAGGGGATGCCTTAACAGTCCAGATCTGGGGCTGTCTTCAAGGATTAAAAGTAGCTTGGGACATTGGCCTTCAGAAAGTATGCCTGGAATCTGCTTCAATGGAAGCTGTTCATCTGATATTGAACAGAAAGAGCGAGGGGCATGCTGATAAAGTAGCCATTGATGAGGCCAAGGCTTTGATGCAGAGAGATTGGAGTGTAAGAATGATACACGTTAGCAGGTGGGCAAGTAAGGCCTCTGATTACCTTGCAGAGGAAAGCTTATCCATAATGCCGGGGTTTCATCTGATCCGACATGCTCCCCCTGAGCTCGAACGAATCATACACATGGAGCAGGGATAACTGTGGCTGTGTTTATTTTCCTTGTTATATCAAAAAAGAAAAAAAAGTAGCTCTTTCAAAGATTTTTTTTTTTTGTATTTACGTACCCTCGAATTCGAATTCAAATAGTAGAATTACAAATGACTTATCATGCATTGAGAGGCATCAAAATCTTGATAGGGTAAACTTTCTACCGTTGCTTTTTCACAGTGCATCTCTTTCGTCATCATCTTGCAAGTCTTTAATTTCATCTTCTGCAACTTCTTTTACCGCCGGCCAAACATGTCACTCCTTTTGGATAACATGCCAAATATAGAATAGAATGAATCAACGTAAACAAAGTCCACTCACTCATATTCCCAGTGGCTTGCCGTTTCTTTTGCTTAAACCTCTTGGCACCGCAACATGACGTACAAGCTCCACCCACGATCGCGTTTCAAGAAAAGTTTCGGTTTTAAGGGCATTCAAAAAATCAAAAGCTGACGTACTAATCTGTAAAACCACGAGCAAAAGCCATCTTACACAAGTTACGATGCACCCATCATTCTGACTCATTGTTCCCTTAATCGCAAATTCCATTAAACCGCCAATCTTCGTGTCCTTTTCTTCCTCTTCCACGTTTTCTCACGCCTTTCCACCGAAACCTTGCTTTATCAGTAAACCCTCCATTGAAACCCTTTTTTTCCTTTCAGCATTATTCTCTACTTTGCAGCTTGTTTAGGCAACATTTTTTTTCCGATGTTGAGGCTTTATGTTTGTGTTTTAGAAGGCAAAGACTTGCCCGTGAAGAATTCCTACGTGAAGCTTAAACTCGGCAAGTTGAAGTCCAATACTAGGATATTGAGGCACACCTCCAACCCTGTTTGGTATGAAGAGTTCGTTTTCAGGGTTCATGACGCAGCACCCGACGAGCTTATCGTTTCTGTTTTCAATCATAACGATAAATCCGTAGTCACCGATTTGTTGGGCGAGGTACGGATTCCGGTAGGCTCAGTTGCCTCTGACGATAAGCAAACCTTGCCGCCTACATGGTTCTCTCTTGAATATCCCAAGACTGGGAAATTTGTCAATACATACTGTGGTTTGTTAAATTGTTTCCCTGTCTGTGCCTCAAACTATCTTTGTCAGCTTGCATTTCACAGTCATTTTCATCAATGGGCGCATCGAACAAGTTTTGGATTAGAAATTTAGATGCTTATTTTCTATTATTCTAATCTGAAATTTACAGATAAACATAATTACAGGAGTATTGGAAATTGTGTGCTGGGACGACAATCGGTCTTTCATGCACTGGGTTTCCAGTCACTGAGTTTTTCGTTTATGGCCTCGAAGTTCGCTTCTGTCTCCTTACTCTATTTTACTTATTCCAGTTAGCCTGAAGATTAATATTTGCTTAGGATTTGAAATGGAAAAGCAATAATGTAATGTGTCTAAAGCATGGTTTAATATACTGCTGCTGCACTTTTGCGTTCTCTTTGATTGTATTTTCATTCTGCTCTGTTCGTTGCAGTTCATTATTCCATTGTTATTAAGGTATCATCTAATTAATACTTATGTGATCAGGGAAAATCCTCCTTACTATATCTCTTCGTGGTAAAGGGCATGCTTCTTTCCTCAATCATATGCATACTCCAAGTTCCAATGTTGCTATGGAGGACCCTAAAGACTTTGCAGGTCCACGCATTTCATCTCAGGACTTTTTTATCCCCAAAGTTCCTCGTAGACAGTTGATGAAGGTTGTTGCTAAATATGCTAATCGTTTGGACAAAGTTTTCAGCAAGAAAGAAGAAACTTCAAAAGGTGGTGATGATTCTGCAGAACCACCCAATTCATTATCTGATAATGAAGAAATAATTGTTGGTGATGATCCATCTCCTTGTAGCTTTGAAGAAGCCATTGCATTGATGGAGTCCAGAGATGATACACTAGAAATGCCTGAAAATCTGCCTGGTGGTATCCTCGTAGATCAGATTTATGTAGTGTCTACTTATGATCTCAATGGATTTCTTTTTGCTCCCAATTCACAGTTCAGGAGAGAGTTGGCAGAACTGCAAGGAACAACACATGTTCAAGAGGGGCCCTGGACATGGAAACCTGGAGATATGTCTTGCTTAACACGAGTTGTTTCGTACACAAAAGCTGCCACGAAGTTAGTTAAGGCAGTTAAAGCCACCGAGGAGCAAACCTATGTTAGGCTGAGTCAAGCGGAATTTGCCATACTTGTTAATGTAAGCACGCCTGAGGTCCCGTATGGGAATTCATTTAAGATTGAATTACTTTACAAGATAATGCCCGAAAAAGAGCAATCTGCAGAAAAATGCTCTCATCTTGTAGTGTCATGGGGCATTATGTTCATGCAAAGCACAATGATGAAATGTATGATAGAAGGGGGTGCTCGTCAGGGATTGAAGGAGAGTTTTGATCAGTTCTCCAACCTACTTGCTCAGAAATTTAAGAAGCTAGACACCTCAGATTTATCAAACAAACAACAGTTCTTGGCAACTATGCAAACAGGAGATCAGTCCAATTGGCAGCTGGCAATTAAATATTTTGGGAATTTTACAGTAGTTTCCACCATTGTCTTGTTTTTATATGTGTTGGTGCATATCCTCCGTTGTGGTGGTCCAAATGAAATCCGAGGCTTGGAATTTAAAGGAATAGAATTGCCAGACAGTTTTGGAGAGCTCATTACAAGTGGAATGTTGGCCATCCAGCTGCAGCGTGTCTACAACATGCTATTTCACTTTTTACAAGCTAGATTCCAAATGGGTAAGTGTAATGTGCTCACAAGCTGGAAACTTATCCCAACTATCATTTGAATTTCATTTTGAGAATTTCCATGCTTGCTATTTCGATTTAGACTTCATCTTAGGGTTCAATTATGAGTCCCATCTGTTTTGACAGGAAGTGATCATGGTCTGAGAGCCAATGGGGATGGATGGGTTCTAACTGTAGCCTTAATTGAGGGGGTTGATCTGGCATCCTTAGAGTCATCAGGGTTATCAGACCCTTATGTGGTTTTCACCTGCAATGGAAAAACAAGGTCAAGCTCTGTCAAGCTTCAAACAAGAGCTCCTCAATGGAATGGTGTGTTTTTTTACTTATTTAATTTGGTACTTATTTGCATTAATATATCTTTTACATGGATGCTTGTTTACTGGTACTCTATTAATCTTTCAACGAATATGCAGAAATATTAGAGTTTGATGCGATGGAAGAACCGCCGTCAGTTTTAGATGTGGAAGTGTTTGATTTTGATGGTCCATTTGACCAGGCTGTTTCCCTTGGACATGCTGAAATCAATTTCTTGAAGCACGCATCTACTGAATTGGCAGACATGTGGGTTTCCCTAGAAGGAAAGCTTGCCCAGTCATCCCAATCGAAGTTACATTTGAGAATATTCTTGGACAATAATAAAGGAGTTGAAACAATTAGGGGTTATCTAATGAAGATTGGAAAGGAAGTAGGCAAAAGGGTAAGACATTAAGAACTGGATACACCTTCTCTGAGCCTGAGTATGTAATCATTTGAAAAACTAGATAAATTTCCCCGCGCAACAAAAATACAAATATTGTAGTGTTAGGCACCTTGTCAAATTCTTTTCCATGTGACTTAGAGAAACACATGTAGCATAGTAATTGACGTAACTGATGGTAATTCTAGCGCAAATGATGATCGTCTGCCTAAAGGATGGTTAACAAAAATTCATACAAATGATCGCAGTGATTTGGTTTGAGAGTTACAATAGAAGATGTTCCACATTATCGTTACTGCAATGAGTTAATATGTACTATATATATAAGTTGAAGGAAGTATGGAATTAAATTCAACATGTCCTGTAATATTGTTTGTTTCTGCTGGCCTTAAAGTTACACCGCTAACTGTTGTCAAGAAAGAAAGAAAGAAAAAGAAAAGTTATACAGCCAACTTATTCTCTATTCTGTTTTGGAACTGTATATCTAACCATTGGCAAGTGGATGGCAGCTGAATCTTCGATCCCCTCAAAGAAATTCCACATTCCAGAAATTGTTCGGATTGCCTCCAGAAGAATTTCTAATAAGCGATTTCACGTGCTACCTGAGGAGAAAATTGCTTTTACAGGTGCTGCTTATGGTTGATATGTTTGTTCAAAACTTACTCAAAATAATGTATTCGGAGATATAGAACCTCATAAACCTTAACATCTAAAACCTTTTGGTTGCAGGGTCGGCTGTTCCTCTCTGCAAGAATTCTGGGTTTTTATGCCAACTTTTTTGGTCAGAAAACCAAATTTTTCTTCCTCTGGGAAGATATTGAAGACATCCAAGTGCTCCCTCCTTCAGTGGCGTCTCTAGGCAGCCCTACGCTAGTCATAATTCTGTGGAAGGATCGAGGTCTTGATGCTAGGCATGGTGCAAAGACTCAAGATGAGGAAGGCAGGCTTAGGTTCCATTTTCAGTCATTTGTTTCATTCGGTACAGCCTCCAGGTAGTGTGATCTTTCATGTTTAGATTCTCATTATCATCTACAGAAGCGATGAAATTTTTCTGCTTTTACCTGACAGAAAAATAACTCCTTGTTTTAAATCAGGACAATAAAGGCCCTGTGGAGAACAAGAACATTGAACCCTGATCTGAAAGCTGATCTTGCAGAAGAGCAGGACGATCAAGAAGAAGCCCTTGTAATTCCTGATGAATTTGGATCTATGCTGGATGAGGAAGCAAAGATGTCCAAGATTTACTCAGCAGATTTTCCAATCAAGGTAAGTTAGTGGTTGCTTGTCTCACAGACAAAATTAACTTTTTTCATGTGATTTCATGGATCGATCGAACTAAAGACAAGTTGCTTAGAGACCAGAAATAATATTCATGTTCACCTAATTTCTAATAGTTGACCTTAAGCATCGATGCACTTGGAAGTTTTCCAGCCTTTTGAATCAACATTTAAAGGTTTTATTGCTATCTGAAAAATTAACTGATTCCTCCTGATTTAAGTCAGTGAATTTGGCCTGAAGGAGGTTGCCATGTATCTTCGGCTTCTTTGCTTACAAAATCCATAAGCTGACCAGATCAGCAAATCATGAATAAACATGTAACCTTAGGATGTTGTCTTGCTCTTTCCAGCTGTAAACTAGCATATTTCTTTCTTCCTACTAGATGAGCGTGTATTATTCCCCTTGTGTTTCATGTGCGCATTGTATTTAGAAAGTTTTTGTGGCTTTATTGTTTCTGTTACTCTTGTAGATGAGATCGTTGATGGAACTGTTTGATGGAGGAAACTTGGAATATAGGGTTATGCAGCGAACTGGATGTATCAATTATGGAACAACCTCCTGGGAATCTCTGAAACCCGATGTGTTTGAAAGGCGAGTTTCTTACAAATTCAATGGCCAGGTATCAGTTTTCGGTGGTGAAGTCACATGCACACAACAAAAAGTCCCCATTGAAAACACTGATGGTTGGATTGTGAACGAAGTCATGGCCCTTCACGGTGTTCCCTTTGCCGATCACTTTCGTGTATGTGAAACCGAACTCATTTTTCATATCTTACAGAAAAGTTGTTTGGTAGACTGAGCCTATTTCAGTGAGACATGGATTTGATATGCTTACGTGTTTCATTATGATTGGTTTGGTCTTCAAATATTTAGTTCATTGTGTTCCAAAATTGGGGTTTCACTTGCTGATTTATTTATTTCTATCGCTGCCTGCAGATTCATTTTAGATATCAGATTGAGAAATCTGCGCTGGATGATTGTGCTTGCAAGTGTGAAGCTTATATTAAGATAATTTGGTTTAAAAGCTCCAAGTTTCAGCAAAGGATCAATCAGAACATAACGGCTAAGTTTACAAATCGATTGAAGGAAATATTGGAAAGTCTTCAGAAAGAGGTTTTGTTCATGTCTCAGAAGGATAGCTCCATGGAAGCTTTAAGCTAGCATTCAGTACAAGCTGTAAGCTAGGTTGCTGTTTTCTTTATTTTCTTTTTTCTTTTTTATAATATTTTTCAGATTTTATTACCAAATATCTAGATTTATGGTTTGTGGTTACGCCTTCTAATATAAGTATCTCTTTTATAACTTGAATTTGAGATATAAAGGGATTTAAAGGGGGCCTTATATGGTTCTACCAACTTTATGTTGGTTGTTTTCTTTATTTTCTGTACACAACAAAAATGTATCCACATTTCTGGCATTTCTGTTCAGTTATAGCAACATGATTTTTCATGCCAGTTATAGTGATGTTCTTGATAGTTTTAGAGTATTTTAAATCACTCAAAAACGATTGGATGAACCAGTGGCAAAAATCTAATTGTCAATATCATAATATGTCATTGGAACCCTTCTCTTTTAAATCTAATTATCACTGACGAATACACTATTTTGCCTATTTTTTTTAATAATGGTTTATTTTGTCAACAAGCATTTAGTAATAACGATTCAACCGTTTTGATGTTAGTAGAATTATCAATCAAATACTCTTAATATCTTTTAATGTATAATTTAATTAAAAATGAGTTTGAGTCATACTTTTAATTTTTTAGTTTATAAGATGTAATCAATAATTCATTTTACTTTAATCTTTACAAGATTTTAAATTCTATTATAATAATTAATTAGTAATCCTATTAATTAATAGTATAATATTTTAAATTTTTAATCATAATAGTAATTCATAATAATTCTAAATAATTAATTATAATATATTTTTTCCCATAGGAGAAATCTCTAGTTGAAGCGACAAAATGAAAATCATTCTAAAAATGGATTATTACAAGTATTATTATTATTCATGAAAATATGTCTTAAACAACATCATATTATTATTATTGTTATTCCAGTTTATTCAGTAGCTGATTTTTGTCTTCTAATAATAAGAAAAAGTGTTACTCGGAGAGGTATTTGAAAAGATCAAAAGGGCTGACAGTTTATCATAAAAGAAAGAAAGAAGGAAGGAAGGAAGGATGACAGTTATGGCAGTTGTTACTGTAAGAAGATGTAGGTGTAAAAGTGACACGTGGCAGGTGGATGCATGAAATTCGGCTATCAGTTAGAAGAATCCCCGCGCGAATTGCTCACAGCTTAGGAGCAAAGCTATGCCCACCTTGTCGTAACATACAACAGTGACAGATATTCTTGAAGCACACCCAGTAAGGGCGATACATTCACAACACTTCACAACCATCATCGTTCATCGCTCACACTCACACAGAGATAGCCGTCACCACCATCATCAGCCATGGATCCCAACCCTGGAAACTTCCCTCTTATCTCCTCCTTCATGTCCCGTCTCCCTCCTCTAGCTCCCACTGCCGCTTCCAGTTCTGAGCTCTACGATATCAAAAAGCTTCCATCCTCCCTCCCATCCCTCTTCCTCATCCTCTTCCGGTTTAAAAAATCCTGAACTCGTCGCCCAGATGCCCCGCATCACTGACCCGAAACTGTTGGCTTCCATTATCCGCACCATCTACGACATCGCTTAGACCCGATCCATGCTCAGGATCCTCGGCCACAGACCTGACCATGAATCCGTCGACAATGCCAAGGCCAAGCTGGCTGATTTGGATGCCCATTTGTCCCGACAGCTCGAGGAGATCGTTCTCTCGCCTAAGCCTGCTCATCTCGAAACCCATCAATGGCGGAGTCGGCTGGCGGAGAAAGAGAAGGCGTGCAGGAAATTAGGGGAGGATGAGAAGCGAGTGTATAAAGCAGTGATACAATTGGATGAGATGCACGATACGTACGAGAAGTATCTGAAGGATGCGGAGAAAAGACTGGAAGCGATTTACAATTCCGTCGACGGAGTACCAGATCCCGAGGAAGAAAAGTCGGAGACGGAGGAGGTAAATGAAGAGGTGGTTGGGATTCTGCAAAAGGCCTATGGACAAGGGAATTGAGCTTTCGAATCGCAGCCTGAGATTGCTTCCGGAGGCTTTTTGGCGGATTTCGGGTTTGCTGGTGCTTGATATTTCCACCCATCAGCTGACGGTAAGCGTATTTAGATTTCGCTTATGCCGTATTAAAATTCTTCATTAACACAATCACATTCTGATTCGCATCCATCAAAGTTCATTGTGGATATCTAATATATGCACATATTGTGATTTATTTTGAAAGCAAAGGCTTCATAGAGCGGGCAGGTTTTTACGAGTTTATTTGTTCTGTTATGATTTTACGTATGTAAGAGCATTCTGTTCTGTGTGACATAACAGGAGATTCCTGACGCGGTTGCCGGACTCCAAAATCTTGAGGAGCTTAACGTATCTGCAAATCATTTGGAATCACTTCGGGATTCAATTGGGTTGCTTCAAAAGTTGAAAATCCTGAATGTCTCGACAAACAAACTTACCGCCCTTCCTGACTCCATCTCTCGGTGCAGGTATGTTTGTGACAACAAGCAGAAAAATCTACAACTAGAAATACTTATTTCCATATAACATGCAATAAATTTCAATGATTGGGTCATTGGTGGAGTCGGATTCTTGCCTCAACAGTCTCAGGTATTTGCCTACAAATATTGGATATGAGTTGCAGAACTTGAAGAAGCTGTTGATTAATCTGAACAAACTTCGGTCGCTTCTCTCAACTGTTTGTGAGATGAGATCCTTGCGCTATCTGGATGCCCATTTCAATGAGCTGAATGGACTTCCAAGCCAATTTGGAAGATTGACTAACCTTGAGGTGCTGGACCTGAGCAGTAATTTCATCGACCTTCAAGAACTTCCGGCGACATTCTGTGATCTGATTAACCTCAGGGAGTTGGATCTGAGCAACAACCAGATCAGTGAACTTCCAGACACATTTGGTGGGCTGGAGGATTTGAAGAAACTGAACTTGGAGCAGAACCCTCTCGAAGTGCCACTAGAATAGGTAGTGAGGCAAGGAGCTCAAGGAGTGAGGAATTACATGACAATGTTGGTGAACATATTGAACGAGGAAGAAAGGAACAGGGTGACGATGC
Source organism: Leucaena leucocephala (assembly GCA_037074615.1). Taxonomy (NCBI): domain Eukaryota; kingdom Viridiplantae; phylum Streptophyta; class Magnoliopsida; order Fabales; family Fabaceae; genus Leucaena; species Leucaena leucocephala. The sequence continues at coordinate 22,236,501 of CM073538.1, read as the reverse complement.
AAGAACAAGCCGAGATGGGGTAGTTATCCCGAAGCACCTCCTGGTTGAATAACGTCTCTGAGAATGTTGCAGAATATGTGGCGTCTCCTGAGGGTACTCAAAAAGTTGCTTCCACTTGCATCACCTTCCTTGGTTGCTACTGATTCCTGTATGCCTAGCGACAGAACAATTCTGTCGGTCTTAAATTGTTGGATGCTCTAATTTAGCGGTACTTTTCGCAATGTTGTTTAGATTTATCCTTATGCATTTTCACTGATGCTGAATTATTATGTCAGAATGCTGACATTTAATTAAGTTTAACAAGCCGCTGCGGTTAGCTGGAATGGAACTATTCATGGATGCTGATCCCGACCATTTTCTTTTCCTTAAACTAGGATCAGTGTTTGTGTCTTCAGTTGGTAACTTGAATGGCTTCAATTTTGCTTTTTGAGATGACTGATTAATTAAAGTGTAATGATAGAGTCTGACTTTTCTGCGAGTGTGCATTAGAATAGCCACGACTTACCAGTGTCTCCCATTTATGTGCTGCACATGTTCTCAAATTCCTTCATCATTAATTGGCTGTGTAGCGCACCTAACTTTCTGCTGCGTTAGGTTTTTGTGTCCTTCCAACACTGCGTCTTCTCTTTTCCAGACCAAAACCACCATCTCTTTCTCCATGAAGACCACTATTGTTACGTTTACCTTGTTACTTTCCTTGGCTCTGTTCTGCGTTGTGGCTTCTTGGAGATCTGAATTCGGATGGTGGGTGCTGCCTTTGATTCTGGGACTGGCCTGGCTAATCATGGCCTTCCGAGCCACCATGGTCGCATGGATCACCGTATTCGTGCTGCTCACCTTCGCCGGCAACCGCCGCCGGGTTTTGGTTCGACGAGGTAGCCTCATCATCACCGGTGAAGTGACCAAGCACTTCGTCCCTCTTATATTCAAACGCAAGCGCTTCTTTGCTCTGGCGTGTGCCGCTCTGCTCATCTGGTTTGCTGCTCTCCGGTGAACTTATCAACCTAAAACAAGGTCAAGAATGAACATTTGTACGAGATTATTGTATTGTGTGTGTGTGTGTGTGTATCTTTATTATAATATATGTTTTAGTTTGTAACCACTAAGAGATGGAAGTCGCTCGAACCGAATTCAAGTAGCAACATCAGTTGTTTTTGTCTAGCATATTGCGTTATTTGTACAGCAATTTCAAGCGACTATGGCGACAAAACAGTTGTCTTTTACATTAAACCAAACAAAACAGAGAAAGGGATGATCCATAAACACCAAAATCCAGGGAAAAGAAAAAAAGTGAATACCCCTTACAGCTTATAGTTCAGAAATGGATTGCCTTTGTAAATTGAAAGTAAACAATTCATTCCTTTTTTTCATAATGTCATTCTCTCCCTAATTTTTATATTTTTTTAGTATTGTGGTTCCATTGAAATATGAAAACCAGGTGAATATCTCCCCGCTAATTTGTGCCTAGCATCAAATACAACTCAAAGTTCATCGCTTAATTTTATGAGCCCAACTATTTAACTATTGTTATAGTGGTTGATTTATATTAAATAATTTAGTGTCGTTTAAATAATATCTTAATTTTAAGTATTAGTGTATGTAAAAAATTTTTATTAGAAGATTCATCTATTATAATTATATATATGATATGAGTTATATTTAGATATAATTAAGATAAAATTTTAATAAATTAGATGAATAAAAAAATTAAAAAAAATATAGAGATAGTGATAAAAGTAAACAGAAAAAGTAAGAGTAGTCAATATCCACTCACACAGTTTGTACAATCAATCAAATTATTTCATTTATTATTAATTTCAACGGTCAAGAACCGCCATATGGCGCTACCTTCCCATCACCGCCGTCTTGAATCCAACCTGTCAGTCTATTACTCCCACCAATCGCACACAATTTGCACAATCAAGTGGAGGGCCCTGGCAGGAGACAAATTAGTTGCTTTTGAACTGATAATTATTACAAAATGGGTTTAGAAGGTCAAGGTATTGTCAGAAAAGTTGAAATCCACATTAATAATTACTCTCTTTCCCGATAGTGATTATATATATATAAAAAAATATTAAATTTAATTTTTTAAAATATATTTATATTATATACTTCTCAATTTATTTAAATTAATTAATTAATTATAATTAATTAATTAATTTTATTTTTTAAATATATTTAAAAAAATTAATTAAATTTTATAATTAAAATTATAGATATTATTAGAAAAGTAATTAATTTTAGAGGAAAGATTAATAGATTTCTTAACATTCATTCGTTAAGTAGGACTTTGCACAAAATACACACGCTTTCATAAAGAACATATGTGCATATACATATATAGGGCCAAAAGAATGCAGCTAGGTCCCATAGATTGAAACAAATTGGAAATAAGCCTAAAAAAATAACATAATGAATATGAAATCTTATATAATTTAAGATTAATTTTTTTAACTGTAAAAAAATATAATTACTCTTTACTTATATTCTCTTATACATACTATCTTCAATGTTAGAAAGGAAGAGAGAGAGTTAATACTGTTCTCTTTATTGTCTTTATCTTTTTTCTCTTTGCACCTCTTCCTCACGTTCTTCTTTTTCTTTGTTTTAATTTCAAACAAGCTGTTCAATTATTTTTTTAAACTATGTCTAGTTTAACACTAATCTAGAACGATGACCCATCTATATCACACTATATAGCCAAGTTGAGGATGCTTTTCATTCCCTTTCTTTTGATGAAGATTTTTAGGTTTTTCCATCTATAACACACTGGATTTAATTTTATCTATAGGTATGATTTTTTTCATTTTTACATAGCCAACAATGTAGATTACTACGTTTTATTGTGGTCACTTTCATAATAATCTTTAGGGATCTAATCTTATTTGACAATCTTGCACACTAACTTTAATGTTGTTAGTTATATGTTTGATAGAGTATGATTTGATATGGGAGGGGAGATGAGTTATTATTATAGCACGCGATAGTTGTTAATATGAGTAGTTAAGTTGTTAATAATATGTATTTGGTATAGGTTGTCATTATTGATGGCCAGATCATCTAGAAAATATCTATTTTATTATGTTTATCAGGGAGACAATTTAGAAATGATAGATGATGTCAAACATATGTTAGTAGTCAAGTGAAAAAAAGAATTGAGTCTCCATTTTAGAACAAAATGACTTATCACTATAGAAAATATCATGAGCCTGGACACACAGTTAAAACTTACAATAATCCAAATCCAAGATGAGAATCGGTGCTGGGCTATATAATTTTCTGTATAAATATAGAGCATGCTAATTTTTACTTTGTAAATAGCTAAGTAAAGTGATAATATTATTTTTTATTCCTTCATAAAAGAGTAGTTATTCGCTATTGGTAGAGTTGTTATTTTTTCAATTGTAGGGTTTTATTTTTTTTGTTATTCTAGTTGTCAGGTTATTATGTTTTAGTGGTGGAGTTATTTTTTTACATCATGAAGTTATTATTTCCAATTACAACAAAACCTATCAATTTGGATGACCCAAAATGCACTCTATATGCCTATCCAAGACCTAATATGAACCAAATAGATCTTAATCTGAGTGAAAAAATAATAACTTCACCACTAGAAAATAATAACTCTATGGTAAAAGAATAACAACTCAGGCGCATTTTTTTTCGAGAAATAAACCAAAAAATTATTGTATGGGTAGAAAAATAACAACTTCACCCTTTATTACTTCAAATACAATATTTTTACCCCTTCTATCATAGTTAACTCACAAAACAAGCCACTTGCACCTCCTTGCTTCCTACTTTAATGTCCTTTTAATATTATTTTTGTCCTAAATTAATAAAAATAGAGAAAATATCTTTAGTAAATTACTCTCCACAAACAATATGAACAGAAAATATGCTTTCTAGACAATCTGACTATCAGTAATGACAATTTATACTAGACATATATTATTAACAATTTAACAACTCATATTAACAACTAGCACGTATTATAATAATAACTTATGTTCTACTCCTATATGAGACCATGCTCTACCATTAATATTTTACCACAATCTTTCTAATGCTCATTCTTTCTTACTACACTCAAGTAAAACTGAAAAAATGAGTCAGTTGTTTAAGGTTTATCATATCACAATGGAAAGAGGAATCTAAGGAAGAATCAACCATCAGACCACAAAACATTCAAATAAGTCTATTTTTTCCTCCTCAGCATCATCTAAAACCCATTCTTCTTTAAAGAAAGAAACCATCGTTTTGTTCTCATCAAATTCAAAAGCTAAATAAATAAGCACAATATTAGTTTAGTTTTCAATCAAGGAAAATCATGTGCAGAATACAGAACCACATGCAAATAAGAAATTGCTCCTTTTCAATGTACGTAGAAATAATTGGAAATAGAGCTTGCAAATTTTAGAAGTGATTAATATCAATGACTTTTTTATGCTACCAAATGCAAACTAATCTTATCCCAAAAAAAGAATACAATATTTGCATGTTCATTAAGACGTGATGCATCAAATAGTGTTAAAATTGAATCATTAGTGCAATATGATAACTGTGTAAGTTTGTTCTCTCTTCTTCTTTATATTGTTATCCCTCTGAAGATTTAGCATAATCATATCATATATATGCCACACCATATCTATCATATATGGATTCGGATTATTTTTACAATTCCAATAAGAATTCAAAGTTAATCCAACTGTTTCGCTCAAATTTACAAACGCGTTGATAGGGTATATATTCATGAATTATATCCTTCTGCTAAGGGTAAGGGAGGTAGTGTAAATAGTAATCAACCTTTTTATACGAGGAACCGATCTTAAGAAAACGCATATATGATAAATCATTCTTTTAATGCAGAAAACGTACTCTTGACTGAAGACCAGAAAACAGTCAAGCTAGCAGATTTTGGCTTTGCTAGAGAGGAGTCATTGACAGAGATGATGACTGCCGAAACAGGAAGTTACCGTTGGATGGCTCCAGAGGTACTCTATTATGGAATGGATGTGCTTTCTCTGTATTTATATTCTTCTTTGAAATATGAGTACGTAAGGAGTATGGAACGATTACATCATCTCAAAATTGCAGTTGTATAGCACTGTGACACTGAAGCAGGGAGAGAAGAAGCATTACAACCATAAAGTGGATGCTTATAGCTTTGCAATTGTGCTGTGGGAGCTCTTACATAACAAACTACCCTTGGAAGGCATGTCAAATCTCCAGGCAGCTTATACAGCAGCCTTTAAAGTAAATACCTCTTTTCTTATCTAATATTTTTCCAAGTTCCTTGTATGATTTTATTTGATTAGTAATTTGAAGCACTCCTTGTGTTTTCAGAATGTTAGACCCAGTGCAGATAATCTTCCTGAAGAATTGGCTGTAATTCTAACTTCATGCTGGCAAGAAGACCCAAATGCCCGGCCCAACTTCACCCAAATAATCCAAATGCTTCTCAATTATCTTTACACGTTTTCACCTCCTAACCCGATTATTCCTTCAAGAATATTCACTTCTGAGAATGCCATCTTCGCACCAGAGTCCCCTGGCACTAGTTCTTTGATGGCTAATAAATGTGACAACACAGGGGATACTCCCAGAGGAAAGGAGGAACTTAAGCCTAATGGCTTTCGCTGTTGCTCCAGCCAATGCTTTTAATAATTGAATAAGAAGACATATCGTCTTCAATGGGAAAAAAAATAGATAAAAACGAGAATAGGTAAGATTCTAGTCCACTGACATCTTTTTGGCAATTGGTAAAATCTCGAAATGATACCTTTACACTTGCAGTGAAAATTAGTTCTCTGTTTATCTACTAAATCTCTGATGCAGATTTAAATGTAGGATTTCAATCATACTAATTAGCATAGTCATCTGGAAATCTTGTGTAGAGTTCCACCTATCGTTCTAGCATGTTAATTATAACTTGTATGGTGGTAACATTCTACTCTAGACATTCTGTGACAGTGGGGAGCCTTCTTGATGCCATGCATTTAGATCTCATAACCTCTTTCAGCATGTAAATTATATTTCCCAAAATAGCTTTAGTAGTTGATAGAGATCAAAGTAATACGAGACTTGGAAGTTTTACCTTGAGTAGTATGAGTTGTCCCAATGTAATACATAAGTAGGTTAATTTCCTCAAGGCAAGAGTGAGCTTTTAGGGAGACGATTCTCCATCTCTCACTTGATTGCTTATCATTTGGTGTGAAGGTGGTTGGCGGCTCATAAATCATAATGGACGTGAGGGTTCTAACCAATAGAAAGTTTACTGTTCTAACCAATAGAAAGTTTACTGTTGTAGAGGGTCAGCATAACTGCTAAAATATCGACTTCTCAACAACAGCCAATTAATAGGAATTAAGATCAATAGGGATGTTTTTAAGTCTCACATTGAATATCTTGAGTTGTCCAATATACATTGAATCCTAGATTGTAAGGGCTAGTTCTGTTTGTCGGGTCGGTGCCTAGCATTGGCAAATAAATATATTGAGCTAAGATTTTTTTTGGTACAAGAATTTGTTAGAAAAGAGTTAAGTTCACCAACGATTTAAGGGCAGGGCGAAATCTTTCTTCTTCCTAGATAATATTAATGTCAGGGGGGACAAACCATCTATTATTCTTAGGTATAAACTTAAGCACCTAGGAACTCTAATGCATCCCTAAATACCGTGACTGGAATCACAATAAAGTGGTACTTCCTAAGGATCAAATATGCTTCAAATAGTCACATGTCTCACTCAGTTGAGGTAAGTTAAGGCAACTTCTTGACAGCCATATTTGTTGTTTACTTTCGTTGCCGCATTCACTTCATGTGCCATAGCAGAAGATTCAGATAATGTAGGTGATAGAGCTGACCCGCCGTTGCCTTCTTTTTTCACACCAAGATTGTAAAGACCATAAGAAGGATTACTCGTTCATCTGAAATATGGGATACTTTCCTCGCAAGTTGAAGCTTATATCTTTCCAAATGAATACTTTTCTGAAAATAACCTACAAAGGAATGAATGAATGGAGACACTGAACTTTAATTTGCATGCGTCTCACGAAATAAACAGTTGAATTGGGGTTTCTTTTACTAAATGGATCCAACATTTACAAGAATGATAAGACCAGGCCAAGTAAACCTCTTTCTAGCCCCCTACCAAGAACCTACGAAAATTTGACCTGCATGAATAATCAATCGTCTTGATCTAGCGCATATAGGCGCTTGAGTTTACCAGTAATCGTTGCAGGAACATGATCCCCCTTTGAAATGATGGAATCGATTCCTATCTCTGACGATGACTTCTCTTTTATACACCTTCGATATGATCTTCATGGCATTGTGACAATCAGTACAAATTCTAAGATTTTTTGATATTCTAATTGTAGAACCCGGCTCAGTATTAATAAGACCAAAGGCAATAGCCAGCTTCTCGCTATGGTGAGACACGGAAGTTTCTTTAGCTTCCTCCTCTGCATCTATCCTTGCATCGTCAATGTTCGGCTCATATCCAGCTAATTTAATCCTTTTGATCATTTCTTCAGTTGCCCTGTATATCTCTTTTGAATGAGAATGTTCATCGTCTTCAGAAAAGAACTCATGAACTACCCCTCCCAACTCAATCGAGCTACAACCAGGTGATTTCTCAATTCCCAGTTCTGTCATCTGAGACCTTACTTTCAAAGCATCCTTAATTCTTCCCGCTAGGGCATATACGTTGGATAGAAGTATGTAATCCCCGCTATGAGCCGGCTCCAATTGAATTATCTGTCTAAATGATTCTTCACCGATTGAAACATTTTTATGTGCTCTACAAGAAGCCAAAAGTGTTCTCCAAACTATTACATTTGGTTCCATAGGCATGTTGTTTATAAACTGAAGGGCCTCATCCAGTAAACCGGCGCGACCGAGGATATCAACCATACAACCATAATGTTCTATCCTTGGTTCAATTCCATAATCCTTGCTCATGCTGAGGAATAGTGTTCGACCTTCCTCAACTAGACCCACATGACTACAAGCAGAAAGAACGCCAATAAAAGTCACATCGTTTGGCTCAACTTTCGCTTCGTGCATCAAATGAAAAAACTCCAGAGCTCTTTTTCCCTCGCCATTACTAGCTAGCCCTTGGATAATCGCTGTCCAGGAGACGATAGTTTTTGTAGTCATTTTTTCAAAAACTTCCACTGCAAGGTCTATTAACCCACACTTCGCGTAGAAGTCTATGAGTGCAGTACCAAGAGTAACGGTGAGCTTCAGCTTCTTTTTCTTGATATAGAAATGAACCCATTTACCAGTTTCCAGAGCCCCGAGAACCCCGCAAGAGCTAAGTGCACTAACCATGGTAACCTCGTTAGGATCGACTTTAGCTTTTTGCATCTCATTAAACAAATTAAGAGCCTCATAGCATCTATTTGCCTGACTGTACCCGGATATCATGGCACTCCATGCAACAACATCTCTCCGCGTCATTTGATCAAACAGTATTCTAGCTGTGTCCACTTGACCACATTTTGCATACATATCAAGAAGCGAAGTTGTTAAGCTAATATTCCCCTTCAGTCCATTTACCTCAATATATTGAGCAATCCACTCTCCCAATTCCAGATTAGCTACTCTACCACACGCCGTCAAAGCAGTAATCATAGTAACCTCATCAAACCCGATATTCATTTCTCGCATCTTAAGAAACAAGCACACGACCTCTTCCCAGCATCCGCTCTTGGCATACCCAGCTAACATTGCATTCCAGGCAACAATATCTCGTTCAGGCATTCCATCGAACACCATACGAGCAACCTCCATATCAGAACATACTGCAGACATATGAATTAGCGTATTCTTGACAAACCTATACGACTGAAACCCACGTTTCACAACATGGGCATGAATCTGTTGGCCTTCGACCGAGCCTTTGAATTTGGAGCAAGCTTTGAAGGCACTGGAGAAAGTGAACTCATCGGGAAATACCGCGTTGGCACACATTTGCTTGAACAAAAGAAGGGCTTCGTCCGGGGATTGCTGGTAGGTGAGGGCTCTGATCATGACATTGTAAGCGGAAGATTTGGGTTCATCGATTTTGCGAAAAATGGAGAGCGCGTAGTCCATGGCGTTGGGAAGAATGATGGCGGCGGATTCGAGGAGGTTTTCGGTGAGGGAGGGGTTGAAGATGAGGCGGGTTTTTATGAGGTGGGCATGGATTTGGTTGAGGTCCCTGCGGGTCCTGCATTTCTGAAGGATTATGGATTTAGGGTTTTCAGGGAATTGGGGGATGGAAGTAATGCAAGTTATGGTTTTGGCGGGAACCAGAGATCCTGAAATCGCCGCCATTATGCGTTTGCAGTGTTACCCGTTAGCGGTGAATGGCTGCAAGAAAACGTCTGCAGAATGGAAATCCGCTTAACGCATCGTTTTTGCCCTCTATTTCTTTGTAATATGGTTGCATATATGAGACATATTGCACGGTTGACATTGTCTCTTTTTTTTTTTTTAAAAAAACAGAGTTAACAATAATAATAGAAGTCAATTGCGATTCAGATTATTAATTTGTATGAACTAAAGTTTTTATTTTGTTTTTGGGGATTGTTACTTTGTTACTAGTACTAATTTTTGTTATTTAAACAAATAATTGAGAATTTAAATCCTGACTTTTATATATGTAATATTTCCTCTCTTTTTTAGAATATGAAAAAATAATATCAAGAAAATAAAAGTTTTACACAGTATAATATGTTAAAGTATAAATAGAATTACTAAAAACAACCTAACAATTAATAACGTTATTTCTATTCGAAATCATGTTGTGATTTGTTCTTGTATTTATGTACTCGTAGATCTTTTATGGTCTAAACAAAGAAAATGAGAGCTTTTATTGATAACCTTAAAATCACAAGTTAATGTCTTAGGTTATTCTGCTAGCTGATTGACACCGTCTCATCCTTTAAAGAATAAGATTAGTCAGATCTGATCACTCATTTATTCTGACTAGAACTTTGAGATTTGTCATACACATGGAGGGAAGTATTAAAATATATAGATTATCTTCGCCAAAAATGAATAGCTATGATGCTAGCATCGAACTGAGTTATCTTTCAAGAGTCTCCTCCATTTTAAGATTCAATATGACCTCATGAAATTACTACTGGGATCTACATCTTAATCTTAAACAGTTTGTCTGTCTAATGTAATTTTTGAAGTTTTATGCTTGCCTTGTTATTAAAAAAGACAAAAAGATTGTTCTGCTAATGCTTCTTGTGTTACGTTTCGAATATAGCTTGTGAATTGTTGGATTATCAAAAGAAACACAGAGATTGTTAGATATTTGTCAACTACTAAGATAGTTTCTCAAAAGAAGTAAAAGTAAGAACGAATTCCGAAAGTTGATTCAAGGTCGAGGATGATTTAATTTAATTTCAGTTCAAAAAACGTGTTTCATGGTTATGGTTAAAACAAAATTAGTTCTGCGGCAACGCTATAATCACATATTGTGGATATTCCTTTGTCTCTCATCCTGCAATATGCTCATCTCCCGTGGCCACAATTTTAGAATCTATGAATTGTCTTTACATATCACATATGTTCTTCTCACATTCATCCTAACCTTTCCTTAATTCACTTCACATTTTTCTTTCCCAATCAAATTTTATAAAAGTATCATGCTAAATTCTAATGTTGTTGGATTTTAAATCGGAATAACTTTTTTAATATATTTTTATTCACAAAAAATATATAATAAATAAACAATTATATATATTATAAAAATGTGGGGAATATATGCACTTGTTTATTTTAGTAATTCTTTTTTTTTTTGTTAAGAACAATTTAAGTAAGTTAGATTTAAAAGGCTAACTAGCATTAGGGTATACCTTTAAATTTAAATAAAAACTTATAGATTACCTTTCAACAAAATTTTTGTAGTAAAGACAAAATTTAAACCTATAACTTTATAAAATATAAATCAATTATTTATTAAATATAGTAGCGTTTTGTGTATCTACTAAATACATTGTATATTACCTTCCACATGATGTGATCATGAGCTGCATTATTCATATAAACACATACTTTTCAGAGACTTGAAAATCTAAATTTATTCCTACTATTTTGTATTATGATGAGTTGTGTGGAAATTGACGTGCAAATTGCGGAAAGAATAAAGAGTTCTGTTATTAGAATGTCGCCATCTACTAAGGAACATGTCGCTTGTGCGACCCAAATTATTGTACCCTCCTCTATTCTCTGCGTCTTCATCAGCACATTACACCTCTCTTACCTGTGTAATCCTCACTCTCCAGAATGGAATCCACCATTTTCCAGATTTCAGATAGAATCTACTGTTGGAAAGAGACTAAAGCCCGAAGGGAATTAGATTCAATCTCAATCTCAATCTCATCAACTTGATGAGAGAATATATCCAAACACCAGAATTGCAATTACCCTCCTATAAATATCACCCTGCCTCAGCAGCTTCTTAATTGTGTCTTGAGCTCTGTGATTAATACATCCAATACACAGAAAGAGAGAGAGAGAGATCAGTGACATAGCAAAAATGATGAACTCTCGTGACTACCACAACCACATCTCACGTGTGCACAGGACACCCAGTGTTCTCCCTGATGTCCCCAGGTACCCCAATGCCCACGCAGCCTTCAACAAGAGGGTTGTCGTCGAGGAAGATGAGGGACCTTACTATGGCGGAGGCCGCCGCCACCACCACCCTGATGAGCGAGAGAGAGTTGAGGTGGTAGAGTATGAGAGAGCTGACAACTATGGCAACACTGAAGTCGTCTATGAGGAGACTGATGTTGAGACTGACCGATATGGTAACCCAAGCAGGAACAAGATTTACAGGTGGAAGACCTTCAGGGACTAAGCTCATCACCACCTTCACCACCAACATGCATGAATCATCATCACCTACTACAACTAGCTTTTACTAGGCAGGTCATCATATTATTAATAAATCAGTCACCATTACTAAATGGATGCTTGTATGAATAAAATACCTGCCTAGCTTACGGTACTCTCCTACATATGGGGTGTTATAAAAAAAAAAATGAAGAAGCATAATATATTCTCTGTTTTTATAATTTTTATACTTGTTATCCATCAAGCATATATAATTCCAATCAAATATATGTATATACGCTCTTTATATGAACCATATACATGATCATCAACTACTGATCTTGCAACATGTTTGAAGGTTTTCTTCTATATAAGATAGATGTTCTACTGAAGTAAGAATAATTTAGGAATGCTCAGTTTAAATCCCAACACTTGACATCTGAGCAAATGAACAAGGCTCCAATTGTATATCCTAGACAGTTGATTTTCAAAGGACAAGTTGAAAGTTCTTGAGCTGCCATGGAATTGATTTACTGGTAATGTCAAAATTAAGTCACCATACGCATGTGACAGTATCTTCAAATACCAAATTGAAAAGGCAAATTAAAACTATATGCAGAAAGTAACAATCGCTATCCATCAGAGACAGGGGATTTGGATTGGCAAAATCATAAGGTTGATTTAAGAATAGCAAACTCTGACGCTGCAGAGTTTGGAAAGTACAATTATACAATGAAGATTTGACCAAAGTTTTTATGAATTCTTCATTGGTTTTTCCAGAATAATGAAAGAGCTTCATCTTTTTTCTATGAACTGTCCAAACTACAGAAGAAGAAGAAATTTCAGAGATCAAACTTCAAGTTTTATTTTCGCGTACACCTTGGTTCTGATTAAATCTCCGAGAAGAGTTTTGATTGAACAGATTCCTAAGGCTATTCTTACTCTCCTGCCTACGATTCCTAAGGAATCGACTCAAACTCGAAACAGAAAAGGGGTCATCAGTATCTAAACCTAAGCCTGTCTCTAACCTTCGGGAGACAGTGACGAGCTCGTGAGAGTCCCAAAGCGACTGATTGAAATCCCAGGCGGGAGCAACGTCGGGTTCCTCCATAGTTGAAGATTCGGTGGTCACTGATTGGGGTTGAAATCTGGAAGGCGTGCCTTTGAAATTTCGACAATGAGCGTCGAACTCACTGATGGGCCTAGAATTGCCGGAATGACTGTAAATAGCCTGAGCGACGGCTTTGATGATTTCCACGTCTCGCTGCTGCTGCTGGAGGTCGGGATGGAGTTGAAGATCAAGCTCTATGTCTTTCTTCATGGTGGATTTCAAGAGGAAGCCTCATCATGTTAGTGAAGTCATGTTGCCTTCGAGAAAATTGGGCCTCAAGAGAAGGAAGGGAAGGGAGAAGCCGAGTACGGCGGAACATGATTTCTTGCTTATCAACATTACTGTGATTCATGTACCAAAACAAAAAAACACATTACTGTGATTCTCAGCAATGAGAGGGGGCAATCCATAGTGAACGATTCTTTTGATAGGAATAGGAGCATCTAAATCAATCGCAGTATTCGTATAATTATGTAACGCGTTTTTCAAAAAAAATATATTTATTTTTCCCTTATCGAGCGGGAGGCACGACTAAGAATCAAACAAACTGTTTCTCTAATCCAGCATCAGTTGAGTAGATATTTACCGAAAAGACAAAAAGAAACTTTATTTATTCTATCCTACTTCACTTACCTCATTTAAGGAATTAATTATATACCATTTAATATTTTAATTTTACTTATATATCTAATATCTTAATTTTATTTATAATATAATTTTATCTATAATTTTTTAATTTAATATAATTTTTAATATTAATAAATAAGATTATATATAAAAATTTACTAAATTAAAAAAATTATAAATAAAATTGATACTAGACATATAAATAAAATAAAATCAATATTAAGTACTATATAATTATTATTAAAGAATATATACAAGACTTAACATATCTTTTCTCTATTTTGCCTTCAATAAATATAGAGTCTATAATAAAATAGTTTGAAAGTCAAAATATATAATAAAATAGTCTGATGCTAAAAACATGGGAGTACAGAAGAAGGATAAATAGGGATAGGTATTCGGTGATTCGGTTCGGTTACCAGTGATAACCGAATAATCGAATAATATATATTTACGTAACCGAATCAAAACCAAACTGTAACAATTAATTGAACCGAATTAACCGAAATAATTCGGTTCGGTTAGTCTGTTTTTTTTTTTTTTGGGGTATTACGCCCTTCTTTAGTTTTTTTTTTAAATCCAAACAATAAATAATAAAAGTTCAAACTCTAAATAATAGTAATTTGTACTAATTTTATCCAACCAGTAATTTAAACAGATAAAATGAGTACAAGTCCAAAAACCTAATAAAAGTCATAATCTCGATGAGAGTTCAAACAATGTATAATCGATATATCATTTACAATTTGTCATAACGGATCCAATATTTGCATATACCAAAATGAATTATGAGAAACAGAATAGAGTACTCGGAACTTTGAAAGCTATTAGGAACGGGGGGAAATTGACGAAATGAAGTATGGATTGAAAGTTTTACACCAGTATAAATAGAGGACTCACAGGAAGAAAGAGAAGACGAGATTGAAGGCGTCATGAGTGGAGAATGAACGAGGCAAGACTGGATGGAGATTGAAGGCTTGAAGACGAGATTCAACGCTTGAAGCTGTGAACAGTGAAGCAAGACGACAAGTCGACGACGATCAAGAAGGTCACCGATGAAACGGAAGATGAGATTTGCGCAAGGACGACTGGAAGAAGGTGAGGTCGAGAGGGCTATGCTGAGTGAAAATGTGAAAATAAATTAGGATTAGGGGAAAGTAAACATTTTAAAAAAAAACACTTCCATTTTTTCATAGTCTCTAATTTTCTTAACAGCTTCCTATACGACGCCGTCTAAAATCTTAAAATAAAATCTGAAATGAATCGAAAAATGGAATTAACTTCAGTTAGGTTGAGTTTTAATCACCCTAATTAAACATGTAAAATCGCTTAATATACAAAACGTTTTTTGGATAGAATTTTAAAAATAGACTTATAAAAAAAAAAGATTTTTGAACAGTTTATAGAAAAAGATTTTTGAAGGAGAGATAATGAAAAAAAATAATTTTAAATAAATGAGTATTTGGATAGTTATTTTCAAAAGTACTTTTGTTATTGGTAAATTATGAAAAATGGTATGAGTATTAAATGAGAAGAGATAAGAGATGAGAGGAGAGAGGAGAGATGAGAGAGGGTGTAAGAAAGAAAGAGAGAACAAGTAGGAGAGAGAGTGTAAGAAAAAGTTGGAGAGAGGAGAGATAGTGTAAGAAAAAGTAAAAGAGATGAGAGATGATGTAAGAAAAAGTAAGGGTAATATAGTAATTGGTTAATTCATAAGTGGTTTACTGTTCCATAAACTACTCTGACCAGCTTATATGAAACATTGGTTTTAAACCACAGTTTAGTCTAAAAGCCCGTTTGAATAAATATGACTGTTTGTTTTAAAATTTTTTTAAATATAGATTTTGAGCCAAACTTTAATTTTAAACTAAGGTTTATAAATTTTGCACAAAGTCTCAAATCGGATGCAATAGTTAGGTAAATAGTTTTTAAAAATAAAAAATAATAATAACAGTTATTATAACTTGCTAAATTGACTGATAATCAATACTAATACACATATTTATGAAACAACCCTGTCATATTGAAGCTGAGCAAAGGAAACAAGACCAAGGGCCGATTGGTTTCTCTGTAAGTTATAGTTTTAAAAGTTCTTTGGTAAAATTTTAATATAAAATTTTTTAAAATAAATAATTATATTTATTTAAAAGATATTTTAGATTAAATTATGATTGAAAACTATAATTTTAAATAAACTGGTCAAAATTAATTTTTAAAACAGTAAAAAAATGTATACATTACTCAATTATTATTTTATTTTATCCTTATTTTTTATTATACCATATCTCCTATCTTTTTTATTTTCTCTAATCTCTTATCTCTCTTCTATCTTTTCCACTCTTGCTCCTCTTTCTTCTCTCTTTTTCATTTTCTCTCATCTCTCCGGTATTTTTAATAAAATTATACTATTTTTAATAATTTTTTAATAAAATTCTTTTATTAATATTTATTTATTTTTTAATAATTTATTTTTCTCTCATATCTCCTGCATTTTGCTTTATTAGCTCTGTGTGGAAGGGACCACAAGAGAAGGTAGGTACTGATGCCCAAACTTTTCAGTTTCGATCACCATATTCTTTAAGCGAAAGGATTAATTGGAATGTGGGAAAGCTGTTTAGCAGCTTAGGTATTATATTTTCCCCTGACATAGTTCATAGTTCTGAGCATATATCATATTATATATTGCTTTAACTCTTAGTAAAGTTGCGAATTAACTTGTACTGCATTATTGACTATGCTTTTGTGGTGGGAAGCGTTTGTACAATTACACGTATGTCCATATCCATGGTCTTGCGTAACAGACAATGGGCATAATTAGTAATTCTGACTGCTGTAAAGTATAAATGATCATTCTTTGTCGTGCTTTTTCCATGGCTCCCCTGTGACCGGAAAACAAACATTTTTATGGCATTGCCTCAGAAACTAGCAATTATCATATCTTTGTTACTATAATAGTTTATCAAATTCTTTTCCTCATACAAACAAGTGACAAGGAAACCAACAAATATGAACTCACCAGGTTTCTGTCTTGACTTCATTCATATACCAGCAATACAAGGATGTTAGAAACCAATACAACAACAACAAGACTTATTCTACTAGGCAGGGTCAGTAGGCTACATGTATCATGTGATATCATTATCAACAATCAGAACCAATACACTTATCAGAACCTGCTTGTAGTGCTGCAAGTCAAGTTACTTCCTTTATCAGAATTGAAAAATTATTTCCACCCTTCATTTGGTCTGGAAAATCCAGGGCCTCTAGTTTTATATCACAGAGATTTTCTTCAATCTAAATTCTTCAAGGGGTTTCTGTAGCAAATGTGTATTAGAATTAATAATTGATATTTTTACTGTTAGTTTTAACTGTGTGTCTCAGTGGGTTTACCGCCAAGTGCAATGTATAAATAAGGGTTACATTCAGAGTGTTATGTACTGATTTCTGATTCCATTAATGAAAATACATTTTTATTTCTACGCTGCGTTTTGGATGAATTAGAAGGGCAATGCTCAACATGGTACCAAAGCCATGATATTCGGATCCAAAATCAAGAAAAGCCCAAGAACTCAACCCTTTCGTTCTGAAAAGCGTCGCGTTTCCCTTTCGTTCTGAAGAGTGTCGCAAACCCTAGCACAACAATCTTAAGCAAAAGGATCCATGGGAAACGCGAAGCTCGACAGTGAAATCCTGTCCTTCAACCACCCGCTTTTTCTTCACCCATCCAACACCCAGGGGTAGACGATTATCTCTCATATCTTGTTGGTGTTGAGAATTACGTTATTTGGAGCAGAGCTATAAAAATCGCTCTGATTGGGAAGAATAAACACAGTTTCATCGATAGGAGTTGTAGACAGGAGTCACAAGAAGCATCTCTCCAGGAGCAATGGGAGAGATGCAACGCCAGGGTCTTATCTTGGATCTTGAATTCAGTGTCAAAGGAGCTAGCCAGTAGGATCATTTTCCTCCAGGATGCATACCATGTATGGGTCGATCTGAGGGAAAGGTTTGACAAGAAAACAGGTACAAGAATCTTTTCCCTGCACAGAGAGATAAACCAATTGAAATAGGGATCTTCATCTGTCACGGGTTATTTTTCACGGTTGAGAGAGCTATGGGAGGAACAATCTGCTTTGGTTCCGATTCCCTCTTGCTCCTGTGAAACATCAAAGATTTATGGTGAGGCCGTGCAGCAATAGAAACTTTTACAATTTCTGATAGGCCTCAATGAAAGCTGCAGCTAGGCGAGAAGCCACATTCTCTTGATGAATCCCCTCCCGACCATGAACGATGCTTACGGAATGGTGGTTGAGGATGAAGCACAAAGGCTTCTCATTAATAACGAGAAGAGTCTGCTCACTGAAGGAGTTGCAATGGCAGCTAGGGGCAGAGACCGTGGCAGGGGAAGAGGACGTGGAGAGAGTATACTTGAATGCACTCACTGCCACAAAAAGGGGCATGTGCGTGAGAATTGCTTTCAGATAGTGGGATATCCACCCAATTTCAAGAGGTGACAGCCAAGAGAAGAAAATGAATTATTTGGTGATGCAGAAGCTAATAGCAACATGGCAACCACAGCAGGACCAACATTCACACAGGAGCAATATGAGAAGATATTAGAGCTACTGAAGAAGGATGTAAAGCCTGCAGTTCATGGAGTCACATGTACAGGTTTGACTAACTCTTCAGTACATGCATTATCACATGTTAGTTGGATATTAGACTCAGGTGTCACTGTCCATATGGTTGGAAATTTAGAGATCTTAAGGAATTGTAGAAAATATAGCAGGCCAATTAAGTCAATAAAGATACCAGATGGAAAGCATGTAAGTGTTACACATATTGGTTGTGTTAGAATTACTGATGATGTTACATTGACTGATGTTCTATATGCACCTCAATTAAAGTTTAATTTGATGTCCATACCTAGATTAACCAAAGAGCATAAATGCATTGCATCATTCTTCACTGATCATTAGATTTTGCAGGACCTTCAGGGTGGGAGGGTGAAGCTGACTGGTAGTATGTGTTCAGGATTGTATACCTTTAGTTCACCTAAGTACTTCCCCCCCTGAATCCTTCATGTGTAAACACAGTTCAAAAGGGTTATGATAAAGGGAAAATATCATATGTATGCTTATGGCATTGTAAACTAGGACACGCCCCATTGTCTATCATGAGGCATTTAAATCTTGTACGTCATAAAGGCAATAATGATGGTAATTATGAAATTTGCATTCAGTCTAAGCAAACAAAATTTCCTTTAACAACTAGCTGCATCAAATCAAAATGCTGTTTTGAATTATTGCATATTGATGTGTGGGGTCCTTATCGGACTAAAATACATCAGGGACATAGATGTTTATTAACAATAGTAGATGATTATTCAAGAGGTACATGGATATACCTGAGGGTTTTGAAAACAAAGGGGGGAATCTGGTTTGTAAATTGAACAAGTCACTTTATGGATTAAAACAAGCATGTAGACAATGGAATCAAAGATTGTCTAGAGCATTGGTAGAAGGAGGTTTTAAACAAAGCAAATAAGATTACTCACTCTTTATTATGAACTGTGATGATGGAATTGTTTTGATTTTAGTGTATGTTGATGATCTCTTGATAACTGGAAGTTCATAATCAGGTGTTAAAAAGGCAAAAAGGCTTTTAATTGACAATTTTAAAATAAAGGATCTAGATTTGATGAGGTATTGTTTTATCTCAAAGAAAGTATACACTTGATCTTTTGGCTGAAACAGGAATGAGTTGTTGCAAACTGTTGGGAGTCCCGATGCCACAGAACCTGAAACTCAGGACGTATGACAAGAAAAAGGATAGGGAAGATGTGCTGCTGAAGGACCCTGATAAATATCAGTGTCTTATAGGTAAGTTAATTTATTTAACAATGACTCGACCTGACATTTGCTTTTTTGTGCAGACTTTGAGTCAATTCATGCAAACACCTACCAAAACACATATGGCAGTAGCTATGGGAGTTGTGAGATACTTGAAAGGGAGTCCAGGACTTGGGATTCTGATGAGTTCAGAGGGAGACACAACATTGGAATGTTTCTATGACTCAGATTGAGCTTCTTGCAGCATCACATGACGCTCAGTTACAGGCTATCTATTAAAATTTGGTGGGTCTTTGGTAATGTGGAAAGCTAAGAAGCAAAGTACGGTGTCAAAATCTTCAGCCGAAGTAGAATATAGGGCACTCAGCATGGCAGTTTCTAAAATAGTTTGGGGCTGTGGCTTGTTAAGGGATTTAAATGTGTTACATGAGAAACCAGTGAAGGTGTACTGTGACAGTCAAGCAGCGATTCATATTGCAGGAAATCCAGTGTATCATGAGAGGACAAAGCACATTGAGGTAGATTATCACTTTGTGAGAGAAAAGTGGGAAAAGAAAGAGATAGATCTACAACATGTAAGGTCAAAGAATTAGCAAGCAGATCTACTCACGAAAGCAATTGGAAAAGATGTCCAAACAGATTTATTACGCAAGTTAGGGACTATCGATATTTTCTCACCCCAAACTTGAGGGGGAGTGTAGGAAATATGTATTAGAATTAATAATTGATATTTTTACGATTGATTTTAACTGTCTCAGTGGATTTACCGTCAAGTGTACTGTATAAATAAGGGTTACATTCATAGTGTTATTTCCAGATTTCTAATTCCATTAATGAAAATACATTTTTGTTTCTAAGCTACGTTTTGGATGAATTAGAAGGGCAATGCTCAACAGTTTCTTTCTGAAAACCCTTGTATAATGAAGGGGGTATGTGTATGCATAAGTTTCAGTGTTTCAATCTAATATATACTCGGTGACTATGATATGCATGTATATATGTTTGTGTGAGCGGGTGTGTGTATATGTACATACATGAAGCTCTGTGAAATTATCCTAGTTGCATTTATTTGCGTTGACCTTGGATTCCATGTTTTGTGCTGTCTGTGGTTAGTGAGTGAGTCAAAGGAAACAGTGAGAGTTTGAATTTTGGAGGCAACAGAGTTGTCTTTTGGGGCCAAATTTTGGTTTGCCACAGACAAAAGAACAAAAGTTGGCGTGCGACTGTGGGGCCACTTTTCCAGATAAAATTTAAAGGTGCCATTTTTTTAGTGGCGGAATTGCAGCGAAGTATTTCCGTTTCAGTATTACCCACGCTACGCAACATGTGATTGGTAATGGTGGTCCTCATCTGAGAACCATAAAGCTCATTTTTACATAAAAAGACACTTTGTAGTGACCAAAAAACAAAGATTGTATAGAAACACTTTACTGTAAGTGGTCCCTCTCACTAGCCCAGGCCTGCACGCATTCCACCCAAGTTCTGTGTTTTTATAATAATTTTTCTTCAACAAAAATTCTAAAGCATAAGTTATATTTCTCATAATCTTCTGCTCAATACATCTTAATATTGCTATGATCCCACATCGAAAAGCCGTAGCTCTCTCACCTAACAGGTTAGCCCTTTAAACTTGTGATCATGACAAATATATTTTCATTGAGAGATCGATGTTCACTAAGATGACTATCTACAAAGGATTCTCACCAGCGGAGCCTTATTAATGCATATGTTTACATGCTTCTTACGCGGATTGTCCTTCAAGCTATAAGTCGATGCCATCATTAACTTAGGCCTTCTTGTTTGATTCCTATGGATCAAACTAGCTAGGGAGAGAGGATATATGTGCATATAATTGGCATTTATATATATATATATAGGACCACGTTGGTTGGAATAGATCAGTGCATGTTAGTATCTGTCAATATCAGATTCCTTGCCGTTAGTATAAAACCAGAGATTTAACTCCCACCTCACTCATTTCTATCCATGTGCCAAGACATCATTCTCTCCCCCTTAAAGATCCCATCTCCTTATTTCTTATATGAAGAAACATGAAGATGAAGGTCCCACTTGCTGCAGCCAAAGGGCGTTGCAGAATTTGATAAGAGAATGAGAAAACATAATGTGATTGATTATGCAGCAACAACAACCACCAACCTTTTCTCATTGGGTGGGGTCCTATTGTAATATATTAGCAATCTGATCTTCAGATAAATTATTAATTAAAAGGTCTCTCTCAATAATTTGATTGAGTATTATCTTTAGTTTTATTCTATTTTTTATTAAATAATTGCTTAATCTACCATAATCATCGACTCATCCAATGGCTTTTTATGTGGAAAAAAAAAAAGAATATGCAGGTGAATGGAAGATATTCGGATCAAGGGTAATACTACAAGTGGCCAATAGATAAACAAGGAGAGAAAAAGGGCAAAAAACTTGAAGCACCTTAATTAGAAAAAAGGCCCTTTTTAAAGGTTAAATTTGAACAGTTTGCTACGTTTTGCCAACTAAAGAAAGAACAATAATGAAAAACTTAACCTTCAACTCTCTCGTTGTCTAATTGTGTATCCATCCCTTTCCTGCTTTTATTTTTCTGCTTGTGGAAACGTGCCAACTCTGTACATTAAAGATAAAACGTTTGCATGCGGGAATATAAGATTGGCCCCCTCAACAGTATGCGTGCATCGCCATTTTTCAGTACCCCACATAGCCACTTTTATCACACAATTTGTGAGTAATATATATATATATATATATATATATATATATGTTCTGCTACCATATATATGTAGCTCTCTGTGTCTGTTATTTTTTATTAAGTTTGTTGAAGCGCGAACATGTATATACTCTCTCACCATCGTCCTTGGCCTCCCACCACCAGATTCATGAATTCCCAGTCAGACAGAGGCAGTAGTACTTGTTGTTCATCTCTGAATTTCATGAAGTGGGAAGCGTTAATTGCAGCCGACAACTTCACCCTGAATCGAGAGCTCTATGCTTCAAGCTAACATCAATGAAATGGAAGCTTCGGCCTCCTTCACATCCATGGGGAATTAAGCACTCCTGGTCCGAATCATCCTTTCTTCTTCTTCTTTCATGTATTTCTGGTCTGAGTCTGTATGCTTGTTATTTAGCTTTTATTAAGATTTATTTGTAACATATAAGGTTTGATTTTGCAGATGATGTAGCTCTGAATAGTTAATGATAGTGCTACTACTGATTTTATTGCAATAACAGTTAGTGAGTTTTATGATAGATCTTGTCTACAATTTCTTATTGTTAATCTTTCTCATGTACTACAATCTGTTCCATTAATAATACTCCGATTAGTCTCTAGTTTAAGCGTTTCAAAACGTTATAAAAAGATACAATAATCAAGACTTTGATGTTGTTTTTATAATGTTCATCTTCATATGTGCAAGCCATGTAAGATATGGATCGCATGCACGGGTGAGTGAATACATGAGAAAAAGACAGCTTCAGTTAAGATTATTCAGGATTTGAAGTGACTTCAATTCAAGCAAAGTGTGAGAATATATGAATGTGAACAGTTCCTATTCCATTCTGTTAAAAGATCCAATTTGAGTCTCTTCCATGTTAAAGTTTCTTTCTTCTCACTTTCTATTTTTTTATCATTTCTCTTCCATTGTCAAACTTGAAACTATTCAAACCAGAGGAAAGATCATGAATGAATGCAGAAGCTATACCAGCAAGTGAGGCGCGTTGTAAGTGATTGGATGTTCCACTGATGAAACCATAATGATCTGGTTGACTCCTGCAAAAACTGATGAAGCAAAACTCACTGTACTTGATTTGAACCAGCAAGAAAGAAAGATCTAGTTGGTTGAATTGAATGGCTAGAGAGACTCATATGTCAAACTATATTAATTACTTGAAAGACCAAAATGGGTTGGCATGGTGTAGGCTTTTCATGTTTGTGCTTTGAGGTTTCCTTATTAATCATAGAAAGCCTTGATTTTGAGTTTGACTATGGTTTTTGGTGGTGTTGGGAGGGTGCCTGCTAATTGTAGGGCAAGTTCAATCTACCAGATACAGATGTTAATGGTAAAGCTAATTTTTTTGAGGGTAATCATTCGGGTTTGTTTTTGCTTTTTCCACAATCTCAATGATGGCCAGTGACTAAAGTGTCAATTTTGGGCACAGGCTTCAAAGCAAATGGGAACACACAACACATGAGATCACCCATGTTTGATAGTCTCGTTATTTTGTCCTTCTTGTGGTCCGTAAAAGGATCCGTCTCATTGATTAAAAAGACCCATTTGCCCTTCATATATTTTTCTTTAAAATATTTGTAAAAACTACTATGATCCTATTTATATCATATAAAACAATTTTTTTATTTTATTTATAAGTCATATCAATTTTATTTTTTATTTTTTATTATATTAATTTTATTTTTATAGGATATAATTAAATAGGGATAAAATTAAAAATTTGTTGAATTTTAAAGTAAGCTTAATAAAATTTAATGTTTTTCTTGTTTTTTATAAAAAATACTAAAAAATATTTATAAATAGGATCATAATCAGTATATGCAACTTTCTTTTTTTTTCTTTTTTCTTTTTTTTGAAACACGCTCTATATCCATCTAACCTTACTCCGAATTAGCTTGAAATGATTAACGCATTTAGAATTTTAAAATGAAAAATTATTAATATAAACATAAGATATAGATTTTGCATGTAATTGTCATTGGTTTTCAATTTTCATCCTGTCTCATAATACATTAAACAAATGTATGATCCAGAGGTTCAAATTTGCCATTTGGTATTTTAAAGCAAGAATTTCGATTTCATTGTTCTTTTTTAATGCTTATTATATTTTATAATTATTATTTAATATTGACTACTTTATTATTATTTATAAGGTTTCTCACGATTGAATATAATATAAAAATTAAATTATATTTAATATAAATAATAATATAATTAATTTTTTAAATTTATTTAAATTAATTATTTAATTCTTGTATCATATTCAAGACAATTGTATGACATTAAATATAAATATATTTTTTTAAAAAAAAATAAATTTTAACTTTTTATATTATAAGAGATTAATTTCTTTTATTAAATCCTAAACTCAATCACGTTAGTAAATCTCGCCATATTGAAAGGGGCTGAAAATGGGATTAGAGAGTGGGCTTTAGCTGTGAAGTAATCGGAGCCATTGGCCTGAAAAAACATTGATGTCACCAAAATATAAAAAAATAAATATTAGTATTTTTTTGTTTGTACAAATTCTTTTATAAAAAAAATTAGATTTATCTAAAATTTAATAGTAATATAAATTTTTTATTATTTTTAAATGATACTAATATCAAATAAAATAAATTGTTAATTATATCTAAACGTAAATTTAAGTACTTATAAGTTAGAATGACTCACTAAATATTATAATTAATTTTTTTAAAAAATTAAATATATTTTAAATAATTATTTTTATCCGTTAAACCCAACATCCATAGGTAATATTAATAATTAAATAATAACTTCTCCAGAATCCACAGGGGCAGCCAGATCCGTCGGTATCTGGTATCTAGAAGAGGCATCGCTTCTGGAAGGCATATTTGCCCATTTTTCTTTTTCGGTAAAAATAGCGTATATAACAAAATAACATGATTATTTTAAAAATAAAAATAAAAAGGTCTATAGTCATACAAAACAGTAATTCATAAAAGTTAGACATTTTTTTCAGGGAATTGCACCTACACGTCACCATGCAGGAAAAAAATAATGTAATATCATATTCTTTTAGGGTGAACTTTGTTAATGCATATAAAATATATATATTGAGACTTCTAACTAGCATTAGTTTTCAAAGAATAACTTTAGAAAAGTGATACAAATTATATTTTAGTGGAGAATCACTCTTAAAAAAGTACTCATATAATTTTTTTTCTTTTTAAAAACTATGGTTTTATTTAGAGAATATTTTCTGAAAAAATAAAAAAATAATTTTAGTAGAAAATAATTTTTAAAATAATAAAAAAATCTGCTTAAATATAATGTTTTGCTTCCTAATACTATAGTTTTTTATCATAAAGTGTTTTTACAAAATTTAGATATTTCTCTGCCATATTTCAAAGCCATGATTTATACATTTTAAAATGTTTATTTATTACCCAAATACCCTTCCTTATTTTACTGTTTTTTGATGAATGCTATTCTAAGAGCTCAACCTCAAAAAAAAGTATACTTCAAAATTAAATTATTTGATCTTTATAGTCATTTTTGCATTTAGCTGCTTTGTG
Source organism: Leucaena leucocephala (assembly GCA_037074615.1). Lineage (NCBI taxonomy): Eukaryota > Viridiplantae > Streptophyta > Magnoliopsida > Fabales > Fabaceae > Leucaena > Leucaena leucocephala. The sequence continues at coordinate 22,210,792 of CM073538.1, read as the reverse complement.
TTATCTGGGTCACACCCACCAAATCCTCCTTTCTTTATTTTTTTTTATTATTCCCACTATACCCTCTCTTTTTTTTGGCTAGTTCAGAGAGTTTTGAAGAATAAAGGTGCATTATTTTCATACAATTTTTATTATTCATGTGATTAGGCTACATACGAATAAAAATTTTATGTGTGATATTTTTAATAAACACGAAAATATATATATTTATTTATTCAGGTCTTTTGTCAAAATAATTTTAATTATAAACTAGTGATATTTGTATTCCTTTAGTTTTCCAATAAAATATTTGTAATATTTTTTAAAGTTGGTTTTGTATATATTAACCCAATCCTAAGAAGACTTTGTGGTCTTTTTATAGGGAATAAAATAGCCGACAATATTTGTATGGATTCAACAAAAGAGGAGACAAGAGAACTTATAATTGTAATTTGTCTTGCTTGTTCATAGTCAAAATGATTAGACATTAGCTTATTTTATGAAAACAATCTTGAATTCCATCCCCTTTCCCTCAATAATGCACAAGAATTATATGTCATTTTGCTCCTTAATTAATCCAATCACATTCTTTAATTGAGGTTTTTATTCTGAATTAAAAGTAAAAACCACTCTTAGTAGTGTTGTACTCCTTTTGATTAGATACAAATTATTTCTAAATAATTTAGACGTATCAATCAAAATTGTTGGCGTTGTGTGGAATTTAATGTATAATTTTGGATAAATCAAAAATAAATTATGTCTTGCTAAAACATCATGTTTAATTTATCTAAATTTTTTTTATTACAAAAAACTTATTATATTTATATTAATTTTTAAATATAAAATTTATAATACCTATCTAAACTTTAATACGAGAGCCATTTATCTAATTTAAAAATAATAAAAAAATTAAAAAAATATTTAATTATAACATATAGTTAATTATTTTAAAATATTTTTATATAATATTATATTATATATAAATTTATAAGTTTTATAATTAATTTTAAAAAATAATAAATATAAAAAATAAAATAAATTAAGATATTCTATATATATATATATAGAGAGAGAGAGAGAGTATTATGAAAATAATTGTATGAGAAGTTTTTTTTTTTACATCTTGAGGCCTGAGTTTATATTTGTAATTTGTGACGTGTGATATAGTTTTTTTTAACACACACATATATATATTATATGTACGTATACGTATGATTTAATGGCACGTGTCAGTCATTAAGCTCGAACTTTTGTGTGGAGGAAAAGCTTTCACAGTGTCAGCTAGGGGTGTTCACGGGTCGGGACGGGACTGGGACAACCCCGTCCCGTGTCCCATCCCGATACAGGATATGGGACACATTTTTTGTCCCATGTCCCGTCCCGTCCCGAATATGTCCCGGTCCCCTGCGGGACCGGGACGAGTCGGGACGGGTTCGGGAATTCCCGAACTCTTTTTTTTAAAAAAAAAAGAATATAAAAATATTATTTTATAAATTATTCTATATAAAAAATTATAACAACTTCCTCCAAATATTACTATTATTCCCTTATATAATTTATAAAAAAAACAAAAAAAGAAATTTACTTTTCATTAAATATAATTTATAAAAGAAAAAAAAAAGTTGGGACGGGACGGGACGACCCGAGGATCGTGCCGAGAACCGTCCCGTCCCGATATTAATATTATCCTGTCCCGATATTAATATTATCCCGTCCTGAAGGAAACCCATACCGGTCTATTTTGAGATGGGACAGATCTGTCTCAAAATCTTCGGGACCGAGACGGGTCACCCGGTCACCCATGACCAGTCCTAGTCAGCCACATCACCACACCAATCAAAGCTGATCAAATAATGATGGGATGCCCAAGCAGCAGGTCCTCTCCTATTCTACGGGTATTTTCCCATTGTAATTTCATTATCACCACCGTCTCTACCTCAAGCCTCCACCTCCGAACGCACCCCCTCCTTCCTCCGATCCCCTTGCCGGAAAATTACAACTTTTAACTCATGGACTTCGGTTTCGGGGCCTCTACAATGTATGCTGCTCAGCATATCTCTGCTGTCCAAGCTGCTTGCCTTCACTCTGGTACTTTTGTTTTCGTTTTAAATCACTTCTCATGCGTATGAGCTGTTTAGAAAGATACCCTCTTAATTAGATTAGATATTTGACTTGAGTTAAGCATTTCTGCTTTGTTTTCTAGTTTTTTCACCTTTCAGTTTGAACGTTCTATTGGATTTCTGCCTTACTTTGCTTTCTGATGTTTCTTTTAGTATACACAATTCTAACTAACTTTTCAACTTGTATTTTCAAATGGGTTCTCAATAACTTGTTTTGATGGGTTAAAAAAATGAGGGCAAGCATTAACTTTTGCACCGCGATGATTAATTTTGCTTGTCAGAATTTTTTTTTTTTAATGAAAAATTCCCATCCGGGTTCTTTTGGTACAAGTGAATTGGTTTGAGTGTGTCTCCCAGGAAGCCTGAGTTGGTGTGATAACTGTATCATATGTCTAATCCATCAATTTTCTTGTGTATGCCTTATAGTCAATCAGTAGATTAAGTCATATTTAGTGTTCTGAATTCTGATAGTTATTTTCTTGTTTGGGTTGATTTGAAGAGACTAAATACGATATGTAGTGTCCCGAATGCACTAAGTACCAGTGAGTATTGCTTATAGTTCTTTAGTTTTACCTATTCCTTTCAATTTTTTAAATGCTTTACGTCATTGCGTTTGGATTAAGTGGTTCTTTTGCTCGTTAGAAATTTCATGTTAACACTGAGTTCTGACAAATGACAGATAATTATATGGCACTTTATGACTCGGATGGAGATGATGATGCCCGGTCATATTTCCCTTGTCCTTTCTGTTGTGTGGAAATTGAAGTTCCTGTTCTCTGTAGCCATCTGCAAAAGGAGCATTGCTTTGACCTAAAAAATGCTGTACGTGGTCTCTTTTCTTTACACAATATCTTAAAGTTTGATTCCCCCTTCAAAAGTTGGTTGTTAAACCATTTAATGACTCATTTACATATAACAGTTCCATGCTTAAATGCAACTTTTATCGATCTAAACAGAAACTGTTTACCTGGTTGCTATCGCGATGTCCTTATTTAAATTAAGAGGATAATAATGAAGTAATCCAGCAGTTATAGTAGCTAAATGTTATGTAAAAACAGAGTAGGACATTTATAAGTATTGCTTACGGATAATTAATTTTAATTTTATTATTGAAAGGGGTAGAGGAAGGCCAAAGAGAACGCTCAAAGTGGTCACTGAATGGGATCTCCTGGTCAATAACCTATCTAAGGATTTAGTTTTCGATAGAGCACAATGGCGTCGTATGATCCATGTAGCCGACCCCATTTAATGGGATAAGGCTTGTTGTTGTTGTTATTGTTGTTGTATTGAAATATCATCGACTGCTCTAAAATGTTGCTATACCAGGTTTGTCCTCTGTGTGCAGCAAATTTAGGGAAGGATGCGATCAGACATTTTATAGTACAACATTCAAGTTCACTGAAGGTATCTCTTATCTGATTAATTTGTTGTGAATGTAATCTAGCGCATTTTAGGATTTTGGAGCATTTTGTTTCCTTGCCTGATCCAGTGGAATATATTGACATCTTGTGTTATAGAGAAGGTGGAAAACTGATAAATCCAACATCTGGTCTAATAATTCAGCCATGCTTCAAAAGAAACTGTCTGCAAATACAAGAGTAAACCAACATGAGTCAACGCCTGATCCTCTTTTGTCACCATTTATCTGCAACGTAGCTGTTCCAACCCCTAACAGCATTCATCAAGACAAACATTCCAACAGCAATGCCTCAGTCATTTCTGCTGCAAAAAGGTAGATTTCTTTTTAAACGTAGACTTCATAGCTGAAGTACTTTAGTATATCGAGAGCAAACACGAGAACTTTCAATTTATACCCCCCACACACCCAAATGCCCACTCACACAAAGCATGTGCTTATAAGAGTTTTAGCATTTGCTGCCTTTGCTGAAGTCCTGTTGTAGGAAATACCAGCACCTGCTCATGGTTTTGTATTCATTCCAAACTTGAGATACAAAATCTGGATGTCAAAATTTGCATTTGCCCCATGATTTGGCATATGATGGAGGTGTTTCAGGCGAAGAGTTAATTGTAGGTCCAACGTTTGTGTCGTTCATCCTGGTTTTGAATTAGAGATAGTGGATAGTCATAACAGTAATGAAAAGCCCCACGTTCTAAGCCTGAGTAATGATCAGCATGTTATTGGGTTAACAAACTGTGATCCTGTCCAGCCTGCCAAATAATACTACCAAACTGGAAATTCAGTCCTTCTGGTGTATCGTACTACAAAAATTGATGCATATTTGCTGAATTCTACTAGAACTGTTTTGAAGCTCTGTTCTCAAGTCATCTTTACATATCGGGGCTTGTGTAGAATTAAGCCGCCAACACTACCCGGTTCAAGGATGGATAGGGGGAATTACTCTAGTTGGTCTAGATCACGGTTAGAGCTATGATAATTAAGTTGAGCTTTAGCATGCTTAAGTTTTTTAGTCTAAAACAAACCTAGCATTCATGAACAACTCTGTCCATTCACACCCTTAATCATGATCATGAAATGTTTATATTCAAATCTTAAGAATGTGTTCCCAAAGCTGAAATTTTGATGTTTTGTGTCTACAGTAATGGGAGAGAAGCAAGAGTTGTGGGTGAACCGGGAGATCACGAAGATAGAAGGCAGCGGGCAGCATTTGTGCAACAGTTGGTAGCATCAACCATATTCTAAGGAACACTATGGAAAAAGAGTCCAGAGCCACATGCATTCACGTCTCCCTGATCCATCCTCATACAACAGGTTCGAGATTCTTGTGTTGGGGCATGAGTGAAGATTGTCAACTACCACTACCAGTCCAATTATTATTATCACGAAGCTCCCAAAAGTGAAGGGGTGCCTCCCTTCAACGTGTATTTAATATATTATGTAATATAAGTCTATTGCGTTTAAATTAGTTTATACTTTATATATGTAGAACTATCTTAAGTAATTATCAAATAAGTAATAATGCATTCTATTTTGGTCAGCTCATATGGCTGAAATCTATTACTCTTCTAGTTTTTAATATATGATATATTTAATTAATTTAGTTAAATTAAAGAAGTTAGTTAATATAATATATTTTTTAAAATAACTTAATTAACTTTATATTTCTCTTTTTTATTTGATTAATATTAATGAAGTATAAATATAGATAATTTAGTAGAAAGTTCATAAATATATAAAAATATATTATATATAAATATAGAAAATATATTTTATATTTAAGATTTAGATGGTTGAGTCTTTTAAATATAATATTTTATGTTTGAATTATATTATGTATATAGTTTTAGTTTTGTTAGAAGAGGTAAAATTTATTTGGATAATCTTTATGTCTCAAGAAGATTAGTCTATGAGCTATTGATTAGAGATAATGTCTATTTTTTACTAAAAAAAATCTTTTCAAGATACTATATTAAATATTAGAGAAGTATGTGTGTGTGTGTCCAAAAATCAAATATATCAATATATATGTGTGTGTCCAAAAATCAAATATATCAATATATATTCCACCATGCCAATCCATTATTCATGGCTCATTTTGCCTCTAAACGCATAAAACATTGTATACATATCACTAATAGCTCAGTAAAAAACAAAAATACTAGTTTCTGTTTCCGTGAATCATTCTTTCAAAGTAGCTCTTTATTCCCAGCAAGATACAAAAACATATGAACTCATCAACTTAAGCTTTTTAGATGAGAAAGGGGTCTAAAGCAATACTAACACCCCACTAACAAGAATAAAGATAATGAAAAATGTCTCAAATCTCTCTATGCATTTACATCCGTGGATGCCTCCTAGTTGCATATATTTAAGACCTTATGTAATATTTCTAAGAAAAAGTTCCTTCAAAAGATCTGATATAGCTAATTCATGCTTTCTCTTTAGTTGATCTAATTCCTCCCAATGTTTTGGTATTTGTGTTTCTATAGGCTTTGTAGTTGAGGTAGAGAGCTAGCATGAGAAACTTCAATCTATAGCCCACCACATAGGTAAACACAAATGTGCAATCACACACAGCATGTGCTCATAAATGAAGTGTTTTTATCTTTTGCTGCCTTTGTTAAGTCCTATTGTAGGAAATATTAGCTAGTTCCAATTATTAATGCATCTATAGGGCCGGAAAACCCTTTTTATCGGATTAAATCACAATTTTTATGCCCCAAGTTTGTTATGGTTATCAAGTAATAGTATTTTAGTCAGAATGGAAATGAGAAGTCATGGATAATGCATGTGGGCACGCAAACATAGTCATGCTGATTTTCATGACTTTTCTGTGAAATTTGTGATAGTTGTATTCATTGAGAAGTTGTGATACAAATGACTTTTCTGTGAAATTTGTCTCTAACTTTATATGCATCAATTATACTACTCATTATGTATATAGTTTGACAACATAAATATTAGCCAGAGGTTGTGCTTCATTTGGCCAGTAATCTGATATTTTATTGCTTTTTCATAATATGAAGACTTGAGTCTTCTACTTTTTTTACTTTTCTTTGTGCTATGACAGCTTTTAAAGACATGACTAGACAGGTGCAATGGTCATAGATTTTTTTCATATCCTTTCAACGATTATTCTTGTTTTTGCCTTTTAACTTAACCGTACAAACCAAGTTTGGATGGAAGATTCATAAACAACCATATGAGAAAGGAATTTTAGAACCAATGAGAAAATAATATCATGATAACTTATATAGGTATTAACCACAAAAAATACAAACAACTATAAATATATCAATATATATTTATTAAAATTTATAGTAAATCATATTATTCATAACTCATAAAAAAAAAAGCATGAGCACCTTAGTTTTGTCTACCTATGTAAAACGCTAATCATAATACTCGGTAATGCTTGGGCAATAATTTTATGAAGCAGGTACAAAAATTCACATGTAAAAAGAAAATTATTCACTTCAAAGCCTCAAAACATTTGGTGGGAGGACCTCCATGTGGGCAAAACAACCGTAAATGATCTTTATGTACATGTGTACACTTACTATAATTTAATGACTTGGATCAAACTATGGAGTGAGATTTTGACAGTTTGAAAAATATGAAAAAATTTGTATAAAACAGACGTGACTTTTCAAGTGAATTCTCACATCCACCTAGTGCTCTTTGAATTTAATACAGTAGTTGCATTGGATCCTTCAAACTGAACACAATGCACCAAACGTTACCTCAACTAAATAACTCCCAGTTATGATACTGCCGCACTGTCTTCTAGCATCATGCTAAGAACACTCATGCAATCACAAATAGCACAAGGCATGATCTCTCAAGCAAAGCATGAATGACGCTGTAGCTCTTCATTCCCAATAAGAAGCAAAAATATCTGAACTTCAGCTTTCTAGATGAGGAAGGGGTCTAAAGCAATAGCCCAAAAACAAGTGTCAAAATGAGGAAACCGTCTTACTATACATTTCCACTATCAGATGCCTCCAAGTTGCATATATTTAAGACCTTATGTTGAATTTTTTGAGGAAGTTCCTTCAGAAAATTTGACACAGCCAATTCATGCTTTTTCTTTAGTTCATCTTCCTCCTCTTGATGTTTCGCCAATAATTGCTTGAGTTTTGCAGCAATTATATTGACACCTTCTAATTCATCATCTTTCAATTCTAAAGGTCTTTCTACCAAAGGAGACTCTCCAGTGGTTGCCTGTACATCCCCAAATGTAATACTTCTATCCCTGGAATGAGAATTAACAGTCCCAGTAGATTTCTTCTCTACACTATTATCACCATCACAACTATAGTTACCATCCTGTTGCTCAACTGAAGTAGCACCATACACGGTTGATGTTCCTGCAGTATTCAAATCCACTTGACTAGACAATTTTGAAGCACCAGGCCTTAATGGAGAGTTTCTACCTGTCTTGGGTGAGTCAGACCAATAGTTACGACCTGAAGGTAATCGTTCTAGCGAAAGACTGCCAGCAGAAGCTGGAGAATTATTTCCTTGTGGAGAAGCCTCATCCCTAGTTTCGGAGGTACGGCCACCTAAAGCTGTTAATTCTTGATCAATGCTATAAGCAGTAGGAGTTCCATTAGGATTCCAATCTGGAATGAGATACCGAATTTCCAAGTCAATCATTTCAGCAATAGTTGTAGCATCTTGATCTGTGAGTTCCAACTCCTCAACCATTTCACTAGCGACAGCAATTGCAGTGTCTGCTTCAACATCAAAAGGGAAGTGGATATTGCGCATGTGACCTAAATCCATGAACAAGTTTGAGATCTAACAAAAAGATGCAAATAGACACTCATTTTAATTAGTTGAATATTAGAAGAGAGAGAAAAGGGAAGAGAGAACCTGTGGAGTCTACTATTCTCAGTTTCAGAAATATAGTATTGACATCTCTCCTTTGACCTTCTACTCTGAATGCCCAACCAGTTTCGGCAGAAGTTTCTTCAGGATGATTATGAATAACATGATGGTCACTATGTCCTGTATTTGGTTCATTAGAAGATTAACCAAATATCACACATTAAAGAAACTAGGGACTGCAGATACTTACCAAAATCAGGGGCTCTAGACCTTAAAGAACCACCTATACTGTCACTTTCATCATCTGGAAGAAGAAAGGGATCCATTAAGAGTTCCCCTGCAGGCAACCTCTCAGAAACATTTGCAATACACTTTTCTATAAACACTTTAACTCCAGGGTCTTTCACTTTTACTAGTGATGCTGGCTTGATTCCCTAATAATAATTGTGATGAAGCAAATAATAATAATAATAATCAAAACTTCAGAAGTAACATTCTCTGAATAGAATTCTCACTGTAGTAATATGACAAGAATTATGAATCAAAGCCTTTTCTGCAAGAATTATGACCTAAAAACAGGTAATCCGGCTACTTGCAGAGTCTACTTATTAAACTCTAAACATATTTCAGGGAATTTCAATTGCAAGTTAATTTTTCTCTCCTTTTCTATAGCACCTGTTAAGGATTGAAATATGAACCAAAGCTTTTATTTTTAATCTTTAGAAGTATTATGGCTTAGACCATGGAACTTATAAAATTCCAAATGGCAAGTCAACAAAAAGATCTGCAAATGTAGCAAGTAGATTGTACAATGATTTGGTAAAGAAAGACCAAAATTATGAAAAGAACACGATGTTGTTTCTTAATAAGAGATGTCCTCTAAATCAAACAGTCTATGATTTAAGCGGAAACACTATTTGTATCCAAATGATTTGGCATGTATCACACACACTCTCTGAAAATTGACAAATGTTAAGCACTTACAGATGTCACTTTCTTGTATATTTGAGCAGCATTAGCACATTCAACGTATGGATACTCGACAGTCACCAACTCAAGCAAGCACATACCAAAAGCATAGATATCAACAAGTTCATTGTATTCCTCTTCATAAAGCTCGGGAGCCATAAACTCCGGAGTACCTAATTACAATTAAAAAATAAAGACTTATTTGTAACATTGTTCCAAGAATAAGTCCAATCCAGAAACAGACACAAATGGGATGATGTTCCAAAAAATGTTACCTATAACACTGTGAGCTGAATTGGCTTGCTGAAGTATGGCAGCCAATCCCAAGTCACCAATTTTAACCTCGCCATGATTTCCATTGACAAAAATATTGTCACACTTTAAATCTCGATGGATAACTGGCGGATCATGACTGTGAAGATAAGAAAGGCCATCCAAAATTTGTCTAGACCATTTCTTCAATGCTCTTAAGTCAACATGCTTATGTTTCTGCCGATATCTAAATAAAAAAAGTTAAACATAACACAATGGTCAATCTTCAAACAATAAAAACAAAAATGTATGAACCCAAAAACACAGATAAACTCACTGGCGTAAAGTTCCAGAAGTGAAAATCTCAGTGATGAAGTTGATGTTCTCATTCTTTGTATCAACCCATGAATTGTAAAATTTAATTATATTTTTATGCTTCAAAGTCTTCAGCAAATGCACTTCTGAATATAGGCGCTCCAAATCTTCATCGTTGCGCAATAGATCTGCCACCTTAACCTGATTCCAGGCCACTTCAATTCCTTCCAACTCATCAAATGCTCTATATCTATATTGTGATGTAAAGTTAAGAACATGAAAATGATCCACGAAGTGTTTACTCTCACGTGAATTGATGTTACTTATTCAGTTGCTATCGTTCATTACATATTCTATTCAGCATAGAAAACTGAGAAAAAGGATACACCTTTTTGAAAGCCCCCTGCCCCAAAATCTCCTTGTACTGTGAATATCAACCATCAAATGGAGAAAACACATCCGTTAGGTGACCATCCCAATCAACAAATCAGGCACATCACACTCAATCCAAGAAAATAAGTTACCAAATAAAGCAATAATTATATAAAAATATAAATTGGAAAAATACAAAGTCGACAACTTTTCATCTACACTGAAAGGAAAATGATGATTAAAAACAATGAAACAAATTTAACTATCCATGTAGCCGAATAATATAACAGGAGATGGGGAAAAAATCAGCATTTGACATCAGATAGATTTAAAAGAAAGTTTATCCCAATCCAGAATCAAAATCTGAATAAATTAAACTGAAAGAAGAAAAGTAGAATAAAAACCAACCCGACCATATCGACCAGTGGGATCAACCTCCACGAACTCAGAATCAGGATCATCTTGTTCAGACGAATCCTGCGGCATTGCGGGAATCAAATTCTGAATACCCCTAGAATTGAATACCACGTTTCAATACAAAATGGAAGGAAAATTAAAAAAAGAAGGAGATGGATGAAAGGGCGATAATAGACGGGGGAAGTCAGAATACCACGAACTCAGATGAAGAATTGATTGATTGATAAAACAAATGGGTGGGGTTTCGTTGGGGAAAAGCATTTACGTGATTATAAATATGGCAAGAGCCTGTCAACCAACACATACCCTCACCTCACTGTTCCAACTAATAATCCTCCTTTTTTATAAATCTGACTTTAATGCTTCCTGATTCCTTCGATTTCTTTTCATTTTCCTTTGAAACTTGAAAGCTCGTAGCTGCATTGCGCTCTACCTCAATCTGGAGCGGATAACCAAAAAAACGCCCGCTCTTTTGTCGTTTTGCTTCCATTTCATCCGTTTCTTCCTTGGTTTAACCAGAGTCCATTTTCTACCCCGCAAAATTGAAAAAAAAAAATCGCAAACAACCCATTTGAAATCCTAGTTTTATTCGGTTTGCTTTATTTTCAGTATTTTATATATTTATTTCTCTTTAATACTGTTTTTTCAAGAGGCCAAAACCAAATTTGTTTTTTATTCACATTTAATTAATTTCATAAAATAATTAATTTTTTATTTAATTAAGGATATTCCTATACTTTAAAAGTTTAGGATACAATCAATTCTCAATTTTTTTAATAAATTCGTTTTGTAAGGTTTAAATTTATATATTTTTTAAAAATTAGTCACTTATCACTTCAATTAATAGTATAATAAAAAATATTAATAGATTAATTTAATTGTTAAATATATTTAATCTAAGTAACATAAGATTTAATCATGACTTGATCCATAAGTATTATCTACAAAATTAATATCAAGTTTTATTGTTTACGGTTATTAATGTAGTGATTGATTTAGAGAGAGAAAATGAGATTGGCAAAGAACAAAATAAAGATGATGGAAAAGTGAATGAGTCAATGAAGTGTTGTTAGTTTGGCATGGAACACACAGAAGAAGACCAAAAGTGGGAAAGTGGAGTCAAAAACAAAGACGAAGGAAGCCCACCGAATAATGATAATTATAATAATAATAATAATTAACAAATAAATAAACAAACACAGACCAATCTGAAACCAGAGGTGTTTGTTCCCTTTAAATCTCATTCTAAATGTAAACCCAACAATACAAAATGTTTGGTTTTTTTCTTTCCTTTTTTTTTTTCCCAATAGAGCCTCTCTAGCTATGCTAACCAAATGAAATTTTCAAAAACAGATGAAGTTTGATTTAATGAAAATTCAATTTTTTATAACGTGTCAAATCAAAATTTATTTTTTTAAAAAAAATATATCTATATTTAATATTTATCTTTATCACCTTCACTAGTAAAAAGATATTTGTGAGGGCTAAAAAAAGAATTTTTCAAAAGGCACATGTTTGAAAGTATGACAAACCTTGGTTTTTCCAATGTCATCATCTTCTCTTTAAAATCTTAAATTCCAAAATTCATACTTTTTGTTCCCAAATGGTCGGAGGACAGAGAAAGACATACTGCCCAACAAATGTCCCAAATAAAAAACACATGCCTAATTCAATTTTGTGGGAGACCAGCTGGACAACCAAATGTGCCTCCTGGCCCATAACCTTGGTGGGCCTATTAAAGGCTTTGTTCTTTCCCTATTCATTCCTTTTCCTGTGGGCCTGCTCGCCTCTTCAATTTATGTTGCAAGCCCCATGCCCATATATGTCTTAATAAAAAAACATATACGTTCAGTATAAAAAAAAGTTAATCTTTCGTAATATAACCGACTAATATTCAAAATTTTACTGGAAGATATACCCATACTCAGTTCTTGATAGTGAGTGCCTTGAATAGTATTGTCTCAAAGAGAAAAATAACTATGCTTAGTTTAAAAAACATACATTTTAATTTTTAAAAAAATGAAAAAAAAAAAGAACTTCAACATAAGATAATATCTCTTGTTCAATCTATCTTTTCTTTGTTATAATTTTTTTAAAAAAAGATTAGACTTATTTATAATTTAAAAATATGACAAAGTTTTTATTCCTCCTAAATGATATCAATGTTGGACAGGATGAACCGTCAATTATCCTCATATGTAAACTTAGACACCTAAAAATTAAAATGTGTCCTCAAATACTAAAATCATAACAAAGTAATATTTTTTAAAAATCGAATATATTTTAAATTGTTTCATATCTCACCCTTTTGTCAGTTGAAATATAGACAATGGATTCAATCTCTTTTTTTTTTGTATAAATTTTTATAAAAAAATATTAGATTTACCCATAATTTAAAGGCAGGGTAAAATTTCTTTTTCCCACAATACCAATATCAAGTAGGATAAACTGTCAATTACTCTCAAATATAAATTTAGATAATTAAAAATTAAAATATCTCCTCAAATATTATAATTAAAATTATAATAAAATAATATTTCCTACCAATTTAATCTCTTTTGAATCTTGATCACGTTGATGGCTTTAAAGACATATTAAAGTGGACGCTATTGCAGTCATGGACCACGCCTAGGTTGAATTTTCCCATTTTGAGCACCCAGAGAAAAATGGCAAATGGATCCCATGCTAATTTTAAAAGATAAGGTTGGAGTGCTCTCTTTCAATTGAAATTGGATATTTCTTTTTATATCTAAAAAAAAGAAGAAATCGGATAATTAATATTTAATTTTTATATTTTTGTTTTAATATATGGATAACGTATATAAGAAATTATCTCTTAACTGTCATTTTATTTTTTATAAAAAATAGAAGAAAATAAATAATAAAAAATTTAAATCTAAATCCTCCAAATCTTATTTCAAATATTATTATGCATGGTCATAATCTTAAAACTGTTTTGCATATTCACTACTAGTTTAATAATTATTATTATTTTACGCCGCTATATCACTATATGATAAGGGTACAACACAATAATTTAGACAGCTAAATCACAGGTCCGTTAAGCCATTTGGTTCTTGATTGAAGAGACGACCAACAAAGCCTTATTTGTCGTGAAGCAACCAGATCTGTCTCTGCAAAGATTGATTCCTCATACTTTTCTTCAGCCACCCACTTCTTAGATTCCTCTTCCATCCTCTCAACTAAATCTTGAAAAAGTTTCAGATTAGTGAAAACGCGTCAGAACTATGATATTTTGTCAAACACTCCTAAACAATTCAGGATTCCTTACACCTACTCAACTATAATTCGTTCCTTTTTATTTTTTGAAATGAAATCATCAGAGTCCCATTTCATGTGCTGTCAAGAATCTGCAGAAAAATGGCTTCTTTCTTGTTGTAGCTATACCTTGGAACTAAGTAAATTTTTATTTTTTGCAGTATTAAGGGATAGGCACCTGAAGTTACAAAGGAATTGAACTCAAATTCTTGACCGGACTCAGGGAATCGTACCTGTGGAAGGAAGTAACTTTGAGTTAGCAGAACCAAAACCGCCTAGGATTAAGAAAAAATGTTTGTTTGGTTGAAACTTGAAAAGTTAAATTCTGACCAAAACAAAAATATATATATTTATAAAAGGTGGCAGGTAAGAGAGATTTGACACAATGTGCATATTATAATATGGGCCTGTTCAATCTTCACTCTCTGCCAATCCATATGCCAGTTTGGAAATAATATTTTTCTTAATTCTCATTAATGCTTCCAAGATCACCTCTGGCAACATCTAGCCTTCAAATTCCAGCTTGTGACTCGGATATCTCTCTCTCTCTCTCTGCGAAAGTTTCTCCCAATCCATATATATTTTCCCCTCATCTTCAATTTCTGGCCTGTACTGCTCCAATCAACTCCAGATTGACCCATCATCATCTTCATCATCAAGAAGAACAATGCAAGACTCCAGTGGTATTCCTGCTTGCTTTTATTCTGCAGATAAGTTCAGCGATGATCCTGGGGCTGTGACCCGATCGGGCCAGAGTGTTTTCATGTCATTATACAGAACAAAGATCGCTGATCAGTGCCGTTTGATTACTGTGACATGGTGCAAAAACTCGATGCTTCATGGCCTATCAGTATCAGTGGGAGGCCTAGAAGGAGGAGAAACTTCATATGCCTGCAAGGTTGAGCTAAAGCCATGGTACTTCTGGAGGAAGCAAGGCACCAAGAGATTCATAGTAGATGGTAAAGCTGTTGATATCTTCTGGGACCTCAAAGCTGCAAAATTTCATGGAGAAACAGAACCAACCTCAAAATACTATGTAGCAGTGGTTTGTGATGAAGAGATAGTTCTGCTTCTGGGTGATCTTAAGAAAGACGCCTGCAGAAAAACAGGTTGCAGGCCAGCTCAGATTGACCCTATTTTGGTTTCAAAGAAGGAACACATGTTTGGGAAGAAGTTCACTACCAGAGCTAAATTTCATGATAAAGGTAGGTTCCATGAGATCTCAGTAGAGTGCAAGAACAAGGGAAACAACAACAATAATGGCGATTCCTTAAATGGGGTTGAGCCAGAGATGGAGATAAGGATCGATGGGCATTTGGTGATTCATGTGAAGCATTTGCAGTGGAAATTCAGAGGCAATGAATCAATTCATCTCAGCAAAATGAGAATAGAGGTATATTGGGATGTTCATGATTGGCTGTTTAGTCCTGGATTGAAGCATGCTTTGTTCATCTTTAAGCCAATTATGTCATCATCTTCTTCAACTCCTTTATCATCTCATTTATCATCTCAAACAGAGAGTTCTGGGTCATTTGAAAGTCTTGGTGTCAGGGGGTCATCAGAGTTTAGCTTGTTTCTCTATGCCTGGAAGGTTGAGTAATTTTATCATCATCAACCTGAAGCTCCATCATCCATCAACCCGAGCAAGCAAGAGGATAGAAAAGGGAAAATAAGGTAGGAATATAATTACAAGGAAGTTCTACAATGAGTGAACATCATACAACGATAAATTTCGGATGACAACAAATCCATGTTGTTAACTCGTGAAATCTTTTTGGATGATTAAATTACTTCTTTAGGCGCTGATAATATTCCCAAAAGGAAATGACATGGGTCTCGCTGCAAGTGATGGAGCAAGATGGATTGGGCAAGAAAGGGACGGGGGTAGAGAGAGAGAGGCACTGAAAATGGTAGTGGGCCCAAGCAGAAGGTTTGGGAGTTACTTACAGCTGTCGTTGAAGGATTGGGCATAAGGGAACAAGACAGATTGGATCACACACACAAACACATGCTCTATTTGTCTCCATCCGCCACATGGAGATTCATCCCCGTCCTCCTTTCTTCTTGATCTGATCTTGAAAAGGGAGCTATGTATTAATTCTTTCAAAATCCATCAACCAAAGGAATATTGTAATCTATATATTTTTATATACAGAAATATATTCACTATAGTTTACTAATTTAACTGCATGAATCTATGTATTTTGCTCATAAACAGTGATATAGAACTAACAAAATATAATATAATTAGTAAATAGTAAAATTTTTTAAATATAATATTATAAATTTAAATTAAGTCGTGAACATATAAAAAACTTTATTAAAAGGAGCAAAACTCACTTTTAGTGATATCTAATTTTAAAAAAATTAATCTTTAACTATTAATAGAAAGAAATTATCTAGACTTGAAAAAAAAATCTTGAGGAAAGAAGAGGGGTTTTGATGAATTATGATAGAAATTACTACTAGAAATTTAAGTGCAAAAAAGAGAGATTGCTTATTTACTTCTCATTGTATAGATGGATATTAGATTAAATTTAGGTGTTATCTGAGCCAATAATGCAATATTCAGCAGACAAAGATGCCAAATACTTGATTGCTAATGACTACTTTTTCCAATAAACATTGCGGTGTGGATTTAGATTACGTATATTTAAATATTTTTTTAAGAGTACATTAAAAGGTTTAAAATGAAGAATTAATAATTGGACAATTTTTATTTTCTTTATAAATATGGAAACATCCGCGTTCTCTCTCCGATAGTTAATCACCATTCGGGCTTCTACCTATATGTAATTTATTATACTAGATCATTAATGGATAGATTACTGAAACATACGTGTAGGCGAAGAGTTGGATCAATGAGTTTGGTAGGTAAAAGACGTATTCAAACGTCAAATCATCCCAAATGGTAAATATTTTTTTAGTAGATTCTTCACAATTTAGTGTTATAATATTTTTACACAATTAGGGAGAGATTATCATATATAAAATATTTATGTGCGCTCTTTGACATTGCAATCCGTCTCCCCTCTCTCTCTCTCTCTCTCTCTAAAATATTTATCCTTTTTTATATACAATAACTATCAAAATATTGATTAAAATTAATTAAAAATAATAAATATATCAATTTTTTTTACATATACTCTTATTAATAAGAATGATAGGTAAAAGAGATAATAAATAAGCAAAAACATGAGAGAAAATGAGTCTAAAAAATATGAGTGATATATAATTAATTAAAAGTAAAGAACAAATGTATTAAATTATTAGACAAATTTAATTTATTTATATATAAAACTATCCATATCAGTATTCATACCATATAAGAGAGAATGCTATTTATGGAAAAAGATTGGAGGGAATATATGATAATTTTACAAGAACATGCAACAAAGAATCGGAGAATGTGTACCCATGCATGAACATTGAACAGCATGCTGAACAAGGTAGGTTCTTTAAACTAGGGATAGCTACTGGAAAATAAGTATCGATCGAAATGCCAATCATAAACATCGCACCATAAATTTGATGCAACATTAGATGTACTCCACGTGGCTTGAAAGATTAAGAGCAAGTGAACTACCCAGTTTCTTTCGGAAGCAGTTAATACAATTTGACCCCTCTCACAACGCCAACAATTATAAGGTTTCGGTTAAAGATTCAAATTCAAAGAATCCCAAGTAAATGACATTAATGTGGATAAGCATGAAAGTAATGAATAATTTGGAGAGAGAGAGAGAGAAAAAGAAAAAGGAAGAAAGAAAGGAACTTTTACATTGATATGAATACTAACTTTCAACTCAATTTCTGTTCTACTATGAAAATTTTTGAGTCAACATGAACAAAACGAAGGAGGAAGTGTGCTCATTTTGAACCAAAACCAAACCACCTTGCCAGAAAGAATGTGTTCTTTCCACGGGAAGCTTCCTTCTCTGTGCGTGCTGGTGCAGGGGTAGGTGGGGAAATAACTTCGGCTGCAACCAAGAGTTACCAATTTTATCTTTAAACCAAAGATATATATAGCTTTGACGTTTTCCAAACCCAATTAAAACAGACCCAAGTTTTGGACGATTATGAGATGAGATCCAGTCCGCGGATACTTCTATTACTAGGAACCCTCAAAATAATCACTTCTATTCTTTAGGAGACAAAACGAAACTCCTCAAATATTTATCTCGCATATTACAAAATCAGTTAAAATAAGCTAATCTAAACACACATTAACAACCCATGTATGCCTCTATTACTAACAAGATAAGCTTAATAACGTCTAAGGAAAGGAGACAAGAAAATGATATACACCTGGTTGTGGAGAAAACTTGTTAGTTTTAGCACCTCTTGTATCAGTAGAATTCTTTTCTCGACTAGGTATGACCACTTCATAATTGGATTCAGTGGTTAACTTCCTCTCTCGAACTCTTTGCTCTGTGTTTCCTTCGCAATCGTGATCACCTGTAAAAGCACTGAAACTTAACAAGGAATGACCCAGTACAGCACAGTAATGTTACCCATAGGCTATTATAAATGAAAGGAGCCGAAAATCATAATCAATATAAAATATAAAATCTATAGTAAGTTGCATTATTCATAAACTATGAATAGTACAATTCATTCATCAAACTACATACCATACACAGGAATCACCATCTAGTCACATTGTTACTCTTGAGACAGAATATTGGGAGTCAGTTATTATTTAGCATGTGTTGCCTTACACATAAGGTAGTTCTAAGAAAAGGGAACCCATTCCGAGAAGACATGTACATAGCAATTCTTCTCACTTCAGTTAACCTATCAAAACCACCATTTAGTCTTTCCCCTAGATGAACCTTTAAATTGGACTTGCTAAGACCAATATATACAAATTAGATCATAGCTCTCACCACTGAAGATGTTAGGTTAGCCACAAAAGTTTTTGACATGATTGGTGCTCCAGCAAAGATACCAGAATAATCACTTTGTTTCTTCACAAACCAAGGTCGGTATAGTTACTTACTTCCATCAGAAGGTTTCCTGTAATTCTGGTGTAACGCTTCAATGAAAGAAGGAGCCTTTTGCTCTTGCATCACTGGTAAGGAACCAAGACAAATTGATAGATCAAGTCAAATACTTGATGAACTCCACGCATATAAATTTCAATAAGGAGAGCAATGAACCTCACATTGATCAAATAAAGTAAATCTGTAGTTTGGGGCTGAGCCAACCAAAAGCAACTGAACAGCCTCTGAATCTCTCGTCATAGATGATGAAGCTGAAGCCTTCAGATTCTGAGTGTCCAGCAGAATGCCAGAAAGCTGTGAAATTATACATGGGAAGAAACTTTCAAGTCATTAAATATTTCCTAGATAACTTCTTAAAATGGTAAGACAGGTGATTTCATATGGCTGAAAAGAACTTCAATTATTTCATCAAATTACCAGAAGTTTCTGCAGAATAGGGTCTTGAAGTAGATCGTATGCATCTTCACAATAATTATCAGTAAGAATGGTACACTTAGACCCGACCTATAGGAACAAAATAAGGATAAAATCATATAAAAAATTCAATACCAAGCTTCATTGTGCATATAACATTGGAATCGCACTTTTTTTTTAAAAAAAATTGATTTTTCAACTTCATCTATGAGCCAACCTCGCCAGTAGCACTTAGGATATCTTGTCCAACCACATAAATGTTCAGTCGACCAGTCATCATGAGGTCTTCCACGTTCACCTGCAAACAAGTTTGCAGAACAAATTAGCAACCAATGCAAAGCTCATCTAACCTACTATTTATTTATACAACGTTAACATACCAAGTAGATAGGTGATAATGATTCATTAGAGAGAACTTCAGTTTTTCCCCATAAAACATAATGTTAGAAGAATATTTCAATTGAACTCGACTTACCAACTTTTATGTGAGGGTATATAAATTGTAAGAGCATCTATATGCAAGCATTTAGGGATATTGGTATGCTAAAAAGTCGTTAAGTATTGCAAGGACACCCTTGTTCACCAGTAGAGCAATGGATCAATGGTAATTGATTACCAGATATTGTCAACAATTGAACATGCAAAAAAGAATTACACCTGTCCCATCTAAATTGATTTTTAGTATGAAAATTACGAAAATCACCTCATCAGCAAAAAGCAACGAGGTAGCGTCAAGGCCAGCATTGAAAAAGAGCCAAGCAGCCTGCCTTAACTTCAACATAGAACTTCGACTCACATTCATAACAGGAACGACCACATTGTCCCCTCCATCATCTTTCTCCCTTTGCCTATACCACAATAACCAGGCATAACATATGGAAGCTATCATTGATGTTATACCTGAACAACACAAATTGAATTACTTAGCCTTTTTTCTCACACTAATTCATACATATAAAGCATATGTCGTCAATAAAGATAGATACAAGCTGCTCAAATTATATGCCACTTGCAACCAACCTTTCGACTTTAAGAATCATAAACTAATTCATTAAACCTTCACATTTCAGCAATAAAATTGAAACTTTCTGTAACCAAATGCCACTTCACACATGTCATACTCCGATTGATTTAAAATTAAAACTAGGCAGTTCAAACATATTTAAAAAAACAAGCTTGCACAAGATTGAAATGTCCCATGTTAAAGACTCAAGTAGCATATAAAGAACTAATGTTTTGTACTAGGAATAATATATATTGATAAGGGGAAATAAGCTTAACTGTTAGGAGGCCCAGAGAACACAATTTTGGCCTTTGCATTGAGCTCCATGTTCATCACTTTCTGAATTAAAAGCCTCTGCTCTTCAAGAAAACGATTGAGAGAATGATCTACTGTTCTCTCTCCTTGCTTGGACCGTCCATAAACATCAGTCCCGGGCGCGATTTTCTCCAACGAACAGGTGGACGACGACAACATTCTCCGGTGAGCCGACTGGACAGGATTTCTGGGCGGCGACAGAGGCAAGGAGTTCGGTGAGGATAACGTCCGGCGGACGGCAGGTTCGACGACATTATTGGGAGGTGAGAGTGTAGGAGGCTCCGGCGAAGGCGAGGAAGTCCTAAAGGTCCGGCGGGAAAGGACTTGGTCGCCCTGTGGAGAAGGAACAGAGGGGTCGGTCTGGAATCGGGACTTGCGGTGGAAGGAACGACGAGGCGGGAGAGGGGAAGAGGGTCGGTTGTGATCGGTTGCGGGAGAAGGGTCAGAAGAGACCGTAGGATCGGAATGCTTGAGGATGTTGGAGAACCACCTGTGGACCGCCGTAGCAGGGGATCCATCATCTTCATACGCGGAGGGCTTGATATTGAAGGATGTGTCGGATTTGTTTCGGCTGTGTTTAGTTGTTTTCGAGAGGATCTCCCCACCGAACCCCTCCACTGCTCTGTTCCTGTTTCACTCAATCCAAATATATTATCAAATCCAATTACTGTTAGTAGTTGGTAAATTAAATTAATCTCCAAATAATATATTAAGGGGCCATGCATTTGATTTTCTTTTTTCCAGCCAAACCATGCATTGGGATTTAAAATTCTAATTGCATTTGTTTCCAGTAAAAAAATGATGCAATCTTGTCTCATAGTAACGTTTGACCAATGTGGATAGTTAGTTAAACAATTCTTACTATGATTGAAGGGTAATTTTGCATCAATTTTTTTTCCCAACTGAGCATGAATATCCCGAACTTTCAATTAGCACAATATTTTTGGGTTGACAACATTCAAATCAGAAGAATGATCCAACAAGCAGTTACCAACATTAAAAAATGCTTAGCATTCCCATATTCTAACTAGAAAGCTTGCCTGAGGTTGCATGGCTCAAAACCAACGCTACTCGGCGTGTGAAGCTTAATCCTCGAGCAAGTATATATGGGCTTGCTCATACCTAGCAGTGGGCAACATGTACTCAAAGTAGGAGGGATGAATCAAAGTAACCTATTGACTTTTGGTTATAATTCAATCCAAAATCTTCTTCTAAATTTATGTTATAACGGGTTGATACATCATTTGTTGATTTGAACATTAATAATCCAGTAACATTGAGCTTATTAAAGGTTTAGGATAGTAATTGTTCCTTTAGACAAACTTTGGAGGCGAAATTATCTTTAACCTTCAGAATTATTCAACATTAGTCAAGCACTCCTATAGGATGATTGCACTATTTTTGAAACTTCCAAAGGAACACTGCACCGATCTGAAAGTTAAAGATACCCGAGTGCCAAACTTACAAGGTAAATTTGCCATCTAACCCATAATTTAAATACTAACAATAGTGTTCAATGTTCAATACAGACTAAAACGAAGATTTTTTTTTATATCTATTTATGATTATAATATGCATATAATGAGGAAATATATAATTGACGAAAAAAGAAACTTGCAAGTTGCAACTTAGTTCATTAGGGAGCTGGCTTCAACAGATATGTAAATTGCATCTTCTGTAAAAACGTACCTTCTGGCGGATCTAGAAAGAGGGTCTCTCCTATCTAACAACGGAAATGCAGCCGGTGACGTTCCTTGTGCGGTGGCCGCAAACCTTGGGGATCCAACAAGACGACGAGGTGACTCGCATAGTGTTGGAGACGCCGCCACCACGCGCCGTGCCTCTTCCAACCACTCCTCCGTCATCCTGCTGCTGTTGCTTCTCGTGCTGTCGTCAAACCCACCATCATCCTCGTTTTCCGACAACACGCCAGCCCCTCCTGTTCCACCCGTAAGGTCATAGCTTTTCTTGTCCATGTCAACAGTCCCAAAAAACATATCTGCCATGAAGTCGCTGAGGTCCGGCACCGGCTGAGACCTCCGCCGCGTCTCGGCCAACTTCTTTTGTAGCATTGCTGGTCCTCCTTTACTCTCTGCGTTAAACCTTCGCTCCATATACATGTCTGGATTCAACACAATCAGAGCTCTACAAGGTACTATATTAGCTGTATATATATATAGGGAGAGAGAGAGGGCGATAACAAGTTATCGATCGGGGATTCTTTATTCATCTGAGATCGCCATCACACGTCGAGAAGGTGATGAATATATATATGGGGACGTGGGGGTTTAGTGATGGTTTTAAGATGGATGAATATACATAGGAATCATCGATAGGTTTGACACAGCAACATTAATGATATGTAGTGGCCGGCTTGGGTGGGAATTCATGTCTTTCGCGGTGGAGTGTTGTTTAGCCGAGGAATTTCGTTTCTCAGTTTTCACGTCTTGTTGCTCCACCTTGCCTTCAAACCGGAATTTAGTACTTTTTTTTTTCATCCTCTTTTTGTTGAAATAAACGATAGAATAGTGTCACATAGCACTGGCTAAAACTTAAAACATGCTTACTCATATGATCGAGTATGTCACGATTTCAAACCCAATGTCACATATTATTCGAGTATGTCATGATCAGTTTTTTAGAATTTTAACGTAAGGCACTGACGACCTGAAATTATAAATGATATTGAACCTGCTACCTCCTATAGGAGAATTCTCGTACCGCTCGGTTACATGTCCATTGGCGGCATGATCAATTATTGTTGGCATGGAAGGCAACTAACAAAATATAATTAAAACCCCATGTTAATTTGATATAACATTCATAAAATTACTTTTTTTTTTTTTGCATTTTTTTTGTTTCATTTCATTCTGTATATCTAATGTATACCAACTGGGGCGTAATTATTGTTTGCTCAATGCTCATGGTGTTTTTTGATATTAACCAAAGTTGAACCTAGTCACAGAGCTGCCATTTCGATAAGTGCAAAGCTGGCAATATATGGTTTTGTTGTCATCTAACTTTTTGAGAGGACCACAATAGTATATGAGGATCCTTTTAAGAAATGAAAGCGCATCAAATTAAAAGGGACACACACTTACGTACAAAGCATAATTTGACCGCTATCTCCACTACAATTTGACAGTAACAGCGGAGTATTGGATGACTCAATTCTGTTGCATTTGAAGCCTCCAAGTTATTAAGGAAGCATTTCTAAGTTCTAACTTCCTAAAAGAAAGAAAAATAACATGATGCCACACATCTGCACAGTCTACTAAAATTGCAAGAATGGAGAGGAGAGACGAGGGTTAGAAACCAAAAATTTTATTTCATTCGTCTTTATCTGATAGCAGATGTATTTCGTGACCGTCCATCTTAAGTAAGAAACTTAAGAAGCTTCCTACATGAAACATAATTATCGTACAACATCAGATTCTGACAGTACCGTACGTAGCAGCCACACTAAGAAAAATCCTCGCACGGTCCTAGAATATGTTTCCATTGAGGATTGTTTACAAGTTAGCAGCACTTGTTTCTGTCATCACCTCCACTTCTTTCTCGTCCTTTTGACATCAACCCTCCTCTGCCTTAGTCTCTGGAAGCTTTTTTGTAGCCTGTGGAAGCATCCAAAGGTGAATCTAGCAGCATATTGTCTCTCATCAAGAGAAAGATTTCACCATTTAAAGAAAACTGACCTGGAAGTTCCTCGTGTGCAAAATTGGCTCACATCCAACATCTGCCACCGAATTCCCATTTGGAGTCTGCAATGTAAATCGCTGATCTGCCTTGTACTCAGAAAGGCCATCTTCCTCATCAGGGAGGTTGTGGCAAACTTTTAGAAGTGAATCAAGAGAATTCATCTGGAAAATTAAAAAGAATCATCAGATCAGAAGACTGCTTTTACAGATAATATTAACATTGAGTAATTATAGTTTGAATAGGCAAACTTAAGTCATTATCCTCCGTGACCAACTTACCTACAAAAATTATTTATTTTATCATAATTAACTGATATATTTTTTTTTAAATTCTCCAATTGCCAATTTACCTAAAAAAATTATCTATTTTTTTATAATTAATTGATATATTTAATTTCTTTAATCTATATAAAAAAATAACTATATGTAAAATCTTCATTCACAATTTACGATGTCATTATTAGAACTTTGAGAGGTAAAAAGGAAAAAAAAATTACTATATGCTTTTACGTAATATCATGTAATTTAAATCAAATGAAGAATTTTTTTTAAAAGACCTTTAGGACTTAGAGTAGTACTTTTTATGCTAAATCTTGAACTTAAATTTTATTGATAAAAAAAACTCCTCTAATCATTAATATAATATTTAATTAAAGGGTTAATCTGTATTTTAAATATAAGATTTATTTTACATATTTATCATTTTTTCATAAATTATCTTTATTGATATTCTATAAATAATAGTCAAATAAGATAGCGAAGGAAGTTAAGAAAAATGATTAAGGAGTTTTAAAAAAAAGTATATCATATTAATTAATTTAATTAAATTAATTAAATTACTTAAATATATCCTATGTTAAGGACATGAAGGGTATATTGAAATAGCTTTTCCTTATTGAAGTGTGAATTGAATTAAATATGAATTAGTTGTACTAAATTTAGGATGGTCTGTAAGAACAAATAAAAAAATTGTACAATATATAAAAAGGCACGGCCTATTTACAACAAAGATCCCTTCTAATAATATTCTCTATCTTTCTGGTGTGAGTTAATTTTTTAGACGACGAAGAATAATTAAAATGAATGTCACACTACCAGGGAAACAATAAGGAGGAAAAAGAGAAAGAATAAAAGGAAATAACGATGGATTTTGGATGAGTGAGAACTTAGAATATAAGAGGGATGTTGATAACTAGTGTTGGGGGCCAGTGTTTATATTCTTTAGTTCCCCACTATATTAAATTCCCAACGAATCTCGTTGCTTTGTTTATCATGACTCGTGGACTCATCCTGTGGTACCACACTACAGCTCCAATCATAACTATATATTTCCTTATTTTCTTTTTCAGATTATAAATTATATTTAAAGAAAAATTGTTAAAAAAATCACCCAATATAATATTTATTGTGCAAAGATATTCAAAGACCTAAATTCTTAAGGATTTATTTAGTAGGAGAAATTTAAAAAGAAGGGTAGAGAATTTTTTTTTATTTAAAGTTAAAGAAATTAGAGAAATGGGGATCAAAAGTTTTTAATTAATTTTTATTATTCTTTATCTTACATCTTCTCTTTATTAAAAGTTTATAACCTTATTTCTCTAAATTGTTTAAATCTAAATTACAAGATTCCCCCCCCCCCCCCAATTCGACCATCCCTTTCCCTCCAAGATCTTTTGTACCAAAACAGCTCATAATAAAGGGTATAATTGTTATTTCGTTGGTTGTATGTAATTTTTCTTTTCCTATGTGTTTAAGATAAATTGCACCCATTAAAAATGTATTATAAAAAAAGAGTATGTAAATATCACCATTGATCTAGGCCCCGATGTTCAAGTCAGTTGGGGAAAATCTTAGAAATATGTTGTGCCATTCAATTTATTGCGGCTTGCTCGGATATATTTTTAAAAAATAATTTATAAATTTTTTTATATAATTTTTAAAAAAGTATTTTTAAAGAAGAGTTTATAAAAAAAATAATTTTAAATATTTAAATATTTATTATTAAAAATATTTTTATAATTGATAAATTATTAAAAAGTGTATGAGATTAAAAAAAAGATTTACTTTTCAAAAATTCTAGCGACCATTGTAGCCTTTTTCTTTCTCTCCTGTAGTGATGTAATGGCACAGAAGAGTTGTTGACTTCAGCATAGGATGACGTCGGGCATTAGATGATGACAAAGTCAGAGACAGAGGCAAGCAGAAGACAAGCATCAGACAATGATGAAGATGAAGATAGATACAAGCAAAAGACGAGTATCGAACGGTGACAATAATAAAGACGGATGGCAACGAGCACGGCAATAAAACCCATGGTAACAAAGACGGTGACAAGAACGAAGAGAATATGAGAGTTTGTATGAGAAAAAATAGGGGTAAAATAGTATTTAGATAATATATAAGGTTTTTTATTATTTCAAAAATTATTTCTACCAATTTATCTGAAATCATAATTTTAAATTATAGTTTAATCTATAAATATTTATGAACAAATATTCTGTTTATTTTAAATTTATACCAATTTTTTTTAAATATAAGTTTATAAATTTTCTAAGCAGGCGTATAATCCAAACCCGTTCAGAGGAATACCATATCCATATCAGACATAGACGGTACAGATTTAATTATTTTTTAATTGATATTTTTAAACAATTGTTTTTTTTTGTAAAAAACGATAGTTAAGATATTATTTTTATTTTAAATTTTAAACACATTCAAATAATTATTTAAAAAAACTAAAAAATTGAATTTAGACAATTCATATCATATCAGAACTAGATTGTTCAGATCTAATAAACTTATAGTGCTACTAGCTAAACTGGTTCCTATATAATCATACCTCTAAACATATATCCACTCAATCACTCATGATGCCTCTTCAAGTAGTTGGCTTAATGCACTGCATATCTTAGATATGTGCGTTCCCAGTTTCTGATCCTTGAAATCAATGGCGGAAATTTAGAACCAGAGGGATAAATTTTTAATAATTTTTTATCAGATGAACAATAAATTATTTTTTTAATTTTTAATATAAAAATTAATTGAATCTTTTAAAAACTATTTTTTATTAAAAAACAAATTATTCATATAATATTTAATATATAATTTATTTACTAATTGATTAAATTAAAAAAAATAATTAATATAACATATATATTTTTAAAATATTATAATCATTTTTTTAATTATCTTTTTAATTATCTCTCTTATTTAATTATTATTGAAGAGTATTAATAGTGATAATTTTAAAAAATTGATAAATATAAAAAATAAAATTTATATTTAAAATAAATATAAATCCTATAATTAAATTGTATATTAATATAAGAGGAATAGTAATTTTCTAGTGGCATATGAGGTAGCAAGAATGTTCTCCATGCATATCCATTTGTTTTCTTTTTCTTTTTCTTTTTTTTTAATTCAGAACAAAAGGCTTTTATTGATGGCAGGAGTGACGGAGGAGTTCAGGGACGGTGCGGTGATTGCGTGGCGTTTTATTAATAAATTTATGGTTGACTCCACATCCACCTCACCAATTTCCTCGTCACCCCATCCTTCCCTTCGCGTCATCTACCTCCACGTGGATTCATAAGCCATGCCTTATTGGAGCTTCATTCGCTATGGGGATAGGGATTAATTGGCCCAATATTCATCATTCCAGAGGCCGATTCATATTATTTTAAAATGCAGGCCCCAAAAAGCAAATCATATTTGTAAGAATTAATTAATTAATTTGTTCTTATCCGAGGAGGGCTCATTTAGTTCTGTAAATAAAAATAAATTTAGTTTTTTTTGACACAAATTTAATTTAGGTGAGGATATCAGAAATTTAATTTAATTAGTTAAATCTTAGATAAAAGACAAAATTTTAGTAGGAGCTTATAGTCTAAACTTAGTTAAAGTTTAATAAAATTTAATATGTTTAATAAACATGTTAAATTTCAGACATATTTAAAGAGCTATTTATTTAAATATATTAATTTTTTTTAAAGTCTACACTACAAACATGTAAGTCTAATATATTTAATTATATATAAAATATAAATAAATTTAAAATTTATTTAGAATCTTCTATTTATAAATATTTAAGTTTTAAAATTGTTTAAAAATCCTACATTTAACCTATATAAATATATACTTTAATAGGTTTAAAGTAATTTAAGGCTTTTAATGACTAGTGGAATCCAATATGAAGGAAGAAATTACATATTTACATGAATTAATTTAATTAATACATTAATAATGAAAAATATACGTAAGAGGGATGGGATTGAGTAAAGCGGAGCAGAATGGAAGTGGCAGGGACGAAGAGCGAATGAGACGAATCCGGCTGGACTGCATTATGTGGAAGAAGAGTGTCACACAATTCAGAAACTCCGAAGCATCATTCACCTTCTTCTTCCCTGATTTACATCTCTCTATGTTCATGCGAATTCTTTATTTACTTCAACGATTGTTTGATTGATTTCTCTGCGGTTGAGGTTTCCTTCGTCATGGCGGTGCGATCCTTTGGCAGAAAGCTCTCTTTCGAGATTCTCAGCGATAGTAGCTCCCATGAAGATGATGAATCCGGTCTCTATCGATCCAATTCGATTCCAAGTCAAATCAACGTTGGTACAGCAGAACAATCACAGCCTTCTCCTTCTGTTTCTCCCAATAAGTCTAACCGGAAGAAGCGTAAGCACAAAACCTCCCGCAAGAAGAAGCTCGAGCCCTGCATACCGGAAGATCCGATCGCTGAGCAAGAAACTGTTAATTCTAATTCGGTTTCCTCTGATTCCAGAGATCTACATTCGTCATCGGCGAACGGGAAAGTGTTATTCGATAACGGAGAAGCTTGTTGCGTAAACGGGTTTGAGCTCGACAGTCAGAGATACTACAAGGTTGGAACTGTTATCTGCCAGGAGATAAGACCACCGGATGAGAGTAAAAAGAGTGTTTGTACAGTGGCACGAGTGGCGGAGACCGAGTTCCAGGGGATGTGTGGTGGTGAGGGGTTTAATTTTGGTGAATTAAGGCTCAGAACTCTCAATGGTGGTAGTTGTGAGGGCTTGGGGTCTTCAAATATCGATGGTAATGAAAAGGACGATAGTGTCGGGATGGCCAGTTCGGTGGAGAAGCAGAGGAACGGGCCTCATGGGAATGTCGTTTCACAGGTAGAGACAGCAAAATCATTGGATTGGAATCGTCTTATGGCGGAAGATCCGAATAGTGAGTGAATGGGTCCCTGTTGACGCTCTTTAATATGATCCTCAGAAAGTTTCATAATATTTGTTTAAGATGTAGTTCATTCATCATTACTGAATCTTAATAGCTCCTACTTCTCATCTATTCAGATCCTTATCTGGCATAATCTGTACCTTGAATCATTTGAAATTAACGCTGCTCATTTTATGTTACGACTGTATCATACATCAGCTTCGGGAGATATAGGTTGGGAAAAGGAAAGCATTTTTGTCCCTTGCCCCCATGGTGATGCGATGTAGCCTTTCTATTAGACATGGAAATAAGAATAGCTCTACGTCCTAGAAAATATAGGAGTCCATTGACTTGAGTTATTTCTTACAGTTCCATATGGTGATTTGTCTCCATGCTTGCATATCAGTGAATGAGAGTGGGGGATATGGGGAATTCCGATGAGAATTATATCCTTTTCCATGCTTTAGCTGTTTATTAATAATTCAAATGTACTATATGGTCTGAATGGTGCTGATCACATTAAGCAGGACCTTTTTCTCCATGAAGTTGGTGTCTTGTTAATTTATTTTTACTAATACCATTTTTTCTATCTTATTAGCTAACCTTGTGTTGATGCATTTTGATGCTAGACATGTTTTCAGTGGATAAATCACCAGTAAAATGCTTCATGGAGGAAATGTACAACGGAAACTCTCTACGGAGCACAACAACTCTTGGTAATGAGAAAGAACGAGAAAGAGTTTATGACACCATCTTCCGTTTACCGTGGAGATGTGAACTGGTATGCTTTTGCTTTCACCCTTAAAAAGTCTGAATATCTGTTTGGAGTTCTATGGTGTAATCTATGGACTTTCACTCTGGTATTTAGCTTCCTGTATTTGTTCCAAGAATTATCAAATTTAATAAATTGCGGAGAAAGAAGTTATTTGAGACCTCAAACCTTTAAACATTTACTGGACAATAGTTAATATGTGGTCATATATCTTCTTTAATGCATGTCCATTCTACATTATGGTATCTAAAACATGGAATACATTTGTAGCTTATAAATGTTGGCTTCTTCGTCTGCTTTGATTCGTTTCTGTCACTCTTAACCATCATGCCAACAAGGATAGCGATGACCATTTGGAGGCTTCTTAAAACAAGGTTTGCACCATTTCTTGATGCTATTTCTTTGTACTTTAGTGTTGTTAGGCATGCGTATGAGGATTTAATAAATGGGCTTAACTTACAGTGTATGTTTTCCAAGTTTTGGAATTGTGATATACGCTGTATAGATTTAGTATACACCTGCTAATGCTCATATGCCATAGAAAATATTTGAAGAGAGAAAAAGCAAGGTGATTTGATTGAATTGTATGAACCCAAAGTATGCAATTTATTCAATGAGACCATTCCAAATGATATAGGATTAGTTTTTTTTAATGTTTATACTGGATATGTTCCTGATTCTTCTGTGTTAGAATTCTGTTTTATTAGATTGATATTTTGTCTTGATTTTAAAATTTACAGTTTGACCTGATCATGATTTTGGCAGGCAGTTCAAGAGTCTGTCTGCAACTGAGTTGTCAGATTTTGGCTGTTTTGTAATTATGGCTTGTGGAGTCATTCTTTTGCAGCGAACAGGTACATCTATAGTTTGATGCCGTATGTTATATATTTTCATATTTACTACTGAGAAGAGTTTGGCATACTGATTTTGATTTGTGTTCCCCCCTTGCACTTTTGTTGCTTCAGATATCAGCTTAATTTATCATATGATCCGTGGTCAAGGAACAATCAAATTATATGTGGTCTACAATGTGTTAGAGGTGAGCTGAACAGACTAGAAGAAACTGGGTGATGGATGATAATAACTTCTTGATGCTTGCTTAATTACTGGGCTGCTGTAATTGATCCTTAATTGTTCTTGCAGATATTTGATAAATTATGTCAAAGTTTTAACGGGGATGTATTGCAAACCTTATTTCATTCAGCGGAAGGACTTGCAACTTGTCCTCCGGAAAGTATGAGATTTTGGATATGGAGATATATTGCTGATCAGTCTTTAGCTGTGGCTGCTTCAAATATCCTTTATTTTTGGAACAATAATTGTCTTTGCCAGTAGTTTGGGTATTTATTTTCTTGTGTGAAGGCATAAGAGAAAAGATACAAACGCCGATGTGGTTCCTTGACTGGCTGTACTCATTCATTCTTTTATCTTATTAGTTCAGGCAATCACTTTATCAACCTGTATAGTTGCTCACAACAATGCATTGCTTGCCCTGCTGGTGTCAAATAACTTTGCTGAGATCAAGAGCAATGTGTTCAAGCGATATAGTAAGGATAATGTTCACAGTTTGGTGTACTTTGGTGAGTTTTCTCTTCGACATTACTTGATATTTTTTTCTCTGTTGCGTTGTGAGATGTTTGATTCAATTCCAGCAGCCATTTGTGAACATTTTTTTCCATGCCATTTTTATCACTGAACTGAGGGTCAAATGTTTTTCAAATAAAACATTAATTTTGAATATCTACCCTTCTGGTGGGCTTTTGCTTGTTCTCATCATGAATACATACTTGTTTTGCTAGGATTATGCGTCTTTCTGATAATTATGTCAACCAAGTAAATAATTATTTGATAACTTGGCTGATCTATAGTTTTGATCTAGATTATGTGGCCGACCTGTCTCACCTTTCCCCCATACCCATGTACCATGTGCCACATGAGTAGGATCAGGAGAAAGGCTTTTCCTTTAAATTTAAAATTTCAATTAAAGATGGCTTATCAGGTATAACTATAATTATAATTCTTAGTAATCCTTCTGTCTTGTCTAGCTTCTGCTGAGGAAGAGGCCAGGAGATTCGCCTTTAACTATTTCATTTCATGCGATAAGTAAAGAAGAGATTGATATGATTGCCATTTTTCATATGATGTTTTTATTACAGAAATTGCTCTTTTTGCGCCACAAACTTCCTGGTCTTATCTTTTTCTGTTTTTCTCTTCTCCTTTTCTTCTTTCTATACTCATTTCTGGCAAGCAGATTCTGTAGAGAGATTTCATATTTCGGCATTTATCTTGTTCGTTCTGGCTCAAAATATTCTGGAAGCTGAGGGCCCCTGGTTCAAGAGTTTCCTCCTTGTAAGATTACTCGGAAAAAACTGTACCACCGAATAGTTATTGAAGAAATTGATTTTGTTGGAACCAATTTCCTTGCTCGATCCAGCTTTGCTTCTAATATGTGGATGTTTTGGATGGTGCAGGATGTTGGCTTGGTTTATTCATGTGAAGTAGCTATTGATGTTATTAAGCATTCATTCATCGCGAAATTTAACGACATTAAGCCCAGCGCATTCTCTGAGTTCCTTGAAGACCTTTGCAAACAGGTATTTTTCATCTGATTTCTTGTAGGCAACCACCACAAAGATTATGGTTGGTTGATTATTGTTTAAAAACTGAATAAACAACAGCCTGGAGTCATCCCAGTGATGATTGCTGTATATTTATACAAATAACTATTCAGAGCTGAAAGCTTGATTGGATTCATTAGCATCAGGTCAAAATGTATCAAGACCCATGACTTCAAATAAATGCATTTTTTGAAAACATTTGCTTCCATGGGTCATGATTGGAAGGGGGTCAGATGCAATTTTATTTTCCATTTATTTCTTATTTGGATGGATAGCATGGTTATGAGTTAGGGAAAACGTCAAATATGGTTCAATTCCTTTATACTACCTCCGATCATAATTATAAGATCTAATTGATTTTTTTAGATAAATTTAAGAAACAAAATAAATCAATTAATTGTAACTAATGTAAGAGTTAATTGACTATTTTGGGTAGATTGGAGAGTATATATAATATGAATTTATCTTGAGAGGTTTTATTTAATCATAATTAATTGATTTATTTAGTTTCTTACCAAAAAGTCAACTGGATTTTATAATTAGGACTGGAAGTAGTATTACTTAATTTTTCTTATGAATAATATGTTTCTGCTGTTTCAATTTTGTAGACTCTGAATATGCAAACTGAGGGTGCGAAGAAACATCTGACTTTTGTTCCTCTTGCTCCTGCTTGTGTGGTGAGCACTGGTGGTTTTAAAGTTCATTTTTGTTTTTGCCTTTATGGCTGCTGATTCTATATCTGTAATTTGTATGCTCATTCTCAGGTCATTCGAGTGTTGACTCCAGTGTATGCTGCTCACTTTCCGTACTATCCTCTTCCATGGAGTCTTTTCTGGGTTGTACTGTTTTCAGCAGTGACCTATGTTATGCTGGCAAGCCTCAAGGTTCTAATAGGCATGGGCCTACGGAAACACGCTGCTTGGTATGTCAGTCGCTGCCAAAGGAGGAAGCACCATCTTCATGCTGATTAATCTACAATGCTAAAAATTTGGTACGTACTCTGCTGCTCAAAGATAACGTTTCATGTGCCGGAGGAGCATATGGGCAAGACCCCA
Organism: Leucaena leucocephala; assembly: GCA_037074615.1. NCBI lineage: Eukaryota > Viridiplantae > Streptophyta > Magnoliopsida > Fabales > Fabaceae > Leucaena > Leucaena leucocephala. The sequence continues at coordinate 22,176,759 of CM073538.1, read as the reverse complement.
TTAACGAGGAGACATTGTTGGCACCTACCACAAGTGCGCATCAATTCAGAATAACTTCATGTTCCACCCCCTGATATTTGAACCTCTGGGCAAGCCTTTAGATGTTTCCTCACAATTTTGACACAAAGATACCCATATATACACTTGATGATGATTCCCAAATCCAGAATAGGACTAAGAATACCAAGTTATCACGTTGAAATATGGCCGTACGTATAGGTCTTCGGCATTATATCTCCAGTTTTAGGAAATCTATTTTGGTTTTATTATACGTTTTTGATAGCCCCCGTCCAGGTCCAGCATTGTAACCCTATGTTTTCCTTTCTTCTTCTTGTTTTTTCCCCCCTAATTTCTAACATGATGAGCAATAATTGTTTGAATTCTCAGCTGAAGACGAGGGATACAATGGGAGAGGGAAACTGAGTGAGAGTAAAAGGTACTTTATAGAGGAAGAATATGATCCCGAAACCTGAACAACCCTGCTTGCATATGCGTTTTCCTACAAGGGAAGTAATAAAAGATCCTTGACCATTCTGCTTCGCTCTGCGTTTTGAACCATCAGCCCTTAAGCTTCTGCTTCTGCCCTAACATGATTATTAACCCATTTGTTTAAACTTTTTTTTTTTAATGAAAAATCACTAATAAAATTTTATAATGCTTGTTTAAGTTATGGAAAATAATTAGAATATGAAAAAACAGAGATTTTAATCATTTTGAGAAGCTGGTTTGAATAGGTTCTAAAAATAATTACTACGCTGATCCTATATATAAGTTGTATATATGAGAAAATTGTTTTTAAATACAAGTCAAGGTATTAATAATTTTTTAAGTTTACCCTTGTTAGATATAGGAAACTAGTAGTTTTACGGTAATTAATGACCCTATCTTTTAATGTGAATTTTTTTTATCAATTTAATATATTTTGATATATAAGAATATAGTACAAGTATCTTACGTATGGGAAAGTGGTTTGTGTGGTAGATGAAAGAGAATTTCATAAAAGCTGGAAATCAATTGTTTATGAAATTAAACAAACGGCCATAGCCACATGGCAGTCAATTTCTTTTTTGATCCAAAGGCCACGGAACTTTATTGACTGCGGACGTAAAGCGCCAGCAAGCAAGTCATGTTGCCGTACAGAGAAAGGAAATTTGGAATATTCGATCAAAACTACTGAGAGCCACCTTGCCAAAGGCGTCAGCTATATGGCAGTCACTTTCAGTTGGCCGTTTCTTACAAGGACGGTTAAATTCTTGTTATTAGAATAAAAAAATTTAGATATATTCAGTATTAATTCTTCATTAAGGTCAAAATATAACTCTAAAACTAAAAAATTATTTATAAAAAATTTACGAGATTGTCTACTTAAAAAATTTTTTACAATAGAAATAGAACTCTCATTTTTATAAGATATAGATCTATTTTTTATTATATATATCTATATATATCAACGATGATAGTGAAATTATAGGGTCATATCTCTTATGTCATGCAATTTGATCCTAATAACATTTAGAAATTATGGGATTGGTTTTGGTGAAACAAATATTATGTATGATAATTAAATTGAAAATTTTCCCCAACTGTGCAACAGTTCTTAAACATGTACTCCAACAGTCAAGCTTCAACTTTATAACATTAATACAAACACAATTTACAATCAGTTTTTATTTAAAACGTTAATTGAAAACATATACTTGAAAGAAAAAAGCATGAAATGGACCTTAAAAACTAATTAGAATCCAGTGGAGTATGGTATTGGTTGAACACAAATCGGACCTTTCAATCTGCAAGTAATTCCATATGCCTCACTCATGTCCATGTCTGAAGCAGATTTACATGTTTCTTCAGGAAGCTTCCAGTCAAACCAATACAAAAGATTAGCTAACGTATACTCAAGTGATGCAAATCCAAATGAAACTCCTGGGCATCCCCTTCTTCCACTTCCGAATGGAATAAACTCAAAATCTTGACCTTTGAAATCAACTTGGCCATTCTCAAATCTCTCTGGAACAAACTCTTCTGGTGTTTCCCAGAATTCTGGGTCTCTCTGAATTGCCCATGCATTCACAAACACACTTGTTTTTGCAGGAATATGGTACCCTCCCAGTGTCACACTCGATCTTGTTGCTCGTGGGATCAAGAGAGGAACTGGTGGATGTAATCTTAATGTTTCTTTTAGTACACATTCCAAGTACTTCATTTGTCTCACATCATTGTCTTCCACTTTTGCCTTATTTCCCACCACTCTTCTTACCTCTTCTTGCGCTTTCTTCATTATTCCTGTATTCCTCACTAGCTCTGCAAATGCCCATTCCAGAGCTGTTGCGGTAGGGTCACTTCCTCCCAAGAACAAATCCTGAAATTATCCAAATGAAACTTTTATCTTATTAGAATATATTAAAAAGTCCCACATGAACTAACTGAAGAATGAATTGAAGGTCTATAGTCTTAAAGTAAATCCTATCAAATTGGTAAAAACGATTTTGATAGAAAGATAAATCTAATATATACTTAATTTTTAAACTTTAATATGGTATAAAGCCATTCAATTAAGGACATAAAAGAACATAGCTAAGAACCTGTAGTTACATACTTGAACTATTCTCAACAAACCTAATATATTGTATTGTATGAATACGCAAATCCAATTGAGAGAGAGATAGGTAGATACCACTATGATTGCTTTGAGGTCAAATTGGGTAAGGTTGAAGTCAAGTTGACCATCTTGTTGGAGTTGCTGAAGAATATCGACGAAGTCTTTCTTTTCTGATTTGCCATCACCATCTTCATTCCTTTTAGCTGCCTTGTGTTGATCAATCACCTCATCAAAGAAAGAATCTACTTCTCTAAATGTGGCTTTCATCTTTGAAGTTAATCCAGTAACATTATCGATCCATCTCAACGAAGGAAAGAAATCTCCAAAACTAAAAGCTATAGTTTGAGCACTAATTTGTTCTGCCAACTCTCCAAAACTTCTTTTCCCATCTGCTGAATGAAACTTCTGTCCAAGAAGACATCTGCAAACTATGTTGTTTGAAGCTGCAACAATCATATCAGACATATTCACAGAAGACCCACATGCTTCACGAATCTTATTGGTCATATCTGCCACTTCCTCTCTTACGACGAACTGAAAGAATTGAACCCTTTTGGGGCTGAGAAGTTCAAGAACACAGATTTTCCTCTTGAGCCTCCATTCTTCACCGTAGGGTAAGAAACCCAGATCCTTGCAATCATAGAGAATGATTTTTGCAGCTGTGGTTTGAGGCCTATCTGAGAAAATGACATCGTGGGATTTTGTAATTTCTCTGGCCATGTGTGCAGAAGAAACCACAAGAGTTGGCTTTTGACCCAAGTGAAGATACATGAGAGGACCATACTTGTTTGAGAGAGCTTGGAGAGAACGATGAGGAAGAGTTCCAATCTGATGAATATTGCCTATGAATGGAAACTTAGGTGGAGATGGAGGTAGATTCAAGTTGTTTCTTCTTGTTCTTGTGAATTTGAGGACGAAGATGGCGATGATGAACAAAGAGAGAGACAAGTACAAGGTTGGGTTTACCTCTAATGGCAAGTGTTGTAGAAGCATTGTTCTTGTTCCATCCATGGCCGTAATGATTGATACTAGAGGCTTACCATAGATAACATATAAGTAAGCATGATTTTTCTATTACTTTATCACTGCATGAAAGTCAAAGAAACTCGCATCAGAAACACAACAAACAAATTTTAGAACAAGAGATTGAATTTAGATTTTTCATGTCTTTATCAGCCATTAATTCATATTGTAGCTTTCAACAAAGAAAATTTACTTAAAGGATATTATATTTATAACTATAGAAACAAGATATATGTAATGAATGGCGACAAAAGATGAATATTGGCAACTAACGTTTACAATTGAAGAGGAATCAGCATATTCCTATTCAGTATCTTACAATGGAAGTTGTTATGAAGGAAAAGCCATATAATGCAAGCTAGCCCCAATTTAATATTATTATTAGTTATACAATTGCTTATAATCATCATCATCATTTCCTAATCAAAGGCGGCTCAATGTCCATTACTCCATTTTGTTGTACAAGTTGTTCCATGTGCCTCAGTGCATATAAAATTAAAGTTATACTTTTAAATTTGGATATAAATTTTCTCTAAATGTGTATTGCTATCTCCGTATGAAGAGAGGCGCCTCTGTTTGTGTAAAAGGTTTGCAAGTCTTATTTAGACAGAGTTAAGTGCTAGAGACTACCCTCGAGTCTAGTGGCACTAATGTTCAAACGTGTGCTTATGTGGGTGAATAGGAGTTGCAGATGATTCATTTATAGGGGGCACCTAAAAATTTTGAGCAGCAATATAGAAGATTTGCTAACACATACTCAAGAGATGCAAGCCCGAATGAAATTCCTGGGCATCCCCTTCTTCCACCACCAAAAGGAACAAATTCAAAGTCTTGACCTTTGAAATCTTGCTTGTTCTCAAATCTCTCTGGTACAAACTCTTCTGGGTTTTCCCAAAACTCAGGATCTCTTTGAATTCCCCATGCATTCAAGAACCCTTGTATTTTGGAGTAACATAGCACCCTCCCAAAGTCACACCCGAGTTGCATGATAATCAATGGCTCCCCATATATAAATAAAGAACTACTATCAGTAGTTTTTCTACTACTACACTACTCCCACCCTTTACCATTTTGGAACTGTTCACACGTACAAAGTTAATAAAAATATATCCCAATGTTCAAAAATCTCGTTGTCAATACAAATATTTTATTAACAACCAATTTACAAGTATTTTTATAAATACTCTTTGAACCTTGAGATATATTTAGTGAACTCTCAGAACTCAAATTATCTAAAAAAAATTTACAAAAAATGTAATGAATAATGATATTTTACTAGAAAAATCATTGAAAAGTGCCCCTTGAAAATTTTATTGATAAAAAATTCTATAAATTTTGAAACAACACATTTACAAATTATTTTCCCATCTTTATCCTCTTTCTCTTTTTTGAACAAAATTTAAATATGGGTAAAATTAAAAAATAATTATTAATAACCTTCAAGTAAATTATATTCGAAAGCAAACTTTTCTCCAACTTATAATAGGAAAAACAGTGATAATATTAATAGGTGGTTTATAGATTGCTTGCTCAAATGAGGAAACTCAATTGAATCACTCAATCACATGCTGCTTAATGTTTTTTCAGCTGAAAATATCCATCCTTTTTAATATTTTTCAGCATTTAACTATTCAATTTCTTTGGTCTTAATCCTATTAGTGCTCATCTTTAACTTTTTTTAGTACCTTTTATTTTCAATTTTTTCGGCACTTTAGCTTTATTATTATTTTTCAATACTCAGTTTTAATATTTTTATTACTCTTTTTTTCAATTTTATTAAGTACTGAGTTTTTATTTTTATAGTACTTGAGTCTTTAATTATTTTTTTAGCACTGAAAATTGAAAGATAAATCTGACACAATAAAAGTCGAATCAAAATTATTTTTGTCTTCCTCAATCGATTAATCAAAAGTTAACCAAACATATGCATTACTCATCAATCATTAATATTATATATTAATCTTTGACTGTTTAATATACAATTTAATTTATTAATTTTTATAAATAAAAAATATTGTAAATTATATTACATGTATTATAATTAATTATAATACATGTAATATAATTTACTTAAAATATTTATATATAATATGAAATTATATATCAATTAAACTACCACAGCCGGATTCTGGGCCAATTGTAAAAACATTTAAAGCCCTTATTTTTTCGAGAGGGTTCGGAAAGATCGTTGCGGCAGTGTGCCGAGCTGATGAAGATTTCCGATGATGGGTAGCTTTGGTGGGGACGGAGGCAGATTCAGATTCGACCTGGATTTGCTTGTTCTTCTTCTGAGATTCAACACAAACAGGACAACGATGATGAAGCATGAAAAAGATAAGAGCGTGGCGTTTAACTCCGAGAGTGAGAGGAGAGCCATTGTGATTTCTCTCACAACTTTTAGTTTTGGAGAGTAGATACGGATATTTCAGTACGGGAAAGCTTTCAAATATTAATGCCCTTAATCAGGCTGTCCCCGGCTAATCAGGTCAATTAATTTATCAACAAAATTATAATAAAAAAACTTAAATACACCAAACTTCTCTTAAATTTTAGATAAAATGCACATAACTTTTTTAATTTTTAAAAATTTAAATTATAGACTTTAATATTTTACATTTTAACTATTAAACTCTTACATTTAAAATTAACAGTTTTTATCATACAATAATTTTTATATTTTTTATTATATACAATATCATTTAAAAATAACACTGGATAATTTATATATAATTTTAAATATTTTTAATTTTTTATTTAAATAATGTATGATTACATAAATTTTGTAAATGATTTTTGAAATATTTTATATTTTTAAGTATTTATTTTAAATTATATATCAAGTGTCATTTAAATATTTTATATTTTTAAAATATTTTATTTTAAGTATTAAAAAATTAAATTATATGTTAAGTGTAAAATGTTATGTTTTAAATGATATGTTATATAATAAAAAAATTATATTATTATTTTGTTACCTTTTAGATGAAAGAGTATGTATCGTAAGGTTGACATTTTCTTATGGGTTTGCATTCAGACATAATGTCAAGACACAAGAATGACAATAATGGAATTAACCCAAATCCTATCCAAAATCTTGGGTGGTTGGACTCAGCATATTTTATTATTTGGTGAAGTTAGAGGTGAGACTTTTGCACACTTAACTTGATAAAGGAATATAAAATGTTAGAAAATCAGGCCAAAATATATAATTAAGAAAAAAAATATTTGGCCGTATTTTTCATTTAATTTAATAGAGAGAATCATACAATTTATATGTATATATGATTCTTTAATCATACAGTGTATAGCTTATAAATGATACGATTCTTCTCAGCTCTGTGCAATTATTTCTACGTATTTTCAGTCTTCATATGCACGTTTCTTTTAATTTAATACTACCTCCTTAACTTAATATAGGAGTTATCTTACTTCATCTATTTTATATATAATATTTATCTTTTTTTTAAATTAATTAATTTAACTTATAAATTAATATATAATATGATGTTATGCATGAATACTTCGAAGAGATTATATTATATTTATTATAATTAGTTAATTTATTTAATTCATTTAATTAATTTAAATTAATTAAATGAATTTTATATTAAGGATCTTAAAAAAATAGTTCTAGATTGAAATGCAAGAAAGATAAGTACAATATATTTTTTTGTTAACTTCTTGAGTGGGCTATTATTTCTATGTCTTGTATTGCAAGAAGGGAAAAATATTTAGTTATGATTATATATAAAATTTATATTTCATTGTATCTTCTTATTTTTTAAATACATTATCAAGCCATGTGACATGGCGTGAGGGAATGCACTGATTTACGTATCAACATTTTCTGTATTTTATCTTAAATATAAAATATTTCCCTTCTAGCTACTTTGAGAATCTCATGCGTGTATTTCCTTTGATTGAGGTAAACTAACTCATAATATATATTATCTTTATTCCTAATTCCAAACTCTTACTATAAAAATGCTTGATTCAACTTTTCTTTTTTTCTTTTATCAATTGAATGCAATGCAAAGAACCGCAATGGGGAAACAACGAAATGACAAAACAAAAAAGACAGACAAGAAGGGAAAAACTGGAAGCAAGCAAACAGACTAACTAACCAACACTCGTTCAATCAGAAAGATCAAGAGAGGGACGTTATTGAAACACACCCATCCCACTGGGCACACTCCCTTAACCGTATCAGTACAGTTGCAAGATAGTCAACTGTCGAATTACCCTGTCTAGGAATAAAAATTAGAGAGAACCCAACTCTAGATGCAAGAAGATTCAAGATTCATGTTGACTAATTTGACTCCGCCAGTCAAATTGACCATGATGTTGATAATCAATCGCATTAATTCTTAAGTTGCTAACAATATGTTTCAAACAAAACTTTCTCATGTCCCATACCAATAGCCAGCAATAAATCACACTTTAAAGCTAGGGTCCCAGTCAAAAAAGCACTCAAGGATTTAGCTTTTATCAACAAATCCCCACTTTACTATTGCAGAAAAATCTTTTTATAACGATTAAAAATAACTTTTTATGATGATTTTAAAAACGAAGTTAATACCATTGCCGTTATAAGTTAAATGATTTTACGATAATTTTATAACCGCCGTGAAAAGTGACTTTCCTCAGCTTATACTATTAACTGCCTTAAAAAATTATTAGGCCAACTATTCATCATTAGTCACCATATTACACTCATCAAAAGTATTATATCATATTTGGAAAAAAGTGAAAGATTTGATGGAGGAATTGAAAATCTAGGAGTTTCTTCTATTGAAACTCTTCGAGTTCATTTTGATAAAGTCTGTCGGTCATCACCCACTGTTAGCCACTATGACTAGGCTCGCCAAAAATATCAGACTAGATTTGGAGAAAAAGTTGAAGATCTAGTAAAAACGTTGAAGATCCAGAAGCTTTTGCCATTAAAACATTGGGCTCCTTCTAACAGGATGGCTAAAAGAGATAGAGTAAAAAAAAAGATGATGAAAATAAAAGAAAATTTATAAATAGTGACAATAAGTATGATGGTGATGAACTGAGTGATAACGCTAAAAATTAGAAAAAATTATCGATTTTTTTTGTTGTGGTTAAGTTTGAGAGTGGAAACTATAAAATAGTAAAATTGTTCATCATGATAAAATTATAAAATTTTAAAAACTTTTTAAAAAGTTTTTTAATGACAATTTTTACAAAAAAAAACCTACTATTGAAAATACTTTTTACAATGATTTGAAAATAACCGCCATAAAAGATAAATTTTCAACAACTTAACTATAAAAATATCATTGTCTTTTTTTCTCAGCGTTTTTTTATTGAATCGTCATAAAGTACATCATTAGAGATATATTTTCTAGTGGTGTGTTGAAACTACTCCACTCATCTCTACATATGATTCCCACTGCGGCCAACTATTGATCCTTGGGACAAAAGTTGGTAATGAAATTGTCAAGTTCGGAAGTGAGTCAATTAAGTCGACTCACCAAATTAATATTTTAATGATATATTTGCTTATCGGTCATATTTATGAATTAATTAATCAAAACCAGCCCACTCTACAAGTCTCTAACCCGACAGAATCAACCTATCTAATTTCATACGTATACATATAGCAAATTTCAGATCATATATCTTAAAGAATCTAATATGTCGTCGGTCTTACTTAAAATCCTGCAAAATAACTTGTGATATTTTCATCGTTTGATGGCTATATCAATGTTATCTTCACCATCCTTGAGGGCCCTTGTTCATATGTTATCATCTGGTTTTAAATATATTCTAAATATAAAATTTATTTTTTATATTTATTTATTTTTTTATAAACTATCCCCATTGATATTCCCATGATAATAATCAAATAAGAGAAAGATAGAAGAAATTAAAAAATGACTAAAATATTATAGAAAAAATATATTATATTAATCAACTTAATTAATTTTATTTAATTTAATGAATTAGAAATCATATGAATAAATGTCTATTAATTCTGCATTATTGAGAAATGAGAAATGACAAAATTGATTATGTAAAAACGCAATCACAAGATGTGGAAGAAAATGCTAGAAGTGGTTATGAAATTAAAAAAGAATAAAAATAAATTATTAGTCATACGTACTATGATCTTAACACATATTTTATGGTGTCAATTTGTACGAAACTTTAAATATATTAAGAGAGAATGTGATTTTTATTTATTTTATTTACGTGTGTTTGAATGACTACTGACATTCATCATCAAGATAGAATCTATAAAGTCATAACATGTGTACGTGTGTATGTTGATTTAATTTGGGATTTCATAGTTAAATTATGATAATTCCTTATCATATTCCATTTATTAGGTTAACACCATCCCGTTTAATCATGCATGTTAATTTGCAGTCATTAGAGTTATTAATCTCAATATATATTACTTCCTTCTAATTGTTCTTCTTCTTTGACTTTTTCTCTCTAAACTCAATATCCAACCCCAGCCCTTGTGTCTGAGCATCATGCGAGATATATATATATAGAGAGAGAGAGATTCCTCTTCACACTCTATATATGCTGAGCTGGATAGAACACGGCGTCAACGTTTTATAAGTAAAATGTTGAAATGTTAGAATTTTTTATGGTAACATTTTCTAGCTCTCTACCTTTTGCGACAAATTTTTATGTAAAAATATCTATACCTCATCAAGAATAGTAATTGCCAACAAGCTAAGTTGTTTATCTATGGAGATTGAGGTTGCCCTTGCAGCACGGCCACCAGCCTTTATATTATCTTATCCTACTATTATATACATATCATGCAACCTGAGATTGAGACATATTTGTCCAATTCAACCACTGATCTCAACCACTAACCATTATACAACTCTTTATTCAACAACCAGTACAAGTAACTACATACAGAAATATATACGTATAAATTTTACATCATTTCTAAATATTAGCACAATCTTAGACAACGTAACACGACATAAAAACACACTCAAAATAGGCATCACGGACGTACATTTTAATTAGGATGTATGGTTTCTGAATTAATTAATAGTGGGGTATCGGTTGAAGATAGAGTGGTACTTTTTTACTCACAGTTAACCCAAATATCTCCTCCATGTCTATTTGTTGAACGGTGACTCCATTTACAGTAGGAAGCTTCCAGTCAAACCAGTACAAGAGATTAGCGAGCATGGACTCCACAGCAGCAACCCCAAACATCATTCCAGGACAACCTCTCCTTCCTGAACCAAACGGTATGTAATGGAAGTCTTGTCCTCTGAACTCAATATCGTTCTTCTCGAATCTCTCAGGAACGAACTCTTCAGGTCTTTCCCAGAACTCTTCATCTCTTTGAATTGCCCATGCATTTATGTACACCACTGTTTTAGCTGGAATTGTGTAGCCTCCGAGATTCACACTTGATCTTGCTTGTCGAGGAGCCAGCAGAGGAGTTGGTAGATGGAATCTTAGAATTTCTTTGACAACACATTTCAAGTAATTCATTTGATTTATGTCTTCGTCTTTTACCTTTGACTTGTTCCCCACCAAGCGTCTTACCTCTTCCTGTGCTCTCTGCATTTTTGCCGGATTCATCACCAGCTCTGCCATGGCCCACTCCATTATTGTGGAACTTGTGTCACTCCCTCCCACAAACATATCCTACAATAATATCAAGAATTTTTTATTTGTCACACAATGAATCATCTATCATTGAAACGTGCTTTGATTTGGAATAGAATATCAGAATAAAACAAGAAGAGAGAGACCGCTAGGATGGCTTTGAGGTCGTTTTGGGAGAAACTATTGTGAAGCATGCCATCTTCTTGGAGTTGAAGGAGAATATCCAGCAAGCTTTTCCTATTGGAGTATTGTTCATCATCGCTGTTCTTCATCATCGTCCTGCGTTCTTTCACGACGCTTTCTAAGAATTCATCTAACTCTGCAAAGATGACCTTCAACATCGGAACGAGACCAGTGACAAAATCAACCCAACGAAATGAAGGGAAATAATCTCCCACACTGAAGGCCATGAGGTTAATCATCACCTTCCTCGCTAGCTCTCCGATCCTAGTATTCCCCTTCGTGTTAAACTTGTCCCCAAGAACACACTTACACGCTATATCATTTGATGTAGCAATCAGCAACTCACTCAGATTCACAGAACCTGCACCACTACTAGAGCACAAATCACGGATCTTATTCACTAACTCCAAAGTTTCTTCTTCTCTGACATTCTTGAAGGATTGAACCCTTCTCACGCTAAGAAGTTCGTTGACACAGATTTTCTTCTTCTGTTTCCAATTTTCATCGTAGTTCCCAAAGCCAACGTCATTACATCCGTAGAGTAAGATAGTAGGACCAATTCCTTGCGGTCGATCTGCCAAGATAAGGTCATGGGTTTTCATAACTTGGGAGGCTAACTCTGCAGAAGAAACCACCACAGTTGGAATCTGACCCAACTGTAAAAACATGATAGGTCCGTATTTTTTCGACAGAGTTCGAAAAGAATGGTGCGGAAGAGTGCCTATCTGATGAAGATTTCCGATGATGGGCAGCTCTGGAGGTGACGGAATCGCACTCAGACTGGACTTTGATTTGGTTGTTCGAGTTCTGAGAGTGAACAAAAACAGCACAGTAATGAAGAAGAAGGAAAGAAACAAGAGTAGGGCGCTTAGCTCAAAGGGAAAGTAGTGTCTGAGAGGGGAGAGCAGCGCCATTGAGTTTTCTCTCAACCTTTTTGGTGAAGAGGAAGGCGATCATCTAAATACGTGCAAGACATGCGAACATGTACGGATCTTCGGCGCACCCAAACATGGTAGCCCTTGGATTATCCTCAAAAAGGGTTTTCATATGAACTGGCACGCAGCAATCTTTTAAATAACCTACCGTCAAATGGATAAGCTTTCTATGGTTTAGATCCACGGTGAAATTGATAATATAATAATTTAATGAAAATAATCATATACTAATGTAATAATATATATAAAAAATAAATCTATAATGAATCTAATTGCGAACACGTAATAACCGCACGATATATAATTTTCAGTAAAATTACCCTATATGCTTATAAATAGTCTAAAAATCTATTAAGTTTTTAAAAGATAGTTTTTTTTATCTTCTATTGGTTTTTATACTTTTTAGCTTTATTTTGTCAGGCTTAAAACTCATCTAATTTTCTAAAAACCATGTTGATTCTCAGTTTAATTTCGTCTGGTTCTAGCTCAATTGTGGCTAAATTCCTGTCCCACCTGCTGAACCATGAGAACTATTTTTTGGTTCAAATCCAACTGTTAGCAAGTTCAATCAATCGATTATTCTGTTCATTGTTTTAATCATTGATTGAGAGTAGAATTCAAACTGATACTTCTTATATTACTATTCAATATTTTTTTTTGATAAAGTTTAGAAGTTATTTCCTAAATGATAGTTATATCAAGACTAATCATTTTGAGATATAGGAATCATCAAATATGTTTTAGAGTTTGGTGCCTAGCGATTAAAGAAGACAAGCTCTTCAAGATTTTTTAACAATTTTAGTTATTATATTAACTAATATTGATATTAATATTAATTTTTGAATTGCCAAATGCCATGTTTATAATCTTAAAAAATTGAAATGATTGAAATCTAAAACATTATTGTGGGAATGCGGGTGGCAGTGGGTTGCAATCGGGAGAGTGAGTTTGAGACGCTCAAGAACACTTGATAATAATCCAATGCTAATCTGCTCATAAAATTTGGCGTACACGTATATTCCAAATTTTAATCTATTTAATTATTCTGCACAACATATCATGTGATTGACTAATTTAAAATATAGTTTCATGTTTTAGTAATATTTTATTTAATTTTAACTCTAACAAGGAATTAATGATATTTCCAAGTCGCGCTCTCAGTTGTTAATAACAAAAAAAAAATCATTAAGATATTAGAATATTTTAAAAAATAAACTAATATAATTCATTAAAATTTGATAGGGAAGAGATGCCAAAGGAAATGCTTCTCCTTCCAAAAGCAACTCTCTTTCTTTTTTGTTTTTTCAAAAAATAAACTAATCTAATGCATTAAAATTTAATATGTTCCTTTTAGTACTCTTCCACCTCAACACCCCCCTCCTTTAGTTGCTGATCAGGAATCCAAAGCCATCTTTCATGGTAATTATTTTTAAATGTTTAATTTCATAATGGATTTGTACCCACCCTAGAGTATAGGGGCCAGCTCACTGTACTAATCAATTTAATATTAGAACTATCTTTAAGTCAATAAAAATAAAGTAGTTAAAGCAGATTTGTATAATGGACGGAAGAGTATTTGCTAAAATATAAGGCTTAATTCAATTATTTCAACCCATCGATGCACTGCGATCAACCGTGTTTAGTAAGAATGAGATGAAAGGGGTCAATGAATTTTAAATCTGGTGATAATGGTGATTAGCCAGAGTTTGTTTGGTGTTGGGGATTAAGAACTCTTGATACTCAAGTCAAAAGGGCAAAATATTCCTAGACGAATATTTTCCTTGTAATTATCTATGTAAGTTATAGCGCCATCAAATAGTGACGATTTCAATATTGCATATCATTCAGGCTTCCATTATCGTCTATATGTAAGTTAGGAGAAAAATTTAATTTTAAATATAAGGTATTTAAGAAATATCTTTTTATTGTTTCATTTTAGGAGGTAGTCTAGCTCTTCAGTGTTTAAGTTTATATCCAACATTAGTATCACCTAAGAGGAATAACGACTTCGCTCTACATTTAGATCATGAGTAAACCCAATTTTTTTCTAATAATTTTTATATAAAAAAATATAAGTCAGTTGTAAGGTAACTCGTATAAAAGAACGGAAGCTAACAAACTCGCACAAAAATAGTGTGAAATCGTAGCTTAGTAACCATTTCATCATTCATGAGCATGAGCATGATTTCAATTGCTGAAACTATACACTAATCTAGTTGGTAAAAAAGTAAAGACAATAGCTTGGTTCTGGAATAGTTTATTATACAGTTCATTTGGAAATTTGATTGCTATTTCTATAGTGGTTGAGAGTAGACCGATTGCTATTAAAGAGAAATGAACCAGGACTGAAGGAAAAGAAAAGAAAAGAGAAAGAGATTCTACTCCGCTAGTTGAAGCTACTTAGTAACCGGAGTTTGCACCAAAAAGTGTGAACTTTTGCGTCAAACGGTGGTGATGAATTCTGGCCTTTTGGATAAACTTTTGTAAAAATATTTATAGAAAAAAAGATTTTTAGATAACTTTTAGAGAAAAATTTATGAAAAAAAATAATTTTTAATAAATGGGTGTTTAGATGATTATTTCTAAAAGTACTTTTATTATTGATAAATTATTAAAAAGAATATGATTTAATTAAAAATATGAGAGATGAGAGAGGAGAGAGGAGAGGAGTGAAAAAAAGAGGAGAAATGGTGTAAGAAAAATTAAGGATAAAATAGTAATTAGATAGTCTATAAACTCTATTATTGTTCTAAAAATTATTCTCAGTAGTTTATACAAAAATTTAGTTTTAAATCATAATTTAGTCTAAAAGCACATTTGAATAAATATAACTATTTATTTTTAAAAAATTTCAAACAAAAGTTTTAACCAGAAAAATTTAGGTTTAGAGTATTTTTAAACAAGCACTTTATGAATATGCTAGTAGCACTTTGAGTATGTGTCTTTGGGTTGAGTAACCGGGAAATTGTATCTATCTGGCCAATGTGATTTTTGATGTAACAAGATCTAAGTGAAACAATTCAGGGAAGAAAGAAAAAGAAAAGATGAAAAAAGAAACAAAAGAATATAAAGAGCTGGTGATATGTGAACGCCTGATGATGTCTAGATGTGCTATTTATTGATTGATGTCTACCTATAACTAAAAAAGGGGGGCATGGAATTTTAGGATGAATTTTATAATTTATTATTTATGCACTTAGATATATGTTTGCATTGAACACCGTTAGACACACGAGCTACATAGTTTCTTGGATGAATGTTAATGGCGCATGTTTGGCTATTGAACTTGAGTTGTTTGTGCGTAATCTCTGATTTATTCATGGTGGCAAATTCAGAGTGTGGGGAATAAGTAGAGTAAAACCTAAGTAAGGTTTGCTTTTAGGACAAGCAAAGATATGAGTGTGGGGTTGTAATTTTTCCCTATATTTGGATAGATTTGACATATACTTTGGTACATTTGGGAACTCATAAAGGCAAAATTAGAAGGACTTAAATTGAATTTTTTATAAGAGATTGATTTGGTGCATTAATATGAATCTCATTATAGATGTAATTTATTTTAAATAAAGATAAATTTTTGTTGGATTAGGATTAAAATAAGTAATAACAAAGAATTAAAGTTAAACCTTATTTGGGCAGTGACAATGTTTGATTTGTTTTATATTTTGTTCATGACAATGTTCAATTTATTTAGTTTAACATTTACTTTGGGTTATTATAGTTTGATTATGGATTAGCATATGATAGTTTCAATATGGAGAAGAATATCCACGAAGTCTTTCTTCTCATCATCGTCCTTCTTGGCTCCCTTGGGCTCTGCAATCACCTCATCAAAGAAACGATCCAATTCTATGAAATCTCTCTTAAGCTCTCTCATTTTCCCTGCACATAATCAACCCAACTCAACGAAGGAAACATATCTCCCAAACTTATATCCCCAAGATGAATCACTTCCCTCCTAGCCAAATCTCCAAACCTACTACTCTCTTGTGTTTCAAACTTCTGTCCAATAATACACCTGCAAATTATGTTGTTCGAAGCTGCACTCAGCATCTCATTTATGTTCACACAGCAACTTTTTCCATTGCTTCTCGAACAGCTTTTTCTTATGTTACTGATCAAATCTTGGATCTCATCGTCCCTTATGAACTGAAACGATCGAACCCTCTTCAAGTTTGAGTTCAAGCACACATAGTTTCCTCTTCTGTCTCAGCTTTCTCCGTAGTTTGAGAAGGCTACGTCATGGCAACCATAGAATATAATTCTTGCAGCTGCGTTTTGAACTCTGTTTGCGAGATCTACTTCGTGGGTTGCCAGAAATTCTTTGGCTAAATCTGCAGAAGACACGACTAGGGTTGGGATTTGACCCATTTGCAACAAAACTAGAGGGCCGTATTTTATTAGGGAGATCTCTGAAGGATCGATGGAGTGTACCCAGTTGATAAAGATTGCCTATAATGGGAAGTTTGGGTGGAGATGGAGGCAGATTATTGGATTGCTTTACTCTTGAGGAGAACTTGAACGCTAACAGAAGAGTGATGAAGCAACAGAGAGACAAGCAAAGGTTTTGATTTGCTTCATCGCAAATCAGTTGAAAAGCCATGATGATGCTTCCACACAAGTCCATGCATTGATCGAATAAAGCTAATATATAAGAATGCAGAGTTAGCAGATTTTGTATTGACAATTCCTCGTATAATTTTCTGATGAATAATTGCGCGGCTCTTGAGATTTTCTAAAGAGAGCGTAGTTGATGGAATTGCCCCTTTACAATGGAAGAAGGATTAACGTCAACTCGATGTTGCATAAGCTTTTGGATCCATCTATTCTATGTAACTCCAACTTGAGGTGTGTTGCATCGTGACTTGTTTGTTTGTTCCGGAGTTGTTTATTAAAAATGGCATTCATAAATGTATACGAAGGATGGTTAAAAAACAGAGTGAACATAATCTCATAATTTCAATTCCAACGTGTTTGAATATACATTCTTTAAAATATAAAAAATGGAAAGAAACACTTGTTCTTCTAACCAACCAGTCAATTTTTGTTTTATATTGTCATATTAGTATATCAAACATAATTGTCCAATTTCTATCAAAAACATTTTAATTCCTAATATTGGGTTTTTAGATCCTACCGAACTTCCGTTACTATATTGATTTTGATGATTTTAAATAAAAGATGGAGGTGTTGACCATTTGTTATGCTAATCTGTAAGACTGACAAATGTCCATGTCCTTGTAACCGGTCCTCGCATGCAACATTTCTTTCTTCACTTCAAATTTTCTTTTTTTAATTTAAAAATAAAAATTGAAATTGAAGAGAATAATAATTCAATTTTTTTATTTTAGAATGTATCCCTCGTAATTAAAAACAAACGACGTTGACATGGTACATGATCTGATAAAATAGACGGCCAAGAGGCGACTGACTTGGATGAGGAATTACGAGTGCTAAATTGTATTAAACATGCATCTGATATTTACATTGAAATCTTAGGGTCAACTACATAATTCATCAGCTGGAAATTATCAGTTGGAAAATAATTTTGCCTTCCGGTTAAGGGGCTTCCAACCGCAAAAGACTATCTCCTAAGGTGATCTCTTGTAAAGAAGGGATGTCTTAGAGCCTCCCTCGCGGTTAGTCTTTCAGAAGGGTCATATCTAAGTAGCCCCTGCAACACGTGTATCAGATCTCCAGCTGAGTGGTCCACATGCTGCATTACCAGATTCTGCACCCACCCCACATACATTATTATTGTCAAATATTATAAAAACAATGCTCATACAACGTCCGCAGGAGCTGAAAACTCACCTGAAGCCTAGGCAGCTTCATTACAGCTTTAATACTATCCCTAGAATTGGCCCCCTCCGGCCAATCTAGTCTACCCCTTCGAACATACTTCTCTGCATGTCGGCTACACAAGGCAACAAAATTATCTATTACAAACTACGTTCAGAAAACTATCCACTGATATCAAAAACCCAGGGTGCAATCACTTACTCCACTCTCTTCAACATGTGCTGAGGCAACGGACCAAGCACCCTTTCCATCATTGCAAGGTGCTCCAAGTTCTCGTGAGTCTGAAACAAAGCTTCGCCCTGCAAAAACAAACATACTTTGATCGTAAAACCAAAAGGAAGGACACGCATCCTATACACAAGTAACGATAGAGTAAATCATACCGTGCATAGCTCTATCAATATGCATCCCACACTCCATATATCACATGGATAACTCCATCCAAGACCTGAAAAGGCAATACTATCTCATCAGAACCATACAAGTTACTGGACAAAATATTTAACAAGTCATTTGTTAGATATATATACCAAGTATAACTTCGGGTGCCCTATAATGTCGTGTTGATACAATGTAAGTCTGATCATCTCGCTCATAAGTCGTGCTGCCAAAATCAATAACTTTGATAGCACTTGACTTTGGCACTCTCTTGAAATAAGAACTTGGTGATCTGGATGAGCCCTGTTTATCATAAATATATGATTGAGGAATTAATGAGCACTGAGTTTCCTTCACGAACGTCACTAAGACAAGTACGAAAACAATACACACCCTGTAGTCAGGAACTTTGACATATTCTGGCGAAACTAGTAGTATGTTTTCTGGCTTCAAGTCAGTATGGATCATGCGCAAATCATGCATGACTGCAAATTCATAAAGGATAATTCAGACTATTAGCAACAGAGACCACATAGAATCAAAGAATAATGAGATTTCAGTCTTGTACATAATAAAACAATTATTTTAGGGTAGGTTACAGATTCAAATTATAATATTATCACCACTGATAACATAACAATGCAATTGACAAAATTCAACTAATGCAGAGTGATTATAACAGAAATAAGGTCAAGATAAAACTGGTTCAAGTAAATACTACACACATGCTACACATTCCAATAGTTGTCTGCCAATCTCGCGAACAAGATCAATGGGAAATGAGCGATAATTGTTTTTCCGAAGAAAATCGTATAAGCTTGGCCCAAGTTTCTCAAACACCTGTTGAAACCATTTAAATTCACCCAGAAATCTTAATCCCCAAGTTATCTATGAATTGGGGGCATTAATCCATTATAAAACAATCAAATACTTACAATACAGATATGATTACGATAGTCAAACCAGTTCCGTATTTGTACACAACTGCAAGGAATAAACCCATTTAACCAAATGCCAGTAATTTTATATTTCAGTAGCTCATATTGTCAGCATTTCAGGTTAGAATACTCACCGACTGCCACCTTTATCATGTTTAGCAAGCTGTTGCAGGACCTCAATCTCTATCATGGCAGCTTCTCTATACTTTTTTATCCCACGGACAATTTTTACTGCAACCATCTCCTTCCGTTCTCGGTCCCAACATTCCAAGACTTGCCCAAAAGTTCCTTCCCCCATTTTGCTGTGTATCTTATCTGCAAATATGAATAGTAACAAATATCAAGCATAGATGCCAAGATTGTTAGGTTGACTCCACAACAACAAGAATAATTCCTATGCCCAACACGGTACTACACCTAGGACATTTAACATTATCAACTTTAATCATCTTCCTAAAATAAAAAATGGAGAAAGAGACTGACTAAATGCCACAAATGTAAACGTTCAATGAGAAGTCTGTTAGAAAATAAATTACAATTTGAAAATGATATATGTGAATAGAAATTTCTTAATGATAGTGAAGTGTAATTACAGCGAGAAGTTAAATTTTCTCCAAGCGCAAACATGTAATGCCCATCTTTGTCATCATCTCGCCATGGGGGAGAAACAATTCGAGCAACTCCCTTAACATTTAGAGAATTATTTGTATGCTCAGAGGGGCCCCTTGATGGTGCATAGCTTGAAAGATTTCCAACATCTTGTCCACAAAACAATCCTACCTGAGCCTACACACAGTCATCCATTCATGTACCACTCAGAATTAACAAAACAATATTCCACCTACTATGATGAAACCTCCCTTATGTTACTCGCCACTATCTCGGATCGTTAGTTAAGGAAAAGAGAGGAATAAGTAAGATTTCTAGGACATAATTCATTATCAAGAGAGGTGACAAGAGAATTAAGGTGTAAATCGCAAGAACCCAACAAATATACAGAATTTTCAGCAGTTCATAATAACAAAAAGAAGAGGTCACGAAATTATCAAACAGAACTATAAAAAATTGTTCAAACACAGTACTATATCCATATAAAGTTACCAACAATGCAAAATCTTCAAAAAATCCTACAAAAGGCTAGATCCAGATTGAAACATAAAGATCGATTTGGGTGTGAACAAAAAAGATGCTCAAGAACGAAGGAAGATTATACAACTAAAAATTAAAGGGTTACGAAAATTTATATCCATAGATCAAATAAGATTTATATAGTCAACAGACATAAATAAGCCAAAATACCACGGCCCCAAAAACCAGCAGTTCAAAGGAGCTATAACAGCGAACGAGGCGAAAAAAGCAATAAGCCCCGGATCATGAACCAGCTCATCTTATTCACCATCTCTGATAGGTGAAAAATTGACTACTAAAAGAAATCAGGCAGATCCATATAGGAAGATAAAGAAACTATAAAATTATGGATAAAAGCTTCGACCATACCTGAATTATACATACCTAATCTATAAAAATTTCACCAGATCTACAACAAGAAAGAAAAACAGAAACAAAAGAAGAAATCATATCAGATCTGAAAGTTCAGGACCAAAGAAGTTACCTTCGGGGCCTCAGGGATGTCCCAACCTAAACGCGGCCTCTTCCTCGGCCGACGATCGAGGTGAGTATGAGGAAATTCGAAGACACGCTCCATCTCCATGATCTCGAATCGAAACAAGGGTAGAAAGAAGAGAAGATTTGGTAGGAAATCGGTATGAGATACCTGATAAGCGTTCCTTGGGCGTGAGGAACCCTAATTTTAACCTGATAAATAGTAACGACCCGGAAAGGCTTTGAGACGAAATCTGACCGTCCACGTGTCCGCGCATCGGCATCTTGTTTGAATGGATTGTGCTGTCAAGTGGCCTAGGCTACAACTATAGTTAGATAAAGTAACCATGGTTGGGTTAGGTTAGGTTTGATCGAATAATTGCCAATATCATTGATGCGCTACGCAGAGGGGTATTTTAGGTCTTTCAATTTTTGAAAGAAAATTAGTATTCTATCACTAACAAAGTTAATATTCATAACATAATTTATAAATATTTATAACATAATTTATAAATTTATAAATAATATGCTGTGTTTATTTTCCTCATATCATATATGAATGATAGATATTTATATATATTAAAATATTGATGATATTTTTATCTTTCATACCTTACAATATCAAATTCAAATAATCAGTGGGATGTGGTAACTTAACTCGACATACAACATAACACATTTATTAAAAGAGATAAAAATTATTTATATTTTAATATTTAAAAAAAGATTATATCAAAAAACAAGGACCAAATGTTGAGGGTGTGGAACAATCGTATTAACATTTAGATACATTAATAGTAATATACACAGTTCACATCCATCTTATTCTTTATAAATCATCCTGATCCTTCCAATAAGTGTGTTATTTCAAATCTATTATTATTATTATTATTATTACTATTAATTTATTTTTAGTACTGTTACTATTACTATTATTATAGCGAGAAAATGCTCAAACAGGTCATGGTCCATTGCAAGCAAAAAGGAGAGAGGCCACACCTCATAATTTTTTGGTTTACTTGTTTTTTGTCGTTAACAAAATTGAAGGAAAACGATTTAAAAGCCATATGGGCCTCAATGGAGGATTTTATTCAGAAAACATGGTTGCACTGGATTGAAAGCCCTCTATTGACGACGTTAAAAACGAGTCACATGAGCCGAAGCACGGAGCCACAGAACACAAAACAGAGGGTGAAACATAGACATGCATGCTGTCCTTAACTCAACCGATGATCAGCTTGTGGTCAACACAATAAGAGGCTTAATTAGGCTTCTTCAGATGCATATTACAAACCATCATAGCCAGTTCTCTCTCCAATAATCCCATACCCCTTCTTCGCTAGCTCCCTAACATCTTCCCAATTCCTGAATTCCAAACAGTAATTACCACAAAGCTTACCCATGTGAAATCCCAATTCAGGAAGAAGCTCTTGAGCGAAGTGGTGGGAAACTGGTCTATGTAAAAGAGTTGAAGAATGAGGCACTTATCACCGATGCAGAGTTGTAATGTTGCAGGTTCCATGAAAATTCCGACTGGCTTCCACTCTACCTCGAATCCAACAACCACTTTCGCTTGCAAACTATATTTCTTTATGATCTCTTCAACCCATTCATCTGCTACGGCGGCCTTATCGGTGACTGCGGTTTCTATGGACTTCCCTCCATACTTGACACTGTATTTTGATGTGGCAGGATTGTAAGAAATGGTTGAAGAATGAGACGCTGACACTTTGCTTTTCGGTTTGAACTGTGAAGCACTACACGAATTATGGGTACATATTTATAGAGTCAAGCATGAGAGGGCTTATTCTGATTGGACTTTCGGTATTCCAAGTTCTTGCGACCAATGAGTTGCAGTTAATGACTTACTTCTTCCAACTAATTAAAACTGGTTTGATGTGATTTTCTGTCGTATGAACTATAAGTTTTAGGTTGCTCGTTACACAAAATGACTTCAGCCCTTACAATTGAAGCTTACTTCAGCATTTACTCGATCAGAAAATATCCAAACTATCATTTCGAGTGGTCATATACGTCTGGGAGAATGAATCATCAGTTACCACTAATTTCAACTTCTTTTAACTCCAAAACAAGAAACTTCAGCATGAAGCTGACCATACATAAACAGTAACACCAGCAACAATAACGCAGACCAAATCAAGCTACAAATGGCCAGATCAATGAACAAGAAGCAGCAAAACACAAATCAAAAGGCATAAACATCAAACGCATGACTTATAACAAGCACGAACACGACATAGAAACCAAACCACAAACATGAAACGCTGCTGGCAAGAACATACTAAGCAACAGAACATGATGAAACCCTTAACCGATAAGCAACTTATGGCCAACACAGAAAGAGGCATGAGTATCAAGGCATGCATGCTCAACTTGTTACTTGCTCAATGTTCTATCCTCCCAGTTACTCATACAAACATTCCTAGGCTTATTCAACTTCACATTTGATACTATCATAGCCAGATTCTTTAAACCAGTCCTGTAACTGACATTAATCTTCTGATTGGACTTTTAGTTATCCGTGTCCAACAGTAATCCTAGTAATAAGTTTTTTCTAGTCCCCTTCAACTGCCTTAGTGTCTGATAATGAAGGATGGAGGTAATTTCAACCATGAGATAAATGGGATTAGGAATATGATCTCCATGGATTGGTAAATTGAAATTCAATATGCACCACTCGAAGTTATTAGATGTGCTGATTTTGTAGCTAATTAAAGAAGCTCAATAATTAATTACCTAAATGAAAACCTGCGGATTATGCACAATATAATCCTCACCATGGCTGTCATGCTCACATGCATGATCTCGCTCCCACTAGTTTTCTCCTGTT
Source organism: Leucaena leucocephala (assembly GCA_037074615.1). NCBI lineage: Eukaryota > Viridiplantae > Streptophyta > Magnoliopsida > Fabales > Fabaceae > Leucaena > Leucaena leucocephala. The sequence goes on along the minus strand of CM073538.1, from coordinate 22,152,828 downwards.
TTTTTCTAGGTTTGCTTGTTTTGTAATCCTCAAATTATAACTTGCCTTTGTATTTAAAAAAAAAAAAACACACTGCCTTAGTTGACCCAACGCCCATATTCTGCAATGAAATGTTCCAGAAATTATTACTCTTGGAAATATATAGTTACTATTAATTTTCAAAAATGGATTTCAACATCCTGAGTTTTAAGGGGAAATTCAATTCAATGTTTTCAACTATATTGAACTTCTTCGATAAATGGGAAAAGAAACGATTGAATTCCATATACCAACTAACTGATTTCATTAACGTTTATTGAACTTGTTTTTGGGCCAACGCGCGTTTAATGAAAATTTGGTGTAGCTTAATTAGTGTAGGCATTTAATATAACATATGTAATTTTTGGTCAAATATTCATATCACAATGTAACATACTGCCGCAAGAACTCGAATTCCAGTTGCTCATGAAAACACGTTTACGCTTCTCCAAGTGCACACCACAAACATGCGAAGCTACCTCTTTCAAACCAGGCTTCGCAATAGTCCACCGCATGCATGTAACCTTTTGCAAGTTCCCTAATATCTTCGAAATGAGTGAATCTGAGACCATACTCATCACTAAGCTTTGTTATGTCGCTCTCTACCTCAACTCCAACAAAAGTGAACTTGGAATCCATGAAGAACCTCTTGAGAGAAATGGGAAACTTGTCCATGTACAAGAGTTGAACTATATATCAGACACTTGTCTTCAATGCAGAGCTGTAGGCCACCATCCTTGTAAATGAAGCTTACCATCAACTTCTCTAATGAACACATAAAAACTAAAAGTTTTGTCCTGTGTTCCTGATCATGTCTGTTGCTGCAGGATATGTTTTGCAGCAGGAACTGATACAACATGCATAACCCTCGACTGGGCAATGACAGAGCTGGTGATGAACCCTATGGCTATGGAAAAAGCCCAAAATGAAGTGCGAGGAGTCCTAGGAGAAAGAAGGGTCGTGTTGGAGAGTGATCTGCATCAACTGATGTACATGAAAGCTAGCATCAAAGAGATATTTAGATTCCATTCTCCTGTTCCAGTACTGGTTCCAAGAGAATCCATGGAAGATGTTACCGTAGATGGGTACAATATTCCTGCAAAAACAAGAGTTTATGTCAATGCGTGGCCAATAGGAAGAGATAAAGAAAGTTGGGAAGATGCCGAAAATTTCAACCCAGAGAGATTTTTTGGGAGTGACATTGACTTCAAAGGGCAAGATTTTGAGCTAATACCTTTTTTGGCTGGTAGAAGAGGCTGCCCTGCAATTACATTTGCCACTGCAGTCGTTGAGCTCGCTCTGGCTCGGCTGCTTCATTTGATTGGGAGCTTCCTCCGGGAATTTCAGCCAAAGATTTGGACCTCACTGAAGTTTTTGGCATCTCAATGCACAGAAGAGATCATCTCTATGTCATTGCTAAACCACACTTTCCATGAAACATTGAGCTATCCCTCTTTGATTTTGTTTGATGAATAATGGACTAGTTCTGTTCTTACATGATACAGATAGAAACTAGAACTAGAAATTCTCACAAAAATTCCCGTTCCTTGCAGTTCTAAGCGTTTTCCAGAAAATAAATGTAACGAGCAAATCACCAAAGACGTGGGATATGATCAAGAAATCAGTCGCCTTGGTAAATTCTTCACTTTATAGATTATAGACATTTTGATTTTGAACAGGTCATATTTCGTGATGCTGTGTTGGCGTTCGGTTAAGGCAACTAAAAAGGAAAACTTTATATTGAACGACAAACGAGATACATGTATCCATCATCATTGTTTATGAGAAGTTGATGTGGATACTTATATATCAATATAAAATTTATTTTTTATATTTATTAATTTTTTTTTAAATTATTAATACTTTATTAACCAGAAAGGGAAGGAGAGAATTAATTTTACAAAAATATATGTTAAATTAATTGACTTAATTTATTTATTTAATTTAATTAAATTAGTTAAATATATTATATATTAAAACTCAAAATGAGTAATTACTTTCTTATTATTGTTTGAAAAAATGGGGGGAAAGTCCCATTAAATTTTCTTTTATTGATAAAAATCTAACTCAAAATATTATATGCATACAAAATTTACATAATACATGTACTTTATGTGGGTAACAATTTATCAATCCCTTTTTACTAATAAAATTTTCAACAAGGGACTTTTCCCCAATTTTTCCTTGTTTGTTAATTTGGAAATATGAAAAACATATTTTTATGAATATGAAAAATTCCTCACATTTCATTCGATTTTGCGAATCAAACCACGAGCCATTTCTTCTTTTTCAAAAAATGCAGACTCTCTGGTTGATCATCCAATTCAATTTCAATGTTGAAAAGCTAACGTAGATTAAAATTTAATGTGAGAATAGTTGTCACAAGACTACAACCAGAACCACTAATAATCAAATGATTTCCCTATTTAATATTGTACAGTGTTGAATCATTCAAAAAATTTCTCACCATACAAGCATGGGGGCCAACCTAAAATCCTAAACCCAAAAATAGAGGAAGATTACAATTACAATACAAAAGCGGCTTGGAACAAAGAGAAAATCACACTGTTGATTTAAAAAGAAAAACGAAGAGGAAATCACAACCTAAACTATTCTTATAAAGCACCTACTTGTAAATCGTATTTGACGGTTAAGGCTTTGCCAAAGTAAGCATCCAAAATTGAGTTCTTTAGCCTTCTGTCTCTCCTCGAAGGGTTAATTAATATGCTCAAAGCAGCGATTGCACCTCAATGGCTTCTAATATCTTGAAGATAGCGAGCAGCTTGCTGAGCACCGATAAATAAGGCATCAGCAAGAAGAACTAGTCCAACCTACACCAGAAGCAATCAAATTTGACAGTGTTCAGATTTTGAGATGTAGAAAATCCAACCAAAAGCTTACATAAATAACGTTAGACACAAACAGTTAATTAATTAGGTAATAATCCCTAAAACAGAAAACAAAATGATGAATTACCAAGCGTGCAGAAAACACTAATCTGTAACCCCAACCTTCCTTGGCTGCAGCAGCTCTCTGTTGCTCAGTCCAACTAGAAATATCAGTTGAAGTCAAAATTTCACTTTCCAGTTAAAACACGAATAAAAACACTTGAGATTATAGAATGTCTCCTTTTGAGAGTTAACCCTTCAACCAATATGAAGAAGAAGAATCATGCATGTCCACATCATTTAGCTATACACTTTCGTATCATCGTCTCGGATCAAATCACTAAGCGTTGCCATTGACGGGATCATCTACCATGCATTCTTGAGAATATAGTAATATATAATAATTGGTTCCTATATCATCTCTATTAGTTTGTGATTTTCGTCCCATGTCAAAATGCAACAAAACAGTATGCTCAATGCACATGAAACAAACAAAAAAAAAAAAGATTCTGAAAATGGTATACCTAACCAGATTAGGGAATCGCCTTAAAGTTTGTTGACACAAAAATTACAAATATTATATTGTCATTGATATTTAGAAAACAGGATTTTTTTTTTTTGCAATAATTTTGTACAAGTATTTTCAGTACAAATTGCACAAGTATTTTGTACAGGATATAAAAAATACAATGTTCTGAAATTCTGATATAGCATACATTTATAATAAAAGATATTGATAATTTTGATATTTTTGTATTTAAAAAGTTTAGAACATATATTTCATAGAGGTCAAAAAGAACGTATCTTTCATAAGAAAGACGAGGACGAGCATACTTAATCAACCATTTTACAATACGTTTATCAGAAGATGAAGGCAAAGATAAGATGAGATAGTCACCCAAGGAACTCTGAAACGCCACCAATTCCAGCAAATTTAAGAGGCAAAGGGCCCTCTATAATAAGATCCTGCTCCACAGAAAACCAAAACCAGAAACCTCACCAAATAAGCCCCGTATTTCACATTCTGATATAGCAAAGTAAAAGACAGATTCTATAAAACTAAACTAGGAAATCATGCCTCTTCTTCAGCAGCCTCAAGACCACCTTGAACCCAGAATAGATTTGTGTAGCCAGCATTATACAGTATTTCGCAAGCAGCTAAAGACCTGCCCAAAAACTGAGGCTCAGGACAAAGCAATAACTTTACTGTCTGTTTGAGACAAGTGGCGTGACCACAAAACTGTTACATCCACCATAATCCCCCATAAGTTGACCGGTTCAAATGGTTTGATAACTAAAAAAGTTCAGAGGAAGTACCAAATGCATTGTCGAGAAACAGAAAATTTATACTGTCCAAATTAGCTACTCAGTCACAAAATAAATTACCAGAGAGTGCGGACTATACAGCCACTTAAATATATAAAGCTCACCTCAGTCCCTTCTGGCATGCAACAATCAAGTCTGTATCTTTGGGGAACTTCTGCTCAACTTTTGCTAAGAACTGGCTGTTAAAACAAAAAAACAGTGAATAAACAATTCCACATACACAGAAAATGAATCAGAAGTATCATGATAGCTCAGGACACACCTGTCATAAGAAAGTGTGGGCATGCCACTCCACCATCCTCCTGCAAAGCACAACATTCAGTCGAATTCAATAGATTTATACTAAAATGTTGAGATTTATAGCATATATCTAGAATGTATAACAGTATGAAGGGATAAAATAATATTGAACAAGCCAACGAGTATCGTCTAATACCCATCACAAAATTTGTGACGTTTCTGGCAAGGTTTCCAGCATCTAGGTTATTGTCAACATCGAATATTGGAATCCAGGTGGAACCTTTGACCCATGCCTTCAAAACAGTCAGAAAGAACATGATAAAGCAAAGACCCCTCCACAAATTACACTCTGCAGCTTGTTCCCCCAAAGTGAAAGGATACAGTGAGGTAAAAGTAGAACTTTCAGATTAGTTATTTGCACCAGGAACTCGCATTTCATGACATAGTAATGAAAAACATGAAATTTGAAAGACAACAATATGAGTCACTGTTTGGATTGGAAGCAGCCCTAAATCAGCTGTTGAACATATAAATTATTTAATTACTTATAATTTTATTACTACCTTTGTTTTAATTCTATTATTGTTTTAGATTTTTATCTTGCTTCAGAACTCTTGTTGTTTTAGAACTCCAATGCTTGGTTTATTGGTTTTTACCCAACTATACTCTCATTCAACTCCCTGCAATTATGTCGCATTATCTCTCAAAACTATTGCATTAAACAAGGTATTTTAGTCCATATGGAGTAATATTTTACATTGATTAATGGTTTTTTAATCCATGTGTAAAACCTTAAAAAGAGTTATTTTCTTAGCTTATCTATGACATATGGCTAGGTATTTTCTTAGCTCTTAAACCTTAATTTTATGCACATTGTAGGAACAGACATTCTATTTCTCAATTTTTTGCTGGATTTTATGATTTGATATAATTTCTAATATAATTCTCCGGTCCTAAATATAGAACCTAATTAGTGAGTTGATCTTGATCCTAAATATAAGACCTATTTCACAAATTTACTAACTATTTCCCGAATTACCCCTACTGATATTCTCTCAACAATAATCAAGTAAGAGAATGAAGGAGGGAATTAATAAAAATAATTGGGAAGATAACTATACATCTTAAAAATAGGCTCTTCAATTCACAGCATGAATCATGAATGGGAAAAAAGTAATTGAAAACATGCAGGCTTAAAATGTCAAATTAGGTGCCATCTTTTGCTTTATTTTTTTCCCTCTACTTATGCTGGTGAAGGAAATAAATGGTTAAGTTAAAAGAGAACAACCAACCTTCTTGTGTTCATTGGAGGGACGAACATCAAGTAAGGGTTTGTTGGAAAGCTGAACCGCATACCCAGCTTCCCTTGGTGTAAGAACTTTAACTTTTCCTTCCCTGAGCTACAAAAAAATGACCACACCATATTCAAAATCCTATGATCCACGTGCTGATTAAGTTCATAGTGTTAGTGTGATTTTACACATATTGAGGTCATCAACAAAAGATTAATATATTAAGCAAATCGATCCGCTAATTAATTGTGAACAGAGTATGGACCTAGCACCTGATATACCAAAAATCATTCAGGCTTCAAGAAGAGAGGGAGGGAGATGATGACTTATATAAAAGTAGGGACCGTCTATTAATATAGCCTCAAAAACTTGGTCATTACTTATCATATTTAAGTTACTGAAAAAATTCAACAACGTGCGTTAAGCCAGCATCCCTAGTAGAAAGTGGCGACTACCACCAACTAATGAATAGTTCAGCTCACTTGCAAGAATAAAACATGTTAGTGACGATAAACTCAATGGCTCTTAGAATCTTTTAAGAATCTTCATGCATCAAAGTCAGCATTGATACTAAAATACCAGACTTTCCCATCTCTTTCTTGCAGCAGCCATGTCCCTCATTTGCTTCAATTCATAGTCTTCACTATCGGCTTGCACTCGAATAACACTCTTCTGCAAGTGAAAAATAAATGTCATGTCCTAGAATTCACCCTTCTGCATCTGTATGAGTTGCCCCGGAAACCAAAAAGCAACAGAAAATATTGGAGCACTTGATATTCAGGTTAGTTTCCCAAAAAGAAGCCCCAATTCTTCAACAATCTAGCTTTAAAAATATAGAAGGAAGAATCGAATACCGAATGACGAGTTCTTGTTGTAGAAGAAGGTTTGAGTTTGAAGGAAGCTAGACCCGTATGGCAGCCATAATTAGTGGTACTTGGAACCATAATCATGGCATTGGGCTTGAGAAAACAGGAGCAGCGATTGAGAAGACCAAGTGCAGGAAGACCTAGGGCTTCCATTGTCGGTGACACCGATAATGGAAATCTCCGACCCTGCAATGACTTATCTGTAACTGGCCCTCGTTGCAGTAAACCGAACGGAACTAAAAATCCGCGATAAAGCGGTTGAAGGGATCAAAACGGGTCAAAGACGACCCACGACCCGTTTCTTATTATACTATTAACCCGGGTTTTTTTCTCGAGTAATTTAATTTTATAATATAATTTGATTATTTTTAGAATATATATAACTAGAATAATCCTCTTGCGTTGTTGGCAAGGGGTGCCAATTTTTAATATAATAAAGAATAAAACCCGGGCATGCTTTTAATTTTATAACATACGAGTGTGTGTGTGTGTGTGTGTGTGTGTGTATAAACTGATGGATGATTCGGCTCAGGAATAAAGTATGAGATAGTGAGGGGAGGAGGGGTAGTGGATAAAATAATTGAGAAGATGTCCAATCAAAATGAGGTTTCGCTCCGGCGAAAATGACAGATCCGGTACATACGATAAGGAGTAATTAAGGAATTTTTAAATCATTTTTCTAAATCCTTAGTACTTGTTAATCACTAATAATTTACATGACACTACTTAAAATTATCTATTAATTGAAATGATAAAAAGCTCATTTACGTTATAAACTTTAAAAAAATTATATTTTTAAATATTTTTTTAAAAAAATATCAATACCAATAATTTTACGTATTAATGAAGATGATAAACTTTTGGTTTCCTTGATAATAAATTCTTCAATGGCACTATTCTTTCAATTTTTAATCTCAGAAATATCTAACTAATATAGATAGATTATAAAAAATAAGTAATATCTATATAGTAACATTTTTATTAACAAAAAATTATATGTTTAATTAAAGAAAATAAATAATCAATTGTAAATTTGTAGGAAAGTTTGGTAAATGGAACCAAACAACCCCTTTTGACATAATTAATGTAATTTCTTGCGATTTACTATATCCGTGTTAATTAAGCCACCCTGGATATTAGTGCAACAGACAAGCAATAGAAGTAAGATCATATGGAAAAAATGAGTTAAAAAAAAAGAGAAAATACAGGTTATTAATTCAACTTGGAATCTAAGGAATGGTAGTGTGTTTGGATTAATTCGTTAGACGAGTATGTCGTTCCTCCATTAATTATCGTTTTGGCATGTTTATGGAATCAGAGCACACGGGAAACATAATGATTAATCAGGATTTGCTGTTTTGGATTCATATGAATGATGTAATTCTCACAAGGCTCAAGATCTTCTCTGGTGTCTCTTGTGTAGACTAATAGTTGAATTTTCAATCCCATTCTCCCAAGAATAACAATGGATTCAATTTATAAGGAACATATGTCGGTAAAAGATTGTAATTATAAAAAAATATAATTAACTTTACTTTTATTGATAAATAGACAAAATTTTATGGACAATTTTAAATTAGACATTTAATAAATAGAATAATCTCTTTTAATAGGTAGATATTCTAATTAATAATATAAGTTATCAACAAATATCTTCCATTTGTTAAATATTTCATTTTAAATTGTCAATTAAAAGTTTTTCAATTGTCAATAAAAATTAGAAAAAAAGTATTTTTTTTTTCCTTTTGCAATTAGAATCTTCTATTTATAGATCATTTAGGACTTGACAATAGTATGAAGATTCCATGGGACTTTTAAATAAGAAATTATCTTATATAGGACTTGAAATTAATTTTTTCTAATAAATTAACCATTCCAAGGGTTCGTAATTTTTTTTTTAATTACGTAGAAGGACTAATGTTTAAAGAAAAAGTAAATGAATTAAGTATTTTATACATAGCTTAGTTGTAAATCGTGAAAGATGAGTTGCAAATCACGAAAGCTCAATGGTAGATCTTAAAATATCAACCGCAAAATGAATTATAAATTGTAACATCTTAAAATTTTTGACTCAAATCTATTTTTCAATGAATTATGTATTATAAAATTTTAATAATATAATTAATTTATTAATGTGAATACCAATCGCAATGGTATTGCCCTTCCATCCTACGTATTTCAAACTTTAGTATATTATTATTTGTTATTGTTTGTTTATCTCTCATGGTATTTTTATCAAAATCTTAAATTTAAATTAAGGATAATTGTTTTATAATTAACTATTTTTTGATAGATAAGTTCAAGATTTATATTGAAAATATTAAATCTGAATTAAAGACAATTGTAATTGACTATATTTGGATAATTGATTTCAAACTTCAGTATTGTTTGTTTCTCTTTCATGCTATTTTTATATTTATCTTATGTTTATTTATTATTATTTAATCTTATTATCATACTCTTTTTCCCTATTTTTATTGTGTTATTCTTATTACTTTGGTATATATATATTTATGGATAAGTTGTTAGATTCTTATAAAAATATTAAATTAGAATTAAAGATAATCGTAATTAACTATTTTTGGATAATTAACGTGATATTAAATTAAATTTAATTTAATTTAATGGGGAGTCCAGAAACAAGTGGATAATTAAAAATAATCAAAAGATTGGGCTTCATGAGTCTATAAATAGGAGGGTGGAGGAGCATTGTCGCAATTCAAACGACACAACTGAGAACGTACCGTGAAAAAAAAACTTGTGATTTGTGATTCCTTTCATCTACACCAAATGGGCAACCAAGTATGTCCCTTTTCTTTTCCTTCTAATATTAATATTTCTTGCACTATTTAAATTCTATATTGTTCTGGACATGATTGTTAGTTGTTGATTATTTTAGCTCATTCCTATGAAAGAGGACAGAGAGGAGCAAATCGAGGAACTGAAGAACAGCAACCCGGAAGTAGATGAACATGTTCTTCGAGGTCTTTTAAAGGTCTTAGAAAAGTTTAATGAATTCCTGAAAAAGGGAACGCCGGAGGCAGACGAACTGATAAAGGAGATCAAAATGAAATATTCACTTAAAACAAAGAAAGAAGATGAAGATTCACTCACCAAGAAGGAAGAAGATGAAGATTCACTCAAAACAAAGAAAGAAGATGAAGATTCACTCAAAACAAAGAAAGAAGATGAGGATTCACTGGAAGAAAAGAAAGAAGATGAAGATAAGGAGTAGATCATAGATGAAGCCAATGAAAAACTAATAGGCGATCGAGTCTCTCTTTTCTACCATTTATTTTGTTTGAACTAAATCTGTATTCTTGGATTTGTTACTTCTAATTTATAAATTTTTATTTATATAAATATAAAGAGATTCGTAAAAGCAAGTTTGTTAAACTCACGCTCTTACTCTTGAACTCGTAAAAATTTAGCGTTATCAATAAATAATTATTAAAATATATATTTAAATACTTAAAATTATATTAAATACGTACGTGGACTAAAATGTTTTACAGTTATGTACATACACACTTTCAATTAAATTACAAAATTATAAAATTATATAATTTTGAGATCTCTATATTAATATATTATAATTCAAAAATTTTAAATATATTTCATTCAACTAATGTTTGTTAAAATAAAGTACTTACATTTTTTTATCAAGTCCTTAATATTTTCACATTAAAAATTACTTAATTTTTGTTTAGTAAAAATATAAATGGATAATTAATAAATATTAATATTACAAGATAAATTAGAGATTTGATATAATAAGGGGTAAATTATTAAATAAGATTTATTTTAATACGGTTTTTTTATTAAAAAATATGTTTTAAGAATCTTTTTAAAATATTCTTTAACTATATTAATGGTTTGAATTAAAATGTATATTTTTTTAATAAAGGAGAGGTATGTGTAATTAAAATAAATCATAAGAATAGTTAAATTATTTTACTCTAAATATAAATAGGACTAAAAAAATAAATATAATTACAAAATACATAAATTATTAAGAAAAGTAGGGAAAATCTCTCATTAATATTTTTTATAAGTTTTTTATTTTAGTATTAAATATTTAATTTTAATTTTTATGATTGTCTCTCTAAATATAAATATTTTAACTCAAAATTTAAAAATATCTAATGAAAGAAAATACTTGATAAATTTATATATACATAGTATACTATTTGAATAAATTTGGCCGGGGTTTTTCCCAATTTACCAAAAAAAAAACAAGAACACCGGTGCTATGCAAATTTTGTACGCATTATAATACTTTAATTTATATCCTTATTATCAATAAAATTTGTAACATGAGATTTTCTCTAATTTTTCCATAAATTCTAAATTCTTTTCGGGGTAAAATATGCATAAAAATCTTGACAAAACGGATTGGTTGGATAAGAATGTGAGCTATGTGAGTCTGTGAAAGCCCATTATCACAAATATAAAAGCCCACACCTTTATAAACTATCTGCCATTTTTCGGTTTCTGGTTCCCCTCTCGCCCTCCTCTATTTGCCAGCTGAATCCTTTATTTCCTGTCCCTTATCCTCATCTTTCTTCTACTAAACCCTCCTCTTCCTCTTATACTCCAAGATAGAACTATGTCTATCACTTCTATACCTTCCTTCAAGACCCTAACAATGGCAGAATCACGCCTTCTCTCTCTGCCCTCTGTAATTTCCAACAAAACCAAGCACCCCTTCATCTCCATCCCGTCTAAACCTTTTAAGCTTCAGGCCTCTTGCTCCTATTCCTCCCTCTTTCTACCATCTCTGTCCCTCACTAGAAAAACCCACAATTTATCTATACTCACATTCGTAGCCCAGACTTCGGACTGGGCTCAACAGGACGAAGACAACACCGTCACCATAGATGAAGAGGAAAATCAAGACGTGGATGATGCAGAGGCTCGTCTTTCGGATTGGGAGGTTGATGGTGAAGGCGAAGGAATTGAGGGTAGCGAGGGCGAAGGAGAGAGTAATGAAGATGATGAATTTTTGAAGGACGGGGGCTTTTCAGAACCACCAGAAGATGCGAAACTTTTTGTCGGTAATTTGCCTTTTGATGTTGATAGTCAGAGATTAGCCATGCTTTTTGAGCAGGCCGGAACAGTGGAAATTGCGGAGGTAAGTTACCTGTCGATAGCTAAGCTTCGTCTTTATGAGTCGTGATGGTGCTTGAGGTTTTAGCTCTTGCGGCAGTGTTCATTTGGTTTGTGTGATTGTAGGTTATTTATAATAGGAGCACTGACCAAAGTCGTGGGTTTGGATTTGTAACGATGAGTACAGTTGAAGAAGCAGAGAAAGCTGTCGAAAAGTTCCACCGCTACGTAAGCTGTTTATATTCATTTTGTTTGCTTAACACAGAGCTAGTTATAGACTTTAACGCTTGTTTATCCGTCATGGGAAAAAGCCAGCCAGTTTGTTCTGATAATGACAGAACAGTGAACGCAAACCGGTAAGTTCGATTTAATATAGATTTCCAAGGGGTAGGAACTTATTCCATTTGGATGATATTTAACCAAAGAAGACAGGAACTTGCAAGGTAATGGATGCTGCGCTAAAACGTGCTTTTGCAACTTGAGATAAATTTACTCAGATTACTTGGGTTTTGACAAACACACAATAATCCGGTTGAAGTTGAACTGTATAGTAAGGCTAGTCTGAGATTGATTCAGTTTTGTACTATGATAAAATATTAGGATAGAAAACATTTCTGTGGGATTAAAAGGAGGATGTAAGTGTTACCTGTTAAAATGTTCCTGATTCCCTGCAATACTAGCTAATAAGATTAGGCCTATTTGTATACCTTCCTATGTTAACACCCATTCCTCATCAGAAAGGAAAAAAGAGAGAGGAAATGTCAGTCTTGTTCTTGTTTCAGATACGTTTCTTCCATGCAGACGGCATCAGCTGACCGACTTGCTTAATATCACCTCTCCAATTCCCCCTTTCCAATTGTGTCTTCTCATTTTTTCTGACCTGCAACAGTTATGCATATCTTGTAATCCCCATTTGTCTCGGTAAGAAGAACTAAAATCTAAATGCTACTTTACAATTATTATGGTAGTAACGTATGCTTAAAACTATATGTGAAGGGGCTGAGTTGAGGCTATAGAGATGAGAGGAATGAGGGGGAAAAGTATTTTTGTCTATTGTTACCCTATCTTCTAAAGTGGTCAACCCAACATGTAGAACGATTGGATTTCAAGGCTAACGAATCTTGCAACAGGATGTAGATTCCTGGATATTATCCCCTTCTTTTATCATTGCGTATGGTAAAACTTTTGGAGTTTTGTATATTACCAAGGATTAAGTGTTCAGGCCTGAGACTTAGAATTGGTGGTTTGTGTTTAATGACATTTGAGTAGCTTTCTACTTTGGCATCTAATTACCGCTGAGATTGGGACTTCATGGCTCGTTCAACTATGCCTTTGATCCTGCACTTATATATTTTCATAGTGGAGCTAGTTTCACACCCTGCACCTTTACTCCCAGAAGTTAAGACGTGTCTTACAATTTATTTACATGTAGAAGTGCAAGCTGCAATATGATGGCTTTTGATCTTGCATTACCTTTTATTTTTGTGATCTTTTGGGAGTTCATTGATACTTATTGTCTTCATTTAACAGGATCTAGATGGAAGACTGTTGACTGTCAACAAAGCTGCTCCAAGAGGAGCACAGCCTGAACGCCCACCACGGGTGTTTGAACCATCCTTTAGAGTCTACATAGGCAACTTGCCATGGGATGTTGATAATGGTCGCTTGGAGCAGATTTTTAGCGAACATGGTAAGGTTGTGAGTGCTCGGGTAGTCTATGACAGAGAGACTGGTCGATCTCGTGGTTTTGGCTTTGTCACAATGTCCAGTGAAACAGAAATGAATGATGCCATTGCTGCTCTTGATGGTCAGGTATCACATTACTGCTTTATTGCTTGATTGAATTAATATGCGTTGGTAATCTAAATGTGCTTGGTGCTGAATCCGGAAGAGTGTGTGTGTTTTAGTTGAAATGGATCCTTTGTATCACTGCATGGGATTTAGTTGGAGAAAGATAGCCACACACTAATGTCAATTTCCCTAGGTTTATAGAGGATCTGACCCCATGTGTGTGTTGTTTAAAAATGCTTACTTTGTGCTTAGGTTTTATTAATGGGTCAATTATCTGATATGTTGGTTCTGCTATTGCAGAGTTTGGACGGGAGGTCAATCAGAGTGAATGTTGCTGAGGAAAGGCCAAGGCGAGGTGGCTTTTGATTGGTGATGAAATAATCCCTAAATCAGAAGCTATTTGGATTCTTTTTCATTGCTAAGGATAATATAGTGCCAATTTTCTTCCTCGAATATTCCCTTTTTTTGTCGTCTTTCTGCTAGCCTGATATTAGATTTACATATGTGACTTGTTATTTTGATGTGTTGATGAATATGATTAAAGGTATGATTTGGGATTCCAGAGATCCTAAAATATTATTTTACTTTCAATTCAATTATAAAGAAAAATGTAATTCACTGAAGCAGAAGACTTTGGTCATCTGTTTGGTCACAGGAGTTGTCGGGGGCATGTCCATGGCCTTCTTGGTATAAAAGCTCCCCCCTTTTAAGTATGAGGTTATAGGTTTGATCCTGTGTAACTTCATATGTTAGGGCATGTCTAATTAAAAATGTAGGGGGCGCAAAGTGCAAACGGAAACATTTAAAGCTTCTCGCTTTAAGATATGTTTAAAGAATCTTTTGAAGTGGCCTCGTGCTGTGTTACTGCTGCTGCTGCATCGAAATGGATTCACTAGTTCGCAAGATGACTTTGAAATAAATAACTATTTTGGAAAAAAAATGTGAATGAATTAACGATTATTAGATATTCAACGGGAATTCGGATTTCTTTAAATGATTAGGAGAGAACCTGAGAAGAATAAGAGAGTTGAGAAATCCACATTAGCGTGGGAGCGTCTCGGTAGCTAATATTTAGCAATCGAGAACATGCCCTTCAATCTCATCGCAAAACTTAAAACAAATAAACAATATGATTGAATGAGATTTGTGCTTTGAATAAGATTTTAGAAATAAGTTTATAAAAAAAAAATTTTAGACCGTTTATAAAATGGGATTTTTAGAGAAGAATTTATGAGAGAAAAAATAGTTTTAAATAAATGAGTATTTGAATAATTATTTTTAAAAGTATTTTTATTATTTGTAAATTATAAAAGATATCAGTATTAAATGAAGAGAGATAAGATATAAGAGGAGAGAAGAGAAAATATGTAAAAAGAAAAGGGAGGGTGTAAAAAAAATAGGAGAGATAAGAGAGGGTATAAAAAAAATAAGAGTATAAGAAAAAATATAAATAATATAATAATTAATTAGTTTATAAACTCTTTTATTATTTCATAAGTTACTTTAATCAGTTTATTTAAAACCTTAATTTTAAATTATAAATTAATTCAAAAATCTATTTGAACAAATATAATTGTTTGTTTTAAAATTTTTTTAAATCTAAATTTTGTCTAAAAAGACTTTTAAAATTATAGTTTCCATTTTTACCAAACTGGCCGTGGTGTGGACTAGGCACTTGCCTGAGGGAAAAAACTGAATATTCACTTGTATTATATGATATATATATATATATATATATATATATATATCCAAATGTATTAAAAGGAAATAAAACTGTACAGATCGCAGTCATTATCTGTCGTATTATTATAACACCACACGATGAGTACACACTATTTATGAGTAGAAGCTGAACATCAACTTTTACTACGCAACTTCTTACAGCAAGTTGGACATTCAACCACAACAAACTGAAACATTTCTATTGGGCAGAAGGCTTCTTCTATAACTGAATCAGTAACCTCGCAGTTGAGAATCTCGACTTGTGAGAGGCACATAGCGAACAGAAGTCTCACTCCGCTCGCTCACAGAACCGTCAATGTTTTTGTCAATTACCTTTAGATCCTGAAATACGTTTCCAACAGGAATCACCATTCTACCTCCAGGCTTCAACTGGTTTATGAGTGCTTGGGGGATTTCTTTTGCCGCTGCTCCAACATGTATGGCATCGTATGGAGCATGCTCTGGCAAACCTTGCCTTCCATCTGTCACACAATAATCACTCAACCAATTAATTGAATAATCACCATTTAATTTCTCATGAAATAATATATATGTGGAGATTATTGTGTTTGCTTTAGGATTGCAAACAGAACTCATTACCACATGGCAGAGGCCAATTGGACGGTTTAGTTTGACTAGTCACTTCGAACGAATCCTAAATCAAAATCATCTGGGTATTTACATTTTACTTCGTTTGTGCTAAGGGTTTGATACAATTAAAATTAATCAAATACACTAAAGCCTAATTTTACAGCTAACTAGATCAGAAGAAAGAGAAATTTCTGAATTTTCGTGGCGTTCAAGTTTAAAAGAAGCCAGTCTAGAAATCATACCACCAGCATGAACCGAGAGGGAACCATCTTTTAACAGTGGAGCTGCAGCACTTTTTTGAATATTCTCCAATGAAGAAGAGACTAATTCAGGAATATGCTCCACGCCAACAGCACGACCTTGGGGTCCAACCATCAAAGCAAAGCATGCTGTAAGATACCCAGTCCCTGCAAAAAATTTGACAGTATGGACATGGTGAACATTGATGGAAAAGAAAAAAAAAAATATGTGAAAAAGGCTGAAAAACAAAATCACTTTAGTATCTTTTGTACTTATGACTCGTATCAGCATAAAGATTCTCATTCCCTATAAAACAAGCAATCTGCATTGCTCCATAAGATATTCTATTCAAGACATTATAGAACGAATTAGAGGGATAAAGTTCATGAAATATACCAGATCCAACATCCAGAGCATGCATCCCAGGCTGCAAATTCTGCTCCAGCAACTGGAGGCACATGGCGTGCATATGAGGTGCAGATATAGTGGCATTGTAGCCTATTGCCATTGGGCTGTCAACATAAGGTGGAGTTCCATCAGGAACAAACAAAGCTCTGTCTACAGTCTCCATAACCTCAGCTACCTTTTTCGATGATATTACTCCATAGCGTTGCAAATTCTCCACCATTCCTTTGTTCTTGTCAATGTTACTCCCAGACCAGAATTGCTGCAATTTCAGGGGAAAATAATTTAAAAGATTTTTTTATTTCAAATAGTGATAAAAGAGCAAGGTCATGGAGCATGAACAAGTATTAATACAGATCTTTTTTCTCTTTCCTTCCTTGCCCTGGGTGGTGAGAACTGAGAGAGGAAAGGCTAACTTTACGATCTAAAGAAAGGAAGGAACTATAATTCTTGAATCTTGATACCGGTATTACTTACTTCCTATTAGAACATAAATCTATAACCATCAATTCAGATACCTTGTTGAGTTGTTCATCCAAGGATATCAGGCATGCATTATGTTGGTAACCATTAGAGAGAGGGCAATAAGTCCCACCATAAGTTAGCAGCACAAAAGTGTATGTCCACACTACTTGATAAAATTGACCCTGACATTCATTTATTAAAAATTCCAAAGAAAAGTACATCACATATAACTCATACCAAGGGCCTATCTTCTACATCAACACACAAAAGACACCACCCTAAAATAACTGGAGTCAATAGTTAAAGACCATTTTCAATTCATATTGAATCAGTGAAAAGCTCTTCTAGGTTGGAACATCAATAAGGCCATTATCCCAGCGAATTACCAGGATGAGGATCGAAAAATGATTTCTCCTTAGAATATAAAATTACCAGCTAAAATCTCAAATTAAAATCCTACACGTTTCCAGATCACCATAATGTTAAAGGATCCACTGAGATTTGAGAGAGATCCCTCAATACATGGACAATCAAATTTATACGTTTACTAGAATATCTTTGGTTCTCCTTAGAATATAGGTTCCACCTCCGTTCAACTGAAATAATTCACGACGGACCAAACAGAGAGTTGAAATCCATAACCTTCCAGCTGGTGAAAAGGGACCATCCAGTTCCATATATGGATTAACGGGTAATGATCCAATAGTTCCATGAAATAGCAGAGTTCAACCGTAAAAACTAAAAGTGGATCAATACGAAGTAAACGGCTTTAACACAATAGAGAGAAAACGAAAGCTAATAGTACGCAAGTCTGACAAAAATAAATTAATAACGATCCGCAATTAAACCAGAAATATAAACTTTTTCAAGAGAGATTGCTCTCAGTATATGCTAATGCCATGATCAATTGAAAACAATAAGGAGCGAGAAAGAGAAAGTACCTGCATCCTCGATGACCGAAAGTTCCCCGTGAGGAAAATAGAGCTGGTGATAATGGCGGATTGAGCTAAGGGAGAGCGTGAGGTTGTACGATGATGGAAGAGATTGGAAGTAAGCTGGAGACGGTGGCAGTGCTAGTGTTCTCGCTGTTTCTCACACTAGCCATATTCTATACACGTGTGAACCGATCTTCCTTTACCATAATATGGGCTCTTTTGTCCAAAACAGGCTTTATGGGCTTTTACAGTCCTCTCTATGTTACTTTGGGCTTTAAGGATAACACTTTTTGGGCTTGATTTAGAAGATTTTTTTTTCGGATGGGGGAATCTGCTCAATTATAAGTACAACCATCCACCAACGGGGGTTGGTCCGAGTGGTAAGCGGCTCGGTATCGCTTAAGCGAGGTCTCAAGTTTGAGCCTTGGCGTATGCAGAAAATCTCCGTTAGGAGACTCACCCACCATAGCCAGGTACGCAACGCGGGTCGGATCCGGATGTAGTCGGGGCAAAGCTCTGGTGAATCGGGTGGGCAACAAAAAAAAAAGTACGACCATCCCAATATTGTACCAAAAAACAAAAAGTACTACCATACCACTACGAAAAAAATTAAAAAGAGAAATACAAACAAAATTAAATTTAACAGAAGGAATTAATCCATCATAATATATAGGGAATCAAGGTTTGAATCCCTGTAGTAAAAGGTATCTACATTTAGTAAATGATAGTGCATCAAACAAGATTATGTCAATTGAGAGAATACATGTGCCTATAAAAGAAAAGGAGAAATACTATCACTCTTTAAATTTTATTTTTTAATGCCATAATAATTTAAATATTTTATTTAACATAGTTTTTAAACTCTTTACAATTCATTCATAATTTATCAACAAATCTTTCACTATAAAAATATGTTTAGGGTGCTGATTTAAAAAAAAAAAAACTGTTTCAAGACGCAAGCTTTCAACACCACAAAAATCTTTAATTATTATCAATATTAATAAATATATAATTTATATGAAATTGCAAGGCACTCACATAGTCCTATATTCCCTTACAATTTCCCCCAACAAGGAAGGTTCTCCAATAACCCATAGTCTCAAGCAACCAATATAGTTAAACAAGTATAAAATGATATTGAAGAAAACTCTCTTTTCGCACTTTGTTCTTTTGTCATATAATTATAAACTTCAAAAGAACAGCTGAGACAACTATGTCCGCCATATTAATATAATCCTTCATAAATTATAACCTAACCTAAACCTAGGCCTTTCTTTTGAGTTCCCGTTTGTCCATTCTATTATATGCCAACCTTCATGCCAAAGATTTAATGTAATTCTTCCAATTTTAACAGATGAGGTAATCATATTGACATGGACAGCCTGATGTCATGAAGCTCCAAATAAAACTCTCTAACATTAATTTGGATAAGAACTGACACTTTTTTGTCTTTCATGATTAGGGTGAAGTGATTAATGAAACAGTATATATGCATGGAGGGTCCACCATATATATATAGCTATACACACACATACACACGCATTGTCCCTGTGTATAACGTTATCCTAAACATGTTATGATTAACCACTTTAGCTTTTGTTTTATACTCCACAGCAAGCAAGGTACTTGTTCAATAAGGCTTTATTCCACTTCCCCTGTGCTATATAAGCCCGTTGTTATATGTGTATACGACCACGTTTACTCGTATCCCCAACATACACTTCCTCTTGTGTTGTGTGTTCCTTAGGAAGTTGTAGGAGACATGGCGAGCATGAAGGCACGAGCACATGGTCAGAAGAGAGAGCGTAGGTTGTTCTCAACGTCCGATGACACAGCCATGATGAAGCAAATTCAGGCTACACATGCCCCTGATGGTCGTGAAGTTGATGTCAGGCCCGTTATCCACATCGTTGAGGAGATTCTGATTCATTCCATTGCTGGTAGCATTGAAGATGGTGACCTCCATGTACTCCATCTCTCTCTCTCTCTCTATCTCTTCATGACTTTCTATATTATGTGTTATATATATATAACAGTTTTAGCAGGATATAACCTTGGACGTGCATGTGTTATATGCTCAAAATCGAATGATGTTTTATGAGTAAGATGTTGTGGTTGTTTATGTTGTAGGGAAAACGACTAGAACCTGACATGGAGAAGGCTGCTGCTTTTGCTGAATTTGACATGCTTGATTCATTGGCTTTTGTCGTGCACAAAATTTCCTGCGAGGTTTTTTCTCTGACTGGAAAAAATCATCTAAACTTTTACGTTAATTACTATTTATTGCTGCTGTTAAGGATAAAAGTTGACCCCATATAATTACCATGCATGTTGCATGTTTCTTCTTTTCCTCTTTGAGCTTTTGCAGAGAATATGCTTTTCTTCACAAGCATGCCATTGCTTCAAACCAAAAAACACAAACTCAGATAGAAAGATTCTCAAGCATTTATATAGGAACTAAAAACACTTGCTTTAATTTGCTTTCTATGTCGCAGTTACTCCTTTACCTGGTCGAATATGCTGCAAAGCATAGGCTAAGTTGCTTTTGCTTTTTGTTTATACTTATACTCTGACCTAATTATTCTTTATATTGCATGTTAAAATATCAACAGTTATTATTTATTTATATTCAATAGACGAAGCTGCTTCTTCTTTTCTTTTATAGTTCCTCCATACCTACTTATAAGTCATGTTTTGAAGGCTTTTCATGTTTCTATTCAAAGCCATTTTACAAATCTATGAATAATTAATTTTTTTTGAGAGAATTACTGTATAGTTTCACATAGGTTATTTGATCACTAAAAAGTCCTATAATAAGTGAGCAACATACAACATATTGTCTTCTCTGCACCAAATCTTATCGTTACATAGTGATCACTTATTGTAAGACTTTTTAGTGATTAGATTACTTATGTAAGGTTGTACAATAATTCTCCTATATTTTTTTTTTCTAGTAGTACCTGTAATATATAATGTTTAGTAATTATGGTAGGGAAAGAGATTGAGGGATGACTCAGAATTGAGAGTATTTTTAGAAATATGGTATAATTTTAAAACCGACTGATTTTAACTAACTTCATTTATATGCATAAATTAGTTAAAGATAATTTATAAATAAGAATGAAATGAGACAATGAATATTTATGCAGAGACAGAGATCATATTTCATTCTGAATTTTATTTTATTATTTTTTTTCAATTTCATTACTTCTTGTTCTGTGTATAAAATTAAATGACCCCTAAATATATGTAAATTGGCAGCTAACATGCAAGTGCTCGGGGGGTGGAGATGCACATGCAACAACAATGGTTATATTGAACCTCCTGTCTAGTTATCCATGGCATGCAAAAGTTGTGTTAACCCTAGCAGCTTTTGCTGTTAACTTTGGGGAATTCTGGCTTGTTTCACAACAAAGTGCTGCAAATACACTTGCCAAATCTGTGGCTCTCCTTAAGCAACTTCCTGACCTCGCCGAGAATTCGAGCTCTCTGAGATCGCAGTTCGATGCAGTGAATAAGCTAGTGAAGGCAACATTGGATGTAACAAGGTGCATCATTGAGTTCAAGGAGCTTCCATCTGATTACATTTCAGAGCACACTCCTCCAATGTCTGTAGCCAGTGCTCATATTCCTATTGCTACTTATTGGACTATCAGAAGCATTGTGGCTTGTTCCACTCAGATTGCTAGCCTTATTGGCTTGAGAAATGAGTAAGCCTAAGCCTGCCATATAAATTTATATCTTAGATTAATGGTTAAATCTCTTTCAATTTAAAGATACTAAGTGATGTAAATGATTTCAGGTACATTTCACCAACCACTGAGTCATGGGAATTATCAAGCTTGGCTTATAAAGTCAGCAGTATTTATGAGCACCTCAGGAACCAATTGGAACTCTGCCATCAATATATAGGTGATGTTTTAACTAGCATATTGTCGTTTTAGGGTGTGTTTAGATTAGCTTTTGGAGAATAAATTTTGGAAAAAAGATTGACAAAAACTGGACTAATGTGCTTCTCTAAAATCATGATTTTGGACTTTAATGGTTGTTTGGCTAATTTGCTATGAAATCATAGTTTGGATATAAAAAAGTGCTTTTAGCATCCAATCCAAACACACAGTTAATCAAAACAACTATTTGCACTCTGCAGGACAATTATTCTATACTTAGAATGTATCAATATCAAGTTTAGGTGAAGACCGTTTTCAAATATTATATGAATGGTCAATATCACTACCAAAGGGACAAATACAGATTTCTAATGCCTTCGAGTAATGTAGAATATTTCCAATATTTGAGATGTTTCAAATGGTTTTTTTCTCTCATTTATATCTTTCAGAAAAAAGTTAAGGTAACTTTTGTTTGGATCAAAAAGATCCCCCCTCCTTCATTCTTCTTAATCCTTATCCAAATGCAGATGACAAGAGACACATAGAAGCCTTTGATAATCTGGTGGTTCTTTTCCAAACAACTCACGTAGAAAACATGAAAATCCTCAGAGCATTGATCTACGCCAAGGATGATCCACCACCACTTGTAGATTCTAACAGAGCAAGGGTTAGTTAGTTCTAAAACATACCATATTCCGCAAATACTATAACATACATAGCTCAAGTTCTAAAAGCAATTTCACTTACTGAACTAACAGTTTAGTCTCGAGGTACTAAGGAGGAAGCATGTGTTACTTCTCATATCGGATCTTGATCTTTCTCATGAAGAGATTATAATACTTGACAACTTGTATAAAGATGCAAGATCAAGGGCTGAGACACACTATGAAATGGTATGGATCCCAGTTGTGAACAGAGCAACCTGGAATGATCAGAATAAAAGGAAATTTGAGCATTTGCAATCATCAATGGCGTGGTACAGCGTGCGTGATCCTATGATCATTGAACCTTCAGTGATTAAGTATATTAAAGAAGTTTGGAATTTCACAAAGAAAGCTATAGTGGTAGCTCTAGATCCACAAGGTAGATTGTCATCTCCAAATGCACTTCACATGATCTGGATATGGGGAAACTTGGCCTTCCCATTCACTCACGAAAAAGAGGAAAGCTTGTGGAAGTCAGAGATTTGGAGCCTGGAGCTACTTGTTGATGGCATCGATCCTGCAGTGCTAGAATGGGTAAAAACATACTTACATATTATCTAAAGTGTTCGGATCTAACATGTTAAAAGCTTTAATATTTTTTCCATTCGATACCAGATGGCAGAGGGCAAGTTCATATGCCTTTATGGAGGTGAAGATCTTGAATGGATTCAAACATTCACAACCGCCGTATTAGCTGTTGCAAATGCTGCAAATTTACCATTAGAGATGGTTTATGTGGGGAAGAGTAACGCCAAAGAGAGAATGCAAAAAATGATCACTACCTTCAGCACAAGAAAGTTCAGTTACTTCTGGCCTAATGTCACATCCATTTGGTTCTTCTGGGCAAGACTTGAGAGCATGCTGTACTCCAAGTTGCAGCATGGGAAGAGCGTGGAAGATGACCCGATTCTGAGCGAAGTTATGACCGTGCTTAGCTTCGATGGAAGTGATAAGGGATGGGCAATTTTCTGCAAAGGGGGAACTGAAATGGCCAGAGCAAAGGGAGATACAGCTTTAACTTGCCTTAGAGACTTTGAGATTTGGAGAGAAGGTATTGGACGTGTTGGGTTTTTGCAAGCATTGAAGGATTATTTGGAGCAACTTCACACTCCTCATCACTGTAATCGTCTCATCCTTCCTGGGACTGCAGGAGGCATACCAGAGAGGGTTGTATGTGCTGAATGTGGCCGTCAGATGGAGAAGTACTTCATGTATCGTTGCTGTGTGGAGTAAACGGGAAGTATTCAATATAGAATTTTTCTTCTAAACATTAGTTTCGCAACATTGCTTTCATAAAGTATCCGATTGAGAAGTGGTTGTAGTATTAAGTTCAGTCTTTGTCATGTATTAATACTTTGTGATATTGGAAATGATGTTTGTGTCTGCTAGTTCTCTAGGGCTCAATGTTGTTAACATTAGGGCAGTAGAGTACGTAGCTAATACCCAGTGATAATGTTTTCGTCTTTCGTCTTTCAAGTAGATGTAATTTGTCTTTGTTTAATATATGTTGTTCTAATTCACTGTCTTCTACCAATTTAAGACGACTAAAACAGCACGAAAGTATAAACATATTGTATAGAGGAATTGATGATGAGACCAAAAGGTATTCGATGCCGCCACTCCTAAGCAAATTACAAACATACAACCAGCATACTCACAGAGATGATCAAAAGTAGACAAAATTGTTTATAAGTATCATCATAAGCGTTAAAAATCCAATAGAAGCTGAGGAAGAATGCTCTCCAAATGAGTAGCTTCTATTTGACTGCTACCCTCTGATTCTGCAATTGCAGCAGCTCGCCGTATAGCTTCTACATCAACAGTGTCGTTTCAGTCAAAATCATACGGTACTGACTACTGAATATATGCGGAGTCAATCACATTTGAAGTCTTTAAAAAGCACAAAGTTATCCCTCTTTTTAAATGGAGGAACCTGTGACAAAAATTCGTATAAGTTCACTGCTAAGCTTCAGCGCATTTGCATTAGCTGCATCACGACTGGTGGACAAAGAAATCTTGCTATACTGAATTTGCAATACCAAGGAAACGCTAGGGTGATGTAATCAAAGAAGCTCAACCACATAAAAAGTCAGGTAAATAAAGTGATAGATATAATGCACAAATACCAAATATTGGCCTGTTTTTCTTGGATGATCCACCTCCAACCTGTACTAGTAAACTCAGTTGCAGATTATTGACACATGAAACAACAGTCGAGCAAGAGATTTTCTGTAAATAAAGACGATGGCTGCTATAACTTAGTACAACAACATAGATCTTGCTAGGAATATGCTGCATTGGTGCTGTTTTATTCAACTGCACAATGGACAGACTTAGAAATCCAAATTGTTTGTGTAAGGTATCATTAATTATCCAAGCCATGAACAACAAAAGAAAAAGTTAGAAAGGTTTACTTTTGAGACACAAGAAACAGGTGCGAAGGAGAAAGATAGTGTACACAGAAATTGACAATATGAACAATACTTAGCATTGACTTGATAGTCCCCCAAATGTTATCCGATACCACTCCAAAACAAATTACAAATTATACATCCAGAATCATTATATGTATATGATCAAAAGAAGACAACATTGTCCATAAGTATCTCTTCAGAAGCCTTAAAAATCCAAAAGTAACTGGGGAAGAATACTCTCCAAATGAGTAGCCTCTATTTGACTGCTACCCTCTGATTCTGCAATTGCGGAAGCTCGCTGTATAGCTTCTGCGTCAACAGATTTACAGAATAGTTTCAGTCAAAGTCATACGATAAATATATTCAAAGTCTTCAAAAGGACAAAGGTATTTGTCTTTTCAGATGGATGAACCTGTGACAAAAACCCGGAGAAGTTCACAACTAAGCTTCAGCGCATTTGCATTAGCTGCATCGCAAGTTATGGACAAGGAAGTCTTATTATATCCAATTTGCAAAATCATGGCGACGCCAGTGTGACTACACAGGCTCTACCAAATAAAAATAATGTAAATACAGTGATATAATGCAATAAATACCAGATGTTGGCCTAATCTTCTTGGATGATCCAGCTCCTGCCTGTAGCAGCAAAATTCAGTTGGAGATTATCGACACATTAAAGCAATGCCAAAAAATAAATCCCATAACAGTCAGAAATACGAGCAAGAACAATTCAAGGTTCCAGGTTCCGAAATCTAAAGAAGTAAAATGCGCAGAGAAAACAATTGAGATGGGAACTGAACCTCGGAGTCTAAAATATCGTTGAACTCAGCTTTTTCGCGCTCTGCAATTTCGGTGAAAACAAAACAGTGAAAGAAAGAAATAACGAAACATTTCGACGAGCTATTAAAGTAAGGAAGAGGAACAAAGAAAGCAAAAGATGAAGAGAATCTCTCACCAAGAGCCCTTTCGCTCCAGACGGACTTGAAAATGGCGCAAATCAGATTCTGGTAGGTAGCAAATTTCAAGACGAATGTGAATTAGTTATTTATTACAAAGATGTTTGAAAGAAAGCTGCAATAACTAGGGAGCAAAAAAAAAAATGGAGATAAATGTCGTAGGGATTTACAGAGTCAAAAGTGACGTCCTCCATCTCAAGAAATTTGAAGTTCATTCAGAAAATTCGAAACAGGTTCGTGGAGAATGCAGAAGGTTTTATCATAAATCAGAATCCCAGCGCCCCGCTAGGCATAGATTTTTCACACAAGCTTGCGAACAAAGCCCCTATAGCTCAGTGGTAGAGCGTCAGTCTTGTAAACTGAAGGTCTGTAGTTCGATCCTGCATGGGGGCAATTTCTTTTATTGTTTTTCAATATTATAGTGGGCTCTCACGCAAATCTCTTCCGGGACTATAGTCATAATGGACTTTGTATCAAATTATTATGGGCCGGCCCATATTTCGTGGTCTTGCCATCTTTGCATCTCTGACCAGTCTCCAGCAAAGGGTCTCTCCAGTGGGCCTTCTCTATTGCCATTCATTTAGTCAACACGGTATGGTTTTGTTTGTAAACACAAATATCAGATATTCCTTAAGCAACCTTAAATCTAAGTCTCTCCGTTAAGCCTTTGGATTATTTTATGTTTATATTATTTTTAATGTAAAATTGTCCTACTTGTGTTTATAATTAAAGCTAAGCTGTTTTTACTAAAAAGATGGCAATAGATAAAGCTCTCAATTGAGAGGCCTTTAGTCAGATTGAGTCTTACAAAAGGACCTAGTCCTTATAATATGATAAATTAATGTTCAAATTATAATTAAGAGAGGTGCTCATCATATTTAATGTCTGATAGTAGCTTGAATAAAATTATCACTAATGTGGATATCTATACTATCGTATCCATTATACAATGTTTCGCACATTTTCAGGAAAGTTCCAGAGTTACTTGGTGTGTATTGGGCTGCAAGTTGATCTTATAATTAATATGAACTCTTGGCATAGTCTTTAACATTTTCTTTTTTTGGCAGTATGGAACATGTGAACATTCGGAGGGAATTGGGAGATGCAAGCGGCGGGGTAAAGTTTGGATACAGAAATGACCACAAAGGTTAACAAAGCCTACCTTATCTACTTGTAACAAAAGCCACTACCATGCTTATTCAACACATAGTAACTCTGTTTTGTCATTTGCAGAAGTGGCCGGTGTCCCACCCATCACTCTCGTCACTCTTCAATTCATCTATGTAGATAGATGATTACATAAAGATTGAAGAATATCTGTTTCCCTGATTGCTTTTACCAAATAAAGCTTCTATTTTTCATTAAAATTCTAAGGGGATTCTCTCCTCACATGTCAAGTAGAGTCGATTAAACGATATTTAAAAAAAAGAAGAAAAAAGAAAAGAAGTAAATCTACATGGTTATTGATATTTATTTGAATCATTGGTTTCAACAAATAAACAACCCACATCCATGCTTTCTTCTCCACAATCATCAGTGATACATAGAATGTTGAATCTTACAATTAACCTGTAACAACTGTAAATATATTTTGTGCCCAATCCAATTGTGGAGGTAACTTTAAGTCTTCCGCTACATCTCATATGTATTTATATTTTAGTATGATACAATTTGGATTGATTGTATTACTTTTAAGATGTTTATTTTCTAATAACAACTTCATTTATTAATTAATAGAAATATTTCCCATCCCTCCACTTTCATTCCCCTATATATAGCATCCCCAAGTGCTCTATTTTTCTCATCTTTCATTGAATCTAATCCCAAGAAACATGGAAATTAAGTTGTTAGGTGTTGCTCTGCTACTAGCACTACTTCTCGGAGTCTCCGAGAGCTTTGATTTTCATGAGAAAGATTTGGAATCCGAGGAAAGCTTGTGGGAGTTGTACGAGACAGTTTCTAGAAGCCTAAGTGAGAAACACAAGCGGTTCAATGTGTTCAAAGCGAATGCGATCCATGTTCAGGAGACGAACGAGATGGACAAACCTTACAAGCTCAAGTTGAACAGGTTCTCCGACATGACCAACCGTGAGTTCCTGAATATCTATGCTTCCTCAAAGGTCAAACACCATAGAATGTTCCGTGCCACGCCACTTGGCGGTAATGGAACCTTCATGCACGAGAAAGTTGGTAGGGTTCCTCCTTCAGTTGATTGGAGGAAGAAAGGTGCTGTCACTAGTGTAAAGGATGGCCAATGTGGTAAGCAAAATATTCATGTAAATTGCTTGGTAAATTAATTATCTTCAACCATAAACAAATATATATATAAATGCAAATGCTAAGGTTTTTTCTAGCGATGAGAATGGATAAAACAATATAGAGTCCAGTAAAAAATGGTAGAAGAAAACTAAAAAAAATGCTATAGTTGAATGGAACCTCTTAGTTAACTGTTCATCTAAAGACTTCATTTTTTATAGAGCTAGTTAGATAAAGCTTACTGTTTTTGTAACCACTTATTTTTTTGTGCAGGTGGTTGGGCATTTTCAACTGTGGCAGCTGTGGAAGGTATCAATCAGATCAGCTGTGGAAGCTGGTCTCATTGTCTGAGCAAGTGTTGGTAGATTGTGACACTGAACAAAATGAAGGATGCAATGGAGGGCTAATGGAATAGGCCTACGAGTTCATCAAGCGAATCGGTGGGTTAATAACGGAAAGCAATTATCCCTACAACGCTGCAGATGGAACCTGCGACGTATCAAAGGTGATATACTATGTTGTAATTAAGTTCAACCAAACTTAACTGAATATATCAACTTTAATTAAGATGCTAAAAATCACTAACAATTAATAATATTGCAGGACAAGCATCCAACAGTGTCAAACATGATGGATGTCCCTTCAAACATGAAAACTCATTGCTCAAAGTTGCTCAAACATGAAAACATAAGTTCCAAAGCTTCATAAACTATATAATCTTATTTTTTTAAAAATATAAAAACTAATATTTTAAATAGTTAAAATTTAAGAATTAAGTTATAATCGAGTTAAAATTATAAAAAGTAGAAAAAGATTAATGATCTCTTCAATTTTCTCAAAGTTGCCCAAGTACAACAACCAACAAATATCAGATCCTAGTTTCTTAAATTATTTAGGAAGAAAAACGAAGGTAGAAATGATGAATCTGAAAGGAACATTTACTTGAATTACAGGGAGTGTTTAGTGGAGACTGTTGGAAGGAACTGAATCATGGGGTGGCTATTGTGGGCTATGTAACAACCATGGATGGAACCAAATATTGGAGAGTGAAGAATTCATGGGGCTCTGGATGGAGAGAGCAAGGTTACATCAGGATGCAGAGGGCTGTATCTGAGAAGGAAGGACTTTGTGGCATGGCAATAGAAGCTTCTTATCCAATCAAAAACTCCTCCACTAACCCAGGAGGACACCAATCGTCTCCTAAAGACGAGCTTTGAATTCTTGTTTCTATTGGATTATGATATTAACATTAATATTAAAGTACCCATCAAATGAAATAAAACTTGCCCTTTGTATATATTCCAT
Organism: Leucaena leucocephala; assembly: GCA_037074615.1. NCBI lineage: Eukaryota > Viridiplantae > Streptophyta > Magnoliopsida > Fabales > Fabaceae > Leucaena > Leucaena leucocephala. The sequence continues at coordinate 22,123,415 of CM073538.1, read as the reverse complement.
AGCCATAATATATTTGCCAATGAGATTCCAGCACATAAATTCGAACTAATATTTCAACTGTACAGAAGCACATACTATGTATGATGTTTTCTTTTTGGGGGTGATTTAAGTGTTAAATGCGTGTGATTCATGAAGAACAGAGAAGAGCTAAAAGAGTGATATTGTCTTTTTGGGTAGAAAACAGAAAAAACTACAGTTTAGTGCCTTTTAACAGAAAAAACTAATATTGTGTCCTATGAATTCATGACGGAATAGAAGATTGTTTTATTTATTTTTTAACAGTAGAGAGGCAAGTTGACAAAGATATATGGAAAACCCAAGAAGGTGGGAAAGCAGAAAGATAATGATGAACATTCAACCGCATCTGATGGGATCGGTGCATCCTTTTTCTGCAGATTGTTTGAGGCCATTACGGCCGCCTTTCTCCAGATATTGCTGGTGGTATTCCTCTGCTCTGTAAAATCTCTTCGCCGGAAGAATCTCTGTCACTACCTTCCCATTCAATTCTCTCTCTTTTGATTCCTTTGATTCCTCTGCTAATCCAGCCTGCTTTTCATTGTAGTAGTATATCCCTGATCTATATTGCGCTCCCACATCATTCCCCTACACATCATGCCTCTTGATTTTTAAATAACAATAATCCAATACAACTATAAAACTAAAACCTCTGATATTGTGAAAAACTCTATAAAACTGGCTCCTCAGTAGATTTTTTTCATAAACTTAATAGTTTTAAGTGTGGATAGTATTTACAAAATTTTCAAAGTCTAAGAAACCAGTACTTTGCAGATATTGAAAAGGTCACCTAAAGAAATCAAAATAGTATAGCATTATAATTGATACGAAGTCAGTGAAGAAATCTGACGATATCCCATGATTAAAAAAAAAAAACTAATTTTAGGACCAAGAGACTCAATCAAATTATCAAGAAACGCAGAGGGCAGAGAGTACCTGACGATTGACAGTGGTGGGATAGTGGCGAGTCCAGAAGAGAGAGAGAAGATCGGTGTAGCAACACACTTGCGGGTCATACTGGACGCGAACAACCTCCACGTGGTTAGTTGTTCCAGAGCACACCGATGTGTAATTCGGATCGGGAATGTGACCCTGAGAGTATCCGACTTCAGTCTTGACGACGCCGGCGAGTCGCTGAAAGGCGAGCTCCACTCCCCAGAAGCAACCGGCTCCGAACTGAGCGAACGCATGGTCTGGGCTGTCAGGAGAATCCGTATCCAGATCCAAAGCAGGGTTGTGAGCAGTTGTAGCCATTTTGTTAGTTAACAGGAGAATAGAAGTGAAATATTTAAATGGAGAAAGGAAGGTGACTGGAGAGTGATGAAAGAATGAACCAGGTCTCCATTGACGGTCAGGTTCATCCCAGAACCAAGACGCGTTAGTATAAATAATAAGTTACTCCACTAAAACCTAGTTGATTAATAAAAAATCATATAAATAAATTAATGATAAGAAATAGGAAATGAACTCAACAAATCATTCATATAAATATTAAATATAAAATAAATAGATTAATATTAAATTTAACCATTTAACTAACTAACTATATATATATAAATAAATAAAAGACAGTAGCTAATACATAAAATGTAGAAGGGGAAGTCAATAAAATATAATTTTTTTAAAAAATATTGGTTTGCCGGCTGCCGGCTGACCTAGATTTTTGGCGGGCAGCCGGCCACTGTTATTGTAATATAGGAAAAATAACAATTTAGGAAGAGAAATGTATCTAGACTTGTTTGTATATATATTTAAACTGAAAAAGACTAATTTATAATCTAATTTTCAAAAATCATATAAAAAACAATTTAATTTTCAAAAATTATGTGAAAAAAAAGAAAATTACAGTTTCAGCTTGTAGAGTTTTATCTTCATACTTAAAAGACGTGTGTGATTAAATTGGGACTCTATGTACAAACGAAATCTAAAATGAACCATGATGTTCATAATTTATGAACCAATCGAATTATGAAAATTTGTTGGCATTGTGGAAACAAATAATTGAAAATAAGAGCATGAACTTAATACTTCACAGAATGAATTTACTACCTAACAAAAACTATTATTATCATTAATCATGAAAAATTGACCATTTTTTTAAATTGTTAAATAAATTAATAACTTCGATTGATTCATGGGATGTGATTTCCAAGATTTGTATTGATTTCCATTGGATTTTCCACTTGACTAACTGGACTAATTAGGATCTCAATTTTTTTTTAATATTTTTAGGAGACAAAATTTTCGCTGGATAAACACAATTAAAACAAAAAATACCTATAATCACATAAAACTCATCTCAAAATATTAAAATTTAATTATAAATCTATAAGAATATCTAACAACAATAAAAAAATGACAGTTAAATTATAAAATAATTTAAATGGCGACATTATATTAAAAACTGAAGTAGGATTATATTTTTGTATAATTCAATTAGATAGTCACCGTAAGATGATGATATCCAACATTTTACTTGTTTATTTATTAGTATATTGGAGTATTGTAGGAGTGTGTGTGTGTGTGTGTGTATCGATTTTTTTCTTTTTTTCTCTTTTTGGCAATTTGTATGATCTCTTTACTCTGAGCATGTGAAAACCCCAATAGCCCTCTCAAGCCACCACCCTCAAAATAGCTTGGCGTCTTCTCCATTTGCCCTTCTATCAAACCCTACGTACTGCACAAACAGATCTCTCGTCTAAACTTTCTAACCGGCACGCCTTGTTCATAGATCATGGGATTGTAAAGAATAAAAGATGGAATTCTTTCATTTATAGAAACATTTACGACACGATTTCATCATTTATAACCAAGGAATTTCAGTTAAACAAGCCTCAAAACTAGTTGCACAGATTTCTTACACCTAGCTACGGTGGATTGGGGATATTTGTTTCAACCATGATTGCTGGATGGGATGAGACAGTAAATCCCGTGTTCTTAGGTACTAAACGGTAAAGAGGGATTTATACATGCACATGCGTTCGATCGGCTCATGTTTGCCTTTCTTCATGCTTATAGACTAGTGACTGAAATTAGTGGTCTCTGAAATCAGTAGGGTGCAAGCTCTCTGTTTTTTATTCCCGTTTACACAATAATAGTAGGATGGTTCGTTACTGACTGTTATCCACCGGCTAATTTAGATACACAGATTGTAGTTTTGCAGTTCAAAATCTGACGTATGAAATCAGTCTTACTGACCCATGACTTCCATATGATTTTAGTTTATCATGTGGGACCAAATGGATGGAAGGAATTGCCCCGTCACTCCGAACATAGTGGATCAAGAAGAATTTGATCTGCCATTTACCCCTGGAGAGTAATGGCGACGTGTGTGTAAACCCTTGAACTATTTTTACCCCTGTATAGAGATTTGATCTTGGATTTATATTTGGACTCCGTTGAGTAAACGCCTAGAATCACTGGACAAGATTTGGGATGTCGTACAGCTTATAGCTTTAAGTAATATAACAGGTATTTTCTTTTGAGCATCTAAGTAATAACTGACTCGCCATCTGGAACATATCCAAAAGCATATGGGTGTGTGAACAAGTTGCTTAGTAAATAGGAAGTGTGTATTTTCTTTGCCAGAAAAAGTGTGCTTTTTAGGAGGATATTCAAGGGCAGGAAGATAACCAAGGAACACCATTGTTATTGTTTGGGATGCTTGGGAAGTGGCAAACTCGGTAAACAAAGGGCAAAGACAAACAAATATAAAAAAAGTTTGATACATCGCCTTGGTCCACAAGTCTTCCTCTGCAGCTCCTTCGACCATTGTGCTAAGCATATATCGATTAATTTCCATAATTTAGTTAAGAGAGTTGCGACGAGAGATCTGGGGGGTAGTAGGGTTTGATCGGACCACAGGTTATTGAAATTTAGTGAAGAATATCTATGAAAAGGTCCACTCATGTGAAAACTTCACCTATAAAATTCTTAAATTGATATATAACTTAATTAAGGTTGATATTAATTTATAGCGATAAAATTTATTTTTTATATTTATTAATTTTTTAAATTATTTTTATTAATATTTTTTTAATAATAATAAAATAAGATAGACTAAATTAATTAAATAAATTGTATAAAAGAAACGAGAAATATTTGATGTGTCTATATCTCGTAGGAAGCAAACAAAGAGTGAAAGTTAGGTGGTGAATTTTAGACGCACCATGTGCTTGAGATGTTATACTTTCAGCAATCCCCTTAAACATGAATCTTATACTTGGTGTGTTATTGGTATTTTGCATCAATTTTTTATCCCTCTATTTTATATATATACATATAATAAAATTAATTAATATACTTAATATTTTTTTAATTATTTTTATTTAATTATTATAGAACGAATATCAATAATTTTATATAAAAAATAGCTAAATATAAAAATAAAATTTAAATTTAAGATAAAAATTTCTTTAATTATATTTAGAAAAGTATGTAAGGATAATAAAAACATGATTTTGACAATATCAAGGTGTTTAAGGTGGGGAGATTCATTTTCAACAGTCAACAAAAGCAAAAGATGGTGTGTTGTGTTTGGTGTAACGAATAAATTGAATTTGGGAGATTTCAAGGGCGAGTTCTGAGTCGACCAATTGAAGATCAACATGCCACTTCCTTTCTTCAACACGCCCATGTGCTTTCCCTTTCTTTTCTTTTGTGGCTCCCACCTCACCTCTCCACAACTTACCCCAAAACTCCTGGAGCATCCCACTTTGGATTTTTTGTTTTTTTACCTAATTTATCATAATTTTATTTTAAAATTTTAAAATTTTATTTAAATACTATCAAACTATTTATTACTTGAATCAATATATTTTGATTCTTTTTTAACCCTTCGTTTTACAATTTCCTTAACATCTTGTTGCTGCTGCCATATAATCAACTCTTTATGCAAATGCAAATGATTTTATTTTTCTCATTTTAATCATCCATTCGATTTATTTTTATTTTTAACTAAATACAAGAACCCTATATTTTTCTGAATATGTAAATAAAAACTGAAATATAAAAAAAAATTGTACCTATCTAAATTGTCTATATTAGCTTTTCCAAACGTTATATTTTTTAACCATGCCAAGAGATTCTCGGTCTAAGATCCAAATACTTGTAATTTTGATGTGTGAGTTCCTAAAGGTGTGTGTAGTTGCTAATTTTATAAATTTTTGAAATAATCGTTAATTTTGGAGAATAAATTTTCTTTCCTGTCTTGGGAGAAAATAAAACTTCTCACAAGATAAAAATTTAAAAAGTATATATTTTTATTTAATAAATTTTTGTTTTGAGAATTTACTACTTGGTACAATGTTGAAGCAAATGGTCATATTGGTAAAACACCTAGCTTATATGTTGCGTCCTTTCATACAACAATGGAATCCATCCATTAGCTTTTTCATCTCATCTCAACTTGATATGCTGTGGCTGGCAGACTGCCTTTTCTTTCTCCTATCTGCTCTCTCCCTACAAAATCCAATCCCCAATAAAGTACGGTGTTACGAGAAATTGCCTTCCCCTGTCCCATTCGTTAACAGTTTATTTCGGTAGTTGGGCATTTTTTTAAAAAATTATTAAATAAAAGTTAAATTATAAAGTACGGTGTTGCGAGCAATTGCCTTCCCCTGTCCCATTCGTTAACAGTTTATTTGGGTAGTTGGGCATTTTTTTAAAAAAAATATTAAATAAAAGTTAAATTATGTAAAATCCACATAACTTCTATGATATTTTAAAATTTAAACTTAATTTCTTTAACATTCTATTTTTTTTTATCACAGACCCCTATGATACTATATGTCTTATATTCGTCTTACCCTTATGATATTAAAAAGACAACGGTTACTTAATGTTAGGGGGTCCATAATAAAAAAAGTATAGAAGGTTAGAAAAATTTTAAAATATTTAGAAAATTATATACAATTTATTAAGAATTTTGTATAATTTAACCTTCAGTAAACTATAGATTGATTGATTGATGGGATGTGATACCAAGATTTGGATTTGTTTTCCATTGGATTTTCCACCATGGCACTCCCCTTTTACCGTCTCAGTCATGGCCTCTCCACTTTTGTGTCTGCGCATGTGTCGATGACGCCCCCAGCCAGAGTGAAAAAGCTGAACGAGAATTGAGAACAACATCATAACAGAGATTTCCTCATCTATCTAGGAATATGTAAATTTCGCATATTAGTATAGTACATTGATATTAGTTTCAACTCTTCTGCACTCGTTTCCTCTATAAGAGTCACAGGCAGAGGTTGTAATTGAGACATTACAGCAAATCAGCAAGCAAACATTACAAAAAGAAAAGCAATCTAAAAACCATTAAGAGGGAACCAAAAAAGTGAAAAAAGAATGGAGGGAATTGAAGTCAAATCCTAGAGAGATAGTAACTTGTTTTTGATTTCCCTCTCTTTTTCTTTTTCTGTAACAATCATCAGCAGCGAGAACCTTTTCTGCAGATAAGGGTACCAGCACCAGAGGTGAGAGAACCCACAAGAGAAGATGGTCTGGCACTCAAGCTAGAAGCCCTTGCATAGCTAGAAGAGGCTCCAGCACCTGATGACCTGAAAAACGCACCGTTTACCAACAAGTCCCCTTCTGATCTCCAATTCCAACCCCTCCATTCATTTTCTGGTGCATCCTCATGCTTTGTCACCTATTTCACATTTACCCATTAGCGTCTCCATTTCAAACATACCAATTTAAGCAAAGAAATCAAAATTAAAATAAATAGATAAATTAAATACCTCTTTGCTGAATCTGTTATTGGGTGCCACGAATCTGTTGCCCTGGCTATTGATGGTTGGGTTTGCACTTCCCCCAATTGCATACATTTCCCAATGAGTGTAGTCGTTGTTCACCACATGGAAATATCCAAGTCTGCATCTGCTCCATACATATAACCAACCATTTAAATTTACAGTCTCTCATCTTAGCATGACCCCATCAAAACTTGAACCTCAGTAATATCATGTTTCAACAAAATTAACAACCTTCATTCCCTTTCTTTATCCCCCTCACTTTTTCACTTTCCCTATTCGCTATTTATATGGGGAATTTCGTCTACTTTTTGAACATCTAAAACAATACATGTGTATAAGGTGGGTTAGTTATATATAACATACCTTGGCATTCTTTGGACGAGGCCTTCGCCAAAGTGGTTAAAAGCGATGGTGACTTGCATGTTCCTGTCTTGTGTATAAGAATCGCTGTGACCCAGTAACATGACCTTATCATGGTGCGTCATGTAATTGTTGGAAATGGTTATAGCGGTGGACCCCATAATGGCATCGATCATACCGTCTTTACAATTTGACAGCGAGCAGTGATCTACCCACACGTGGCTTCCTCCGAAGATGGACACGCCGTCGCCGTCCGATATGGTTCTCCAGCCGTAGTGCCGTGGGGAGCTTCTCACCATAGCGTTCCCTCCTTGTTTACAGTCGTGTATGTGAATTCCATGGATTATAATGTTGGTTACGTACTGGATCGTTATGCAGGGCCCACCCGCAATGTGCACGCTCGCGCCTCTTCCATCGATGGTCTTGAAGGAATTCATGATCAGCTCCTCCTTCAACTGAATCACCATGTCCCTCGCGAATATAATCCACAACGGTTCGTCTCGAATCACGGCGTACCTGAGAGTCCCCGGCCGGGGATTCACCGGATCGTCATCGCCGGCGTCAGTCACCACGTAAATCCTGCCGTTTTTACCGCCAATGGCATTCTTCCCGAACCCTATCGCACAATCGGCTAGCTTCTGCCTGTTCTTCTCCCAATTAGGATCGCACCTCCAGCAATCGTCGATAGGGTTGCCAGTTCCACACGAGAGGTAGCCCAAATTCCGCCTAGCGACAGAGGCATTGATTTTCCTGGAAAAGTAAAAAAAAAAAATCACAGAATGTAGCACATTGATTGTTACTGACCCAACAAAAAAATATTCGATGATGTTGTGAAGTAGAATTGTTAGTTACCTGTTTACCTCTTGGACGATGGATTCAGGATCGTCGAAAGGGGAAGAAGAAATGAGGGTTGGGATGAGGAGAAAGCAGAGGAAGAAGGTAGTAGTCATTGTTGAAACGGAGGACTATGAAGAAGAAGAGTGGGGTGAGAAGTGGGAAGGAGGGAAGAGGGTATATATAAAGAGAAGAGAGGGAACCGCTAAAAAGCAAAAATTTAAGTAAAATAATAAATAAATATATATTGGTACCAAAAAAAAGTAAATAAAAAAATAAAACAGGTGGGCCCATTATGCTATGTGATTGCTGGTTTTACGGGATTTAATTGGGTAGTTTCGGCCACGAGGGGGAAAAAAACAGAGAGGATGTTCTTGCCGTTAAACGAGGCCTGAATGATGGTAGAATATGAATATCTCACAAAGCATCGTAAGTCTCAACTTATTAGAATCTTTTTTCACATTTAAATACTGCAAAGCTAGTTTCATCCTGATCTGGTCATTGGTCAATGTAAGAAAATCCTCAATTACGGTAATTACGTTTTACTGGAGTCTAATGTTATGTCACTTTTCTTTTCTGGTTAAAAAAAAAAAAAAAAGTCTAATGTTACTTTATTAGCAATTGATGTAAACATGTGATACGTACGCAGGGGCCAATAAAATTTAGTTAAAGGGTAGTTAATTAGGTTTTACCTACCGTATCAACTAATAAAGCTAGTTCATGACTTGATGGAGTCAGAAAGCAAATGTATTGGCATGCTCGGGGCCTACCATCCCACTAAGTTCTCCGTAATGGTAATTATATATGGTAACGGGGATGTATTTCATATATAATTTAATTTAATTAATTTAACTATATTCTTTTAATTTATTTATTACCACTTGAACTTTGCATAATTTATCCGCTCTTGAGAATAATCAAGGCAGAGCATCACGCTAAAGCAAAATGAATGGCCACTAACCATGTATGATTAAGATTAAATATATTAATTATGTAATGGCAGTTAGTTGAAGTAAAAATTCTCATGTATCCAATTTAAAAATATAGTTTTTTAAAAAATTAACTCTTATTTTTTTATATTTATTTAATTTTTACTATTTATAAATTAGTTTATAACTCTTAAATTTAATATTTAAGAAGGCATTTTAAATGTATATTATACACATTCAAGAGTTGGTGGATGAATTCCAAATTTACACATTAATTGAGAAGTACTCCCTATGATTCAAATTCCTAAACTCAAACTTAATCTAAAAAAAAACAAAAATAATAAGGGCGCTCCCAATTTTTTTATTTTATACTTTAAATTAGAGGGATTAATAATTTTTTTAAAAATAAATGTTTGTTTGGATTTGCATGATGGAAAATCAAACACGCCATTGCTTAAAAAAAAAAAAAGGGAAAAAATCGAACATGCCCTCCAATTATATATACTCGTATCAAGTTCTTTGAAAATCGATTCATGGGGAAGCATCTTATTGGTTGACTTGCTTGCTCTCATGGGGCCATTCCTATTGCTCTATTTCACTCTGTTTTGATTGGGGAAATGAGGGAAACTCACTAGGATGCACGACTAACCAATACCAGGCCTTCAACCGAAAGATACAGTCGAATCAAATAACTTTTTGTTGTATAAAAAAATAATCAATTAATTAGTGAAAACAATTAATCAAAATTACGTTTTTGTTCCCAAACTTAAAAAGCTGGGTTTAACTTATCCTATTAATCAACTATAAATAAAAGCCGTGCCGCTGAGCTGGCCTCCAACAAGTTTTCTTTTTGTCTAGTCATATAAATTTTAAGAAAAAATAATTATTTAATCTCTATAATTTTAATTCAATTAATATTCAGCGTACTTACTTTGCAACGTGTTTGATAGAGAGCAGAGTCAGACTCATAAGGTCACTGTATATATATATATGTTTAATTTTTAATTGATAAAATAAAATGTGATTAGCTTTATAGGCGTATGGAAAAGAAGAATACGCAGGGGATGGTGGTAATGATAATATAACGCAGGCATGCACCGACAGTAAATACACCTTTTTAAACAAAAGGCGTGGTTAGTGGTTACACAAAGCCCCATGGCTATGAGTTCGTTACGTGATTGTTAGATGGTCTCTACACACATGCCTGGGGCGTCTTAATTTTTATTTATTTTATTTGGCTTATATTATTATAGAATGAAAATTTTCTAAATTTATATATTTTAAGTGGTCACGGGGATCTATATTGATGCTAAGACAGGGACGTCTTATCCTTAATAATATAAAATTTTTATTTTTTTATTTTTAGTAAAAAAAAAGGCTAAACGCTCCAAATAAATTAAAAAATTAAATTAAATGAGAATTATCTTCTAAACCCTCAATAGTAATAAGATGACTCAAATGGGAAGAGAAAAATATAATATTTTTGTGATAGTCAAAACTTCGTTCATAAAAGTATCTATTAATTTATTTTAATATTTAATTATATATTGAATTTTTAATTTTTATTTTAAAGGTTAATGAAATTGAATTGGTTCGCCTCAATCATGTTATGGATTTCATGGGTCCCCGCGACACTTGCTTTGCGTCTCTGGGAAGGGATAACAACAGAACAAGTTAAATTCAACGAGTTGCAATGCATTACTACTTCCCAAATCTCCGATTAACTATATTCCATTGTCCTTGCTTAGATTCAGGAGAATTTTATAACAAACATAACTCTATTACAAAAATAAAGATAATATTGTAAAAATACTTTAACTTCAAAGTTATATTTAAATAATGAGTATTGATTTAAAATTTTACAAATTCAAGTTATTTTTTCTAAAATTTTAAATAGTATTTTAGTGGATTTTCTTCTTTTTTTTAAAAAAAAAAAAAAAGAAAAGAAAAGAGCGAAGATCACATGAACTAATGATGGGCATTTCAGATTGTCAAATGGAAAGAAGCCAAGTTACAGTTGGTGAGAACTTCACATGCAAACTTTCAAATGATTGGGCATACATTGATTTAAGGGGAAGTAACTGAAAATGGGGCACACTTGAATTTCCCTTACATTGCGTTCCTCGATTGTCACCATGCACTCCATGTGGCACGCAAGGGTTAACCCTTTCATTTTCCAACCTCCCTTCAACTTTGAATCAGCAACTTATAGACAGAACAAGACTTTTTAATCTTTTTTTTTTGTCCACCCAATTTATCAGGATTTTATCCTGACTATATCCGGATTCGATCTATGTCGTGCACCTGATTATGGTAGATGAATCTCTAAAAAAGATTTTTTTACATACGCCAAGACTCGAACTCGAGACCTCACTTAATCGATATTAAGCCGCTTACTACTTGAACTAACCTCTATTGATAAAACTTTTTAATCTTAATTAGCAGTATTTCAACTAATTTTTCAGATTTTATAAAGTGCACGGGATTAACAACCTAGAATTATTTGTGCCAACCCCTGAAATTCAAATGTAAGGATGACTAAAACTTGTATTGATAAGGAAAAAAAATAGAAATATAGACTTTTTCTAAAAAATAATTAAAAAAATTTATATGAGAGATTCAAATAGTATCTATAAATATTTAAATATTATCCACTCACAATATTCTCGTATAAACATAGAAGATATGCTATTAGGTTCAAATAATATCTATATATAAGTATTTACGAATTGTCTACTAATAAAGTTTTATATCATTAAAGAAATTTGAACTGACAATATCACAAGTTATGAATAAATTTATTATCAATTGAATTAATATTTATTGAATAGAAATATATATTTTAGTTTCAATGATAAAGTAAAATAATATTAGAAAATAAATATGGTATAAAAGCCTCGTGATAGAAGCACATGGCTGGGCCTAAAAAATCAAATTTGGAAGGCTAATGTAGGTCCAACGTTATCCCACCACCAACGTGCCCTTCAACCTCTGAAGCGCAAACTTCGCCGGACTTTCAAGGCCCCAAACAGACAAAAATTCCATATACGATGTTGACATGGCATTGCCAGAACTCATCGTGGTGCCACGTGATCATATGGCACTTCCTCCGACACTCGGCCCTACGGTGGTGCAGGCCTCAGCTGAATGGAGCATCCACTTGCAAATACGTCGTGACGTTTGTGTATTCTTGTTCGCCTCAGCGCGATACGATTGTCGTTTTACTTCGTCCCAGCCGTTTGTTGTGCGTTTTCAGACCAACCTACACCGTTTATCCTTTATTAATGGTGGGCCTGGAAACACGTATCTAATCTAAATCTAGACAAAAGTTTAAAGCAACAAAATTAATTAATAATTTTATTATTAAATTTCTAAAAGTTAATTTGTATGAGCCAATAATTGAAGATAGCATCTTAATTACTACGTGCTTGTTCTATTTTTTACCAAGTAATTCAAAATTACAGTGGAAGGATTAACGCGCGGCAATTTGTTTTAAAGGGTATTAATTCTGTACCCACCAAGGTCTAAGGATTACAGTAAACACATATAATAATGTATTGACTGTATCGATGATTTATTAACAAATAAATAGAAATAAAAAATTACCTTTATTAAAGATAATACGTTAATGATTTTATTACCATGTTTCGTGCTCATCATAATCTAGACTATTCATATTAATTTTATACGGTCTATATTTAATATAATTAAATATTTTTTAAAAATAATTTTTATTTTAATAGATACAAAATTTTAAATAAACACAATCTTATAACTGTCATTTGACTTAAAAATAAATTTATCATTAAAAAAATCACAAATAAAATCTTTTAAATACAAACCGTTTAGATTTGATTCGAATGGCTAAAATTTTAGTATAGTGATAAATAACTTGAAGTTATAAGTGGTATGAATTCAACCGCAACTTCCTAATTATCAGGAAACTTTCATATTATTATATTACAAGGGCTATTGACTCTTTTAATTGGGAGAATTCTTAATGATCTCATGATTCTTGATATGCAATTCATATAGTATTAAAATTTTAATTCTTCACCAAATCAATACTTCATAGGATAGAAGTTTAAAGACAGTACTGTAGGAATGATAGAGAATTAAATTTAGTCATGAATATAAAATTTTAATTTATTTTATATATAATATTTATTATTTTTTAAAATTAATTTACTATGCTTATAAATTGATATATAATTTAATGTTATACATGTGTATTTTAGAAAAATTATATTATTTTTATTATAATTAAATAATTTATTTAATTTTTTAATATACTAAAATTAATTAATTATATTTTATATTTAAAAATGGAAGGAGTGATGTGTGTGTTTTTATGGTGTAATTTTAATTAAAAAAATACTACAAGACATGGCCACGTATGAGTGATGACGATGAAGTGGGACAAAGGTAACGTGAAGGTCGCTATTAAGCAGAGAGGATAGGATTCCAATAGAGAGGCGTGGCCACGTTAGTTTGTCTTATTTGATCACCTTCAGTTGTGGTTAGGGACGAAGGTTTTCGGTTTGTGACTCTTGACAATCACACACCAACCTACGCACAAGACAACATGCACACACAAACACCTGGTGTTCATTGCTTCTTTGTGATATTGAGAGGTCTTTCTCAACCTGTGTTTTCATTTTCTCTTCAGCACATGCAAATGCACATGCCTGCTTCTTCACATCAAACCCACTATTTTTCTTCATGCCCCTTTATTTCTGGCCAACTTTTTCAATTTCATAAATTCCTGGCTTAAATCCTGGATTATTATGGCCGCTATGAATTGAATTTTACGACTCCTGAAACAAAAGAATCAGGCTTCCTGGTATTTTCGTTGAAATTAAAGTTTTACCTTTTTGGTTTTTACATTAATATTTTGACATGTGTATGAATAGTGTCAGGCTTGGATTATAACATTCATTGGGCCATGATGAAAGTGGGGACCATGAATGATGGAATAATAATTGAGGATATCCAAATGGACCATCGCCAATAATAATAATAATAATATTAATGGGAAACAGAGTAGAAATGGATTTGATTTTTGGAAAAAAAAAGTCATTTAATTTATTGTCTGAAATTAATAATTAATAATTGGATAAAAAAGAGGTTTTCAACCAATGGGGAGAGAGACGTGGGAATTGCTGAGGCCCCTCCTGTCAACTAGTTCAACAGCACAAGCCCGCCCTAATGTTCCATATATAATCACTGTGTCCTTTGTCCTCTTATATAAATAGATAAGGGTCTCAAAAATATTCAATCAATATATCAATATATATACATATTCGGTTCTTATTTATGGATATTATGCCATTTTTTGAAAAAATAAAGAATCTAAAAATAATTTTAATCCAATTAAAAACAATTTATTCTAGCCACATTTGTATTTACTTTAATTCAAAATGTTACATTTGGTCACATTTGTATTAAATTTTAATTAATCATAGTTTTCTGACTATATATTTACTTATTTACCTAAACTGATGGTTCTTCCCATATAAAGCATTTGCTCTGTTTTCCTCCAAAACATACATGTTTAGACTTGTTTGTATATTTTTAAACTGAAAATGACTAACTTACAATCTAATTTTTTAAAAACTAAATGTGAAAAAATAATTGAAATGTTAAACCATATGGATAATCCATTCATCGATATCACATTTTCATAACCAAGCATGAACCATTAGGTGGCATACAATTTCTTAATGGGGCTATTCTCAATTAAAGACAAAATTAGGTTTCATGTCAGTCTTTTTCTAACACAGACTGGAAAATAGATCATAAGAATTTATGATCAATGAAATTCTCAATACGAATGAATTGGTTCACATTTGAAATTTTCTACCTTTCATAATGTGACCTATTTGATCAGATTCTCTTTTTGGAAAATTTTGGGAAGCAATGTTTTTTTTTTTACGTTTTTAAAAATTATTATCCAACATAATCACTTTTCATTTTTCTTAGAAATTATTCTCTAAAATTTGATTCAAACACAATTCTAATTTGAAACAAGTAATCAAATCAGGCTATTTAGAAATTATGTACAACTCGATTCATTTTATATCCCATTGATAGTTGTGTTCAATTATTATTTTTGAAGTTTTTAATTAAAGAGTATTTTATTTTCTATTTTGGTTTTTCTGATATTTAATAATATTAAACAAATTTAAATAGTAAAAAAATTTATGTCGAAAAATAGCAAAGCAAAGCCATAACTTTTCTTCTTTTACTTTTGATTTGGTCGGACATTTGAAAAGCCATAAATTTAAAGAATTTTTGTTTTATTGAATATGACAAATCATGAATATTTATGGAGTTAGTTTCAATTAGTTGGATTTAAAATATATTTAAATTAAATTGTTAGTTATTTTTTATATTTTAATTATTTAATTATATATTTTTAATAATTATTTATTGATAAAAATAAACTCTTACGAGATTTTCTTATCAGGAATTTATTTAAACTCATGAATTTGATAATTTTAATGGCTTTCTCTTGATAATTAATAAGATTGAAAGAAGGGGATGGAAAGGAAAGGGAGTGGCAATAACAAATTGACAATCATTTAGAGCCGTGTGATATGGTATGATAATAATCACATAATCTAACTATAAATCTAAACGGTAGGTTTAATCATATAATCCCACTAGCAAATCAACCTTCCAGAATTATCCCTTCCCATCATTGTGTTTTCTTCTCTCCATTAACCTTTCACTGTGCCTCGTCTCCTTCCTTTCCCTCTTTTACTTTACCTTTTTCTTCACTCATTTTTGTCTCCGATCCCTCTTTTCATTTACGGCGTGCTTTTCTTCTTCCCTTGCCTTTTCTTCTCCATACAAAAGGAAGTGAATCTTTCCATTGGTTATTCAAATGTTCTTCGTAGATTTTATTGGATCCTTCCACAATTAATATTTAATATTACAGCTATATTTTTCTTTTTTATTCAAAACCATCAACCAAGTATATAAAATCTTTTAGTAAGATATATCATAGTGTCACTCATTTCATAATTACGAGAAATTAAAGGAATGGAAGGCCAATTTACAATAACCTCAATGACTAGACTAAACAACCGAATTAAAATAAACTACTCATATAGTCATAAATATAAGACTTTAATCCATTTCATCTCTATAATATTTATCATTTTTTTAAAATAATTTATTTAAGTTATAAATTAGTAGTAATATATAATCTAATATTATGCATTTGTATTTAGAAGGTTTCTATCACAATTTTTATAATGAAGTACATTATCTAATTTCTTTAATAAACTCAAATAATTTAAATAGTTATTTTTCTATTAAGTATATGTATTATTTTATTAAAGGTAATACTATTCAAAATGCTATCAGATATTAAATATAAGCATATCTTTTATAGGAATCTTAACTTTAGTTCATTTGGTTAAAAGAAATTGACTTTTTATATTAGATCTAACTCGTGTTAGTTAGTTAAATAGTTTTTTAAATTAAGGATGAGGGGAATATATGTATATATTTTTGGATACAAATGCCTAGGGGAATATTAGGTGTGGGCATAGGTTAAAATGTTTTTTTTACACAAATTTTTAGAAAGGAGTTAGGCTCACCTACGATTTAAGGATAGGGTAAAGTCTCCCTTTCTCCTAGGCCATACTAATGTCGGGCAGGGCGAGCTGTCTATTATTTTTAGACATAAACCTAAGCACCCAGGAGCTAGGATGCCTCCCCAAGCGTCGTGACTAGAATTATAATAAAATAGTACTCTCTAGAGATCAAACACAGTTCAAATAATTATATATTTTATCCTTTTATCAGTTGAATCCGCAGATGAAGGGTAGGTTAAAATGTTGTTTGTGACAAATTATGCACAGAACATTGACAAAGGCAGCCCAATTGAACTGTTGCATGTAAGTACGAAGGGATGGGTCAAGCTTAAAAGGGACAAGCCAGAAGAAGCCGACTACAAAGGAACTGGCCTATCTGCCTTAACCCTTAACCTTTTGGACTTTGTATTCTAATTACTGACAACATATTCAGTAGATCCAGTCCATTGGACTCGATTCGTTTAAGCCCAATAATACAATTTCCTCATCATGCTGAAAGCCTAAAATCCGAAGTGTGAGAGAAATACTAACACAGTTAGGTATAGTAAAAATTAGAAAATATGATAAATTAAGATTTGAATTTTTATTAAAAGAGATATTCATATTTAATATTTTTTAATATTTTAAACATAATTATTTCAATATAGAGATATATGTGATTAGAAAAAAATAAAGAAATAATTGTTGGTCAAGAAGTGGGGAAGTTTCAGAGTTTAGTTTGTATACAACTTTTTGAAATGGATTAAAATTTTGTATTGTCATTAGAAATAGTATAAATTAAACTCCATGATTACTCTAAATGCAGTCTGTGATGAAGCGCGCCTAGCAACGTTCGCATTTGCCCCAAGCCGTTGCACAAAATAACCCTTTTTTTTAATTAAATAGGGTTAAGGTAAGCTGCTACCGTAAGTACTTTTAAAACACTCAAAAATATTTGTACGGATATAATTAGTAATTTAAACTATTTAAAAATATAATTAGTACTCAAAATTAATCTTTTCACCCTCCATTAATTTCTGTTAGAAATTCATGTCCAACATGGACACATACGCCATATCATTTTTTAAATTCCACCCATGAAAATATTTTTTAACAAAAAAAAAACACAGCAAAGTGGGGATCTGAAGCTGAGGAAGAGCTTCGGATTTGCGAAACCCACGGGGAAACCTCTATCAAAAACCCCATGGACTTCTTACTACGTGAAACACAAAACTTCACCCCTTCTTCCACCAACCATATCAGCGACAGATCCATATCCAAACCACCATCTAATAGAGTCAAGCAAGCACATGTATCAATTCATATTTCAAAACAAATCAGAATTAAATTCAGACCCAAATTCCAAATTAGAAACCAAGGGGAATCAGATATTGAACAAAAAGGGGAAAAAACCCATTTAAATCAAGGTCACCAGCGGAGGAAGAAGATGAGCTACGGTAGGGACAGTGAGGGAGCAAGAAACATGTAGAGATGAGAAGAAATAGACGACCCAGTCCCTGACGAAGATGGACGAACTGGATAAAGAGACGAAGAAACCTCCGAAAATGGTCGTCATTGAGAATGGGATAAACCCAGAAACAGGTACATTTGGAATCCCCCTCCCCAACCCTTCCTGTCTTCCCTTCGATCCTTTTAGGCTTGCGGTGTGGAGTCCACTGGTTTTGATTCTGGTTTACAAATATTGGCCGTCAACCTGTACGCTCCTTGCCCTCAGCCAGAGCGGCGGCCAAGATGCCGACGCTATAACAGTCGTCGTAGCTTGCACGCACGGGTTCACCTCTTCCTCGCACACCTCCGTCGTCTTCGATGGAGCAGTTTCAGCACGTACCTCCGTGGTCACCTTGGCTCTTCCTCTTCGTGGCATATTCAGTTCCAACTTTTGAATGATGATATGGCAAAAAAACCAATGTGGACATACAAGGAATTTCCAACAAAAATTAATGTTTAAAAAATTATTTGAAAATATTAATTGTACTCTTATATAATTTAAAATGGTATTACTACTGCCGGCGCACCTTAGCCCAAAACAACAAGAGAAACAAAGATAGTGTGTATGTGTTTGGGGTGTCAACTAACCCAGATGTTTTATAATGTCGGTCCCGCATTTTGTACTCCCACGCCCTGGCCATCCTTAGGTACTTCCACTTTTTGTTATTTGTTTTCTCGTTTTAAAATACAGTTCCAAGAATATGGGCCCGTTTGAATAGGATTTTAAAAATGGGCTTATGAAAAAAAAAGGATTTTGAACAGATTATAGAAAAGGGCTTTTGGAGAAGAGATTATGAAAAAAAGTGGTTTTGAATAAATGAGTGTTTGGATAGTTATTTATAGAAGGGATTTTATTATTGGTAAATTACGAAAAAGGGTATGAGTATTAAATGAGGAGAGATAAGAGATAAGAGGAGAGAGGGTGTAAGAAAGAAAATAGAGGAAAAGTAGGAGAGAGGAGAGAGGGTGTAAGAAAAAGTAGGGGTAATATAGTAATTAGTTAATTCAAACGTGGTTTACTGTTTCAAAAGCTACTCTGACCAGCTTTTCTGAAACCTTGGTTTTAAATCAGAGTTTAGTCCAAAAGCCCGTTTGAACAAATATGACTGTTTGTTTTAAAATTTCTCCAAACCTAGGTTTTGAGCCAAACCTTGGTTTAAAACCAAGGTTTGGATTTTTCCAAACAGGCACTATAATACTCTCCGCTGTTTAATATAAAATTTAATTAAAATTATTTTTATTTTTAAATATAAAATATATTTTATATTTATTAATTTTTTTAAATATTTATATTGATATATTATAATAATAATTAATTAATTGATAGTAGGAAGGATGTAGTTAACACAAATAATTATAGTCTTTTAAAAGATATCATATTAATTAAATTTGTTATTATTATGTATTTTTTGTAGGTATAAAAGTTTTTAGAAAGTAGTTATGCTCATTCAAGAACTAAAGATAAGATAGTCTCTTTTTTTTTAGTGATACCAATATCAGACAGTGTAAATTATCTATTACCCTTGGTTATAAATTTAGGTATTTGAGAGTTATAATACTTTCCTAAATATTGCGACTAGAATTACAATAAGTAATATTCTTTAAAGATCGAACATATTTTAAATATTTATATATCTCATCTCTTAATTAGTTAGACTCACTAATAATAAGTATTATCATATATGTTAATTATAGGAGGAGTATAGCATCTTCCCCCTATCCCCCACTATTCTCATATCATATGGGTCTATTTGGATATAATTTTAGAAACTGGCTTATAAAAAAAAGGTTTTTGAGTAGTTTATAGAAAAAGAGTTTTTTGAGAAGAGTTTATATAAAAAAATAATTTTAAATAAATGAGTGTTTGGATAGTCATTGAAGTATTTTTATTATTGATAAATTACGAAAAAATGTATAAATATTAAATGAGTAGAGATAAGATATAAGAGGAGAGAGAGTGTAAAGAATAAAAGAAATAGATTGTAAGAACAAGTAGGAGATAGGAGAGAAAAGATGTGGTATAAAAAAAGTAGGGGTAATATAGTAATTAGTTAGTTCATAAGCCCTTTTATTGTTCTATAAGCTACTCTGACTAATTTATTTAAAATCTTAATTTTAAACTATAGTTTAATCTAAAAATCCATTTAAATAAATATGACTATTTATTTTAAAATTTTATGAAATTAAAATTTTATCCTAAAAATATTTTTAAAATCACATTACGAATAATGATAAAATTAAAAAAATAAATATTTTAACAACTTCATATTATACTTTTAATCTAATTAATATTAATATATATAAATTATTTTTTTAAACATATATATAAATATTTAAAAAATAAAATTTGGCTTGCCAATTCATCATCACGGATTCAGGTTGCCTAAAATTGAATCTCTTAAATTTAGCCCTGTTTCTAACTCAATTTACAACGGCTCAACTCATATCTAGTAAGTTGCCCCACGTTACTACCTTTACTACTAAGAAACATGTTATTAGCAGAAAAAACTCAAGAGATTTATGACAGCTAAAATCGCCCATTGGCATTTGCTTGGTTTTTCCCTCTACAACAATTAATGAGACCATTCTGTTATTATGATCTTTAGGAAGGACCAGATTGTCATTTTGCCTCTTCTTCTGCCATTATTATCATGCTTGTCTACTATTTTTTGTTAAAAAAAAATGTGGGAGCTTTGTTTCAGAAGGGACAGAAACACCTTGAGTCTGCCATGTTAAAGGAAACAGGGTGAAATTTTTTAAAAGCAAGATAAAAACCAAATTTGAATGCCCCACGGTGAAAAGTCTTAAATGCTTAACCCGGGTAAGTGTTACATAAAATAGACAAACATTTTATATGCAGTATTCAATTAATTTTATAATTTTATTTTGATCGAAAGATAAAAAAGTATCATCAAACAATGACAATAATAATATTTTAATTAATATAAAAATTTTAAGAAATTTCTTTTATTATAAAATTTATTGACACATAAAATTTGTTTAATTATTCAAATGTAACCTATTTTTAATTATGTTTAAAATAAAAAATATGTATACATAGTTATTTATAATTAAAGAACAATAATATTAGCTAAAAATATGATATTATATACATATGTACGTATAAAAGGTAGATAACAGAATAGAATATGAAAAAGAGGGGAGTAATTGTGGTGAATTGACCATTGGCCTTGGAGTTAAAGGAGAGAAGGAAGCTAAGGCACGCCACATGCAGTGGCAGAGGGAATTATAAAAACAGAGGAAAAACCGAAAAAGACGCGAAATGGCAGGGAAGAGGGTAGGCCACAGCCATAGTAGGACATGCCAGGGAACTATGGGGAAGACAAATCTGACCTACTAATCGAAATTTAAAGTAAAGGATGGGATAATAAATAAACAAGAAAAGCAGGACGCAATTGAAATCTAGGCACAGGCCAGAGGGTGTGGAGGTTGGTAGAGATAATAATTAAAAGGATGAGGGATTCATTAAGGATGATTAGCAGAGGTTTAAGGTAATGATGAGAAGATTATGAGAATGAAAGAGAAAAGGGTGAGTGAGTGAGTGAATGAAATTAGAGAGAGCGAGAGAGAGAGAAGAATGGTCCCGCCCGATCACTGGTAGGAGGAGCCAAAGACGTAGATGGTTTAATAAGAGAAGAGAGAAGGAGGGGGGGGGGTACTGCATGAAAAGATGAGAAGGAAACGGCGCCGCTTCAAGGGGTCAGATACTGACGGGCAAGCATTGGTATAAATAGAGGGAGGCAGCTGCTCATGTGTCATCCTATTCCCCACTTCTACGTCCTTCTCATTTCCCCACTTTTCTCGTGTCTCTTCCGCTGACTCATCTATATATTTCTTCCGACTGGGCCCCATCCCTCCGCATCTCATTTTCAGTACCTCCCCATAAAAATAATAAAGTTTATATTTAGATAGTATTTTAAAAAATCATTTAAAAAAAATTAAAAAAAAAGTTTATAAAAAATACTAATTCTAGATAAATGACTGTTTATATAGTTATTATTAAAAAAATTATAATTAAAAAATTATTAAAAAATATATAATTTTATTAAAAGTGTGAAAGATAAAAGAGAGAAGAGATATAATATAAAAGATTGAAGAGATAGAAGAGGGGAGAGATAGTTAAAAAAATAGAAAAGAGATGGGAGATGGGAGATGAGAGATAATATAAAAAAAATAAATATAAAATAACAATTAAATAATTTATAATTTGTTTACCATTTTAAAATTTACTCTAATCAATTTATTTAAAATTATAGTTTAATCTAGAAATTATTTTAGACAAATATAATTATTTATTTTAAATTTTTTAAATTAAAATATAGATATTTTTTTTTAAATTTAAGTTTAAAATTTTTTCAGATAGATCCAATAACTAATATCACAAATAGAGTAAATTACATTAATCGCCATTTTTTGTTGGTACTTATTATTCTAGATTATTCTTGAGGCAGACCCTTAAATAATCTTAGTTTTTGTTTAATTATTATATCATCGGTTCGATTGATTTGCAGTGTGAACTGTGACTTGCTCTGCGGTTCAATGTTTGTTCGGCTTTTATAACACTGGTATTGCTTAGAAAAATTTGAACGCTTTTCCGTTTGGGATAGGTATATAAATTTTTGTATTGAAGACAATCCTATATAATTGAACTCAGCCCTGTTTGGATGTTTGGATATGTGATATCTCCTTTCATTAATGAAAACTTTGTCGCAATGACAGTGGGGTAGCTGCAGCACGAGACATTGGTTGAGTCAAATTCAAATGGGAATGGGACGAGCATGAGATCATCACATCTATTATTTTGTTTATATTATTTTTTTTTTGATACATTCAGTACTAATATCTTATTAAAATTAAAGTATAATTTAAGGTCTATATAATATTTATAAAGAACTTATAAAATTACCTATTAAAAAAATATTTATAACAATAATAAAAATTGAATCATATTTTTATAAAATAAAAATTCATTCTTTATAATTAGATCAACTTTCATTAACATCACGACTATTTTTTTTTGTTATCCACATAATATATAAAAATTTTATTTTAATTATATTTGAATTTAACCTGTATTACATATCTAATTATGGTAGATAAGAATTTCAATAGAAATTTTTTATATATATTAAAATTTAAATTAAAATTTTATTTAAATAATATTAAATTACTTGCTATTTGAATTAATCCCATTATTATATCACATCTATTATTACAGCTTCGAACTGCTCCATCCAAATTCAAACCAACAAAGCACGAATCCAAAAGCGCACACCCAATTGTACAAAAAAAAAAACTCACACCCAATAATCGAAGCAATTTTACTCAGGCCCACGAGGCATATCTACTCCTTTTCTTTTGGGTTTGGTTTTGACTATTAATATTAATTATTAAATAAGTTTTTAATCCTTTAATTAAAAAACAAAACCAGCTTTTTCACGAGCCTCCCACTGTCCCTTGAAAAATGCAAGATGCGTAGAGGGTAGACCCATAGACTCCGTTGAAACGTATGAACCCTACCTCCTCACCCTTTCTTCAAAAAAAAAAATACAAACCAAAAACAAACTAAACTAACTGAAACGCCCCCACCCATTAAAATTACCAAAATGCCCCTCCCTTCTTTTCTCCGTGAGGCTCCCTGGCCAAGACCTCTGCTGCAACGCAACAAACAAACTCTTCAGGCCTCCCCCCTCTTAAATTCTGTACACGCCCTCCAAACCAGTGCCTTCCTTAAATACCCCTCCTCCTTTCTCTAATTTACCGCTTTGCCACTCCTTCTCCCTCTTCTGCTCTGTCTTGATCTATTATACTGGATTTCATTCCCTAAGCTCTACTATCCAATGCCAACAGGCACCATCACTAAGGCTCTTGTTTCCAACTTAGGGTTTCTCAAGCATTGTCCCGTTTACTACGCCACCTCACTTCCATTGTTTTTCTTCGTCAGTTTCCAAGAATATAGTAGTTTTGATATTTTTTTCCATTTCTGCAGGTGTGGTGGGTTTTTTCAACTTTTTCGTTTCGCATTGTTTTTCCTCATCTCCCTTATTTCATATCATTAAAATTCGAACTCCAGATTCTCTCCTTCTCTCTCTTCCTCCCAGTTCTCTGTCTGTCTTGTTTTTAGTTCTACTCTTGGGGGGGCCAATGGGAACAGTATAGATTGCTCTGGAGGTCAGAAGAGATATTAATGGCATTGTTCTGAGCTTTGCTCTGATAAAAGGTATACTACATTTTCTTATACTCTCTTCCTTTATTCAGTATCGGGTGTCCATTTCCACTTCGAATGGCAATTACCGGTAGCTGTGAGAAATGGAACTTGATGGCTGTAAAAAGGAATGGGAAAAGGATATTATGAGCTGCAATGCGAACTTCAATGAAATTCCTCTTTGCAATTTTAAGTTTATCTGGAATATGATTGTTCGATCTGTGTTTCATTTTGTGTTTTTTCGCTTGTGATGCCTTTGACCAGACTTTTCTCTTATAGGTTTGTATTACGTTGCTTATAGGTAGTGTTGATATTATATTATATAAATATTGGAGACGATGATGGATGGGAGGCGGCATTCAGTTGATGTTCCTATTTCGAAAACTCTTATAGCGTTGAGGAGAGTCAGGTCATTGAGGGATCCATCTACAAATTCTATGAGCAAACTCTGTTCTTCCATTGATAATCTACACTGGGAAAACAGTTCGGGCAATGGGATTTCTCTGCGGTTCTTGGACGCTTCTCGCGCTTGTGATTCTGATGATAATGGTGCATTAAGGTCGAAGAATTTAAGTTGTAGCATGCGCAGAGAGCACGAGGCTGCTGATTTTGAATTGAACTGTGACCATTTCAACTCTAAACTGAAGTCTTGTCCCGAAGGGCAGCAGGATGAAGAGCTAGCGTACTCTAATTTGAATCAGGAAGGCAATTCCGGTATTAAGTCGGGAAGTGATGGCTGCTACAGCAACCATAGATGTAAGGACTTAGATATAGCATCTATTATGCCTCCTAGCAACGAGGCAACTTCAGGATCATCAAAGTTAGGGACAATTGATCATTCTATGTTGACTAGAACAACTTTATGCAAGAATCAAGTGAAATCATCCAAAGTTTTGGGCGAAATTGCAGGTCTTAGAGGTAGTCCATGCCTTTCAGTCGGTGAAGCTTTCTCAGCTTATAGTTCTTCGACGAATATGGATCAAGATGTAGATATTGTAGATGACAATCAGCAACAATGTGGAATAAGCTGTTGTTGGTCAAAATCACCAAGGTTTAGAGAATCAAATGTATATTCTGATATAGAAGACCGTCCCCTGATATCCTGGCACACAGATGAGACAGCTCTTTATGGACATAAAAACACGAGACACATTGGTGGTGAAATCAGTCCAAATTTTGAAACTCCTAGAAGTTTATGCATGAAATTCAGGCCAAAATCTTTTAACGATTTGGTTGGACAAAATGTGGTAGCGAGGTCTCTTTTGGGTGCCATCTTTAAGGGAAGGGTGACTTCATTCTATCTCTTCCATGGTCCTCGTGGTACTGGCAAGACATCTGCTTCTAGGATTTTTGCTGCTGCCCTCAATTGTCTCTCCCTTGAGGAGGAAAAGCCATGTGGTCTGTGCAGAGAGTGTGTTTTGTTCTTTTCTGGTAGAAGTAAAGACGTTAAAGAAATTGATTCTGTGAGACTTAATCGTATTGACAAAGTCAAATCCCTTGTTAAGAATGCAAGCATGCCTCCAGTTTCTTCACGTTTTAAGATATTTATTGTTGATGAGTGCCAGTTGATCCTTGGGGAGACATGGGCAAGTCTTTATAATAGCCTAGAGAGCCTTTGTCAATATGTGGTTTTTATTATGATCACTCCAGACTTGGACAAACTTCCCCAAAGTGCAGTTTCCAGGGCTCAGAGGTATCACTTCCCTAAGATAAAAGATGCTGACATTGCAGGCAGATTGGAAAAAGTTTGCATAGAAGAAGGTCTTGATTTTGAACAGGATGCTTTGGACTTCATTGCTGCTAAATCCTGTGGTTCACTTAGGGATGCAGAAATCATGCTTGATCAGCTGAGCTTGCTTGGTAAAAAAGTCACAGTTTCCTTGGCCTATGAGCTTGTAAGTATTATGCTATTATTCCTGACACATAAAATCCCCCCGACAAAAAAAAACCCTGGTATTTTATTCAGGCTTGTTCTTTGTTGTTTGGCAGACTGGTATCATTTCTGATGATGAATTGCTTGAATTACTGGATCTGGCTTTGTCCTCTGACACTTCAAATACAGTTAAAAGAGCGCGAGAGTTAATGAGATCAAGGGTGGATCCTCTACAACTTATATCGCAGCTGGTAAATCTAATCATGGACATTCTTGCAGGAAAATGTGACGATGGTGGTTCTAAAGTCAGAATGAGGTTTTCTAGCAGATATAAATGTAAGTGCTTCTTAGTATAGTATGCCAATTAAGTTTTTATCAGTTTAAGTTGCCCGTTCGATGTTTATTTCAGACTCTGCTTGCCTAGTTGTCTGACTTTATATTTTTGCCATCATAGCTGAAGTGGACCTTCAAAAACTAAATCATGCATTGAGAATACTTTCTGAAACGGAGAAGCAACTACGAATTTCCAAGAATCAAACAACATGGTTCACAGTAGCTCTTCTACAGTTAAGCTCTGCAGAACATTCTTCCGTTGAAGCAAATGATACTAAATTGAGAGATGCATGCAATGGAGGTTTGTTGTGGGCTTGATTTGTTTTGATGGCTTATCACATTTTTTCTTTCTTTCTCCATATTGGGTGTGATGTGGATGAGTTTATAGGATTAAAATAGTTTTACGGGTGTATATTTCTCTTCTAAGCTTGCCTTAAATGGATACAGATGCTGATTTCTGCAGTACATCATCTACAGAGTATAGCCGGAAGCATCTTGCCTCTGCTCAGTATGATAACAAGTTGTTTAGATTAGGACAACAGGATCACACATTAAGTTCCATATGGCATAAAGCGACAGAGTCATGTGAATCTAACAGACTCAAGATTTTTCTTAGGAAGCAGGGGAAGTTGTCTTCGCTCTGTGTTAATCGCGGTATCTCTATACTCTCTTTATCACACCTTGTTTATCATTTTCCATTCAGCTTCAAAATTTACCATATGATAATAGTATAATCTATTCCCCCTGTTCTGGTCATTGTGCTTGTTCTTGTTGGATGTTTCGAGCGGCACTTTTTTTATTCTTTTGAAGGAACTTCTAAGTTCTAATATCTACCCTGTAGTTATCGGTATGAGAGTATTTAATATTAATTTATTACAGATAGGGATGGCTCCTAGCAATTATATTTATGATCACCTCAACATTGTGCAATCACATTCTAATGCTTTCCTATATTTTTTATTTACTATTCAGTATTCACATCATGCTAACTGATATGTATATGTTACCCATTGCACCCCTTCAATCTAATAAATAAAAACTACTCCACTTTCTAGATCTAGCAATTGCTGAGGTGGATTTCCAGCATCGCAACTATGTATGTAGGGCTGAGAAGTCATGGAAAATGATTGCCAGTTCCCTCCAGCTCATATTGGGTTGTAACATAGAGCTCAGGATCAATCTTGTGCCTTGTACTTCTGATTCTAAATACGCCAAGTTGAAGAGGTCATCTTTCAGTTTTTTTAGTTGTTCCCGTAGAATTCGTCGAAAAGCACTCTCAGATAATGAACAGGGAAGTAAACCAGATTACACTGATCACACCTCAAAGAAAGCCATGATGAAGGATAGAACTTTTACTTGTAGATCTGATTGTGGATCTCAGATGCGACAAGCTGAGCCTTATCATGGAATGGAGGTTGTGACAGCATTGAGAGATGGTGAAGGAAATTTACTGAGTTCAAGGAAGAGTTTGTTGAATAGTTCATGTCAAGAGACTTCAAGGACCTCAAGTT
This sequence comes from Leucaena leucocephala, assembly GCA_037074615.1. Lineage (NCBI taxonomy): Eukaryota > Viridiplantae > Streptophyta > Magnoliopsida > Fabales > Fabaceae > Leucaena > Leucaena leucocephala. The sequence continues at coordinate 22,095,481 of CM073538.1, read as the reverse complement.
CTGGGTTTGATTCCTCTAAGGAAGAGGGATTTGGTTATGCACACCTAGTTTCATCAAACCCTGATTCAGACTATCAATCAAAATGTTTCCCTAGAACTTTCTGGATTCATAAGAAGAAGTTACGTTCTCCAGATCTATCTCAGTTGGATTTTGAGGGCACCCAACAACAGGAAGAATTTGTTTTACCTATCCCAAATTACTCCTGTTCCAAGACATATAGCTATGCTAGTGAACCATGTGTTTTCTCCACCAGCTCTAACAACTGTACCAAAGCCTTCCAAAATGAGAAAAGGTAGCGTTCGTTTGGTTGTTATCATAATCTTTTCTTTTGTCATCATTATTTACTGTAATTCATATGAAGATATAACCATGTATTAGAAGTGCATCTATTTGTAGGTTATAACTTCCAGATTACAGACTGTTACAATCCCCCACAACCCCTCCCCCCCCCCCCCCCCCCCCAAAAAATCCAAATTATAGATACTTGAGTTCTGTTTCCTAGCATTTTCCGGATAGGATATTTTATTTCAGCGCATCCCATCAGTTTCATGCTTATAACGCTATGTTGGAAATGAATATTCTTGAATGTTATTATAGCAGTTTTACCTAACATCACGTGAATTGTGTGATGTTAAAAATTAAAACAAAAAACTTAAATGAAATTACAGATTAAGTATAGAAAGATTTTATGGACAAAAGTTGATAGAAGATAATTGCACAATTGGTTTATAATTGTTCAATCCAACTATTTAGCCTACGTCTTGTACTTAGAATTCCTCTAAGCATTTCACTAATTTTCTAAAATTCTTCAGGCTCTTAGTGTCTTAGTATATAAATTGATAGTATTTCTTTTACTCCCTTTTACTTCTCGTAAGATTATAATCTTATTTAAGAGTGGGATTCTTGAGTAATTCAAATAATAAATAAAGATTTATAGCTCTATCTTAATTAGAGTGATTGTGATGAGCATTGAAGAACATGACATCTAAGTATCTCAAAGAAAAATTTCTCTGTTTAGAAAATGAAAATAGGGTAAAACAAATGATATTGAATGCAATAATTAATGCTTGAGTAAATGCAGATTGATCGTATTCTATGCTTCTTAACTCTAGCATTTATTTTATTTTTTTTATATTTGAGTTCTTCAAAAATTTGTTAGACTCATCAAAAATTCGTTAGACTTATTGAATGTTACTGTTAAAAAAATAAAGCTGTTGGTGGATGACGGTTGAAGCGTTTAATGTATTCTGACATTTTTATTTTTTGATAAAACTCTTTGTTTGATCTTCTTTTTGCCTGAAGATGATAAAAAAATGTTCCATTAAAGATATGTAAATAGTTTAAGTATGTATTAATTGATTCATAATATTTTAGATTGAAACATTAAAGTCTGTCAAAGTCTGATTTAAAATTTTTTTCGAAGATCAATTGAATTTATTGAAGTAATTATAAAAAAAATATATTATTAAAAAAGAATTTGATAAATATCAAATATATTTTATTAAAACGGTTTTAGTTTTTATCAAATAATATTTCAATAAATAGTCTTGTTGAAATATCTTTTGAAAAATATCCTTTCAATAGCATAGGCTTCTAAATTTATCGAAAATACATGATTTATTTTAAAACATTATAGGACAATCAATTTATCAAAGTGTTCTTTGATAAATATGTTTATCAAATAATTTATTGATAAATGCTTGCAAGATAATGAACAAACTTTTAAATTTTCTTTCTTAGATGTTTAATCTTATATCATATGGAATATTTGTTAAATAAGATCTCATAAATCATTTAAGAAACAAAACATTACAATATTTCAAAATTATTAGTTCAATGCTTTGATTAAAATTAAAATTTTCTCTATTTATCAAAATATTTATCGATAAATTATATTATTGATTAATACTTTGATAAATAGAGAAATTTTCAATAAGGTTTTAACATAATTTAACCTTATTCATTGATCATCTTATTTATAAATTACCTTATTGATAAATATTGAGAAAATCTTTTGAAAACAAAATATAGTTTAAAAAATAAGTTAACTCATAAATCATTTGATAAATCCTTTTGTGAAAATAGTTTTTAATAAATTTTGCAAACTAATTTTAAAAAATATTTATAGAAGCCGTTATTCATACTCTTATCATCGAATAAGTCTTTAATTTTTTTTTATAAAATAGTTTTCTTTAATAGAATTTTTTTTATTTATTCTCTTTTTATAAAATAATTTTTTAAATAGGATATTTTTTTATTTATTGAATAGCTTATCAATAAATATTTTTATCAATAAACTTATAAAAAAAATAAATTATTTTGAAATAGTTTTAAAATACATAGTGAAAATCATTTGTCATAATCAAAGTCTAACATTGGAAAATGCTGCTGCGAAGCTCAATTATATGAAGAATTGAATGTTAATGAAGATATGATAACTCTGGAACGAAATGAATATTTCAACTGAACTGTGTGACTTTGGTTGAAGCTACGAAGCATTCAACTTCGAATTTTCTCATAGATCCATTGAGAGGTTAAATCTCATCACTTAAATATTATATTTTCAAATAAACAGCCTCTTTTAAATACTTTATGGATAAGCCTAACTTTAGCATAGTTTCTAGCATTAGACTTAAAAGTGTTAACAAAACATACGCATAGATAAAGTGGGTGTTGTTGCCATGCCAAGAAACTGCAAACTTCAACAGGGCACGTTACTGATGGTTCAATACGATCTGTTTGTCTTCTACCTGTACTTCTCTCCTCAGTATTTCTATCCCGTTGAATTAAATATAGTTGAAATGGATCTATTGCTTTGTTTCTTCTGGCTAGCTTTTCTTGATTGCTTAACTGAAAGTCTATGGTCCTCGTTGCAGCCCCAGGTTGGATTCAGATTTGCTTTGTTGGAGAGCTCCGAGATATCCCTTGAGGAAGGTAGGCCTGCTTCAACATTACATATCTCCTTTTTGAGCGACTCTTATATAATTAGATGTAGGAAAACTAAGCAAGTATCTAATGGGGGATCTTGTGGAGGATTGATGATTTCCTGTTACCCCAAATCAGATTTTAAGCTTTGAAGTTTCATCTTCTCTGAAAATCACTTGTCTTTTAAACATAAGTCTCTTGGAAGTGAAGTAATGATTACATTGTGGGATTTGGGGTAAACATGATATAATCTTGGTTATGATTAGTAAAGTAAAGGAACTTTCTCTGGCCTGTGAACTGTGATGGCTTCCTTAACATGCAAACCTGGAGTATCATCTGATACAAGTGATTTGGGCCTTGCAGTCATGGCATGTGGGGCTTCAGTAGCATAAGTCGCATGAAGCAGGGATGTTTATTTCCTGTGCCACTGCAAACTATCTACTGCAAGACTTCATGGTGACAGGCGCTGGGCGATGAATACTGTTTATAAATTTGGCACAATTTTGTGAGTACATATATTTTATGAGAATCCCTGATGACATGACACATTTTTCATGGAACTTTGTTCTAGTCAATGTAACATAGAGCACATGTTGCTGATTTAGATTCCGACCTGGGGGTGGTTTGTCAGAACACAACATTAAAAATTATGCACATACACACATCTACATACAGCAAGCTGATACTCTCCCATTGTGAAACAGAACCCAAGCACCCACTGGTGGTGCCTAGATTTGATTAGACATCATCACCTTTTACCTCTGGGATGAATTCCCGTTCACTAGTTGCGTGCAGTTGCTCGTGGTCTTCTCATCCTTTCGCATCACATCTTCTCCTCCCTCATGCTCTTCAACACTAATTCTCCCTTTTTTTAGGGTACTAATTCTCCGTTAGATAGGAAGAAAAGTTGAGAGGAATGAAAATGAAAAGAGAGAAGATGGAGAGAAAATATTATCATCCCTTTTATTTGGAATGATGACAAAAAATGGAGAGAAAATATTTTCCTCTGCCCCTATTTTCTCTACCACTTTTTTTTTTGTAGGAAATTTTTTAAAAAGGAATCTAAGTACTTAGTAAAATCTCTTTTTTTCTAAGTGATATTAATATTAGATAGAATGAGCCGTATATTACTTTCAGGTGTCAATCTAGTCACTTAAAAATTAGGATATCTCTTTAAATGTCACGATTAGAATTACGATAAAATGATACTCTATTTAAATTAAACACGTTTTAAATAGTCATATCTCTTACCTTTTACTGGTTGAACCTACAAGATGAGTTCTCTACTTTTCTTTCTCCCCAGTTTTACTCTGTGGAATTTGGGCTAAAGCCATTGTTTGAAATGATAAAAATTCAATATCAATTTGATCCAAATCAAAGTAAATTATCATTACAGTTGCTACTCTAGTTTTACTCGTTCGTCATTGGCTTTATGATTGGAATTTTTTTCATATTATCCAAAAAAAAAATATTTTTAAATATGTAAAATTTTAAATGTGAAATTTTGAATTTAAAATTTAAATTTAAATCCATAAATCCAAACGCATTCTAAATGTTTTTGGGCATCTATCGCAGCAGCAGGTATCCCAGCAAACACGAGCAAATGGTCACCCTGAAATCTTGGTATATAGAATTGATGCCAGCTTCCCGCTTTACATTCCACCATATCCGCTGCGCCCCTTGCAAGTTGCAACCTCTGAAAAGTAGTTATACAATTCTGATTTTACGACTGTTTTTCATCAGGGGATTGCATTTGAGCAGTCTCGTATGGCATGCCCAGTGGACACAAGTCTGACTTTACAAGATTCCTTGTTTTCCTTAGCAACGCTGGTTGGACTTTCAATGCCTTTTCTCATTGAATCCTTTGCTTATCTCGTGTTTAACGTAAGCTATTTATTTAATTTACACAGATGGAAGAAGCTAAATGAATTATTTTATTATAATAAATATTACCTGATTTCTTTAAAATACCACAGTTTAATTTTAGATTATATATAAATTTATAAGTTAAATAAATTAATTTGAAAAAAATAATAAATATAAGAAGTAAATAAATTAAAGTCTTATAAAATGATATTATTTAAAAATTAAATACACTTTAAATAGTTATATATTTTATCTTTTTTGTTAACTGAATTTAAAGATAATAGGTAGGAGAGCGTTTTTTTTTTAGTACAAAGGAGATAAGTTAGGAGAAATGATGGAGGAGATAAGGAGGGATGCTTGCTTTGGACTCTCAAAGCTACTAGCTAGACTTTGGGCCTACTTTCTAACCCACGCCTTCTTTCTGTATACTTTCGGTATTTGGGGCTTTCTTTTCCGTTTCTGTTATTTCCATATCTGTAATGGGCGTGCCAGGTTACTAGATACAATGGCAGGCCCAAACCTAGTACATTTGATACTTAGCTAAAAATTTTAAACGTGGTTCTATGCCCAAAGCTCGGCTTCCACAACGCTGATTCTGGTCCCGGAATCCACTGGCTCGTCGGATCCCCATTTTTCCCGCCATTTACCATCGTCTCCTCCCTCAGATGTATCCACGCCCTTACTTCTTCCGGCTCCACTTCCCCAAATTTACGCCAAGAATCAGGTCATCATTCTCTGTAATTCATTGTCACTAAACTTTCTTGCTTGCCTATTTCTCTACGTATTTTCCAAACTGGTTTATTCTTGTTTTTGCCCCGAAAGTTTTCAGAAGTAACTTAATTTTCGTATTCTGAGCAGAAGAACTTCGGACTTTAATAATAAAAGGATTTGAGATAATCGGAGCCTTGACCTTTGGAAACTCCGATTTCGAGAAAAATGCTCGCAAATTCATAGATGTTGCTCGTGGATGGAGGAAGCTTCTTTACGGCGAAGGCCAATGTGAAAATCAACCCGTGGTAGGAGCAGTTGCAGGTTTAGATGCCAGTGACATTCGATTTTTCATCTCCAAGAGCGGATATGAAACCAGCCTCGAATCTGTCACGTCAATTGTATACGAAGATCATCCAGAGAAGTATTTATGGGAGAAGGGCTGTTTGCTTCGGTGTGAACTTCCAGTTAAGTTTCCGGTGTATTACGCTGTAAACAAACCCAGTGGTAGGTTTCCTTACGTCACCAATTTGTTTTTATCACTATAACATGTAATTGAGCGGTTTAGTGATCGAGCGTTATACTGAGATGCTATACTCTAACCTTTCATTTTCGAATCCATGGATTAGCTACTTCATATCAACGGGAGATTAGTGATGGTCTTATTGAAAATGCTTTAGTTGTAATTAGTGACGGTCTTATTGAAAATGCTTTAGTTGTAATTAGTGATGGTCTTATTGAAAATGCTTTAGTTGTAATTAGTGATGGTCTTATTGAAAATGCTTTAGTTGTAGTTCGGATGCTATTGAAGGCGTGAAACTACGAGAATTTGTTGCCAGGGTAGTGATCGGTGAGAATGAAAATAATTGTTGGTCATAATAAGCTGGCAGTAGTTTAGACTCTAGATGGTTTAATTGGAAAAGAAATTGTGTTACTAGTTTGCAACTGTACTAACATGAAAGCATCAGTAAATTATCTTAGGCTCACGTTTTACCACATTGTACAGACAGTGAATAATGGATAAAATTTGTTCCACAGATATTGAAAAAGCATTTTCTCGTGAAACTGAAGCTGTTATTGCCTAGTTAAGAGATCCAAAAGCAGTGTACATGTTCAAGACATCAAGCAAAGCCTCTGTGGATCAACCTCCACTGGCCATAATCCAAGGTTTACAATTGGACTTTAACACAGATCTCTCAAAGGTCTGGCCTTCAGCTGTTGGAGGTGATGGCTTTGATGCAAATTCGTTGCCATGTTCTTACTTTTCCATGAAAAGTAAAGCAGGCTCACCAATATTTTCTGTGGAGGTAAGAAAAATGATTGACTAATTTTTGTTGTCTTCTGTTTTTTTTTTCAATTTTCCCTTACTGTTAATAGCTTTCTTTATGTTATCTATTGGAAATTGATGTTGCCTGTTAGTTTGCTTTTATACATGCTTCATGAGTAGTCAAAAGATTATTGTAACCCATCTTGTGAGACAGTTTTTTGCTTAGAATGCAGATACCATCCAAGTTAGTGTTCTCTTTAATAGCTTAGAAAAGTCCTCAACTCCCGCTGCCCCATTTTCCGAGTATTTTCCAGGTCAGGAATTGAGGGCCATACCTCCTGTCATATATTTGTCCATTGAATATTTGAATTTAGTTTAACTTTCTTCAACATTCTAAATGAACTTTAAATCATTGCTTTCAGTCCAGGAAGAAGCCAGACTACTCACAGTAGACATTAAGCTTGATATACTCTGCTATGCAGCAAAGGAGCTTCCACTTAGTTATACAGTTTCAAGTTTAGTCATCCCTGGTTTAGCAGACCAGATAAATACACTAATCAAATTAATCTTGCCCAACCTTTGGGCACAACATCCTCAGGTGAGGGAATGCATTTTCATCTATCCTGTTACATAAGTTTTTCATGGTTCTAATTGATGAACAGAATCAGATACAAAACCTTCCAGAACCTAGCCTAATAATGCAATCTCATAGCAAAGGGAAAAAGATGAGAAGCATCAGCCTTGTTCTGCATGTCTTTAATTTTCAGACCAGATAAATACACTAATGAAATTAATCTAGCCCAACCTTTTGGCACAACATTCTCAGGTGAGGGAATGCATTCTTATCTATCCTGTTACATAAGTTTTTCATGGTTCTAATTGATGAAAATAATCAGATACAAAACCTTCCAGAACCTATCCTAATAATGCAATAGAGAAAAAGATGAGAAGCATCAGCCTTGGTCTGCATGTCTTTAATTTTTCACAAAATAATATTTATATATTCGAATGATACTTTGATCTATTCCAGTTAGTGAGATGAAAGAGAAAAGATTGTGTTTTAGTGAACAATGTCTACTGCTAATATCTATTCTTACTTTTTTAATTACTTGTTGAGAAGTTAGAAAAGTCCTGTGGGTCAAAAAAAAAGAGTTACCCTGTTAATAGATATCCAGGTATCAGGAAAATATTTTAGGTAAAGAAATGAGCTTCTTGTAGGGCACCCAAAATATTTTAGTATAAATGATGGATGATGGGTCAGCCTATAACACACATCAATTGAGTCTTTCAATAATTTATTTTATTTGGTCATTCTTTTCTCCCTAGCCTTTGCTTTGTTATGTTCTTGACATTTATTTTGTTTTAATGTTTCATAATAGTTGTTTTACATCACACGCATGCAACTCATAAATTATTATTCTTTTTATTAATTAGCAGTTTATTTTATTTGCAGCTATGTCCTTATCACTTTAACCCTTCTTGGGTTTTGCATCCAATTACTGTTTTCTTTGAACTTAGTTTTGGTGAGACAGAATTAAAGCAAGGTATGCTATTGAACTTTCTAATTCCATGCATAGAAATTTCTTATATTGTTATACTATTCACTTGTCTTGATTAAAATAACTGAATAAGGAGTATATTGTGTTGTGCATGGAGGTTTGTAGAGAGGAAAAATATCTGTTTAAATTTTTTGCTTTTGCTTCCAGTTCTGATCTGAACGAATTATATTGATTTATTAATTCTCTTTTGCTTTCTGCAGTTGAAATTAGAAGATCCTTACACTTAAGGCTAGGATTGCCTAATACTGGCCCCTTCTATGAATTGCTAATGCCTTGGATTTTTCAAGATTGAAAAGCAGTGGGAGTGAGTCCCTGCAGAAGGGGAATAGTTATGTAAATCAAAACTTCTTTATGCTCTAGGTGATGATGGTGATGGCTGCATCCGCCTCATTCCATTATCCATGTATTAACCTTTACATTTTTTTTTGGCAACATCAGGGTCTACGCTGCTCAGAGATGTACATATTGGAATACCTAGCAGCGGGGGTAAGTTGCCAGTTTGCTATAATATAATTCTTCTGTCTCATATGCTTTTGTGATGGTTTATGCAGTTGCTGGGGGAGTCGTTTCCCTTGTACAAGGTTCCTATGAATACCACCATTATCTTCAGGATGGTTTTAATGATTCGGTAATTTCAATCCTGCTGGCTTCTAATGATTTTAACATGCCAAAATTACATGTTTATCTGCAGTAAATATTTATCCGAAGCACACACTTCATTTGTCATTGCTGAGATGTTTAATTCAGTTTAACATAGTCTCAAGGAGGATATTGCATATCACTGCTTGGATAAATGATTGCAAGACCACTATTGTCACAAAATCAATCACTTAACATTGTATTTTTAGGGTTGGGGTTGTGCTTATCGCTCTCTACAGACTATCATCTCATGGTTCAGATTACAGAATTACTCATCCATAGATGTTCCTTCTCATAGGTATTTTTACCTTTAATGATGGACATGCCTTTATTTCATTTTCGGAATGGGGTAGTGTGGAATGTGATCATTTGTTGTAATATTTCTCAATTTTATCTTATCTTCAGTTGTTGGCTCTTTATCCCTTGAGGCTCTGTTGTGTTTTGATTGTGTTTAATTGATTATTGAAAGACTTAATAGATTCTGATTCAAATTAATAACTAGAGTGCTCATTCTTGTTGGATATTTATTCGACAACTAATAGCTATACATATTCACTTGTGTCATTAAGCCTGATCTACAAGTTTTCAGGGAAATAAAGCAGTCACTTGTTGAGATTGGTGATAAGGATCCCTCTTTTATCGGGTCAAGAGAATGGATTGGTGCCATTGAGTTTTGTTTTAGACAAACTTCTGGGTATAAGTATTCCATCCTTTCAACTGGTTGTAAAATTTGAGCTGTAGTGTTACAATATATTGGCTTCATATGGATGAAGTTGGGTTTTGGGGTTGGCCCAACTGGACCTGGCCTCCATCTAGAATTTAGATACACTCTTTGATGCACAACGGGATGCATAAACATATGATCTATATCATAAAAAATATACGTTTCATAGAATTTCCTGTGGTTATATGAGAATGCTTTGACCTGTAGCATGGGAAGAGGTTAGCTCATTATTTTAGATAACAGATGCCTGCATGCGTGGTGGAAATGAACAATATGTTCTTTATGGTTTGATTTGGCTCTCGGTTTATCAGGTTACTTGCAAAGTAATCAATGTAGATCTGGAGCTGAGCTTCCTGAAAAATGTCGAGAGTTGGCATTGCACTTTGAGACACAAGGGACTCCTGTTATGATTGGTTAGTGGACGATGTACTTTCTGTTTTATCTTGCCATCTATGCTTAATCGTTTATCTTACTTTTAACGTGGGGAGATTTGAGGCATCATCAATCTCATCTTCTGGTTATGATCACTTAAAAAATACTACCTCCAATTCAAATATACAAGTTAAGCAAGAGGTTTATTTTAATTATAAATATAATACCTCAATCTATTATATTAAATTTATAATTTCTTCTAAAAAATATCTATATTGATTATCATCGGAAAGGGGCTTTTATCAAAAGGGTGGTTACGCTATTATGAACATAATTATGAAGATTATTCCATGTAAACTAACAAATATTTATTATAAATAATTAATTTAATTAATTTTTTTAATATCTATAAACTAGTTGTTACAAGAAAATTTTTAGAAGGAAGAACAAAAAGATGACTTTGTTAGCACTTGAATTTGAAATGCAGGTGGTGGTGTGCTTGCTTATACACTCTTGGTAGTGGATTACAATGAAGTAAGTGGAGGCTGTGCTTTTTTAATTCTTGATCCACACTACGCAGGCACGGATGATATGAAGAAAATAGTGAACGCGGGCTGGTGTGGCTGGAAAAAAGCTGTAGATAACAAGGGAAATAATTTCTTCTTACATGATAAGTTCTATAATCTGCTGCTGCCGCAGAGGCCCAGCATGGTTTGACTTGACAGATATTAATGAGGACACCTAATTCCTCATCTGTACTATTTATTTTGCAATACCGATAAACATTTTAGATAGTTCAATGTGATTTTGGGAATAGAGTAAATTAACTGCCTCACTTTTGAGTCTGGGATGTTCTATAATTCAGTTTTTGCATCTTTGGTAGAATGGATCCTTCATCCACCTCAGCTTGAAAACGCAAGATATCCCCAAATGGCCAAATGGAGAACTGGAATAGCTACCACAGATATTTTCCGTCTCGGCCCCCACTTGTGGTCAGTCAATATCATAGAAATTAGTCATAAAACCTATTGTTTCGACTTTCGAGAATATTATCATCTCACTGGTATACATCTCTTATTTTAATTTTTATCAGATCCGTTTGAATTCAGTTTATTTTTTGAAAAAAAAATCATGAATTGATAATGCTACTTTTATATATGGTTCAATTAAGAAAAGTTAATCTTCAAAGTTCAAATTAGAAAAAAAAATCTATTTTAAGTACTCTTTTGTTTCACTTCTCGTCAAATTTCCCTTCGTATGTGAAATGTGGGTGTGTATGTAATATGTATAATAAACAGCTAAATTGCTTATCTGGTTGCAAAATAATTCTCTCAAAAAAATTCCATCCTAACAGTTTTCCCCTCACCAAATTAATTACAAACTCAGTCTTAGGGGTAGAGTTAGTAGATTTTTTTTAAATGAATTTAAAAAATTAAATAAATAAATTATAATTAATATAATAATTAGTTAACTAATTTAAATAAATTAAAAATTATATTTTAATAGATTCAATTTAATTATAATTAATTTATTTAATATTTTTAATATGTGTTTTTAAAAAGTTCTTTTATACAAAATTTTAGTTTAAACAAAAAGCCATGGATGACCGCACGAGGACTTCACGAGCACAGGGCAACAAGTACAAAAATCAGATGGGAAGATAATCCGTTTGGAGCCATGGCTCTAATCCATCACCAATTCCTTCCTTCACGCACCTTCGTTCGCCCTTTTAATTCACTTCACAAATTTTCAAAACCCTCCCTACTTTTGTTCTCTAAAACCCCAAACTTGCTCTCGTTATGTTTTGCAGCATTACCAGCAGATATTTCTCAGTCCTCTGGCCCCATTTTTCTTCCATTACTCGAAGAAGAAGAACAGCGAAGGGATGAGGAGGAGGAGAAAGACGACATAGAAGCGTTGGCAGAGCAAGAACAAGCAGAGGACCCAGACGATCCAATTTACAGATTCTTCAAGTCTCGCACTTCAACCTCTGATGAAGACCCTCAAAACGAAGGAAAATTAATCCTCCAGAAGAACCGTCGCGTTTCATGGCATCTTGCTTCTGATGCTGAGTCTGTTGAAGAAACCGAAGTTGATTTGGATTCCGAATGCTCATTCGTTAAGGAACAGGAAGAGGTAAAGGAGAGGAAGGAATTGCCTGAGGGCATTGTTGGGAAGATAGTTCAAATTGCAAGAAACTTACCGGAAAATCTGACACTAGGGGAGGTATTGAACGGTTATGAGGGACGAGTTGATAAGACACAGTGCCTGGAGGTGTTAGGATTTCTTGGAGAGGAAGGTCGTCTATTTGATTGCTTGTATTTCTTCGAGTGGATGAGATTGCAGGAACCATCACTTGTTACTCCTCGGGCATGTAGTGTTTTGTTTCCAGTGCTAGGAAGAGCAGGGATGGGTGATAAGTTAATGGTTCTCTTCAGGAACTTGCCGTCCAGCAATGAGTTCAGGGATGTTCGTGTTTATAATGCTGCGATTTCAGGTCTTTTATATAGTGGAAGGTATGAAATTCTTGAAGATTTTCCGTGCTCTGCTTGTCTAGAAGTTTACTTGTCTACATATTTAATTTCGATCCATTTTTGTGGGTCACTCGTATCTGTAGATAGACTGTGAACTGGAAGCCATTCCTGTTATTTGTGATAATTTTGCTTTCTTAGCTTTCTTGGTAAGTTTGTGTAATTAAGAAGCCTATGAACAGCTAACCACAAATGTTTTGAGCAATTTCTTGTTGTAGAATTAAGATATAGCAAATAATCTCATCTGTGTCAGGACTCAGTGCCGCTTCAGACTTAAAGTAGTGTACAATTATAGGAAAAATAATTTGAATTTTTCCATTCAAAACTTAATATCTCAAGACTTTTTATTGATGGCTGCCTCGTTATCCTAGGTATGAAGATGCCTGGAAGCTATATGGGTCCATGGAACATGATAATATATGTCCAGATCATGTGACGTGCTCTATTGTGATTACAATAATTAGAAAACTTGGCCGTTCTGCGAAAGACGCTTGGAATTTTTTTGAGAAAATGAACAGAAAAGGAGTCAGATGGAGCGAGGAAGTCTTGGGTGCATTAATCAAGTCATTTTGTGATGAGGGGTTGATTAAGGAAGCTCTCATCATCCAATCAGAAATGGAAACAAAAGGAGTCTCTTCAAATGCAATCGTGTACAACACTCTAATGGATGCATTTTGTAAATCCAACTACATAGAAGAAGCTGAAGGCTTTTTCTCTGAGATGAAAGCTAAAGGAATTAAGCCCACTACAGCTACGTTTAACATTTTAATGTATGCATACAGCAGAAGAATGCAACCTCAGGTTGTGCAGAAGTTGATGGTAGAAATGGAGGATGCTGGCCTGAATCCAGATGCGAAATCGTATACTTGCCTAATTAGTGCATATGGGAAGCAGAAGAAAATGAGTGACATGGCTGCAGATGCATTCCTGAAGATGAAGAAAGCTGGTATAAGACCCACTTCACATTCTTACACAGCTCTAATTCATGCTTTTTCAGTTAGTGGTTGGCACGAGAAAGCTTACATGGCGTTCGAGAACATGCAAAGAGAGGGCCTCAAACCCTCCATAGAAACCTACACTGCTCTCCTGGACGCATTTAGGCGTGCTGGTGATACCCAGACATTGATGAAAATATGGAAGTTGATGATGAGTGACAAAATTGAAGGAACACGAGTTACGTTCAATACTCTTCTTGATGGATTTGCGAAACAAGGTCACTATGTTGAAGCAAGGGACGTTATATCTGAGTTTGGTAAGATTGGGTTGCACCCAACAGTGATGACATATAATATGCTGATGAACGCATATGCACGAGGAGGTCAACACTCAAAGTTGCCCCAGCTGTTGAAAGAGATGGAAACTCTGAATCTAAAACCTGATTCTGTAACTTATTCAACTATGATATATGCCTATGTTCGTGTTAGAGATTATAAGAGGGCATTTTATTATCACAAGAAGATGGTCAAAAGTGGACAAGTCCCAGATCCTGACTCCTACAAGAAGCTTAGGTCGATTCTGGATGTAAAAGTCGCCAAGAAAAACAAGAAGGATAGAAGTGCTATACTGGGGATAGTTAACAGTAAGATGGGCATGGTTAAAGATAAGAAGAAAACGAAAAAAGATGAGTTCTGGAAATACAAGAAAAAACATGCAAGACAACCCAGTTCTGGTCCCATTATGCCTCAAGGGAAACTTTGAATCCCCTTGAGCATTGTAAGTTCAATTTTTCCCCACTACTAAATTTCTCTGTAGCATAATGTTGATATCGGGATCTTCATGATTTTAAGTTTGAGGCCAGGTACAAGGCATGCCCTCATACAGGCCCAGTCCAATGTGACGTTCTTGTTGGTATTTTGACGTTTGATTTAGCTGCAACCTAGTGCCTAGTGGTAATACTAACTCTAGTTTTTAATATAAGATTTACTTAATTAATTAAGTAGATTAAAAAATTAGTTAAATTAGTTATTTATAATGATTGTGTTGATTTCCTTAAAATATCTCTTTAATTATGTGCATATGAATTAATTTTAATATAAACCTCTTAATATATATAATTATATAGGGATATTTTAAGAGAAAAATTATAATTTTAGAATACAAAGTGAACTAGAGTTTTATATTTAGTAGCCAAAGGAGTAGTTTAGTTTTTTTTTTTTACAAAAGGTGGGATACGCCTTGAAATAAAAAACAAGCAATTGAATTTAAAAAAAGTGAACTAACTGAAGTTAGGACTAGTGAAGAGAGTTAACATTTTACAACAGGGTGAATTAAGATTTGAATCTGTATTAGAATAAATGTATACATTTAGTAATTAATAGTGTCTCAAATAAAATTATTTTTAAGGATTAACAAAAAGAAAAAAGGAAAAAAAAAAAAACAAAGCCATAGGGTCTTTCTGCACCAGGGTCCTTAGGAAGTGAGGAACCGTGTCATAAAAGGAGGAACACTGAAGACCTTCTTTGGCAAGTTTATCAGCCGCCATAATGTGTCCTCGTGGCATATTCTTAATGATAATAGTCCACTGAAAATTAAGCATGCCTTTGATCTTCTTTTAACACAGCTGCAATTGACATTAACAGAATCCCTGTTGATATTCTCTACCAGCACATTGAAATCAGATTCCCCCACGACTTGTTTAAATTGTCCGTAGTGAAAGGGATTCCCAGTTCCTAGGACTAGTAATTGCGGTCAGATGCGGGACGAGAATTTTTATGGGTTTGGGTTCGTAAGAATGGGCTGAGTCGGTTAGATTTTATCTCGTGACTTGCGTACCAATTTTCCTGCTTCCACTGGGGTAGCACTATGAATATGAATGAAGTTGGTCTATGCCTAGTATGAGGACTAAGCTTTGCTCGATATTATGTTATAAAAGTATTTTATATTTATTATTTATATAATGCAACAAATATTGAATTCATATCTATCTAATATAAAATAGGTTTTTAAATATGGCATAAATTGGGTTTATTATTCTTGGTATGAAATATTGAATGATGGAGACATTTATCATTTTTTGCGATTTTTTTCCAAATAAAATTTACATCCCCCGGTTTTACTCATTTCTCAATTGTTTTTTATCAGATTAAGAGGTGAATGCTTATAAAGTAAGTTGGCTGGCAAAAGAAAATAAAGGATATAAAGTAAGTTGAAATTTAGATTAAATTAAAATTAATGAACTAAAAGAGCAAAATATTTAAGCCTTAAATGCATGAACATATAATTGCTGGTAAAAGAAAATGTATGAATATATATAATGGAATAAGGTTACAGAAGCAACCAAACCCTAAAATTCCTCTATGGACCAGATGCAGGACAGGGTGTGCTAGCTAGCTTCATCTTTATAGAAGCAGGAGAAGATAAGATCAAAACTCCAAAGATAGGGATCCAACGCACGAAATCATATTCATTTTTTTTATTATTTTTGTTTGTAAAAATGAAAAAGGCATGTTTAATCACTTTGCTGAGTAATTAGCCCAGAATTATTAATGCATTTGATTATGCTATTCCGTACCATTAGTTAATATTTTACTCGAGTTGGTTTCATTGTTGCCCATTTAGCAAGCATTAATTCGTCATTATTAACCCTCCTTTCTCTGTTCTTTTTTACCCGCGCAACAAAGAACCTCAATTATCTCGCGTACCATACAAGTATCCACTATTGGATAACACCCCTTTGATTTAATCTTAGCATTAGTTGTATCTAGGTATCATTGTCAGAGATATTTTAATTTTTTAATACTTAATAAAAAATTTAATTAAAAAAATTATTTTAATTATAAATATAATATATAATTTTTATATTTATTTTTTATTTTTAAAATTATCTTTATTAATATTCTATTAATAATAATTAAATAAGAGACGAATATGAGAAATTAAAAAAATAATTTAAATATTTTTAAAAAATAATATTAATTTATTTAATTAATTTTTTATTTTAATTAAATTAATTAAATATATCTTAAAATTAAATGAATATTATATTTTTTTTATAAAAATAATTAACATGGTTCTCGTTGTATGAAATTTAACATTGAGTCTTATAGTCCATAAATGATACCGATTCTATGTAAAACCACTCATATGGATCATTATTAAGAGCGTTTATATGATTCGTACTGTAAAAATATATCATTTTATCAAATATTATATTTAATACAAAATATAATAATGTGATAATTATAGTTTTTTATATTAAAAGGATATTTTTTTATGAGACATATAGAGTACATTCTATCGAGAGTAGAGTCTAACCTCCCTTGAGTTTAGGAGGGAAAAAAAGAGATACTCTTTCAATTACATTGTTATAAATGAATTTCTTAAATGATTAAAGCTTCAAATGACCGAAATATTGAGGAGAAAACAAAAAACTAAGTGAGGATCACTTCTGGTTTCTACCTACTTTGTCATTTTGTCACATTTCTTTTGTTGTTTTTTTTTTCCAGTTTTGTAGCGCCGTCATAATATTCACGAAAGAAGCGAAGACCCAAATATTCCTTTGGATAATGAGAAATTTGTCTTTTGAGTTATATGATTTTAAGCTCCTAGATATTATTGTGCAAACTTAGCTGAAATCATACGGAGTATATTTTCAAGTCTCAACCACTGGAAATATATTTCACATTATTGAACCCATAATAGATCTGGATTTCAAGCTCATATTGATGCTGATTTCAATAATGAGCCTGTAATAATAAATGAAGAAAAGGAAATATAGAAAATTAGAAAATGAAACGAAAAATATGAAAAGAAATTAAAAAAAAAAAAGGATAATGCTCCTCAATGTATATCCCCGGCTTTAGGGTTTAGGCGTAGCTTTTTGTAAAGCAAAGCTATATATCAGTTGGCGCAAAGGCACGTGGCCGCTAAAGACAGGCCACATAGTTAACGCTGGCTTTAGCGAAGAGTCCACGTGGACACGGTAAGAATTCACAGGCCCAAACCCAAAAATAAAACCTTCCGAATGGTGACGTGCCCACGTAACCGTAGCCTCCATATATAAACCCTCATCTCTGATCTTTTTGCTTTTCGTTCTCATCCTTCTTACTCACTTTCTCTCTCTTCCCCTCTCACTCTACTCCCTCTGTGTCACGCCCACACCGATTGGGGACACTGCCTCCCCAGGGGAATTAGATAACTAAAACCCTCTAATTTGGATCCCTTCTGGTTCCGGTATCGTTTGCGTTGATTTTTGTTTTGGTTCTTCGGGAGCTCGCTCGCTCGGATCTTCTTCTCTGGTGTTTCTTCGTGTTAGAGAGGAAGGGGAGTTATTTGTGTTGGACTCGTAAGGACCGATTTGTAAATCCAATTGCTTCTCCTGTCTTGGCTCGAGATCCGGGCCAAGCACAGAAGAATCGGATTCAGATTTGCATTTGACCATCTTCAACCGCTTACAGGTTCATGTCGGCTTCTTCCTTTGACTCATTTCTGCTTCTTTCGTTCTTTCTTTCTTTCTTTCTTATTTTAGTTTGCTGTGATGTTCTGTTTGGTTGTTGTCGTTGATTGGCTGTGGAAAGTAAAATGAAGCCTCCGTTTACCGTTGTGGACTCATGGTTACTGATGAGAAGTAGATAAACACCCTGCCTGCACATGGTTTCTTGGGAGATAATTTTTTGCTGTGTAACTTTACTGAAAACTAAGGCGGTGCATGTGCGAGAGTTTATGTTTCGTTTACTATACTTTTCTTTTTCTTGGTTTCTTTGTGGAGAAAAAAGGACGATAATATTTTTACAGTTTTATCATATTGAGACGATTTGATTTAACGCGAGAGTGGATTAATTGAAGATTTCCTTTCTGTTTTTCCTTTTCCATATACGTTGAAGCAAATAAGCGTCACTCTTCCTTGTCCATTCGTACGCTGCTGTTTTGGTTCCTGATAAATTAGCAAGTGTAATTCGTGATTACCTGTGCAGGCTTGAATATTCCTTTTCCTACGGATGGCTTCAGGCGAGGGATTTCTTACAGATGAGCAGAGGGAAATGCTAAAAATTGCCAGCAACAATGTGGAAAGTTTATCTTCATCTCCCAAATCTCCCACATCCTTTGTTGCTGACCATCATATAAAAGCTCCTGCTGGTAGTAAGGCCCAAACTGCTGGGATTGCTGTGAGGCATGTGCGGCGATCACACTCTGGAAAGCTTGTACGGGTGAAGAAAGGTGAGTTCATGGCTTCTTGAGCTCCTTATATGTTTATTTATTTTTGGATTATGTACAATATCCATGTTTAAGATGTTGAATATATAGGAAGGAACTATACATAGGAAGGAACTATATGTTGTGAAGGTACTACGCCCTTGGCCAATAGATGAATCTTTGGATCTTCCAAAGTCCAGGGAGATTGAGTTGACTGGCTATATATGATTAATTTTGAACTCGTCTGATGGAGCTTTTGAGGTTTTCTTTTAATTCTTAGACAGTTGGTTGCTATTAGTTTAGTGAAAATTGTGGGACTATGGCTATGGATTGGAAGGGTTGCGTTGTTATGATATAGTTCCCATGAATTAGCCTTTCCATTCTTTAGGAAGTTGATAAACAGAAATATTTTCCTGCCACTGCTGTATTTATTTTCGTTGTTGATATCACCTTTTATAAATTTTCTTTAGCCATGAGAAATCTGTTAACCAGGTTCCTTCCAATTCCTCTTATCTAGTTCATTTTGGCATGCAATAGAAACTTCTCAATTATGAGGGGCAACTATGTCTTGAAGTGTTGTATTACGCTATTATATGTGATTTGTTTTCTATAGGTGTGTGTTCTCGCCCGCCATTCTGGTGTTCCATTAACTGGCTGGGAGGAAATTGATCTTCATATTACTACCTGAATGATCTGAGTGCTTCGGAGTTCTTAGCATTTATTTATGCCTTTTTATTTTGGGTCAACAATTTTTATCATTGTGTTATTTCTTACAGATAATTTTAATAAGCAGTTTTGACTTTCATTATCATATTGAAATCATTTTGAGTTTCAAAATGTTCAGTGGATGAACTTGGATGTTTTCCTTATTTTGAATGTAGATGGTGCTGGTGGTAAGGGCACTTGGGGAAAATTGCTTGATACTGATGGCGAATCTCATATAGACAGGAAAGATCCTAATTATGATAGTGGTGAGGTAATTGCTGTTTCTGTTCTTGTTGGTAAATCTGCAGAAGTGATGAAGTCTCTTCCTTTTGAAGTCAATGTATTCTTATATTCCTTAAATTTCATGTAATTGTTAATTGTTGCCTGTGGAGAATTTTTTTCCCTTGGGTTGTATTTTCATCTAGTTTTCAAATGGGTTACATCAATAAGCTTGTAACATTGTTTATTTGAATACTCTTTCTATTTGTAGGAACCCTATCAGCTAGTTGGATCTACTGTCAGTGACCCCTTAGATGAATTCAAGAAGGCAGTTGTTTCCACAATTGAGGAATATTTCAGCACTGGTGATGTGGATTTAGCTGCCTCTGATCTCAGAGAACCTGGTTCAAGTGAATATTATCCATACTTCATCAAGCGCCTTGTGTCTATGGCCATGGATAGGCATGATAAGGAGAAAGAAATGGCTTCTGTTTTGCTTTCAGCATTGTATGCTGATGTGATTAGTCCTGCTCAGATTAAGGATGGATTTTTTTTGCTGCTCGAATCTGCTGATGATCTTGCTGTGGACATACTGGATGCAGTTGATGTCCTTGCTTTGTTTCTGGCTCGGGCTGTTGTTGATGATATCCTTCCTCCAGCCTTTCTTGCAAGGGCAAGAAAGGCACTTCCTGAGTCATCCAAGGGGTTTCAGGTTATACAGACTGCAGAGAAGAGTTATCTCTCAGCTCCACATCACGCAGAGCTTGTAGAGAGGCGATGGGGTGGTACCACTCACATCACTGTTGAAGAAGTGAAGAAGAAGATTTCTGATTTATTAAGAGAATATGTTGAAAGTGGTGACACGGTTGAAGCCTGCAGGTGCATAAGGGAGTTGGGGGTTTCATTCTTTCATCATGAGGTTGTGAAGAGGGCTCTGGTTCTTGCCATGGAGACCCGTTCAGCAGAATCTTTAATGTTGAAGTTATTAAAAGAAGCAGCAGAAGAAGGACTCATTAGTTCCAGCCAAATGGTGAAAGGTTTTTCTCGCTTTGCAGAAGGCCTAGATGATCTTGCACTTGACATTCCATCAGCGAAAACTTTGTTTCCATCATTGGTACCCAGGGCAATATCTGAAGGATGGCTCGATGCTTCATTTTTGAAACCCTCTGGTGAAGATGGGGTTATCCCAGTTGAAGATGAAGAAGTGAGGAACTACAAAAAGGAGGCAGTAACTATAATTCATGAGTATTTTCTCTCTGATGATATTCCTGAACTCATTCGTAGTCTTGAAGATCTTGGAGCACCCGAGTTTAACCCAATATTTTTGAAGAAGCTAATTACTCTTGCTATGGACAGAAAAAACAGAGAAAAGGAAATGGCATCAGTACTACTATCTGCTCTTCATATAGAGATATTCTCCACAGAGGATATAGTTAATGGTTTTGTGATGCTTCTGGAAAGTGCAGAAGATACTGCACTGGATATTTTAGATGCTTCGAATGAACTTGCCCTGTTTTTAGCTCGGGCTGTGATCGATGATGTATTAGCCCCTCTGAATTTAGAAGAAATTGGCAGCAGGTTGCCACCTAAATGTAGCAGTAGTGAAACTGTGCGAATGGCTCGATCACTCGTTGCAGCTCGTCATGCTGGTGAGAGGCTGTTGAGATGTTGGGGTGGAGGTACTGGATGGGCTGTGGAGGATGCCAAGGACAAGATCATGAAGCTGTTGGAGGAGTATGAAAGTGGGGGTGTGGTGAGTGAAGCATGCCAGTGTATTCGTGATCTCGGAATGCCTTTCTTTAACCATGAGGTGGTGAAGAAAGCTTTGGTCATGGCTATGGAGAAGAAGAATGATAGGATGCTGGATCTGCTGCAGGAGTGCTTCAGTGAAGGTCTGATCACTATCAATCAGATGACAAAAGGCTTCACCCGCATCAAGGACGGGCTCGATGATCTGGCTCTGGACATTCCAAATGCACGCGAGAAATTTGCCTTCTATGTGGAGCATGCAAACAACAATGGTTGGCTTTTACCTTCATTTGATTCTCCAGATGCCTGATTGCACCAAACCTGCAGCCTTTTGTGAGCAGGACAGTCATTTTTAGTGCTTCTCTCATGTATGCTGCTTGCTAGGTTCTCCGTCTTTTGAAAGGTGCCTACTGCGCATGGTTGTATAATTTCGGGATGGTTAAACAGAGTCCTGATGATTCAAGCCAAAAGAAAAGGGCAAACTCATGATGTTCCTTGTTAGCTGTTTCCTTCCTTTTTTTAACTTGTCTCTTTTTTCCAGAATCATCTTATCGACAGAGATTCGTGATCTTAGTCTTTGTATAAAGTTGGTCCTGTATTTCATTGACAGCCTTTTAGGATGACAATGCATCGACAAGTATTTTAGATAGTAACGTATTGTATTTCTCTGCATCGTTTCTCTTATCTCGATCTCAATTGTTCGCTATTAACCTCTTCTGAGGAAAGGGAAAAAAATCATGGCTGAAAAAATCAAAACGATGGCTCTACGCGCTACTCCATGATCCTGACGGTGATCCTCAAGAGTATTATAAATTCTGTACATATTAATTATAAATTGATTTATTTAATTTTTTTATTTTATGAACAAAAGGGAGGAAGATCTTATTAATCCATTCAATTTCCATTGTTTTTTTTATTTAATACAATTTAAAAGCACGTATAATTTCCATTGTCATTGTTGGTGAGAATTACTTTAGAGCGTTATAGGGACGAGTGCGAGAATGGGGTCACTTATGAGTGAGGGTCAGGTTAGGCCTCCACGTGTAGACTTCTCCCAAGTCGCAACCTAATCTTCGTCTGTGTTCTTCAGACCATTAATCCCGAGGCCCCACATAGCCATTCTGATCCCTGCTCTCCCAGAAAACACATGGGCGTTACACTGGATAAGTTTCCTTGGGAATGGAATATGCATAAGAGCTCAGTCCGTTAACAGAAATCTCCAATGGCGTCCACCACCACCACTTTCATCTCCTCCGCTTCCCTCTTCTCTCGAACAGCTCGCCCAAAATCCTCACTCGCAAACCTTAAGCACAAGGACCATGATCATATTCTAACATCGTCTTTCTTGTATTCAACTGCATTTACTCTTGAATTGTCAAGCACAATCACGACGCCATTGGGACTGAGAAGTCTTCCTTGTCGTGTCAGTTGTTCAGCAGCATCTCCATCTTCTACCCTTCCCGCTGCTCTTCTTTTCGACTGTGATGGAGTGCTTGTAGACACTGAGAAAGATGGCCACAGGATATCTTTTAATGAAACTTTCCAAGAGGTACTTAACCAAGTGCTTTTCTCTTTCTGTTTTCATTGATGCTCTACCATTAACCTAGAAAATGACAACTCTTATTACATTTTCAATGGGTTTTGGCATATTGATCCTCTGCTGTAGCGCAATGGTTAAGCTAGAGAGAATGATATAGGATCACAGAAACTCCGGGAAACTAAAAAGGATAAGTTAATTCATTTGTTGGCTCATCAAGACTTCTAAGTTGCATTGTGCCTTCTTCTTAGGAACTAAATTCTTGATTTGAAGACTGTATATGGGAAATTATTGTGGTTATTAATACGGTGAAAGAGATGCATGCTTTTTTCATCTTTGGCAATAAGTTGGAAATTGGGCCTGGCATAATCATGTGGATAACTTGTGCTAATTCAATTGGCGACACAGAGGGAACTAGGCGTTACCTGGGATGTGGATTTGTATGGGGAGCTGCTCAAAATTGGAGGTGGAAAAGAAAGGTATGCTTCTTTAAAAAAAAAACAGCGTACTTTCTCTTTTCACTGGGATTATCCCAATGAACGTGTTAACATCTATCTGCCTTTATCTCTGGATAGGTCATTGCCATTAGTGAGTTTAGCACCTGACATGTTTAACTAAAACAAAAGTTGATGGTTTCTGTTCTTTGTAGGATGACAGCGTACTTTAACCAGACAGGTTGGCCAGCGAATGCTCCAAGCGGCGAAGAAGAAAGAAAACAATTTATAGCTTCTCTCCATAAGAGGAAGACAGACCTATTCATGGTGCTTATTGAGAAAAGATTACTGCCTCTGCGTCCGGGTGTTGCAAAGTTGGTTCCCTTCTGTAACTCAGTAAATTCAAATAAATTCCTAATATCAAAGCATAATAACAAATTCGCAAATATGAAGGAATGACAGATATTTAAAAGATAATTGAAAAAACAAATTATGTTAAGATCTTTATTCTGAAGACTTGATCCAATAACACATTATCCACGTGTTGCAGCTTTCTAGGATTTAAGATTTTGCATTATCTCAGCATGATACATCTCATACTTTGCAGGAATTTAAGATTTTGCTCATGACATCAGTCACTATTGTTTTAGATATCATATTTTCATGTTTTATATTATAAGACGAAGATGCCCTCAATTTATAATCAAGAAAAAATAATTAATCTTTGTCGTATCTTATCGTGTGTTTCTTTTATCAAACATACAGGTTGATTGATCAGGCTCTATCTCAAAGAGTCAATGTAGCTGTTTGCAGCACTTCTAATGAGAAGGCGGTATGCATAATCAGGTCCAAATCTCTTATATTATAAATCCTTTATGACTGAAAGGGAAGGCTGGTCCATTAATCCTTCTTACGGTTGATTTGAAATTGCTAAAGTAACCTCAGGGGTCTAGCAGATTTTGTTTTTCATCTACCATACATAGAATTTAGTTGTGAAGAACTTTTACGTTAGGATCAATAATTTATAACCTTCAATTGTTTACATTAGTTATTGAGTGAACTATATGATACCAGTGATTGGAACTGCATATCATATTAACACATTTTCAAATTATTTATTGTTACTACTCTTTTGAGACCTAATCTGTGTGTTGATTCTAGGTCTCTGCAATAGTATCAAACTTGCTGGGTCCTGAAAGAGCAGAAAAAATCCAGATTTTTGCAGGAGATGTGGTTCCTCGCAAAAAGCCTGATCCTGTAAGGTTTTCACCGTCTTAATTTTGATATAAGACAGTGGTAGCATAAGATGTAGACATATGAAATCCAACTTCATTTAATTAGAAATGAATGGAAACTGAAACTTGGGGTTCTTAAGCTCAACGTGCCACATGCATGAGTACTACGTATCTCTATAATAAAGTTTTGGATTATTCAGTAACTTTGGTCTGATACAACTTTATGTGGTATACCAACCCTTTGCTATGTTCCTGAGTTATGCCGGGGCATTATTTTTCTGAATTATTGGATTTGCATTATGGGATATTCTCAGAAGCTAATTGCATATGGTTCTTTTTGGCAGGCCATCTATCTACTAGCAGCCAGCACTTTGGGGGTTGAACCTTCAAGGTATCTCACAGGAGTGCATAAGCGACAAGTTCTGCTTAATTTTGTTAGTTTATTATCCACATGAGATTTCATTCAATTCTACAGTATCTGGTAAGGTTGAGATACTACATATGGTTCTCATACTGGTGAATTCATTCGCAAATTACAAAAACTAAATGAACATGATATTTACAAGTGGGATGCAAATAGTCTTTGTTGAACCTTTCACTTTTTTAGGCATGCCTTGTGCAACCCCAACTACTTATTAGCTTATACTGGCTTCTTTTATATTAGTATGCCACATGTGAATGTAAAATCTCATTTATTTTCCTCAGATGTGTTGTGGTGGAGGACAGTGCCATAGGCCTAGCAGCTGCCAAAGCAGCAGGGATGAAGTGTATAGTTACAAAAAGCGGGTAAATTACTATTTTATTGTTATACCGGAAGCAATTGTGTTTACAGTTCTTTTTTAATACAATCAATTTAAACATATTCACACACAACATGTCAATGCCGAGTTTGAGCCCGGTACCTCATCCAAGCGTGATAGATAATGTTGTCAATAGGGTAACTTGCCGTTGACATGTTTATAGCTTTTTAAATTTCTATTTTGCAAGGCATTGTGGATTTCATGAAAATTCTTATTGCATTAACGCCGTGTTTAAACTCAGGACCTCATCCAAACATTAGGATAGCTTGCCGTTAACATGCTTATAGTTCTTGAAATTTCTTTGTTAGGCATTGTTCATTTCATGAAAATTCTTGTACTTCCTTATAATTTGGAAAGAAAGAAGATTATAGTATTAAAAGAGTTATTGGTCTAAATTTTAGTTCAGTAAAATTTCAAAACAAACATCTATATTTGTTTAAATAGGTTTTTATACTAAATTATAGTTCAAAACTAAAGTTTTAGATAAACTATTGATACTAGTTTTTTGAACAGTAAAAGAGAATATAAACTATTTAATTACTATTTAACTATTATTTTTTCTTACACTATCTTTCTTCTCTTTATCTCTCATATTTTTAATAAAATCATATATTTTTTTAATAATTTTTAAATTATAAATTTTGTTTGGTAATAACTATCTAAATATTCATTTATTTAAAATTAATTTTTCTTATACAACCTTTTTCAATTTTTTTTTAAATTATCTAAGAACTCTTTTTTTTATTAGCTATTTTTTAAATTAATTTTCAAACAGGCCTTATATCACATTGAATTCCATACATTGTGAGTGCAGCTACACGGCGGATGAAGATTTCTTAAACGCTGATGCTGTCTTTGAATTCATTGGGGACCCTCCCGAGGAGCGATTTGACCTGGCCTTCTGCGGAAGCCTTCTTGAGAAGCAGTATGTGAGCTAACAAAATTGTGTCGACGGGCTACTATTTTGCATAATTCAATGTTGCTATTATCAATGCGATTATGCCTATTCATATTACTTTTTATGCCAACACTAAGTCAGAAATGATGAGCTCATGATTCACTGTGTAAAGGGGTTTCCTCGTTTCTTAAGATCTTGCATGTATTATCTACAAGTGTTCCTATTGGTGTGTGGTAGAACTAAAATAAGCAAAAATGGTGGCTACTTCATATTTTTTGTTGACTCTACAAAATATAAATGCTGGTGATGCTAAACGTTCTTACTAAAAAAATGTGACAAAACTGTTGATCTAATGCTAAACGGTCATATTGTATAATTACCAAAAATAAAAATAAATAATTAACAAATAAAACTTGCACCAAATTTTTTAAATAGAAGAATGAGGAACTATTGTTTTTTGTTTTTTATAAATAAATTATTTTTTACCATAATTAATTTTTAATATATGCATTAAATGATGGTTTGGGAAAATATTTCAATAAAAGCAAATACAGTATTGTTGATATGAATTTTTTTATTCAATTTCAGAAAAGAAATTTTATACTGTCATCGAATTATCCAAAAACATAAATTTATTGTGCCCAATCCCAAAAAACTCATATAGTGGCCTGTTACCTAAATAAATTAGGTATGAGGACGCACCCAATTACAACCCAGGAACTTCAGAAAACGGCAAGCTTTCTTCACCCTTTAGAGAATTTTGGGGGTTTTGCGGAAACCCGTCGTTTACAATGGAAATCCTGTCGTTTACTGCGACCTAAAATTTTTCTAATTATCTAAAAGATGAAAAATATCCCCTGAACTGAAAATAAATAATGTGGGGGGATTCTATGAGAAATAGAAGCGGGAAGCCCCCAAAAGAATCTAACACTGGCAACTACTTATCTAGGGGCTACCCACTACACTGCCTCAGTCACAGTGAGGAGCAGAGAGTATGAAGCGATTCTTTCAACCAGTGCAGAAGGATGAGCCTTCGAAGAAGCCCTCTCTTTCGCTTTCTGGAGAAGATGGTGAAAGTACAGAAACATCTGGAGAGGAGAAGAAAGAGCCAACGAAGTTCTTGACTTGGAACGCTAACAGCCTTTTACTTCGAGTGAAGAACAATTGGCCCGAATTCACCAAGTTAGTCACTAGTTTTGACCCTGATGTCATTGCAATACAGGTGGCTCTTTCTCTATCACTCATAATGCGGGATATAGAAAATTTTCCTCTTGTTATGTCTAGAGCTCGAAAGAAAATTGATGATGATTGTCATTGTCTGTTATCTAACAAGAAAATAAGTATTTCAGCTTCTGGATCAGCGAGAAGTCTGTGATCTCTTATGTTTGGTGCTAAAAACGTTAATGCATTTCGTTTAAATGCAATATATGTCTGTTTTGTTGTAATGTGATTGAAATTGCGTTGGAGTTTTTTTGAAAGTTGACAGCTTTATTGGAAACACTCTCAAGCATGAAAGTCGTCCTGCTTTAGTATGTTGTTTAATGATCCAGCAGATGCTTGCTTTCAGTTGATTTACCAGCGGTCATCATCCGTCTTAAATGTGCAAGATATTACTCTGTTTTGTTGAACATCATATTTATGCTTCTAAACTTAGTAACTATCGTACAAGAATTTTCTAAAAGCAGTTTATCATTAGGAAGTGAGGATGCCTGCTGCTGGTTCAAAAAGTGCTCCAAAAAATCCAGGAGAACTGAAAGATGATACAAGCTCCTCCAGGGAAGAAAAGCAGGTTATGTTGCTGCAAATTATGCCTATAAAATGTGTCCGTTTGTGCCTAACTACGTGTAGAAATTATTATTTTTGATTGATATCAGTACATGTTTTTCTTATTGACCTATTAACTTATTAAGGTCAGTCTTGGTAGGTAAATAATTAGTAGCATTGATTAATGATGAAATATTGGGATCCACTCTGAAGAATTTTTTTCTTCTCTCAAGTTTTGTTCTCTATTCTCCCAATTTCTAATTGATTTTCACCACGATGAAGAATGACATCTCCATCCTTTGTCCTGCATCAGAGCATGTCTTAGTTCGTATGTGAATTTGACTGTAGATGGAGTAGTACAGTAAAAGTACACAGTTGATGTATGCAAGTCTTGAAATTTAATGAAATAAAGTTGAACTGTGTTGCCATAGTTGTAACTGGAGCTTCTCATTTCTTCTATTTACATGAATAGTTTTATTTGGGGATTCTCTGATCTTTGTTGCTTCTTTCACCCCAGTCAGAATGTTAAGCAGAGTTTTTTCCAGTGCATTTCTTTGTTCCTAATATTATGTTGCTATGATGTCCTGCAAGGAGCATACTCATCTTAAATGTTTTTCGGTTGAAGTTGAACATAAATTGGTCAGTTGTGATTATAATAAAGCAGAATATGTGTAAAGCAATATTCTCATATAATCTTATATTCATGCATTCATGGCATTACTTTCTATTGTTCTAGAACAAAGTTTGCTCTAACATTGCAGATATTAATGCGTGCGCTTGGTAGTCCGCCTTTCAGAAACTATCGTGTATGGTGGTCTCTTGCAGACTCAAAGTATGCAGGGACAGCACTCTTTGTAAAAAAGTGCTTCAAGCCAAAAAGTGTCGTTTTCAATCTTGATAGTAAAGGTATTTGCTTCAGTTTTTCTTAATGACATTATTTTTTTCTATCTTTCATGTACAAATATGTCAAGCATTCAAAAGTTAGACATGGATTTTGTTAGTTCTGACTTCTGAATCATGCCATGAATAGAATATGCTTGAGGGTAGTTTTAAAAGAATCTAATGCTGGATATAATTTGTTGTGGGCATATTATTATAGTAATTTGGTTCTAACAATCTTTTGTCTTTTGGCAATTTTAGTCACTTGTCATTCACAGTGAGCAATTCAACTTGTTTTTAAAAATGATTTGAAACAATTGTTTCATATATTAAAATAAAATAGTTTTGATGTATTTAGTTTCATATATTAAAATAAAATAGCTTTGATGTATTTACTAATATATATTTCCAACTGTTATGATGGAATTTGGGATATGTGTTTTCCTTTATTGCGCATAGAATCATACTCTTTTGCGTGTTGGTTAGCTTCAAAGCATGAACCAGATGGCCGAGTAATCTTGGCTGAATTCGAGACGCTTAGGATATTGAACACATATGCACCAAACAACGGATGGAAAGAGGATGAGAACTCATTCCAAAGGAGAAGAAAATGGGACAAAAGGATTCTGGAATTTGTTACTCAGTATTCTGATAAGCCTTTAATATGGTGTGGGGATCTCAATGTCAGGTAGGCAATCTCTAGTTTTCATTCTTCCAGCTTCTCATACTGGGTTTGGATGTCTAGTAGCAATGAGTCTATCCTCTTTGTATAGCAGTAGAATTTTGTTTGCAACCGTTCGAGTTTAGCTTTTGGTTGCACATTTTCTTCTTTCTCAGTTTGACCATTCATTCCATGAACATGGGGGAGGTGGACATCGCGGAGTGCAATGTTTTAAATTTAATTTGAGGGAACTGAATGCATTTTATGAACTTGTCTGTGTGCCAACATTTGACTTTTTATGTTCTTTCGAATATAGTTTGTTCCTCCTGACACAAGCAATATAATTTTTTCTTTCAGTCACGAGCATGCTAATTATTTTATTGAAACAAACAAAGGAATATTTTTTGGCCTTATCTGATGAAGCTATCTTATTTTGGAGACCTATTTTATACTTTTATGGAAGTTGTTTGATCAGGGTTATTCTCTGCTCAGTGCTTCATCGCACTTAGCAGATTTCTTTATTTCCCTTCTCTTCATCGCTCTCTTTAATTCATTATCTGCAGTCATGAAGAGATTGATGTGAGTCATCCAGACTTTTTTAGCGCAGCAAAACAAAATGGCTATGTTCCGCCAAATAAAGAGGTCTAAGCAGTTCACTCTCAAAGCTCTCTTTAGTGTAGATTTATCTCTTTTAATTTAAAATTACCGTCATATTATATTTGATGATTGAAACTTGTGAGTTGTCATACTGATTATAGACAAAACGTACGCTGAAAGTGAATTGCTCTTTCTCTTGTATTTTCCTGCTGTACATGGATACATATATATACACAAAATTGAATCCCATTCATGGAGGGATTGTAGGAGTAAAATCAGAAATGTAATTAAGATACAATCAAGATATGATCCCCGTAATCTCTCCTAATTAATTCCCTACAATCTTGCTCAATCAATTCTAATAATCTCTCCTCTTAGTGAATCCCATTGATTTCTCTTCTACACTCCCCCTCAAGTTGGAGCATAGATATTTATCATGTCCAACTTGCCAATTAGATATTCGAATTTGTCTCTTGTTAATCCCTTTGTAAGTACATCAGCCGTTTGTTCTTTGGTGGGAATATACTTGAGGTCAATCGTTCCTTCATCAATCTTTTCTCTTATGAAATGTCGATCTATCTCTACATGCTTTGTCCTGTCATGTTGGATGGGATTGTGAGACATATTGATAGCTGCCATGTTGTCTGACAGTAGACTGATGGGCAATTTGATTGATACTTTGAGTTCTTCCAGTACTCGTTTTACCCATAGACTTTCGCAAATTCCAAGGGCTATAGCTCTGAACTCAGCTTCAGCACTACTTCGAGCGACCACATTTTGTTTTTTACTTCGCCAAGTTACCAAATTTCCCCAAACATAAGTGACATATCCTGAAGTTGATTTTCTGTCATCTTGATCTCCTGCCCAGTCAGCATCAGTAAACATTTCCACTTTCCTGTTTCCTGATTTTTTAAAACAGAGACCTAGCCCAGGAGAGCCCTTTAAGTATCTTAAAATCCGATAGACTTCATTTAGATGCTTTTGTTTTGGATTATGGGAATGTTGGCTTACCATACTGACAGCATAAGCAATATCTGGTCGAGTGTGAGACAAGTAAATCAACTTTCCCACCATTCGCTGATATCTTCTCATATCTACAGCTTTTCCTAGATCTTCATTTTCAGTAATTTTGTCAGCTCGTATAGGAGTATCACTTGGTCTGCAGCCGAGCATACCTGTTTCTGTTAGAAGGTCTAGTATATATTTCTTCTGCGAGATATTGATTCCTCTAGCAGATCTGGCTACTTCCATGCCCAGAAAATATTTCATTTCTCCTAGGTCCTTGACCTGGAATTCTCTATTCAATGCCTGTTTAACTCTGTCAATTTCTGCTGGAATATCTCCTGTGAGGATGATATCATCAACATAAACGACCAACACCACTATTCCCCCATTCAAGTGTCGGAAGAATAGGGTGTGGTCACTTTGCCCCTGTGTATAACCTTCACCTTTCAGAACTTTGGCAAATCTTTCAAACCATGCTCGAGGAGACTGTTTTAAACCATACAATGATTTCTTCAATCGGCATACATGGTTTTCTTTCCTTCCGGGGAATCCCGGAGGCATCTTCATGTAGACTTCCTCCTTTAGTTCTCCATTTAAGAATGCGTTTTTGACATCCATCTGATGTAGTGGCCAGTCTAAGTTTGCAGCAAGAGACAACAAAATTCTGATGGTATTTAACTTTGCCACGGGTGCGAATGTCTCGGTATAGTCCATACCATAGATCTGAGTGAAGCCCTTTGCTACTAACCTAGCTTTGTATTTCTCAAGACTTCTATCTGCACAATATTTTGGAGTAAATACCCATTTACACCCTACTGCCTTCTTGCCCTTGGGTAGGTCAACCACTTCCCATGTATTGTTTTGTTCTAGGGCCTTCATCTCTTCCATTACCGCCTTTCTCCATTCAGGACTATCAAGAGCTTCATGTATATTTGCTGGTATCTTGACCTGAGTGAGGTGAGATATAAAAGCAAAATGTTTGGGTGATAAGGCTTTATAAGAGACAAACCTCTCGATAGGATGTTTAGTGCAGGCTCTGGGTTGCTTTCTTATTGCAATTGGAAGATCATCATCTTGTATCTCATGGTCAGGACCTGTCTCCGTTTCAGATTCTTGGATTGTGTCAGTTGCTTGGGGCATATTACCTGTCATGTCCTTACTTTTTCGGGTATAGACTTGTCCCCACCTATTAGTGTCTTCCTTTGAGCTAGAATTCTCTTCATATTCCCTAGGCACCTCATATGATGTTTCCTCAAGATTGTAGACTTGATTAGGTTCATGTATGATTTCTGACTCAATGGTCTGAGGTTCACTCCAAGACTCCCCCTGAACCGAGGATGATTTATAAAAAGGAATAGTTTCTTGGAACGTGACATCGCGGGTGACATAAAGTCGTTTAGAGATGGGATCAAAACATTTGTAACCCTTTTGGGTTCCTGCAGGTCCTAGGTAAACACATTTTGCAGCTTTTGGCTCAAGTTTATGTGTATGGTGGAGATGAACAAAGGTGGTGCAACCAAATATCCGGAGTGGTAAGGTGTTCTCGAGATAAGGTAGATTAAAATGTTGGTGAAGGACCTGTAGAGGGGTTTGAAAGGACAAGGACTTACAAGGCATCCGGTTAATTAAGAAAGTGGCAGTTAGAATGGCATCATCCCAATGGTAGGTAGGTACATTACTGCTAAAGAGAAGAGCCCGAGCAGTTTCAAGAAGGTGCCTATTCTTCCGTTCAGCAATTCCATTCTGTTGTAGACTATGAGGACAAGAGCTTTTATGAGCAATGCCATTTTCTTGAAGGAAGTTAGATAACTGATGATTAATGTATTCGGTGCCGTTGTCAGTATGAAGGATTTTTATTTTGGAATCAAACTGTGTATGAATCATATGGTAGAAATCAATGAAAGTTTGATGTACAACAATTTTTTCTTTTAAGAGGAAAACCCAACAGACACGGGTATGATCGTCAATGAGAGTCATGAACCATTTTGAGTTTGTACGATTTGTAATGCGCGATGGCCCCCATAGGTCACTGTGTATAAGGGAAAACGGTCTAGAGGGTTGATAAGGAACACTAGGGAAACTAGTTCGATGGTGTTTGGCTAGCTCACATGAATCACAGTGAAAGTCTAAACTTTTATTTGAGCAAAGAGAAGGAAACATGTTGGAGATATTAGCATTGAATAGGAGAGATTGTAGGGATTAAGGAGAGATCTTAGGAGATTATGATATGATTTTGTTTGATTTAATGTATCCCGGATTACATGCTGTAAATCCCATTTTAATGTATCCCGGATTACATGCAGTAAATCCCATTGATTTGGGATCTCAAATGTGTGTATATATGTGTAACATAACAATGAAGAGATAGAGAACCTGTTATCGCATTCTCTGACTATCTTCCCTGTCATCGTTGGCATGTCAACCAACATGGTATCAGAGCACGGTGGTTCTGTCCAATCTTCCACCACAGAGCACGACAATACCGTCCCGTCCGACGGTGGGTCACGTCACAGCTCAACCAAGATCGCCGGCCTTGAAGGGTCGGCCATCCTCATCGTGCCGGAGCGTCTTACCGGCGAAAATTACTTAGATTGGAGCCAGTCAATGCTCCTTGCACTAGACGGACGGGATAGACTCGACTTCATCAACAGCGACCAGCCTCCCACTAATGATGCCAGTACCCGTCGAAGGTGGAAATCAGACAACGCCTTGGTCGCCTCATGGCTTCTCAACTCTATGCTCCCTGAGGTCCGGCGAAGCTTCATGTTCCTCACCTCCGCCAAAGCCATATGGGCCGCCGTGAAAGACGCGTACGGGAAACGCCCAAATGGCTCACTGCTATTTGATCTAAGAGCTCGCCTCTGGACTGTCAAACAAGGCGCGCGACCCATCAATGCATACTACCTTGAAAAAACCGTGCTGTGGCAGGAACTTGACCTACTGCAACACCGAATCTGGAGAGACCCAGAAGATGCTGCCGAGTACCGTCGAGCTGTGGAGGAGGAACGACTGTTTGAGTTCCTAGTTGGCTTGAATTCTGCCTACGACGACACTCGGGGTCGTCTTCTCAGCCGAGTGCCACTCCCCTCGGTCACCGAAGCCTTTGCCTTGTTACGAGACGAGGAGTCCCGACGCCATATCATGCTCGCCGACCAAACACCTCGCCCTTCTCCCATTGAAGGATCTGCTCTCGCTGTCCGAGCTGCCGACTCTGGGTCCAGGAGGGACCGTCCAATGTGTGACCATTGCAAGAAGGTCGGCCACACAAGGGAAAAATGCTGGGACCTCCACGGGAAACCCCCCGACTGGCGGCCCAAACCACGGCGACCTAAGGCACATCTGGTTGAAGCGCAGGGTCCAGAGGATGAAGGCTCCGTCACTGCAGGCACACCTCACAGCGTCGGTAGGTCCACTTCACAGCAACTGCAGGCCCAAATTGTTCCTGGCCCAACTCACGCAGGTTCACTCCCAGGGCCTTATTGTCCAGGCCCAGCTCAAGGAGGACATGCAGGATCCAATTCTTTTTCTGCAGGCCCAATCCACCTAGGCCCAATCACTGCACCAGATCCATTAAAAATCATTCTGGACAGGCTGAGTGCACTTGAAAACCAGTCCCGTCAACAACAACCTGTTGCCAGTATTGCTCAACGAGGTAATCCCTTTCAGGCCTTGACTACAATTAAGGGTGAGAAAACTGGTTCCTGTTGGATCATTGATTCAGGAGCTTCAGATCATATGACTGGTGATGTCTCCTTATTTTCAAATTACATTACTGCCACATCACGTCTCACTGTTAAAATTGCTGATGGGTCTGACTCCCTAGTAGCGGGTAGTGGGACCATTAACGTCTCTCCCACTCTCACACTTCACGATGTTCTACATGTTCCAAAATTGAAATGTAATTTGTTATCTGTGAGACAATTAACGACAAGAGAACGATGCCATGCTGATTTCTTTGCAACTCATTGTATTTTTCAGGATCTGTTCACGGGGACGACGATTGGTGTTGCTAAAGAACTTGACGGTCTTTATTACCTGAATGATTGTCATCATCCAGTAACCCCTTCCTGCAATACGGTGTCTCTCCCTAGAACTAGTGAATTTGAGTTATGGCACAAGAGACTAGGACATCCAAATTTTCAATATATGTGTAAGATGTTCCCATCTATTTGCTCAAATAAAACTCCAGAATTATTTTGTGAGTCATGCGAACTGGCAAAACATCATCGTTCTTCTTTTCACCCCATATCTTATCGCCCTTCAAAACCTTTTTCAATTATCCACAGTGACTTGTGGGGTCCGTCCCGTATTCCCAATCGCACTCATTCAAAATGGTTTATGACTCTCATTGATGATCACACA
This sequence comes from Leucaena leucocephala, assembly GCA_037074615.1. Classification (NCBI taxonomy): domain Eukaryota; kingdom Viridiplantae; phylum Streptophyta; class Magnoliopsida; order Fabales; family Fabaceae; genus Leucaena; species Leucaena leucocephala. The sequence continues at coordinate 22,059,913 of CM073538.1, read as the reverse complement.
CGTGTTAGTTGGGTTTTCCTCTTAAAGGATAAAACTGAGGTTTGTCAAACATTTATTGAGTTCTATACTATGATTCACACACAATTTAACACGAAAATTCAAACTCTTCATACCGATAATGGTACCGAGTACTTTAACCTTTCGCTTTCCAGTTTCCTTAAAACCAAAGGTATTACTCACAAGAGTTCCTGTGCTCATAGCCCCCAGCAAAATGGCATTGCTGAACGGAAAAATAGACATATCCTTGACACTGCCCGAGCTCTCCTATTCAGTAGCTCTGTCCCTGCTTATTATTGGGATGATGCCATTCTCACCGCTACCTTCCTGATTAACCGAATGCCTTGTAAACCTTTGTCTTTTCAGACACCTCTCCAGGTTCTACACCACCATTTTAACTTACCATATCTCGAAAATACCTTACCTCTACGTGTCTTTGGTTGCACCACCTTTGTTCACCTCCACCATACCCAAAAACTCGACCCAAAGGCTATCAAGTGCATTTACCTAGGGCCTGCCCGGAACCAAAAGGGGTACAGATGTTTTGATCCTACCTCCAAACGTCTCTATGTCACTTGTGATGTTACTTTCCATGAATCTGTTCCTTTTTATTCCTCGGTTCAGGGGGAGAATTGGAGTGAACCTCCGTTTCCTCACATACAAGACACCGAACCCACATGTCCTCAACATGAACCCGATCGGATTTATATACTTGAAAGGGAACCTAAGGAGGATACTAGTTCAGGGGGAGACAACAATAGGTGGGGACAGGTTTATACTCGCAGGAACATGACAGGTAATGAACCGCAAGCGACTGAAACAACCCAAGAGTCTGAACCAGAAGCGGGTCCTGACCATGCAATATCAACCGAAGATCTTGATCTCCCAATTGCAGTAAGAAAGCAACGACGATCCTGCACTAGGCACCCTATAGAAAGGTTTGTCTCATATCAGGCTTTATCATCAAAACATTGTGCTTTCGTATCTCATCTTGATCAGGTCAGGGTCCCAGAAAGTATACATGAGGCTCTTGATAGTCCTGAATGGAGAAAGGCAGTAATGGCAGAAATGGAGGCCCTGGAAAGTAATAAAACATGGGAAATAGTTGAACTGCCTAAAGGCAAGAAAGCAGTAGGCTGTAAGTGGGTGTTCACCCCAAAATATTGTGCTGATGGAAGCCTTGACAAGTACAAAGCAAGACTAGTGGCAAAAGGCTTCACTCAGGTATATGGCATGGATTACACCGAGACATTTGCTCCCGTGGCCAAACTAAACACGATCAGGATACTATTTTCCCTCGCTGCAAATCTAGATTGGCCTCTACACCAGATGGATGTAAAAAATGCTTTCTTAAATGGGGAATTGAAGGAAGAAGTCTTTATGAAGATGCCCCCTGGGTTCCCTGGAAGAAAGGAGAACCAAGTGTGCAGACTACGAAAATCATTGTACGGTTTAAAACAGTCTCCTCGAGCCTGGTTTGAGAGGTTTACCAGGGTACTTAAGGATCAAAACTATACTCAAGGGCAAAGTGACCACACTCTATTCTTCAAACATCTGGATAGAAAAATTGTAATATTAGCAGTATATGTCGATGATATAGTCCTCACAGGTGATGATCAAGCAGAGATTGACAGGATCAAAGGGGCACTGAATAAAGAGTTCCAGGTTAAAGACCTAGGGAGAATGAAGTATTTCCTAGGGATGGAGGTTGCCAGGTCAGAGAAAGGGATCAGTATCTCGCAAAGAAAGTACATACTAGATCTTCTAGGAGAAACAGGTATGCTTGGCTGCAGACCCAGTAATACCCCTATACGGGTAGACAAAATCAGTGATGATGAAGATCTGGGAAAAGCTGTAGATATGAGAAGATACCAGCGGATGGTTGGCAAGTTGATCTACCTATCACATACTCGACCAGACATTGCTTATGCAGTCAGCATGGTGAGCCAACATTCCCATGATCCTAAACAGAAACACTTGAATGAAGTCTACAGAATTCTCAGATACTTGAAAGGGTCACCTGGATTAGGTCTATTGTTTAAAAAATCTGACAACAGGAGTATACAAATGTTAACAGATGCTGACTGGGCAGGTGATCAAGATGATAGAAGATCCACCTCAGGTTATGTCACCTATGTATGGGGAAATCTAGTCACCTGGCGAAGTAAAAAGCAAAGTGTGGTAGCAAGAAGCAGTGCTGAAGCTGAGTTCAGAGCTATAGCTCTAGGAATATGTGAAGGACTGTGGGTAAAACGAGTACTAGAAGAATTGAGGATGCCAATGAAACTACCCATCAGTTTACATTCAGATAACATGGCAGCCATCAACATGTCACATAATCCAATTCAGCATGACAGAACAAAACATGTAGAGATTGACAGACACTTTATACGAGAGAAGATTGATGCAAAGACAATTGACCTCCGATATATCCCTTCCAAAGAACAAACAGCAGATGTGCTTACAAAAGGATTGACCCGAGATAAATTTGAATACCTGATTGGCAAGTTGGACATGATAAATATCTATGCTCCAACTTGAGGGGGAGTGTTGGAGATATTAGCATTGAATAGGAGAGATTGTAGGGATTAAGGAGAGATCTTAGGAGATTATGATATGATTTTGTTTGATTTAATGTATCCCGGATTACATGCTGTAAATCCCATTTTAATGTATCCCGGATTACATGCAGTAAATCCCATTGATTTGGGATCTCAAATGTGTGTATATATGTGTAACATAACAATGAAGAGATAGAGAACCTGTTATCGCATTCTCTGACTATCTTCCCTGTCATCGTTGGCATGTCAACCAACAAAACATCTTACACATATATTGAAAGTTGGGATGTCCTAATTTTTTTTGCCATAACTCCATTTCACTAGTCTCAAGAGAAGACACTTTATTACAAAGGGAAGCTACTGAATTCTGACAGTCATTCAGGTAATAGAGTCCACCAAGTTCCTTAGCAACACCAATCGTCGTCCCCGTGAACAGATCCTGAAAAACACAATGAGTGGCAAAAAAGTCAGCATGGCAATGTTCTCTCTGATTTAATTGACTTACAGACAATAAGTTGCATTGTAGTCTTGGAACATGAAGAACATTATGCAACACAAGTGTATTGGAAATTCTAATGGTACCACTCCCGGCTACTAGAGAGTCTGAGGCATCGGCAATTTTAACCGTAAGTCGTGACGTGGCAGGGATATAGTTGGAAAACAAGGAAATGTCATTAGTCATATGATCCGAGGCACCTGAATCAACTATCCAACAGGGTCCTGTGGACTTACCTTTAATAGTGGTAAGTGCTGAAAAAAAATTACCTTTGTTCACCACAGTAGCAACAGGTTTACGGGAATGACTTTCCAGTGCATCTAAGCGTTCGAGGATCATTGTCAATGGATCAGCTGTAGGATTTGGGCCACCCTGGAATGGGCCTGAAGTGGCAGTGGAATTGGGCCAGCCAGGAATTGGGCCTGAAGACTCAACAAGATTGGGCTTGAAATTGGACGCTGGATTGGGCCCAACATATGACGCAGAATTGGGCCCATCTCTAAAGGATGTATTTGGGCCTCCTTTGTGCGCAGTCTGTCCAGGGGAATCCAGCTCTTCAAGGCTCATCGCAGAGTTGGCGAGGTGGCTTCTGGGTCGACGGTGCTTGCCCTTCCAATCTGGTGGCTTGCCGTGAAGATCCCAGCAGCGTTCCTTGGTGTGGCCCGTTTTTTGACAGTGCTCGCATGTCGGTCGCTCTTTTCTGGAGCCGGAGTCTGACGCGGGGACGGCGAGGGCTGAAGCTTCAGTTGCCGACTAGGGAAGCATCACTTGCCGACGGGATTCTTCGTCGCGCAGATAGGAGAAGGCTTCAGAAACGGATGGAAGAGGGACGTGACTGAGGAGACGGCCACGGGCATCGTCATACGCCGAGTTGAGTCCCACCAGGAAGTCAAAAAGGCGTTCTTCATCCAAAGTCCTCTGATATTCAGCAGCGTCTTCTCCATTTTTCCATACTCGGCTTTGGAGCAGATCAATCTCCTGCCACAACGTCGTCTTCTCGAGGTAATAAGTGTTTAGAGGTCGGGTGCCCTGTTTCACGGTCCAAAGGCGAGCTCGGAGATCAAACAACAGAGAAGCATTGGGACGCTTACCATATGCTTCCTTTACTGTGCACCAGATTGATTTCGCAGAAGGTAAGAACATGAAACTCCTTCGGACATCTGGAAGCATGGAATTCAGGAGCCACGAAGAGACGATAGCGTTCTCTGATTTCCATCGCCGACGGGAGTTGTCATCATCGAAGAGTGGCTGGTCATTGTAGATGAAATCAAGTCGGTCTCGACCATCAAGCGCAAGGAGCATTGATTGGCTCCAATCAAGGTAATTTTCACCTGTGAGGCGCTCTAGTACAATGACAATAGCGGAGCTTTCAAAAGCAGCGACTTTGACAGAGGCGGAACGTGAGCCTCCACTGGACATACTCTGCTCTGATACCATGTGAGTTGTCATACTGATTATAGACAAAACGTACGCTGAAAGTGAATTGCTCTTTCTCTTGTATTTTCCTGCTGTACATGGATACATATATATACACAAAATTGAATCCCATTCATGGAGGGATTGTAGGAGTAAAATCAGAAATGTAATTAAGATACAATCAAGATATGATCCCCGTAATCTCTCCTAATTAATTCCCTACAATCTTGCTCAATCAATTCTAATAATCTCTCCTCTTAGTGAATCCCATTGATTTCTCTTCTACAAAACTAAAGAATTAAAAATGGATTGATGTTTTTGACTGAGACATCAATTTGAGCCACCTATACTTTCTGTATGTATATTTCTCACTTTGGTGCAAAACTTGATTTTTCCTTGAAATTTGAGCTTTATCTATCTTATAATATTGCTTTTTAGGAGCAGAATTTTTGTCTTACAAACAATGTACCCTTATTTTATTTTAAGGGGTGAAAAGGTTATTCACCTCATGTCTGCTGCTGTGACTTGTGAGGTCACTATTTGAGTAATGGGTTTTCTTGTCAAATCCTAATCACAACAATTGGCTCTTACATCTTTTCAATTTTTGCTTTCTTGGCATCAAATAGTGTGTTATAATTCTTTCTGTTACGGATGGTGGTTAATCATCTGATGATATGGCCTCTATGCAGGATTGTGGGCAGCCTGGATTTACCTTGTCTGAAAGAAAGCGATTTGCTAACATCTTAAAAGAGTGAGTGATCTCATAAAAAATATCTGTTGTTCCTTGATCCAAGAGTGTTGCTTTCTTGTTTTTTGGCAAATTGAAGTGTTATTGAAGACGTCTTTTCCTCCATTCTATCTCACAACCCTTTGTTCTCTGTCCTATTTTGTGTGTGTGAGAGAGAGGGGGGTCCCATCACCTGATTTTATTCTTAGGCATAAATGGTCCGGAATTCAACATTTCCTGGCATATCATCTTATACCAACACTTAAAACTTGATGTGGGTGGGTTTCTGTTTACATTTGTCTGTTGCTTGTAGCCTTATGACTTTATGGTAAGTTATTTTGGATTCATTTAGTACCAATTGTTTTAGACTTTGTTAAGTTTAAAAATATATTGATATTTTCCTTTATAGAATTGCGTATAATGTTTCAAAACAATTTTAAGATGAAAAATGTATTGAAAAGGCTTGAATTTAAAACTCAATTATTATGCTGCTTCTACCAATACTACCTTTCATCTAGAAACTAGAAATAGTTCTTAAACAGTTCATTTTAATGAGCTGTTTCTCATAAGAATGCATATAGCATCAAACCAAGGCCATGTTTCATAGTTGAACAATTGAACATGGATAGTTAAACGTGGAGATCCAATGAAAATAAAATGGTGTTAGGAATCTTTAGGATAGCCATATTCCAAAAAGCTAGCTCTTGAGGTAGAGATCACAAGGCCTGTAGAAACCTGGCATCTGAATTTCATACTTCCAACGTGGAATTCAAGTCCTATGCCTTGCACAACCGATACCCATAGTCGCTCTATTCTAGACAGCTCACCCTATCATCGTCAGTTGCATCCCTACCTACCTACCTACCATTTTTGGGCTCCACTCTTCGTAGCTTACTCAGCCATGTTTGGTTGTCACAACTCATCCAAGGTATTCATATTCCTTTTCATTTATGGCATGTGAAGAAATGATATTAATCTCATTGGAGAGACAAGGGTCCTTGTAGATTGACCCTACTTCAGAATCCCAATCTTCTACCTTGAGATTCAAATCACGTGCCATGCCCTGAATCCTAATAAATGAGATGAGTTTTAAGTTAGGGGCAATAGGAAATGCAAGCAACAACAATTTAAGGGGAAAAAAGAAGAGACAAGGGTAGTACGTACAACAAGTTCCGGAAGAACAGGAGAAGTTGTACCTACCTTTTGTGAATTTAAAAAATATTTTCCTTAAGTTCCAAACTTGATTATGAAGCCCATTTCTGCTTAGTTTGACAACACATAACTAGGAAAATTTAATAAATAATAAAAGAAATGGAACTGTAAATTACAGGTGACTTCTTTTTGCTGATAATAATCTCCCCTTTCCCCCTTTCTCTTTGGATACATCTTTTATTTCTTTGTTTTCAACTTAATATTATTCTTTATTTTCTTCAAAAATAATAGCTGAGATTTTGGAGTATGCTTCAGGGGGAAACTGGTGGATGCCTATAGATTTCTGCACACAGAAAAGGACATGGAGCGGGGTTTCTCATGGTCTGGAAATCCAGTTGGAAAGTAAGATTACTATTTCTTGTCCATAGTTGCACCCTAAAATTTGTTTACCAAAATTGAACCTGATTAAATATTATGTTGAACTATTGAAGCAATGCCTCAAAATAATTAAAAAGGTCCTTTTGTCTCTGGTCATTGTTTTCTTCCCTTTGTTTTTATGGAAATACATCTCTGCAAGTGATTTGCTGTGAGTTGAAAATTTAGAAGACAGGAATTTTTCTATTAGCCTCTCCTGCATTAGTCCTGATATCTGTTTCTTTAATAGGTATCGTGGAAAAAGGATGAGAATAGATTATTTCATAGTTTCAGAGAAACTAAAGGACAGGATTGTTGCATGTGAAATGCGTGGACAAGGGATAGAGTTAGCCGGTGAGTTTCTTGTTCATGAGACTGATAATCCCCTTATGTTTTCTTATTTTGCAAAATTTGAAATCTGAAATCGAAATATTTACATAGTTGAATGCTGAATCCTGCATTAGCTTATTTTCTGAAATTGAAATATTTAATTGCTTACTGTTAGGTTATCCAATGAAAACATGACAGGTAAATACTTTACTGTAAAAGAGTTCTGAATGTTATGATTTTACTAAGGAAAAGGGGGAGCTTAAATTTTTACCTTGATTGTCTCCCCAATTAGTAAGGTGATAGTTGGACCTGCGACAGCATTTTCCCATTTGTGTTACTCTTGTGGCTTAAATTTTTCTGACATTTATTCAATGTTTGGTACGTAGAAAAGTGTTTTCTAGAAAGAAAATGGGAAACACATTTATCTCATTTCCTTTTTTAGAAAACACTTTTCTGCATGCCAAACATTGCCTTAATAAATCACTTGTTGCTCACAAGCTGCTTGAAATTTGAATTATACATGGAAATCAGTTATGTTACTCTTGTCATGTCTTCAGGTTTTGTTGGGAGTGATCATTGCCCTGCTACCCTAGAGCTCTCCCCAAGCCCCAGCTGCCCAAATGTGGATCCGACTTGAACAAAAAAAAATCTTAGCTATTTTCTTCTTTTTCTTTTTCTTCTAAAATTGATTTTTAGTTTTTCTTTGTCTAAATCCTAGTGTCTGGACTCTGACTCTCTGACTATTTTGTTAAATGAAATGCTATTTTTCAGTATGCTTCTCTGTGTTGGACCATCTGCAAATGCTTAAAAATAAACGATTAGTTGCATAATGAGCTGACTGCATTTATGATTTTGCCTTCAAAGACCATTTTTACTTGGCTCATAATTTAAGATGTCAGATAAGTTTTATTTGTTTATTTTTTGTTTTTTAGGTGGGGGACCTAACATTGATGGGAAAACTATATAAAGTCTTATTCTCCTATTAGTGTGAATTTCTTTTTTAAAATTAATAACATGTTTGAAACTTGAATCCTATTAGAGTTTTTTTTTTTTTCCTTTTGTTCTTATTGTGATATTACCTCCGGTTACTTAACTTAAGAGGTAGATAACTAATTTATAAGAGTTAGGAATTAATTAAATTAATTATTTATAAAAATTATATTAATTTTTTTAAAATATTTTTTTAATCATTTGCATTAAAATTGTTTATAATAAATTTTTTTAATACATGTAAACAATAGGAAGAATTTAAGAAAAAATTTATAAATTTAAAAGATAAAAAGAATATGAGTCTTATATTTATGACTCTAAAGAATATTAAAATTAGTTATTTTGTTATCCAATAAAAATCAGGGTTGTCTCTTGTGGAAGTTTAGGATGTGGGTGTTTGCCGTAGCTAAAGTTCGAGACCACCTGCCATTGCCAAGACAAAATAGCTTACTCAATGTTTCTTTTGTCATTGGCAAAAAGAAAAAGTTACATTTTATGGTGTCATTCGATTTCTACCACATTTTATGATTCTTATAGAATAATATCTTATCTGTTCCATTCATCTTTTATTTATACACACACACACACACATATATATATGAAAGTTAGGCAAAATTGTCTAAAAAATATAAATATTAAAATAAAAATCAATTAAGATCTTATATTTATATTTAAAATTAAGATTAATTTTTTAACAAATTTATATATTTATAATTGAAGAAGTATCTATTATTAAATCTATTTTTACTTATTTTATATGAGACTTGCCACTTCAACTCAAATTCACCCACTATGAAGAAATTAAGGGCTTGTTTGGGATGGCGGGCTTTAGAAGTTAGTTGGGATTAAAAGAAAAACCTTATTGTATAAAAAAAAGAAAAAAGACATAAAAAGCCCATTTGAATTTTAAAAGAATAAATTGGGTTTCTGAATATTCAAAAAGACAGATTGGGCTCTGCCCAATCTGTTATTTGTAAATTTATGTACAAAGACCATATTACCCTTCACTTTCCCAATATTTTAATAATACGATTTACAACTTTGCCAATGGTATTTACAACTCTGACAATGATATTTACAATTTTGACAATGGTATTTGTAAATCGTATTGTTAAAGAAGCTACAATGTTTCTCCCAATTGCCAAAATTTGATTTCTCACAATTGCAAATATTATTGTCAGAGTTATAAATATCATTAGCTAAGTTATAAATCGTATTGTCAAAGAAACTACAATGTCAGCTACAGTGTTTCTCCCAATTGCCAGAATTTGATTTCTCACAGTTGCAAATATCATTGTCAGAGTTGTAAATACTATTGGCCAAGTTGTAAATCGTATTGTCAAAGAAGCTACATTGTTTCTCCCAATTGTCAGAATTTGATTTCTCACAGTTGTAAATACCATTGGCTAAGTTATAAATCGTATTGTCAAAATAAGCTACAGTGTTTCTCCCAATTGCCAGAATTTGATTTCTCACAGTTGCAAATACCATTGTCAGAGTTGTAAATATCATTGGCCAAATTGTAAATCGTATTGTCAAATAAGCTACAGTGTCAGCTACAGTGTTTCTCCCAATTGCCAGAATTTGATTTCTCACAGTTGCAAATACCATTGTCAGAGTTGTAAATACCATTGACTAAGTTGTAAATCATATTGTCAAAATAAGTTACAGTGTCAGCTACAGTGTTTCTCCCAATTGTCAGAATTTGATTTCTCACAGTTGCAAATAACATTGTTAGAGTTGTAAATACAATTTGCCAAGTTGTAAATCGTATTATTAAAGAAGCTACAGTGTTTCTCCTAATTGCTAGAATTTGATTTATCACAGTTGCAAATATCATTGTCAGAGTTGTAAATACTATTGGCCAAGTTATAAATCGTATTGTCAAAATAAGCTACAGTGTTTCTCCCAATTGTCAGAATTTGATTTCTCACAGTTGCAAATATTATTGTCAGAGTTATAAATACCATTGGCTAAGTTGTAAATCGTATTATCAAAATATTGGGAAAGTGAAGGGTAATATGGTCTTTGCACATAAATTTACAACTGACAGATTGAGCCTCCTACCCAATCTATCTTTTTAAATATTTAAAAATTTAATTTATTCTTTTAAAATTTAAATGAGTTTTTTACGTCTTTTTTCCTAAAAAAAAATGGACGTTTCACGTGATCTTGGGATAATTAACTTTTTGTTCAAAAATTATTTAAAGTTGAGGCAATTTTTTTAGTTTTTGATTTTTTGTTTTGATTTTTTTATTTAATTTTTTTAATATATTTTTTAAATAAATTTATATTAGATTATTTTTTTTATAAAAGTCTATTAAATATATATTATATTATATTAATTAAATTTTAACCCAAGTTCAGTTTATAAAAATAATGTAAATAAAAAATATTTTTTCCAACCTCAAATGCCTTTTCCCAAAAACACAAATGTTGACCGTTAATCCGTGGTCCGTGCATCCGTTGAAGCTTCGAAGGTCGCTGGGTTCATTTGCATGATTAAAATATTGTCCGCACACAGTTATTTCATGAGATGGTTGCGTTGCTGCATCCTTTATTGGTCAATTGAGGCCTTTCCAGTCATATCACTACACGTGTGTAAACTTTTGCTGATGTGTCATCAATTGGTTGGTAATCTTTGACTCCATCAATACCGTACGTACCCAGATCCTCGTTGAGTCAAACAAAACACTTTAGTTTAACGTATTAAAAAAAAGTATATATAAAACAAAGTCAATTAAAATGAATTTATCTTTTATTCTAATAATTTTAAAGAAAATTAGTCTTTTTTAAGAAATTGAAAAAAAAATTTAGAAAAATGAAAATTAAGTTAATATCAATATATATTTGTTTGCTAACAAAAATTGATATCAAGATAAAAATATCATTGCATGTAATTTGTTTTAAATTTTGTACAAAATGTCAATAGTCCAATTGTATAAATAAATTAAAGACAAAATTTAGGCCTATTCACTTATACTTATTAAGTCTAATTCTCTTATTTAGTCTTGTGAAATATTTTAAATAATAAAAATTCACATTGAAGATTAGAGAATGAGTTAAGATACAAATTTATTTTAGAAGTTTTTTTAAAAGGAACATTTTTTCAATTTTTTTATATTAATATTACCTAAAAATTTTAAAATATAGTACTATAGCCATATTTTGTTAAAAAACTTAATATTGACTCTTAAAAATTAATTTTGATAATTAATATTTTAATAAAAAAGGGCAAAATTGCTTTATATTAAGACTTTCTGGCAATTTTAGATCTAATTTTTTTTTGGAATAATATTGTTCTTGATTGAAAACTTTTTTAACTAATTTTCCCCCTTATATCAATATATACAAATGGACTTAAATTATGCATATAATTAATTATTCAGATTTACATTCTTTTTTGTTGCCCGAAACTTCGATTTACATGGGAGAGAATTGGAGTAACATTTATAAAAGAATAATTTATTAAAAAAATAAAAAGAGGAAAACATAAAGGCTATGGCGCTATGCCTTATGCAAGCGGCAGAAAGGGCAGGACTGCAAGCAAAAGGCACAATCGGTTCGGTTTCGCCAAATTATTTTCATATTTATCCTCAAATAGAGAACGCCAAAAAGATAATTTAAAAAACTAAGTGCGTATTTTGGATTCAGCGTTAGAATAAATTTTGAATAAAATTTTAATTTTAATTTTTTTTATATAAATATTAATTTTTATCCAGAATTAATTTTAGAACAAAACTTCAGTTTAAAAAAAATTTAAACTAAACATTAATTTTTATCCAAAATTGATTTTGGGTAAAATCTCAATTTAAAATTATGATTTTGAATAAACTACTGAAAATAGATTTTAGAACTGTAAAAGAACTTATAGATTATCCAATTACTATTTTAACCCTACTTTTTTTATACTCTCTCTCATCTCTCATCTCTTCTCTCTCTTCTCTCTCATCTCTCTTCTTCACACTATCTCCTCTTTCTTCTCTATTCTCTACACTCCCTCCTCTCTCCTATTTCTTCTCTCTCCTCTCTCTTATTTATTATTCTCTACCCTCTCTCCTCTCATACTTTAATCAAATCATATATTTTTTAGTAATTTATTAATATAAAAAATAATTCTATTATTAATCATTCAAATATCTCTATTTTTAAAATTTATTTTTCTAAAAATCTATTTTTCAGAATCTATTCTTTTCAAAATTTATTCTTCCCAAAATTTATTGTTTCTAAAATCTATTTTTCAGAATCTATTCTCTCTAAAATCTATTCTTTAAAATCTAATCCAAACACAGCCTAAATAACAAAGTAAGAGAAAAAGGCCGATGGCATTTTCCGTAAATAAAAGCAAACAAAATGGCATCTTTACGAAGCACTCCCAAACCCAGAATAAAACCCCCTCTCACGTGTCTACTTCGTTCTTCACTTCCCCTGCCCCTAAATCTCCTCTTTCTATTTTTTATTATTTTTCCCATTTCTTCCTTCATTCCTCTGTAACAGAGGAAACAGAGGAAGATAAAAAGAGAGATAGCAAATTAACCCAAAAGGCAAAGAGAAAAAGGGGAAGATGGAGCATGGAATCTGAACAACTTGGGTTTTCTCTGTCCTCTGAGTGTGAAATGAGAAACACGAGTCTCCTTCACCGAGTCTTCAGCAAGTAAAAATATGGCGGGTTCGGCAGCTCTGGCGCCAGAGCCAAACTCAGAGGTATTTTCATGGTTAAAATCTCTTCCTCTAGCTCCAGAGTACCGCCCTACCTTGGCTGAGTTCCAAGATCCGATATCATACATTTTTAAGATCGAGAAGGAAGCTTCCAAGTATGGAATATGCAAAATTGTTCCCCCCGTGCCACCTTCTTCGAAAAAGACAGCAATTGCAAATCTTAATCGCTCGTTGGCGGCACGAGCTGCTTCTTCGGACTCTTCTAATCCGAAATCCCAGCCTACATTCACCACAAGGCAGCAGCAGATCGGGTTCTGCCCTCGGAAGCAACGGCCGGCGCAGCGTCCTGTGTGGCAGAGTGGGGAATACTACAGTTTTCAGGAATTTGAAGCGAAGGCCAAGGCTTTTGAGAAGAATTATCTAAAGAAATGGGCTAGGAAAGGTGGGCTCTCGCCTCTGGAGATAGAAACACTTTATTGGAAGGCGACAGTGGACAAACCCTTTTCGGTGGAGTACGCAAATGATATGCCTGGCTCGGCTTTTGTTCCCGTGAATGGGAGAAAATATAGAGAGGCAGGGGAGGGAATGACTCTTGGTGAGACGGCATGGAACATGAGGGGGGTGTCACGGGCAAATAGCTCTCTGTTGAAGTTTATGAAGGAGGAGATTCCAGGTGTTACATCACCGATGGTGTACGTCGCTATGCTATTCAGCTGGTTTGCTTGGCATGTAGAGGATCATGACCTGCATAGCTTGAATTACCTTCATATGGGGGCAGGCAAGACTTGGTATGGCGTGCCGCGGGATGCAGCTGTGGCATTTGAGGAAGTGGTCAGAGTTCATGGTTATGGAGGAGAAATAAATCCTCTTGGTAAGTACCTTAAGGTGGCCGCTAAATCAAAGCAAGCATCCCTGTTTCTCGGTTCTGTGTAATGTGAACTGAATTTTATTCGTCGCTATTTTCGTGTGTTGCTCCCATATTATATAAAGTACCATACAACTTTCACATTAGCCTTGTTAGTTATCTCCACAGGTGAACATCTTGAAATTTACTTGTGAACTTTAGAGGAAGAACTTTGGTAGCATGTATAGGCGCTATATGTTATACAGTGATGGTTGAATAAATCCTTGCTCTTGTATGCGTTTTCTGCTCTCACTTGTATTCTTAAATGCATGCCCATTTTATTTTTAGACTTACAAGGATGTTGTTTTTATTCAATCAGTTACTTTTGCTGTACTTGGTGAGAAAACCACTGTGATGTCGCCTGAAGTATTTATTGGTGCAGGGGTTCCATGCTGCAGGTAAAATGTTTTATTAATACCCTTCAATATCTTGTTATGCCTCTCCTATGCTAAATCTCTCTTGTAACTAGTAATTTCTTGCCAAAAGAGTCTACTAAATCATTCTACCCATTTTGGTGTTGGTGATGCTGCTAGCTCTGAATTGATGCTTGATTAATCCTTTATGAAGCGTTTTTTCATGATTTGCTTCTCTCATTGGCTTATAGGTTAGTGCAAAATGCTGGAGAATTTGTTGTCACATTTCCAAGAGCTTATCACACTGGATTTAGTCATGGTGGGACACTTAACCTTTTAAGAATGTGACTATAAGCTCCATTTTGTGGGGATATTTGTGATTGCCATTTATTTTAATATTTCAATCGGCTTTAATCCATTGGATAATGTGCTGTGAAGGATTTAATTGTGGAGAGGCAGCCAACATTGCGACACCTGAATGGTTGAGGGTTGCTAAAGATGCTGCTATTAGGAGGGCATCAATAAATTACCCGCCCATGGTCTCACATTTCCAGTTACTTTATGATCTTGCCCTGGCTTTGCGATCGAGGTTTGTCCTAACCCTCAAGCCTAAATCTTGAAAGAAATATTTCTTCCATTTTCTCTAATGGTCCAAAATCATTATAGAAGATTGATGCAGTTACTAAGTAAATAAATTTGGAAAATGATATTTCATACAAGAAGTTAGAAAGTTCCGGGTTGACCACTCTATATATAAACTTGTGCATATGCTTAAGTTACGATGAATGCTTTTGTAAGAGCAATTAACACTTTTTGGTTTTCTTTGGTTAGAGCTAATTTGATTTGCTCATGTAGAATTCCTGGGGACATCAGTGCTGAACCACGGAGTTCTCGGCTTAGAGATAAGAGGAAAAGTGAAGGGGAAACTGTAATTAAAGAACTATTTGTCCAGGATGTGTTACAGAACAATGCCTTGATTCATGGTCTTGGTAAAGGATCTACTATAGTACTTCTTCCTCGGAGCTCTTTAGATATTTCTGTTTGCTCAAAATTACGTGTTGGTTCCCAGCAACTGAAGGTGAACCCTGGGTATTCTCCCAGTGCTGGCAATTCTGAGGGAGTGAATTCCTCAAAAGGTTTTGTTTCTGATGACCTGGTTTTCAGAAGAACCACACAAGTGAAAGGATTTTGTTCAGTAAAAGAGAAGTTTGCTTCTTTGTGTGAAAGGAACAGAGTCTCATTAAGTGTAAATGATAACTTATGCTCTTCAAGTTCTGTGCCACTTCAAAGAGACACTGAAAGAGAGACAAGCCAAGGGGATGGGTTGTCAGACCAGAGGCTATTTTCATGTGTCACTTGTGGCATATTAAGCTTTGCTTGTGTTGCTATTGTTCAGCCTAGGGAACCAGCAGCTAGGTACCTTATGTCAGCTGATTGTAGCTTCTTTAATGATTGGGTTGTTGGTTCTGGAGTAAGCATCAATAAGTTTACACATGCCCATGGAGATGCAACTACTCCTGAGAAAAACACCTTTGCAGGTAGGATTATTTTTAACTTTCGTTTCTACTAAGTCTGTTTATTTGATCTCAGATTGCTGTTTCCGTCCTGGCTTTTTTCAGATCTCCACAGTAATGACTGTTCAGCTTTGTTCTAGGTTCTTTCCAGGACCGTGTCATTTGCCCATCAGAAGAACTTATTTATTTTGTCAGTGTTATAAAGGTTGCATAGCCAACTATCCTGTCCTGATAAATTCCCTGCATAGAGATGAAATCAAATGCTCTGTAGGCTATAACATGTGATTGATTCCCGTATCTTTCTAGTTTGGTAGGTGTGAGTTCACAACATCTTCGATTTAGTTAAAGTTTTAAGGAGTAGAGAGTAGGCTAGAGGATACTTCCTAGGTTTGAATATGAGAGAGATGTGGATACCATGAATAATTAATTGCAACTTGCAAGTTATTGAACACAAGCATGCAATTTTTTTTTTGGTGGGTGGGAGAAGGTTCAAGAGCTCTTAAGCTTTCTGATATCATGAGCTGGCTTTTTGGTTATAATTCTCCCAAATGCTTTATTACTTGGTATCTTGGCCTTCCACCAGCTCCCAGTAGGAATCATGTAACGCAGGTACATAAGAATAAGGCTATGGAGTATATTGAATGTGAAAATCTTATTGGAAGGGAATGTGAAAATCTTATTGGAAGGCATGGGACTTGAATTCCACATTGAAAATATGGGATTCATGTGGAGTTTATAGAGTCCTTGGACTTTCTAACTTCATAAGTTAATTTTTGGGATATGGTTCTCAAAAATATTTCTCTTAGGTGCTAAAATTTGTTTACTCTTGATCATTGCTATTCAACCTTAAATTCTTGGCCTTTTGCTAATGGTCCCTCCGTTCTTTTTTTATAAACAAAATTACCTAACTTTTATATTCCAATAAAACAATTTTAACTAATATATGTCTTCATTTTCCCCCCCTTCTTTCCACTTCTACTCTCAATTAATGCTCACCATTTTCTGAACTTTACTCCAATGTGGGCCAAGCATTTTTGTGCATTGATTAGGGGCATTTTAGGAAAAAATATTAATTACTCAGTCTACGAATTGTGTTATATATAGGAACACTATACCTTCTAAAATTTTGTCTTTTAATTAGGAACAGAGGGAGTACTTAGATGTTAGAACATCTATCTTCTTAGAGGTTCATTCAGTGTGGCACAATGCTATTTTATTTTCTAAAGAAGGAAACCCTTTCATTTTAAGAAATATTGATTGCAGAAAAAAATAGTTAGTAGCTCAGACCTCATTTTGCAATAATCTAGTTGATCTTTTGTCTTTAAGGGGAAACAAGTTAGCTATTGGGGTAGGAGAACTAACTAACTTACAGTCTCCATTAAGTATTCCATACCATCTTAGTCTTCATCTATTGAACCCTATGGAGAGTTGATGCCCCTCTGGCTACAATCTCCAAAAGTTAACTTGGAGACGCTTCAGTTAGCTTTCTCAGCATTCAGAACTTTTCACTGCTCAGCCTCTACAGGCAGCCCTTTCCAAGGTCACCAACCATCAAACATTGATACCAATTGTGGTTATTCAAGTGGGTGGGGAATTATTGCCCAAAAAGCTAGCTATTGATGTGGGAGAATCAAGTCACTTAAATATCTTGTTGAGCATTCTTTATTATTCAATCTGGGACTTGGGGCATCTTGCGTTACCTTAGTCTTCACCACTTTTCAACATTCTATCATCGTCTTTTGGGACTTAGCTAGTTCCAGAAGGTTGATTTTGATCTGTAGTGTTATTCTAAATCAGCAATTAATTGCATTGTTTTGTTGCATATTTAAACCTGAAACTCTACAAGAGTGTCTGCCTTTTGTTCAACCCATAAAACTGTGTCGGTCTGCGATGATCTTATTATTAGAAGAAAAACGAAATGAATACTAATATATATACACACACTCTAGTTTTTCACTTGGGATAGTAGTTGAGTAGTAAAATTCACTAATGCCTTGTGCAAAGATTTTGTGGCGTCACAGAAAGAGTAAATGAGCTAGAATTTAATATGTAAGTGACTAATTGGCTTTTATTTCATATCCCCTTAGCTTTGACTTTATAAAGTTGTCTGTTTGAGTTCTCATTTCCAATCTTCCTTGACAAAGATGCGGAGAAAACTACTTGCTTGTTTCTGTTTCTTCATGCAGGATGGAAGGTCAAAACGGCCCCAGACTATGATCTTCCTGATCAATCTGTAGGATACCAGGTACAGGCGGAAGATCAATCACATGAGGTAGCTTTACGTAATAAAGGACAAAAAGAAACATCAGCCCTTGGCTTATTGGCATCAACATATGGAAATTCGTCTGATTCAGAGGAAGACCAGGGTGACCCGGATATTGCAGTTCGTGATAATGATTCTAATGTTATGAACAGTCCATCAGGTAGTATATCTCAGAATCTGTCTAGCTTGCCTTCTCATTTCCAAGATTGCAATGCAAGTGCAGTCGGGGTTCATGTTGATTATGAGCAAAAAGCAGACTCAGAAGGTTGTGATGCCACTTCAGGGACCGTGTTGAAGAATACGAGCTGTACCTTAAATTATTCTCAAGATGGTCGTGAGGCTGAAACATCAATGCTTCGTAACTCTGGTTGTCCCATTGATAATAGTAGTGCTTCATTGTTGCCACATTCTGACGAAGATTCATCTAGATTGCATGTCTTCTGTCTAGAGCATGCTGCTGAAGTGGAGCAGCAGCTTCACCCGATAGGAGGAGCACACATATTACTCCTTTGTCATCCAGGTGTGCTGTTTGGTGGATTAACCTTTAGCATATTCATGTTTGTTTCTTACATCTATATTAATTGGTTAAATCAACTCATTGCTGCTTACTAAGCTCTATGTTTTTGGGTCATTTTTTCATTGAATCATGATTTATCATGTTAGTCACTAGTTTTCCTCTCATTTGCTAGTTATTTATGATTTTTTTTTTCTACAGATTATCCCAAGGTAGAGGCTGAAGCAAGAAATGTGGCAGAAGAACTGGGTATTGATGGCATATGGAAGGATCTTGATTACAGAAATGCCACCCCGGAAGATGAGGAGAGGATCCAGTCGGCACTGGATAGTGAGGAGGCTATTCCTGGAAATGCAGATTGGGCTGTAAAGCTGGGAATCAATCTCTTCTATAGTGCCAACCTTAGCCGCTCTCCTCTCTACAGTAAGCAGATGCCTTATAATTCTGTCATATACTGTGCATTTGGCCGTAGTACTCCAGCAAACTCAACCACAGAACCCAAGGTTTACCAAAGAAGGTCCAGCAAGCAGAAAAAGGTGGTTGCTGGAAAATGGTGCGGTAAAGTTTGGATGTCCAATCAGGTCCATCCCCTTTTAGCTAAAAGGGATTCTGAGGATGATGATGAGAAAATCTTACATGAGTGGTCGTTGCCTGACAAGAAAATTGAGAGAGAATATGTTTCGCTGCTAGAAAATTTCACTAAGAAAAGGAAAATGACTGTGGAGGGTAGAAAAGCCTGGAAAGCCAGTTTTGCTGAGGGAGAATATGTTTCAGATAATTCAATTGAAGAGAAATACAATCCGCAGCAAAGGACATATTCTAGAAGCAAGCAAGCCATATATTTTGACAAAGATGATGCAGCATCAGAAGAGGATTATTCTCCTCTGCAGCAATATAGAAAACCTACAAGAAAGCAAGCCAAATACAGCGAAAGTGATCAAGTTTCAGATGATTCAATGGATGATAATGCTAACATGCAGCATGGAAGGAATTTAAAATTCGAAGAACCTAAATTTATTGACAGTGATGTTGTCTCAGATGATACAATGGGATATGATTCTGATTCACAACTGAGGAGAGAGCTTAGCAACAAACGAATTGAAGACTCTGAAAGAGATGGAATTTCAGAGGATTCGATGGGTGGTAGTTCTCTTAAGCGGCGGAGGAAGACTTGTAAAAGCAAGCCAGCGAAATATTTTACTAAAGATGTAACTTCTGATGACCAAATGGAGGATCATTTTCGGAAGCAGCAAAGAAGGATTCCTAAAAGCAGACAAGCCAAATACCTTGATGCAGAAAATATCATGGTATCTGATGACCAAGTGGAGCATCGAATACATAAGCAGCAACGATCTAAAGGCAGGCGAGCCAAATTCCTCGCTGGAGAGGATATTACATCTGGGGACCAACTGGAGGACCATTCTGGCAAGTGTCATAGGAGGATTCGTAAAGGCAGACAAGGCAAATGCCTCGTTGTGGAAGATATAATGTCTGATGACCAATTAGAGGATCACTTTCAGAAGCCACCTGGTACTATTCCAAAGAGCAGGCAAAATAAACGCAAGAATAAAGTTATGGTTGACTCATCTGATAACTATTCTCATCTGCTGCATAGAACTCCTAAGAGGAAGCCAGTTAAAAGCATGAGTGAAGAAGACATAAACTCTGATGATCAAATGGAGGATTCGTCTCATCAGCAGCGAAGGAGGGTTCTTCGAAGCCAGCAATCTAAATTAGAGGCGCAACAAGAAATGAAACAATCTAACTCTTGCCATGTGAAAGGACAGACATCCCGGCCTCTAAAACGGGGTGCTCAGCTGCTAGTAAAACCAAAGACTTCTCAGAAAATGAAGCAGCCTCCTCGAGTGCAGAAAATTCATCCTAATAACTTCAGAGATTTTAACTTATGTTCAGAAGAGGAGGAGGAAGGTGGACCTAGCACACGCCTTAGGAAGAGAGTACCAAAAATTGAGGGGTCTGAAGCAAAACCGAAAGAAAAGGTAACCCAAAGGAAGAAGGTGAATAATTCTACAGCTTCCAAGGTTTCCAAAACGAAGGATGAGGAAGCAGAATATGATTGTGATATTGATGGGTGCACTATGAGTTTTAGCTCAAAACAGGAGCTAGCAGTGCACAAGAGAAACATTTGTCCTGTAAAGGGATGCGGGAAGAAATTTTTCTCACATAAATATCTGGTGCAGCACCGTCGAGTTCATGAGGATGACCGCCCTCTGAGGTGTCCTTGGAAGGGCTGCAAGATGACCTTCAAGTGGGCATGGGCACGTACTGAGCATATTCGAGTTCATACCGGGGCTCGTCCATACGTTTGTGCTGAGCCAGGGTGTGGACAAACATTCAGATTTGTTTCTGATTTCAGTCGCCACAAGCGAAAGACCGGCCATTCAGCAAAGAAGAGTCGTTAATAGCCAAATGGAGTAGATGTTCCTTAGCATGTTTTATGAATTTATGAGTCCAAATTGTTCAATTGACAGGGTTAGGACTAGATTTAGAATTAGAATATCCCTGCAATTGCCATTTGTAGTAATTCCTAATTGTGTTCTTTCTCTGGGTATTTTGTACCTATTTGTTTATTTCAAGTAGAGCAATTGCTTGGATATGTAAACACGCAAATGCGAGAGCCCACGTTTGTGCTATGATGAATTTCATGCAACAATCCTGCATGATGCATGTTTCATCAAAGGCTGTATTCTGAGATCTGTACTTGATCTCTCGTAACGCCCATTCATGAAAAGGATGCGTTCTCTTTTGTTTTCTCATCTTGATTTGACATATTAATTGATAATTAACTTTTGTTTTTGTACCAAAAAAAAACTAATGGATAATAAAAACAATTATTTCTTTTCTTTTTTGCCAGAAAAACTTAATATCGCCAGTAATATGATATTTTGTCAATAATATTGTAGTCTATGGATATAAAAATTTGGTATTTTGAAATAGGAGATTATGAGTTAAATTATATTTTGTTAATATCAGGCCGTCAGTTTTATTTTTTTAAAACACATTAAACAAATTATACATAATATAATTTTAAATGAATAATATATAAAAGTTTTATCGTTCTGCATGGTATGCTCGATGATCAATTTATCGTACCCATTCTGCTAAAAAAATGCCGGCAATGTGTGGAAAGTTTATTTGAAAAAAAGTACATAGACGTATAAGTCTTGTATATTTATACGTGAATTAGATAGTTCAAGAGTTCTCAAAATTAAAATAAAATGCCAACACTCATATAACACACACATGTTAAATCTACTAAATGTCATAGAAAAAAATAAATTAATTAAATGCAATATATATCAAATCAAATAATATGCTAGTAAGTGATTTGAGGAAATTACCAATATTAGTTCGCTGCATTAAATATTAATATTATTAGCATTTAGCAGAGTGATATTGTACATTCAACTTGCATGAATTCATATAATTATATGATAATTGATAAATAATCCCCATTACAAAAAACAGGTGTTACGATTTGCTTGTTCCACTTGGATGATGTAAAAAAAAATGTGGACATGTGGGAGGATAATGTACTTTGTAGCTTATACTCTGATAATACAAACACTATTTTATCCCATCAAATTAAAATAAATGAATTTTAAAGTATTAATAATATTAATAAAAATTTATTATACAATAAATAATATATAAAAAGTTCACATATATTATCTTATCTTATTTGATTCAATATAGATAAGCATGCAAATTTTATCCTTTTCATTATCGATATTTTTAACTTATTATTAAATTTTAAAAACTAAAATTAGTATTTTAGTAATTTGTAGTACTCATCATCAAATTACTAGAGTATTTTGGATTTATTACTTAAATTTTTTGGCATAAAGATTTATTACTTAATTAATGATAAGGATTTGCGTCTGATTTTAACTTTCAAGATAATTCTCTGCTCAATAATCAGAATAAGCGGTGTATTTTCCGAAATTGGAACTCGGCCATCAACGAAACTTACGAAGCTCTTTCTCCAGCTAGGGCACGACGACGTGGGTAAAATTTCAATTTTACAGCTTAGTTCGAAGAAGTTTCATGGCAATTCGATGCGGTTACACTAACAAATACACCGTATAGAAATACGCACAAGCAGTAGAAACATGCGAGACACACCATCGTAAAAAAGAAACACGCCAGATCACCTTTTTGTTCACACTTCCCTTCTGGTTTTGTTATTCCCTAAATTATAAAGCTTTTTCCTTTCACTTGTGCCCCTTCTCCTCTGCTCTTTCCTATGTTCTTTATAGTCTTCTCCATTATTAGGGTTTGAAATTGAAATGTGGGGGGAGAATGGAGTCTGCTGAACCCGAATCAACTGCAGCTTCGAATTCCAACGAAAACCCAGAATTGGGCTTTCGCTCGGCCTCATCTTTGCCTAGTTCTGATCACGCTTCGGAAACCTCAGATCTTAATCATCAGGCTGAGGTCGACGCCCTTAATGGGGAGTTTAGAAACAAGTTGATTTTGAAGGATAAGGATGAAGAGGTAGAGACTGTGAACAAGGATTATGAATTTGATGGTAGTGCGGAAGTGTCTGATAAACACGGTGCTGAGGAATCTTATGAGGTAGATGGGTGGGGTGAATATAACGATAATTGGAATGAAAATGAGGACAACAATTGGACTACGAATGTGAACGAGAACGAGAATGATGAGGATGGTGGAGATTATGATATTGCTGTCCATGAAGTGGAGATAAAGGAAGAGAGAAGCGGTGATAGCAACCACCAGTACCCAGTGAGGCCCGAAGCAGAAGATTGTTCATTCTATCTGAAGACTGGATCTTGCAAATTCGGATTCAATTGCAAGTTTAATCACCCTGTTAATAGGAGGAAAAATCAGGTATAACTGTCTTCCTTCATTCTGCATATAAATATATCTCCGTGGCTCCGTGGGTATTACATTTTGAAACTACACTAAATAATTCACTTGTGCTGACGCAATCTCCCCACATAAAGTTTCTTTTGTGTGTTTCTATAAGCATTGCAGTTAGTGGAATGGCTGGATTCAGGAGAAGGCTATTTTTATTTTGCTGAATATACTATGTTTTATTGAAGGGACTGATAATTATTGTTCACCATGTTTGATTTTTAGTAGCCTCTTGTTATTTTTGAAGAATCAGCTGGGCAATATTTTTTTTTTTAAATATCAATCGAAGTTTCTTTTTCCTTCATAGCTTTGTTTAGTTATTTCTGCAAGGTTCAAACTTTTTCCCTGTTTCAGTGGGTTATTGAATGTAGCAATCTCTATTTATTTTTGAGGAAAAAAGAAGATATTATCTTTAAAAGGGTTGGGTGTTGATGATTTATGATCTCTTGGTCATCAATAACAATACACCTTATACCCTGTTATGCTAAGAGTTTATTCTATTCTATCTTATGATGCTTTAACTCAATTGAAGGCCTGTAAAGAGAAGTCAGGAGAGAGAGAAGAATCAACTGATAGATTGGCGCAGGCAGAATGCAAGGTTATTGTCAACTATTTTGTTAAATAGATTTTAGTCATACCATTAAGGAACCTCTTTTCAGCTTGTACAGTTTTAGTCATTGCAAGCCTAATGCTGGCATACTAATGATAAAAGGGCAGCTCCATGCAAAATGTTCCCACTAGGTGGGGTTTGGGAATATATGTGCGCAACCTTATCCCCGCAACCGGAGAGGCTATTTCCAGGATGCAAATAATAAGAATAATAACACTCATTTAGATTGATTATTTCTGTACGTTTTTTTCCTTGAGACAATCATGCTAATAACAAGTTTTTCCCCTTTGATGTTATGACAGTATTATCTATCGTCAGGAGGTTGTAAGTTTGGAAAAGCTTGTAAATATAACCATTCAAAAGGAAAATGTTCAGTAGCGACAGTTCTAGAGCTTAATTTTCTTGGTCTGCCTATTCGTCTGGTATATAATCTCAATATCTTATCTATCTATCATTTATTACTAAACTTGTTTGCTTTTGTTGTTTAATATATGATATCATTTGCCTCTTTCTGCTATTTTTTAGATTACTTATTCCGTGAGATTTGAATAAGTTTGTTGTTTACAATAGGGGGAGAAAGAGTGCCCTTATTACATGCGTACTGGCTCTTGTAAGTTTGGAGCAAACTGCAAATTTAATCATCCAGATCCTACAGCTGTCGGAGGAGGTGATCTTCCTGCAAGATATGGTAATGGTGGGTCAATATCATTACAAGGTGTCTCACAGCCATCTGTACCCTGGTCTTCTCCAAGAATACTAAATGAAACTGCGGCTTTTATGCCAATGATGTTGTCACCTAGTCAAGGCGTTTCTCCCGGAAGTTCTGAATGGAATGTGTATCAGGTATATCATTACCAATAATCATCCAGTAAGGGACTTCTGATATATTATTACTATTATATTAGATGTTTAATTTACTTATTTTCTACATGCAATGCTATTGAGATTATCATTGTAGCTTGAGTATATAACTTATAGTCCTATGCTATGCGCTTCCATGTATTCTCGTTCTTTTCCTAAGCAAGTATACCATTCTTCCTATTGACTTTTGGTAAGTGGTTGTTTACTCTTTTTTGTCCTGTCTGGTTTTGTATAAAAGCCACCTGTCTACCTACCTGACCTACCTGAGGGGAGCATTCGCCCACCGGCATATGTTATGAACAACCCAGTGATTGAGAAAAATATTTATACGCATCATCAAAGGAAGATGCAGGTTGAAGAGTTTCCTGAAAGGCCCGGGGAGCCTGAATGCAGTTACTTCTTAAAAACTGGGGATTGCAAGTTCAAATCTAATTGTAAATTTCACCATCCAAGGAATCGGATTACAAAGTTACCCTCTTCTACATGCACCCTGAGTGACAAGGGTCTACCTTTGAGACCTGTAAGTTTTTATCCTGCTATTCCTTGTTCATACTCAAATTCTCTTTCCTGCAATGCTTCCTATCTACAAGAAGTTGAAGGGCATTACTTTCCTGGAACATTTGATTATGAATTCATCATTCAATGAAATTGATGTTTTCTTTTTGTTTTTTTTTTGGGGGGGGGGGACTATGCTGTTTCCAATTTTCCCATCTCTAAAAATTGTTGTAATTAATTTCTTACGTGGACATTTAAAAATTGATTCTGAAATCATCATGAAATGAAGTTGATTTTGAAAAAGCTAATGGGATAAGGTTGGTTGTTCTTGTTGTAAGTCCGTGATGGTCGAGAATATCCTTTGACGGAAAATTTTGCTTTCAATTTAAAAGGTGGTACGTGACTTAAATTTTATGGACAAGACTTGGGAAAATTTCCTTAGTCATTTATTATAAAGTTTTCTATATAAACATAATATTTGGAAAAAAAATTTCCCCCTAATGTGTGGTACATTAAAGATACTTGTGTTTCTGATTTTGGGAATACAAAAGACCTTAAGTTTAAATGTTCACATGGAGCCTAAAGATTCTCTTATTCCAGTATGGCATTTTGTGATAAATTGCAGGACCAGAATGTGTGCACGCATTACAGTCGCTATGGAATCTGCAAATTTGGACCAGCTTGTAAGTTTGACCACCCAATAAACCCATCGCCCTCTACAGGGTCTCCACTTGATCAGCAATCGTCGTACTCAAACTCTCCTAGACTTGAAGTGGGTGAAAATTGAGGGGCATCTTGGCAAATAATGCAATAATTTAGCGGCCTAAACATTTAAAGTTAGGAGCCTTCTAGCCTTGAGGATACGTTTGATCCAGAATTTGTAATTTCTTACCATAAATTATTTAACTTTTTTTGTTTGGTTCTGCTTCATGGCACGAACATTGCAGAGAATGGCAATATACAATGTTAAACAGGTGCTTTGTTACAGGTAATATCAACATCTGTAGATTATTCTCTGTTTC
This sequence comes from Leucaena leucocephala, assembly GCA_037074615.1. Lineage (NCBI taxonomy): Eukaryota > Viridiplantae > Streptophyta > Magnoliopsida > Fabales > Fabaceae > Leucaena > Leucaena leucocephala. The sequence continues at coordinate 22,033,733 of CM073538.1, read as the reverse complement.
TGTGGTTTTTTGTTCACCAGAATTAGTGTTGGATTTTATTTTGAGTTTATTTAAATAGGTGTGAATGTGGACTTTCTTGTTTCTGCTTTGTTATCTGCCAATGGAGTATAATAATTTTAGGTTCTCAGAAGTTATAACTGTGCTTACTTCAACAGAACTGAATCTGATGTTGGCGGGTGAAACGAAATGGCGAAATGAAATGAAAAGAGTATTTTATACCGTTACTTGTAAAAAATATTAAAAACAGATCGAAATTTCCAAGCATTAATAAGTATATGAATATAATAGATGCTGTAAACGAATTTTTCTTTTTCCTTTTTAACTAGCATCCCAAACGGGGCTAGTAATAATTTTTTATTAATTCATTAATTATTATCATTGTTTTGGCGAAGGGTTAATAGTTATTGGCACTGGTTTATAATTTGTGATAAAATATTCAAAGTCAATTTATACTTCATACCTTTAGGTGTAGCATTATAAACTTTGACTTTGATTAAATTCATTAGGGTATATATTAGATAGTAAAACCTATATTGATCTTTTATGCTTTTCCATGTAATTCTAAATCTGTCAAATTGTACCAAAGTATTCTTTTATAAGAACACTCCTCAAGTTGTAAATATAAAATTTAATTAATAAATTGATCTTAATCTTAAATATAAGATATATTTTTTAAATTTATTAACTTTTTTTGAAGTTATCTATATTAATGTTCTTTCAATAATAATTAAGTAAGAGAATAATAAAGAGAGTTAAAAGAAATAATTAAAGTACTTTAGAAAAAATATATTATAATAATTAAATTAATTTTTTTAATATAATTAAATTAGTTAAATATATTATATATTTAAGATTAAATAAGTACTCTTTTTAATCATCTAATGAAAAATACTTAATAATGTAATTTGATTCTATAAAGCAATAACCATCAATCCCTTCCCAAATAATTGATTTGACCGCCAAATCACCTGGAAAATGGGGATAGTGCAAAGGTGAGTTTCCCCAAAATAGAACTTGAGAATCCGAAACCACTTGCACAACTTGGTGAAATAATTTAGGTTCCATATTCATTTAAAGATGACCCCGGAATTCTAATCTTTTAACCTGTACTATATATATGAATGATCTAAATCTCATCTTAAGAATGATCGCGTAAGGTGAACAAATAGAAAAAACAAAACATGTTTCGCCTTGTTCAGAGAGACAAAAGCTAAGACCAAGGAAAAGGAAAGGAAAAAGCAATGGTGGTCACAAATCACAACACTCGCATTTCAATTAATTAAGGCCATTCCCACCGGCCACCACTTCATTTCTTTCTCATGTATTAAATATATATGTATTAGTTCACAAACGTCAAGAGGCTGAAAATAACCCCATGATCCGCACAATAAAATAATAAAAATAAATGATCATGCCTTGCTTCACAATGGCCTGTTTCATCACCACATATCACTTTTTAAGCAACTCTAGACTACACCACAGCAAAGCCACTTTCTCTGCATTCACAATTAATTAAGAGATATTAACTAAAGCTCAGACACATGTTAGAGGGTAGAATTAACTCAAGGAGAAATTTTTAATTCAGCTTAGTGTGGTAACTCAGAATTTTACCTTCTTAGGAATTTGAAACTTGTCATCATTGTCGGCATCAGATTTTCGTGGGGTTACAAAGGTCACTGCATTACCGTTGGTCTTCTTCTCATTTCTGGCCTTGTTAAATATAACAGTGAATCCTTCTGATGTAGCAGGGTTGTTCACGTCCCATTCACCAAATTTTGGCAATGCCCGACCATTATCCTAACCAAGAAAGTAAAAAGTTCCTTAAATATTTTTACTGTTTACCTTCAATGACTTCGTTCTTCATCTCAAAAACCAATAAAATATGTTACGGAGGGAACTTAAACTTCAAACATAAAAGAATGGCGACAAATGCAGTAGCTTCAACAAGAATGATGACAATAAAATTGTAGTTAAAATGTATTAAACATGCTCTTCTTTAAATCATGTACAGAAATTTAAACTTTGACAATAAACCTTTCAAATCTCCAAACCTGGGATTATACACATGCAATCGCTTATTATTAATTAATATATGTTATTTCACTAACAAAAGTGAACCACGTCAAATGATTAAAAGGCCAGAAGCCACACGTACAAGGGATTTATCTTCATAAAAAATGAAAATTTCCTGAATTAATTGAGATATCATCTTTTATTATTGAATTAATAGACTTATTAACGAGGAAGCACATTTACACTAATTGGAAAATTTATGAAAGTTCATTGTGAAATTTTAATGCATAAGAAATGTCATACATTTCAACCTAACATTTTTCTTCAACACAGCAGAAGAAAAAAGTTTCAGCATACATAATTGTTCGGTTTGTCTAATCCATGTAAATCAGATGCTATCCAATATCACTAAAGAAAATTCAGCAAATACAAGAATTCAGACCGAATCAGAATTATCAAAATCACATGAAACTTAAATGACCAGTTCATTCTTATAGATATGCTATTGAAGAAAAAATTTGCCGTCAGTTATATATATATATATATATATATATATATATATATATATATATTTCTAAAATCAAATTTTAACGATCAAAATATATTAAATTATTAATTATTTAAGCTTCACAATTCAGCCAATAAATGTACAAATTGTAATTTTATGAAAAAAAAAACCCTTACATCTCGAGTCTTCTTTCACGACTTCAATAAATAATCAACAACCAAGTAACATCATCTAGAAAAGAGACCTGAATAAATAAACCCTTATCCATTGAAATAAAGAACGAAAAGCCTCTAGCATTTTGGATTCTAAGGATTCCTAATAAAATTGAACTGTAATCTCCAAGAATTCGAAAATAATAGCTTCATGTAGGGTAAATTCATTTTTATATCACCTGCACAGATTCAGATATTACGAGCAATTTATAACCGCATTATGAATTTTAATTACGCATGCCGAGGTAATCCTCTGCACAACAAAAAGAACTCAGCCTTGTCGACGAACTAAGATGTATAAACATGTCCATCTTTTTCTTTCCGAATACAGAAATAAAATCAATTGCAGGAAAAGGTGAAGAAATTACCGAAGCCATAGATGAAAATAGCGAGGCTTCAAATCCAGGGATCGGAAAGTAGGTGGAGAATGAGAGAGAACCATGCAAATGCCTACCGTTATATGTGTTAGAGAGTACGGGTTGAGCCAGAAAAATAAGGAAACAGAACAAGAAACTGTTGGCAAGGAGGGGCCGCTTGAATTGTCCTCTGATCGAAACCGTTTTTGTTTCCCGCGTTCTGCCGCTACTCTCCATCTTTTTTAAAATAATTGTTTTTTTATTATTATTTTTGTATTTTTTTTAGTTAAGAAATTACATTCCGCCCATCATATTGAAGTTTACACTTTCCAACAAAATTTTGAAAATTTATTTTGGGGTAAAATCACATCAAAACACCGAATTTTAAAACGTTATGATGGAATAGATGAGTCAGAATCTTAAAATTTACTTTTAACTTCTGAAGACTTTGATGATAACTTCAAAATAATATATTTGTATAGGTACCTGTTTTAATCTGTGCAATGTTCGTCAACATAGAGGATTTTAAGAAATCCATTACCTAAAAGTAATATACTTGAACACGTCTGGAAACATTTAAATTGTAATTTTGAATAAAAACAAATAATTCTGTATATTCCTTCAATTTCATGTATTCTTTAAGCATCAGATAGGAATTTAACACAAGTCAAGAAATTGTATTCCTTACCATATAATTTCCTCTCTGAAATTGATACAATTTAGCAATCTCCATAGGAATGGGTTGATTTAAACTTACCATTATCTTCATATTTCATATTCAAGTTCAAATATCCATGTACGAATTCTCATTGGTCCCTTCCATGTACGTACAATTCACGAGTGAAGTTAAAAATTTCAAGATATATTAACCAAGGTCCTTCCTGTCTTCATTAAAACCTTGTTAAAGATTCCCATTTTCCGTCAGTGTTTTTTTCCCATGGAGAGAGATGATATTTTGAAAAATAATAAATCAATCCAAGTTTTCCCATTCAAGTAGACATCTCTATTGTACCAACTTGTTGATTGAGATGTTAAACAATGAAAAAAAACATAAGTTCAAATCTTAAAGAACACACTTGTGAGACGTGTGGACTATTTACACTCTAAGTCTGAAAACTAATTCATCTCAAGGCGCCGAAAGTGGCATGGAAATACCCTTGATTGAATAATAAAAGGAAAAAAGTAGATAGCTCTGTCGTACAGAATGGGCGGGGAGAAGAAATTACTGCTACTCTTCTCAACTCGAATAATTTTGGACAAGACTATGCTCAAGATAAGCTACACAACAATGGAAAACTAATACAAAGAAAGACCTAATACAAATTCATACAGTAAATATACAATCATATCTGCAATTAGACACCCTGCTGGCCTGGCCTTAACAGTTTTAGGTGTCGACATTAGCTTTGTTTCCAGCAAGGATGAGGGAAATTTCCAAACCACGGCTAAATGCTTGATTGAAGAGAAGGCGAGATTGAAAGGTGGAAATGAATGGGAACCACGACAAAAATGCTATTGGTGCAAATATAATCATACCCATCCCAGCATCATACAATCTAGCAAATTCACGCACTGATTCCCACAAGCCAAGGCTCCAAACTATCTTCTTCCATGTAATTGCCAACTGCAAGAAAAGAAAATAAATCATGTAAATTTTAATATATATTTATATATATAACAGCAATGGTAGGATGCACCCAGGTAAAGGAAGTGAAGTGGTAATGAACAATCAAGAGATATGATATCAATAGTGCAGGAGGCAATAGACATTCAAAATGCAGCCACCAAAAAGACTATATTTCGAGTTACATGTACAGAATAAAAACTGTTCGTTGATGACTTTAGCGTGCTCTTAAAAATCAACTACCACAATTGCTCATGGACTTCTGATTCTATTCTGAACTATAATCGCAGTCACTTCTACTCAAGGTACCATGACTTAGAGCATATTTGGATATTTTTTGAAACCATGGTTTTGGAGAGAGAACCATCCAAACACCTCAAAATCTAATGATTGATTATCTATGCCAAAACCATGATTTTCTATGAAGCAAACTTTTTCTACTTTTTCATAAGCTATTCTCAATTATCACTTTTATCATTTTTTTTCCAAAAGCTATTCTCAAAAACCTAATCCAAACATACTCCTAGTACGAATACTAAAATTACTTGTCCTTTTGTTAGCAGTGGCATGGCATTAGGCCAGTGTAGGTTCGACTCAGAAAGATTGGCTGGGACCTAGACGTTATATCACCAATGAAGCAAGAGTTGAGCTTACACATAGTATTGCCCATCCAGTAGGGATAAATGCAAGGATGCTAGCAAAAAGGTCAGCTATAGAGAGATTGGTAAAGGCAACAACAAGGCACACGGCTGCAACAAGTCCTAATGCGGCAACTCCCTGCATAAATCGCATCACTAGCTGAAAGTCGGTTGATTTCTTTGGGCTGTAGGTAAAGATCTGCAAAGCAAAAAAATATTACAATAACAAGAAAATGGGACAAAAAGATTTAGGGAAAATAAAGCAAGATAGATTTGAACCAGTGATAAAACATGTAAAAAAGATATTGAATTACTTGACAAAGAAAACAGAAAGAATAGATTGGGAAATTAGTTCGAACCTTAAATATCAAGACTATGCAAACCAAGACAACCCAGGAGAATCCATAAACCTATGAAACAACCAATCATCAGAGTCCATAAATAAGAAATTTTTACATCAGCATTTAAAATATTAAATAAGCCTTCTTAGATGATTACAATATAATTAGTAGTTAAAGAATTTCATATTACACTTCATATTAAACTCCTAGAACTGACATGAAGTGGTAATTAAAATCTAATGCGTGGATGAAGAGAAGAAAGTTTACCGCAAGTGATGTATCTTTTCCTGTAAGGTGTAGCTTATACACTATACCATACTGAAACATGAAAAACCTTAAACTCAAAATGGTCTCTAATATACGGCCCCTCAAAGTGTGGATATGCACCTGCAGATAAAGAGAATTATACAAAAAAATTTAATCAAATTTTATTAGAAATAAGGAACATATAAGTTATGATGAATCACATCAAGGCAAATTGAGATAAGAGCAAATGTGAATTTTTTTAATCTTCACAATATATTAATATAAAATCAGTGAAAAGAGTGTTACACCAGTAAAATATTGTAGGAGATAAAATCAGTTAGTAAAGTTGATTAGTTAGAATGGAAAAACAGCTGTTGAGTTGGATTGATTAGAAAAATTCAAATACATCATTGGTTCCACTAGTGTCGAAATATATGACTAGTGCCCATTTTCTCCCTATTCTCAAAAAAACCCTACTCTACTACTCTCCCAGATACATCCACAATCCAATAACGGGATCATGCCTCACTTCAAGACTAAGTACCATGGTAATTTAACCCTACAGCTTGATGGCTTCAGTTCCTCCTGTATACTAAAGTTTTAAACTAACCGAGTTTTGACTTCGCTTGTTTGTGCTGCTCATACATGGATGGATTACGTTTCGTTACAACTATAATCAGGTTATAAGAGAAATTAAATAAGTTTTCAACGATCTCGTTTCTCCTCTCATTTAATCTATTATAATGATCTAACATAAGTTTTTGATAGGTTTTAGGCAACCATTTCGCTTGGCATCAACCACTGCACCTCTAATTTTTACTTTCTAAAGGATTACTTGACTGTACATATAGATAAATAAATACATGAATATACAAGTACACACACACCACTCATATTTGCATCTTAAAATTTTAGTTAGTTGGATTTCTATATTTATGTGTTTGCCAAGCTTCATTATTATATTCTTATCATTTCTTCCCCTCTGTTCTGTTTCAAAGAATACCATACATCTGATTAGTTTTCTTTTCTCTCATCGTCTGGCATCATATAAATGACCCCGAATAAAACAACAGTAAGTGGCAAAATAAATGAGAACCTGTTCTTCATCCCACCAAGACTCCCAACTATTTTCTCCCTTGACACCTACTCCTCCTCTGTAAAGAAGCCAACTTGTCCAATCATCAAAATCTTCCACAGTCCTGTCGAATGCATAATTTTTGGGAGATGTCAAGATCTTTTTCAAAAAATTAAAAAAAAAAAGGATTTGTTGATGACACAAACAGAAATCAATCAAGATGGAGAAATATTACATAATAAACCAATGGAAATAATTAATTTTAAAGGCAACTTACTTTTGCCACTCAAAACCAGAGGGATTGAAAATGTATGGAGCAAAAAGCCAGGAGATGACAAGGAACCAACTGCTAAAGGTTAGCAGAACAAATGTAACAGCACCTCCCCTTGTATACCCATATGCAATGTAGACTATTAGAAGCAATGCTACTTCGAGCCTGTTGCACATCATATACAAGTTCATTCTAGATCCCCAATTCCTTCAACAACAAACAAGAGAAAAAGAAAAACTACTAACAAGAAATGAATATTACTCACGCTTTGACAAAGTGGCTCCGTGAATATAGTCTATAATTTTCAGCAAACTTTATGTGACGGACAACAAAGCCTCTACCAGTTGCTCGGTACTTTGGTTAAAAAAGAAAAGAAAAATTACTCAGGCTGTGAATTTCATAGAAATACATAGCCATACGTAGTTTCAATTTTTTGAGGAAATAACCATAAAACACACCTTTGCACCCCCGTGCAGTATAGTACGCCCAAAATAATGAGTTTTAGTTCCCAATGAGAATGTGAAGAAGACTGAACACAACTGAAGTTGCATGGTAATGAAACTGAAAACAGCCTGGAAATAATTTCAAGACAAGGTAATTAATGGATAAGAAAATAATCATAATTGTTAAGGAAATTAATTTGAAGGTGAACTTACCTTCAGCAATCCTAATTCAAGTATAAAACCCATTATCATTGGGATTGCAGTGAAAATTCCAATCTGGACCAAAAATTGAGCATTCAGAGCTACATCGAGTGCTGTATTACCCAGCCTTCTTGCCTGCTTTGAGATTTGTTCATCAAGACCAGAGAAGGCCTGAAAGAGATAGAGACATATATCATGCTCATGTTAATCCCAAAGTAGAGGTATAACTAGAGACAAGTGATAAACTGATTCCTACATAATCAATTGCCTTCATACAAAGACCATGAGGTTGTTTCCCAGAGAGATCTGACTATAACATGCAAAACCCAATATACTCTTTGCCTTCATGCAGTAAATGAAGTTACAAATGTGAAAAGGGCCAATATAGGTATTTATGCAGATTACAGACCAGCATGCATGCTAGTAGTTGGTGTCGGGAAATTTTTTAAATTTCACAAAATCAAAGATTGAGAATCATATTAAAGGCGGTGCCCAGCACCATGAACTTCTATAGCCTCCTTCATTTCATCTTGCTATAGGTTCAGAATGTATGACCAATGACATCTAAAAAGGAATTGTACCATAGACGCAACTTTCACATAACATGAACAAGTAAAATCACCCGAAGAAATAATATTCACTCCTCAAAATTTGTTAATATCACATCAGGTGTAATGATTAACAATTCAATGTCGAGAAAATCCATATTAGAGTATTTTCTTTCTAACCATGCTCAATGAGGATAAAAAAATAAAGAATATAATGATGAAAAGGTGTCACATGTCCATGCTCAATTCCATGAGTACAGGAGCAAATCAATACAGAATCAAAACAGATATTGTGCCAAACGCAAAACAGAAAAGAAATTGAAAAATATCTAAGACTTGAGAATAATAATGAACCAATTAGACAGTAAATTAGAACACTAATGAGCCTAAGAAAAGGAGCCCATATACTCGCCAATAAGTATGATAACCAGTAATTTGTACTATAAGACACATGTTATAAGAGAAACTTTCTCACGATTGTAGTATACTAATGGTTCTAAAATGGTGGCAAGTAAAAACGAAATCAGCTCCCCATGCTAAGAATTTTTGACAGTGTATATCAAAATATTTGACAAGAATATCTATAGAATCACAAGACTGCAATCTCATTTATGTCAAGGAATTTTCTTGGTGATACAAGAAATTCATTTAAACAAATTAGCAATCATAAACAGCATGAAAACAATCATCCTCCATAGACAATGACTGATGTAAGATGAAAAGATAGTTCTTCAACTTTTATCAGCTTACCAGGTATACTCTTCCATACAAGAATATGTACACTGTGAGGACTGTCATCTGCATGGAAAAAGTTTTTGGAGAAATCATGACACTACTGCTAATCAAGAACAAATTTTATAAAAGAAACGGTTTGTGTGTATACCATGGTGCAAACATAATAACCAACAGTTGTGTAGAAGAAGGAAAGCATTCTGAAGAAATCAAAAAGTTGTCCCAGTCTATAAACGTCCCTACTAAGCACTTGCTCTCCATTACCACCTGCAACTTTGCCTTCGAAAAGAGCAATCTGGTTTAACCCAACATCCCTTCCTTTTCCAACCTACAGAAGGAGGCAGTAAATAGTAAATGAGGGAAGATTATTGTTGCAGTAGTTTAAAATTAATTATTAATTAATATTATATTTTGTTAGTTATTTAATTAATTATTTAAAATTAAGTTTAGATAATATTTAGGATCAGATTTAAATATTAAATTATCATGTCTTAGAAGAATAAATCTGATATATTAGGATTATGATATATTTTAGATTTAGCCTATTAGCTTATATTTTTGCCTATATAAAAACTTATTTGTATTCTCATTTATTAAAAGGATTAACAACACTTTGAGATTTTATTTTTCTTCTACTCCTAATCCTTCAAATTTCCTAATAGTATCAACAATGATGTCTTTCGTTAAGTTTGTAACTTTATCTTAAGATCCAGATTTAAGATCCAATCAACTTTAGTTCAATAGTCACTACTGGTTTAAAGATTCAAAATTCTAGTTCTTCTAGAATGATGTTGCTCACATCCAAACTACTTCCAAACTTAAGAAGAGAGTTAAGAAGCACAAGTATTCAAACTATAGATCCAGTTTCAGGGGAGTGTTGAGATACGCTAGTTTATAATTAATTATTAATTAATATTATATTTTTTTAGTTATTTAATTATCTAAAATTAAGTTTGGATATTATTTAAGATCATATTTGAATATCATCATAGAAGAATAAATGTGATATTAGGATTATAATAGATTCTAGGTTTAACCTATTAGCTTATATTTTTGCCTATACAAAAGCCTATTTGTATTCTCATTCATTCAAGGATTAAATAATATTTTGAAACTTTATTTTCCCTCTACTCTCAATCCTTCAAATTTCCAAATGTTCTTATCAGGCCTCTAACATGGAAGTTCTTTGTCAAGTTCGTAACTTTGTCTTAAGATCCAAATTCAAAATCCAATCAATTTCAGTTCAATAGTTATTGGTTCAAGGATTTAAAGTTATGATTCTTCTATAATGATGCTACTCACATCCAAACTGCCTCCTAGCTTGAGGGGAAGTAATGAGAAGCACATGTATTCAAGATGTAGATCCAACTTGAGGGGGAGTATCGAGATGCAGTAGTTTAGAATTAGTTATTAATTAATATTATGTTTTGTTAGTTATTTAATTAATTATCTAAAATTAAATTTAGATATTATTTAGAATCAGATTTGAATATTAAATTATCACATCTTAGAAGAATAAATCTAAGATATTAAGATTATGATAAATTCTAGGTTTAGCCTATTAGCTTACATTTTTACCAATATAAAAGTCTATTTATATTCTCATTCATTAAACAGATTAATAACAATTTGAGGCTTTATTTTTCCTCTACTCCCAATCCTTCAAATTTCCACAATTATGCAAACCTGCAACCTGAAACTATTCATTGTTCCCAGTTATATTCAACCTGAATGTATTCATGGTGCGTTACATTCCCCTGCCTCAATGTAGAGTTGAAACCTGCAATATGAAAATATTATTTAAGCTCAATATGCCAGATGACTGAATTATGTTCCTAAGCATCATAGCTAACAACCAAAGGTTATAGAGACAAGCCAGAAACACTTTCACGTCTGGTAATAAATGCATGTCAAGTATAAGTCATGCTTTTGGTAGATGGCTATGCCACATGCGCAAGTAATGAGAGGCTTGTCAGCTTCTCACAGTCATTCAATGATATAACAAAAGACTAGTCATTGAACCTATAAGCACTGAAATGGGATAACATGGATACAGAATCTATATAAAAACCTGGAAATGTATGCTCTGGACCAGTGATGACAGGGGTCCCATAAATGCATTGCCAAATCAAAGGGATATGACAGATTTGGACAGAAAATATGGGAAGACTTCTAGAAGATTAAAAAGTCACAAAACTACCAAGATCTACAGACAGATGGCAAATATCACTCTTTACTCACCAGAATATATATCTTCACTAATATTAATTACACGTGATGCCTTACTAATGCCTCCTCTAGTAATATGGAATATTCGGTCAAAAACATCAGGATGTCCATAGTGCATTCGAACTCTGCAAGATTTGTATCCAACAAGAGTCATCGACCAATGTCTACAAGTTATAATGCCTTAACTGATTATAAAATGGGAGCTTTTGACAGTAGCGCCATAAAATGTAGAATATGCAAGCTAACTCCAGATCAAAGTTCAATGGTCTAAATGGAAAACAATCCACATCATATCAAAGAAGAATTACAAGATGGGAGAATAAACTTCACGGAAAGGATCATTGAAAGATGCTGTTAAAATGTACACATCAATGAGTTTCATACATTTCATCTACTAGATTCTTTACATCAAATACAACTCACTTGAGAGGATATGCTAAAACACGCTGGCCCAAAGTTACAAAGCTAGTTTCTTGATTTGACATGAACCAGGCCAAGGATGAGACACTGCAGAGGTATCATACATGCATTTAGTAAGCAGGACAATTAGAGCAATAAAAGCAAAATGGCATCATTTTCATTTTCAAAATCTAGTAGGCCAATGCCAAACCTTCCAGTAAAAACATTCTCTCTCACTCCAAGAATAGTTGGGGGCCGTATGCCATGATCGCCACGGAATTCTTCAAGAAGATTTCTCAATTTCATTGTCTCTTCCAGATAATTATCCTGTGCAACAAAAGAGATCAAATCAAAATATTTTCAATTTTCTTTTCTATAGTCATTCATTCATTGCCGCCCACATGCACACACCGAGAACAAGATTAAAGAATAATTAAGTAAAAGGAGAATCCCGGAGTCCCCTGATAGGGTACTAGTAATTATACGAGTTACATCAGGATAGAATTGACGGTAAAAAGGTTGACAGTTATTTGAAGAAATCCTTCAGATTATTATGAGGAATCTATTGGTAAGATCTCATGTCACTGATTCTAGAAGATTTGAGCCATTAGGATTTAATGCTTTATTATTTATCTTATTACCAAATTCTGTCCTGCTTGCCAGAATCACTGTTTTCTAATTTATTGTTCCAGATTCTCTATCTGAAATCCCTCATTCTTCCTCCTCCTTATGCAGTATTGAGTAGCAGGATCGTTGCTGCCAATCCTATGAGAATTATGCACTAATGGGATCCAAGTAACCGTATGAAATTAACAGTAATTAAATCTATTTTAGAAATCTAAGAATACACCGATATTATGTCAAATATTCAAAATACTCCCCTCTTCTGTGAGACCTCACAATCAATGGGAACAAATTACTGGAAATGAAAGGACTGCACACTGACACACAAAGCTCACTAACAACAAAACGCCCTGAAAACAAAAGAAAATGACGGAATACCTTTCTCCCAAAACTGGTGTTTCAGAGACCAGGTGCTCTCCATCACAACCACACCAAAATCTGCCTGCTCCAGAACAAATCTCTAAACCCCCTTAATAAAACTCTCCAATCACACAAACAATTTCTCCCTCATCAAGCTCACCACACTCACAGCCCATGTGAAACTCTCAGCACCCAACTCACTTTCTCTTCCCTCTGGCCAGCCCATTGTACTCTCTTGCCGTAGCCCTTTGAGAACTTAGGCTGAAAGCTATAGGTCCATTATGTACCTTTTCTTTGAATAAACAAATTAGACCATCATCTTCTGATTTAGCTCATGGTATTAGAGAAATCTCAAGCTTATAACCCATAAGAATGATCTCATTTAAGTGTCCAATTGGCCACTGTATCTTTGACCTGAATAACTAGAAAAGTTCAAGCACCAGCGCGAAAGGGAAAAAGACAAGGGAAAGACGTAGTAGAAGTGGGCAAACTAAGGAGGCATACTATAAGCTTCATAGAAAGTCAACCAACCTCAAACCAAGGCCTAAGTTGAAGCTACGGTGTATTTGGATGCCAGTAACGACAAATCAGAGGCTGGTGTAAAATTCCGCAGAGAAGTAATGGAATTGTTAAGGTTGCTAGACAGACATGACCAGCATGTCAAGCACCACGGAAAGGTTTTCAGAGCAAGTATCTTGGCTCAATCAAATAATGCATCCACTACCCTAACCACCCAAGTCCATCAACACTATGGGTACCATATGACTGGTAACGCATCTACTTTGACAATTTATAATGGAACCTTTACAATGTCCATGTAAATTAATTGGTTTGTGTCCTGATAAAATCAGGCATATTAATTAGAAGAGCCACTGTACTTAATTGAAAACAATCCATTAATAACCGAATCTGTTGAGGTGTTTAACTTGTGCATCAATGTTACAAGGGTTTAAATTTTAAGTTTTATCAATATATCAGTTGTACTGAACACACATATGTACATCAGTTCGACACGGTTTAAATTTTAAGTATTGCAGACAACTAGAACTTAATCAGCTTCCTGAATTCGTCACGATTACAGAAAAGGCTCCAACCACAACCTTATATGCAAAATGTGTGAGAGGAAGGGAGGGAAGGTCGGAGAGATTCAAAACAGAGAATTGCACTAATTCGGGTGAGCTATGTGGATATCTCAATTTTATTTATATATATTTTGATTTAGAGTCAGCTGATTTAACATTTTTGAGGGATTGACCAGCAGACTTCTTGCCATCTCTCCCTTTGCACTTCTTCCATAAATGAATAAGAAAAATCAGAGCAAGTTCACTCTGAAAATTTACATCATATCCGAGCCCAACAAAGGAAGGTTGAAATCTTAAATGATCTACATCATGGGTGTGCGTGTACGAAGTTTAAAATCTCAAAGCGTGAAAGAAACTCAAGTAAACGACAGAAAGAAAACTTATTCTTTATTCTTTCCTTTTGTCCATCAATTATTTTTCATACTATTTCCTGCAGATCAATCCATTATTGTACAATATGCGAGTAAACAGGGGTCATTTTTCTATAATTACCAGCTCACAGTAAAAGAGTAATAGATAACAAGAAGACAAATTTGTACCTGGTTCATGTCAATTGTTTGGACAGCATCCCCACGAGTAAAAATTATAGCATGGTTTTGGTTTTCAGGCTTTCCTTCACCAAGCTTCGGATCCCCTGGAAGTTTAATAGAATATATTTCCTATGCACAAGAAGAAATGCTTAGAAGCACCCTTGATGACAACTCAGTTCCAGGGCCCGAAAGAATGGCTATCTCAAAAATCTCAAAGAGCAATGATTAACATGCCACGAACAGGCAAAAGACTAAACAGGACAGAAACATCAAAAAACAACAAAATGCACAGCTCCAGAAGAGCAGTCATATTCACAATGACCTTGAATACTACTGACTGACAAAGTATTCTCACTTTTTCTTTCTCTGTTTTCGTTTCAATAGGAATGATGATAAGAGAAAACAATACAACCAAGGAGGGCAAGGAATACGCAAAAGTAAGCAATTCATGTCTTGAAAGTGTTTGCCAATACCTTTGTAAATCCACAGGGAAGTATCCTCTAAGACTGTTAAATAAAAACATATATTATGAAAATAAAAGATATCCTTATTAAAAAAAAGATAAAATAGAAAGATTTCAACAAAGCAATTAACCAAAGATACAAAATTCAAGAATTACCAGTAATTTATATTTAAAGAAATTTACTGCACACAATCTAATATAAAAACCTCAGAATAAACTTCAGTTATTTTTAGACAGTTTGCCAATTGGAAAACATTACAAAAGCACCAACTATAGAAGAAAAATCATAAAATTTAAGACTACGTTACTGGAACACCATATTGATGAACATGCATTTTCAGTTAATATTCCATCTTGCAAAAGTCAGTTGAGTCACCCAAACAAACATATATGAAAACTGGGTTTGTATAAAGACAGTTTGGCAACTCCAAACACATAATCTATCAATCAATTACTGATTGATTTTTTATCATTACTCATGATAAAAAACCACTACAATTTATCAGAAATGTGAACCTGAGAAAAACAAGAACAACCAAAAATACAAAGCACCATTGGCATGACCTCACTATTGATTTTCTTATCCTATAAATGGAATCACTACTAAAAAAAGCAGATAAAAATCATGTATAAATATTTGGTAAACAGAACAATCCATGAAGAGAGAAAATGCATATGATACAGGGCATATTATCATTATAATTGTTAGTGGGCCTATCATGAAATGACCATATTTCACTCCCTTTTCCAAGGGAAAAATAGAAATTTTAAATTTTAAAATGATTACGAATATCTCCGCCAAATTTCATGCAAATAACACAATGTCATATTTTGAGCACTCGCATATAGGCTATCCAATATCAATCATCAAATAAGTAGGATATCGAGCAAGGAAACACTGTTTCACCTGATCTTTTCCATTTATATCAGCTTTGACAAGCTTTGAATAAAATTCCCTTGAAATCTTTCCATCAACTGCACCACTCTCCTCAACATGAATGAAAGCAACACGGAGAGCCTCATTCCTGATACCATGAAAAGCATACTTTGAAGAGGCTAATAAAACGAGCAATCAGGCCAGGACAAGTCCACATCACATTTTAATCCCCAACAAAACTTGTATCAGCACTTTGTATCTTATAGGTTATGTAATTCAGTGTCAAAATCTCCAATTAGAACTGTTGTAAATGGTGTGACTCTTGTAACTAATTGAGGGCGTCTAATTCTCGAGAATCTCCAGATCTGTTGTAATCTCCAAGCTAATTACAAATATTACCATATCATTAATTCGTCCAAATTATTTGCAACCTCTGTTTCATTTATTCCCAATATTCTCTAGTTGTTGCGCATTCATTGCAAACTATTATTTATGTTATTTTACTTCCTTCTTCGGATTTTATGATCTACAAGTCATTAATCTTTGCTCCCTGACCATTTATATTTCTTCTCTTATGTTCCTTCTTGTATCAGATATTTCCATCATATTTTCAAGATCATGAACATCATGGAATTCAAACAAACAAAATAATCGCTTCAGTTCAATGCTCTCATACTCGTAATAATTGTGAAAGGAACACCACAAGACACACATACACAAAGGAGAGTGAATGAAGGAAAGGAGACAGACATCATTAGATGTACAAAGTGATAAAAACGACCAAAGAGGTCTCTGAGGAGGTGCTTATGAAGATATAAATAACTCGGAAAATGGTATGATAATAAGAAAGTAGTTTCTTGTTTTATATTTCACAAGTCAATATTATGTACACCATTCATGATTCACTCGGAATACCCTTTAAGCATCTTGAAAAGATTTGAAAGTCATTCATATCACTTTGTCTCAATTTGCCAACTCTCCCAAAGATAATATACTTCAAGATGTGAAAAAGAACATGGCTAAACATAAAACAGACCTTGCTAGAAGGAATGAGTACAAAAAGTTCATTGCTTGTTATACCAGCTTCAAAAAGAAATTTAACAGCAAACCAGAAACCAAGTCACAAATTTCATACCTTTGTAATAACAGAGATATATCAGCAGCTTCAGGTGCCTTCCGCAGCTTTTGTTGCCCATAAATTTGGCATGATACTACGTAAGTAAACTTCAAATCTGCTTGAGCCCGTGACTCATGAGACAGCTCAAAACCTTGACTTGTGATGGTGTTTTGATAATAGTCATTCACTATCGAGGAAACAGGTGGACATAAATAATATACAATTATACAACCAAAAAAATGAAACAGAAAATCACAAGTCAAAAGGGAATATTCTAATCTAACAACCTCCAATCGGTCTACTCTCTATGTAACTCTGCAACATCAAAGCCCTCCTATAATACATCATACCACGTACTGCATTATGAAAGAAGTTAACGATCATAAAAATATGCATGGTAACAGCTAGCCAGAAAGTATATTAACAACATACAATTTGCTATCAAGTAAAGGAAATGTACGCATTTATAACCTGTCCTGGCTAAAGTCTGTCCACGATAAGATGCCCAAAAACGAAGCTCCAGAGAATCACTGGAACTTTCATGAAGATCTGCATCACCAGTTGACACATCTCGACCAATCCTTTCAAGAAAGTTGTTCCATTCATCTGCAATAGCATTTATTTCCAGTGTGTTAATAGGGACAAAAATTAAAACCCTTCCTAGATGGCTGGGCCGTCTCCAATAATTTAACTTCTAGGATAGCTTCCAGAAAGACATCAACCAACGTTGTTGGTTTCAACAAAAGTACACATACCAAACTGATTGACACCCAATTTATAGAATCCTCAAAGAACTAAAATTCTCACGGGCAAATAAAGTATGACAAATGGCATCAATAAACATTGCTAAAAATCTTGTTTATCACAAGAAGATTGAACATTTCTTCATCACAAAAAAGGTGGAAGGGCAGGTATCGAGTTAATATGCACTCCATTGCTATTTCAAGGGGCAAACATCATAACAAAGGCTGGTTGCAGAATTAATTAGTAAGACTTGAGCTGCACGTTGCATATGTTTAACATATACAACCCAACTAGAGGGAGAGTTTTGAACTATCTTGCTTTCCACATGCATTGTTTCATATGCGTGTCAAGTGTCCATGGCTTCTATCCATTTCTGTTTCTCTTATTTTATAAGATTATGCCCAGGGTATTAAGATAAATTATTCCCTACTTAGGATGCTTTTGGTACACTACATGACTGCACTCGTATATATGGGATAAAAAATATTGAGCAGACCATTTTGTTCTCTGATGGGCTCACTATCATTACTGTTAAGATTACTGTTGAATGGCATGAGCAACCTTTAAGTTGAGGACCATTTGCAGTTTTATGAGCTTTTCAAGCAAATTTACTTAATTTTTCTTTTGTCAATATATATATCAGTAGCCATACTGATTATACGCACACTACAATGTAAGAATGAGTTGCTTTCTCTGTATTTACTTCTGCTGTACATGGTTACATATATACACAAACTGAATCCCATTCATGGCGGGATTGTAGAAGCAGAATCAGGAAATATAATTAAGATACAATCAAGACATAATCATGCAATCTCTCTTAATTAATTCCCTACAATCTTTCTCAATTAATTCTCATAATCTCCCCTCTTAATGAATCCCAGTAATTTCTCTTCTAAAATATATATTCCAGTTATTTTAGCTAATTGGAATATTTTACTTTTTGAATTCTTATTATGCTGATTTGATGAGAATAGTACGGGACTACGGGTTATTATTGTTACCATCTTCCCTTCCATTGCACATGCTTTTCCATTCGGAAGAACATGACTCAATGAGCTGAGTTTATTCATAATATGTTAAGAGGCGTAGACTTAGGCCACATTAATTGATATTTATACGCTCATTTTATATTATGTTTTGTTATTACTCTAATTAGGTATATCCTAGGATTGGATATAGATAGTATATCCAGTATTAATATCTTATCATATCGTATATATATCTTACAAGAATAAATTTAAAATATTAGAGTTAGTAAAGATATGATACTAGGGTAAGTTTATGTTTTCTGCTCATATAAACTAGTGTCCAACGTTTATTCAAGGAAATAATAAATTAAAAAGGCACTTTTTCACCTCTGGCCCTTCATAATAAAACCTGATATGTAAAATATAAATAAACAATTTAAGTAGTTTAATTATTTTATTATAATTAATATTAGATATCATGTGATATTAGGATTAGATATCATAATATATATATATATATTATGATATATTAAGATTAGATATGGTAATATATATTATGATATATTAGTATTAGATATTTAATTAAAATTAAGACTACTCATCACTTATAAATAAGGGTGATTCTCAGTCTCATTAGGATATTGCCTTGATTATGTTTTGAACTCTTGAGTATCCAGTATAATTTCAGTTTCTCTGTTATTCTCTTTCTATTTTTCTCTATTTCACTTTTCTTTCTACAATTACAAAATAGTGGTATTAGAGCAATCGTTCCTTAACCACTCATAAGAATCAACGACAGTATGAGCATAGATATAAAGCAGTGTCTTCAAAATATGGAGAGGAATCTTGATAGGATGAGCATGGATACAGAGTAGTGTCTTTAGAATATGGCAAGGAAATTTGACAAGATGAGCGCCCTTCTGTAGAAAACTCAGACGGTAAAGAAAGATGTGGCAGAATCATGGAAAATATTGCAAAAGGAAATGAACGTTTCTGGTGATCAAGAAGAGTGCCCGACAGCTCAAGAGGATGAGTCTTCCCTTTCAATACCCATTGATGATCAAAAAGATACCTGTTGGGATTTGTATGGCAAGCCACCAGACTGGAAACCAAAGAAAGGGAAGAGCCAAGGATATGTTGCTGAATCAGTAAATATGAGTGTGAGTGTTGCTGCCCCTTCAGACAAAAATGATGCACTGAAAATTATTTTAGACAGATTAACTGCCTTAGAGAACAAAAACCAGCTTGTGGCGACGATTGTCCAACGAGGTAATTTTTCCCAGGCCCTAACCACTATTCAAGGTAGGTGTTCTGGCCAGTGCTGGATTGTTCACTCTGGTGCATTAGACCATATGATGAATAATCGGTCGTTATTTTCTCATTACACCAATGTTGTTTCTCATTTGACAGTAAAAATTGCTGATGCTTCTAATATGTCTATTACTGGCATTGGTTGTGTGAAAGTCCCTTATTCCCTTACATACACAATGTTCTCCATGTACCAAATTTAAAATGTAACTTGTTATCTGTAAATCAACTTGCTCACGAAGGAAGATGCCATGCTGATTTTTGTCACTCACTATGTGTTCCAGTATCTGCTTACGGGGACAACGATTGGCAATGCTAAAGTGTTTGATGGGCTCTACTATCTAGATGGGTGTGAAAGAAAACCTATTGCTTCTTATCAAGTGTCTTATTTTGGATTTATGGCACAAACGGTTAGGTCATCCTAATTTTCAGTATATGTCCCAAATGTTTCCTTCATTAATTTCTAATAAAAGTGCTAAGTTTTATTGTGATTCGTATGAGTTGGCCAAATATCAGCATGTCTCGTTTCCTAGTCATTCATATCTTGCTTCCGCGCCCTTCACAACTATTCACAGTGATTTATAGGGACCATCCCGTATTCCAAACCATACCAAGTCCAAATGATTCATCACATTCATTAATGATCACACAAGTGTTACATGGATTTTTTGGTTGAAAGATAAGACAGAAGTTTGTTCCACCTTCCGCACTTTCTATACCATGGTTGAAACTCAATTCCATACAAAAGTTCAAGTTCTTCACACAGATAATGGAACCGAATACTTCAATCAATCTTTGGCCACTTTCTTAACTGAACATGGCATCATACACAAGAGTACCTGTCCCTATACACCCAAACAAAATGGCGTAGCTGAACGAAAGAATAGGCACATCCTGGAAACAACCCGTGCCCTTCTCTTTACCTCAAATGTTCCTAAATTCTATTGGGATGATGCCGTACTTATTGCTACCTTCCTCATTAATCGCCTTCCAAGCAAGCCCCTATCCTACAAATCTCCTTTACAAGTGCTTCACCAGTTCTATAATCTCCCCTTCCTTGAAAACCATCTTCCACTCAAAGTCTTTGGCTGCACGTCCTACATCCACATTCATCACTCCAATAAACTTGATCCTAAAGCTGTCAAATGCATCTTCTTGGGTTACTCTGGTACTCAAAAGGGATACAGGTATTATGATCCCCTTACATGTCGTCTGTTTGTCACGTGTGATGTTACCTTTCATGAGTAGGCCCCCTATTACCAATCCTCGGTCTAGGGGGAGACTTGGAAAGAACCTCAGGAACAACCAAGACCATCACCAACCGAACATAACCTATTATTCATTGAATATGATCCCACTCCTCATACAAAATTACCATATCAAAATCCACCTCTCAATATAAATCTAGAACCAACTATTCTAGGGGGAGACACAAACCAAACTATACAGGTTTATACTAGAAGGAAAGCTCCTCCAACACCTAGCAGACACCAAGACTCATAACCAAACGCAAATCCGAGGGAGCAGAGAACAATACATCTGAGCAGACACCAAGTGATCTTGAATTACCCATTGCCTTGAGAAAAAATCCTCGATCATGTACTCAACATCCTATTAAAAGGTTTGTTTAATATAAAGCCCTTTCATCAAAGTATTGTACATTTGTCTCTCACCTTGACAATGTCAGAATTCCTACAGATATCAATGAGGCTTTATCTAGCCCAGAATGGAAAAATACAGTCATGGAGGAAACACAGGCACTAGAAAACAATGGAACCTGGGAGATGGTATACCTTCTAAAGGAAAGAAACCTATGGGATGTAAATGGGTATTCACCCCGAAATAAATAGCTAATAGCACTCTATCCAAGTACAAGGCAAGATTAATGGCAAAAGATTTTTCTCAAATATATGGTATAGACTATACAGAAACTTTTGTACCCGTAGCAAAGCTGAACACCATCAGAATTTTACTCTCTTTGGCGGTAAATTTTGACTGGCCACTACATCAAATGAATATAAAGAATGCGTTTCGTAATGGAGAGCTAAAGGAAGAAGTTTATATGAAGCCTCCACCGGGTTTCTATGGGAAACATGACAGCCAAGCATGCAGATTAAAAAAGTCTCTATATGGCTTAAAATAGTCACTTAGAGCATGGTTTGAACGTTTTTCTAAAGTGCTAAAAAATCAGGGCTACAGGCAAGGAAAAAGTGATCACACTATGTTGTTCAAGCACTGCGGGAACAAGATTACTATACTAGCGGTATATGTGGACGATATAGTCCTTACTGGAGATGACCATGGTGAAATTAGTCGGATCAAAGTAGTTCTTAATAAAGAGTTCTAAGTCAAGGATCTCGGGGAAATGAAGTATTTCTTAGGAATAGTAGTTGCCAGGTCAAGAAAGGGAATCAGTATATCTCAAAGAAAATGTCTTAGATCTCCTAAAAGAAATAGGAATACTAGGATGTAGACCAAGTGGCACACCTATACAGGTTAGCAAAATTGGAGAAGATGAAGACCTGGGGAAAGATGTTGGCAAAGGAAGATATTAACGAATGGTGGAAAAATTAATCTACTTATCTCACACTCGACTAGATATAGCTTTTGTAGTAAGTGTAGTGAATCAACACTCACATAACCCTAAACAAAGGCACTTGAATGAAATGTAAAGGATTCTTCGATATTTGAAGGGGCACACTAGGTTGAGGTCTGTTGTTTCAACGAACCAAAGAAGGACAAGTCAAAATATTCACGGATACTAATTGGGCAGAAGACCAAGATGATAGAAAATCCACTTCAAGATATGCCACCTTCGTTTGGGGCAATCTTATCACTTGGAGAAGCAAGAAACAGAGTGTAGTTGCCAGAAGCAGTGCAAAAATAGAATTCAGAGCTATAACACTTGGGATCTGCAAAGGTATCTGGATTAAATGAGTACTTGAAGAGTTGAGGGTGGCCATGACTCCACCCATAACGTTCTACTCAGACAACATGGAAGCTATCAATATCTCTCATAATCCAATTCAATATGATCATACTAAACATGTTGAAATAGACAGACATTTCATTCGAGAAAAAATTGATGAAAAGATAATCAACCTCAGATATATACCCTCTAGAGAACAGACAGCATACATTCTTACTAAAGGTCTATCCAGAGAAAAATTTGAATACTTTATTGGCAAGTTGGCAATGATAAATATATACAAGCCAACTTGAGGGGGAGTGCATATATCGGTGCATTTAATGGAGAGATTACCGAAGGGATTATGGGGGAATCAATTACTTTTATTATACAGATTGTAGATCCCTACAAATTAGGCCTTAGAATCATATTATGAGTGTATATAATACCACTGTGATCAATACAATATACAATAAATTTGAATAACAATTCCGTCTTGATTCTCCCTCTGTCACTGTCAGCAGATTCACAGCATCAATTTGCTCCCCTGTCACCGTTAGCAGCTTCACAGATAACAATTTAGGAAGGGTTGAAAATTCAGCCAATCATTCTCCAAGATACAAGATGTTTAGTACGTTCAAAGGAGATCAATTTTCATATTACAACTAATGGTTTACAGGAACATTCACCTATAATGTGCAAAAAGGGAGTGATGAAACTAAAGTTTAGAGCTGATGGATCATCAAGTCTCGACTTTTGTGAGGGGTTTAAAAGTGCACTTTGCAATATGTCTTCAAGCTTGGCATCGATAACGCTGGCGATCTCAAATCTCCTAGTTTAGATTTGGTTCAAAGAAGAATTGATTAAAATGCTTCTTGGCTCTAATTTAGTATCTTTCTTGGTACTTGACCCTTGGGGACAAGGGTATGTTGGGGAAGGAGTATTGATATGTAAAATATAAATAAGCAATTTAAGTAGCTTTATTATTTTATTAGAATTAGTATTAGATATTATGCGATATTAGGATTAAATATCATTATATTTATATTAGGATTAGATATGATAATATATATCATGATTAGATATTATGATATATTAGTATTAGATATTTAAGATTATGATTACTTATCACTTATAAATAAGGATGCTCCTTAGTCTTAGTGGGATATACTTTGATCATGTTTTGAACTCTTGAACATTCAGTATAATTTCAGTTTATCTACTGTTCTCTTTATATTCTTCTCTATTTTCCTTTACTTTCTACAATTATATAACACTTACAGACCTCAATAGCTTAAACATTTAAGTGAAAGGATTCCTGATTTGGTAGCAGAGCCACAATGAACAAGTTGTCAAGAGTTCAACTCCTACATCATCCATTTTTCATAATTTAATTAAACTCAAGAAATACTGGTTTTACACTCTGCTCACATTTCTAGCCAAATAGCTATCATTTGAAGGTACACTTCAGAAATTGTTAGAGATCGTAATAGAACTGTTGATGGGATTTCACTTGACAACTTAACTTTTGGCAAAATGGCCCTGAATAAATATTATAATAAAATTAGTTCCAACTCTTTACTTATTACTTAAGCTTTTTAGTTGAAAGAACCCTTGACAATAATCATTAGTTACAACACTCGAGAAAAACATCATTGTTTCATATCTGAAGATAAAAATCACTACCAAACATAATCACAAAGAACTGAGACTTCAAAGTCTGGAAACAAACGTGTTTATTCTTGGGAAGATAAGCTCAACAGAGAAGACCATACCTGGAAATATCTTTTGCAGATAGAAAATAATAGATATACCATCTTCATTCTCCTTTTGCAATTCAGAGGTACTATATAGTACAGTTTCACTATAGTAGGGTGTGAAGACACTATTTCAAAGTTCAAACAGAAGATAAGGGAAAATGTTAATATGGTGGAATACTAGAAATAGAGGGGAAACACTCTGCTGTAAACATTAGGTTTATTATACCTGAATGGCATCATTTCACTAACAGGCTTAGCAGGAGGCATGTCCATAAATAAGGAATTAGTGAAAAACTCTAATCTTCTTCTCGCTTCAAGATTTTTAGGAACATTATCAGCTGAGTCCTTTACAGTAAGGAGAAGGTGCACCCGTTTCACCAGCTCTTTCTACAACCAAAAAAAAAAAACACTATCCAGTTACTCTGATATGTAAACAGGAAAACAAGGAATAAAAAGGAAGCGTCACATCCAGAGCTCTTACAATTTCTGGATCATTAGGCCACTGTATTCTAGAAAAAAGGCGTCCCTCATTCCTAGCTCTGGCCACAATGTTCCATGTATGAAGTTGTTCCCTAGGGATCAACAAGTTAGAAGATGGCAACCTAGACAATAGATACAAATCACAGTGCCTTGAAAATCATAAATATTCAACCAAGTACCTTAAATCGGATGAAAGCAGATCATGAGTAACGTCATATAGATCAAATAAAGCTTTGGCAGCACCTTTAGCAAGTCCAGGATCATTTCGAATCTAACACAGATCATTGTTGTCATAAATATAGGAAAAGATACAATCTACAAACAACACTAACTGCAAAGTATTTCAATAAAAACCTCAAAAATGGGCAATATTTATAATCTTTTAGCTTCTAAAAACAGTGTCAAGTAAAAAACTTGAACGCAAAGGAAATTGCCAAAGTAATAAAAATATATTTGAAATAGCCCTCTAACTAAGTCGAATCAAAATAAACACCATCAATTCAACACTGCCGCTCAATGCTATAATACTAGAATAAAAAGTAAATGAACAATTTATTCAACTAGGACAATCAGAATGGCAGGAGGGAAGAAACTTTGTTTTATTTCCATGAAAGTGTATCCGAAGATTTTCCATTCCTCCAAAGCTGCTTTACTCATATTAGTGTAACATTTAACCTTCTAAAAGCAAAAGAGAAATATCATTGTATTTGAGAAAAGAATTTATTGATGACAGGAGAGAACAGTATAGTATTCAGCTCCAAGTCATTAAATGATTCAAATAAACAAGCAGCGCAGCAAGTAAAATACCACAAATCTTTGAAGTAACGTTGATAAAGTACAAAGCATTTAAAAACACAAGTTTTTCATTTTAAATTATTAACAGAAATTCTACTAAGAATAGAGAATCAGTGACAGACTAAACAAGCCTTTGTAATAATATAGAGTATATCATCCACATGGTCCACAGAATAATACCAGGAGTCCAGTCAATGCCGTAAATCTTGATAAAACCAGTGGAAGCTTCTTAAGTGATAAAGTGATAACAAGTGAACCCTCCAATATGCTGTTATTGATTTCACGAAAAATCCGCTCTACCCTGTGAAAGAAAATATGTATAAAAAACACAAATAGCAAAAGATGTTTACAAACTTCAAAGAAGTGGTTCAAACTGAGGAGGGAAAAAACACTAAGATGCAGGCAGCAGATTGCTTTCAAATGGATGTTCCAAAATTTTCTCAACAGAAAATTTTAAACTGTGATCTTCTGAAACACACATGCGGTTGCTATCTCAGAAAGCAAACCTAAGAAAGTTCTGAGAGGCCAAACTATGGAATAATATAACCATGGCTGTTCTCAGAATTGAATCTGGTTTATCAGATATACACTATAGGTAACATATGTTCTCAGAATTGACAATTAATAAAAGATTTTAAAAAAATCCCCAAGGAAGAACTATTTTCACAACAAATTCAAGATTATGACTTCGTAGATTCATAGCTATCTTTCCCACAGTTCATTTAGTAATTGTAATCTACTAAAAGTACCAGATTCCCTCTTGTTCTCTTCCTCATATTTTTTTTTAACTTAAAACTTGGACTTCTCTAACTCGCACTTCTCTCCTCATATTCTATATCTATTAACCCATAAATGAAATATTATCAGAGAATACAATAGTAATTAAAATCATGTTGGAACTCTTTCTTTACCATCAACTAATGAATTTAAAATTATTCAATACTTAATCCATATCTCCTAACACTAAATATACATATAAATCAGAAAATACGATAGAGCAGTGAAAACCATACCAAAGCCGTCCTTCACCATCAACTAATGAATATAAAATTTTCTCGATACTGTAATAGCACTCCTGAACTGCATATGCCATATATTCATCCCTACATATTCTGTTCCAAAGATCTTCCTGGGTATCTTTGCAGTCCATAGCCAAATCAATTGCCAAAAGGATCTGGAAAAACAATATTATCCAAAAATTTAACAGTGCCCCAGAATATTATGGAAGTCAGTTCAAAAATATGTCCCAAGTAATGCATATTGCACAATAGGCAATACCTTACTACTTAGAAGAAACAAAGGCCATTGAACTAATCTTAGACTCCCCATGTTGCTAGGGATAGAGAGCAAGTCCAATTCCCTGGGACAAATAAAAGAAACTACATTAACATGCTTCCTGCTGAGCGAGACTAACTGAGAAGAGTCAGCCCACTTAAATATAGGCAAGAAGCAAATCCAGGCATTTACTACGTGTTATCAAGAAGCAAACTCCATGTTATACCTGTTGCTAATAAAATCTTCTTCACGCAGACTTTTAATTATCTCATTCCAAAATGGAGCGAACATGGCTGCATATTCTTTGTTATTATACTGAGATTCCTACACAAAAATGACCATGTGTACTAAAACAACATACCAGATAATAACCAAACAAAAAGAAACTAATGCTACAACAAAATCATTATGAACTTTAAGCCAAGTGCACAAGCATATGAAAGCAATGAAATAACAAAAGGGTTCCAGTTTCCTCAATTCAAACAACAGATATTAGTATAGTAATTAAAGAGATGATTCTCTAACATAAGAAGGAATAATAAAAGATAATGTTGACTATAACAGCTAAAATAGGCAACAAACTAACAGCAATAAAAGTGATAAAACGTGTGTTTTCAAAACTCCCTCAAGTTTGAACACTGATAAGCAGGTATAGTCGTCAAAAAGCAACATGCCTATTGTCCATGCCATACACAGAAGTTTTCTCTCATCCATACTGTCCACGAAAGCTCTCATAGATGGTTACCAAGCATGGACTGGAGTGGATGGTAAAAAGCACTTTTAATGGTCCCAAGGTTTTTTGTTATTAAGCTGAGGCAAATAAATGAAGATTAAAAATCAAACAAATTATTAAACCAGTGGAGACAATGGGTCAAAATTCAATGGTCTAACTAGTTCTAATTAAATTAACATTTTTATAATTATATTAATTATTTTAGAAAAAATAATAATAATAAAACCAGAATAGATAAACATCGAATTAACAAGTGAGAAACCATTTTAGTCAAAAGAGAAAAGATATTATTTAATGGGGAATAGGCATTTAAAAAAAATTATCATAAAAATTTATGATAAAATGACATCAAAGATAATTAATGATATTTTTTATCTAATAATTTAGTATGATAATTAAAAATTCTAACATATTGGACTTTTCAAAAGAAAATAGGGGAATGCAAATAGCGTTTTTTCTTAGTAAGGTGAAAGCATCTTGATTATATTGAAAATTGCGTAGGTATACCATGCTTCTCGATCCTTTCCAAATATTTCTATCATCCACATCCTACGCTCTCCTCTCTTTCTCACATAGTAGAGTAGGTCTTCTTTATCCTTACGTTTCCTCTCTCCTGCCATCTTCACCTACCCCCTAATCTCCTCTCTTTCTCTCTGATGGCTCTTCTTTTTCTTAAATGTTTCTACTCTCAAGACATTTTTGTTTTCTCATGAGCCTCTCTCATTAGACGGTAATGGTACAAAGCCTTCTTAAGTATTTGTCTTCTACATAACTCAAGAGTATTCAAAGGGACCTAGATTGGAGGCCGCTGCTTTGGGGTGTGAAGTCGTCATGACTCACAAGTAGCTGAAGCAATGGCAGTTAACAACTTAAGATGCCTCTTGTTCCCCTGTTCTTAGATTTTTTTGTGGTTTTTGGTGTTATTGAAGAGGAAACAAATGAAGGGTGCTGAATTTCTTCTTCATCATCTTTCTTTCTCTCTTCCTTCATCAATGAGGGCTGAGCTTTCTTTTTCCTGTGTTTTTTCTCAAACCATTGTGACCCATCAGGTTTCCTGATTTAAGCCAAGTCAACATAGGTTGACCAAACTGCCCCCAGGGCAATACTTCCCTAGTTTTCTTGGATGTACGAACCAGTCACTTCGTTGGTTTGGTCCAAATTTTCAAAACATGGTCACAAGTGATGTCACCCAACCAAGCACTAGTCAAAGTCGAATATGATCATGCAAACGTCAATTGATTCTATGAAGAATATATCTATGTCAAAGGATATGAGATATAATCTACATATTCTACAAAAATATCATGACGTCAAGGAGATTTGAGAAGTTGTTAAAAGAACATATTCTTTTAAAAGAGAACATTGTTGCCTTTGTTTGAGAACAAGGGCTCTTCATGAGCTAAGGCATCACACAGTACTTTGAAACTCACCAATGGTCATTTAACAATGATACTACCTCAAATAAACTCATTTTACAATAAGCAATAATCCAAAACCAAACAAAGAAGAAACACAAAAAAAACGTTCATAACTTAAAACAGCATTGATCAATTGAAGCTTAAATGACGCATAGAACAACAACATAAAAACTCGAGATAGCATCTGGAAAAAAAATGCATATTTGACCTCACCTGAGATGATTGTCTGTTGAAAGGCATCCTGAAAAGACATTCAGAGAAACTTCCATTAGGGAAAATAATTGGGAGAGGAGGGGGGGAGGGGGGGGGAATATATGCTTACATTAAAACAAATATTCCAGTCAAGTATCAAGTCTTACAACATGTCAAAAATATTGACATAGGCACATAGCATATGCTACCATGCTTTAATAGCTAAAATGTTATTTAAGGTCCTCATTAAAAAAGCAACGCTGTTTAAGGTTACCATAAATAAAAACAAACATCAAATTCATTCCCCACAGCCATGATAAGCAAAGAAATTCATTCCCCATATCAAATTCAATCATAAATTTAAAGATATATAGGAGTAAGGGTGTAAAGAAATGATTCAGGCAAACAATACCTCAACGCATCAGTTAAAACGTCTAGAAATGATAAGCAAACCATATTGCATCCAGATTAGAAAACCTACCTTTTCATTTGTGGAGAGATCATACGAGTGACAAAGGCTTCTGGGAAACTCTCAAAACGCTTATGCACCATTTCAAGTGATCGTATCTACAAGTCAAAATTTGACAAGGGCATTAAAACTAACCATGAAGACAACATGCATTCCAAATAACAATGTGTACATTTTCCCTTGGTAGGTAATTTGACATGAAAGGCTCCTTCAAGGGCTTTTCAAGCAAGGGAGTGCTCTGGTAGGATGTCAATACGTTAAAGTAAAATTTACTTTTCTATAATTTTAGGCTGGCCAATGTCCTTACTATAATTTTGTAGTTTTGTTAGCAATATCAAGGTTTTACAACTACTGCAAAAAGCGATGATCAATAACTTAAGCAATTGAATTACACATTCAAGCACCAATAATTGTACCATTCATAAGTATTACAATATTGATAAGAAAAAAGGAAAACAAGCGATAATATAAAAAAGTTCAGCTTTGCTCCTATATACCTCACCCAGTCGTGCCCGTGCACCTATTACGCCACCAACAATTGCTGACAAGACTGTGTACCATATGTGAATATCCATGAGATAAATCTGTAAAGCAATCAAACATTAGCACAGCATTATACTGCCAATTACCAGAGTAAACAGCAAATACGTCAATTAGCAACTGTAATAAAACTTGGACACGTGCTTTGGTTTCAAAAATAAAAGAACCTTCACTAAAAAGACCAAAAGACTAACACAAATGCATAAAGTTATAATCCAGAAGAAACAATATCCAAAAGAAGTAATTATGCAATCCCATAGGCAATCAGCATGAAAATGAAGCTGAATAAATGAAAAATACTTACAGCCACAACAGGAGCCCATAAGCTAACTAAAGTCAAAAAATTGTTATTTTCTGCAAAAAAAAAAAAACAGCTTAGATAAATAAAATAGCATTTTGCCATATTGATGCTCAGACTACATCAAAACATCAGAGTAGGAATTGCATATTTGATGAAGCAAAGTCTGTCACACTTGGTTGTCTAAATTCTACGTGCTGCACACTTCTTTCCAAATGTAAGGAGAGCTAGTTTTTCTAAGCATAGATAAACCTCTGATGACTTATCCCTTTCATAATTACAAACCATCTTCACATTTTTCTATCATTCTGTTATAGAACAATAATCTGGACAAGAGAAAGATAGGGAAAGCATACAGAAACAGAGGGAGAAAGATAGAGCAGAGAGGGAGATGAGAGAATTAGGGGAGAAACTTTATTCCATTCAACCAATTATCATTCTCATAGCCTAAGGACTTGTTAACTAACTCTCTCCCTTTATATATCAAATGCAGAGGAGTGTTATTATAGGTGTAAAACAGAGTGGAGTCAGTACTCTTATACCAAAGGGGGTTGGATGACATTGTATGATATAGAGAATTATAATCGGGAAAAGAGATAAAATCAGAGGGCGAGGGAGAGGGAGAGAGTTATAGAGAGAAGGGAAGAGAAGGAGAAAGAGCAGAGAGGTGAGAGGAACGTAACTTATTCCACCACTTAATTATCATCCATACAACAATAATCTCCCAATACAGTGACTTGCCCCTTTATTTATAGACCTAAGGACTCACTATGACTCATTAACTACTTTTCTTTTATTACAATTACATACATTGTAAGAACCTAGGACAGTATCACTCTGATTCAAACTAAGGGCCTAACTTGTTTTTTTTTTTAATTTGATTAAGGGTCTCCCCAAGCCACGTTGGACTAAAGACTAATCCCTTTCGAGGCTTAAAGAACATAGGGTTTTCACCTCTCCCCACAAATGTGTTTCCCAATATTCGAACTTATGTTCTCCTCCTTATGCGGGTGAAGCTGCTTACCCCCTCAACCAACAGCTTGTTGGTAGGGCCTAACTTGTTTTAGCGCACTAGAATATTAAAATGCAATTAATCCATAACAAACCAATATATACTTACTCTTTGAGATCAAATCATGCCATGAGTAATTCAAAACAGAGAGATTCACAATGATATTGGTAGGGCTGACAAGAGGTTTGATCTGCAATGAGGAACAGATTAGAATTACCAAATTGTGCAAGTAAAACCACTCCAAATACTCTTTTCTGCACTGAAGTTAAATGAAAAATAAAACAAATCCCTAGATTATCACAACCTTGTTATTACTGTGATATTATAATCAAAACACAATCACTTGCCTGGAGAAAGTACGCAAAAGTGAATTTGCAAGCAAAGATCACCAACCAGAAGACCACATACCTGCAGAAGTGAAAAACAAAATCGAAAAATAACCAGCAAACAATGAATATTATCATTAGGCACCATTTATAACACGAGAAATGAAAATAAGACACAAATGACCTTCAAAAGTTCTCAAAACATGTAGTTCTAGTAATCAAACAGAGGCACCAGGGTAAGCCAGTTCACAAGCATATAAAACCATTTTGATTAAATAAACCAATGTGATACAAATTGAAGCATCAACAACAAAGTTATTGACCATCTCGTCCTATTGGGTACTTTTATTTAGACAAGATTTCATAAGTAACAACTGACCTACAATAATCACCCATCTTCTCAAAAAGGCCCCGTCCAACATAGTACCGTTCCTGATGTCATCATAAAAGCAAAAACAACATATCATGACATGAAAATAACTTGAAAATTACCCCTAGCCATTAATTAATGAAAATACATTACCTGATAAATCCACTTAAAAAATTGAAAGAACGATTGATCAGACATTCCAGAAATTTTATGACATGCTGGAAATTTGAGCATAAGCGCCAGGAATAGGCGAAGAGCTGCATATACACCAAGGACAAGGATGTATATCCGAAAATAGAATGAGTTATCTGAAGTACGATCATTCCTCTCCTGCAAAACCTTCCTGCAATCGTTGCATTAAAATATATGGCAAGATATCATAAATAAATGAGATGTATTGTAAGCTAATGGCAAGATGTATGATAAGATATCATGCAAAATTGAGATAGAATCCTATTTACACAAGAACATCTTAAAGATAAGAACTTACAGGTAAACATATGTAACAAACACAGAGCTCAAGCCACCCCAGAAGAACTGTATAACTAGTCTAGAAACTGCCATGCCCCTTGCAGTAGTGTATGCTCCAAAAGTAAGCAAAACATCTAGACAGCCTATTTCCAACATAGAAAGGTAAAATATCAAAATTACATCAACAACAACAACAAGCCTTATCCCATTAAATGGGGTCAGCTACATGGATCATACAACGCCATTGTGCTTTATATCCCATTTAAAAAATCAACTGCTGCAGAAAACACAAACAGCTTACTTTTGATGAAATTCATAATTGCAAATGATGGCCCAATGCTTAGGACTGTCTTAAAAGTATCCAAGTTAATGTGTCCATCGTTGAAAGCAATTATTGTTAAAGCCTGCATCAAGCATAAGGACATTGTTCACGTTGAAAATTATTATCCATGTTCAGACCTAACAGAATTAAACGAAGCATAAGAAAGGTAACCTGGAACATTAATGCCAAGAAAATCCAAAGACGATGGAAACTTCGATACAGGTGTAGAAAAGTTCTGTGCTCAACAAAACTGCTTTTACCAGTCTGCCAACCACATGTAGAAGTTAAACTGGGAAAAAAGTGGTAAAATAAAGTGAATATACAAACATATGCATGAATGAGAATATGATGATTGCCAACCACTTCCCCATTCCACTTATCGCTTTCATCCAAACTATTTAACATTTTTTGAATCATAGGTATAATTGAAGGTAAAAGACAAATCAATTCATTCTTCACACCATTACATTTATACGTCCTTCTATTTATACTAATTCCCAGGCAGAGAGCCCTTTGACTAAACAACCGATCCCTAACTTCCCATGGAACTACGATTCTCAAACCTAGGCCAGAAAGGCTCTTGGCGAACTCAAGTACAGTATGTGCTAGTATAGCCTCCATAAACTTCATCTGGATTACACGAGCGGAGAATGACTTTAACTATTTCAGTTACAAGCATGGAAGGTAAATTCCATATTTTTTGCTATTTTTCTGACATGGAAGATTGTTAAAAGAGAACTAAAACAAAACCTTTTAAAAGCAAGGAAAAAACACCTCTTCACTTCTTTGGAGTACAATTAAATAAAAAGAAATTAATAAAGGGAAAAAGAAAACGAACAAGGATAAGCAATGCCAAACATTAGCAACATACCTTCAGAAATATTTCACAAATCAAAAAAGAAAACATGAACAATTTGGACCCCAGAAAAGCATTATCCATAGAAAGTAGAGGATCAGCAAATAAAGCACCAAAACAAACCCGTTTTGACTTCTTTGGCTTTAACAAGAATGGAGACTCTCTCTTTATCGGCCAACCTAAATCAAAACAAGTAGGTGACCTGCATAGAAGTCCATGTTAGAATTGAGCAAGAAAACACTAGCCAAATTGTCATCTATGCTACTAACCAAAAATATTCATTGAAGTCATCATAATTCCTCCATGCTGAATGTGCAGCTTTCCCATTATTGTTTCTCGCAGCTTCCTGCATTGTGTTATAGATTGCGGCTATGTAAAATAAAGGTACACAAAATAAAATGAATACATATCTCCTGCTCAGCAATGCAATGGTACAAGATTATTGAAGCTTGTCTAAATTGAACTAAACGAGCAAGAGCACCAAATGCATTATGATAAAATTTCATGCTCACAGTTTCAAGAACAAGTCATGGGCAATTGTTTCTTTTATAGAATGAGCAGCTCCAAGTTATTCACCAAGAATGTTCTCTTACTAATAGTGTGACGCAATAAAAAATAGAGGGATACAATAAAACCCAATGTTTGTGGTCCAAATTTTCTTTATATTTTCAACTTCTACTCTAGTACATAATTTTCTGATAATGAAGCATTAAAATTGCCTAGTTGTTTCTTTCTAGAATGTGTCACGGAATCCATTCAATCGACAATCAAATCTTGATCCACTGGGTAATGTTTCACCCATCAAGTTTAAACGCTATCCCATGCTTCAAAACCAAGCTTTCTCTTAAGCCCAGTTTATCTTCATATATCGATAATGAACATCAGTCTTCTAGTTCCTACCCTTAGTGTGTGTTTGGGATCACTTTTGAGAATAGATTATGGACCCAAACCATGGTTTTGTAAAATATGGGCCAAACAAGATTTTTTTTTTAAAAATCAATTTTAGAACTCAAACCATGGTTTGGAGTCTAAAACCATGGTTTGAGAATAATTGGTCACAAAGTAGCTTTTTGGTGCCCCTTGCCATGGTGAATTTTTTATTAATTAATAATTTAAATTTTATTAATTAAAAAAAAGCTAAAACAAATAAAATCTAATTTAATTTCTTATTTAAAAATTTTGGGAAAAAGATAAATTTGCCAATAAAAGTTACAATCTTCCATATTTTTTTATGGTCATCTAGATTAGTTCTCTAATAAAGTTTTCAGTAGAAAAAAAAATAAAATTTAGATAAATATTATAAATTTTTACTTTATTCAAATACATATGTATATGTATTATTTTGTAATCATTTAAATAAAAAAATTTAAAATTAAATTAAATTTATTATCTATGGAAAAGTGATTCTGCTATTAATCATCCAAACATCTCCAATTTTTAAAATCACTTTTTTCTCAAAATCTATTCTTTCCAAAATCTATTATCCAGAATCTATTCTTCTCAAAATCTATTCTCCAAAAGTTAATCCAAACACACCCTTAATCTACCCATGTAATCTTGATCTTAATCATTGCCTTATAACTTTCTGAAATTCTTTAGATAACTAATGGCAAACGACCCTATCACTAACATATCTATAGGAGAAAAGCCCTCAAAACTGCTTACATTATTTAAACAAGCCGAACCTTCACAGTTTGCAAGTTAAAATTACTAACTCATTTTACTCAACATAATTTGGTGGGTTGAAAATTAAAGCCCGAGTGACCAGACTGGATAAACAAGTCAAGCCGCACTTAACCCACCAAAAAAAGATTAAAATACAAAATATAATATACATATATATATATATCCTTCAACAATTAACTTTCTAATGTCTACCACAAAAAAAAAAGCAATGTAAGTAAATGTTCAAACATCTTAGGTTATTATAAAGCCTTTAGCGCCAACAACATATAAATTTTGTCTTATAAATGCAGAGTCTCTATTAATACCAATGTCATTTGAAATAATATTTTAAAAAAATGTAGAGGTCTTACGAGTATAAATTTCACAAGGTCAGGACATATGGAGAGAGTGAAATAACTTACAAAAAGAAAATGAAGAACGTAGACTATAGAACACAAGGCATGCTGCACAGAATGTTGATCAAGAGAGGAATGAAGGATGGGCAAATATTAGGGTTTTTTTAAGATCTTAATTACAATTAAGTGTTTAATATTATGGTCTATTAATTTGGATTTTGAGAGAGTATTGAATTTTTCTTTGTTTTAATGTTAAAAGTAATATATGCACTGCAATTTTGATAAGAGGCAATTTAGAAGTGATTTGGAGGTTAAAATGGGAGAACAAATCATTCCACAAGTGACAAAGTTTAGACATTTGGGATTCAATTATACAAAAGGATGGTGAAATCAATGGAGATGTTATTCATAGAATTCAAACTAGGTGGTTTAAATGATGAAAGGCTATAGGAGTTATTTGTAATCCAAAAGTACCTATTAAAGATAAAGGGAAGTTTTATAGCGCTACTACAAGACCAACAATGCTATATGGTAGTGAATGTTGGGCTTTAAAGAGACAACAAGAGAATACAGTGAGGGAATAGCTAAGATGAGGATGTTGAGATAGATGTGTGATCATACAAGAAAGTAAAAGATTAGTAATGAATATACAAGGACGAGTTGGAGTGACATCTATTGAAAATAAAATAGTAGAAAATCATTTGAGATAGTTAGGACACATACAAAAAAGGCCATTAGAGACACTAGTAAGGAGGGTAGATTAGGAAGAATGAAGCCGTCTAAAAAGGGGTAAAGGAAGACCGAAAAGAATATTCAATAAAGTTATTAAGCAAGACCCCACCTAACTCATGGGATCATGCGATATATGTAGCCGACCCCATCATACCTAAAAATATTTCCCAAGCAAGCCTCAACTCAATTCACAAAATTAGCAGGTTAAACAGGTCAACTCATCGAACTTAACTCACTTTTAGGACTCTAGAGACCCAATAACTGAAGCATGGGGTGTGGTTATCATAGGAAAAGACCAACAAATAAAATGCAAAATTTATTTGAAAGATGTTGGAATATCTTGCTTTTATTGTAAATATTTGTATAATTTTATTAGCATTTATTAGCTTTCATTAGCATTTATTCTCTAGTTATCCTCCGTGTATATATTAGAAATACATTTTTTTCTCAAAATTCAACAAAAGATGCTAATAAAAAACAAATGAAATCAACTTAACTATAGAAGTGGGGAGAAGCATCTAACCTCCGACATTGTCTCATATATAGGACAGATAATTTGCTCAAGAAAGGAAACAGAACCACTACTGGTGCAGCTAACAGCAGGACTAGCTTCTCCATGATCCAAAATAGCGTCCAACTCTTTCGCCATCTAGATAACGATTAAATCAGTTAAGACATCTTTGAAAATGAAATTAACTACCTTTCAGCATATTAGGTTTTAGCATTTTAAAAGGCAAACATTTTAAAGAACAAAAATGATGCAACCCAAGTACACTAGCTTTTGTGACTGTTCCCAAAACTTGTTTAGTAAAATACAAACAATGACTGGGATGGCCCACTTATTAAGCTTCACGTCTTTTGTGTGCTAAAAATAAAGATTAAATTGGAATTTTTCAACACAAGGAAACAATAAGTTTCCCATTTAGTTCTGCCAAGACTTTCAACTTGCATAACAACTTATTAAGTAGCAAGTTATTCTCGAACATAGTTGAGAGCATCACATTAATGAAGAAAACAACAGTTGAACAATAAATGAATAAATATAGCACTAAGTAATATTCCAATATTCGCATTCAAAATTGCTACAGGAAAAAATCGTCAATTCAAACAAAATTACATTTCAACTTTCAAGATCTAGCATACTATGTTATATTAAAGAGTTCATCTCTTTTTATTCTTTATGAAGAAAGACATATTGAAGATACGAGATAATGATACTAAAAACAACAGACAATATATCCACCCCATACTATAAACGTAGTGCATCCAGATAGCATGCTCTTAATATACATTGAATCAATAATGCCACAACACGCAATCATTATCAAAAATTGAAAAAGCATAATAGGAGACTTACATTGTGGAAAATATAACAAAGGCATTCTGGAATAAAACGGCCATTTGCAGCTTCACCCCATATAAGAAAGTACAGGGAAACTAAAAACAGCTTTCTGTCCCTGTTAATGGCCTCTAAACTGCAGAGAATAATTAAAATCAAGTAAAGCATAGTACAATAAGGAAAAGTTATTCACTGTATGAGATAATCTAAGTGATGACCTATTCCATGCAAGTCGGATCCGCAAATATCTGCACCATTTGATATAGTTATCTAGCACCTTCAAGAAGACTTCATTGATTGCTTTCTCATCTATTTTCTGTACAATTCCGCCAAACAAATGAAAAGGATAAGTTCCAAAGAAGGGTCTATCATCTAGTCCATAAGAAATTTAATAGAGTTCTGATGTGTGAATGTCAGAGGTGACAATCATGCACACATGCAGAAAGTCTACCATTACATTCATCATATACAACAATCTCCATACTCCATACCTTATCATGCAGCCACAAACCTTTTTACATGACTACAACCGCTTAAAGAATATGGATCCTTGAAAAGCCCACTAAAATCTAAACAGTTGTGTTACCAATTAAAGTGGACCTTGAAGGAAGAGCTACAGGATGAGAGAATATCTTGTGCAGGCAAACATTCATCTACTAAAAGAAACTAAGGTAACATTTAATAGCAGCTCCTTGTTTAATGGAACGGGAAGGAGAATGGGAACGGGAATAGGAAGGAGAATGGAAATTGGGCCTACCAAGGATCCAATTCATATGTTTGGTATGAATGAAATAAAAATGTTTAAAAATAGAAATATCAAAAAGAAAATCAAATGACACAAATGCGCATTGTTAAAAAAAAGTTATAAAAAGGAAAAAGGAAAAAAGCTTCTTGGTTCATCTTCTTCGTCAAGCACAAAGAAGGTGACTGATGGAGGCTTGTAAAATGGTGCTCTGCTCTAGGGCTCCCATAGGGCACTTAATAAATTTTTCCACCAAGGATAAAACCATCATAAATTTTGGCCTCCTAGGAAGCAGGGGATTTTCCATCAGACTGTTGATGGAAGCCTAGTTCCATCATTTGAAGGAACCAAAAGTTTACAGGAAGACTCATCCATGCAAACCAAACGAGCTACTGATGAAAGTAGTTCTTCGTTTCCCTTTCTAAAGTCACCTCCCACAGACCAAACATGACCACCAAAATCTAAACAGTTGAGTAACCAATAAAAGTGGCTCTTGAAGGAAGAGCTACAAGATGAGTGAATATCTTGTGCAAGCAAACATTGACCAACTAAAAGAAACTAAAACAGGAAGGAGTCCTCTCCGGGAGCATCACTTTTCTGCATCTCTGACAAATTTTCCACTTCAATGAAAAACTCAACCTCTAAAGAAATAAACCAATTAAACCTACAGCAGCCTACCCCAACAAAAGCAATCCTTTAATTTAACCTTCCCTGAAGTCCACTCAGTCACATAATCAAACATGGTAAAGTGTCAATAAGAGTTGAAACCCCAATTCTAACAAAGAAAAAGGATTGTATGCTTAACAAATGATCGATGAAAAAGAAATCCATTTAAAATAAATGGCGTTGCAGACAAATAATATTGAAAATTTTGGACAAAATTCAGTGACTGGCCACAAACCAAACAAATTCTTCAACATCTTTTCGACAATCTCTTTCTATAGTTATATCACGACCCACTTTCATATCAATTAGACAATTAAAATAATTAAACTATCATGTTAAAGACATCTAATAATAAAGAACTACCTAGAACCCAAAAGCTAAGTTATAGATAGCAAAAGTACAATAACTTGGGTTGACAGAAGCACTCACTGGATCAGGATCAGTAGGTACACCAAGCCGTGATTGTGCATTAGCTATCATCAAAACAACATTTTCACGCTGATTCCTTATATTGTCTTTCTGCACAAGGAAAACTAGAGATTACATGCCAAGAATTTTTAACATGAGTGCTATAGAATATCCTACGTGGAGGAAAGTTCAAAAATTAGTGCTGTTCAATCATAACAGTAGAGTTTGGCCCCAAAAAAATCATAAAAGTAGAGAATTTATGACGCACAGCCCCATAGTATGGTGGAAACTTGCTCTAGAAAATAAAATGAAAAGGAAAGGGAAGTGGAATTCAACCAAATTAGTAGAATCATCTTTCCTCCCTAATCCCCTCTGAAATCAGAAACCTTCCCATTAAACCTGTGTTAATGCCCATTTTGCCCTCACTTTACAAACATTGAGACTATTTTGCCCCTATCCCTAATAGCCTCTCTATCATATATCCTCCCTCCCTCTCTCCCCCGTCCCTCTTAAAATACTTGGTCATTTGACGTGAGCTTCAATTTTCAATAATTTTTACAACAGTATTCCATTTACTTTTCTTCGCATACCAAACATAGCATTGGGCCAACGACTTTTTTCTTTTCAATTTCCATTCCTTTAAATAAATCCTTACAGCATGAAAAACAAGCCCTTCATTCCCTGCATAACACCCTTTTTACTTAGTTTACCTATGACCCAAAGATTGATGAAGGGTTTTTTGTGTGTGCGCGTGTGTTTTTTGTGTTGGGGGGGGGGGGGGCCGGGGAGCAGGGCGCTCAACAGAACATTGCAACTACAGCAAACCTGGAAGCCAAAGACAAATTCTAAAAGATCAAACATATCTGCATCCCTTTGTCCAGATATGTTAAAGCCAGCAGGAAGTCTAGGGAACTGTTCGGTAAATCTAATTGCAGCTATTGCTCCTTTAACCTGATATTAAGAATAAGCACTCACAAGTTACAAAAATATTCAGCATAATACCAATAATGAATTCCAGATTAATCTTACAGTAATCCAGGGGGCAACCAATGAACAGACCAATAATATTGCAACTTACTAAACTGTAAAGGATATGACAGACCAAGAATGCCACAAATTTCTGAGGACATCAACTTACTTCTGGGAAAAATCTGATAGGATTTGTCAATGACCGCGCTTCCAAGGGAACTATATTGTAAGGTATCAGTTCTGCAGATAATGTTGCACCCGACTCTTTGATTTTCCTCAACTAGGTCAAAAAAGAAGAGTAAGAATTTTTCAAAATCATTTTGATGCAAGGAATGCCTCAAAGTTTGCCAAGTTCAAATGAAATGCTCAAAGATCCAGATGAAAAACTAGTAGGTAAATTTATTAACTCTCATAACCAAATGCCAATTATTTCAAAAGGAGTGATAGATGGGCTTAGGTGTTAATAACAACAAAACCAAAAAACATGTTTAAAACAAAAGAAAAAATAAATAGCAAAATACATGTAATTAGATCATGATTAGAGAAGATACTTTTCCTCTTTTAAGTCATTATAAAAATAATAAAGAACAAGTACCTCCTCCATTATAAGCCCTCCAACACCATCAGGATCAGCATCCTTACTCAGTGCCTCCATGACCTCCACCAAGGCTCTCAAAGTAGCAATTACCTTTCTCATTTTTGATGATCTCAATTCCAACCTACAACAACAAAATAATTCACAATTACGTCAGAAAAGAGCAAAGTATGAACCTCATAAAATGGGACAGTTTTCTGCATGCTTTGAGCACAGTTCTACAAGGAAAAAATTGGGACTATTCCACTCACGATTTCATTAACTTCCCTGAAAACCTTCTATTGAATTTTAATTGATGATAACTGGGAAAAGTAAATGGGGCAGTTTTTCTGCACGCCTAAGAGGCTTAGTTAGGGCACAGTTTATTCCTTTCAAATCCCCATAAAGTTTAGATGTATCAATTCCAATAAATTTCGAAATAAAGAAGCTTCTTTTCAAAATGTGGGACCCACAACATGAGTCTATCTCTCACCACTTGCGTAAGAAATTTATAATAAAGAAATTCAAAGTATCCAGATTATACTTTATTAGCTTTTGTTAGGAGCTTTGTTTTTAATTTACCCCCACCGTGCAATAACTTGTGAAAATGAGCAAACAATTCTAGATAAACAGAATGGCAAGCATATGTACTTCAATCAGCTTTAGCAGCCAATTTGCACAGGCTTTCTGAAATAGTTTTGGTTGGATACAAATAAATAAATCATACAGCTAGACCAAGCCTTCAGATTTTGATGGCACAAAGGCAACTTCTTTTGACAAACAATGACCTCAATGTCCGCAAACTAACTCAAGATCATACTTGAAAATAAAGCAACAGGCCTTTCTAGGCAGGGGGAAACAGAAAAGAAAATGCATTGTCTATCCATCTCAGTGATGAAGGAACTATGTATTTATGCATAAAGGTAATAACCATATTGCAACTCATAAGTTATACATACTCTCCAAGATTAGAGCTGAAAGTTCCAGATTCTTGCAGCCTCTGCTCTTCTCTTTGAATGTCATCCACCCTGTAACGTCTCTTGTAGCGTTGATAAAACTCCCACAGGTTTTCAATATCACGATTGCGATCAATGCGGCCACCATCCTTTTTAGCAAGTTTTTGCTTATAATACAGAGAAATCAAAATCATTAAGAGAGAAATTTGTTGACCAATAAAAAACTAGTTGAAAGAGAAGTTAGAAAATCACATGTCACCATAAGGCTCTTTATTATTCATCAAGTATCACTTAGAAATTGAAGTTGATACCTTGATTACAGACATTAAACCGGTCTTGAACTGGAGAACTCCCCTACCAGCACTGTTGGGATCAAGATTTTGGGCCATGCTATATGCTTGCTCACACACTAAAGTTAAAGCATAAGGTTTTATTGATATATATTAGTATAAATTTGAAAGGAAAAAAAAACTAATGCAAGGCCGCCACATGCAGATAAAATGGTTAATCAATGCACTCATCAGAAAATATAGGAGACAAAGTTGTAAGCATAAAAAATGTGCGCCCCAACATAGAAAAGGTAAGTAAGTACATGGTACATTGAGACACTTGAAAATACCTAATTTTATATCAAAGGCTCAGAGTCAGTGAAATTACAAATTTCCCAGGGTCCAAAAGAAACATGTCGTGGACAAATGATACAAAGCAATATAGAAAACAAAGAACCAAAGCAGGAGGGAAAATGGATAAGAGAAGAGTTGAGAATTTTGTGTATAAATGACGAAACAGTTATATGCTTCTATTAAAATTTTCTTAGAAAATCTAGTTTTTCCTACCAAACATATAAACACGTAATTCCACTTCTAAAAGGCAACGATTGTAATCACTGTATTGGATCTGCATCCATAAGGTTGAGCGGGGCTAAGACATTTAGCTTTCCCAGGACACAAGGACGCCTCGCCCGTTAAATTAATATTTCATATGAAAAGGAAAGGCAATATAGCACCACAAACTCTTACTACTTAATTCAATTAAGTCCTCTCTATCTAGAGTTTAAACTAGAAACAGCATCAGCTGCACCACCACTGAACACCAAAATGAACAGAAAAAACTCATAAACCAAAATGGTTAGAAATTGATATCAAGAAATGAATGCACTCACAAATCCGGGCGACATTTGGGTCCACTGATTGAATCTCATCAGCAGCCTGCAAGATCGCCTCTACATTCGTAGTCTGAGCAAGTGAAGGTGGAACAGCGCCGGCTATCCCACTTGAGGTTCTCTCATGACCTTGTCCGGCGGTTCTCAGCTGCTCCCTCTTCAACGTCGCTCGAACCAGCCTCTCCCAGTTGTCACGAACCCTAGCCATGCCTCCCCCAACACCGATCAAAGCAACCGGTGCCCAAGGTGGTTTCTACGACCCCGAACTCGATCCGGAATTGGATTTCCCGATTCCCTCTTCAACGAAAAAACAGCTGAGAGTTTAGCCCGACCTTGTGGAACTGGTTCCGAAAATGGTGAGTTTTAGTAAAGATGAACACAATTGAAGAGACGCGTATCGCCAGAAACGGAGTGACAGAAATCGGCCGAAATGTGACAATTCCTTATTTTTGATATTTCCCCTCTACCGGAGAAGGACGCTGACTAGTTCGTATGCCGCGTCCGTCTTCTTACAGGAGTTTGAAGTTGAATCATGGGAACACAAACTGCTGTTTATGAATATATACTCTTTCTTAAATTACTACGTCAAGGATAAATCACAGTGATTTCCTACAGTAATAGAACTGTATTTTAGCATATACAGCCAAAAGCAAAAATATAGAGAGGACTTTTTATGATTTTATCCCGTCAAATCTTATAAATTTATTAATATTCGAAGTCATAAACATGGCATTCTATATCAAATTTTATAGAATGTCACTTTATT
Source organism: Leucaena leucocephala (assembly GCA_037074615.1). Classification (NCBI taxonomy): domain Eukaryota; kingdom Viridiplantae; phylum Streptophyta; class Magnoliopsida; order Fabales; family Fabaceae; genus Leucaena; species Leucaena leucocephala. The sequence goes on along the minus strand of CM073538.1, from coordinate 21,989,261 downwards.
AATAAAAAAAATATAATTTTGTACCAATAAATTGATTTTGAGTATAATATAAATTCAGTCTAATTTAAGAATAAAATAATAAAATAACTTTTAAAATTTAAAATAATAAAAAGAGTATTTAAATTTTAAAAATAATATATTAGTGTTCTATCTAATATATTATTTATAAATTTAAAATAAAATATAAAATTATCTTCTAGTTATTTAATACTCTTATGAGTTTATAAATTAAATAATAATTTTAATAACTGATACATTTACAACTATTACTTCCCTTAATCATAATTGTAGGAATTCAAACACTTACAGAAGTTGAATGAAGCACTGTCTAAGCATTTTATTACAATTTTGTTATAGAGTACTTTTGTTTAAATTATTACTTTTTTCAGTTTTAAATAATATATACTATTTATGTGTACCAAAAAAATAATATGTATTGTTGATTTATTTCTATTGTTGAGTTGCATGCCTAGCAGAAATCAATCTTAGTTGTTAGCATACTAGATTCCATTCAGTAAATAAGAAAAGTTTTTTTATTTTATGAAAAAGGTATTTACTCCATAATATTATGGAGTATTATTAGGGTTTATAGACATCCTTAGTATCTATTTGGTTAGCATCTAAATTTTTGTTTAGAAAATAATTTTTGGTTTAAACCTAGTCAAAAATTAAACGAATAGTCTTCATGTATCCATGAGAGTTTATAGATCAAATTATAATTTTAAACTATAATTTTAAATAGATTAATGAGAATAGTTTATAAGTGAAAAAAATAATTTATAAGATATTCAATGATCATTTTGTCTTTACTTTTTTTAATCTATCCGCTCTGTTATGTCGCTGGTCTTCACTTTTTTCTCGGCTGCTAACATCGTAGCTTGTCTTCTCCATTATCATTGTCACTAGTCTCTCTGTTGCCATCATCACTAACTCGATGTCGTCCCTGATATGTCCGTCGCCTTCACAAGGAAGAGGGAGGAGAAGAAGTCATATTACAAATATAAGGATGAAAGAGAAGACACAGATCTGGTATCCACCATCTGAGTTATTCGCCATCATTCTCACTAGAGTTATCACCATCTTCTATTGTCCTCGCCAAAGTCACCACTGTCCTCCGTTATAGTGTGGGTTCAACAGGGATATCATTGATGCACATGTTTCCCGGTAAGGTACGACGAGATCTCGGTGGGAGCTAATATGTAATAGTAGCAATAATTGCAGATCTCAGGGGGAGCATTGGTAGCAGTGGGAGCAGCAGTTGCAATTATTGGTGTGAGCTAAGGTGCGACAAGATACAATAGGAAGAAGAAGGAAAACATATAAAAGGAATAAATGGATTTTTTTGATATAAAATTATATCATTTATAATAATTTATTAATAATAAAGTCACTTTAATAATAATCATTCAAATACTTATTTTATTTAAAATTATTTTTTTTATAAACTATTATCTATAATTACTTTTAAATCATATTTTTCTATAAGAAATTCTCTAAAAATCAAACCAAAAGGACCTTAATCTATGGGCTAAATCAAGCTCAATTCTCAATCAAATGGTGAGTGTCAAGTCCTTTATTATAATTTTTCCTATATTAATAAAGATAACGAAGGACACTAAGAAAAAGAGACTGAGAGGAATTGAATATAGTTAATTGGGGATAAGCATAATGTTGTTGATATTATACTTCTCCTTATAATAATTAAAAAATTAATTTTAGTTTTAAATATAAGATATATTTTTTATATTTATTAAATTACTTTTATTAATATTTTATAAATAATAATAAAATAATATAAGGAATATAGTGTTTTAGATAAAATATATTATATAAATTAATTTAATAAATATATTTAATATGATTAAATTAATTAAATAAATTATATTTTGAACACTGGAGAAGTTAAAGAAACTATAAGAGAGCTCAAATGAAAAATGGAAGGAAACTAATGGAACAATAATGTTGCTTGTTTATTGGGCGCTGGACAGCCGCCGGTTTGTGTTAGGGAAGACAAATCGATGAAGTCAAGACTGCAAATAAACAATCTTGTTAAGAAAAATAAACGGGGCTCTTAAGGGAGAGTGCCTGACAAACTTGAGGGGATCTGTCTGTATCTGTTGCCGCGTTTCATGTATATTGCTTAGTTTTTCTTTAAGACATGATTCATATCACTCACCTTCATCCCTCTAAAAGCCACATAATAAATATTATTTATAGTATTTAATATAAAAGTTAAATAAATAATTTATTTATATTAATAAAATTAATTATTTTAGTTATTTATAATAAATATAATTTATTTTTTTTAAAATATTATCTCTCATGATAATTACTCTTAAATAAAAATCCTTTCATATATACAATTAATAGAGATATTTTAGTAAAAAATTATAAATTTAAATGATAATATAAATTAAAATTTTATATTTAGAATTAAATTTAATCTCTAATTATTTTTATATTAAGAATTGAAAGAAGTATACTATTTTTAATTTTAAATATATAAATTAAATATAAAATATTAATCTAGTTTCTTTTTAATTTCAAATTATCTTTTTAGAGTTGACTGTATATATGAAGAGAATATACTAATTGTCTACTACTCTTCACCCTTTCCTTTTTTTAGTATGGGCCGTAGCAGATAGATTAAACCCTTCAGCTCTCCTTATTTAAAAAGACTCGTTGAGAATAAGGCTAGAGTCGATTGAGCCCCATTGCCTATGTCGTTTAAAAAAAATATCATACTGATTTTTCTACATTAATGCAAATTCATAATAATTTTATAGCATCCCTACACTTATTGCTTATATAGCATATAATAAGTATTGATAGGAAATATAATACTATCCGTGAGGATATTTTTACAGAAATTTCACTCATAAAAAAGTTTAGATACATTATCAAGAAAAAATATACAATTGAGATATTTCAAAAAATACAATGACTTGTCCCAATAGAGGCACACCACACTTTATACTCTTTCTACGCACCACACTCTGTGGTCAGACGTGACTCTTTGTTGGACTCCGCCATCGATTCCTTAATTAATATGATTTTAGTATCTTGAGTTTCAAGTATAGGCTTCATTAGTCTAAACTCAATTCAATTGTAATCCAAAATAGAGATAAAATATATTATTGAATTAAACTTAATTAAATAATATATTTTAAGTATGATTATATAATTTTAAAAATTAATATTTTAAGAAAAAATATATTAATTCACATATAAATAAAATATTTAAATATAAATTACAGATAATTTAATGATATATTTAACTCAAATCGATATTGTTTTAAGCTTAATAAAAGAATAAGAAAATATATGAGGTTGGATTTTAATACGTGCAGGCCAGCTTTTGTTCAACATCATCAGTGGAAAGAGATATACTACAGTTCCTCAGTTTCCAAGGCCAGTCCAGCGTCTCCCAAGGCGCTTTAAATCCCGGCGGGTATTTCTGTCAATGCTTGTCTTATCAACGACCAAAGAAGTCCTGCAAACTAGCGTAGTAAGTGGAGAATATACTGTTCACCGTCGTGTTAAATCGCCGTTTAACTTCAAGGTTCTTTTATCTTCTGGTTTCCGTCTTCCGGTCATCGGCCGGAGACTAGAAGCAAAATGTTTAGCTTATTATAGAACTCAAAACAAAGGTTTTGTGGTTAACAAAGTAATGCCTGTAATTTTCAGCTCTCTGTTTTTTTTTTGTCACAGAAGTTATTTGCTACATTCTCTAGGAGCATAAACAAGATGAGAAAAGTGTGTGTGGAATGTGCCCACAAGTGTCTTTGGATTCACGGAAAGAAGAAAAAAACATCATCAAATGTACCTTGTTCCTTCTTCAAGGTCATGATCGGCAGCGATTTTTCTAAACTTTTGGTACGACGACATCTTCCACCAACACTCACTTGATTTGCAATTTAGGAGTACAAATTATTTTTTCGTTTCATGCGGGCGAGGATAATGCATAATAACGTTGTTATTAATATACTTTCTGTCATGTTTTATTAAAAATTATTCCTTAAATACCAGACCTCATGATTTAGGCTCAACTTTATTCTATAGTCACTAAAATATCTACTTTAACTTTTGGGTTGATTGCTTTGTCCTTTTGGTGTTATGATATCACAATTGCATTCGCTATAACTATTTTTTTTTTTAAAAAAAAAACCTTTTCATTCGCTACTTTAACTTTGATCTTTAGTTTACACTTTAAATTTAAAATGCACTGTAAAGAAAGAACCTCATTGTGTATTTGGTATGCCTTTTCTGCTTCTGTAACATATTCAATTAAAGTATTGCTTACGGTGAAGTTAGGAACATTGATTAAAATTACGATTTTTCTTCTGCTCTTGTGATTTTTGAGGATGTCGTTCTGATTTCTGACATATATGTATTTGTTTTCTGAACATATTCGCAGTATCTGCCCCCTAAATTTGGTCCTACAGCGTCAACCTTGGTTCACAAAGAAGCCATTATTGAGGATTCAAGTGGACAACAATGGAAGGTGAAAATATCAGTTGTCGATAAGTCTTGTGCTTTTCAGGAGGGATGGGATGTTTTCTCGTCGGACCATGGGCTTCAAGTTGGACATTTTTTGGTGTTCCATTACATCGGAAGTTCACACTTTTTTGTTAAGGTTTTTGATAAATCTGGGTGTGAAAAGATTGTTTTTCCCACTCAGAGAAAGCAAAAGAAGAGAAAAACGACCACAATTGACCTTGAAGCAACAGATGATTTGTTACATAGACGAGGTTTATTATCCTCGGAGTCCGATACGGGAAAAATGCACAGCATGGACGAGGTTGTTGGAGTGAATAATGCAGAAATTAACGAAGAGGAAACCTCAGAAACTAGTAACAGAAGGATCCAATCTTTGTACAAAGACAAAAACTATGAAGATCCTTGTTACTCGAAAGACCGAGACTTAGGAGACAAAGAAAGAGAGGACATGAGTCCTATGTTTGATGTGTTCAGGTACGAAATATTGAACAATTCAGATGTTCATGGGAGTGGCAAATTTACAAGTAGAAATGAAATGGCTGTTACAAGCAATTATTTCGAAGATCCTTTGCTTGAAGAGATGTTGGGTAATGGAGCAACTCAAGAAGATCCTTTCGAAGTTGAATTAACCAAAAGAAGTCATTTTCTTGAAGAGTTAGACAAGTGTACGTTGTCCTGGGCCTGTGAGAGACATTCTTGTGGGACCAAGATTCCTGAGCATTTTCCATGTACCATGCAACATGAAGAAATCAAACAGAACAATTTCATTATGCCCAAATGGGAAGATCAAAAGTGCCAATTTGCTGGGAATTCAGGTAACACAGTCATTGGAGTAGCTTCATTTTCTCTTCCTCCAATTCTGTATTATTAAGATACCCTCTGGCACTAATACACTTAATTGGCCATTGATTTTGATTCTAAATATAATGCTTATTTCTTATATTTATAAATTTTTCTTTAAATTATCTCTATCAATATCTCTTAATAATAATTAAGTAAAAGAAGGAATGATAGAGTTAAGGAAGATTATTAGTATATTTTTTTTAAAAATAATACCATTTTAACAAATTTAACTAATTTTTTTAATCTAATCAAATTAGTTAAATATGTTATTAAGAAATAGAAGAGTATCAAATGATGTACAGCTAAGTTTGCTTCTTGCATTCTGCATATTGATTTTTTTTTTTGGTTGGCTCTTTATCAGAGACCGAGCAATTATCGATATTGAAAGACGGACAACCTTTGGACGCTGGCAATTGTGAAAATAACAAAGAGATGATTGTTGGATTCCATGGGGCCGCGGATGCTGTTCCTATGTGCCATGGCATGTTTAATATCTTTTCATGCGTTTAAATATTTGGATAGGAGACTATATGTCATTTATATGCCTTGGCTATTAATTAATTGATCTTTGTAACTATAGTTACAGGGGAAATGGAGAGGAAGATTCAAAAAGAGCTCCTGAACATGACTCCAAATGTGTGCAGTTACCACGATAAACTCCAGTCAATTAATGGAGATCAATGCAGCAATCTCAATTCAGTGAAAGTCGAACCTTCTGACTATGGTATTCACTCTCAAACTTCAGCAATCTCCATTGGATTAGCTGTATTGACTATGCTTTAATTTTAGTGAAAATTACTCAGAGATCCTATGAAAGGGATTTAATCCTGAAAAACTACCAATGACAAGTGGGCCGTACAAACATGCTTTTCTCTAATGTGTGACTTGTTATTATAGACTACTTAGTTGTCATTAGATTTTAAAGTAATTAATTTTATTCTTTAAGACCTTTAAGTAATTCTCCTTTAATTTTACTCTACAAATTGCACGATGCAATTGAGATTATATATATGTATATATAATGAAGATAGGGGAAGAAATGTAATTCTCTTTTGTGCATAACTAAACTGTTATGACCATAGAGGAAGAGGGTGACTTGGCTAATGACAATATGATTGGAGAACAAGAAGAGCGGGACAAAATGGATAAGGGAATTATGATTGCCGGATAAATCGGATAGAAAAGGGTCGTACGTGATAATGCGCACATTGCCAAGGCCGTTAGCCTCATCAGTCGAACGGGGAAACCATCGTGGAAGCTGAGAGAGAATGCGGGTATATAGATGGTTAGGGTAGTGAAGAGGAGACAGTTTTTTGAGTATTTCATTGTTCTCTCTGTTTCTTCCTCTTATTTCAGCAGAAAATACTCTCATGACTGAGCATTTCCATTACGGATATAAACATTTACTGTTCAACTGCTTATTCTTATATTTATGTAATTCTCATTTCTGCAGGAGCTGCCCACATGCTTGCATCCATCTCAGAGAAAAACAGTTAAGACAATGTGATTGGTGGTGCTCCTTCAGGATCCAGGGAGGAGACAATGCCCGATCCTTTACCATTACCAATTTAAATTAATGCTCTCAGCAGATAAAGTCCAATCCCACCTAACAGGATAAAGTTACTTGTTTTTGTTGCTCAGTCTTAGTAGAGCAAGCAATTAGCAACCAGGAGATGTGGGCACTTTTGGGCAAGATAAGGAGTCCTTGTGTATCTTTGGGGGCAAAATACGATCTTGTGTTGAAATTGTGAAAATATTATTAGTGTGGTATATTAATAGCCTTTTGTCAGCTCTCAAAAACAGCACAAAACCTTTCTGAGCAGAGAATGCTTTGTGGAATTATTATATCAGTCCTGTTCCTGGATTCTCTATTTTTTGTCTTTACGTTTTATAAAGATTTTCGTTTCCTAGGCCAAAATAAAAAAGAGCAGAGAATGCATCACGTTATGTGTATTAATGCTAAATATAGGATTAAACTATATATAAAAGATTACATATAAGTCTCAATAACAGCTTGTTTCCTATTGTATCTACACCATTTGTTTGATAATAACTAATAACCAAACATCATATGATTTCAACAGCTAAATCTACAATAACAGCATAATCATATAGATTAAGAGAGCAATATAAAGCCCAATCCCAGAAATTATCCCATTTGCAATAGAGTAAGCAAGTGGCATCAGAATCATAGTGGCAAAAGCAGGCACTGCTTCTTTTACATTACTCCAATCTGTATCCATCATCATCTTCATCATCATCCCCCCCATCACCAATGAACGTCCTATAGCCCAAGGAGGAACACTAGACAACAGAGGGGTAAAAAACAGTGAAATCAAGAAAAATAACCCTACGATCACCGCCGTTAATCCGGTCCGGCCTCCTCTCATTCCGGCCGATGATTCCTCGAACGTCGCCATCGTTGTAACACCCAATGAAGAGTTCACAATTGTTCCAGCCCCATCAACCAAGTAAGCAAAGTATTCACCTTCAAAGTTTCCATCTTCATCTACAAATCCACCAATTTCTGCCACGGTGTAAATAGTTCCCGTGCTTGCAAGCACGTACACGTAGAATAGTGTTACTATTGCCACCCAAATTTCACTTTTATGAAAATCAGTGAAACTTAGAACTCCTAATGTGGATTCAATCTTATGAAAATCAACCACTTTCTTGAAATAATTGTAATTCTCTTCACCAAGTGGAGTTTCAGGGAAAAATGTCACTTTTGTTCCCCTAAACCATGAAACAAAAGTCACAAACAAAATGCCATAAATCATATTTCCCTTAACAAAATGTCACGTTTGGCCAGAGGGGAGCAGTCGGCGGTGGAGCAGGGTCGGCCGGAAGCCGTGAGGACGGTGGCGTTGACGGAGATGATGTAGGCCATGGTAACGAAGGTGGCGGTTGCAAATGGAACAAATGTAAGATAACTTTGGGAACAAATGGAAGCCATGCAGATAAAAGCGGGATTTGTTTTATTTTGTGCCTGGTTTTCATCAAAACCTAAATTTTGAAATTATTTATGTTACAAAATTTAGTTTAATTTTTTTTTAAATAAATAGTTATATTTTTATTTAAGATTAAATTAAAATTTTATATAAATTAATGAAACTAATTTTTAAAATAATAAAAAAATTTATAGATTATCTAATTATTATTTTATTTCTATTTTTTTCATATCTTCTCTCCTCTCTTTCCTCCTTATTCACCCCTTTCCCCTCTCATTTATCTTATATCTTCTCCAACATCTCTTCTCTCTCCTCCTTCTTTTCCACTTATCCCATCTCTTTTCTCTCATATTTTTAATTAAATCATACTTTTTTTAATAATTTAATAATAATAAAAATATTTTTAAAAATAATTACCTAACACTCATTTATTTAAAATTATTTTTTTTATAAAATCTTCTCCAATTTTTTTTTAAAATCTATTAAAAAACTTTTTTTATAAGTTTTTTTTTTTAAATTTTATCCAAATGGGTTTAACTAAGGAAGACTGAATTAACAAAAAAAAAAAAAAAGTTCCAGCATATTTTATGACATATGGATGGGAATTCTTGTTTTTTACATTCTTAAAAGAAATATTTTATACATTAATTTCTAACAAAATCTGATTGAGTTGACTCCAGTTACATTATATTGTTATAATGACTTATGAGCAATGCAATTTTCTATTAACTTTATATTATAATTCAACCGTTCTAAAATCGTTTTGTTATGTATAAACACGTGATCCATTAACAGCAAAGAAATGTTTGAACAAAACAAATACATATAATCAATAAATATTATTTGATCAAATAGCAGGAAACATGGACCTCATATAATGTGATTTAATTAATATTTTGTTAAAAATTAAAAAAAAACTCTCAGACTTTTATAAAAATTATTATCAAAAGCCATGCTCATCAAATTGTTTGATATTTTTGTCCAAATTGTTGTACATACATACATACATACATACATACATACATAGATACATACATACATACATACATACATATATATATATATATATATATTCCATTTTACTCAATACAATCTTTTTAGGAGGGAAAAATGTAAAAGAAATGTAGCAAGACCAACAAAATTAGATCCACATAAACAATAAAGTGTATTTTACTGAACAAAAAGTATAAAATAATTATGTTGAAAAAAAATATAAATAAACTAAATTATTGAAATTTTCTGAAAAAAAAAATAAAATTTTGATTTGAGTCTCTAAACTACCAACTATATCAGAAAGTAGGGTTCCAAATTTAGATAAAGCGAAGTGTTATGTTAAACTATTGATAGCCAATATAAAACTCTCTCAAATCTTTATAACATATATCAACAACACAAAATATAGGAATAGCTACACAAAATCAACAAATGAATATAGGTGTATGCAAGATATAACCTAACATTGCATCTACTTAAACTCCATCCCATTCTTTTGTTTCTTCTTTGAATCAACATAGAAAAATGTTAAAACTAAAATCGAACTTGAGGCCTCTTGCTTAAAAAAAGTTCTCATATCATTAAATTATAAAGTCATTAATCGAATCTCTTATTTATAATTATAGAAGATAATGGCATAATATGAAAATTCCTTCTGCATTTCCATATATTGAAAGGTAACCAGTCAGATAGATAATAAAATGGATATCTAAAAAAACTTCATTCCGCCATTATATTAGTCTCTGTCTTTCTGAGACCACCATTAATTTTGTACGTGCTTTTTAATCAATTGCGGTTCACTCATTTCTCTGTTTATTATTTCTTCAAATATATTCTTACAGGTGTGTTTAGATTAACTATAATAGATTTTGGAAAAAATAGATTTTGGAAAATAAATTTTAGGAAGAATAGATTATGAGAAAAATAGATTTTGGGGAGAATACATTCTGGAGAATAGATTTTAGGAAGAATAGATTTTGAAAATAGAGATGTTTGGATGATTAGTAGTATAATCACTTTTTATATTAATAAATTAATAAATTACTAAAAAGGGTATAATTTGATTAAAGTATGAGAGAGGATAGAAGGCAGAGAATAAATAGGAGAGAGAAGAAATATGAGAGAGGAGAGAGTGTAGAGAAGAGAGAGGAAAGATGAGAGAGTGTAAAGAAGAAAGAGGAAAGAAAAGAGAGATAAGAGATAATATAAAAAAAAAGTAGAGTTAAAATAGTAATTGGATAATCCATAAGCTCTTTTACTGTTCCAAAAATTATTTTCAATAATTTATTCAAAACCATGGTTTTAAACTATAGTTTTAGTCAAAATTAATTCTAGACAAAAATGGTTGTTTGTTTTAAATTTTTCTAAATTGAGGTTTTAGCCAAAATCAATTTTAGACAAAAATAACTGTTTGTTTCAAATTTTTCTAAATCGAGATTTTTGCCAAAATTAATTTTTAAAAGTATCACAATTCAGAAATGATCTCTCTTATATATCACAAGTTGATGCTCGACATTAATGTCTAAATTGACAGATACAACAAAATAATTGCCAAAAAAGAAAAACATTAATATACACATTTTAAATTATTTAACAGATAAAAGGTTAATCCCTCAGGCAGCCTCTTGGTGTGGAGAACAAAAGTCATAAGAATCCATGACCCCAAAAGCAAGAGATATAAGTTCATTTGATAAAAGAAAACCTTCTGGGTCACTCAACCGTATATAAGCCACTTTTCTTTCTTTCTTCTTATTCGCATATTGCAACAAACAAGTGCTGATTTCTTCTCCAATAATGGCTTGTCTATTCTCATCCAAACAAACTACATGTCCACTCTTAACATAAGGTTTATAAGTCTCCAAAAGAGCCGAAAAAATGAAGCTACCGAATGATTCTTCAAAACTCTTCAAGTCTAAACCCATTGAAGTTCTCAGGGACAGCATCACAACATCCATGGCCGTGTCCTTGACATGATGAATCTGATCATTGCAAGAGCAATTTAACAGTCCATTTTCCAACTCCTGTACGAATTTCATATACTCATTTACTTTTTTGGGCCTTGAAAACCTTAATCCGCCTACGAAACTCGTGGAGCCGAGGCCGAATCCGTAGAACGGTTTGTTCTTCCAATAGGTACAATTGTGTTTGGATTCATATCCACTCTTGCAATAACTGCTGATTTCATAGTGGTTGTAATTCGCATCAGAAAGCATTCTTGAAGCCATTTTATAGAACTCTGCTGATTGTGTCTCAGAAGGAAGGGGGAATTCCCCAGGAGTATACCTGCAAACATTTTAATCTTAATCTTCATTTTCATATTGATTATAAAGCTATAACTAAATATTCAATATTTGAATCACTTAACCCATTCAGTTGTAGATTCAAAAGATCAGTAGATACAGAACTTAGTCTTTAAAATACCAAACGCGTTAAAATTTCACTTTTTGGCGTGAATTATGAGACTTGTTTCGCTCTAGTTCCCCAAAATTAGCATGTCCAAGAATTAATCTATAAAAATAATAAACTTGCTTGTTTTAGTGTATGCTAATACTTCTCTTAAGTAACTCAAAAAGGCTAAAAAAACTTGCTAGTAAGTTGTAACAAATTCGTTATTTTCAAAAATTGACTTGTGTATTCGTTAATTTAGTACTAAAGGCCAGTAAAGCAGACAATTTAAGAATCAAATTGTTGGTTTGTTCTAGTTCTTTAGCTCAACTCAAAGATTCTGCAAGGACTAACTTCTTGCTGAGTTTATTATATTTGGAGACTGAGTCATCCATTCACCACTGTGCAGATAACTATTGCCAGTAAGATTAATACTTACAGTGCTCCGAACTTTGTGCCCTGTTCAATTTGCAAATCATATACAGAAACATGAGTGGGCTGTGCATCAATGGCAAGCCTCAGAGTTTCCTCCCACATATCAGTTGTCTGATGAGGCAATGAAGATATTAGATCAATACTCCAATTCTCAACCCCACATGACTTGACAATACCACTATTCATTAACCTCTTCCATGCCATGCGCCCTCCCACAAGCTCTCAACAACTTCTCCTGAAATGCTTGAACTCCCAAAGACACTCTATTCACTCCTAACGCTATCATCTCTTCCATCTTCCTAGCATCAAACGTCCCAGGATCCATTTCCATTGAAATCTCAGCATCATCACACACACCAAATTTCCCACTCAGCGCCTCCAAAATCAATGAAACCAACCGTGCCGGCACGAGAGATGGTGTCCCTCCACCGAAAAACACAGTCTCAAGAGGCGTTTTAGCATTGATGTTCACCTTCATTGCATTGATTTCTCTGCAGAGAAGTTGTATGTAGTTAATCACTCGTGGGTCATCGTAGATTTGGGTTGAAGCAGAGCCAAGAGCCACAATTGGGAAGTCACAGTAGTGGCAACGCTTGCGGCAGAAAGGGAGATGAATATAAGCAGAAGTAGGAGGAGCTAGGTGAGAAGCCATGTCGATCGTGTGTTTCGTAGAGGCATTTTGTCGAACACGTGGTGTGCTGCTGGTAAATGAATTGATCACTACTTGGGATGTCCGTTTGGTAGATTTGAAACTGGGGAAAAGGTCCCAGAAAAGGGGATTCAATGTAGATTTGAGCATGATGGCTCTAGAATAACGAAGGTAGTTAAAGTACTTGTGCGAGAAAATGGGAGGGGCTCGTACCTTGAAATCCATGTTTCCGCGCGTATGAATATGGAGGGCCGGGTCCTTGTGCATTTTGTCTCTGCTCCGGCTCTGAAACTAGACAGATTTTTTCAGAAATATGTATTTTCGCGCCGTTAATATATATATATATATATATATAAATTTTCCAAATTTAAATTATGTAAATGAAAATATGTTTTTAACTTTCTATAGTCGAAGCAATATGAGAATCGTTTAGGGGAGGTTGAATTAAATTGTTTTTTCTCTATATAAATTATATATAGTGAATTGCTTATTAAAGAAATGGGACTTAATTAAAAAACAAAAAAAAACAGAAAATTTTATTTTTAATTACGCTCTTTTTTCTTTTTGTTTTGCTTGCTAAATACTTTTTTTATGAATATTATTGTATGGCTTTTCAATAAATAAATTATACTATATTATTTTTAAAAAGTATTAAAATATATTTTTAGTCTTTTATATTTATAATAAATTTTGTTTTAATTTTTTAAAAAATATTTTTAATCTTAAAAATTTAATACCGTAAATTTTATTAACGACTGAGTAAGCAAAATTAAATATTTTAAATCTTAACTCTGATTAATTAAATCTTACAAGGCAGCTTATCTTATTTTTCTAATTAAGTGTTTTAAAGTTCTCTCAAATCTTCGGGATGCAAGCCCCTCTTTTCTTAGAAAACAAACTCTCCCTTCTATCATCTGGGTTTTCCATATCTGCGCCAAGCATTCGGTGATAGTGATGGTTGTTGGGCTTAGTAGCAACTTCTGGGATATTTGAATTAACTTTTCAATAATAGATTTTAAAAAATATAGATTTAAAAAAAAATAAATTTTAAGAATAATAGATTTTAAAAATATAAATATTTAAATAATTAATAGTAAAAGATAGGGTGAAAAAGAGAGATGAGAAATAAGAGAAATGAGAGATGAGATGTGATATAAAAAAAATAGGGATAAGATAGTAATTGGATAATCCATAAACTTTTTTACTATTTTAAAAATTATTTTTAATAATTTATTCAAAATCATGGTTTACGCTAAAATTACTTCTAAAAAAATAATTATTTATTTAAAATTTTTCTAAATAAAAATTTTATCTAAAAATAATTTTCAAATCCAAGTACCAAACAGCACTTCGTGTCACAAAAAATCAATAAACTTTAATTGAATTAAATGTAATTTGGGGCTTAAGGGGAGAGAAGATTCTGAAAAGTTGTTGAGAGAAATATATGAAACACTGTGAGTTTAAATGGAGAGAGAGTGTGAAAATTGAAAAGAATTTAAATGTTCAGGTCTTACAGAAGCTCAATGAAGGAGAAAGAGAAGAGTGAGTTTGAACTCTGAGAGGAGCGTGGCGTCAACAAGGAAGATCAACAAGGAGAGGGGCGTCTAGGGATTAAAAATTATATTAATCTAAAATTATAATACATTATGCATATCATGCAAAATCTTTTGATAAATTTGTAATTGCACCAATCATATAGTTCAAAAGAAAATAAAAGCGAATTATTCGGGGTAAATAGAAGAATAATAGATCAAGTTACTTGAATATATTTTATTAAATTTTTCAATCACACTTACTTATATATATTTTTATATATGAATTTAAGTTAAATAAAAATATAAAAAATAGACACATAACAAAATAAGATTATAAAAATTGATGAAATACATACAAAAAAACATGATACGATTTTTTTAAAATAAAAAATAATAGTAAGATTTTTTTAAAAAAAAAGAAAAGATAGAGAAAAACTTTTTTTGGGTACAAATTTAACTATGAGACTGTTTATATCAATGGTTTAAAAAGAACAGAATTTTCCAAATTTAAATCTCAATGATTTACACTGAAAATATGTTTGTAACTATGAGACTGTTTATGTGCTGTTAAAGTAAACTGTATCATGTATATATAAATTATATAGTGAATTGAGTATTAAAGAAATGGGAGTTCATTTAAAAAATAAAATAATAGTAAATTTTATTTTTAACTGCACACTTTTTCTTTTTATTTTGCTTGTTAGACACTTTTTCATGTAGAAGAGAAGCGAATTATTGCAGTAAAATAAAAAAGAATAAAGAATAATGATGTTTTTTTTTTTTTGAAAAAAAAGTAAAACAAATTATGGAGGTGTAGGATACTATTTTGCGGCTGCTCCTCCGGCGAGGAAAAGAAGAAGCTTACCGCAGGGAACAAAGAACAAGCGGCCATGGAAACAGAAGAGGGGACCCAGCAGCCACAGCTAGTGCTATCTCACAAGCTCTTCCTTCTCAGACATGGAGATGTGGAAGGCATTGAGAAGGTCCGGCTTAAAGATGAGGTGTTTGCGTTTGTCAAAGAAAATGGTAACTCCGCAACTTCTTCATTCTCCATTTTATTCACTTCAATTTAAATTCATTATCATCCTCTGGCTGTCTTACTCAAGTATATTTTCTTTTGATGTGAAGATATGCTCCCTTTATATGAAACCCTAATCGCTGATTCAGTTTTGGACACGGATCAAAGTGTTCTGGATTTGATGCGTGCTAAGATAGATGAGGAGCTCAAGAAGCTTGACGAAAAGTGAGTGAATTTCATTTTAATGACTGAATTTTGATTTTTTTTAAAAAAGAAAAACTACAGTTAGGCGTCTTGATCAGAGCTTTAGGTTATTGAATTTCATTCAGCTTGAAGTTTGAAATTTAAAAGCCATTAAGTTCTTTATTTCTTACATTACCCACAGCCTTACAGGAATTCTTGCGATTTTAAATGGTCGAATGAATGGAGAGGACTGGATTAATTTCTTCTTATTCTTTATCTATTGACACCATTGCCAGTGTGAAGTGAGAGAAGTTTATTGCTATGTATGCAAATCATTGTATGTGGGAGAAGTGCTAGTTATTACTGCAAGATTTTTCAATGCTTTAGTTTTTAGAGGCTCAGATCTACTAATTACTTATTATATGAGGAATTTCCATGGTAGTGAATGAAAGCAAAGGAGATTTATATCATTTAGGATGCTGATACATCCAGGGAAATATCATACCATCTCGTTCAAGTTTATTTTTCAATTAATCATTTTATGTAGATTCACTTTTTAAATTATTAAATTGCATCTGTAGCTTTTTTGGTTCATAAATATTTATATTCAGTGCCAGGGCTAAACACCTTGCTGATTCTTGTACTGTTGTTAACTTGTTATTACTATTTGTTATATGATAATAGGTTTTTATCATGACTGTCATGATTAAGGTTGGTAGTATATTGAGATGGTGTAGAGTTGAATATCTTTCAAATAATGATATATTTAATCTTGCTTCAAACTATTTAGAGCTGAATATAATAGGCTTAATGCCATTCTTTCCTTATGTCTTTCATTAAGAAAGAAAATAACCAAATTAAAAGTGGACGTGAAACGCCTAGCTCTTCAGGGTGTTTGAATCTTCAAATTCCTTTTCCTCTGCTTAAGAGTCTCTAGAATTATGATCATCCCTATGTTCATTCTTATGGTTGATGTGATTGGAATTTCTCTAATGTTTTGTTAGAGCTAAAGTGGTTCTTGCTTCTTTTAAGTGTTTATATTGAATGCAATATGATGGGGTTTAATGATATGGGAGGGAGTTGCGTCTGACCTTATAACTGATTTGGATTATATAAGACTATAAACAATGATGTATTTGGTTTATAGGCGTATAACAATAATGTCTTGCCCAAAAATACAGAGATTGAACATATAGTAAGTAAAAAATTGACAATACTATTTAAAAGCATTGTTGCTCCGCAAGACCACGAGAACATTAATATATAGTAGTGCACTGCGAATCATACATCGCTGCATTCTCCTGTTTTGACTTCTCGAGATTCAAAGTTCAATCTGTTATGTGGAAAGTGTCAAATTTAGTAGTCCTCATACTTATGGTATTCTGTATGATTGCTTAATCTTAGAATTACCGATGCTGAAGAAAACTTAGGTGAGAGTGAAGTTCGAGAGGCTCACTTGGCAAAATCTCTGTTCTTCATCAAGATCGGTGACAAGGTATATGCCTATTATAACCTATAGCTTCATTCCAGACAGATGGTTCTGTAATGATTTTTCACAGTATTTCTCCACATAAACCAGGAGAAAGCCTTTGAACATCTCAAGTTAACAGAAGGCAAGACAGTTGCAGTTGGCCAGAAGATGGACCTGGTGTTTCATACATTGCAGCTTGGGTTTTTTGACATGGATTTCGATCTCATTTCCAAAAGCATTGACAAAGCTAAAAAGTAATGAATCTTAAACGCCTCTGCAGTTCTTCCCTCATTTATTTTTCATTTCAGTTTGTATTTCCAACTTTTTACCCCATGATGGCAGCTTGTTTGAGGAAGGTGGTGATTGGGAAAGAAAGAATCGGCTGAAAGTCTATGAAGGCCTGTACTGCATGTCCACGCGAAATTTCAAGAAGGCTGCCAATTTGTTTTTGGATTCTATCTCAACTTTCACGACTTACGAACTTTTCCCCTATGACACCTTTATATTTTACACAGTTTTGACCAGCGTTATATCATTGGATAGAGTTTCCCTGAAGCAGAAGGTGATTGATTTTTACAGGGACCAGTTATTTTCTGCTGTTCCATTCCATTCTACCATAGAATTTGTTTCCTGGCAAATGGTCTGCATATCCCATGTTGTTAATTTTAGTTAATCTGAATCAGGTAGTGGATGCTCCCGAGATCTTGACTGTGATCGGCAAAGTTCCCTACCTTTCAGAATTCTTAAACTCCCTATATGATTGTCGGTACAAGTCTTTTTTCTCTGCATTCGGTGAGTAGATGCCTGCCATATCCCTTTCATCTTAATAGTTTCTGACAGTATCATCAGGCGCACACGGCTAGGGCTTCTAACTGCTAGAATGTAGTTGATTTCTAATCTTCCATCTACTATTGGAATTAATGTTCTTATTTTGTTTCAATTGAAATTTATTTCAGCTAGGATAACGGAGCAAATCAAGTTGGACCGCTATTTGCATCCACACTTTAGATATTACATGAGGGAGGTCAGAACTGTTGTTTATTCACAGTTTTTGGAGTCTTACAAGAGTGTTACAATCCAGGCGATGGCGAAAGCATTTGGAGTGACTGTGGATTTCATTGATCTGTAAGTTGATTATTTATGAAAGATTTAAAAATCTTTTGTAATGTGCGTGCTGTTGACCTTGTTGACTCGTTTAATGTATTTTGCTTCCAGGGAGCTTTCGCGTTTTATTGCTGCTGGGAAACTTCATTGTAAGATTGACAAGGTTGCTGGAGTTCTTGAAACTAACCGCCCCGATGCGAAGAATGCTCTTTACCAAGCAACTATCAAGCAAGGGGACTTCCTATTGAACCGGATTCAAAAGTTGTCCCGGGTGATTGATCTTTAAATAAAGTCAAGTCATCTTTTGCAATTCAGCGTTATAGCCAAAAAAAAAAATTGTGGAAAAGGAAGAGAGCTACAGATAGATTCAAGGATTTTCTGTTGAATGCTTTTTACTAGGAGACTTGACACGCTGTATTCCTTTTGATTTTCTAACTAGTGAACAATTTAGCTTGCTGACTCAATCCAGTTTCCAATTATCTTTCAGACAAAGTTTTATTTTGTTATGAATTTGTGGTGTTTAAATGCTTTGCCTTAGAACATTATATGTTATTTTTGTGACCGCAATTATGCCTGTCTTCTTAGTGGTTTTTGTTTTATTGTTTTTATGTCCTTTACAGCATCTTACATGGGTACCCTCAGCTGGTGAAGCCGAGGACACTATATAATCGTTCTGTTTTCTCATTTAACTTAAATTTTGGAAAATACTTCACTAATTACATAATATAGATAATTTGATATTAACAATTTGTTTGTGCGCCAGAGTTATCATGGATTTCTCGTCCAAAGTTCCCATATTGGACCAATGTTTGGGACAAATCAAATGTGTTGTTTTTTGTTTGTTACAGTCAGATATACTTAAAGTGCCACAAGGGCCACAACAAAACTAATAGGTATTCTTGATGGCCTATAGCTTTGGTACGATTAAGGTTACAAGAAAATTAAATGTTAATCGCCAATAAGAGTTAATACATATAGTAAGAAATAAATTCGTATTCTATAAAGATGTGAGTTTGATTCCTTTTGTTGTTGGGAGTATTCATTTAGTAGGCAATCTCATAAGTTTTCTGTAAGCATCTTTGAGCTCTAGGGTTGTACTTTAATCTTAGTAGAAAATTGGTATCAAACTCACTTAAATTTTTATGTACCAAAAAACCACTAGTCCAGTGTAATGAGTTAACTCATAATCTACAAAGTCTTCAGTTCAAATATTGTTGATGATATAAGGATATTGTTGATAAATAATTTGTTAAGTACCTCAATAAAAGCTCTGAACCTAGAGATATATCATGATCCTACTAAATTCTTATGATTCAACTCAATTAAACTTTCTTGCACAAGGGAAAAAAAATAACTTTGCCACGGTTTTGTGATGGCCTTGAGTTTGGTTCAAAGAAAATTCTTTTCTAACCACTTGTTAATTAATACGGTTGATAGGATGAGATATCTAATTATCTGGGATTGATTAGTTGTGTTGATTGGATTACTTATCATGCTCTCCATTTATGCAAAGTTTTCAATTTTATACATCTTTTTTTTTGTTATAAAAATTTTTAAAAAGGAGTTTGGCTCATTCACGATCTAAAAATAGGGTAAAATTTCTTTTTCTCTTAAGCGATACCAATTCAGGTAAGGCGTGCCATCTATTACCCTCAAGCATAAATTTAAACACTTAGGAGTTAGGATACTTTTCCAAATGACACGATTGGAACCACAATAAAGTGATATTCTTAAAAGATTGAACACACTCTAAATAATTATATGTCTTATCTCTTTACCATTTAAATTTACAAACGATAAGTTTAGATACTTCTCCTATGTAGTATTGACATCTGTTGTTGTTTGACATGGGCCATAGAGATGCATATTCTTAATTAAATTTTCTTTCTTTTGTATGTCCCGGTTAACGTAGTCCTGGTATTTTTTTTTAAAAAAAATTGAGAAATAATGTGAGATAAATTTTAATTAGTGGATATCTAAGATGGAGTGTAAGAGGTTAACATTCGTTGCTTTGCTTCAAAGAAAAGCATGAAATCGCCATCTCTTTTATTCGTCAATTTAAGGGAATTATTGCTCACTTCTTTATTGTGAGTATTTTTTTTCCTTAAAATGAATGTATTACTAATTATAATCCTCCACCAAAGGTGTCAAGAAGGTGGTTGGATCCCTTCCTCAACTGGGAATAGTATAATACACTAATCCTAGTCATAGTGCTTTAACTAAAAAGAATCCACACAAAGTACTAACAAGATCAATAAATAGAAGGAGGTGAAAAAAGAGAGGCACCACAACTTTTCCCCACAGACAAATAACAAGAACAGAAACAAGTCCCAATATATTTCAACCCTACCCCACCAAAATGGCCCATTATTTATTTATTTATTTATTTCCTCCTCCCTTCCCTTCCACGTCTCTCCTTCTTCTTTGATTTGATAACCACTATATCTACATCTCACTAGGATGACCTTTAAGACCAATCAACAAAAGGTGACCAAAACAATAGTCTTATTTGAATATACTGCCTGTTTTGGTTTAGCAAAAAATTAAAATTTTAAAAATCCTTCTATCCTAAACTTTAATATAATTTTTTTTAAAAAAATAAATAACTATATTTGTTTAAAAAAAAATTTAGACCAAATTATAGTTTTACATAGACTGGTAATAACTTTTAGAATAGTAAAAGAACTTATGAACACTCAATTACTATTTTACCTTTATTTTTTTCTACTATCTCCTCTCTCCTGTACTCTAGCCTCTTTCTTTTTTCTCAGTCGCTGTGATCTGTAGTCCGTGCCGTGGTCTCTCTCATGGGTAATGGTCTGTCGTTGTGGTCAGTGTCATGAGTCGTTTGGTCCGTGCCGTGGTTTATCTTATGGGTCACCTATTCCACGCCATGCTCTCGTCTTGTAGATCACCTTGGTCCGTCACTTTGGTTGATCTCATAGGTTGCTATAGTCCGTCACCATCATCCACATTGGAATCACCATAATCTGTCACCTCGTCGTTGCTATGGGTCATCGGAAGAAGAAAGAGAAGAATAGAAAATGTAGAGGGATTTGATTTTTTTTATCTCATACTTTTTTTAATAATTTATCAATCACAAAAATATTTTTGATAATAAATATCTAAACACTCATTTATTTATAATTAATTTTTTTCATAATATATTCTCTAAAAGTCATTTTTTAAAAAACCATCCAAAAATCTTATTTTATAAACAATTTTTTAAACTCTTATAAAAACACACCTATAATAAATTACTCCCTCTTGTCCTTGTTAATGGAGGAATACACTATACATTGGAAAACAAAACGGAGGGCAACAAAAAGAAGAGAGGAAAGGATGGGCTTCATCTATGTATCAAACGTATATTTTTGTCAACAGATACAGGAATCATGAGTTCAACCTAATTTTTGTATAGGAAAAAATAGTAAACAATTTCCCATTATAATTTTTTTAAAAAAAATATCTAAAATTTATTTACAAATATATATGTAGTTTATTTTTAATAGGTGTAACTTTCCTAGTTGTATGTAACTTATTTTTGATCATCTTACATGTTAAAAATAAGTTACATGTAATTAAAGATCAATTATACTATTTAAGAATTTGGATTTTTAATTAGTATTGGACGGTTAAAAATTTTGGAACGTAGGATTTTTCAGCAATGTTTTATGTTTTAATAAGCAATCATAATTATAAGAAATAAATACAAAGTGGGTAAATTTATATATAAACAATACATCTTGGTTAGATAATAGATATCATAATAAATCTGCACATAAATATGCCGCACGTACCATGCCGACCCACCTTTATTAAATTTAAAAAAAAAAACAGAGAGAATAGAATGTAAAACATTCAAATCCGAATACTTAAGGGGCCACAATTTCTCAGTATTTTTTTATAAAAAAAATTAAGTGAATTCGATAGCCTCGTTTAAACCAAAATGCAATCCCAAAACTAAAAAAACATTTATAAAAAATTTACGAGATAACAGCCGTACAAAACCGTTGCTCACAATTTCTCAGTATGATATGTCATAGTATCCTTCAACGTAGCTAAAATTTTGTCACTCTCAGTAAGGCAGAGCAGTGGCCACAAAGTCGCTATGCTGCCTCTGCCTCTGCCTCTGCCTCGTCTCGACGTCTACGACATTAAGGAGAAGCTCTCGTTCCACTTAAGACCTTGGCATGGTTCCTATCAGTTCTGGGTTCGGGCCATTGATATTTACACTGGATATAAGGTTTCTGATCAATCAACTTCGTCTCTGCATGTATTGGCTTCGACTTGAAAATTTTCGTATTCATTAGGAATTTCTTGCAGGTGTTTCAACTTATAGTGAGCTTTGAGAAGGATGCGCAGAAGCAGGAAGCATTGTGAGAAAAACAGCATGAGCTTGCTGCGGATAAGATATACTGTATCTGCGCCAACCTTGGAGGTTTCTTTCTCAAGGTATTCGATTTTCTTCCCCCATGAATCTCGTCATGAAGTTTCATTATTTTGCTGGTGAATGTCTATTCTGTATAATTAGAACGGGATTTGCTTTCCCCCATTTCATTTGTTCACATGGTTGCTTTGATTATCGTTATTCGTCTCCCAAATGGACTGCGTATATCTTTCCCCATATCTTTTATTTTTGTTATCGTGCATATAATATAGTTATATTAGATTATGACTTTTTGGAACTAGAGGGTGAAAGTGGGCTGACTTCTGCGACTTGTGATCATTCTACTTTATATAGAAAATTACACTGACTTTGAATTTTATGGCGCTTTTGTGGCTGTTGGATTTTTCTTTATTTCACTGCTTCCCATTTTACTCTTGGTTCTGTTCTGTTTTCTTTTTGCTGATATTATATGTGGGGTGTATGAATTATAAAACAGGTCGCCCAAATTATAGGGAAGCCTGACTTAGCCCCGGCGGCATGGGTGAGAAGACTTGTTACCCTATGTGATCAGGCTCCTGCAACCCCGTTTCACACTGTTAAACTAGCGCTGGAGAAGGAACTAGATCGGAATATTGATTATATGTTTGAAATGTTCGTTGTGGAATCCCTTGGATCCGCTTCAATTGCTCAGGTACTTCCATCTGAGTGAAATTGACCTGTTATTTTATCACTTCCGTAAAGGATCAGCATTTAAGTTGCAGCAATTCTGTTCTCTCTTCACAACACATGTTTATGCTTTTATTGAATTATTTCCTTAGTGTGCTAGAGAATTAATGAAAGACGACTATTTTTGTTCTTGTCATCAGGCAACTATTAATGCAGTAACTGGCTTTGTCCATACATTTGTGATTAAGTTTACAAGTTCACATCGGAAGTAGAATTGGCTCAAGGATTAAGCTTTTTGCTCATCAGGGTGCATCTACTTTAAGTGTGTATTTCATGTTACTGCACTTTATATTTTGTTTATTATTCTTATGTAATTCAATTGGGCAACAGAATAATTTAGTCTCCAAGTTTTTAAACCTCATGGAATTGCAGTTTTATTAAAAAATTGTATATAAAAATCACCCTCGCTGCAGTTCACATATTGATGTTCTTGTCACTTTTAAATCTCCATTAGAGTGATTTACAACGGCCATATTGTGATTGTGAGAAACTTGTTCCAAGTAGTTGACATATGCCACTTCCTTGCGTTAGGTACATAGAGCAAAACTGAAAGGTGATAAGGATAATGTTGTCAAGGTGAGTCTTTCTGACAAGCACTTTGGGACCACGACACCTGAAGATTCTGACTTATGTTTGCATTAATAGGTTCAACATCCTGGAGTTCAGGATCTAATGATGACTGATATCCATAATTTGCAAGCTTTTGCTTTATATATGCAAAAGACCGATATCAAATTTGATCTATATTCGGTGACAAAGGAAATGGAAACACAGGTAAGCAGTACTTCTGTTCTAGATTTCTTCATGAGTTCTAGTATTCTGTGTGTCTTATCTAATATCTTCTTGTTTTCCTGTACTGTGGGTCTTTTTATTAAGCCTTTCCCTGATTGCAGTGCCCTAAGCAAAGATGGACAAATATATGGGATAATTGCTCAATCTGGTTTTTAATTACAGATTCGAGTCCTATTGTCAACAATGAAGTTTACCTTGATTATATACAGAGTATATGACGGATGATGGGATTGTAATGCAATTCTTAATAGAAATATTATTATATCTTTTACTTTGTTTCCTTACAACTTTTGTGAATTATCTTTATTTTTTATGCTAACAATAATATTGTCATGTTAGATTAATGCTTCGTACACAATCTTTACTAGCAGCACAGAATGCTGATGTGACTGCATCTAAGTTTGCAAAAAAAGTTTTAGTTGGGCTACTTTGATTTCAAATTCACCCACATCTGCTGTTTGTGAAAGTAGTTACAATAGTGTAGGTAGCATTACTGGTCAAGTTAATATTAGGATCCTTCTTGCTAAATACCATGCCTAGTTTTGAGCTTCCAGTCGATAGTATTCTATCATTTTCACATTCTAGATTGGATATGAATTTGATTTCATGAGGGAGGCAAGTGCTATGGAAAGGATTAGGAAGTTCCTGTATGAAAACAATAAAAGGACTCCTGTTCTGGTGCCACGTGTAGTACAAACCTTGGTTACTAGGTATGTTATACAACATTTCATCTTTATATCGCCTGGATGATAATTTTGGACTAGAGTACAAAAATTAACCAGCGTATTTTTGTGGAGTTAGGAGCTGCAGGTATTTGTTTGTTGCACTTGGATTGCATGGTTATTTTAGAATTGATTTGAATTTTGTCTCCAAAATCCAAATGTTAAATGCTTCTCAGTGCTGGTTTTACTAATTTTTTCATGCTAACCTATAAGTTTTTTTTAATTTATTATTTTTCATTTTTTCTGAGAAATAGTTTTGTAAATTGAATAGATTGGCTAATAGTTATTCAAACAAAATAACAAACCGTGAAATGCTCTAGGAGCTAGATTGGTGAGCAGTCAACTTTGGGCACATAGTTAATGTCTATGCTTAACATTCTGTACTACAAAAATCTAGGATCTTCTTAAGGTCAGTTTCTTTCCTACATGATAACAACCTCAATATGTGATGGAAAGCACTATAATTGGCAATAAAAAATGTCTGATATGTACTTTGTCTAGTAAAGAGTTTATTTACTTTATTGGAATATTCATAGAAGATAAATACATTAATCATATGTATTTCATTTATGATAAAGTGATTAGTATTTATTTACTTTTCTATAACAGGAGAGTCCTAGTTATGGAATATATTGACGGGATTCCAATTATGAATCTTGGTCATGAAATAGCAAAAAGAGGCATCAATCCTCGTGGTAAGCTAGCAGAAGCAGCAAAGCAGTAAGTTCCCGAACAGTTTTGATATTTTTTTTTAGTCCTCCATGTCCAACCTTGCATTTTTGGTTTTGAAGAAATGTCATACACTGGGAATTTGGAAGGAGTAATGATCATATTGGACTTTTAGTGTTATCTATACTGAATTTTTGGACCAGAAGACTTCTGCTAGATACACATGTCATTGTTGCCTCTTTTAAATGTAATAAATGACAACAAAATTACGATTTTCAATATATTATTTTATTCTTTGTTCATTACTTCAATACAATCTTCTGCTTATTCAGTGTCTTCTTTAAGGAGTATTTTGTATTTTTACTTCCATATTTCTTCCAATTCATTATCTCACTCTGCTTCCTATTTATTTTTTAGGCCAAAATGCAAAAAACTCCCCTCAAAGCAGGGTGTTGTTAACGGTAGAATTCTGAAATTTCTAGTTCCTGAACAACTCCAATTTTGGTTTTTTGTTTCATAGACAAAATAAGACCAACATAAATAAGAAGTGAGATCCATAATTATGTGATCTCAAGTCCCTTGATGCAAGCATGGTAGCGCCAACTAGTAAGAACTTATAAATGACAGCAGATAACCAAAAATCTGGTCTCTAAAACAGAAGGAAATAATACAAAATAAAGCACAATCACCTCAGTAATCATGCACCAGTATCACACGGACACCAACACTCTCTATAGTTGGTGAATGGATATTGTTCTCTCCCAACTTGTCATTAAGTATTCAAATTCACTTGGAACCGTGTGGGAGTATAGATAAGATATTAAGATTGACGATTTCAGAGCCTAAGCTCCACATGTTTGGCCCAATCATGATGAATAGGACTCTTTACAGTGTCTATAGTAACCATATTATTGCATAACACTCTCATAGGACCCCTTCGTTTAAAATTTAAGATCAACAAGAAAATTTCAGTCTGCTTTTTGCTTCTCCATGCTACCAGGTTTCCCCACAAGTGCAATAGCCTGCTGTTGATATCCTATCAATTATAAAGTTGTCTCCATGTACCTCGATACCTCTCACTTTCTATCTTGAAATTTATAGCTTTACCATGAGCAATCTTAAGGACCTGAAAATCTTGTACAAAATAAGAATCTTCTTAGACTCCCAGTTGTATTTAAGCTTATGAAAATTACAATATTAATTTTTTTTATTAAAGTGCAGGAAAATTCTTGAAAGCTTGACTCTAGCATATGGTCAAATGATTCTGAAGAGTGGATTCTTTCATGCCGATCCTCACCCAGGAAACATCCTGATTTGTAAAGGCTCAGAG
This sequence comes from Leucaena leucocephala, assembly GCA_037074615.1. NCBI lineage: Eukaryota > Viridiplantae > Streptophyta > Magnoliopsida > Fabales > Fabaceae > Leucaena > Leucaena leucocephala. The sequence continues at coordinate 21,962,565 of CM073538.1, read as the reverse complement.
GCAAGTCTTTTGATTGGATCATTTCTTTTATTCGATGAATATCTCCTTTGTAAATATTAAGACATTTTAATCACCAGGAAATGCAGTTGGAATTTAACTTTAGCAGTTTGGTCCACTAGTCATGAATAAACAATTCTGAGGCGGAATATTGAAAATGAACTTTCGCTCTTGATGCCTAATATATTGTTTCACCACCCAATCTTGGCATCTTGCCTCTAGCCAGGTTGCCTTGCTAGACTATGGACAGGTGAAGGATCTCCCAGAAAAGTTGAAGTTCGGTTATGCTAATCTTGTTCTTGCAATTGCTGATGGTGACCCTATAAGAGCATCGGGAAGCTATAGGTTGTGAAGTCTGCATTACATTCTTATATATTTAAAACTTTTCTGCTTATATGTTGAGACTCGAAAGTGAAATACAAAGTTAAGGCTGAGTGGCTGAGCAACTAACTACATTTGCTGGACTTCTGGATATGGGTAATGAAAAAAGGAATAGAACTTAAGGAGTTCGGGTAATGGAGTAAAAAGAAAGTGACATAGACAAGATATAAGAGTGGGGAAAGGTATACAGGGAAGGGTGTAAGGAGACGAAAAATTATCAACCATTTAATTTCTTTTCATAGACCTCTAGTCCGAGGGGTCCTAATATCTTTCAACAGATGAATCCTAATTTTCCACGAACCTGGAGGCTGAAACCCTGACTTGAATCTCAATTTATTTTCAATAAAATGAAAGACTCAGACGTGGATTCATATAAAAGCTTTATGAACCAAATATTGAAAACTGCAGTAAACATCGAACATAAAATCTGATTCTCTTAAAATAATTTTTTTTGAAAAAAGAGTAAAAACTTGTGAAAAAAAAAAACCAATTTAGTATACTTCTTGATCCACTTGTTTCTCTGTCTTAAAAAATATTCTGACGTCACTGCAACCCATGGCTGGCCAGAATGATTTATTTTGCTTTCATAACTGCAAATTGAAGATCGTCATTCTATTGGTGGCTGTTTTCAAATCTGAATATTCAATTTTTTCACTCCCATCTTATAGGGAGCTTGGTATAGACTCCTTGAGCAAATGTGAAAATGAGCTACAGGAAATGTTAAAACTGGCACAAACCATGTTTGATACAAACCTTCCAGCTGGGGTAGCGATGTTGCAACCTTTCTCAGAGGACTCTTCAATAAAAAAAAATTGCTGTTCAGGTACGCTTAAGAATCTGAGTGGGCATTCAGCATTGGTTCATTTCTAGACCACACATTCCCGATGTGGCATGCTATTAGTGGTATGGTGATAATCTTGACTCTGAGGAACTTTGTTACCAAAAAATAGATATCTTTTTAAAAAAAAAGCTGGGGATATTTATCTTTATGGAATAAGCAGCATATGACTTGTTCACACTTTACACTGCTACTTTTTGTTCCCTGACTTTGTACTGTTCCTGTGTTGGTCTGTTGTAGGTTTTTCCCGAAGAACTCTTTTCTGTACTTAGGATAGTACATCTACTGAGGGGACTTAGTGTTGGTCTCGGAATCAATTATTCGTGTGCAGAACAGTGGAGACACATTGCTAAGGAAGTTTTATATCAAGCTGGCAGACTTGAAGGTATAGCTCTAGGCTTATTAAAATAGATGATGGCATATAAACCTTCAGGTAGATTATGATTTCCACCATCATCTGTGTTGCCTGCCTAATAGCATTCCTTGCATATTTTCTTCTCCCTTACATTTACATATCACTTCTGATTTTCATATTCATCATGATATTTAACCTTTTTTTAATATCTGATCCACCTGGGTGTATTTTTGTCCTGTTAGAGCTACCATATCTGACTCGCGACTTTTTTATGTGCTATCTTTTTACAGGTAAGGATGTTACGCCCAGAAAAAGCAGACGAGGTTTTGTAAAAAGATTATTTAGGAGAGACTAATGACTTCTGACATGACAAAGGAGAGGCATTACTCTGCCTGTTCTGGTTTGTTGAGAAACCTATCTATTCTTTGTTTATATTTGCATGGGAATTCATTTATCTTTAGTATACGGTATATGAATTTGACATCGATGGCCACTGAGAGCTTGATAACGCCTTTGATGCTGTATCCGGAACTCATCTTTGAATAGATGCAATTTCATAAGCATTTTTGTTGATATATACATCTGTCTGATTGCCACTTCTTACTGCCGTCGTGATATTTTTAGGAGTTAGGACAAGAATCAATGCGCTTTCCATGTAAAATTTTCTGAATATATAGTTTTAAATGTTTAAGGATCCTTATTCACCTTATTCCCCATTCTTAAATATAAACCTCGAAGCAATTTTTTGAAGAGAGATATAACTCTACCTCTTCAATTTAAAAAAAAAAACAATCTTAGGAGAGAAAACGGGAAGGAGTCATTATGCATTGTTGAATACTGACTATGGTATATAAAATATCGAAAATTTGTTTCTTTTTTCTATGTACAATTAGAATCGGCTGTATATGCACACCCAAACCAGCAGTAATCCTCTTTATTTGATCTGATTGAAACTGAACCAGCCAAACATGGAAAATTGTTGATACTTATTCTCGCCCCAGGTTTGAATTGCTCTGAATTCACTAAACATGGGTATCATACAAGAAGTAGTAGAACCAAACACATGCATCAAACTTCCCATATACGAAGCTGGTCTTATTATAAACACCAAAGATCAAGCAAATGAGGCACCAAGAGATTCGGTACTTCCAGCAAGAAGTTGAGACAATCGGCTTAGATTTCCACCCAAGGACCAAACAACCTTTCTCCTCCACAACAGTATATCCATCACAAACCTGGTTCTTCTGAAGCCACTGCTTGGCTTGAGTCACCATCTTCATCGGCGCGTCCTGTGAAACCCAGCCCTACTCATCCTCCGCTGCCACTGGTCCTCCCTCTCATGCCTCTCCTCCCTTGCCGGTCCTTCACAACTGACAATGTTCTTTATCTCTTCTGCAAAATATAACTGTTCTATTTTTGCTCTCTTAGTGTCATACGTAGGTAACATGGCATCCAAAGAGTCAAAAACGGCAGAGTAATAATGAAGCGCTTCCATGAACCTCCCAAGGAAAAAGGGTCCATTATGGCTCGAGTCCTGCTCAACCTTAACCAACACGTTTGGGGTGAGTTTATGAAACGTCTGAAGCACTGAGTTTAAAGCCCCACGAATCTCTTTCACGACACAGTGCAACTGAAAAATGCTATTAACCACCAGAACCTCCTCTTCATTCACCTTAATGTCATCAGTATGCAAGGTTTCTAAGTTCTTTCCCACCAGAGAGAACTCCAGATTAATCCCCCAAGTTATGAGCATAAAGTTCAAGTTCTTTATCAATAAGCTTGAGTTTCTCAACACAAAGATCAACCCCTGTAATTCGGAGGAGGCGAATCGGCTAACAGGCTCTGAATCAGTCCCCTCCATTGGTGGCCATGGGGAGGACCAAGAGTCATCCCAAGGTCCACCACTTGCACAAAGCTGTGGTTTTCAAAGGCTTCCAATATTGTGGCATTAGCTACAAAGTGACAAAACTTAATATGTGGGCAAATCTCAAAAACCAATTTAAATGCTTGTTCAATTTCTTCTGAGGCTATGTCCATAATGTTCATCATTGGTTCCGTTTTCCCCACGGCCACAATCGATTGAACCATCGTGAGCCGATCAGATAGCCCTTGGGCGAAACAAGAAGCCACTCGCTGAATGGGAGAGCCAAAGACCGATGCATTTGATCTCAGTTCAGTTAGTAAAGTTGACCAATGTGATTTATCACGACAAGCCACACCTTCAGCACAATGAACAAGAAGCTGAACAAGTCTCATCCCATCGGCACAGTACCGATCTTCTTGTTCTTCAGCTCCACTAACCTCAGGATTGATCGTCCTGTCTTTCTGTGCAGCCTCTTCAGAAGCAAGGTATCTCTGAGTAATAGTCCATATATGGTTTCTGAAATGGAGCTTTGGAAGGCTATTCACACTGTTGCTTCTGCTGAGACTGACATAGCCATCTTCACTTCCACTGGTTGAAGAAAAGCTTCTGTAATCTCCAAGTGTTTCTGGGATGCTTGGAGATTTCTTCAACCTCTTATTATTATTTCCTTTGGTTTCTTCAGAAAAAGGAAGGTTCCAAGGTGGAGGAGAAGCTCTGGTTTCAAAAACAGGAAGCAAATGAGGATAGGGAACGTACCCAACAGAGGAATTATGAAAACGAAGGCCTATCATATGCTCATTATAATCACTTAAATCTCCTTTCAGAGCCCTATACAGAGGAATCATTGTTGACAATCTTGAGCCTTCCCTTTCGTCTTCTAAAAGATTTTGAAGAAGGCTCTGAAAGACACTTAGTACAAAGGATGTTTGTTTTTTAATAGTCGAAGCGTTCGATGATTACAATGTTTATTTCCAAGGTGCGTGACGATTTGTGATTCTGGCGAATATTTTTATGCTTGATTAAACAGTTGTATCTCTGAAATGGAACATGCATTAATTGGTTGATACAACATAAGAAAAATGTTATTTCATTGATGAAATGAAATAGAATATAACCTTGTGATCTTGTTTGTTCCTCATTGTCGAGTTCCTCTTAGAGGTTTATTCTCAGACCTTTTATGGTACAATGAATTGTTTAACAAGAATCACACCAACAGTCAACTTTGAATTATCCATAGAACTTACAAAAAGATGGGAACTATAATAGCAGGAAAATGAAAGGGGCATCTCACAGATTAATTAATGTGGAATTTCAATCAATTGAGTGAATATGCTTTTAATTAATTTACCTAATATTGGCCTATATTCTGGGGGGGGGGGGGGGGGAAGCCGGTTACATCAGATGAATATTTCAAACCTATTTTTTTTAAGCCGTGTTTAAGGGCAGGAATTGAACTTGAACCCAATAAAAAGGATGGAAGAAAATAAACGGGTTCAAAAAATAACGAGAAAATACGATTATTTTATTTTTCATTAAATGGTAATTAATCCATTCTTAAATTGCTTATATTTGGCTATTGGACAATAACTCTCGCCTCCCGTTCTTATTATATTATAAGTCACCTATCACCAAGTGGATATTAGTTATATTTTTTTCAATGTTGAATAGTTTGATGCAAATTTATTTTTCCCCTTGCAATTTATGGTTTTAAATATGGATAATTTTAAAAAATTATCCAACTGAACTCGGTTAACGTGATGAGCTTTTAAACTCAACTCGGTTGGTTGAAGAAAAGAGGGGAGATTATACATGAAATTAAATTGAAATACGTGAACGTATCAGATGTAGGTTATTGAACCATGATACAGTTATATGTATATAGAATAAGAATGGTGAGGGAGGGAGGGAGGAATAAGAATAAGAAATAAGGAAACTAAAGCCATATCTTTATATCTCAGTAGGATAAGAAGGTGAGAAACTAATAAAGACATGCATGTGTGTGTGTGTGTGTGTGTGTGTTCTAGGCATAAGAATTGGGAGCACAGGCTATGCAAGCAAGCAAGAGGATAGCAGAAGAAGCTCCATCTTCTTCAACATTGGAACTGCTTCTCTTGAACTTCCCACTCTTCACTTTGTTGTAAAGCATCATTATCTGCTGTTTCTGCTGCTGGTGGTGGTTGTTCTTCTTCATTGCTGCTTCTGCTCTTGACACCATCTTTTCTCTCAATCAGGTGTGCGTGTGTGTGTGTGTGTGTGTGAGAGAGAGAGAGAGAGAGGGAGAGAGAGAGAGAGAGGTGCGTGGGAAACCCATACATACAGCTTGTGCTTTTATAGAGTTCAATTGGCTCAGAAATGGCCTTTGCCTTTGTAATTAACTTGGGAGAAATTTTTCAAAAAATCAGTGAGCATGTGTTAGATTCTAAGTTCATTCCTTTCTTCTTCATTCCTTTCTACTACTAAGGTACATTTTTAATATAAGAGTTAAGTAACTAATTTAGATAAATTAAAAATTAAATTAATTAATTAATTATAATTAATATAAGAGTTAGTTAACTAATTTTTAACAAATTAAGGAGTATATAATATGAATTTATTTTAAAGGTTAAATTTGTTTATAATTAATTAATTAATTAATCTTCCTTAATCTATTCAAGGTCAACTAGTTTTATATTAAAGATCTGATGCAGTATTATCTCTGGTTCTAAATATAAGAGCTAGACAATTTGTTTATTTTAACTTAAATATAAGACTTTAATCTACTTTGTCTTCTAAATTTATAATTTTTTTTTCTAAAGTATCCCTATTGATTGATATATTAAGAGGATTTCAATCTAAAAATAGTTTTAATGTATATGATTAGACATGTTATTTTAAAAAAATTATCAAGATTCATTATAAATAGCTAACTATTTTAACTAATTTTTTAATTTTTAAAAATTAATTATTTAATTCTTATATTAAAAATTTAAAAAAATATATTAAACACAATGATTTTTCTTTTCCCTTATGATCAAAGGTGTAACTAGGGAAGGGGTAGAACTCTTCCCCATCTATCAGAATTTCTCTGTACCCCTTATCTATTATATTTATGATATTATATTTCTTCTAATTGACTTTTTTATAAATTAAAGAAGTAAAAATATTAGTTAATTGTAATCAAATTTAAACCCTCAAGATAAATTAATATTATATACTTTTTAATTAGTTCAAATTAATCAATCAGTTATTATACTAATTATAATTAATTGATTTATTTGGTTATCTTAGTCTATTTAAAAAAATCAACTAACTCTTATATTAAGAATTAAAAAAATAATTTATTTATTTATCTGATGAAAAAAAACTTGCATGGCTTAGGATTATACTATCAAAATTTTTGAAGATTTTTGTTGAAGTGATATTTAGATGTAGTACTGTTTATAATATGTACATAATTTGAGACTATGGTATTAGTTGGCCAACCTATCTCGAGAAATAATATCATCAATATTCCTACCCATGTTCCCGGATAAATCAATATAAACTTGTTTTTATCGATCATTTAACAATTATAAAAAATATCACTTGTTCACTCTTTTTTATCTTTGGTTGCAATGGTTAATAAGATATTAAAGTCATTATATTGAAGATGCCTATGGAATCAAATTTTAAGAACAAGATTCATGATCTAGTTAAATATCTCAAACAGTATATGATTAATATTATAGCTGATGCTGAGCTGGCCTAGAATAATAGAATCAGCATTACATGACAAAAAATACAATAGTTTGAATGAGTAGTTAATTATATTCAAAATAGGAATTATATATATATATATATATATATATATATATATATATATAATATGAAAGTCTATGCCTCCCACATATGTTGCATTTGAATTCAATGTCTTGTCATTAGGAATGAATGAATTATCTTCGCGTGTAGCCATGTGACCATGTGACCATGTGACCCTCCTTCTTGTCTTCTTCTTCTGAACTCTGACCCACTCCCCTGTGGCTGTCTAAAATGAATTTTCTAATGTTATTAAGTTCAATATTTAAAATATAAAATATTTAATTAATTTAATTAAATTATATAAATTAGTTAATATATTATATATTTTTTAAAATATTTTAATAATCTTCCTTAGCTCACTCCCTCTATTTTTCACTTAATTATTGTTGAGGGAATAACAATAAAAATAATTTAAAAAAATTAATAAATATAATAAATAATTTTTGCTAAAATAAAATTATCATTTATATATTATATTAAAAATTAAAATAGTATTGTAATTAAGCTTATGTAATGTAAATAGTAAAATGTTGAAATGTAAATGCCTTATCATGAAAATCTAGTTCAAATAAATGAATCAAATAAGTTAATAGGGGACTAGGTTTTTTGTCAGTTCAGTTAAAAGTTTTTAGAAGACTAATTTATTTTGAGTTAAATTTTTTTGTCTATTTTATTATATTATAATATTTTATGTGAATCAATATATTTTTAATATAAATATATCACTCTTCTCTCAAGTTTATATATGAATTTTTTTATATATTTTAATTTAATTGTAGTGTGTCTTTATAAATAATCATATCTAAAATTAAAAAAGAATTTTTTGCCCAAATTTTAATTTAAAAAAATTAAAATAAATAATTATGTTTGTTCAAAAATAATTTTTAGACCAAAATATAGTTTAAAATTAAGATTTTAGATAAACTACTAATATTAAGTTCTAAAATAGTAGAATAGTTGATGAACTACTCAATTACTATTTTACTTTTATTTTTCTTATATATTCTCTACTCTCTCTTCTTCACCTCTCTCACATCTCCTATTTTTAATAAAATTATAATATTTATAGTCATTTTTTAATTATAAAAATTTTTCTGATAATAACTATCCAAATACTCATTTATTCAGAATTATTTTTTTCATAAGATTTTCTCTAAAAGTCATTTTCTAAAAACTGTTTAAAAAATATTTTTTTTATAATATCTTATCTTTGCATAATTTGATTAATAATGCCAATTCAGGTACAATTTTCGAAATTTATTAATAAAATATGGGGATAAAAAATACTCATAACCATTTAAAGTCAGTATAATGCATCATTCTTTATATTTCTCCGAAAATATCTGAATAATTTTTAAATGTATAAGTTAACTTTACATTCATATGAATTATTTACAATATTGTTTTATTAATACTAATAGGCATAAAGAATGAACAAATGCAATGTTGTATAATCCAGCTTTGCTTTGATCTTTGTCTCGCTGGACAGAATCTGGTCATATGCCTTTATAAATATGCATATTGAACACTCAACTACCTATATGTCATTAAAATTAATAACACTTTAGAGTTAAATAAACTCTCCTAAATAAATAATAAATGAAAATTAATTTGCCAGTATTATAGTTTTACAAGAAAATTTTAGGAGGGTTTTCATATCATATTTTAAAAAAACAATTCTCTCAAATATTTATTATTTTTCTCTTTTCCCCTTAATAAAAAGGAGTATTTATCAATGAAATAAATCATTATAAAAGTCAAAAGTTATTTATTACTCTATTTTATTCATAAGTTATTTATTACTCTATTTTATTCTAAGTCACATCTAAATTTTAACTAATTCACATGTAATATAAAAATAGTTAAAATATTAAATTTAATATTATCTTTGTTAACTATATTAAACTGTAGATAAAAATTAACAAATACTTATAAAAAAGATCAAGAACACTTTCTAAAAAGTGCCACATAGGAAAGCGTCCTATAACAAGGATTAAAGGGAGTATAAAATAAGATTTTTTTAAAAAAAAAAAAGAAAAGAAAATTATATTAGCAACATATTTATTGGTTTCAATTAATTTAAACTGCATTTCTTGATCCGATGAATTAATTATTTATCTATTATAGAAAAGAAATATAATGAATAAAAAACAGCTTAAGAACGGCCAATAACAACACATGGACAATTATTGACGTTTACATTAATTAGACAATGCTGTTTGCTGTGGCCGGAATTTAAATGATTGAAAATGGAGGGGACAATATTCATAACTCGATGTTCCTTGGGACGTTTATTCAAACAGACAATCAGGCAAGTTAAGGACCACGACATTAAGATAAATATTATTATAAAAAAAAGAAGATGATGATGATGCAAAATAGACGAGAATGCGTACAAGGTTTATTTTAAATTTAATTTTTTAATAGTTATATAAGGGATGGCATATAAAAAATTGGAGTAAAATAGGGGGAAATCAATGTAAAGAAGAATAGTAAATTCCATCTATATACATACTTATTCGTGAGTCATGTTTTTATTCGTACTCATCGTTCAAAGAAACACGATTTGGATTTGATCTGGATCAAAGTTGGATTAAGGAGAAGGTCTATTAATATATAGTTTAAACACGATTTTGCCAAGCAGATAATCTTTTACAACGTAGTAAATGAATATTCAAATTTTTATTAAAAATATTCATATTAAATCATACCTCCAATAAGTTTTTTTTTTTAAATATCGTTAATAAATCATTATTTTCTTCCAAATATCTTATATTTGGAAATATGAATCTACTAAAGAAACATCTTATATTTTTTGTTGCCAGCAAAAAAAAAAAAAGACATTAAGAGGAAGTACTATTATTCGAGTCTGTTAATATTTTCTCCTAATAAGTAGTTTTCTTAGGATTTGATGAATTGAATTTATGTTATCCTCCTTAAAAAATGAAGTTATTTATTACCTTAATTAATAATCTGTTGGTTATTTGTGTTATCTACTTTAATGTATATCAACGGGTTAATTTGACTTATTTGTGATCACAGAACATCCAAGTTATATTATTTAGTCTTCCTACCGATAGTTTTGGAAAATGGGATGTCGGGCATTCTAACAACAGCACATTGTGACTTGCTTGACTCTGTCATTGTTTTAATTCCATCAACTGGCTCACTTAGCTTCATCATTCACAACAAAGATATTCCTTTTTCTCTGCTCTCACTCACTCACCTTAAAGTCACTTTCAGTATTAATTTCTTAATAGAATCTATCCTTAACTAATTTGCGCCACACATACTCTCTTGCTTCATCCTTAAATAATTGGACGATCTTGATAGCATAATTGAGTGACTCCACAACCAGCCGGGATCTGATTTCCAATATGCACTTATCAACGAAATGAATTGCTTCTTGCAGTAACATTCCACTATGGAAGTGATTTTCCATCATTGAGAGTGGTAACTTGGAGCCATCACTAAAAGCTCCCTTCTCAATCTTGTCAAGTGAAGCATTGTAGTCAATATGGTAAAGGGGAAGGGGGGAAGGGCCTGCCTCTTTGTCATACCCAGCAAGTAGCATGTTCTTAGGTCTCTGAATCAAACCAAGTTCACACAAATTATTAACTCATTGAAAATGCTGATATGATTTAATATCTTCGTATATATGATCTAATATCTTTGTATTTATTATTTTTTGTTAGGGTTTATGTTATATATACCACCATCATTATTTTCCCTGGTGTATACTAAATTTTTCATTCAAATACACGCCATATGGTTCATTAGGATTTGTTGATATGATTTGAAATCTTTGTATCTATTTTTTTTTTATTAGTCTTTATTGCAGGCTTCATATTTTTCAGACACTCATTTTTCATTTAAATACACAGAATGCTTGCAACTGCTCAGAATACAACACAAGGCAAGTAAAGAGATCTCATGCATATATAGTATCAAAAAATATAAAAAGAGATCTCATACATGCAAGGTTGCTTTATTAACACTAACCAACACACAAGGAATTCTAAAATTTCGAGATTTTCTTCCAAAACTCCTGGTAAGACTAGAATGAAAAACCTAATCAAAACAGACACATGAAAAGTAATAAGCAGAGATGGGAAAAAGGGGGATCCACACCTTGTGCGAAAGAGTCGCGAGCTCGCCACAGATGAAATCGGAGCGGCGGCAGTGGTCAAAGGGATCCAATCAACGAGCCGACGATAAGCCGCTTTGGGCTGTAAGTATTTGGTGAGCAGTCTGCATCAATGCGAATGAATATCACAAAACAAAAATCAATCTGAGAACTCAGAAACCCTGATATCAAACAACAGTGCAGGTGGGACCTGTATCGGGGCTCACCAATAGCGGCGACGAGCTTGTGAGATTCGAGGGCCGTGATCTTGTCCATGGTGGTATTGGGGTCAATGGACGTCGATGCATCCGCCGCCACAATCACGAAGCCATTTCCGACAAGTCCGAATACTCACTGCCTTTCCTTGTTCTCCTCTCTTCGATCTATTTCACTCTGCATTTTCTTGATCTGCTGTCTTTTATCTCCTCCGCTCCTTTTACTTTCCTCCGAGGTCTCTTGCTCCGTGCACTGCAAGTTAGGTTTAATATAAACCATGCAACAATCTTGGTGAACCCAATTATTCAAAATAAAGGAGAAGTCTATAATATCTAAGTACAGAAGATAATTAGAAAATGTATATTTTCATAATATCTAGATTAAATTATAATTTAAATAAAGTTATCATTCATCCAACTACCTCATTCAAATTTGAATCCAAAAGGCATTAAATTCAAATTATAACATCAATAAAGAGAATTAAAATAATTTATTTTCTTTAAACAATCTTGGTGGTACCATTTATCATTAAAGAAGATATCCAAGAAATCCAAGAAAAAGATGAAGATAGAGATAAAGAAGATCAAGATCAAGAGATAATTTTCATCAATCAATTAGAGGCCTTTCCTTCCCCAAGAACGACTCTCATTCAAGATGCACAAGAAAGTTATAAAAAGAGACCCAAAGTTTATAAATAAAAAAGAGATTATAAATTAAATAACAAATAATTGGTTGATAGGGTAAACGCTCTCATCTTTATAAGAAAAATAAAACCGTTTTGAATAATAAGAAGCGTGTTTGTTATGAGAAATAAAAATTTCTTTGCAATTTAAACTTCAAAGGGTTATTATGGATATCCTTCATTAATATAAAAAAAAAGATAGGAGAGAGAATATACATTACAATAATTTTAAATTTATAAAAATTTAGTATACTGTAATTATTGACTATTATAATATTTGGAAGACTGTTTTTTTATTTATTTTTGTAAAGGTTACTGTCTTCTCAGTTTAATTCTCGAAATATAAACTCTCAATTTTGTACTTCAAATATTTTTTCCCAACTTAAAAAAAAAACTATATACAAGCTATAGATACTTGTTATACTTTTAAGCTTGTTTAGTCAAAATTTAGTTTAACTTGTTTCTATCTATAATCCCTTGCCCCACCCATTCAAATGTACTTATGACTACTCTAGAGTTTGTCCATGCACCTACTTTTGTGTAAGTATTCATATATCTCTCTTTTTAATAGCATACTTAAGTGATCATTATATCATTTAAGACAATTATATTCGAGATAATGTTAGGTACTAAATGTTAAATTATTCCATATGGAATTTGAAACTTGGTTAGCTATATTGTGAATGACTAGCTCCTTTTGCTAAACCTGATCATCGTTAGTTGAGACAAGTTCTTATATTTGAAATTTAATTTTTTTAATAAAAAATATTTATATAAGTTCGGCACTGGTCTCCTATCAATGTTAGAGAATGACTCCATCGCTTAAAAATTACTTATAAGACTTATGAGATTGCCTATCAAAGGAACCCTCACAATGATAGAGATAATTGAACTTATGTCATTATGAGATATAATTTGTTTACTATATATATTAATTCTCATTGGCTGAAATTTAATTAAAGCACAAGGGGAGGTAGAGCTATTTGGATCCACCTTCGAGGCAAGAAATCTTGGATACAATAATTATGGGCCTGGGCCGTTTATTCATGCTTAAGGAATACCTCCAATGGTCCAATAAGTATCACTTGGACTAGAGGTTTTTTTTTTCAAATGGACTAGAGCTATTACACTAACAACTTGAATTTAGGCCCAACTATTATGTCAAAAAGATTGATTCGATTAAACCAACAAACTATGGAAAAAAATGTACCAAAAACAAACAAACTATGGGAAAAAAATTGTTAGAATCTTCGTTGATCTCTATATTTATAAAGAATTAATCTCTAAATTATTGACTAAAAATATTACCTAGTTTTTTTTTAAAAAAAAATAAGCTACTAATAAAAGCTAAATCTAGTAAAATGAATTAATATATCACAATATAACAAACTTATGTCGTAATTTTGGTGATAGCCAGATTTGATGTCAAATGAATTATTTCAAAAACAAACAATTGCATGAACATCAAGTAAACTCAGTTTCGACCAATAAAATATTTTGAACTAGTCTCCAGAAAGTATGACTTTGGATCATATATGGCCATTCGGCCATTAAATTATAATAAGCCAAAATCAGACGACTATCAAAAGAAAGTGAAAATTATCGTAGTGTTGAAGTTACTTGCTTCTTATTTATTCATATTATTTCCCTTATTCTTTACCGTTGCTTCTTATTTATTCATATTATTTGCCTTCTCATCAATGGAAGATTGTGGATATTTGTTTATATGCAATTAAACTGCGACTTTCGCTGCCGTTTGAAACGTACCTTGAATGCTGATTTCACTATCATTCTTTCAATGACGAGTTAATATTTTGAACGTTTAATTCAACCGTATCATTATTTGTCCATATACCAAAATTCAAGGTTTTCTTGTTTTTGCATTTGAAATTCTCTTTTTAATGCATCGTATTCCCCCGTTAATGATGAAAACGTAGACTTAATCCCAATTATTTGCACGGTAAGTAAAACCAAAATTGAAAGTTACTGAATGTTTTCCATGATTATTATTTAATAATATATATATCTTATTTATAAGTAAAATATAAAGTTTTTTTTTAATTTAGTAAAATTCTTTTATTCTATACCCTGTATTAAAGGATCAATTCCTTGTAATAAGGTGACTATGTTTTAATAACCTTATTTTTTTGTTTTTTTACTGAAAATGTGTTTTACACTTTTACTATTGCTCAGTTACACAGAGCAATTTTTTTTTTTAAACATTTTCATAATTTATAAAAGCAAAACTCTATAATAGTTCATCCAAATTCTGAAGAACACTGACAATAATAATTAGTGTCATTTTCATACAAGAAGGCAGGGGGAAAAAATAATAATTGGGTTTCCCTCTTCGATCAACCGCTGCGTCATTTAAATCTCGAGCCTTTTCGAACACTCCGCCAATCCCACACCGTAAATAATCAAAAATCAAAATATAGAACAGTGTCTTCTTCCTTCCTGCTCAGCGCTCTCTTGCGCAGTTACACCTAACATATCTTCACGAGAATTCATTGTGGTTTTATCATCTTGCTTTCCTTCGAACGATGTTGTAGCTTATCTTCTTTGTTGAATGTTCGAACCCTAAATTGTTTCAATCTTATCCGATTTTTCTTTCCGTGAATCGTTATTTCCTACAATGGCGACGGCGGCATTCAAATCTACGACTAAGAGAAACCCCATAGGAGCTTCATCGGCTTCTTCAACCAACGATTCCAGTTCCTCTAATCGCAACTACTCCGCTCACCTTCGTGCTAGAAGTCTCAGCCGAGCGCCCCGCCGAGTTCCTTCTCACGACTCGGTCAATTTCCCTGATGAATTCCCTGCGCCAAGAGGGAAATTCGTTAATACTGTTAGGGGTTCTGGGTTTCCTGAGATTAGTCTTGATGATCTTGCCATTGAATTCTTCGAATCTGCGAATCGAGGTCGAGTGGCTTCGAGACACTCTGAGCTCAGTCCTGCGAATGGAGCCACTGCGACACAGAGGCGAGGGAGGTCTGTTTCGAGGAAGAGCGCTGGAGTGAGCAATGATGGAAGGGGCAATGCTGATCATAGTGCTAACAGAGGTGGAGGTTCGGATGCTCATACGAGAAGGAGGAGATCGCTTTCGGTAGTGCGGTACCAGATTAGTGATTCTGAGGTGAGAATCATTTGCTTCGTCTTTGTAGTTTTGGTTCCTCCGACTCGGATGCATAGCCTTGTTTATATGGAAGTGTCAATTTGACTTGCATATTTCAAAGGGATGCATATATCGTATCATATATTAAAAATGCATCCATATATTCTACATTCTCTTACCGATTCTGACTAGGAATTTCCCCTGTTTAGGATGGTTTTAAGTATGTAATGCGGGATTAAGACTTAGGCCATTTAGAGCAATATGGATCATAACAAATGTAACAAAGAACGCTCTCTTTTGAGTTACGTGTCTTTCAAACATGTGTACGTTCCTACAGAGCATCATGGACCAATTTGAGTTTTAGAGCCAAATGATGTCTCAAACTGGAAAGTTCATTTGGTTGAACAACCTTGTTCAACAGTTGCTTGTTTAGAGTTTACTGTTCAAGTAAAATTTTGCTTAGAAGGAAATTCAGAAGTGGATAGTTGGAAAATATTGGCTGTATTTTCCTCCTGCTTATCGATTGACTTTGCCTAATTCTAACAAGATCATATATTGCCAAGTGCATCACAAGACTTTCCTTTTCCTCCCGTGTTTTACATGATTTTTTATTTTCGTTTTGAACCAAAATCCTTGTAGTAATTTTTTTTCTACCAATAAATCCTTGTAGTAAGTTCATTATATGTTGATTATGTTTGTTTATTTGAATCTTACTTAATGATGTTCCTAGCGTACTTCTTCCAGTTGTCTTGTTTGATTTATTTCCTTATAAAAAATTGAAGTGAAGTGGGAGCATTGAAGATTTTCATATATTTATTCAATAAAGGAAAATCTCTTGTTCATACATTTTTCTATGATTTCCCCCTTTGCCCATTTTCATCCTGGGAGAGTTTTTGAGCAACTTGATAGGCAATACTTTCTCTTCAATTTGATCCTCATTCACATGACCTGAATAGTAATAAATTTGTAACATTTATGATTGCGGAACTTGTTATTTGATACCATTGCCTTTATTGAAGCATGCCTCGTAATTTTTGGGTAGCCTATATTTAGTATGGTTCACTTTACCACTTTTTATTAGACACTTGTACTGATACATTTATACATATTCATATCTTGCATGGTACAGAGTGACCTGGATCATTCTCAGAATTCTAAAAGTCGTCTGAATCTCAGAAGTACTGATGTTGCCAACAAATCGATACATAAGACAGTTTCATCTGATCAAAGACCAGTGCTGAGAAGGTCCCTTAGCCAAAAAGATATGAGGTCATATGATGGTTACTCTGTAAGTGAGATTGATTTCTGAATTCTTTTTCTTGAGATGCTTATTCATTACTCTGTTCTGAAAGCCTTTATCAGTAATTTTCCTTTCAAAAGGCTTGATAGGTTAATTATCCTAAATTTCTGACCGGTTGGTTGAAGCTATCTTTCTTTCAGAAGACAGTACCAACATCTTTCATATCTTACATTCTTGCCTTATATTCCAAACCTAGTTGACTGAATCTGAAAGATCGTTTTTGGCTTTTCAGAGTCACTCTTCAGTTCTTACTGATGAGGAAGGGGCTGGTGCTCACCTCAATAAAAATGCGACTGAGAATATCCAAACTGTATATGCACAGAAGAAGGTTGATATACTTTCTTTGAAGTTACAGTTGTGAAAGGAGTGCTGCTTCAGTTTCAACTACTAATGTTCATCCTCTTATAATTCTTCAGGCAGGGAATTCTGGCATTGACGGTGGATTCCATAAAGCTACGCAGAAGGATTTAAGACATTCTGTGGATGGAATCAAAACAAAAATTGAAAAAGTCTGTGAAATGTGAATTTATTTTTCTCTAAATCTGCTTGTTAGTCTCAATATTCTTTCTTATGCACGTGCATATTCACTGCATTGACTGATCTCTGCTGAAATTTTTTCTGGTTTATTGTGCACCTTCCAAATCAGGCTGGGGCGAAACCAAGGACCTCCCCTCTAGCTACTGTTGATCGCTTGCTGTCAAACAATTCTGATGTTCTTCATACAGTATCTTGTATCAGGAGGAACTATGAAACAGAACTGG
The DNA here is from genome assembly GCA_037074615.1 of Leucaena leucocephala. Classification (NCBI taxonomy): domain Eukaryota; kingdom Viridiplantae; phylum Streptophyta; class Magnoliopsida; order Fabales; family Fabaceae; genus Leucaena; species Leucaena leucocephala. The sequence continues at coordinate 21,945,153 of CM073538.1, read as the reverse complement.
AACAGGTATTAGAATTTAGAAGTGAGCAAAAAAAAAGTACACATGATGTCTTGGTTAGCATTCTGATGAGTAGTAATTGCTGACTTAATAATCATGCAATGCAACTGTTCCAACTCATCTTGTTAGGCTTCCTTTTATTTTATTTTCTATTCGTATTGTTGCTCCATGTCATAGAAGCAAGCAACAATATAAATATTCAAAGATTTGGTTCTTAATAGAGTATAATAGTGTTATTTGGTTTATGTAACACCTAACGGTGGGTAAGGCTTGTTGTCATTGCTGCATATTAGTATTGTTGCATGTATATGACAATGTTGCATACTGGTCAAAGGAAATTTTCTATCATATGTATTCTTACACTGCAATTTTTAACAATGCTATGGGTAAAGCTGTCTTAAAACATTCTAAAATTGAAACTAGCAACATTGATTCCTTCTTGATGGATAGAGAAAATGCCTTGTAAAACTTTTCGGTATTTTATTTCTTTGCTTAGTATTGGTTTCAGATTTTTTACCATGTTTCTTTGATTTTGTATTTTTTTTAACTGACAGTCAGAGAAGCGTAAACAAGATTTATTGGCTGAAATAGTGCTGGAGGAACAGCGAGGCAGAGAACTTTCTAAAATTGTCAAAGAATTGCTCCCAGATAAAAAGAACGATGATATACAAAAACCATCAAGAACCAGGAAGGTGTGTGTCTATTTTTGTTCTCTGCAGTAGCACAGGTTTTCCATAACATACTGGACATATGAACTAAATCCATCACACTGTTCCTTTATGAAATAGAAGCTGTTGAAATATTTGGTTGATCCTTCAAGCAAAGTTTGTGTTTTATTTTCCAGAGAAGTAATGACAGGAACCGAATGTCTAGGCGCTTGACTGAGGAAGCTGAGAAATATATTGAGGATTTTATTTCAAATGTCGAAGATACAGATATTTCATCACTTGATGGAGAAAGAAGTGACACTAGCTCATCCATTGGAGGACTAATAAAACAAGAACCATTTACTAGCCCATCAATACCAAGATCTCTTCCAGTTGAAATGGATGGGGTCATGTTGCCATGGTTGCAGTGGGAGACTAGTAATGATGCTTCCCCTACAACAAACCTCCACAAGACAGAGATGCCAGTAACTCCAAAAATTGCCAGTTTCATTCAGGTATCGTCGAATTGTCAGTTGTTATCTTTTTCCTAAAAAAGGATTTTGCCGATTTAAAAAATTCTTTAGCTTACGTACATGATAACATGTCCAAGGTAAACTAACAATCATATGAATGCCTTTTCAATGTTTACTTTATTTAGTTTAGTTATCAAGTCCACTTCTATTGATTGCCCAAGAAACATTTGGACACAATCATATGCATGCATGTTAATGTGTTAACATAGTTACAAGGTGGCCAGCACACCCATATCATAAAATCTGGACATTCACATGTTACTGTACAAATAATACATATCTGTTGCAATTTTTATTAACGTTTTATGCTTCTTTGAAGAAGAACAATATCCGAACAATGGTATCCATGTGCAACATCTTCCACACCCTTTTTGGACCCAATGACAAGATTCTTAGCATTATGTACCTGTAAATTTAACTTTTCAAGGTATCAAAGGCAACTGACATCCTTTGGTTTGGATGCTGGTGGAAAAATCAACAATGTCCACGATTGTTGTCTTTCCCCCCCCCCCCCTTTTGGCGATACTTATGTGTTCTGTTTGTGTCTGTTAAAATCGATTTCCTAGGAAATCACCAAAGCACAAGATCAAAGCAATAATTCTGTCAGCAGCCATGGAAGCTGGAGCCCTAATGGTATTGCTGAGTCCTTGGGCAAAAATTTAAGCAGCAAGTTCCGCGAATCCTATGAAAGCGAGACATTGTCTACAGCATCATCGAAAAGACGTAATTATGATATGGATGAGTGCCTTGAACTCAAAAAAAGCGAAGATCTTCTGATTGAGAGATGGAGGCAACGGCAAAGGATTGATTCAGGCAGGCTCCTGTTATGTAACTTAAGATTATTTTAGTCGTCTGTTTCTGAATTTATATGTACAGAACGTATTAATTCGCTATTAGCGTTATATATAGTAATAGTTAAGTTATCATGTTGATAGGCATTATTTGCTCTTTTTTTTCATCAATGCATTATTTGCTCATCAGTTAGAAAGAAATCTGTCATTACATCTTTACATTTATAAATTCAAGAATAAACCATATCATCCTAAATTGGTTTTTCAATCGTTTGGACGGTAGTTCTATAAGACACTAGAATTTTACACTGTGCACGAGAATATTAACAGATTTTAATGAGTTTAATTAAAAAATATATGCAAGGGCATTAAACACATCTCTTCAGTTTTTTAAAAATTAAATTCTTTAAAATATCTTCCCTCTTTCAATTGTTTTAACCAATATAAACTTTTTTATAAAAAAAAAACAACCACTGAAAGGCAAAGAAATATATTATACTTAATAATTAATTATCAACACATCATAGTGAATGTTTTATATATCTTATTTTAAGTTGTAAATTGTAAATATGTTAACAAAGTCCTATCCCATAAAATGAAAAAAAAAATAAATTGTAAAGGGGTTGCCAAACACCTTAATAATAACATATATTAACTCTAATTTTAATTATAAAAATTAATTAATTTTTTTATATTAGATCTATAAAATAAAATTAATTAATTAATTATAATTAATATAAAAATTAATTGATTAATTTAAATATATTAAAAATATATAATATAAATTTATTTAAAAAAATTAAATTTAATCTTAATTAATTGAATTATTTAATTTTTTTAATTTATCAAAAAATCAACAAACTATTATAATTAAAAATAAAAAAAATATTTAAATTTATTAATCTATTTAAAAAAATTAATTGACTCTTATAATTATAATAAAAAAAATAATTTTAGGATGAAAACCACCAAAACTATCATTTTAATTAGTGAAAGGGGCACAAGTTACATATTCTTATCAAAATCACGATTTTAACCATTTTTAATATGAAACAAATCACACATATTATAATATATATTTACATGCTACAAGTTTTAATTGTGGTTGGTGCCGTCACCATTTATCCCTCGCAGGGCAAAGAGGAGGAACAATGACTTATATAACATTACGTGATACAAACAACTACGAGTTGGTTATTTACAAATTAAGGCATTGGTTAGCCAACATAGCTAGCTGAAAAGTTCAAACCCAAAGTAGACAATTCAGAAACACACAAAAATCCACACATTGACATATGCATTAACACGATATTCACATGCTTCATGAGGTAATAGAAGAGATAACAAGTTTCAAAGCAGATGAAACGTTTCGTTTTTATTCCCTGATATAGTGAGCTAGGTTAGGTACGGCATCTTCCTCCTTACAGGCTAAGTGCAGCTTTAACATCTAATCTCCACGCAAATCCACCACTGTCCATCCTCCACACATCACATGGCAGCGTCAGCGAACCCTTCTCCTTCCCACGCGTGTACTGCACCTTCACCCTGCACGTGAATGACCGGTACGACGCCATTTCCCCCACATCCTTCATCACCAACTTCACTCCTCCACCAACAGCCTCCTTCTTCTCCCCCTCACACACCATTCTCCTGTACGAATCATTCGTCCACGTTACTCTCCCGTAACCGTCACATATCAGCCCCGGACACGTGTCCTTGCTCAGATTCACCTTCCTCTCTTCGTCAGTACACCCCAACCCTTCAGCCTCCACCCACGAGTCCGTCACACACTCCACCGTCACGGATGATCCCCCAACTGCAGCCGGCGGATGCGTGCTCGTACCACGGCAGCAATAAGTTGCCAGAGAACCTAACTTTATGGCCGAGAAATTCTCGAAACTCAGCCAAATCGGCTTGCTTATCGTCACCTTGCTCCGTACTGCATTTGATGACGAAACAGTGAGATCGGAGGCCCGAAGATCCTTGGTATCGGGAGATAATGGAAGGAGAGACAAAGTCACCTCCGGCTGACTTTGTTTCGGCGTATGTTTTCTCCTCCGGTTGCACCGTTGGTTCCTACTGCAGTTGATATTCGAAGTATCGTGAACTTTCATGAACTTTCTTTTACCTCCGTCGTATCTAGAGAAGGCATCGACGCTGCTCTCGGACGAAGAACCGCCGGAAGCCGTACTTCCGGCTACTGGTTTTGGAGCGATAGGTCTGAACCTAAGCATTATCTTGTCCACCTTAGACATATCGTGAGCACCGGCGGTAGCGTATTTTCCGTTACAACACCCTCCTTTGCCGGCCATGGTCGTATGTTCTCTCAGTCAAAACACAGCGTTTTACTCCTCTTTGATTGAAGCTTTTCCGGTCAGTTCAGTCAGTGGAGGAGGAAATGCAGAATAAAATGGACTGAGGATTGCTTTATAGGAACTGTGAGGGAGACACGTGTGACCGATGACACTGGTGAGAAAGAGGGAAGTGAAAGGACGTGAGGAAAAGCCAATGGGATGTAGAGGAGTGTCCACAAGCGACACAGAGAGGCATTGGGAAGGCCAAATTCTCAAAGCCTACGGGATTCTGATTCAGTTTAGAGGCCGTATATAAAAATTAATTAAATTAAATAATTATATACATTATAACTTGCCACATCAACTATAGTGTGTTAATCATTTAATAGGAGTATTGACCAAAAAAAAGAAAGTAAAAGTGCATTTAGTATTTTTAAATTAATTTTAAAAAATAATTAATATCTTACAATATTTAAAAATCTGATTAATATTTTAAATTAATTTTAAAAATACGATTAATATTTTAAAATATTTAAATTAATATAATTTTATCTTTTTACTAATAAAAATATAAATTTTTATTCTATTTAAATTACATAAATTTTTTATTTTAATATATTATTATTTAAAAAATCATATATATGTTTAACATATAATAGTAAATAAATTCTAAAATTGATATTGTATATAATTTATTATAAATATTAAAAAATTATATAATTTATTTAGTATAATTTATTAAAATAATATTATATATAAAAAATTTAAATAATAATATATTAAAATAAAAAGTTATGTAATATATCAAATAAAATTTATATTTTTGTTAACGATGGGGTAAAATTGTAATAATTTAAATATTTTAATATATTAATTATATCTTTAAAATTCATTTAAGATGTTAATTGTACATTGAATATTTTAATATGTTAATTATATTTTTAAAAATTAATTTAAAATATTGATTATATTTTATGCTTAACAAAAAATTATATTATATATATATATATATATATAATATAAGGAATCCTGATGAGGTTCTATGTGATTACCTATAATGAAAGTGCGATCCGAGTCCATAATGGAGACTATCGTAGCATCTTGATATTGGCTAAATAATTCGTAGCTCTGTTACATTCCTGACTAACATAATCAATTTTGACCTCCCACTCCCTGTTCAGTATTACCCTCTTATACTTTTTCTTACACCCTCTTTTCTCTCTCATTTATTCTCTACACTATATTTCTTCTCTATTCTTTTTTTTACACTATCTCTCATCTCTCCTCATTTAATACTTATACTATTTTTCATAATTTACTAATAATAAAAGTATTTCTATAAATAACTATCAAAACATTTATTTATTCAAAACTTATTTTTTTTCATAAATTCTTCTTTAAAAACCTTTTTCCAAAAGCTACCTAAAAGCCCTTTTTTTTATAAGCTATTTTTTAAAATCTTATCTACACAAGCTATATATATATATTTCCTATTCCCTATATAAATCATTTTAATTAATTTATAGAAATAGAAAAATATATAACTAACTTATTTAATCGGTTATGAATTCAAATATTTTTTATTTTTATCTTTGTTGAGGACTATAAATTATAAAGATAAAGAAAATATAAAGAATTAACAAAATTGTGGATAAGTATTATTATAAATACAAAATTAATAAATAAATATTAATTATTTTGTAAGGAATTATATTTTAAATTAAATCATTGTTTTGGAGGTGACTAGATGGAAGGGCTATCTCCTTATTAGAGGAGTCTATTATTAACATATTGATGGTGATTGATGTTGATTTCATTTATGGTCTCTCAATTAAGGGAAAAAATTTAGACTTAAAATGTGGATCAATAATACTCTATTTTTTTTATTAGATAAATAATCTACTTTATCTTACTAAATCTAAAAAAAGATAACCATTAAATTAATTATATCCTAAGTCATTGTTCAGTTTGAGATTTTTGAAAGGGAGGATATAAGAAGATAAATATAAATATATTTAGTTGAAAAAAATAGAAAAAAGTGAAAGTTAAAATTTTTATCTTTTTATGGTCATCTATTCTCCTCCATTTTCCTTTTAAAATTAGAAATTTTTAGAGGGGAACAAATTTTTTTATCCCATCTTAATAAAATTATCCATTATATTCTTTTAATATTTCAATAATCCCTTCTTATTCCACTATCGTTTTGTCTGTTCATATGAAAAGAAATTACCACAACATGCATACGTAGTAGAGGTATTTATAAAGCCTAGACCCAGTATATCCACCTAAATCCACAAAAAAAAGACCTATCTAGCCCAATAAATATAGGACATGGTCGAGTATTGGATTACAAAATGCATCATATGTTTTTTTTGGGTTGAGTATCGGGCAGGGGTTGCCTTGCCCTATCTTGCCTATAAGCACTCATTCTTTTATTTATTTTTACTTTTCTTCCTAGATGTTATACTTGGAAGGGAGAATATGATAACTACTGGTAACTAAAAGGTCATTTTAGAAATATAACTAATTAAGTAAGTAAACTGCATCTTTTAATATTTATAACTTTATTAATTTTTTCTTTTTTAATAACTTTACTAATCATAATATGATTACATTATAAATTATAATTGTTTATTTTATTTTTTTATATGCTTCATCTTTGTCAATATTTAATAAATTGATATAAAGTTACAATTACAAATTATTTAGATTTAAAAAAAAAATATATACTGTGAATTTCAATACTTTAATTATTATTTTTTTGTTGTGTTATTTTTAGTAGATTATATATATTATTTAACTCTTGAAGATATATGAATATGATATTATTTTATAAATTTATAATTGCATATTGTTTTTCACAACATGAGCATGTCATAATAATTTAGGTATACCTAGCCTACCTATACCCAATCTATTCATATTCAGTCTAAAATAGTTAGAATTTTTATGAGATAAGGCCAAATATTAAACTATAAAATATAATTTATATTTTTTTTAAATAGAGCACCGGATAAAAGTTATCCTATCTAACATTGCTTATAAATACCGCTAGTACGTAGGCATTTATAAGCTGGAAATCTGTCATATTGTTTTGACGTACATGGCAAATATATTGATATATCCATTATCTATTATCTAATATGGTGGGAATCATTGTAAAATGCTAATATTACTAGGAATTAGAATGTATATATTTTTTCACAAACGAAGCAAGAACTGATGAGAGAGAAAAAAAAGACATACAGAGGTATATATATAATAAAATATATCTAAATAAAATATAATGTTAAAATTTTATTAAAACTTTTTAATTTTATCATATATATATATATAAATAAGGTAAAATATTTTTTAAGATTCATAAATAAATTAAAAAATAATAATTATGATATAAATATTATAAATAAAGAGTAAATAAATTCTAATAAAAAAATAAAGATATATTTATTAATTTTTAATTAACTTCAATTCTTTTTGTTTTTAAACTAAATAAAAAACTTTATATTTCATTCCCTATATTCATACTCATAACTTTCTTTATCTTTTATTATTATTTTTTAAATTAATTTAATTTATTCTCTCTCTCATTTAATCAAACATAGCATAAGTATATATCATTGCATAGGATGTGCATTAATTTTGTTATAGCGAGGATTCATTAGAATATGTTTCTTTTTTTTAACTGTAGTTTATACCAAGGTTAAAATAATTATTAGTTTGTACAATCAAATTCACATATACCTTTAAAGTGAAACAATGTGAAATTATTTGAGATTTATGCATTCATATAATTATAATATATCCTAGGATTACTGTCTAAGAATATTTAAATTTAAAGTTATTTCAAAATAAAATAAAATTCACTCATATTTATTTATTTTCATGGGGCGGCTTCAGCATTTTTTGTAGGGCATCACAACAAGATACTATTTAAATTGAAAATATCGTTGGACGCGTTAACAAGGAAAGAGGGGACTGTGAGGCGGCTGACTCCGAATTTTCTCGATCGCGTTCTTCTTGAGATTCTTGACGCTGCTGTGCTTCTTCCTTTCGTTCCTCTTCGATTTCTGTGCGGCTGGTAAGGCTACTCGATACCTGAGAAAATTATCGAGGTGCAGCGGCCATCTAGGGTTTTGTTCCTGATCTGATTGATTGTTGTTCTCCTTTATTCTTTCTTTTCTTTTTGGATACTTTGATCGCTTCTCAAAACTGATACGAGCCTGCGTTAATTGTGTATGTATTCTGCTGATTCGTAGAAAGCTTTAGGGCTTTTTGCTAGCAATTCAGTTTTCGAAGATATTTTTTGAATTTAAGTTTTGAGTCTTTTGGTGTTTTTTAGGGTTTGTATTAATTCAAATTACAAAAAAAAAAATTGGGGCGCTAAGTTTGGAAATTTGAGATTTTGGGCTTAGGGCTCGAGTAGATATTTTCCTCAAAAACTGATTACTGATTAAGGGGACTTGTACTTGTCAATCGCATGGCAGCAGGGCGGGACAATGTTGTGAGAAGAGAATCTTACGAATATAGTTTCAATAAGGAATTTGATCGTTATAGTAATGGTTCTTCTGGCGTGGCAGTGCATCGATCTAGCAGCCGCCGCCCACACGTAACATATAAGAACGGTCGTAGATCTTCAGATTTAGAGGATTCAGGTCCTCGACGGATTGAGTCTTATGGTAAAAGAGAAGTGAGAGAGCAGGATGAGTTTTATGGAGATAATGGGAAACATGCACCTGCATCCGTGTTTCAGGATGACCATGGTGAAGCACCACCAGAGAAGCGAAGGAAAAATTCTTCAATTGTATGTGACCTAGCAGAGAAGGAAGTAAAAATATCTTCTAAGAACAGGACAGCACAGGTAACTGCTTTGTCTCCCTTTTGTCCATCTCAACAAAGCTCTCATGGAGCCAGTGGTGTTTCTTATGGCGGAGTTGTTAATCCTGAGTCTCCAGCTGATTTCTCTACCGTATTACCTCAAGGACGTTCGGGAAATGGGGGTGAATATGTTGATCAGTCTGATAAGAAACATGTGGAGGGCTGGAATATCTCAATGTCAAGATGGTTGTCAGATGATTATTCCCCAGGGAATGCGTCTGATGATGATTATACTCATGGAAAAGAGACATCAAGCCCAGAAAGTGGTGAATTCATATGTGAAAGTTCAGAAGGCAAAAAATCTAGATCATCCAGTAATAGTGCAGGAGGGGATTGTTGCTGCCCTTCAAGCAAAGAAGATAATAATTGCGAAAAGGAGTTACTTGTGGACACTCTGGATGACGATGAGGAACATAGTGAAACTTCTAATATTAGTCACCCTTCATCAGATCCTGAAGATAGTGGAGGTTTAGCAGCGGTGCCAAGAAACATAAACAGCATCCAGAGTTGCAGAAGTGTTTTAGAATTTGAGATGATCAAGAAAATAAATGAAGGAACTTATGGTATTGTCTATAAAGCTAGGGATAAGAAGACCGGGGAAATTCTAGCATTAAAGAAGGTAAAGATGAATATGGATAGAGATGGCTTTCCATTGTCCTCTTTGAGGGAAATAAATATTCTCTCATCTTTTAATCATCCTTCTATTGTGGAAGTTAAAGAAGTGTTGGTGGATGATTTTGATTATGTTTTTATGGTAATGGAGTATATGGAGTATGACCTCAAAGGGCTGATACAGATGATGAAGCGACCCTTTAGTATAGGTGAAATAAAATCCTTGATGATGAAACTTCTCAAGGGTGTCAAGTATCTGCATGACAATTGGGTTCTTCACAGAGATTTGAAGACATCAAATATTCTCTTAAATAAAGAGGGTGAGCTGAAAATATGTGACTTTGGTTTATCTCGTCATTATGGAAGCCCGCTCAAGCCGTATACTCCTCTTGTGGTTACGCTTTGGTACAGGTGAGCAGCATTGTATTAATATTTGGTCTTCGTTTATGTTTGTTTATGATTTAACTAGCAGTTTTACTCATGAATTGTGTAATGGTTGTCTGTGCAGGGCTCCTGAACTTCTGCTAGGTGCTAAAGAATACTCAACAGCGATTGATATGTGGTCCATTGGTTGCATAATGGCTGAATTGGTTGCAAAGTCACCTCTATTCCGAGGAAAATCTGAAATTGAGCAGATTAATAACGTAAATTAATAATTCAATTTTTCTTGTATTTCGTCAGTGTTATTTAGTGAGAACTCTGATGTATTAATTTGATGCTTTTCAACCATGTGCAGATTTTCCAAACCCTGGGCACACCTAATGAGAAAATTTGGCCAGGAGTATCCAAATTATCTGGATTCAGGGCTAACTTTGTTAAGCAGCCGTAAGTTCTTATTTTCCTTTTAAGAAACAAGTTGTTAAATTGTAGTTTGTCTGGTCCTTTATTTTCCTTGCTGTTAACATCTTGAAATTAGCCTAATTTAATTTTGTGAAATATGATTAATGGAATAATTTATTTTTCATAATCTCTTGTTGCTTTGGTATTTTTTAACTGATCCCTAGTATTTCAGGTACAATCTGTTGCGGAAGAAGTTTCCAGTTGCATCCTTCATTGGATCACCTGTTCTTTCTGAATCGGGATTTGACTTGTTGAGCAAGCTTTTAAGTTATGACCCTGAAAAGGTGAACGATAGAAATTGTTGTCATGTGATGATTTGTCATTTGAACTGAACTTTAAATGCTAATGGGCATTTCTTGTCCCTTTACAGAGGATATCTGCAGAAGCTGCTCTTCTTCATGACTGGTTCCATGAAGCCCCTCTTCCTAATTCTGACGTCAAGATCACATTACCTCCACAGCGCTGCTAGCACTGTAGGACAGGTACATCTGCAGGCTGCGTGTGAGACATCTTCAGGACAGTGCTATTTTTTTCTCATAATTGTCTGTCTCACCAAGTTTATGTCAGCATCTGTAAAGATTAATGTGATTGCAAAGGACAGGGCAATGGTTTCTACTAGACTTTTGGTCGACATAAGTAGAAGCAGCGGATTGATGTTTAGATGCCCGAGGTGTGACATTATACTTTTTTTTTAATGTTCAATCCAAACTCAATGTGTTCTCTCTCTTTCAATACATTGTGTTTGCTAAAAGATGTACATATATTTCAGGATTTTCTGTAGCAATTGATGAAATTCTTGCGATGGTGATGTTCATATTCCCTTTCCTCCATTTTCCTTATCAGTTTTCTATCAATAGGATGTAAATTATCGCAGAATTTAGTGGTTGTGGTATTACATTTTTGGCTTATCAAGAGTAACAACAAATGGTGGTTACATTTTGCGAAGTTATCAAAAGAAGATATTCCAGGGCTCAGTTAATTGTTAAACTTTTGTAGCTTTTTTAACCGTAGTGTTTTTTAACCATATTAGGCATTGTTGTTTGTGGATTTAGATTATATTTGAAAGTGTCATGATGGAGAAGATGGGTAATGTCCTAAAAGGCAGATCAATATTGTTTAACTTGAGGTAAAATGCCATATCTCCCTCATCTTTATCTCCTGTATAATTACATCTAGTCTTCTATGTAGGCAAAGATGTAAACATAGAGCAACCTTTTTTAGTTTTTTTTTTTAATCTGTTTCAACTCAATGACATATAAGTATATCTCCTGTATAATTACATCTAGTCTTCTATGTAGGCAAAGATGTAAACATAGAGCAACCTTTTTTAGTTTTTTTTTTTAATCTGTTTCAACTCAATGACATATAAGTATAATGTTGACTGCCGTTGTAGTCAGTATGCTAACGTCTGGATGGTGATTTCTGGCTTTCTGGTTACTGAGGTATGCAGTTTTTCTTCTCCTTCAATAGGGCCATTATTTCGAAGTTCAAAGTATCTCTCTCAGTTGGTAGCGTTATTAATTTGACCCTTTGTTGTGAAGGTCCATTGTCGATATAATTTTGTATAGAATAATTGAATAATCTGTTTGAGAAAAAGGCGCTTGTTGGCTTCCTTATCGAGAAGGTTATTGTTCGAAGTCTAAATGTTGACCAAGGACTTAACGGCTAATCTGTGTTCTGCTTGTTCACACGCTATTTTCGCTGCTGAAATTACATGTTCGTCTTTCAGATATTATTATGCATGCACAAATGCCAAAAGTGATCAAGCATACATATTTAATCTTGAAACATGCTAACTGAATCTGGCAGCCTTTTACTGTGTCTTTTCACAACAGTATCCCAAACCATGGCAAAGAATGCCTCGAGGATAAGTGGAAGTTTTCTCGTAGGGTTGTAGCGCTTTGTCATTTTACTTGTTAGTCTTTTAATGTCTGTTTAAGGTATGCGTTGGTTTAACGATGAGACAAAGTTGTGTAGCATATCTTTTTTTCTGTTGTGTCAATTGATAGTTGTTACTTTGTAGGAGGTTTTCCTTTGTTGGAACTTGGGATCATAAATGCTGTATTGTCGTTTAGACCCACCACACATGCATGGAAAATCATCTGGCCTAGTATTAAGATTGTTTTCAATGGTTAACATCTGTTGCCGCGATAATTTATGTGGAATTTAATATTTGAGCAAACGTGACAACCACATGGCAAGTTTTTTTTTTTTATTTGTCCGGGACGGCGGGTTCTGATGCTTCGGGATTTATATCAATTAGTTACCGTAATCACTGTGTTGCCAGTAGTGACGACAGTCATTTGGTAGAATGTGGCCTTCATTTCATGGCGGCGCTGAATTTGCACCATAACTAGTCGAAGAGTCACCTCTTGGGATTTAGGTCCATGTTACCAGGGCTGTTATCATTAGAGTTTATTTTTATTTATATTTTGGTAAAAGTATATATTTGGTCTTTTTAATGTTATACAATATTCTAGCTTAATCTCTTAATTTTATGTTGTTTTTTCAGCCCTTTGTTCCTAACAATATTTTCCAATGACTAGTGTCAAATATTTTGATTAAAACGTTAAATAGTAAACCAACAGCAATTGAGTTAGAGCATTGAAAAATGTGGTAAAATTTGTATCGCTATACTGGTATTAACTAAGGGGGCCATAACTAAAATATTGAAAAATCTAGTAAAATGTAGTAAGAATTGGCAGATTAAGAAAAAAGACAGGATCAAGTACGAAGGCTATTTAGTGAGTTTACACGGAAGCAAGCAAATAACTGATATTTGTCTGTGCCCGAGGTCAGATTATCGACATCAAAATCGGGTAGCAAAGGGGCCATAATATGCGAATTGCAAGCAATTGACAAAACTACGAACAAACAACTTTCTTGAATTTAACTTTTTATTTCATAGATGTAAGGCATCAAATCTCACTTTGACAAGAGCCGGGATATAAATTTTTAGGAAAAATTAGCAACGTTAAAAGTAAGCGGATCCCGCATCTTAGTTTATTTCACTAAATTACAAATTACAAATTAACAATAACGGTTGTTTTCAATGGGACAAAAACAAATGCATTCCGCACATTATAAGAGAACCCTATGATGATAGCACCTTCTCGACCTCAGTTGTCACCTCTTTAGGAGGCTTCTCTGCATGAAGGTTAGCAACAAGACCTTTCTTTGAATAATAATCAATAACCTGCACGTCGTATGCCAAAATCAATTGTTAATAACAACCTTGGTAGTGAGTTTCAAAATGAAATACCCGAAAAAACAGAAGAATCAGCAAAGGCTTATGGGATATACAACTCATGAGCAATTTCTAACCAATTATTACCAGATAGTTTTTTCAATGATCTCTATTAATGGCTAATAATTTATCTAGAGTTCTAAGCTTTATTTAAAGCAAACAGGGATGAAAATCATACTGGTTCTGTTTGTCTGTGAAATGCTTCCAGTCTAGATTTTAAGACAGCTGCTGTGTCATCCTTGCGCTGAATCAAGGGTTCCCCAGTGACCTTAGCAAAACAACAAATTAGACAACCCCACTTGTAACGTGATTGCAATGCATTAGTACTTCCTTAATACAACAGCAACTCGCATTAAGAGGAATGGATATAGCCAGCAACTGAAACTACCTTGATTTGTTGAAAGAATTTTAAAAATAAACTGGAGTTTTGCTTCATATTTAGATACTAAAATTGTACCACAACATAATAAAATCTTGTGAACAATTCTTATTAATACCTTCATGTTTCAAAAACTAGAATTTCATATATGCATAGATACACATAAATTATATAGATTAGACTTACATCATCGACTCCTGGAACCTTTGATGGGGCAAATTTTGTATGGTAGGTTCTCCCACTAGATGGGTGTATCCAGCGACCAGTAATCCGTTCTTCAAGGATTACATCATCAATTGCAAAATTGAGTACCTTGTCCAGTTTTGCTCCTTTCCTTTCCAGCATCTCATCAAGCTGCAAACAAAGTAAACAAAAGACATTTGAATATCATATTTATTGAAGCAAGTAAACCTGCACATATGTTTCTCTTCTACAGCATCTCTTCAAATTGCAAGCAACATAAGCAAAGCATATTCATATCATGTTTGCTGAAGCAAGTACATGGCACAAATATTTGACCGACAACCTAACATTCCATATCAATGAGCTGCTAAGATGCCATCGACTGTGTTAATACCTTCTGTGCTTGGACCACAGTTCTAGGAAAACCATCAAGAATGAAACCTTTCTGACATGATGGTTTCTTCATTGCCTCATCAATAATTCCAACAACCAAGTCGTCTGAAACAAGTTCCCCCTGAAAAGCAAACACATAAAGCCATGCCAATTATCAATAACTGTGTTAAAAATGAACATTGAAATAATACAGCCGACACTCAGGGAACACAACGTAAAAAATGACCTTACCTTGTCCATTGCTTCTTTAGCCTTGATGCCAAGAGGGGTTTTTGCCGCTACAGCAGCTCTTAACATGTCACCAGTAGCTAAGTGGCACAGACAATATCCATCCTTTATGATTGGTGATTGGGTGCCTTTCCCTGATCCAGGTGGACCTGCATCAACATATTCGCAAGCTCAGCACTACATATGCAGTAAGCAGTGTTATTTATTATTTGTACCCATGATAAAGTACATCCAATAATGAATTATTTTTCAGCCAACCCAATTATGAATATGACACACTGCCAATGAAGTCATAACTTCTCAGAGCTGATTCAAAGAAGCAAATGGAAAATGCTAAAACTCGTACTCCCGTTTCCTCATCCCTGTATTAATTAATTATTTGAATGCGATCAAACCCTGACAGAGGTCTATTCAATTGTATGCAGAACTAAAATGATAGGCAAGCATTAACTAGATTAGGAAAAAGAAAAACAGAAAAGAAGCAGAAGTAGCTTCATGTGGTCATGGCACCCATAAAATCAGGAATATAGACTAAATTGTTATCAAAACTTGGAAAATAGTTTTGAACTGTTAACTTTTATCTAACTACACAGGATACTTTCAACATATTATATATATGCACATACATACATATATATATTTCTATCAACGGAGTCTGGTACCAAGTGGTTACGGATAATTTAAAGTATCATGTAATGCTTCAATGGCATCACTACATACTATGCACCTAGCTCAAGTCCTCACCCTCAACAGAGAAATGACCTCTACGGAAGAAGCATATTTGTCATGACAGCTACCAGGCAATTGACAAGCACGATAGGAAAAATTATCTGATAAGACGTAACATTGAACTCAAGCCATTGACCTTAAAAAATAAGACATAAACATACAAGCACTGAATTTAAGACTTTGAAACTCTCGTTTATCGTTAAATACTGAAGAAATTCTAAAGACACCTGAAAACCCATGGACCAGCAAAAGAAAACGTTCGAATTCATTAATGTCCACATCAGATTAGAGTAATACGCCCAAGTATCTCCAGACCTAGTGGTCGCTAGTTTCTACCATGATTTATTTATCGGCCACTGGTATCTTAAAACGCTGAAATTTGTAAATGTCCTCCCTATTAACGATGGCAGCAGCAGCCACAAAAAAACATAACCTTTTTAGTTTTTTAATTATAATAATCATAAGAAAGATAATACATACCTCGTGGAATCCCTAAATGGAACCATAGTAACTGCAAGAACATCACAGAAACATCTAACTTTCTATGACATTCAAATGGTTGATTCGGATCTTTAGGACTACCAAATAAAAGAAAGAAAGAAAGCTGGAGAGAAAGAAATACCAATGAGGATGAGACGCTTGTCGGGTTTGGAGGCGCACTTCATTCGACGGAGAAGCTCAGTCATGAGATCCATAGAAGGAACATCTTCCAAGTTAGCGCTCGCCATTTCGCTTCCTCTGCGTGTTATCCTCCTCCTTGGCCTCGCGGTTTCTGATGTTCTACAGCAGGAAGCCAAGTAGCGGAATCACGAATGCGTCCGAAAGAGAGAAAGAACAAAGAAAAATATTCTGATGCAATTTCAGCGAAGATTGCCAGCTTCTTACCTTCGTGGGCTTCATATTTGCAACACAAACACTTGCCGCCGTTTTTTCAGCTTTCCTCAATTGACTTGTTTACCCTTGTGGTTGGTCGGGGTAGGTGGCTGCCTGTGTTAGGCAAGGGTTAAATAAAATTTTGAAATGCGACCTTATATAAATTTTTATTTTAGATTAATATAAACTTTATTCTTTTCATTTTGCCTTATTTTAGTTTTAATATTTTAAATTTTAAATAATAGATTTTGATCTCTTAATTTCTTTTAATTAAAATATTAATCCCTACAATTTAATAAAATTTTGACCCTTTTATTTTTAAACGAACAAAATTTATAATTTAAAATTTAAGGAATTAAAATTAAAATAAGAATAAAATTAAATTTTATATTAACCCTTTTATTTTTGTAGTACCTTTCTTTTTATAATTTTTCTGATATACTTAAATTCTCTTTAATTTAAGAGAGAGAAAAATAAAATACCTCATGTTTATCGTAAAAGGTTATTTTACTAATCAATCTTGTCAATACACATTTTTCTCTCGTGAATACCACTTACTTTAGCTTATGAAGATATGGTAATTTTTCGTCGTTCCTTTTGGGTTGTGGGAAATATTTATTTTATTCAATAAAATTATTGCAATATCATTTTCCTTAATTCTTCAAGATGAGATATAACCTAATGTTATAATTTGATAATTTATTCATGGTAGCTTTTCGAATGTTCCAATGTTATTTGTTAGTTATCAGCACTTCATTTGTCAATGTACAAAACATACAAGACACATGAAACCTAAGCTTGAGAAATCTCATTCATTCTATTCTATACGCCATTACATATATTTAATTATTAGACAAATGCGGTTAGCAAATCTTTCCAGATCAAAATGATGCGTCAACAGATTAAATTACTTATTATTATGATATATATATATATCATCATTAAAATCAAACAGCAGGGGTAATTATGACCATAGAAATTTGAAAAATGAAATGAAATGTCTTTAAAATTTCTAATATGAATCATGGCAAATCAAGGGGTAAAATTAAAATGATTATAATTTAAAAAAAGAAAAGAAAAAAAGATTATAACGGTGCAATACAATAATACTGCCCAAATATGCCGGAACCAAAAATTTTTGTGAGGAAGGGAAATCAGACATAAGATTAGAGTACCACAATGCAGGGATTCAAGAGAAAAGATCTTATACTCCCCTAGACTCCAGAATAACAAGACAAAATGCTTCTACAACAAAATCTGCAGCATCAAAATTTACTCATCATCCTCAGTTTTGGATTTCTTCTTCTTCTTGGTCTTAACAGCACCGTCTTGTACTTCTCCATCTTTATCTTTCTTCTCTTTCTTCTTCTTCTTCACTTCTCCATTTGCCTCGCCATTATTAGCATCATCTTGAACGGTCAAGTCCTGCACCTCCGTGTCCACGTCCAATTTCCTCTTTTCTTTCTTCTTCTTTTTCTTTTCTGATTTGCGATCCTCTAATGCATCCCCATTTGTAACTCCGTTGGACTTATCAACAGCCATTTCTTCAACTCCATTTGCATCAGCAGATTTTGCCTTCTTTTTCCCTTTCTTGCCAGATAATTCAGTAGGCGCTTCTGTAGCAATCTCAGTATCTGCAATAATATCTACAGATCAGCAAACTCACAACTACTACACTTATGCAGACAAAATTGGGCACTTCTCAAACCACCATGCAACGAGGCTATCGTGAGTTTTCAGAATCAAACAGTCTTGGAGGTCAAAGGATATATTAAATGAGACAGAAAGAGGTAAAAGTAACTTGTGTCTTTGAATCCTACAAACCTTTATTTTCAGCACTTTCCATAGCAGCCTTCATGACATCAATGTTCTTACGTGGGGCAACTCCCTTGTCATAAAAATCAAGTCGCTCCTCAACTTGTTCACGAAGTTTCTCTCCAAAAGCTGTACTGCCCCTTTCTGTAACAAACGAAAGTATTTCAAACGGAAGGATGTGGTACGAACTATAATACATTTCAGAAATTAATAAGTTAGATGATAACCAGAAAAGCAGTCAATGCGTGATGCAATTGAACACTTATTTGCAAGATAGCGAGCCATTCTGCCTTTGTTTTTGGCAGATGCACGGCCAATAAAAGATGAATGGAATATCAGACCGTATTTGGGAGTATTGCCTCTGGTTTTCAATGCCCTGAATACAAGAAAGCAAAATTATTAATAGCAGCGACTGCGTTCTCTATGCAAATCCAATAGAGGTGTTAAAAATTCAAAATTGAAGACCAAATTAGCTATAGCCTTGTAGCATACATATCCTAATGCTAATGAAAAACCAAACATCTTGTAGCGTTACATCTGAAGCACCTTTTAGCTCCTAAGATCGCTAATAAATTCAAGCTTTAGTTAACCAAAACAAGAGGTACTAAGCTATAAACCTGAACAAAGCCTTCTCTGCGCCAAGAATTTGAAGGGTAGAAGAGGGGCACTTGGCCAAATTAGTGAGGCTTCCGGCATGTGAAATCAACCGAGCCCCAACAACTTCACCAATCAAAGAGGCCAAATTTGGTGCAATATCATTCATCTTGGTAACAAGATAATCATAAAGTTTCCTCCTATACTCAGATAGGTCCATTACCCTCTGAGCAAATTGCTGAACATTAATTAGGTCCACTGGAGATAAATCCTGTCCTGAAGAAAATCAAGAGAGTGCAGGTTTTATATAGAGAATAATGCACAAGTTACTCAATACAAGCACAATAATCCTACCCATAGATGCCTTGGCAGCTTCTACAATCTCCTTTGCCTTGTCTTCATCTCCAACAACGTCTGTTAAGCCTGGGATTCTGTCCTCAGTCAGCTTTGACTTATCTTCGATATATTTTGCAACTCTGGCATATAGATAATTGTCATTTACAATCTTCACCAGTTCAGGAAAATGCCATGAGTACCATTCCCTGCACAGATTTGATGAACCAGCATAAGTAAATATTATGATGCACTACATAAGTTTTTAATTATTCAAAATCATGCTTCAAATGTCACCAATTTTCCAAATAAAGTAAACCTTGTGGAATATGGAATATGGAATATAATGGAGATTCTGGAGTTGATTATATATGTATTGTTTTGTACATTTGTCAAATAATATACCTGACTCTCATGGAAAAAGAATTGATATCTTTATCAAGTGTATCAAGAAGGAAGATTGCTTGAATGACCATATTGTCAACTCGGTTAACATTAAATTTCACTTTTGCCCTGCTGTAACTATGCCCCAGACCAAGTTGAGCCTTTTCCAAATCTCCAGGCTATGGAATTTCAGTAAGTCAAAGGAAAATGAAATGAAATTAAAAAAAAACATAGAGAGAGAAATATGACTACATTAAAGGGGAGAATTCATATCCTTAGCATACAAAAAACTGAGATGACCCAGAGAAAATGCTAACCTTGAGATCGTTAAGAAATCTATCAAAATGAAGCCGAACACCTCGAAGCAGCTCACACACAAACTCATTACTTTGACAAGGAATTTTAGTCACTTCAGAGATCTGAGAACCAATCTTAGGATCTACTACACCTAAACTGAACTTTGCCTTCTTGCCTTCCTTAACTTTTGGGAGATTAATCTCCAGAAAACTTCTCAGCTCATCAGTCAACAGACCTGAAAGCGAAACATAAGTAATAAGAAAGAATGAAAGATTTGCACCACGAATTGAACCATCAGATTTCAATTGTGTAAAGACATACACATCAGTCATCAAGCCAGGTGATAACTTCAAATAAGCAAGGACACAATATTGACCCCAGCCAAGCATCATTTAAGTGAGTTGTTAAACAGAGATGAATCTTTCATATTTTCAGAAATATCGAACATGTAGCGGAGATCAAAAGTTTCAAATCCAATTCTTGGATGTTTATCCAGACCAAACTATGGTTGCATGGGATGATGTGAAAATGTGGAACGTCAGATATTAAGTTCACAAATTATGGAAAATAAACGCTTTCCAGCCAACCAAATCAAGGTACAGCCTCTTGAAGATGAAAAAAAAACATGAAAAACAGAAAATTTACAATCTGGAAGTAAGTAAACCGATCAAAAAAACACCAAAATTACATGTATCTCACAAACATGACTTGCGAGGAACTACAAGGACAACTAAAGCTACCTAAATATTAAATTTGTGGCGGGTTTTCCACCAAACGTTAACAGAAGCAAGAGACAGAATGCAAATAAGTTGTTCTTGGATGCCTACAACACAACTTTGTACACAAAGTAAACCTCAATATTCAACCATCTATAAGATTCCACAAACACAGACCAATACCGACACATAATGGCACTCAGAATACGAATTGAGTCAAAAGTTCAAAACGCTTCACAAAACTTACAAGTTCAGGGTCAGAACTAAGGAAGGGTACCTTCAGAAACAGAGTTGCATTGCTTAAGAGCATCAAGAGCAGATTGGAAAGGAGAAAATGCCGCAAGCTGGACGACCTTGCCGAACCGGTTCAAGTCGGAAACAGAGTTCCGAACCGCTTCAGTGTTCTGCCCAATCTCATCTAGGCCATGAGCACGGAATACGCCGTACCCAGAAGCGGATTCGTAGAGAAGGTAAAGAGCCATTGAAGAAAGAAACCCTAGAACTGCGAGAACAATGTGTGGGCGGCAGAGGGAGGAAGGCACAAGACCATTTGAAGATTAACGCGTGAAAAGCTTGGGGTTTAGGGTTTTAGTGCAGAATTGATGACGTTGTGTGTGAGGAATCTCGTTCGTCCAATATGCATACTTGAGTTTTGACTCCCCCTATGTCGTTGAAATAGTTGCGACCCATATAGTGACTCTTGTGAGATTTCTTTCTTTTTATTTTCTTTTGATATGATAAAACCACTTAAACTACTCACTAGTAGTAAGGGTATTCACAAAGTCTGTACTCCGGTATATCCATTTGAGCTTATAAAAAAAAAATTCTATCCAACCTAATAAATATAAGATAGGGTTAAGTATTGCAGCCCATATTTTTTTTAGGCTTAACAATTCTGTCCATGAACACTTATTCTTTTATTTTTTTACTTGTCTCCCTAGATGTTATACTTGAAAGGGAGAATATGATAGCTACTAGTGACTAAAAGGTCATTTTAAAAATATAAGTAGTTAAATAAGTAAGTAAGTTGCGTCTTTTAATATTTATAACTATATTAATTTTTTCTTTTTTTTTAACTTTACTAATCATAATATGATTATATTATAAATTATAATTATTTATTTTATTTTTTTTAGATGCTTCATCCTTGTCAATATTTAAGAAATTAATATAAAGTTGCAATTATAAATTACTTAGACTTTAAGGCATTTTTTATATATAATGAATTTCAATACTTTAATTATTATCTTTTTGTTACCTTATTTTTAGTAGATTATAGATATTATTTAACTCTTTAAGACATATGAATATGATATTTGAAACAACCTTGAACCGATGTCGCCTTGGGGTTACTTCAAAAATTTAATCCAAGGATTGCGTATAGTGCAACCTCGGGTCGTTCTCTCTGAGGAGCCAAAATGGGAAATTAAATTCCTAAGTAACTAAATGCAATGCAACCTAAATTAGAAAATGGGATTTATTTTGATTGACTAACAACTAAATGCAATGAATTAAAATAGATTTAAAGAAAATATTTTTTGGTGTTTTTGGTTTAAAGAACGGAATAATGAATGATAATAAGTGAAAAGAATTAATTCAAAGGTGATTAATAATAATAAAAGCAATCCTCTAATTCAATAACGCAGGCAATCATAGCTTCAAAAGATATGGGAATTATAAACAATGAATTAAGAATTATAATTAAGCTTTTAATCCAACAACCGAGCCACCTCGAATTGTCACAAAATATTTTCTAAGTCCTACTTTATTAACTGCCACCAGAATAATAAAATAAGACTAAAGATATTAAAAACCAATGCTTAATTATAACTCAATAATTCATAAAATAGAATTTAAGCCAACAAGAGACACAACGATCCAATAATTCAAGCCACCTTGAAAAATCACTAAATATTCACAATAATCTCAATTCAATGTCTGACCCAGATCAAAGTAAATGAAATTAAAGTTAATTAAAGATTAATGTCAAATGTCAAGCAAAAATTCAGTCACAATAATCCTCAATAAATATAAATAAATCATTCTAAACATTCCCAATAATTATAAAATTAATCCTAAGACCTAGGAATCATAATATAATTATTGGGTAGAGAATTAGAGTAACTTATACTCCCCTTTGAGATTCTAAGCTCATGCCCTTGCCATTGAATTATAGAATTTAGGAACTTAGCCACGCATAGCCATCACAGCAGCCTCCAATGCGTCTCTTTCCTTTCTTTGCATTCAATCTTCTCCCGCGGCGTCACTGTGTGTGCAGCAACGTGCTGCTCGCTGCTTGCTCCTGTGTGCTACCGTCAGTGGATGATGAGGACGGTGATGAAAACAGTTGGAAGGGTTGCCGCTGCTTGTGTGCATATAAGTTTATTCTTTGCGGCTTCCAGCGTGTGTGTTGCAATTCCTTTTGCCTTCCTTTTTCAATTCTTTTTCCAATTTTGCAGCCGCCGCACCTGTGCGTCTTTCTTTTGCTTTTCAATTCAATTTCCTTTGCTTCTCGCGGCGTGCTGTGCTGTGTGCGTCTTGTGCGTGTTTTCTTTTCAATTGAATTTCCTTTGCTGGCCCCCACGTCCTTTTCTTTTTCAATTCCTCTCTCTCAATTCCATTCACAATTCTTGCGGCCACCCACGTGTTTTTCCTCACAATTCTAAAAGTAACTTTAAAAAAGTAACCTAATGGGCCAAACTGCAAGGTTTGGCCCATGGGTCCTTATTTGCAATTTGTCAATCTGTAGTCCTTTATTGTTATTTGTAAATTCTGATTTCTCCTAAATTCCTGAAATATAAAATAATAATGTAATATCTTTTATTCCAAAAATAATTGTTTAGGAGAAATCATAAAAATATGACAATTATGCCCTTATTAAGCACTAATTCAATATAAGTCATATTAATTCAATTAGTGCATAAATAATAAAATTAAGGACCACAATGTTGACAAAAGCCCACTAAAATGATATGAATTAATATATAAAAATATGGGTTTGTCAATATTATTTTAGAAGGTTATAATTGCATGTTATTTTCTACAACATGAGCATGATATCACAATTTAGGCATGCCCAGCCTAAAATGATTATGGCTTTTATCGGGCAGGGCACCAGGCAGGGGTTATCATACCCAACTCTACCTATGAACACCCTTAATAAGATCGCATGAGTTTTAGAGAATTTCATATTTTCTATAACAACCTTGTCCATCTTGTGAAATGATATTCTTTTGAAAAATAGCTTATAAAATAAAATTTTGATAATTTTTAGAAAAATATTTTTGAAAAAGAATTTATAAAAAAAATAATTTTAGATAAATTAGTATTTGGATGATGAAATAAAAAAAATTATTATCTCTCTCTCATCTCTACTTCTAATTCTCAATAATTTGTAATTGAAGGAGGGAGGATCTAATAGAGAAGACAGAAGAGGGAGAAGAAGTGGCTAGAGTTTGAGAAGAAAGGAAGCACAGAGAGAGAAAATGAAAAAACATAAGGAAGGAAGCAATGTTGAAGAAGAAGTAAAAGAGGAGGAAGATGACGGTAGTAAAAAAAAGAGAAGAGAGGAGAGAAAATATAAAAAAATATGAATAAAATAGTAAGTAAGTAGTTTATAAGTTATTTTACTATTTTAAAAATTATTTATATTAGTTTATCTAAAATTATAATTTAAAAATTATAATTTAGTATAAAATTTATTTTAAATAAATATAATTATTTATTTTAAATTTTAATTAAAATCTCTTTTGAAACCTCGAATCAGTCACTTGAACTTTGAGAAATGGTATGGGAAAACATTGTAATAAATGAATTATATTATATGGACTTGGATCATGAGGATGCAAAGAATAGGTCAAGAATGGAACGAGTGAGAGGAAGAGAGTATAAAAAAAATATAGATAAAATAGTAAATAGATAATTCATAAATTTTTTTACTATTCTAAATATTATTTTTAGTAGTTTAAATAAAACTATATTTTTAAACTATTATTTGATCCAGAAGTATTTTTAGATAAATATATCTGTTTATTTTTAAAAAAAATTACATCAATATTTGGACCAAAAGTCCTTTTAAAACTTAAGTCTTATCAATATCAAAATAGGCACTATACTATATTCCCTCCAGTCATTAATTTAAGAATTAGATAATTTTTTTTAGATATATTGAATAAACTAAATAAATCAATTAATTATAACTAATATAATAATTACTTAATAAATTTAAATAGATTAAAGAGTATATAATATAAATTTATTTTAAAATATTAAATTTAGTCACCATTAATTGATATCTACTTAAAAAATTAATTAATTTTTATATTAATAGTAGAAATAATAATTTACATATGATTAAAAAATATAGTGATTATGGATAGGATAACATGGTGTAATTCTGGGCTTTAAGGTAGAACTTGTGTTTTGGACTTCAAAGGGCACAACCCCACTTGTCGCACTGTTGTTAATTTGGGATCCCAAATCACGTTTTCGGTGTTATGTCAAATCTTTATAAAAAAAAAAAAATATTTTTTATATCCCGTACTGAAAAATCTGTTTTGTCACACTATTTGGATGCTTAATTTTACTAATTTTATTACTCACCCCACCCTAAATTTATGGTTTAACTTGTAATATAATTTTATTAAAAATTAAGAATTATATTTAGGATTGGATGTTTATTATTTAAAGCGTTCTTTTATACTACTATTATGGTACCATAATTTTGCACGAGAGAGAAAGAAGGAGAAGAGGAGAGATAGTAAACATGGGGGAAGAAGTCAAAGGATAAGAGGGAGAGAACTAGAGGGTTGAACCCATTCACATATATTAGGGTATTAATTATAAATAAAAATATTATTATATAAGTCAAATCTCACTCATTCCATTTTTGACCTGTTCTTTGCATCCTCATGATCCAAGTCCATATAATTATTTAGTCCATTTATTACCATGTTTTCCCCTTTCAAATGGACCATGTTTCAAAATCCCTAATATAAGGATATTGATCCATTTTAATAAATTTTTAAAAAATAACTTATCAAATAAAGTAACTTTTAGATAGATTTTTTTTAAAAAAATTATATAAGATATTTTATAAAAAAATAATTTTAAATAAATAAGTATTTAAATAGTTACGATTAAAAAGATTTTTATGAATAATAAATTATTAAAGAATATATAGGATAAAAGAATAATCATATAATACTACTGGCACCCAAACACGCTATTCATTTCTTTTATTTTTTCTCTCACTCTCCATTTATCTCTCCACATTCCACGAAACAATAAACATTCAAATAATTATGGGTTTTATTTTAGAAGTACTGTTTATCTTCTTCCTCTTTTTACTCATGTGAAATTCCAGGCTTCATCTTCTAGGGCAAAAGACAAAGGACGATGGAAGCACTAAGGGATAATAGGTGATAAAAAATGGAAGAACCAATGTACAATTCACATGACCCAATGGTAGCTATTTCCTTCTCCAATGATGATGACTTGTCGTCTTGTTATTTTTTCTTCTCGTGGGATAAAAATGACGGTGGAGATGAGACGTTGGTGTAGAGAAAGGAGAGAGAAAATATAAGAGAGATAATAGAAGAGAGTGAGTGTCAGAGGAAAAAATAAGAATAAAATAGTAATTAGATAATTAATAAATTTGTTTACTATTTTAGAAACTATTTCTAAAAATTTATTTAAAATTATGATTTTAAACTATAATTTAATTTATTTATTTTAAAATAAATATAATTATTTATTTTAAAATTTTTATAAATTAAAATTTAGGCTAAATCTTTCTAAAATTTTAAGTTTTGTTGTTACCAGCACTATAACAAGTGTGTGGGCATCTTGAAGGGAGGCCATAAATATGGTAGGTGAGGGTGGGTAGATTGTTGAAGTCTTAACGTGGGGTTTTCATTTCTTTCCCTTTCAATTACTAGTCTTCCCCTAAAGCTGGACCTATATATCTCGTCCACACAAGTACATCCAATAAGATTCTTCATAAATATTGTATGTTTTCTTCATTTATTGACATGAGCTCTAATAAGATTTTGATATTTAATTTATCTATTTTTTTATATAAAAAATAGATTTTTTTTTTAGTTGGTTGTTGGCGAACTAGCACTCAAGCCCCTTTCATCTTGAAACTGTGTGGCTAATGCACAAGGTTTAAGCGATAATAAACATAATGAAACCCGAGACTCTTACCTTTGATTTTTTTTTCCTTTTGAATTTGAGGACTAATAACCTAATAATCTAACGTTACATATAGAATTAAATTCATGACTTTTTGTTTACAAGAAACTTTCATGTTAACGGGTTTTCTTTTTAAACAACATAAGTAGCAAGATGTTTCATGCCAAAAAACCCTAATGCTTCCCCAAGACCGTATGGACTAAAACAAGAGTTTTACTAAAAAAAATTACAGAATCACTTGTGGCCAATAAAGGCATTGACACATGAAATCATCAATAAAACTCTAAAATATAAGGTAGACAGCCTGTCTAGACATGGGAAGCAGCTAAGCCAACTCACGTTCCAAAGGCATGTGCCCTTATCCGGCCATAAACAAACAGCTCTGCACACCCCACTATTTCACTGCTGAGTCCGACAACTTTACACCCTTATTTTTCTTTTTGTATTATTAAAAAAATTATAAAAATCTTTCTGATGATCATGCCGTATACTTCCAAGTAAATTGAGCTCCAGGGAAGGCTCCGAAACTACCCGAGGCTCTCACTCTCTTGTTTGCGGTTGCATAGGATCTAGTAAAATAAGTAAAGCATGAATTTCAAATCATTTTAAAGCAATAAAATCTATTGATTCGAATCCCTGAAAAAACAGTGTTCATTTTCAATGAAACGAATGAGTACGGATATACACAGATAGCTGGCAAGATTCATCATTTCATGTTATTAATTGAATTTCTTCCCAACTGTCCCATTTTCGTGGTCGCATGGTAGCATTTTTCTTTGTGGTCCGAAGCAGAAGAATGACTTACTCCATTATTGCTTCTGGAACAAAGAGCTCAACCATGTGCAAGCTCTAAATGCATCAAATTTGAGGTAGCCCACCTTGGTTTTCAAGCAAAAAATTCCCAGAATTTCTCCATTTATTCCCACCATAGCTTCTATTTGTGATTGCTCTGCTTCTTGAAACAGAGGAACTTTTCATGGGGTTTCATAACTTGGTCCTGCTACTCTGTTTTGCTTCTTGGTTCTTGTGTTCCTCTTCTCAGTTGCAATCATCTCAAACCCAAGTGCTTCTTCAGCTAAAGAAGCACTTGGAGTACCCAAAACAACTAGATATATGGAAGGATCGTTGGGCATCTTTTTGTTCTTCTTCTTCATCAGTAAACGTCACGTGCCAGGGAAATTTCGTCACTGAGCTAAGCATAGTGGGCGATGCTAACCCATCAAAGGTTAGAGATTTTGATGGTTCTCCTATTCTGAATCAGACATTGTCAGAAAATTTCTCTATGGATTCTTTTGTGGCTACTCTTGCTAGGTTAACTAACTTGAAAGTTCTTCGTCTCGTTTCTTTGGGCTTGTGGGGTCCACTTCCTAAGAAAATCCAGAGATTATATGAGCTTGAACATTTGGACTTGAGCTCAAACTTTCTCTATGGTTCAATCCCTCCAAAGATTTCTACCATTGTGAATCTTCAAGTTCTTGCACTTGATGACAACTTCTTTAACAGTACAATTCCCTTTTGGTTCACTTCTTTGACTAATTTGACAGTTCTTGGCTTGAGTAATAACAGATTGAAGGGTCAATTAGGAGATTTTAGTGCTATGAATGCCTTAGAAGTGCTGGATTTGAGAGAGAATAGATTGGACTCTACATTACCAAATATGCCAAAAGGGTTAATAAGGCTTTTTCTGAACAAAAACTCGTTCTCAGGTGAAATTCCCAAGCAGTATGGTAAGCTAAATAAGCTTCAACAGCTAGACATTTCATTCAATACACTCACAGGAACGCCTCCTTCTGAGATTTTCTCTTTGCCCAATATCACTTCCTTGAATTTGGCATCAAACATGTTAAGTGGTTCACTTCGCAACAATTTCAAATGCAGCAGAAATCTCAGATTTGTTGATATCTCACACAACAAGTTAATGGGTTTCTTGCCTTCATGTCTGGGAACAGAGTCATCAGAAAACAGGGTTGTTAAGCTTGAAGGGAATTGCTTATCCTCTAAGTTTCAGCATCAGCACGCAGTATCATATTGCACAGAGGTTCATGTGAAGAAGAACGCTTTCAGAGTTGGAATGTTAATTGGCGTAATTATTGGGGCATTTTTAGTAATTGTGGTTCTGGGTTTGGGAATTGTTTTGTGTGGAAGATGTTGCCAAAGAGGGATCTCAGAGCAGCATCAATTGAATAAAACAGTTCAAGATACCTCTACAGCTGCAATTGGGCTCTCCTCTGAAATTCTGGCTAATGCAAGTAGGTGGTCTTCAAGTTCAAGTATATATTTGTTCCTAAAAGTTACACGACTCCAATATTTAACTTGCTATTTGCTAGTCTCTGAAAATTGTACATCTGTTCTGTTTTTTTATTAACAGTAGGATACCATAAGGATTGAATTGTACAGTAAATATTTTAGGGATAGAAAGTCAATACTCCCTCCAGTTTTTAATATAAAAGATAGTTGACTTTTTTGGGTAGATTAAGTAAGCTAAATAATTAGTTAATTATGACTATATCCAACCCCTTATGATAAATTCATATTATATACTCTTAAATCTACCTATATTAGTCAACTATTTTTTATGAGTTATAATTAACTGATTTATTTGGTTTCCTTAATCTATCCAAAAAAGTCAATTAGCTCTTATATAAAAGATTGGAGGTAGTAATATTTTTTTTTGGCCATTATTAATTGAGAACTAAAGAACATAAGTAGTGACTGTGGTTTTAATTTTTATTTGCTAATTTTCAGGATTTATTTCTCAAGCTTCCAAGTTAGGCAAAGAAGAGCTGCCCATGTGTAGGCCCTATTCTTATGAAGAGCTTAAGCAAGCTACTAATAATTTTCATGACTCTGCCTCTATGGGTGAAAATTTGTACGGCAAGGTAATATTTAATAGCAGACAAAACTTACTGTTCAGTTTATCTAATAATAACTTGATATGTACGTTTTCTTATAGCTCAAAGCCATATCATGAAAAAGTTCTGTCTGGATCCAGTCCCAAAACATAAATTTGAACATCGTTGAATTTAACTGTCATATAACTACTTAGACAGGTAAAAAGGGGGAAGCACAAAAAGATGATGAAAAGCCTGTATTAATCAATACTCACAAGTCACAACTACATCTACATCAATTGGTTACTTCTTTATTTCTTTTCTTTATTTTCTTCTAGGAACATGACACAACGATGGACATAAAACTGAAGCCACAAATGACTAATACGTGTGTCAAACACCGGCAGCTTCTTTTTTCTTAATGATATGTGATGCTTCATATTATTGTGAGATGGGATACTCATGGAAGTTTCTCCCATGTTACAGCTTTACAAAGGAAAGCTAGAAAATGGGAAGCAAGTTGCTATAAGGAGCCTGCCACTTTCGAAAAAGTATTCCTTCAGGAATTTCAAACTGAGGTTGGATTTGCTTGCAAGGCTTCGCCATCCTCATCTGGTATCTCTTTTGGGTCACTGCATTGATGGTGTTGTAGCGGAAAATAATGGCACAAACGTATTTCTCATATATGAATACGTTCACAATGGAAGTTTCCAGAGTTACCTATCTGGTAAGACCGTCACTTGTAAGTTCACTTTATGAATTCTGAAAGTCATGACATTGAATAGAACTTTGGCCTCAAGGAATTCAGTTTCTGAAGCTGTTTGATTTTATATGCGACTTTTTAATTAAATCAGCATTGTGTGGGTAGGAACTAGTTCTGGCAAGGTTTTCAATTGGTCCGAGAGATTGGCGGTTTTGATTAGCATTGCCAAGGCAGTTCACTTTCTGCACACCGGAATGATACCCGGTTTCTTTAAGAACCGACTCAAAACGAACAATATATTGCTTAGTGAGAATTGGATGGCGAAATTGAGTGACTATGGATTGTCAATCATCTCAGAGGAAGTTGACATAAGTGAGGTGTGGTGTTTCTTGTTTCTTTTTCCATTTTTGGTCTCGCACAACCTTGTTCACATCAGTGATTAAAATTTATCTTGTGTGTCGTAGGGGAAAGGAGAAAACGCTGGATCATGGTAAAGATTTTCATTAATTAAAATTACTCACTAATTCCTTGGTACACAAGAAATCAGATGAATTCTGATAGGATTTATCAGAATTTCAGCTGCAGTTGAATATATATATATTTTTTCTACATCCTTCTTTGAGTTTTATATGTGTGAGTGATTTTATCAATATCTGTAATTTCAGGGAAATGAAAAGATTAGAAGATGATATTTATAGCTTTGGATTTATTCTACTTGAGGCACTTCTTGGACCTTCAGTATCTGCTAAAAAAGAAGCAATTTTGCCGAACGTAATGGTATGTATTCCTCTTGTTTGGTCTAGAACAGATTTATGACCATAGTGCATTCATGATTATTCATAATCACACAATAACTGAAAGAATTTACAAATCCCACTTCATTCAATTATATTATTGCAAATTGCAGGCGTGTTTCAACATTGAAGATGGGTGGAAGCAGATAGTGGACCCAGTAGTGCAAGCAAGTTGCAGTCAAGAATCTTTGTTAATTGTGATTTCCATCGCAAACAAAAGCATTTCCACTGAATCTTGGAGCCGACCATCCATTGAGGATGTGCTTTGGAACTTACAGCATGCTTCTCAAGTTCAAGCAACTGCTGATGCACATCACACATAACACAATTTTGAACTTTGATTTTGATTCTATGCCTAGAAAGTATGATCTAGTGGTGAAAACTATACTAGTTAGTTAGGAACGAAGTTCATATTCATTTAGCTGTGTACCAAATTTCTTAACTTTTTGTGAACAGAATTGATTTATATACCAATAATGGTGTCTTTCATCTGTCCTCTGTTATAGTGTTTGCTTCAAGAGAATGCCATGACAGCAAAAATAATAGTCCCTCCACTTTTTAACATAAGAGCTAATTAGAGTAGGGGATTTGATTTAATTTTAAATATAAGACCCAAATCTTAATATAAGAGTTAGTTAACTTTTTTAGATAGATTAAAGAAGTCAAATAAATGATTTAATTATAATTAATATAAGAGTTCGTTGATTAATTTAGGTAGATTAAAGAGTATATAATATGAATTTATTTTGAGGAGTTAAATTTAGTCATGATTAACTGATTTATTTGGTTTTCTTAATATATTCAAAAAAGTCAACTAAATCTTATATTAAGGATCGGAAGGCATAAATTTTTTCTCTAAGGTGTCATATTGATTATTAACTAGTTTCTAGCCAAGATAGTCATTAGAAAATATATTATTTTAAAAAAATCAAACCATATTGTTATAAGTAACTAATATAACTAATTTATTTAATATATAACTAACATAACGAATTTATTTAATCTATCTAAATTAGTTATCTAATTTTTATATTAAAAATCGGAGTTAGTATATAAAAGCATTATATGTATAATGAAGTTTGTGGAATTTCTCAGTAAAAATTACACAAAAATGCAGAAAAGGAAGTGTTAGATACCCTGCTCAAGCATTGCTCTCACCTTCGTGGGAAGGCCATAAATCTGTATAAAGCCAGTAGCATGAGCTTGATCATAGATTGGATCATTCTCAAAAGATGAAATATCTTGTCTGTATAAGCTGTAAGGGCTGTTCCGGCCAGTTACAGTAATAGAGCCCTTGTATAACTTCAATGTAACAGAACCTGTTGTGCTTGCTGTGATCTTCTCCATGAAGGCATCAATGGATTCTCGCAGAGGGTCAAACCACTTCCCCACATATACTAACTCTGCATATTTCAAGGCTAATGAATCTTTGACTTGCATTGTTTCTCTCTCAAGTGTCAAACACTCTAACTCACGTGTTGCTGTGAAAAGTATGGTTCCCCCAGGAGTTTCATAAATTCCTCGAGCCTTCATTCCGACAAGACGGTTTTCAATCATGTCGGCCCGGCCAATACCGTGCCTTCCACCGATTTCGTTGACTTCTGAGAGTAAGGAAGCTGGTGAAAGCCTCTTGCCATTAACTGAAACCGGTAATCCTGACTCGATTCCAATTTCCACATATCTGCAACACACAGGTGCAATGTGTTAGAAAGTGTCACGTTCAGCACAAAAGGGGCAATGTAGTCACTTTACATAAAAGAGAGATATTTACATATTTTAGGAGAATGCATTATTTAAACTCTAATCAATTAAAATACAACTCAATGCATTTTAATTTTAATTGGATGGTCTGAAACAATTTATATTTTATTTTTAAGAAAAAAATAAAACTTTTAATTTGGTTTATATGAGTTTTCATTTTTTTCAACTAAAATATTTATTTTTCTTAAAATAAAAGAAATCGTGAATTTTTTTAGATGAGTAATGGTTATTATATTTTGATTGGATAGAATTTATATGAATTGATGAAATTAGCCAAATGGGAAAAGCTCCACCAAAAACGAAGAGTAGGTGACATGCAAGTGTCATCTTACATGGCATTCAACTCCCAAGTGGCGCACCTACAATAAGAAGTTAAAAAGGTACTATTAAGCAGTATTAATGCCAAGGAGCCTCTTTTCCGGTGAAGCTTCTCCCACTTGTGTCATGTAAAGGGACAACATTCTTCCCTATGAAGTTTTGGTGCTTGATAGCATAATAAGAGCATAAGGATATGTTTACTCTGCTTGATTTGGAGCATCCTCTGGATCCACGGTTATCATGTACATATCCTTTTTCGGCTCGTTTGCTAGGTCTTCCAATATATCACCCTTCAGCGTCACAGATTGCAAAAAGAGATGAATTAAAAAGCATTGTTCCATCCTTTTAGAAACAGATGAATTAAAAACAAAAGTAAACTAAAAGGATCTATAAAGAAGTTTATGACAGTAACACCCAGAACTCAAATAAATATGCCTTAGAATCACTTACAATAAATTTGCTTAAATGGATAAGAAAAATATTTGTAACTTTACCTCATGGCTAAGGTGCCAGATGTTTCTGTCTCGGCTGTATATGGATTTCTTTGTGACATGAACAGGCACATTATGCTTCTCTGCATAGTCAATAGCATCTTCTCTCCCTGTAATGTCCCACTCTCTCCATGGAGCCACAACACTCAGCTTGGAATTCAAAGCAAAGAATGTGACCTCAAATTGAACCTATATGTTGTACAAACTTTTTTCAGAAGACAAAAAAAGAAGAAGAAAAGGCACAAGTAATTCTATGGAAGTAATTCTCTAAGACATGCCTGATCATTTCCTTTCCCAGTACAACCATGAGCCACTCCATCTGCTCCAACTTCTTTTGCAACATCCACCATGGTCTATCAGCAAATATATGCATACAATAATAAAACAAGTATATCTTAGATGAGGACCAAGTTCCTCTGCTTCTCTCTACTATTACTAAAAGCGCTTGTCCAATGGAAAGAAAAACATAGCCATGTGGGTTCTACGTAAATGACTACTTCTTTTGATCACAGATATAAGTTATTTCTAACTAATTTGAACGTATTAATAAAAACAGTTAAAATTATTAATTTTGTCATAAAATTTAGCCGATTTTTAATATTATCTTTATTAACTACAATAAACTTTTATATCATGTTAAGTTCTTTCTCTCTTTTGAGTAACACGTGCTAGAGAGACATGACATCTTAGATTTATGATTTTTATTATTTTTCTTTGGTCAAAAAAGTTATGACTTAAAAAGGCACTAGGTTGAAATTAGAAGTTCAGAGGTTATAATCTTACCAACCATTATAGCTGAAGAAATGTGATTACAATTAATACTATTATCTATTTCTATCTTATAGGAGGTCATTGGATATATCAAACTCAGTAGCAAAAATATTTTAAAATATATACTTTTGCCATAAGAGGGCGAGCCATTGCAGTTCCAAGAAGATACTTCCTCTCATATATTGCACCAGCACGCAAGCAAGGAAATATATAATCCCGAACAAATTCCTCCTTCAAATCCTTCACCACTAACTCACAGGCTCCACTGGCTTTGGCCTTCTCTTCTAAACCTTCAAATTCTTTTTCACCCTATTGATTTTGGCATTAAAATATCAAGCACACAGGGAAAAAACCCTATCGAGATTCTTAATATAAGAACTAATTGATTAATTTAGGTAAATTAAGAAATATATAATATGTATTTTTCTTAAGAAATTGTATTTGATCATAATTAACTGATTTTTTTAAATATATTAAAAAAATCAATTAACTCTTATATTAAAAATAGGATAAGAGTAGAATAATATAGGTGCAGTAGCACACTCCATTGGAGCATCTTGTCCAGCAACAAAACAAGAGTAGTCTCAATTAGGTATAACATACCTGGCCAACATCAGCTGTGAAGCAAACGACATCACAGCCATAATTCTCTCTGCAAATTAAATTAGAGGTAACCAAAGAAAGGAATTATAACAACAATGAAATGATATTACGCAGACATACATTACATAATAAATAAACTTGCAATGGAAGTTTAGCTATGGAGAAAAAGGTAAAAAAAGAAGAAGAAGGAAAGCACCATATATATATACCTTAGCCATGGGACAATTACTGATGAATCTAAGCCACCACTATAAGCTAGCACAACCTTATTCAATTTTCCACGAAGCCCGCTGCTCTTGGGAACTTTTGTTTCTGTATCCCTGGTTAAAACTGCTTTTATTACTGCATGTGAAAAATGAAGTGGAGCCAATGATTTTATGATATAGTAGTATGGGATTTTTTTTTAATAAATGAGAGATTATGAGTTAAATTTCGCTTATAATCTGAATTAATTAAAACTGTATATTTACACAATCAAATGGTTACTTCCATTCACTCATTAGTCATAGCAAGGGGAAAAAGAAATTATTGGATTTCTTATTACATCCATCAGATCAAGTTTGAATAGTTGAGATTTTAAAAGAAAATAATTAAGATATAAAATATTTTATGAAGTTATTATTAAAATATCAAATATAATAGATATCTAATTAAATCCAAGTTACTGAAATTTAATCTAAATAGTATATAATTGTGGTTAAAAAATAGAAAAAATTATGTTATAAAATATTAATTATGAACCATTCAAATATAATCCGACCAAAGATGAGAAGTTGAGAGAAGATGAGTAGGATTGTATAAGAATAAAAGAAATAAAAAAACATATTTGAAAAACAATGATAAGAAATTAAGGATATCTTCTTTTGCGGTCTGTGCTCCTCTGGACACAATACATACTAAAAGAAGACAAGACAGGAAGGAAGCAATTAGCTATTGATTGGTTTCTGCAGGTAAAGTCGTCTAACATGAAACAAATTCAATTTCATTCACTTGAAGCATTTTCAATAACCAGCTAAGCGTCGAATAATCCTATAATTCCATCAAATCCAGAATAAAAGTAGCAAAGTTTTGAAAGTATAATGAAAAAGAGAGAGAGAGAGAAGAAATTACAAGCAACAGGTTGTGAAGCAGATAGCAATGGCGCAGCAGAAAATTTTGGTGAATGGGGGTGCGAGAATTTGAATCCAATCAATTGGGAAGAGGCGAAGCCAATCTCCGAAGCCGGGCTGAGCCTCGACGACGTCTTGTTTTTGGGGCAACTGAGATTAAACTTATTTGCCAATATTATGACTCCCCAAGTCCCGGCTGAAGCTGCCATGACTTCCGATTCTCTCGTACCCTATATCTTTTTCCCTATTTTTTCCGTCGTTTGAATATATGGATAGCAAATAGCAATATTGCTGAGAATGAATGTGAGCAGCAAAACCAGAAACGGTTTCAGCTAAAAGCAATTAGAACTTTGACATGCAATTCTTGCACGGCATGCATTTCTCTCGTTATCTAATTATTCACTCATCGATTGCCATGTGGCATTGGCAGAAGCAGCAGCAACAAAAAGTGGCACGTGATAAATTTTTTTTCGTTGCACGCTAGATTTATTAAAATTTTGCCCCAATTATATCCGGATCTGACCCGCATCGCACATCTAACTATAGAGAGTGAGTCTCCCAACCAGAATTTTCTACATACACCAAGGCTCAAACTCAAAACCTCGCTTAAACGATATCGAATCGCTTATCACTCAAACTAATCCCATTGATGTCACGTGTAAATTGAATACAAGTGATGAATAAAAAAAGGGATTAATGCTAAGCGGCTCTTGTGGCATTTCAACTTCATTTTTGGATATTGATGGTCCTACCGCCTAATTGGACAATGTATCTTCTTTATTTTAAAGGAAAAAGAAAAGAAAAGAAGAATATATTATTAATATTTTTAATTGAATAAATTGTTAAATTTAATTTGTCAATTATGTATAATCTAAAAGGAATCTCACAACGTAATAAAATTTGCATATTTTAGGAAGTAATAAATTTCTATAACAATAAATTTAGAGAGTAGAAATGATTAAAAATAATTTAAATATTTTATAAAGTAATAAATTTTTACAATAACAAATTTATAAATTTTCCAATTTAAGTTTTCAAAGTTACCTATCTGGTAAGACCTTCAAGTTCACTTTTTGAATTATGAGAGCAACAATTCTGTTGGCCTTGATTTTTTTTCCTTTTGGTATTCTTGTTTATTTTAACGTGGCTTTGAGTAAAGCGTATATGATACATGCCTTACAAGTGATTGTTAGACTTTACAATTTCATTTGTCAACCCACATACATATGCCATAACTAGGCACCTTTTTGGCATTTGGAATCTACTCACAGCACCATTAAAGATTTAGTTGCACTCCTTCACATTGCCATGTTGACAAGTCACATCCTCCATTTTCTGTTTTTTTCCCTTTAGAATCACATTGGGGAGTGTTGAGAACCATCCAACCATCCAATCTAAAGCCATTGTTATAGTATTGTAATATTGGATGAGAGAAAGAAAGAGAAGAGAAAAAGGAAAATGAGGAGAAGTTAGAGGATCAAAAAGAAAGAATAAAGAAACAGAGATAAATAATATGGCAGAACTTATTTGTGTATTTTTAGTGGTATCAGAGCTAAGAACGTACTAAAACAGATAATTCTAACTAGTTGTGCAAGATAGAAGGGTAGGGGTTACAAAGAGTTAGACCTAACAAAAAATTACTATTGTGTAACACTGGCATTGAAATATATATGCGACACAACACATGACAAAAATGGCCACACCACAAAATATTTAGTGTTTCACTACAATTTGAAGTGTCATATTATTGATATTTATGTTGGATACATATCACAGTCTAATATTGTCTTCAATATTTTGGTGCTTAGTAACATAATAAGAATATAAGAATATCTTTAGTTCTTTACTCTGGTGGATTTGGAGTATCCTTTGGATCCACAACATTATATAGTATATGCATATCTTTTTTTGGCTCATTTGTTATGTCTTCCAAATTGTTACCCTATAGCTTTGCAAATTGCAAAATATCTCCCAAAAGTAGTTATGTAAAGTTTCAAACCTAGTCTACTTTTAGTTTTAGGACATCATAATACCTCTTATTGCATACCCTTATGTCCTTGTGTTCTTTTTTAACCCAAATGGAGTATCTTTTGCCATTCTGTTTTTATGAGTTTTTTATCTATAAGTTGCTTTTGGATTTGTAGGGTGACACAAATATCACTGTAGTGTGACTGGCTACCGTATCCCATTCAAATGTGTAGAAGTTAAAGTTTCTATGAAAGATTCAAAGAGGAAAAATTCTCAGAATGTTCGATTATCTTTGGAAGGCTCTGACAACATGGACAAATTGAATAAAGCATTACATTATGCCAGAGAGTTTACTATTTTAGTGAAACATATAAGTTTATTAGAAGATTCATTGACTTCATATAATAGATCACAAACCTACATTACTTATCGAAGCTGTATACTCCCAGCTACTGAAGAGAAGTTGTCAGTGCTTAGGTTTGAGGTCCAATAAACTTACAAGTGATACACATAAGTCACTATACCATAAGTCAATAAGCCAATTAACAACATTCAATAAACTTACAGTGTCTCAATACCCAGAAGTCGCTGAACAGGGTCAAAAGCCAGAATCGAAGCTATGGATGGAAGTCCTTAATGAATAACAATTGGGGGATCCAAGTCACTTTGTAATATGCTCTATCTGCCTCTCTTTTTTAATTGTATGCGGACACCAATGGAACCAAGGATCAGATTGTCAGACAAACAGAAATGAGAGTTACAATTCAATATATTAAACAAATGTGCAATTGATTAAGCATTAGAATAAAAGCACGACTTGGACTAGATTCGTGCACATTGAGAATGAAAAACACAAGTCTCTCAATGAACCTATCTAGAAAAATCCATGTAGTATAAGGAGGTAATCATTTTGCTTCTGGCAGCTTGATAGGGCGAACAACATTCTTTACACCAACGTTAGATCCTAGAAGAACTGCTGGAAAAAAAATGGTGATCTTCCTAGCGATCGTTGCTCTCCTTGTCACCACTGCTGGCATGAATATCATTCCGTATATCGGATTATCGGCATATGGATTGCATCTTTTTGCCTCTTCGTTGGCACCGCTCAATGGTTGTAGGCAGACTCCCAAGTCCCAATCGCATATCTGGTCTTCAGTCTTCACCTAGCCGCCGTTGTCGCTGTTTGACACTGATATGAAGATATTATCGCAACTCCATTTACTTGCTATGCTATTAGAGCTTACATAAATATTTTTTTTAAAATATATATATATATATATATATATATATATATCGAACTATGACAAATGGGCAGGGTGACATACCTCGCCCGATGCCCTGCCCGAAACTTAGCTTAGCTTGCCCCTGCCCAATCATATGTTGGGCCACTATTTTTGGGCTGAGTTGGGCAATTTTTTACCGAGCATCCGGACTCTATGCACACGCTTATTATATACATATTTTTTTTTGGCTCATTTGTTGTGTCTTCCAAAATGTCACCCTGTAGCTTTGCAAATTGCAAAAGTGAGATAAAGTAATAGCAATATCCATGTCAATTCCAATTTCTAGTTTTAGGACGGTGCAAAAAGAACAAGAGTAGATACATCTACAAAGATATGGAATATGAATCAGGTTGTGCATTCAATTTGATAATTCAAACATCATCAATAATAATAATACTATTAGGTTCTTTTAATTATTTGAAAAGGCCTTGAGTAAAAAAAAAGCTTGATAGTAGAAGAAAGAACCAACAAGAAAGTGTCAGTAAAAAGAAGATGCCTTAATATCACTTACAAGTTGCGCATAAATGAAGTTTTAAATGCTTAATTCGTACATCGTAAAATTATTTAAAATAAACTAAATAAATCATACACATAGTCAAATGTCTAGGGATGAATTCGGCAAACTTTATGACATCTATCACGTGGATGAAATATTTGTATAGGAAAAGTCTGCTAAAGAATTATCTGTCTTTCAAGATCAAGATGAAAAAATAGAAGAGGCAGAGCCCGTCGAAGAGGTAGCTAAATATGAGGTTATAGGCATAGAATTTGGAGAGTTTCAAATACTTAATTCATATAACGCAAAAGCATTTAAAATAAGCTAAATAAATCATACATATAGTCAAATGTTGAGGGATGAATTTGACAAACCCTATGACATCTATCATGTAGATGAAGTAATCATATAAGAAGAGTTCACCGAAGAATTATCTTTCCTCAAGATCAAGATGGAAAAATGGAAGAGGGGGGCTAGTTGAAGAGGTAGCTGAAAATGAAGTCATAGGCATAGAATTTGGTGGGGCAAGTTTAGAGAAATTTAGAGCCATTTAGGGCATATTATTTAATTTCCTAAATGATCATGGGAGCTCATTAATCTTTTTACCTAGAACTTTATGTTTTTAGAATAGAAAATAGTTAAGTTCTACTGTTAAATATTTTTATGACTTAAATCTAAGACTTTCGTTTTGCCAAAAAAAAACATGAGACTTTTGATTAAAAATGTGTAACATTCTATTTCTCTTTTAAATTTTAAAAAATATAAATTTGAGTGGAATATTACCAAAAATCTATTTGGCACCCCAAAAAGTAATCTTCGAACGTGTAATCCTTAGCAAATAAGATATTCCGAAGTGGGGAAGCCATGAAAATGAAATCTTCCATTTCAGTCTTGGTAAATTTATTGGGAAAATTAGGGAAAATTTTCCTACTGGAAATTTTATTAGTGAGGACCTAATAAATTTTTATACACAGAAAATATTATTATTTTAAAAATTTTGTAGACACAAAATATCGATAATCTGATTTAAGTTATTTTTTCTAATTAAATTTTTAATGGGGGTCTCTTTTTTCAAATTTCCCCTTTATTTTACATGTGGAAGAGACTCAGTATTTTGAGCTATTTGGGGCTCAGCTTTCCTCAAACTCATAAATGCAATACAGATTTTATTCTGGTATGATGCCATTCATTGCCACCCAAGCCAACAATTTACATTAAAAACACCCAGTCTTTTGTAATGTTTTACAGGCGCCAGGAAACAAAAGAAGATTAGAGTCAGAATTGCCTTTTTCTTTTTTACCTAGACTTTATCTAATGAAATACCAAACCCACCATATCATACCGACTAGAAATGAGGAGAGAATCATCCTCAGGGAACAATAGGCAGTTCTAAGTTTTATTATGAGCCCTCCAAGTCATGAGCAATTTTCCACTAGTCACCTACAGATCATCCATAATCATATGAGCATTTAAGGCAACAAGAATATTCATATGAAAATGATATGCCAGCCAATATTAGAGAATATATTTACTAATATTTGAGTTAGTTCAAAATTAATAGATTGTTGATGAACTAAATATTCAATTGGTTCATTTTTTTTGCCATACATATAAATTAGGGGTCCTTGCTAACAACTAAAATAGTGGTTTTTTTCCTTTACTTGATTATTCTCTCCCATTCAAAAGTAATTTATTAGCTCGATCTTAATTATAAAATTTAATTAATTTTTTTGATAGATCCAAAATATAAAATAAATAAATTAATTAATTGTAACTAATATAAAACTAATTTGAATGGATTAAAAAATATATAATATAAATTTATTTTAAAAGATTAAATTTAATCATAATTAATTAATTTATTTAGCTTATTATATTTATCTAAAAAAGTTAATTGTATCTTATAATTAGGACTAAAGGTAGTAACTTGATATATCAATTAAAGAATAATTTTGAAAAGTTATAAATTTTTTCTAGTTAAACAATTTTCATAATTTTAGAAAATTACTTAATTAAGTCTTTTAAAAATTAACATATACTAAAATAGACTAACAATTTCTCAAAAAAAAAAAAGAAAAAAAAAAAGACTAACCACGTACGTCTCCACATTTTCTACACCACACTGTTACTTCATAAGTTGAGATAAGGAATCCCTTAAAATGCATTCATGCATTATTGTAATGT
This sequence comes from Leucaena leucocephala, assembly GCA_037074615.1. Lineage (NCBI taxonomy): Eukaryota > Viridiplantae > Streptophyta > Magnoliopsida > Fabales > Fabaceae > Leucaena > Leucaena leucocephala. Next base: position 21,902,883 of record CM073538.1, on the reverse strand, counting down.
AACCTAATAGATAATGAAGCTAGAAAAATTTCCCAGTAAAACTACACAAAAATGTTGAGAGCAACAAAACAGGCCTGTTATACAAAACCAACTCCTAGATACCCTTCTCAAGCATTGCTCTCATCCTCATCGGAAGGCCATAAAGCCGTATAAACCCGGCGGCATCGGCCTGATCATAAATCTGACCACTCTTACAAACTATAAGGGCTCTTCCGGCCGGTAACAGTAACAAAGCCCTCGTACAGTTTCAAAGTCATAGAACCTGTTGTAGCTGCTGCGATCTTCTCCATGAAAGCATTCATGGACTCCCTGAGATGATCAAACCCCCTTCCAGCATACACCAGCTCTGCATATTTAAGGGCGAATGCATCTTTGACTAGAATTGTTTCCCGGTTAAGTGTCAAAGATTCTAGCTCTCTTGCTGCAGTGAAAAGCATTGTCCCTTCAGGAGTTTCATAAACTTCTCGGGTTTTCATATCCACATACAAGCCGATTTTCAACCATATCGATCCGGCCAATTCCATGCTTTCCACCGATATCATTGAGTTCAAAGAGCAAGGATGCCGGGGAAAGCCTCTTGCCATTAACTGAAACAGGTAATCCTGACTCTATCCCAATTTACATATATCTGTAAGATAGAAGTGCAGGTGCTACAAAGTGTCAAGCCTGATGAAAACTTGATTGTTGTGAAGCACTGGCATTAAAATAGTATGCCACAACACAGGAAAAATCACCACAACACAAAATATTCAGTGTTCAACTACAATTTGAAGTGTCATGTTGCTGATGTTAGTGTTGGATACAGAGTGTAAGTGTTTGTTTGGATTAACTTTTACAACACTTACTTTCATCTCCACTAATTTTCGCTTAGGTAAAACTCAATTAATATAATATAATTTATGTTCAGATAGTTTTTTATTCGAAAAAAGCCAACAGAAACTTCTTAGGATAGTATATTAAAAAATCAATTTTAAAATGTTTAAATATAAAGAAAAAAAAAAGTTAAAAAAAAAGTTACTTCAAATTCAACTTAAAGACTTTTGGTTCAAAAATCCTTAGTCCCAAAATCTTCCCAACCATAATTTGGTTTTACCTTTTACTTCAGCTTAACTTATGCCATAAGAAATAGTAATTTCTATATATATATATATAGGTCTAAATGAATTACAACTCTCTACCATAAAAAGGGCAGAATAATAGTACAAGTTAATAGATTGTGTTACGTTTTTCTGACATCGATCCTTCGAACAACTGTCCAGCTAATGACATCCCAAATTCTGATTGTATTATCTTCAGAGGCAGATATTAGGCCACCTTGACCAGAGGTCAGGGCAGTTATTGCTCCCCTGCATACTTGACAAGAATCAGACTAACCCTCATTACCTCCTTAAAAGAATTGGCGCACAGAACTTATTCAAGTTGGAATAAACAACTAAAAAATTGCATCCTTTTCTCTATCTTGCTCACTGACATTACATATAACGGATGATGGATCAGAAAATGAAGTATTCACAATGCTCAAACGGATAAAGCCAATTTTCAGGGTTAGATTATAATATGAGAAGCTTCAAGTATCAGGCTTACCTGTGTCCCTTCAATTCAAGTAATTGGTCTGATGCAATACAGGCAAGTTCTTCCTCTAGACCTACATCAAGCTTTCTACCACAAAAGGCCCCCTCCTTGGTAAAGAAAAATGGAAGTTATTGGCAAATGATGAACATAAGTTTGCGCAAGATGTCCCGAGGTGAAGTCCCACACCTATAAGAAACAGAAAATGCCATTTTAGGCCGAAGCAGACTCATGCAAATATTTGAATTTTGGTGACCTGAATTGACTAATCACCTTGCGATTTCCATCGAGGGAACTTGATACTAGAACTGAGAAGTAACTGCCTGATGTAGTTACCAGACCTGTTATGCTGGACTCATGCCCTGACAAAGAATGTAACAGAGGAGGCAAGCTTCCAATACCTTCCGGATCAAACAAACTTCAACCAAAATGATCATCACAAATGCATCACTATGGTGGTTTATGAGTTTTCTCAAAAGGCCAAAATTCTCAACAAACAGAAAACTCGGATTTTTTTACCTAATCAAAGACCAAACACACATCATACTGACATCAGAACTGGAAATGAGAAAAGAATCATCATCAGAAAATAACAGGCAGTTCACAATTTTATCACGTTACAAAAAAACATGTCTAAGGGTTTTTTTTTTCATACGAGTATTAAACTGATATGCCTCCAATTAACATGACTTTGTAAGGAAAAATATATTTTTGAAGGTAAACGAGGAAAATTATATTTTTATTCAAATAATTTATTAATATTAATCTCTTTCTCCTAAAAAATATAATTTTGTTCTTATAATTTATAATTTAATTATTGCTATTCATATCAAGCCAATCACTATGGCCTAGTCCAACCTTAGCGTTCATTTTCTTATTAGTAGAATGACATGCAAAGTATTTTCTCAAAAAGAGAGAGAGAGAGAGAATGGCATACAAAGTAAATGTCCGTTGAGAGGATAATCTTAAGTTAGATCACTATTAATTAACTGTAAAGTTTTTCTAGAGTTGCTAATGAAAATGATTTTGCGATAATGTTTTTAGGTGTAAGTATTTAAATTGATTGTATTAAAATTACTACGATTTTTTTTTTAACTTGTGAATACTCCTAATTTAAATAATATGATTTGTTAGTATTTTTCTCAGAATGACTTGTTAGTATTTATATAAAATAATATATATATAGGCATATAATGGAATTGAAAATTTTTTGGAGACAAAATAATTATTTCATTCTTACACGTGCGATAAAAAATATTTTGCTCCGCACGTATCATCCTGCGTTACGTTTGTCGTGTTGGGTAAAATGATAAGAAAGATATTTCTGAACCTCAGGCAAGTAAAGAAGCGGAAGGCCTTCAACACTCTTATTTCCCGCTGAGTTGAAGGCTGTAGCAGCTTCAAAGTTCTAAACCCTCCCCTCAACCAGTATAACAAAGTTTCACTTTTGTAGTTCGAGTCTTTGAGAACTCAAGATACCTTCAACTATTCTTCACTTGGGGATTCTTCTCTCGCCTGTCTATTGCGATTGTAGTCTTGTAGGGTTGTTTAAGTTAAAGAATGGCTAGCTGTAGTTCTCTTTCATTGTGTACGTACAGCCTTTATCGTCACCCGAACCCAAAAAGACGTCCCATTTTGTGCTCGGTTGGCTCTTCTTCGCTCGTAGGTAAATGGGGAATTTCGTTGATGTGCCTTTTCGTTTATGCGATTCTTTTCTGTTCACCTTTCGACTATTCTACTGGTTAACGATTAAAGACGAAGGGAGAGGGAGGGTATAAGTGATGTGGCTGCATGTTAAGTGCTGGATTATGAGAAGTTGGAGATGTTTATTTCCGAAGTAGCTTTTTAGAAGAAATTATTTGCGCTTTGGGGCTGTCTTAGAAGCCATCATAACTATTCCAGTGTTCATGTATTGTTGAGGCCAGAGTTAATGATTTTTTATTGGTACTCTCAATAATATTCAAATTAAAAACTTATACTGGTCACAGTTTAACTTTATTATTTATGCCATGGAGTAAAAGGCAATTTGAGAACTTCTGTCCTATGTTTTATCATGCTTCATCCCATATGGTGTTGGAACGGGGGCTTACGATTGAGTTATTTGCTTTGAGAGGTCAAAATATAGTTGAGGTCAATATTTGACGCATATATGATATAAATTTTAAACGCCAATTTGATCAAAACAAAACAAAATTGGAGGTACCAAAGAAGATTATACTTCTCAGATTTTTGTAGGATCTATGAAGAGAATGGAGGAGAAATGTCTGTTCATTTCGTAAGAGTGAACATTTATGACCTGGATTTTAGTCATGCCCATGTATTTATAGTTCTACCTTTATTCCATGCATAACTGTACCCCGCAAAAGATCCCCCCCGTCTTACCAATTGTTGATGTTATTTACTCTTAACTGTTTTAATTTGTCTCTCTTATGCAGGCATTGATGGATCTAAAGTACCCCGCAAAAGATCAAGAAAAATCGAAGGTCCTGGAAAAAGCATGGAAGACTCTGTTCAACGCAAGATGGAGCAATTTTATGAAGGATCTAATGGGCCACCCCTGCGAGTTCTTCCCATTGGCGGGTTGGGTGAAATTGGGATGAATTGCATGCTTGTTGGGAACCATGATCGTTATATCCTTATTGATGCTGGTGTCATGTTCCCAGAGTAGGTCTTACAACTCCAACATTGCCTCCCCTTTTCTTGTTGTTTATCAGTCTTAATAGCCCTTGAATTTGCCACAAAGGTTATATAGGCATTTACTTAGATATGGAAGACCTTATAAGTTAAACATGCACTAGAATTGTTGTATCTTTCTTTTTAGACTTCTTAATCTTTTTTCATAATGAGTACATTTAAAAATTCTGAATGTCATTTGAACTAAAAGTGATTTTCAAATCACTGATGGACAGTCATTGGTTGTTCTTCATTCTTTTCCTCTAGTATTTAAATGATCCAAGCTTATTTACGTTGCATATCTTCCAGCTATGATGAGCTTGGAGTCCAAAAGATTATACCTGATACAACATTTATAAGAAAATGGAGGCACAAAATTGAAGCAGTTGTTGTAACGCATGGTCATGAAGATCATATCGGTGCTTTGCCTTGGGTAATGCTTCCTTCCGTTATGACTTGTTAATTCTCATAGATATATGTATTGCATCTTCATTTATATGTAACGGGATATAAAGTCCATTGACTGATGCATACTTTCATAATGAACTGAGAGTTAACTTAGCCTCCTATTCTCTTGAAAGAACCTATTTTTTGCCCCTTGAATGCTCTGCTAATGTAAAGGTTATGCAATGGGCCTCTGGGAGGTAGACAACTATCAAATAACTATTTTTGTAATTGGCATTGGACCTATTGACTATAGCATGCTTAATGTGTAGAATTCGTGGATATATTTATTGATTAGGTGTGTTGAACTCTTCTACAAGGTTTGCATGCATCTCATATATGGTTGAGTCACAAGTGCACCCTCTTTTGATGTGTAATGCCGATTTTTTTGCTTTGATTTGGTCTCTTTTTAAAGTACTGTTGTTTACATAATAAAAGTTTTGAAGAAGGACGTGTTAGTTTCTTTATAACACTGTAATTCCAATTTATGTAGGCTTAATACATACCCAAGTGTAAGCAGCCTACCACTTCTGTGTCGAGTTTATAGAGAGTATAGAATTTTTAATAAGAAAAAATTCTGATTATATTTTGTCTGATTTATTTTTTTATTTTGAATATCATATTTTGCTCTTACATAATATCTTCTCTAACTAAAATTATCTCTTGGCTCATCAGGTCATACCAGCATTGGATACCCATACACCAATTTTTGCATCTTCCTTTACAATGGAGGTATATGGCTACAGAAATTTAAGTTTGCATTGTTAGTTTGTTGGTAAAATGCCACTTTTTAAGTTTTTTTAACTCAATGCATCTTGAAGTTGGCTATGAATCTCTTGAATCCTTTTGGCCCTTTCTTTTGACGCACCATTTTTTATTTTTTACTGAAAATTTGTAGAGTCTAACTTTTGAATGAAACTATTTGTTTGTATTGCATATTTTGTTCAGAGGTGGTAAATTTTATTATTATTTTGTTAAAACAGCTTATTAGGAAACGTTTGAAGGAGCATGGTATTTTTGTTCCATCAAGACTCAAAGTATTTCGAACAAGGAAGAAATTTATGGCCGGGCCATTTGAAATAGAGCCTATCAGGGTGACCCATTCTATCCCTGATTGTTGTGGATTAGTTCTTCGCTGTTCTGATGGTACTATTCTTCATACTGGGGACTGGAAGGTTAGAATTTTACTTTACTTAATGCATTGTTTCTTCCCTTTAATTTCATTCTCCTGTTGCTTAAGAAGTTGATTCAACAGATAGATGAATCACCACTAGATGGTAAAGTTTTTGACCGTGAAGTTTTGGAGGAACTCTCTAAGGAAGGAGTAACATTAGTAAGTCTACTTGCTCCTGCACTTAAATAATTTACATAGAAATTTTCGTTGGACTTATCTTTAGGGAAGAGATGATTTTGGTGCCTATTGGAATGTTTTGATGGTTTGTAGGCTAGTAGCACAAATATATAGTTTCTTCTGTATATAATATTTGCCTGTTCTGTTTCCTAATTGTTAATAAAAGATATGATCAAACATTGCTTTTGGCCATTACTTGCCAGATGATGAGTGATTCAACAAACATACTCTCACCTGGAAGAACAATTAGTGAATCCTCTGTGGCAGATGCACTGTTAAGGCATATTTCTGCTGCTAAAGGAAGGGTTATTACAACCCAGTTTGCATCAAATATACATCGTCTTGGAAGTGTGAAAGCTGCAGCTGATTTAACTGGTAGAAAAATGGTATGTTCTCCCCCTGCTAATTGCCAATTATTTTCCTGCTTAAAATGATTGGGGTTTAATGATATTTATTGCAATTATTTCAGGTGTTTGTTGGCATGTCTTTACGGACATATCTAGATGCAGCTTGGAAGGATGGAAAGGCACCATTTGATCCATCCACCCTGGTAACAAACATCAGAAGAGTTATTTATGACATTCTGCCTCAAAGTAGAGTGAAAAAATTTCCATCCAGGGTTTAGAGAAGTCTAGCGCTGAATTCAGCTTGTGATATTATTTATTAGTGGTTATTGACCATATTTTAAATTTCACCTTTTTCTTTTTTCTCTATTGAAAATGCACTTTATAGAAGAAAAGAGGATAAAATAGACAGGACAATACAAGATCATTAATAAAATAAGGATTTCTAATCCGTCTGCATACATGTAAGGATTGCTCATGCGACTGATGCTGTAATGCTCTTAAGAATTAGAAGCTCAACCAAAAATGTGTTCTTAGTTTTTGAATTCAAAAGACTTAGAACACGTTTTTCAGCATCACATAGTGTGGGCTCTTGTTTAAATAAATACGTAGTGTTGCTTTTTAGCACAAGTAATAAACTATTTTATTCATATTTCAAGTGCAGTAGCTTGCTTAACAACTTAGACTTTTAATTCTAGTGGCTCTTTAATACGGCATTTATGACTTAAATATAATTATGAGCCAATAATTATTTGGCTAACTTTGCAGATTTACCTGATTTGTTTTCTATTTTATTTAGATAATTAGGTAATTACTTGTTTGATTTGTTAGTTGCTTTGGTAGTCAGCCATCCAATTACCTTCTATTTATTTAAGTTTTGTAATTTGTTATATAGCATGTATTCATCTGTATCCTTTTATTTCTATGAGCTTCTGCCAGTCAGACTTATGTCTGATGCTCTCGTTTTGGTTAATTTTAACTTCAAATAGGTGAAAGTGGAGGATATTGATGCTTATGCTCCTAAGGATCTGCTTATTGTAACAACTGGATCTCAGGTAACTTACTTTCAAGGTCCTTTAAAGACTTCCAAGTTCCACAGACTACACATATTGAACAAGTTATTGGCATATGACAAAATATCTGCTCGTGTCAGGCAGAACCTCGTGCTGCCTTGAATCTTGCATCATATGGTGGTAGTCATTCTTTCAAACTGAACAAGGAAGATATAATTTTGTATTCAGCTAAGGTATGGTAACAAGATAAAGCACTAGGCATTTGGCTTTAAGGTTTTCTAAAGATTTTGATTTTTTTATATAGTTTAAATATTTAATCCCTTTGCCAATGAAATTATGTCAGTCTACAAATTTAAAGTATACTATTTTTACTTTCAGTTGACATTGAGTGAGAAGTAATAACCTTTGATTTTTATGTAAGACCTGACTTGTTTCTTATGTTATTTTTTGACAATTTTACGATGTGAAAATTTTCTTATGTTCCTTAATCACCCTGCTAGGTTATCCCTGGTAATGAGTCTCGTGTGATGAAAATGATGAACCGCATATCAGAGATTGGATCATCAATAGTAATGGGGAAGAATGAGGGGCTGCACACATCCGGTCATGCGTACCGTGGAGAATTGGTTAGTTTGTTGTTGTTGTTGTGGCAGTAGTGGCAGGGTCTTACAATATGAAGATCTTATATCGCTCATCTTTGATATGGTTTGTCATTAAGTACAATATTATATTCTGCAGGAGGAAGTACTTAGAATAGTGAAACCGCAACATTTTCTTCCGATACATGGAGAACTCTTGTTCCTAAAGGAGCATGAATTACTTGGAAAGTCAACTGGCATTCGACACACTGCTGTGAGTCTTTTCTAATGCTGTTATTTAATAGAGAAGAAACTAGTGACATATAATGAGATTAAATTTACATTGAATATCATATGAGTAGTCAACATTCGAAGGAACTGATGTGATTTATGTGCCAGGTTATTAAGAATGGAGAGATGCTTGGCGTTTCACACTTAAGAAACAGAAGAGTCCTTTCCAATGGCTTTGTTTCCCTTGGAAAAGAGAATTTACAGGTTGGGACCAAAGCATTTTCTTGGCCTCTTATTGGAATCATCATTTGATAACTTCCTAGTCTTTCCCTCTCTTGACATCTTGCAGTTGAAGTACAGTGATGGGGACAAAGCATTTGGTACATCAAGCGAACTTTTCGTTGATGAAAGATTAAGAATTGCTTTAGATGGAATTATTGTGGTCAGGTAGATATTTGTAGTCTGTAAGTCAAATATTGGAATAATTGGATTTAGTAGTGACATCCTGATATTTTTCTTTCATAGCATGGAAATATTTCGCCCTGAAAATAGTGAGAGTCATGTTGAAAACACCTTAAAAGGGAAGATAAGAATTACCACAAGATGCCTGTGGCTTGACAAAGGAAAGCTGTTGGATGCGCTCCATAAAGCTGCTCATGCTGCACTTTCAAGTTGCCCGGTGAACTGTCCATTGGCTCACATGGAAAGAACTGTATCTGAGTTATTGAGGAAGTTGGTGAGGAAGTATAGTGGCAAAAGACCAGAAGTTATTGCTATTGCTATTGAAAACCCTGCCTCTGTTCTTGCTGATGAGGTAAAAGCAAAGCTGTCAGGAAAATCTCATATGGGTCTTGGGACGCCATCATTCAGAAAAGCTGTGTATGGACTTAAAGAGGAAAAGATGTCCAGTAAAATGCCAATAAAAGGAGGTAATATTAATATTAATGAATATGGAATTGGTGAGATCCAGTTGTTATACATTTTATGCACACACACACACACACATTATATGACTGTTCTATATAAATCTGCTGTTAGATGTATACTTTCAAGTTGTCGTTCTTGCTTGTTATGCTGCTTGATCTCACTGCTTGTCTAATCAGGGAAACCTAGCCACATCTTTTCACCAATTTAAAAATACTCCTAGTACTTTAAATGAGTTGCTCAGGTTCTTGCACTTACTCATATTGTTTGAGACATAGTAAATTTTGTACGTGCGCAGTCAAAAGCCCTTTAAACTTGAAGTGTGGCCAAAGCACATGTCCTCTATACTTTGATGTAGAATTTAATTTAATTAGACCAATGTTGATGGCAAGGATTAAACTCTTAACTCTTAACCCCTTGGTGAAATACAAGTAATCTCATCCCAAAAGTTTAAAACATTAGGAAAAAGCAAAGGAATGACTTTATTAACTTGTTGAACAGCTTTGGAATGTTTTGCACTTGATGATGATGAATGAATGTGGTGTCAATTACATTTGCTAATGATTCTAATGAGATTATTGCACCTTAAGCAATTGACAATGCTTTGGATTATTGCACCTTATGTTACAAGTGAGATTTTCTGTTTATTAACATGAGAGACTTAGTAGTAACTATATCTGCCGGCGCAGGGATAGTAACTATCGACTTGTATAATTCTTCTTGTGTGATTTTGTTTCTCTATGCATTTATCTAGCGTTCATTCTCACCCTTGTTTTTGCAATTGGTGTTAGATGATGGTACTGATGATGAAGGACTCCTACCTGAGGAAGACATCCCTACTCCAAGTGGAGCTGAGGGTGATTTCCCTGATTCAGAGGCTTCAGATGAATTTTGGAAATCATTCATCACACCTTCAACCGTGGAAAAGTCCATCAAGACTAACAATGGTTATATTCCACGAAAGCAGCAAGAGTCCCAGCTGATAAAAGATGATTCTACAGGCTCTGAAGAAGGCGAATCTGAATCCAAGCCTTCAAAAACAGTGAAGAGAAATAAATGGAAACCTGAGGAAGTGAATAAGCTGATCGATATGCGTGGGGAGCTGAACGATAGATTTCAAGTTGTGAAGGGAAGAATGATCCTGTGGGAGGAGATATCTCAAAAGTTGTTGGCTGATGGTATCAAAAGAAGTCCAGGGCAATGTAAATCTCTATGGACATCTTTGATACAAAAATATGAGGTTTGTTTCATCTTTCTTTCAACTATGGATATTAAATTTAATTAATAATATCAAGCAAATCTTAAAATCATACTATGCATGTAGCTGATCTCACTTAGTAAGATAAGGTTTATTGCTATTGTTTCATCTCTCTCTATATATACATATATTGTAAGATGATGAGGGTCCTCCATATGCCCATTGTTAACATGTACTTGTGAAAGCAGGAGATCAAGAATGAGAAGAAGAGCAAGAAAAGCTGGCCATATCTGGAGGACATGGACAGGATATTGTCGGGCGCTAACAGCAAAATGAGCGAGAAATTGTGAGCAATGATGTTATTGAAGTAAAATTGAGAACAATGGAGAGTGGTATTGAAGATAATCGCCAACGTCAGTTGCATGAATCTTGTGTGTCAGTCATGGCGTTGAAGATAAGGCATTACACAGACTTGGATGAATCCTACCGCCTCTGAGAAAGCTTATGAGGGGCAGAGGGGCAATATTCATTGTCTTTAGGGGTTCATCCTTTTTCTTTCTCTGTTTTTTGCCCCCACCTCTTTATTTTGTCATAGTTAAATTAAATTCATTATTTTGTAGGCGAATCAACTATAGAAATGTAATTTTGCCTTTTGATAGCCATAAATAATTTTACTTGTCAAAGCTTATGCAACGTATAGGGCTATGCAAATTGTAACTAGTGAAGAGATAAAAAATCCTTGCAAGTTTTCCTGAGTATAATTGACTTGTTTCATGTTTTTTAGAAAAAGCTGGAAATGTGTTTTTTTTTAGTTGAAAGAAAATTTAAATTTGACATTGAACGTGTATATTTTGTCAAAAAAAATCTCTTGAGCTAACGTTAGTATCGTATTTATATTTAGAAATTATACAAAAATATAAATAAAAATTGATTTAACTAGTACAAAAAATTGATTCAATTAGATCTCTTGGAGCGCATAGCCTGATTAAAAATAAATTAAGTCATTGTGTTTTAAATATTCTACCAAAATCAAGATTTATACTCTTCCACATGAGATACGAAAATTAATTTTTACATTTGATTGTTTTTCTTCTTTTCAGTTAAGTAAAATCTAATCGTTATAAGCAGCAGTTTCTCATAAAAAAAATCATTGTGATAATATAATATATTAATAAATAAATAATTTTTATTTTATATGTTCATTTTCATTTTGAACATGATTAACAAATTTTATCTTCTTTTTTTTTCAAATAATTTTTATCACGTTTATCATCATCATCCATCATTATTATATAAAAACATATCTGATCCTAAATAGGATTTTGCACCAATTTTCTCTTATTATTATTGACGATCTGACCATGTGTAAACCCCAATAGGCCCCTCGCTTCCTGCCTTTCCCCTCAAGCCAACGCAATAAAAATTCCATTTCTCGCTGCGCTTCGATCAAACCCTACACACAAACAGATATCTCGTCACAGCTTTCTAACCGGTACGCATCGTTCATAGACTATGTGGATGGTAAAGATAGCGTTGTTTAAATTCCTCTCCGCTTCGTTTTCTAAAATGATTTGCGAATCTTTTCTTGGCTAGGTTTTCAGTCATGAAGTTTGATACCAGTGGTCTTGAATCGTTTCCTACTCAAGTTCAGCCCCTCGATGGCATTGCTGGAGACTTTTGGGCTGCCCCAGCATTTGAGCTCCCTAAATCAACTGATGTTAGTGCTTATCATTAGCTTGAAATTTGAACATTCCCGTTTTTTAGTTGATTTGTAGAGGTTATAGTGAAAGGGAAGATATTTAATTCATACATTTTACAACGACTTGAATCATTAGGGTTTTTCTGAAGGTCTTTGTTTTTTGTGTTAGTTTGACGGCTTCCTGAAAGAAGCTATTCAGATGGTGAAGCCCGCCAAGGGTACCACCACTCTTGCATTTATATTTAAGGAGGGGGTCATGGTAGCTGCCGATTCTCGGGCTAGTATGGGAGGTTATATATGTAAGTACTGAGCTCTCGTTCATAATTTCACGTGTTTCATTTTTTGGATTGGAATAAGTTATTATTTTAAACTGTTATCAATGTGCAGCATCTCAATCCGTGAAGAAAATTATCGAAATTAATCCATATATGCTTGGCACAATGGCTGGAGGAGCTGCAGACTGCCAATTTTGGCACAGAAATCTTGGGATCAAGGTAATGCATGCAATCTTATATCAACCTTCTAGGTTTTTATCATCTTGCCCTTTGTTATCTGAGTTACCCACTTAAGTGCCTGCACCCTAGTGTCCCAAAGAATGCTGTGCCTTGGTTACTTTGCTGTCGTTGTTACAATAGTAATTACAAATTGTATGATTTGACTTCATTTACATTATAGTCATTCCCTCAGAATTTTAGGGCCTGTTTGGATAGGCTTTTGGAAAAAAAGGATTTTTGGATAGCTTTTAAAAAATGGCTTATAGATAAGAGCTTATAGAAAAAAGTGGTTCTGAATAAATGGGTGTTTGGATAGTTATTACCTGAAGAACTTTTGTGATTGATAAATTATTAGAAAAGATATGAGATAAAAAAATTATCCAGTGTCTCCACCATCTTCTTTCCTCTTCTCTTCTCTTGCGAATGATCTCCACAACATAGAATAGAAGGAGGAAGAAGACGATGACATGGCTAAGGTGGAGAAGAGAAGACCAAGACGGACAGAGAGGAAGAAGAGAATACGCACTACAGCTGAAGGTGGAGAAGGCAGAGACAAATTTGAAGGAGAAGGCGGAGAGGGAGAAGACGGATGGAGAGGAAGAAGACAGCGCCGTGCTTGTCGTTGGAGGGCGCCGTGCTTGTTGATGCTGTTGGAGATGACACCGGCGAGAGAGACAGAAATGGAGAAGAGAAGAGAGATGAGGGAGAAGGGGGAAAAATGTAAAATAGTAATTGGGTAGTCCATAAACTCTTTTACTATTTCAGAAGTTATTCTTAAGAGTTTATCCAAAACTATGATTTAGTCCAAAAGTCCTTTTGAATAAATATGACTGTTTTAAATTTTTCCCAAACCGAGGTTTTGGCCAGAAATTTTTTTAAAACCAAAGTTTTGGGCTTTTCCAAACACACTCTTAGGTTATAAAAATAAGTGCCGGTTTGCTTCATGTTGGGAATCTTACATTTGAGGAGGCAATGAAATAAAGAGAAAGTCTTACCTGTACCAAAAAATATTTTTGTACCAACCATTTTCCAAAAATTTTTGTACAAAAAAAGAAAGAAAAAAAGAAAGTCATACCTATAGTTTGTGAATGACAAAGGTTGAAGGGAAGAAAATTAATAGCAGTAAATCAAAAAATTTGGTACATAACATCCTTATGATCCTTTTAGAAGGACAATTATGTTGTTCAGAAACTAAATACTGTCAGCTCTTAATTTGTTCGCTTTCACTTAAGTGCCTGCACCCTAGTATTCCAAAGAATGCTTTTCCTTTGTTATTTTGCTGTTACCATAATAGTTAGAAATTGAATGATTTGACTTCATTTAATTAGTCATTCCCTCAGAATTATTTGTTGTTGTTACATTATGTGCTGGTTTGCTTCATGTTGGGAATCTTACATTTGAAGGGGGAATGAAATAAAGAGAAGTTTCACCTATAGTTTGTGAATGACAAAGGTTGAAGGAGTTTATGGGAAGAAAATTAATAGCAGTAAATCTCAAATTTATACATAAAATCCTTATGATCCTTTTAGAAGGATAATTATGTTATTTAGAAACTAAATGCCGTCAGCCCTTATTTTATTCACTTTCTCCCTTATTTTATTTTCAGTGCCAACTGCATGAATTGGCAAATAAGCGAAGAATTTCAGTTACAGGAGCCTCAAAACTACTTGCAAATATTTTATACTCCTACCGTGGAATGGGGTTATCGGTTGGAACCATGATTGCTGGATGGGATGAGACGGTAAATCACTTCTAGTTACTTAATAGGTTTGCCCTACTAATTCAATTGTTTGACGAGGGAATATTACTTTTCAGGGTCCTGGTCTGTATTATGTCGACAGTGAAGGGGGAAGATTGAAAGGCAACCGTTTCTCTGTTGGATCCGGGTCACCTTATGCATATGGTGTATTGGACAGCGGGTTAGTTTTTCTCTTGAGCTATCCATCAGTTATAGCTCCATTCTTGAATTTGTCAACATTTTCTTCGCATTACTAGGTACCACTACGACATGTCGATTGAAGAAGCTGCAGAATTGGCCCGACGAGCAATTTATCATGCAACATTCCGTGATGGGGCTAGTGGCGGAGTTGCCAGCGGTACTTTATCTTACTCTGTCCAGCTCATGTTTGCCTTTCTTCTTATAAAATTAGTGACTGAAATTAGCGATCTTTCAAATCAGTAGGGTACAAGCTACCTGTTTTTATTCCAGTTTTTACGTAATAATAGTAATATGGTTCATTACTGACAGCAATCCACTGGCTAATTTAGATGCATAGATTGTAGTTGTGCATTGCAAGTTCTGATACATGAAATCAGTCTTACTGACCTATGGCTTGCATATGATTTTAGTTTATTATGTGGGACCAAATGGATGGAAGAAATTGTCTGGTGATGATGTTGGGGAACTTCACTACCACTACTACCCTGTCACTCCGAGCACAGTGGAACAAGAGATGGTAGAGGCACCTGGAGCGTAATCATGGATGTCAATCGTTAGTAGTATCTTTTACTGGAGTACTTATGTCCAACAGAAGGATTTATTGGAAGTATTTTAAAGAATTATGTTTTCTCCTATTGCATGTAAAACATTTACTTGTTAATTATGAAAAAGCCCTATATTACTCAAGCATCTGGAGCGATGATTGATACTACATAAATTTTTTGGGCCGAAGATGGATAGAACATTGGCGAGATCTGATCCTTATTCGGCTATTCTTCTCTCCCTCCCTACCGCTCACTAAATAAAATTATGATTGAATTTCAAAGTAGGCTGTAATTCCTTAAATTTTTTCATTAAAATTACACATTGACCCCTAAAATTTTGTTTATTTTTTAAATGAAATAAAACTTGAGACAATCTCTTGTAAAATAAAAATTCTGAAAAGATTTAAAGTTTATATAAATTTAACTTTGTGAAAATTCAAATTAAAAGATTTAGTGGGCCTCATCGATATCTTACCCAATTTGATGTGACTCTGGATTGGGTCCACTGGACCAAAATGGGTTGTGACTTGTGAACACCTCTACAACAAATCCAATTTAATCAAGTAAATTGATATTAAGTAAAATTTTAAATTTAATTTTTAGTTTATATAGAAAATTTTTGTTATGAGACTCATCCACCATAGTTAAGTGCGCAACGCGAGTCGGATTCTGATGTAGTTGAAACAAAGCTCTGATGAACTGAGTGGACAAAAAAAAATCCAATTTAGCATGGAAAACTTCCAGTCCCATTTTATATGGAGGTCAAAATGGAGGTGGGGTAGAAATAAAATTAGATTAAAAATAAATTTTAAAAGTTTATTTGGTAGGTTAAAAATGAGTATGAAATTGATGTATTTTTTTAAAAAAATAGATGAAAATAAAATAAAAAAAATTCTTTACCTTCATTATTTGCCCTTATTTATCTTGTCTCTCTTTCTCCTTTTCTGTTTTGTCTCTCTCTCTCCATTCATTCAAGTTGTCCACAAAATTGATTGCCACTGTCGCCACAATTGCTGGTGGCATAGAAAAATTGGTTACTGCCACAGTTAGGTACGGGAATGGAGGTGTGAGTGAGGGGAAGAATAGCAAAGACTTCTACAAGCGAGGACAAGATGACCAGTGTTTGTTAAATACGGGATGGTGTCAACACTAATGGTGAGGCTGAAGAAGGAAGTCATGGTTAGTGAGGGGTAGTGTGTTAAGGAAGATGTCATTTTGTTTTGATTTGAAAAAAAGGTAAAATTGTATAGTAATTTTATAAGTTGAGATAAAATAGTTTAAAATATTTCACTTCTATGAAATCCATCTCAATTTTCAACTTTTTGGATAGAATTGAAATAGGGTAAACTATTGAAATTGGAAGTAAAAATAGAATTGGATTCTATAATACCAAACAAAAGAAATACTTAATTATATTTTCCCTTCCACTCCTCAACTCCCACTTCTACCCTACCAAATATATCCTTCAGTACAATCAGATGTATTGGGTATGGTCAATGGATTTATAAGCTAATATTATGAAAGTTCTTTGATAATTAAGACGTTTTGCCGGTTTGATCCTATTTATTATGTCTTTCTATTGAAGAAAAAGGTAGTATAATTTATACACATGTATGTTGATTGCCATAATATATTAATATATGGTTATTAATGACAACAAACGTTTATAAAAAAATAGAAAAACTACGTATGTAATATTTTATTCTTTATTTTATTTTAATTATAAGAGTTAGTTAATTTTTTTAGGAAGATTAATAAAGTCAAATAAATAATTAATTATAATTAAATATAAATCCTTTAAATCAATTCATATTATATATTTCTCAATTTACTTAAATTAGTTATCAAATTTTTATATTAGTTATACTAATTAACTAATATATTTATTTTTTTTAATATATTTTAAAAAATTAATTAATTTTTATAATTAATACCGGAATTTCTTTCATATTTTTCCCCTTTCTATGTTAGTCTTCTTTTTATTAAAAGGATATTTTGCCAAAGCATGATTAACCTCTACCGTGGCTGACATAAAAGAAAAGATATGCTGTGTCTTGCTAAGCTGACTTTGTTTCTTTTATTGCCACTTGCAAAAAATCCCGCACACCAGGGGGAGGTATAACGATAATACCACATGTCCACGTCTTCATGAAGTAAAGTCAATGAAGCCATAATTAATTATTACAAACAAGAAATCATGATTAGTAACACATTGACAGCGTAGCCGCCCTATGAATATGATTCCTTTACACTCTAGCATTCCGCCGACATACACGTCTTCCCCTGTAGTTACGACTCTGATCTCACCGTTATTATCGTTTCAGTTTCATATAGTTCCAACAGTCCTGTTTCGTACGCGTTATCCATTTCCATTATTATTATTCTTAAATTTTTTTATTCGCTCTCAAACAAGTGTATTCCCGAGAAGTCCCATGTTTCCTTATCATGATTGTCCTCGAATTCTCACTGCATCTTCTAGACACGTCATGCCCACTGGATCGCCTCAACTATAAAAGCCCCATCACCACCAAAATAGCCCACATCTATTCATCATAAATACAACGATAAAATTTGCTGGCTTTACTTACACTCTCACTTCGATTCTGTAAATCTCACTTCTGTTCTATCAGTGTTTGTTACTGAATTTCTTCCCAGAAGAAGAATATATTCAAGATTGTTTCGTTCTTGTGCTGGTATTCATATATATATATATATAGAGAGAGAGAGAGAATATGAGGAACTCTGCAGGACTGGAAAGTGTGGTGAGATATTTGGACGAAGATGGAGACGGGAAGGTATCGGTGGCGGAGCTCCGGCGGAGGCTGGGGAAGTTAGGAGGGGAAATACTGATGAAGGAAGCAGAAACGGCGATTGAGGCATTGGATTCGGACGGCGATGGGCTGTTGAGTTTGGAGGATTTAGTGGGATTAATGGAGAGAGTAAGAGAAGAAGAGAAGTTGGAAGATTTAAGAGAAGCTTTTAAAATGTATGATTCAGAAGGGGTTGGGTCCATAACCCCCAAGAGCTTGAAGAGAATGCTTAGCAAGTTGGGAGAATCCAAATCCATTGAAGATTGCAAACTCATGATTGATACGTTTGATTTAAACGGCGATGGCGTCCTTAGCTTTGAAGAATTCAGAATTATGATGAACTGAAGAGACTTGTATTCATGTTATTTTGGGTCTCTATTCATCTCATCTGTGTCATTTTTTTTTGGTTTAATTGTGTTATGATCCTTTTTCTGTTTTCATTATTCCCTTTCCTGATCCTAAGGATTATTTGTAACACTACTCATTCGTATCCGTATACACCAGCTTTCTGGCTCTTTATTATATTCCAATAAAAGTATAAAACCATAAACGGCAAATTCGAGGGAAGAATCTTTTTTTTTTTTAATATTTTTCTGTAATTTTAAATAAAAGTTTGGCATTTGATTTGTTCTTTATAGTTAAACTTCTCGTTATAAAAAAATATTTAGAGAAGTTTTGTTTTTAAGAAA
The DNA here is from genome assembly GCA_037074615.1 of Leucaena leucocephala. Classification (NCBI taxonomy): domain Eukaryota; kingdom Viridiplantae; phylum Streptophyta; class Magnoliopsida; order Fabales; family Fabaceae; genus Leucaena; species Leucaena leucocephala. The sequence continues at coordinate 21,884,382 of CM073538.1, read as the reverse complement.
AATAAATACAAGTCTTTCTAAACACCCAAAGCCTCAACAAGCTAATGTTCTGTCTTTGATGACTCTAGGCTCAATGGCTTGGACTGAAAATTTTCAATATTTAATATAGAATTATTTTTCTAATTTTGTAGATTAATCAATGGGATATCCTTTCAAAACTTAGAAGGGATTTTTAACTTTAAACAACTACACTTTCTAAAATTTAAATTTATATTTTTCTCTCTACGATATGCGTCAATTTATCACTCAACTAATAGTTTATTGATAATTTAAGTAGATTAATAAAGCTAAATATTTAACTATAATATGTGATATGATCTCCTTAAAATATTTCTATATGACATTAGATTATATTTCTTCGGCCTTAATATAGGACCTAATTGAGGAGTTGATATTTGTTTCAAATATAAGATATATTTTATATATTTATTAACTTTTTCTTAAATTACACCTATTGATACTCCTTCAACAATAATTAAATAAGAGAAGGATTGGGGAGTTAAAGAAAATGACTATGATGTTTTAGAAAAAAACATGTCATGCCTGTTAATTAATTTAACTAACTTTCTTAATATAATCAAATTAGTTAAATAGATCATATATTAAATATTAGAAGAATATTTCAATTTCTAAGTTAGATAAATTAGTTTAAAATAAAATAATAAATATAAAAGATAAATTAGATTAAAATAATTAAGATCAAAACTCACTTCCTAAATAAGTGTGTGTGAATATATTGCAACTCCTCTCTCAATATCATAATACCAAATCCCCTGCCATTTTCTCATCATTTAAAATGGTTACGTGTGTGTTTGGTTAGTCACAAAATTGAGGTTTTAAAATAGCTTTTGCCTTGAACTTTAATTTGAAAAAAAATTAAAATAAATGGTCATATTTATCTAAAAAAATTTATGGATCAAACTATAGTTTAAAACTATAATAATAGCTGAGTAACAAGATAGCAAAAAAGTCATAATTACTCTTTAAAATAAACGAAAAAAGTTAGATGATAAGCTAAATATACCCCTGATGGAGTAACAGTAGTCAGCAGAACCTCAACAATGCCAAATCTATCATTAATAACCTACAATTGACAAGCAAAGATTAACATAACAGAACAATGGAGCATTACAAGGACAGTACAAATATCTGAAGGCCTAATCTGATAACCTTTGCAGCTAGCGGTGGAAACAATATCAAGCTCTGGCTATCCCCCAATAGCAATATCAACCAATAGCAAGGCAGTTGGTTGTGCAGATAATGATGCTTTACAACAAAGTGAAGAGTGGGAAGTTCAAGAGAAGCAGTTCCAATGTTGAAGAAGATGGAGCTTCTTTTGCTATCCTCTTGCTTGCTTGCATAGCCTGTGTTCCCAATTCTTATGCCTAGAACACACACACACACGCACGCATGTCTATTAGTTTCTCGCCTGCTTATCCTACTGAGATGTAAAGATATGGCTTTAGTTTCCTTACTTCTTATTCTTATTCCTCTCTCTCCCTCTCCGTCCGTCCGTCCCTCCCTCCCTCTCTGTCACCATTCTTATTCTATATACATATAACTGTATCATGGTTCAATAACCTACATCTGATACGTTCATGCATTTCAATTTAATTTCATGTATAATCTCCCCTCTTCTCTTCAACCAAACGAGTTGCGTTAACATAAGCCTTATGATTTGAAAAGTATATATAACACTGATGACATTATAGTCCAATGGCATATAAATTTTCCTATACGTAATATGTTACATATTTGATCCTTCTTATAATCTCAAACTATTATTGCTGACTTTTTTAAATAATAAAAGTATTTATAAAATCAATGCTTTATAAGTCCGGTATATAAACTCTTATATAAGGTTACATTTTCAGTTCCCTCTTATAACCTCATGCTACCAGTGCCATACGTGCCTTTTAATTTTTTTTTAAAAAAATATATGTTTATAAAGATACTAACATTATAAATTATCTCCGACTTTAATGGATATAATATAATTATGAACTATACATCCTCATCCTTATTGTAAACTTGTGCTAATTGGCCTCTATCGAGCAATTCTAATATGCTTAATTAGAAATTCAGCAAAATCTCTTTCTGTAGTCTATATATGAATGAGTATAGTTTTTTTTTTTTTTTAAAGTTTCGTCAATATTTGCACATCAGGGTATTATTTATTTCAGGGGGAGGCAAAACCGTGATAAGTTCAATGAATCAAATCAGAATCATGTGAGACATATTAAAAGGGGAAAGATATATAATCATGTCAGGGAGTAGCAGGGACCCTCTTCATATGCTGCAAAAACATATTAGGATATATTTGCAGGACAAGAGGCAGATGACTCTGCTTTGTGTTGAAGGACCAGAATTTTTCTGCAACTTGAACGGTTCATGCTTCGTATCCTCTACGGTGCCAAAGAAGCAGTTCGTCATTTGTTTCCTCAACTTCTAGCTGTGTTTTTTCCATTTCTCGTATATTGCTTCTAGTTTTATTTCAGGTTGTTATGTATGCGCTTTTCATGTCTGTTAGTTTTGTGTTTAAATAGCCTATTGATTGGGCTTTCATAGATGCTTTATATCCCCATCAAAGGTAATTGAAGCTAATCTAGTTTATGTATCGTTTTACGGTTTCTTTTCATTTCAATAAATTTGTCTTTCCATAAAAAAAACACCTGAGATTTCTGATGCAGTTTGCATTTAAGCATGGTTAAGTAAAAAAAAAAAAACAATTTTGAATGATAAAATTGCATCCCTTACCAAAGCTGACAACGATAATTTAAAAGAAACAATTATCAGAAACGGAGACGAAAACCGTCTGATATCACAATAAGAAAGCCAAGACATACAGAGGTATAAAAATTCGGAAAATCCATTTCCTCAACGTTAAAAGGCCTAGGAAGCTAACAGTTCATATAGCAACACCCAGGATGCAGCACGAAGCCATTTATTCTCAACGCTCAATTTCCACGACGAAAGGCAAGCTACTCGGAATACTGAATTAATGAGTCTTAGCCATGTGAATGACCAAATCAACAACGCGTGTGCTGCAACATTACACACAAAGCAGTATTAATTATCTCTTGTAATCAGATACCAATGGATTCGCAATTTGCCTAAGAAAGGACCGCTTAACCCTTGTCCACCTTTAAAGATGCCAAAACCCCGCAATAGTAAGAAATCGTACGCAAAAAAACGGGGCTTGGGGGGAAGCAGAAAGGAAGACGAATTACCTGTAACCCCACTCGTTGTCATACCAAGCAATAAGCTTCAAAAAATTTTCATTCAAAGCAATACCTGCCTTAGCATCAAAAATACTTGACCTGCAACATGGAACGTAGGGGAAAAAATTATTATACAATTCCTAGATCCAAGGACAAAAAATGGAGAATATATGGATCTAAAGAAGACAAGGCAAGTTGTTCATTCAAATCAAATGATAATCCCCACCTGCTATCTCCAATGAAGTCAGTAGAGACCAAATCTTCATCAACATAACCAAGGATTCCCTTCAACTTGCCCTCAGACTCCTCCCTGAAGGACAGTACTAGTGAATCAGACGAAAGCCAAAAACATAGCAATCCCAAAATACTTCCACCTTAATATCAACGAGTTCAGTGCATCCAAGTCCTCCCAAACTCAACAATCAAATAAAAGTTAAATATAATAATTGCTTCAAGAATAAATCTTACTTGATAGCAGCTTTAATTTCCTCATAGGTGGCTGCCTTTTCCAGCCTCACAGTGAGATCCACAACAGAGACATCCACAGTAGGAACACGGAATGCCATTCCAGTCAATTTTCCATTCAAAGCTGGAAGCACTTTCCCAACGGCCTTTATGGAAGGAGTATTTTAGTACTGAAGGAAACTGGATAAAGGTAACAATAAGAGAAAAATGCAAATTATTCACCTTAGCAGCTCCAGTGCTGCTGGGAATAATGTTGAATGATGCAGCTCTTCCACCCCTCCAGTCTTTACTGGATGGACCATCAACAGTTTTCTGAGTAGCTGAGCAGCAAATAACGAGTCAAAATTAGTCTTAGCACCTAGAAATAAGAAAGGCCAGATGATACAGCTAAATATGCCCACCAGTGATGGAGTGAACAGTGGTCATCAGCCCCTCAACAATGCCAAATCTATCATTAATAACCTACAATTGACAAGAAAATATTAACACAACAAATCAACAGAGAATCACAAGGGCAATACAAGTATCCGAAGGCCTGACAACCTTTGCAAGTGGGGCAAGACAGTTGGTAGTGCAGCTAGCATTGGAAACAATATTTAACTCTGGCTTGTATTCATGCTCATTAACACCTACAACAAACATGGGAGCATCTTTGCTGGGGGCAGATATGACAACCTTCTTGGCACCACCCTAGCTCAAGAAAAAACAAAACAGATACATTATCTATGAATTCACACAAAAAACTAAACCATGACAAATTACAAAGGCATACCTTCAAATGGGCAGCAGCCTTCTCCTTATCTGTGAAAACACCAGTGGACTCAACAATATACTCAGCTCCGGTCTCAGCCCATGGGATCTCTTCCGGGTTCCTGATGCACACAGTTACAAGGTCAATGGATAACACCTTCACCTTCGAGTCATAGTGCTAACATTAACAAGCACAACCATAAGAAAATTGAAGGAACATTACCTGTGTGCGAACACGGTGACGGGCTTTTCACCGAAAAGAAGGGTTTTCGAGTCCTTGACCGAGATATCGTGATGTTTCCACTGTCCGTGAACACTGTCGTACTTGAACATGTAGGTCTGCCAGGCCCCAATTCAGAGAAATGTAAAAGATAATAGTAGGCCAAGTTCGGAATTATATTTTTGCAGAGCAAAACATGTTGAACAAGTCGATAACTAAGAGTACAAACTTAAAACTGAACATGCATCAAATCAATGGAAAAGCTGAAAGACACAGAACTAAAATCCGATCAGAGAGATAAGCACAACCAAGACACTATAATGAAACATGAACATAGATAACGGTAATGTATACCATGTAGTCGGTACTAATGAAAGGGTCATTGACAGCGACAAGTTCAACATCGTCTCTCTGCAGAGCCACTCTCGCCACCAAGCGACCAATCCTTCCAAATCCTGGAAGCGAAAACACAAACAAAAACAAGAACCCGAATCACTTCCAAAAGTAATAGATAACCCAAGTGTATATATAACAAAAAACGATCCGATTTGAGTGAGGGAACAGCAAGAGATATCAGAAGATTTAGATCGTAGTAAAAGATCACTTACCATTGATTCCGATCTTGATCTTGCCTGATTTTCATGCAAACAAAAACAAAAATGACATAGAATCAGATCAAAGGAGAAAAAGTAGCAATTATGAATGAAATTCAAGTGAAATCCATGAAACAGTTGTGATTACCCATAGTTGCAGAGCGTTGAGGAAGCAAGAGGCCGAGGAGATACAGAGTAGAGTAGAAATGAGAAAGCAGCGGAAGACAGCAAAGAAAAGTAGTGTTAGGGTTTGATTAATTTAAGGACCGAAATGACCGGTGCCAGTTGGTTTGGTGCCAGCAAAGCCAAGGATTTTTCCCAACACTTATTTCTCATTTTTAATATAAAAATTAATTGATTTTTTAAAATAAATTAAAAAAATAATTAAATTAATTAAAATAAATTTATATAATCTTTTTTATTTATCTATATAATCCACTAACTCTTAACAAGGAGTATTAAGCTACAAAATCAGCGCATGACCCATGAATTATACTACTTAGGCTCTTTTTTTATGATATTATTTCTTTCCATTTTAATTATAAAAACTAATTTATTTTTTTAAATAAATTAATTAATTATAATCAAATTTAATATTTAAAATAAATTCATATTATATACTTCTAAATCTATCTAAATTAATTAAATAATCATTATATTAGTTATAATTAAATAATTTATTTAATATATCTAAAAAAGTCAACTGTCATTTGTTTACTACAATAAAAACTATTTTAACTTATAATATTTTGAGTCATTTTAGTTATATAAAAAAACTAAAAAATAAGATGATACAAGTGAAAGTGATATATTTTATACCATTTTATCTCAAATTATAAAATTTTTGCACAATTTTAATCTTTTTCAAGTTATAAAAAATATTTTGAACTATTTTATTTTAAATTATAAAAAATATATATCAATTCTATATTAATTTCTATTATTCTAAATATTTTTTTAAAATTTATTTCTGACTTAATTCAATATGTACTTTTACTTCCAAAAACAAACATTTCATCTTACCAAACGTAGAGTTAAATTTAGCACCTCAACATTACAGTTTGATTTTTGAAGAAGGGCTCACCATTCATAACAAATGCACTAGTTAATTTTCTATTATTTTTATATGGGGGAATTGCATATGAGTAATTATTTTAGAATTTCTGTTTTGGTTATGATGTAATTATTGTGTAGAATTTGAAATCTCTTTTTTCTGTGCCTTTCCAAAAATAACATAAAAATGAATTCTTCATTTTTTTATATTATTGTTGAAAATTCAATTTACCTGGATAATGATTATTATTAAAATGAACAGAATCATCATCAATCAATCAATTTTATTATTAAAATTTTATAATATTTAATTTAGTTAAAATAGATTTTAGCGGGAGAAATATTTAGTTGTGTGGTAGTATGGATGGTGATATTGTAACTAATACATGTAAGGAGAAGTAACGAGATGGGTACTTTTTTGAGGAAAAAAACAAAGAGAAGGATCCAGATGACCAAGGAAAACATAGGGATAAGCAGCAGATAAGAAAAAACTCTGGAACGTGCTTGAGGGAATTGGAAGAGGGCATCGATCAATTTAAAGACCAAAATGATCAGATCTCGAAAGGAGAGTAAGGAGGGTGCGATGTCATTGTCACGCTACAAAACGGGTCCATGAACTAGGATGCGGCTCATGGTTTTTGACCGTACGATTTTAAGTAAATGGTACCGTTTTGAGGAAAGAGAGTGAAGGGGGATTCGGTGGGCGTGGCGAATATTCGGGGGCACAAGGATTTGGATCCTTACACGCCGCTCCCAACTTTTACTTTTTGGGGGTTCGAGAGCAGGTTCCCTTGCTTAGGTTGGGGTTCAATGATCTGCCAGGACTGGAAGGTCAACAACCGTACCAGAAAGTCAAAAACCACTCGCGCCGTAGGTTGAAGCGAAATACCCTCAGCTAGTGCTAGTGGGTTCTCGGATACCCTGAGAATTTTTTAATTTAATACTAGTCTATTTAGATAAATTAAATAATTTAATTAATATAAAAATTGATTAATTAATTTGTATAGATTAAAGTATATATAATAATATAAATTTATATTAAAAAATTATATTTTATCATAATTGAATAATTTATTTTATCTTTTTAATCTATTTAAAAAAATTAACTAATTTTTAAGATCTAGACAAGTGTTGGTAGGTGTGAGCAGAAACTTAACATGTGTGAGCAAGCCCCAAGCAAGCTTTGGCAAAGTCTGTGCAAAGTTTAGGTACATATGAAAAAGTTCTAGGCAAAATATATGCAAAAGCTGAGCAAATTTTGGCAAGGTATGGGCAAAGTGGGGCATGGTCCAGGCAAGTATTCACAAGAAAAGTGCAAAGTGATGCAAGGTCTAAGCAAGTGTTAGTAGGTTTGTACATGGTCCTAAAGACAAGTGTGGATAAGGTCCAGGCAAGTGTATGCATGCTTCGAGCACCTATATGCAAGGTAGTGATAAGTATGGGCAAATATTCGCATGGTCCAAGGGGAAGCTATTTTAGTAGGAAATATTGCCCTGAGGCTCCATGTGCTATTTTTTTGCTAGGATTGATCCTAGACGTGCCAGGTAAGTCATGTACTTGCCAGGTAGGTCATGCATCGACCGTCGTGCCCTCCTACTCATCGATGCCTAGCACTTACCTCGATAGTCAGGTATAGGTCGCTCGCTTTAGCACCATCCACTTTTAGGGCTAGTTGATTATGCAGGTGAGTTATTACACAATCCTTAGCCGATTTCAACTTCCATGACTACCGTCCTGCCGTCTTAATCAACCAATACCCTTTGTGGGATCTAGGTTAGTACGTAGTTAGACACCATAACCTGGCTTTCGACTCGTCCCACATCACCAATTCTAGTTACAAAAAATGACCCACTCGAAGCTCTCGATTCTGTGGCACAGCTCAACGAAGCAACCGCACCGTCCTACCTATTTAAAGTTTAAAAATAGGTTAGTTTGAGTAATAAGCGACTCGGTATCGCTTAAGCGAAGTTCTAAGTTCGAGCCTTAGCGTATGCAGAAAATTTCCATTAGGAAACTTACCCACCATAGCCAGATGCACGATACAGGTTAAATTTGAATATAAATAAGATAAAATTTTAATAAATCAAGTAGGTAATAAAAAAAATATTAAGATGGTACTTGCATTAGCCAATGACCTAATATTACAATGGCATCATGCTTCCCTTCAAAAAAGAGAAGTTGCGAGTTTAATCCTCACGTGGTAGTGTGTGCGCGTGTGTTATGTGTTGCCCCTTTTCCAAAAAAAGAAAACACTTGCCTTACGCTTGTTTTGATAGTTTTCACTTTTCATTAAACAATTAATAATAATTAAACAAAGTAACAGCGTTTTAACAGCAAAATTAACTTAACAACAATCTTCAAAGTAAACATTTTTTTATTCACAATCCGAGGATCTTTTTTTGCGGAAATTACTTCAAGGTATTGTACTCTCAAAAAGAAAACAAAGCGCAAAAATTGAAAGAAAACAAAAATGCTTTAATTTTATGGTGTCTCGCAGGCAGCTACAGCCTAAAGGAAATATGAACAAGCAAAGTTGATAAATTTGGCATACATCTTTTGAAATATATATTATATAAAATATAGTTTGTAATATAAATGAGTATATTTGATTTAGATCTCATTTAATTTTAATCAAACTATTTATTGAAATTCAAAATTTTTCAAAGATCATAATTTATAAATACTAATTATTAATTTGGATTCTAATATTATAAAAATGATAAAAAATAATTATATATTATCATTATATATTAATTACTAGATCAAGTTACTAATTGGATGCAAAGTCAGACAAAGGTTGACATAGTAAAAACGAAAATTTTCACCGGTTATCTTTTTTTCATTTTTTGCCAACTTCCTGGTTATCAATATAAACTTGTGAAGTTCCAGTCACGCTATGTGATGAATAATGTAATGTAGTTTGTTTATACGTCCCTACTAGTGATAGCAATTGAGGCAACTGTTTTCCTTTTACTGAAAAAGGAAAAAGGATTAAGGAGAGAGAAAACAAACCGCAACGAGGAACACAATTTCATGATTAAGGTGATTTTGGGACATTGATACCTGTAAAATATGTTGGCCTATAAGTGCTAAAAACAAAGGCAGCTAATTGTATTATATGGATTTCAAATTACACAGAAATTTTCGACCAAGAAACCAACCTAGAGGCGGCATAATCCGCAGGTGCAAAATTTAAAACTTGATTGTGTTTTGCCTATCTGCAGGAGCCACACACTGCCACAATGAACGATAGGATGGTATACTGACTGCATCAACCCCTAACGAAGACAAGTTGCGAGCATACTCCTGTCATGAAAATATGCAAGAGGATGTTTATGTTACGTGTCGGCAATTAAAAAGTTTACTAGACGACGACAACTTAAAAACTCAAACATGAGTCAACATGCCCCCATATCACAGTGCTTTGCATGTGCAGGAGTCAAAACAAGAGAAGAAGGGATCATGCATGGAAATGATTACGCGCGTACCTGAATGTCAAGGAACAACTGCATACAGATTTTGTCCGTGTCAGACACATTATGATCTGAGACGTCCGAACTAGCTCCACCCCGCCTTTGTTGTGCTCCCTGCCGAATCCTCTGGAGTGAAGACTCTGTCTTTCTTGCCTGATCATGATCACCGTTATTAGAATGATTCTAAATATTGAATCCTAAATATCCACAAAAAAATCAATGGTGCAGTTTGACCTTGGACACTTACCACATTAACAAGATCAGCTGCTAATTCGTAATAACGGTCAGTGATTTCAGTTGCAGCACCTATAAGTACTTTAGTTCTGGCTTCACTTGCCAAATATGTTGCAGCCCTCTCCCCATCCAGAAAAGTCTGGAATGTGAACAATTTACCGAAAAATGATTAAAAAGTATTTACATAAAACAGCTAGATATAAATCCTGTCCACTAAATTATACAAGTTATGTTGCTTGTTAGACGAATCATAAATCATATCTACTAAATTATTTTGCACATATGTAGAATCGCTTGTCTCCCAAACACAGATATAAACCATTTCGTTATATAATAAAGGCACAAGAGCAGCCATTCCTACCATATAGGATTAACTTGAGATTGCAAATACAGAAAGAAACCATCTTCTGTATATATCAAACGATAATATTTCCCATTTCAGATAACTGCAACCAGTTAAAACTGCAAATGGCTTCCGTTATTATACCTACCAGACTCAAAATCCTACAGAAATGATCATCCTCATAACTTAATCAAGCTAAGCCCACGGTGGAAGAGTGAAAATATGAAATAAAAAAGTTGTACAATTGAGCAATTCTGCGTATCTTAAGAAATAAACGCTTTCACAATTGAACAATACTGCATTACCTTAAGAGGGCGCAATACCCCGGAAACATAGGGGGAATGCCTCACAGGAAGCGGTTTATTAGTCATCCTGTAGGTTGCCGTTATTCCCTTCATCTGTCTCAGGTCCTAGATTAATATTAAACAAAAATGAGTAAATGAACAGATTAGAAGGAAGAGGAAGAAAATACATAAGCAAAAAGAATTTTAGAAAACATTATGTATCCAAATCCAACAACAAAACCAACTTAAACAACAATTTGATACATTAATTTACCTCGACTGACTTCTCCACAAGTGACTCCAATACTGTTTTGATGACTAAAGGTTCCAAATCTTTCAATGATTGACCACCTTGTAAAATACTCTGCCTTACCAACTCAAGAACATCGGAGGAACAAGAAGATAGAATTTGAAGCACATGTTGAAGAAAATCACCATCAACCTGCTCCACCAGACATCTGATATCATGAATAATCTGCAAAGAATTTAAGATCAGTTATAATGGAGGTCAAGCACGATCATGCCTTGTTCCTTAGATCAAATTTTTTTCATGTGTATCTTTCAAATATGGTAGGCAAGGCCAACTTTGGCATATCATAATAATTAACAAGGATAGCTCACCTTCGAGACAATTTTTTTAGCAATTTATTAATTCTTAATTCAGAAAACTCTGGTGTAAGACCTTAGGAATTTCGAGAAGAATAATGGGTAGCAATTTTTTTAGCAATTTATTAATTCTTAAACGGAGTAACTCATGAATTATTACTTGAGCAAACAGAATAAGGATTAAAGAGATGTTAAAATAACTTGTAACCAAAAAAAGTCCAGCAGAAAGTAAATAAATATGCTACAATCAAGGCATGATGCATACAAAAATAAAGTCATCTGCAACAGCTGAAACAGCCCATTCGGACCCTGGGATGGTGCTTGTGTTCCCAGTCTTACGAGCAGTCAGCCCAGTTGACAACCAATTAGTATATCTGTACAATTTCAGGAAAATCTGGTTATTGTTCCGTAAAAAGAACAAACGGAAATTAGCAACATTACAGTTTAAAATGACCTAGCAAGAAGCTGCAAGGTTAAGCGGAGGAACTTGTCAGAACAAGAAAGCAAAAAGACATCTTCTCTCCAGCATGACTTCAAACTCTCCAATAGAGTGACACTTTGTTTTAGTGTTAAATTTTGATAATTTGCTTCTCCAGGGTCTGAGTTTTGAACAGGGACAAGACTGGTCGTTGTAAGCACAGAATCTAGAGCTCCTGCTATTTCCTGAAACCTGAAGCAAATGCAGATGTCATTTCCATGTCACCAACTACTAAAACAATGTTCTTCAAGACCATGACTATCTTATAGCAGATAAAGTACCTCAAAGAGAAATATACACCAACATTCCATTGCTTCATGAACTCTGAATAAATGGCTTGAGAACGAAATTTAGCAACAGCAGATCTGGACGGGCAGTAGCCTGGCATGTAATCCAAAGTTATAAAATCTAGTAAATAAAATCTCTTAATACATCTAGAATCAAAATGAATAAATGCACAAACACATTAACACCACAAAGTTATGAAGAAGGCAGATTTGAGTCTTTTGACATCTACCTTCGAGATGAGCTAAGAAATCTAAGCTTGATTTGTAATTTTTCAAGAACTCTGTAGGTTTTCCAGGAGAAAATGCACCAGGCTTTCCCTTCTGGATTGCAGAGAGAATCCCTTTGAGAATTGAATTGGCCAAGAAGTCAAAAACATGCAACCCAGAATTTTCTGCACCAAGGACCAAACTTCAGATAGATTTAATGCAACCTAGATATACTGATATTATATAAAACACCGGCATTGTGTTCTTGATAGGTGAATATGCTTGATAGCAAAACAATGGCATGAGCGCACAACCATATTTGAACAATTCTATAATCCAGACACAGAAAGATAGCTCTTGGTCCAGTCAGCAGGACATATGGTCAAAAATAAGTTGAAGATAATTCAATAGTTCTAATTTTTAAATACCAAGAAAGACTAAATAGTACACCAGTAAGGATTGACAAGGTCCATATGGCTACTGCAGTAAATTAATTGTTCATATTGATAGTGAACACAGATATGTACCAGCTGAAGAAATCTTCAATAAAAATTTACAGTCTTTATCAATGCACTCCTTAATCTGCTCATAATCACTATCAAGTCTATCTGCAGATGACTCAGCAGCCATGGCTGAAGGTCCATGTGGAATAATCTTCTGTATCAATGGAGCTACGATAGTGGTTTGAAAAATTTCTTCTGCATTCTTGGTGTTATCAATGGCAGCATATGCTCGTAAACAATTGTATATTGCAGTTGCGTCTCGGTGTTCTAGACCATCTACAAAGCAATGGCCCAAGCTTGCATCCAATATTAGGCTAGCATTTTGAATCCTCTTCTCCATATTTTCAATAAAAGGCAGGTTCTGTACTGGCATAATTGAGAAAAAGAGATGAGCACGGAATGTACAAAGGTCTAAAAAACAAGACTAAGAAACAATTTTAGCTTATTTTCTCGATTAAATAGTCCAGATCTTAGAGTTTCATGTTACAATGAATCACCAATTTTAAACAATAAAACTCGAGATATAAAGATCAAGACATGCATACCTACATGTAACATGTTTTTAACTTTTAATACACATATCATGCAATAAGCGACCTGGCTCTCTAAATTTTGGCTTATTTACTTTTGGCATACCTCAACCAAATTTTATAAAGCTTTTCCACTATTTCGCATTACAAAGTTAAATGTACATAAAGATGTGGGTCTGCAGTTTATACCACATCATGATGATGAAACGACAATAAGGACAGGAACTGTATCCAGGTAAGTAATAAAAAAGGTTCCTCCACTATAGTTCCATTTGCATTATCTATACTTAAGATAAGCTCAGAGAGACGATAATTATAGATGGATAAAGTAGTGTGGTTTTGAAACCAATTTTTAATTCCTTTACCAAATATTCAGCTTCCACTGCATTCCAACCTGTAGTTTTCTACTCAGTTATTTCAATCAATTTCTTTCTTTTTTTTTAAACATTTGATAAAGTGAAGGAAATTAAAACAAACCTTCGCATGTGTGACATAGAAGTTCAGCCGGTTCATCTCACTAGCGATTCTCTCTAGCAGCATGCTTTGAGTTTCTCTGACACTGGTCCCATTCTCAACATGTTGCACAGAAATCTCATTACTCATGGAGTTTCTCTCGGAGGAATTTACATCTCCATTTGACCAATCAGTAGGCACACTAGGTAGCTCCTTTATTAGTTTTTCAACCTGGAATCATAAGAAAAAGAAAAATATATAATAGTACTACGAAAATAATACTAGGGCGATATGTTTGACTGGATAATTGAATAGATTCTAGCGCTTGAAAAGCTATTTCGAGTAACTTCTTTGTGGCAACTCCTTCCACTTAAAAGAAAAGGGACAGAAGTTATCTAATTATTTCAATCTCAAATACTCAATGTTCCAAATTAGAATTAGGAATCTTCTCTTCATTCCACAACCATGCCAATAAATAATTGAGAACGAAATTATCTGATTTATCAGGGTTATTACATTTTGCTACAGAATTGAAGGAATTAGATCTCGGGTGACATAAAATAATATCCGTATCGAGAAACATTTTGCTAACTTAAAGTCTCCCGAATTCCATTCTAACTTGACACAGTGGAGTAGAAAACATCATGTCTTCACGTTATTGTGACTCGAGTAAGACCGGTGTCAGAAAACTCGTAAACTCCATTCACCACTTAACACGAGAAGAAGGTACGCGATGTTCAGTACGGAAATTTTCCCACAAAAATTCCCGACTGACCGTACATTTAGGCTTTATATTATAGATCCACAATGCTGTTATATCTGAAAATAGATGAAGTTCCAGCAAATAGCCCAAAAATCATCCATTCACTGACAAGAGTACTTACCTTAGATACCACGTGAAATGTATCCAGAAGAAGCTCCAAAGTCTCCCTCGCTGAGGCTGCCCCGGATCTTTGCCTTAGCCCGTTCTTCATGGACACGAGCGAACCTTCCACTGATCCCCTGAATTGCTCAATTTTATCTCTAAGCTCTACCAGCGGGGCTCGCATGCGCACCACTGCGGCGTCTACATCGACGAGCTTAGTGCTCAAGTTTACGAAATCGGCATAGTCACGATTAATTAGATCGATGAGTTCGTGATTGAGGGAGGATAAGTAATTCTGGAGCTCAGACCGAAGAGTGTCGAATGGGACGAAAGTACGGAGCTCCGAAATGTAGGATTCAGAATCGAAATCCGGGGATAGAAATGATGCAGGCTTGAACCACAAAGGGTGAGTATCGAGAGGATCGGAGAAGAGGTCCGCGGCGGATCTAGGCGGTGGAGTGTGGATCTGATCCACCATTTTCCACGATATTATCTATTCAGCGTTCGGTTGTTGAGAAAGTGTGAGAAAACAACAGAAACCACTGCGCGAAGCGCTTTGGACAATGGTTCCGGATTCTATCTGAACGAAGAGGTAGTTAATTAAACCCACGAGGGCAACTTCACACATGGTCACCGCCCTTTCCACCGTTCCTACTTATTTAATTTTTTTTTTTTACAATTATTTTTTTTTGTTTCCCATTTTTTCTTATTATTTAATTGTTTTTATTATTTTTCTTATTATTATTATTGTTGTAAATGTAAATAGTATGGTGGAATGAGAAGGAATAGAGGAAAAGATAAAAAATATAATAAAATTTCACTTTCAATTTGCTAAAATTAGTTATTACTATAGCTATTGTTATTCAATAAATTAAAATAGTTATTTATTAAGTTGTTATTCTCATTTACATTTAGCAATTTATTAACACTTGTTAACGTGTAAGCAGAAGCTTTTATAAAATTAGTTAATAGTTGTACTTTTTTTTTTCATTTTTCATATTTTAAATTAAGAACGTTTAAATAATTTCGTTACAAAATTTAATCTCAAACTAGAGTTTCTATAGACTTTACAGTGATTATGTCATTTTGGGATTATAATTTGAGATTTTTTGTGTCAATATCAAAAAAAAAATTATATTTGAACATGTTCACGGCAAAATATATAAAGCTATATATGAACATGTTCTTTTTTATGGTATGGCTTTTGAGTTTCTAATTATTTGCGTCATACAAAATAAACTCATGAATAAATCGAGGAAATAATGATTTGTAACAAAAAAAAGATTGTGGTGATAATGATTTTACTCTTGCAGATCGTGTAAGACGTTAATATATCATACGTTTTCCCTCCAAACGAGCGAGGACTTCAGGCAATACAAGAGAAATAATTTTTAAACAAGAGCTCATATGGTAGAATAGAATACAGAGTAAACCGCTTCAAATGTTATATATATACACACACACACACACTAAATATATATATATTTTTTACTATTAAAAACAATTATATTCAAAATATTATCCACACTAAATCTAAAGAATATTAATTTTAAATTATGAAAGATTAATCATTTCTACTAAATCCTATCCATTAGTCAAATGTTATATTATATTTTTTATATTAAAAATACAAAAGCAATACTTGCTAGGAATATTATTTATTAAAGATCTACGCATAGTGAAGCATAACTTAATTATTGAAAATCTAATAAAAATTTTCTTAATTTGATCATCAGATATAATATTTAGGGTACAAATGTCTTGCAAATAATGTTGCAACACGTCACCAACTTCAATTTATTGTAAAAAAATTTACTCCAAAAGTTTTCGTCCAGGAACAATATTGCTCAACAAACTTTTATGGGTTCAAAATTACCTTAAAAATATTAAAATAAAATAAAATAATATTACCCCTTACCATTATTAACATTCAACATCAATTTTTAACTGAATGAACAATATTACTACATTTTAAAACTTTTAGAGTAACATTGAACTTAAAAAAATTTACTAGGACACTTTAACTTTCAAAAAAAACATAAAGGGATACGATATGAAATCTTTCTAGATGCATGAATGAGGAAAAAATAACTCGAACACTGACAAAGCTTTAAAGCACAAATAGACTCTAAAAGATGTCAACTTTCTATAAAATAGCATTTGACTAAACTCGAACACTGACAGATTTATCAGCATTACACAAGTCCAACAAAACATTGATTAACTTGCAGACCTAGGAAACAACCTAACGAGGACTCTAACATGCAATTTATGTACATATACCAGGGGATGGTCACGATCTAGATGCTTTATTGTTCCAGCAAAATATTAGTACTGAACATGAGTATATGCACGGGCTCATCAGACTTTATCTTCACGTTTTACTAGTAAGCTCATCATAATCATAACTCTAGGGGAAAAAATATTTCAATGCGCTTTTTCTTTGTGCTGGCAGCAAGGGGACGAGGAACAAAACAAAAAGCTGGAAGAGCATGGCCAAAATTCTGAGAGGCTCTACTCCTTTCAAAAACCCACCTTCCCATTTGGTAAGGAAAAATTGTCTTAAGAACCTATAATTCATTATACAAATGAAATGGCTCGACGACAGCAGGCACCCATACAAATATTGCATGGGTTTGGGAGATGAAGGCAGTAATGGGGGGAGAAATTTTGTACAGAGGAGAAACTCTCACATGAAATAGCTGAGTGCTTTCTTTCTTCTCGAACCACCTTCGCCATATAGTTCGTTCCATTGTAAGAGCTCGGTCATATTTACGGATTCAGAGGAAACACTCGCACATACCTGGCCCAAAATAACATGAGAAGTTACTTCTTTTATTCCAGAACAAGGGCCCCAACAGGGGGGAAGGGAGAGGAGGGAAGCTTAAACAAAAGTTTTCATTGCCATACCCGTTCATGAGCATCTTTAAAATCCTCCATGTTTAAAGACCGCACATCAGCACTGCCACTTAATGCCGGAGGAGGTTTGCCTTCTGCTAGAGCAGCAACACGCTCCTGTCATGCATCAAACATCTCACATCAAAGTAGCCAAGTTTCCAATTGACACAGTTTTATAACATGTCCAACTAGCTTGTACATGTGGCAAAGTTATCCATGCAACCTACTTCAACCATTACTGGCAAAGTCACATACTGCTAATACAACATGTAGGAGAAAGCCCTACCTTTTTTTCCTTCTCTAGTATCTCTTTAATTGGACAATGTGCAGCAGTCACACAAAGATTCTGCAGTACAAGAGTAAGTATGAAAGCAACCCAAATATTGACTAAGTAACAACCATGTCAATTGAACCTATAATGTCATCTAATGCAAACGGAAAAGGAACACCCACAACCTTCAGATCACTTCCAGAATATCCATCAGTCATACTGGCAATTGCATCGAAGTCAACGTTAGGAGATAAGTCCTCTTTAGCTAGTATAACTTTCAATATTTTCGCTCTATTTGGAGCATCGGGCAAATTTACCATCAATCTGCACAAGACCAAAGATCACAAAAGATCTAACAAGTGCTGAAATTCTTTAGGCCAATCAATAAGAAAGAAGATGCAGTTGAACATAATATTCACCTTCGTGGCAGCCTCCGGATGACAGCCTCATCAAGGTCGAAAGGTCTATTAGTGGCTGCAAGTACAAGAACTCGCTCAGTATCCTTTGTACGTAAGCCATCCCAGTTCACCATGAATTCATTTTTCATCTTGCGCATGGCCTCATGCTCCCCTGGATTTTCCCTCCTTCCCAACATGCTGTCAACCTATAAAGGACACTAGTTAAGACAAGTCCTTTGAATTAATACCAAAAAAGCCACGGCCAAAAAAGCTTACTTCATCAACAAAAATAACACTAGGAGCAATTTTACTGGCTAGAGAGAAGACAGCTTTCACATATTTTTCACCCTCACCAAACCACTGCGGCAAAAGGGGGCAAGAAACAAAGTTACAAGAAGCACAGCAAAATAATAGGAAGTGTCACAAAGCACTGTATGAAGCACAGAATTAACCTTCGATGTAATGCTTGACATGGAAATGTTGATGAAGTTAGCACCAGCTTCAGTGGCCACGGCCTTTGCAAGCATCGTCTTTCCTGTTCCCGGGGGCCCAAACAATAAGATACCCTTGCAAGGCTGTACACAACATTTCGACAAATAGCCTGTTATGTGACACCAAAATATTGCTTTCAAATATAATTTCAAAAATAATCTGATAGAGCTGCTGGATTTATTAAGACATATAAGAGGAAATCAAGGAAAACATGAGTAGAAGGGAATAATTCTGCTGGTCCAAGGAATTATCCTAAGAATCTTGACTATATGGGAAAGGAAGTGCTGAGTGCTCTAAACGCAGGCTAGGGGCATGGGCAGTTTTAGGGAGTAATGAATGTTACTTTTAGATATATAGCTGGTTTGGGACTCCAAGAGGGAGTTTTAAGACATATTTTGATAGTAAGTGGGGTGAGGAGAGTCTGGCCTCTCAAATGGCAATGGACGTTTGCTGTATTGTTATGATTACTGTTCATTTTGGTTGCATCAGGGGAATAGGATTTTGGCCAGAATCGGTGAAGTCTTCTGTAACACTGATTTGGTATTTTGAAACTTCAATGGCAAAACCCAAGGATTTCCCCCATTTATATCTTCTATTATCTTTTCTTGCTGTATTTTGCATTCACTGTTAGCGGCTATCACAATCCTTTAACCAATCTTATGATTATGTAAAAAATGGAGATTCCAGAAAATAAAAAATAACTGAAATGATTCTAGACCACCACCATGACCATATGTTTCTAACTTTCAAGATTTTATGAGAGCATTTAAACAACATAGTAGTTAAAGATATTGTGTAGATGCCAGCACCACATACAACGACTTCAAAAGTAGGTCATTCCAACAGGTTTGAAAAGAAAAAGTAAGGCAATTTGTCTTTACGACCCCACCCCTTTCTTTCGGGGAAGGGCACCAAAAGGTAGGGACCAATCAAAAGCATCAAAAGATATAAGAAACAAATTCCACAGAATGCAATGGACTCAATGAGGCAACAAATTTTAAATCCGTCAGATGATTTTTCAAGATGGACAGGAACTAAACATAAGGCAATGATGTGTAAAGTCAGATCATTTTGGTGGAATGAATAACCATTGACCATCAAGAATTAGGAAAAAGCATATGAAAAACAATAACAATATAATTGTAGACAGTCAGCAAACGTGATGGGCAGAAAGCATGTTAAACAACACAATGCACTTCAATTTGTAAAGTGAACCTTGGTTAATTGCCCCTTGCAGAAAAGCTCCGGCCTTTGCAAGGGAAGCATCACCAACTCCTTCAGCGTATCCTTGACATTTTCAAGAGCTCCGATATCATCAAAAGTAACACCAATGTCACTAGGAGGAATTACATCAGCCAACAGCCTCTTTTCAAACTCATTTTCTGTTACAACATCCTAGATTCAGCCAACAAAATGAGTAAAATCATTAACACGACAGCCTTTGAATAAACACAGTAGTTAAACTTCCATGACGGAATATCTATTATACAATCTAGTACAAGTGCCTAGCAATCACCTTCAGAGACTTCTTCAAGCTCTTGGACTCATTTTGAATGGCCTGCAGGATCCCAATTCCATACTGGATGCTGGTAGCATGGCAAAATGGCAACATAATTATGAAGTTACAGCACAGTAAATATAGTATTTTACACAACTGTTGCAGGCTAACAATTACCTTTCACAGGACAATACAAGTTTTGAATTAGGATCGGCTTCAGGGTTTTGCATGAGGTGGTGGCTTAAAGCCCAACCAATTATCTTCTCTGCATCTGCAATATAGCTAACATGATATAGAAGAGAAATTGACAAGCAAATCCTAAAGCTTTCAAGTACTTATTAGCAGAACATACTTTCATTTGTAAGCGCCTGGTCTTTAATGCACAAAGACTCAAGTCCTTCCCATTCCATCCCACAACGACTAAAAACCTACAAAAATTTGATGAACCGTATAAGCTAAGAACGCCATAATCACAACAGTAAACATTTATATCATGCCATACAGTTTAACACAAATCAAAACCTTCAAATTTAGTAACTTGCTGGATCTGACCCTTTACTTGCATGAGAAGACAAAACAAAGGAAGAAAATAAGAGGAAAGCAAATGGAGAGAAGATAAGTTATGTTATTGATTAAAATTCTAAATTAAAAATGCATTCATAAAAATTATTTTACCATAAGAATAATTTGACCAAATAGGGGTAGGAATAATAACATAGATAGCCGATCCCTCTCCTTATTCCATCTATGATTGGAAGAGAGAAGACTGGTGAGGGCAATACCCATTTTCTCTCCAAAAAAGAACTGAAAAATGTGTTTAACAAACTCCCTTTTCCCCATTGCTTTTTTCTTTGACCGGACCCCATTGCTGTTATATATAAAAAAGGGAAAAAATTGCAAGGGGAGAAGAGGAAACAAGAGACAGGACAAAAGGCTATTACACAAATACAATTGATAGAACAAAAGAAACTACCCCTCATAATACCAAGTAAATATTCAAGCTATAAGTAAATATTCAAGGTATATTATCTTTCAATCTAAATCACTTATAAGTAATGTACTCTAGTTGCCTCAAACCAGGCCAAAATTTACCTGAAGAGAACACAAAATAGTTGCAAAGAACTACATTACTATCAGGGGCGTGTTGGAATATTATTTATTTAGGTTGCATTTATCTGGAAATAGTCAGTAGTTCGATAATAGATGGTAGATGGCAGCATTCAATAACTAGTGTTTGTAAATAGCTTGCAATCTTCCACATTTAAAGTCGATAGAAACTCTTCTTTCTTCACTTTTCACAAGTTTGATAGTGAACAATATTCTAGAATTATCATCACACTCTACTCTCCCATGCAAAACATATGGTCATTCCTAGAAGCCTGCTTTAAATCATGGTTTCTAGTTGAACCAGAAGGGCGGCATTTGCAAAAATATCAGATAGTTAACTGCTTACTGATTGTCACTGATACCATTGTTAGTGGTAAAGGGAGAAAAGAGGTCGAAATAACAATATATTCATTCACACGGGACCCAATTACACCTAAGACCCTATTATCGATATTAAGCTAATTATGCAAACTACCCTTTAACCCCTAATTCCCCTTACTATTCCTAATTCCCATATATCAGTGACACTCAAATATCAAGGGAAAATCTGGCAAATGAAGATTTAATCTCATGTCTCACGTCAATAATAGCTACCAAGTGTACACTCACGAAAGCATGCAAAGCACATTAGTTTTACGACCACCGAACAGATCCACATATCACTTATGTACAAGTCTAGACTTCAAATTCATAGGTTCTTCTTCCTCCTTTTGGCTACCTACATATTTCCATGCTTCATGTTTGTGTGCCCTCTGGAGGCTCATAAAAATTGACGAGTTAATTAAAAATTAAAAATTACTTAAATTTCACTGCATCAAGTGGTACACGCTAAGATCCTGATAGAAACAATTGTTCAAAAGTCAAACAGGCCCAAGTTAGGAACTCACTGTGCGCAGGTGATGCAAATTTGCTTTGATTTTTAGAGTCTCAGCATCTCGATCCAGCTGCTGCTTCCAGGATGCTAGAAGTGACTCATCCTATGACCAGAAAAAAATTATCAACAATAAATGATATGAGGAGAGCATGACTGATTCCGTGCAATCTAGTGTACAAACCTGTGGCATGTGAATTGTAACTTTATTAGGGAAAAGCTTAGTCAAAGTTTTGTTTGGCTTTGGGACTTCCTTCCCCCTCTCATGCAATCTTCCAAAACTATCCTGAAATAATAAGAGAGACCGTTACAAAAAAATGAAAAGAGATATTGTGCTGCTATAGGTGAGAAATCCTGTAAAATAAACATCATACAAGAAAAAGACACAAATATACAGGAAAATCCCGTATCTCTCATTCCAACTGAGGAGGCCATAAAATCTATAGGAGACAGAGTCATTACCGGGAAAGCCAAGTCAAGAAGGGCAGTCTGATTGCTGCCGAATTTCGTAAAAAGCAAACCCCCTGGATGTGACTGGTAGGAAAAATAATTGAAAATTTCAAAAAGTCAATAGGAAACATAGCCAATGACATAATTACATGTATGCAAATATTGGGTACTCAATCTATAATTTTGTGTCCTACATCAATTATTCTACATCTTCCTTGACAGTTTCTCAATTCACATTAAACAAAAACAGATATGTCCAGCCCATAACCACACAAAATACAGTTCTTTAGAAACTAAAATTTCATCTTTCCAACAAGATTTCATTAGAATTAGACAGATTACATGGTATACATCAAACTTTCCCCAGATAATGAACTTGTAATCATTTTTCAGAAAAGCTAGGCATTTGTTTGGTCACTCAATTTCCAGAGTCCCAAAACGCATTCCAGTTCAGGATCATAAAATAGTTTTCACTAAAATCAAAACAATTATACCTTCTCCTTCCGACTGTCAGTGTGAGTATGCGAGCCTATAACAACCACATTGTCTGGAAGCTTTTCAAGCCTACTTTTAAATGAATATGGATCTCCATTTCCTACAATAGACTTCTCAGCATCTTTCATGAACAAAATGAAAGGTGCAGTTCTGCTCTCACTATAAACAACCTAAAACCAAAAGAAAGACATGGAAGAGCCAGAGTAAAATTAAAGCACAAAATGGTAATATTGTTTTAATACAACAGAGTGGAAGAAAGTATACCTCAAATAACGTGTTGATAAGTAATTTGTCCAACTCATCCACACCATTGTTTTCCAATCGAAGATCACTAACTAGGAAGAGTAAAAGAGACATTTATTATCCAAAAAAAATCACTTTGAGACAAAACTAGATAAAATCTGAACATAAATGTATCTTATCGGTGGAATGATACCATTGCAGAAAAATCCTTGACCTCCCTCGCAGGCACCTCCAAGATCAACTCCATCAGGTATGGGCTTATCAAATTTTACACCAATTTTTGACAAAGGATTATCGTCAAAACATAAGACAACCTTCCCCCGACTTCCATTCGGCGGGCCCCTACATTGTGCATAAGATATTGCTAAGCAACACTAAAAGAAAAAATGGAAAACTTCAAACTTCAAACAAGAAAGGGGTGGATATAGATAAGAATAATAGAAGAGGTAAACTATGAAGAGGGATGAACTGCATAAAGAGATACTTGAAGTCTAGTCTCCTGACAATGTTCGCTATTAGAACCAATGGCCTATTTCATTTACTAATATTTTAAAATAAAAAATGGAATATCATCTACATGATAATCAAAGCATTCTCCGCACTTATTTATCGAAGGACTTGGACTGTTTCTCACATAGAAGGTCCCAATAAAGTAGTAACAACCTATACAAATCAACATAAATTGTAATGTTTTCTTCCTAGCAGTAAATGATCCCAATCTGCTACAGCACTAATAACCATACCAATAATAAGCTTACCGAAGTGCAGTCACCTTATGTAGCACTAATCCACACACACACACACCCTCCAAAAAAAAGAAACATAAAAGAAAACAGGAAAATAAAAGAAAAATAGTCCCTTCCTAGTAAGCAGTATTATAATTAGAATCAAGCATAAATTATACTGTTGACTATTTAAGGCAAAAACCCTAATGAATATCTAATAAACCATGATCATTTAAGACACCATGCTATGACCAGCCTATTTTGATGAATAAAGTTCCAAGTTTTCATTCACTATACTACTATGTCAAGTTAAAAAGGTTGTGCCAGCATCTATAATAATATAAAGATCTCTTCCATAGCTTATACAATAGATGCAAAACACATACACTTTTGTGTTAATAAGAAACAAGAAATTAACCCGGCAAATTTTATTACAAATTTTCACCTCGAAGATGTCTGATACAAACCACCAGAAGATGAGCAGCTATATTTCACCCTGTCACCTGCATGATTATATAGGGAGAATGAAGAATGCCAGGGTAATAAAAACAAAACTTAATACTGATGGTTGAAAAATTGCACAGATACCTATTTTAAACAAACAATTTTTAGTTGTCCCAGAAGTGGAAGGTGTGGCATCCGTCTCAGTTTTGGGCTGAGATTCAAGGCCATATGAAGTAGGTACGTTTGAAGGGCTAGGTGTATCTGTTTCACTAGTTGATGGGTCCATGTTCCTAGCCAGGTCGGCGGCTGTAGAACTTTGCTTGGAGCAGCTGCAGATTTTTTCAACAATAAATCCATCTTTGAGTAGCTCTGCTTCCTTGGATGATAAACCCTGTTTTCATTCATACATATACCAATTAGCACTTTAATAACTCGTTCAAGGGAAAAAAAGATATTGACATATATTGCAAATTCATTATCACAGTTTTTACACCCAAGAAGGAAATTTCATCTTACACCCAGAAGCAAATGGCTATCAAATATGAGCAACTTAGCTCCAAAGTAATTAGCAAGTGCTTTTGCCAGCATCTCTTGATATATTTCTGACCCTGCAAACCATAACAATTCTCAATTTCCCTCAAACTTGGAACGACTAGTTACAATGACAGAAACCTGTGACGTAAAGAGAAAAAAGACAGAGACTGGTGAGGAGAAGCAGTTCAAAAGCCACATGCCTGCAGGTCCAGAAAGTAAAATACGTGGGTTGATGGTTGTAAGATCTGATGTGTATTTTGCATGTTCCTTGTGCTTCAGGTGAATAAAGCAAGCTGCAACCAGGACATTTTTTGTGTTCTCACTGCAAAAAAAAAATATATAAAAACAATTAACAGTAGAGCTCTAAAAAAATAATCTATCCTTAGAAGAAGCTATAAGAATAACTCCAACACACTATATGAAGTCAATCAAGTCAAAATCATAAAGAATAGTCCCCATTATATTTAAAAAAAAAACACAGAATTAAGTCCAGAAACCTCAATAAATATTTTACAATGACTTTCATGTTTTATTTATACAATTGTATAATCTCTAAAAAAAATTGCAAATAGTATAAAACATAAAGAAAAAGCTACACCTTAAATAATATGGGAAGTTGTCAAACGACACTTCTATGCCTTTTCCATCCAATATTGCAGCATGAACATCTTCTTTGAACACCGCACAGCGTACAGACATACCCGAGGTTGATGGTGCCAGCATATCCCTCGTCCCAATTCTTTCTTCCAATACCTGTTTAAAGATACTTTTGCTCAATTTCAGTTTACAACTAGATCGGGCTAAGATCCTGAAGAAAGGCCTTAGGAAATCAGTCATCCCAGAAAGTTTTACATTGCCTGCCTCCGTGCTAGCATCTGGATTGCATTCCATTGGATGATTCTTGTCACTTGCTCCAACGTCAGCTGCTTTATCACTCTCTACATTTGGAGCTGAGTTGCCTTCCGGACCATCAAGCTCAATTTCTGTATTATCATGATGAGCAGAATGAGCAGAGGCATCAGTACCCTGATGAGCTTTATTAGTATTCTGAGACGGAGATTTCCATCTCGAGATATCTTGTTGTCTGAAGCTAGAAAGAGAAGCTAGAATGGAAGCCCCTGCAACAGCAGAGGGGTCTCCTGTTCTCCTTTCAAGCTGCAGAGATTTCCCTACACCACCCTGAATTTCTGCACCCTTAACTGCAACGTCAGCATTTAGCTGCTGAAAGATCTAAGCCAAGATAATTCAAGGAAACCACTAATGCAGATATGCTAAATCAACTTACGCACAAGGAAATAATGGGTAAGTAGAACAACAGACTCTATTGATCCAAAGGTGAAAATGGAGAGACAAAAGAATGGCAAAAGGTTAAAAGGATACATAAGAATGATTTCCCAGCAAACCAAAGACCACTTCATCACCCGAACTAAGCACACAGCTGGTGTTCTTCTTGACAAGTGTCCCATTAACTAGCACAGATCCTTTGCTACCCGTACTCTCTAGCAAGGCTACAGCACATCCCTCACGCTGAATAATTTCAGAAACAGCAAGTCAAACCAAATTCATATCCTAAGTATTCACATCATTTAAGTGTTCCAAGACTCTATCGAGGAATGGTTTTTTAGTTTAAAAATATACCTGGGTATGCTTAATCTTGCACAGATTTCCACTTATAGTCTGATCCTTCAAAGGAAAGTTGCAATTTCTACTGGAACCAATAGTGAAGTTGGGGGTGCAAATGGAAACATTTGGGTTCTGCAGCATATATATATTCCAATTTTCTTTAAAATAAAATTATCTGATAAATTCCCCGTTCTACATGAGTGAACACTCAAACGTGTTAACAGCCACAATCATTTTGCACAGTGGAAAGAAGCTAACTAAACAGTGACTGCCTAATTATATTTCTCTTTTCCATTCACTTCACTTCAATGAACATGAATTACCAGGGAAGACTGCGACAGGAGCCTGCACCAAGGCGCCGAGGTCTCAGAACTTGGACTTTGCTTCTGATATATATTCCACGAAGACAAAGAACCCCTTGGCTTATCAGCCACCAAAGTCGGCGAAGACCCTTAAAGGTAAAAAGAATTAAGCGTGGAAATAAAAATACATTAAGCTTATTGCCGAAGTCAAGTAAGTGATACGTTAATAGCAAACTAAAATTTCAAACAGCTAAAAATGTACCATCATCGATCGGCAGCGCCGCAGCGACAGCCGCCGCAGCATCACCCTTGCCAGAAGTCAGAACATCACCAATTCCATCTCCAGCGATCTGAGCATCGCATTCTCCAGGATCAGCCGCCGGCTCAGGGGTACTTACTTCTTTAGAATTCTCCGCGGCCGGCTTCGGTTTCTCCGACGGACCACCATTTTCAGCCTAAAAATCCAAGCAACCCATAAACCCAAATCTTAAAAAGCCGTTAAAAAATAGAAGGAAAAAGAAATCTTTGACCCTTCAACATTCGAAAACGTTGGAAACAAACTCAAAAGTGAAGCATTCCTATCCCAATTGATTTTAAGAGACCTTTTGACGCTTCGGTGAGGGAGGGTTATCATCCGAAGAGGAAGATCTTTTGGAATTGTTGCCAGAGAGAGATCCACTACGTCTCGTTGAAACCATGCTTCTCCCTTCTGTTTCTTTTGGTTTTCTCCTCTCTATATCGATGAGAGAACGATGTGGGGATATCAACTGATTTTGAGAATTTTTATAATATATAGATATCTCTCTTTTTTAATTATCTCGCTTTTCTTCGGTGTTGTCTAGTTGGGGCACGATTGTTTGGTGCCTCCTGTTGCTTGATGGGGTGATAATATTTACAACACGCGTAAGTTAGAACTCAGGTCCTTGATTGGCACCGTTTGGTGGGGTACGTTAGTGGTACACTCTGGGTATTATTATTGTACACCGGGATGGGCTGTGTAGTTGTTCGCAGTCCAGTCCTACTCTTAATCCTGTATACAAAAATTTATTACTCAAAAATCTTATAAAATAATTAAATAATTATAAAATTATGGGATAATGAATTCAATATTTTTAATTACATACATGATAAGTTATTAAAAAATTATAACAATTTAAAATAATATAAATAATAATTAAGATATACTATAATAATTTAAAATAATATAAATAATAATTAATGACATACGATAATAATTTTAATTATTATTTTTTACATTTTAAATTGTTATCGTTTATAATTTTAGTTATCCTTTATATAAATTTAAATTATTATCATGTGTTTAAAAATATCTTTTATAAATAAGAGTAACTTAATAATTGAATATATTAAATTTATTATTTTTAAATTTTTAAAATTATTTAATAATTTTATGATATTTTTTTATAATAATTTTTATTTCACAAAACATGTATAATTCTCCCCTGTTTTCTCTTTCTAGGCATTTCTAGTACTTTAATTTTATATCAAATTTTAATATGATAGAATATCTTTTTAAGTCTTTTAACTCTGATATTATTAATAAAAATGATAAAATTAAAATTATAAATATTAAAAAAATATGAAATACTAATATATTAATTTTAAGTTTTAAAATAATAATTAGTTCAAAAAAATATCATTTGATATTTATTTTTGGGTTAGATAATCAAAAAATAATTTATAAAATTAAGAAATCAAAGCCAAAGTTTTTTATAGTTAGGTAACATGAGAATTTCTCTACATTAAATGTTATAGATTTGATTATACTTATAAACTCATATTATTAATATTTATTTTTTATATTTAAAGGGATTAAATTAAAATATTGTGTGAAGGTGGAGGATCTAAGATGCATTTCGCCCCTTTTTCTCGTTTTGTTTTTTGGCCAGAATAGGTCTTTCTCCTCTGATCTCTCTCTGTCTCGCATTCATTACGTGGAATGGTGTCATCTGGTCGTGGTGTGCTCAGTCGCCAGGATGCTGTTTGGCACAGTTAAAAAATTCGTGTGATATTCTTTTATACGAAAATAGTAGTAATTAATTTGTATTAATAATATTACTAATTATTATAATATTTTGCATGACAAAAAGTGTGCTTCCCTTTTTATCCATTCCATTGTGGGAAACAATGGCCACTGGTAAGAGAAAGCTAAAATGCAAAGAAAATAATAAAAAAACAAATCCA
The DNA here is from genome assembly GCA_037074615.1 of Leucaena leucocephala. Lineage (NCBI taxonomy): Eukaryota > Viridiplantae > Streptophyta > Magnoliopsida > Fabales > Fabaceae > Leucaena > Leucaena leucocephala. The sequence goes on along the minus strand of CM073538.1, from coordinate 21,855,261 downwards.
TTATTCGGATTGGGATAAACCCACTCACATGACTTCTGCTCAATTAGTTGGCGGCTTGGCGCATTTGGGAGAGTAATTCACTTGTTTTCATTTTATATTATTAAGATATTCACAGAACTCTCCATCGCAATTTCTGCAGATATCAAATAAATTAATATAACATTTATTTATCAATATAAACTATAAAGTATAAAATTTGCAAATATATATATTTTTTTTCCATTTTTTGTCCTCGCTTCACACAGTATGGCTTATTTTCCAATCATGAAACATATATAACCTAACTTGTGGCTGTGGATCAGGAAAAAATAGGGCCATGTAGTATATTTGTAGATTCGTTTTCCTTTTTTATTGGAAGAGATTCGTCTTTCTTTGATCCGTCGAATAATGAAAAGTAGAGACCTCACGACCCAACGGGCCAAGAGCCCTCAAGATCATGCAAAAGATCCCCAGCAGAACGCTGGGGTGATTTTAGTACGCAGAGGAAAATCTAATTAGAATATTAATTGCACGAGAATATTATTTTACAATATAATAAATTAAAGTATACACTTTTATTCTAAGATATACTTATATTTAATATTTAACAATGTTTTAAATATGATCATTTTCAGTAGGGATGTACATAGGTAGGATTTGGCAGGGTAATTCCCTGGCCAAAAAAAGTATAGGCTGCATTTTATAACTCGATATCCGACTTTTCTGGTAAAAGCCTTAACTATTTTAGGTTAAGTATAGGTGGGTTAGGAATAGGCGAGTTGGGTATGCCCAAGTCGTAATATCACACTCATGTTGTGAAAAAAATCTACAATTATGAACTACTAAAATAATACAATATCCATATATCTTGCAGAGTTAAATAATATCCATAATTTACTAAAAATAAGATAATAAAAAGATAATAATTAAAATCTATTATATATATAAAATAGACTTAAAGTCTAATTAGTTTGCAAGTATAATTTTACATCAATTTTTCCAATATTGATAAAGATAAATTATTTAAAAAAATAAAATAAATAATTATAATTTATAATATAATTATATCATGATTAGCAAAGTTAAAAAAAATAATATAATTATAAATATTAAAATATACAACTTACTTACTTAACTACTCATATTTATAAAATGATTATCTCGTTACCCGTAGCTATCATATTCTCCTTTCTAAGTGTATCATTTAGGAAAAAATAAAAATAATAAAAGAATGAGTACTCATAGGCAAGTAGCCCTTTGCCCGGTGCTCAATCCAAAAAAATTATAGATTATATTTTATAACACAATGCTTAACTCTGCCATATATTTATTAAGTTAAGCATGATTTTTTTTTTGCAAATTTGAGTAGACATATTGAGCCGCAGCTTTATAAATACCTTTAATTTTTAGTAGAGAATACTTATACTTAATAAAAAAAATATTATTAAGATATATTGATGTGATTAAATTTAGTTTATTACTATTGATTTTGACTTTGGAGTTACTTATCCAGTATTATGCTTCTTATTAGACGGCAAAAAAACTTTATACTCTATTTAACTTATTATTTTATTTCTGTTGGCCATTATTTTAATTGATTATAAGCATCAAATTGTATTTGAATGTGATAATCAGATTGTTTTTTTAATTCCATTTTTAGGAGGTATTAGGAGTATTAATTGTCAATCTTAATAACAAACCTCCTTCAAAAAATTATAATATAAAATAGATTTATTTCAACTAATTTGTTTTGTATGCAGAGATTAAGAATTAAACAACCAATCGTTTTATTGTCAATGTACACCTTTGTAAAGTTGTAACACAGTGACACCATGCTCCTTCATCAAGTACCCTCATCATCATCAATAATATTATAATATTTAATTTAATTAAAAATAAAAATATATCAAATATAATTTTTTAATCTATTTATCTATAAACCATAATCAATAATTTTAATTAAAAATTTTATTTTTATATTTAAAAGATTTTCAACTTTGTAATAATAATTAATAATTATATTAATTATATAATATTTTAAATTTATAATTTCTAATAATAATAATGATTGATAATAATCATAATATTTGAAAATTAATAATCTCATTAATTAATTTTATAATATTTTAAATTTTTAATATAATAATAATTATAAATAATCAATCAATTATAATTTATTTTTTCTCAAATTTCCTATATAACGCATTTTCGGAGAAATATGTAGTTCTTTAGATATAAGAGTCCATTTGATTCGATTACATGAAAGGATATTACATGTAATCTTGATACAACATACCAATTCAAGCGTTTAGTTGAATTTGTGTAATGTAAATAGATCAAATGATGGAAATGGGATTACACTGCATAGACATAAGAATGAGAATTATAATATTATAATATATGGGAATTCGAAAAAAAAAATATTATGTACTCCCTCCTCCATAGTCCTTTGACAATGCTCTGCTACCATCAGATCCACCAGCCTCTTTAATGACACGATATCATCAAAGATATATATTTAAAATAATATTTATTGTTATAATATATACAAACAATTATAATTAAAAAATATTTATTATATTTTATTTTGTTATATAATAGACACAATTTTAACAAAAAAAAACACGCATTATACTTTAATTTATTGTTGCATATGAGATTTAACGGAATAGTTCTCTTGTACATATTTACATCAAATTTATTGGCTCATTTAAATATAAATTATATATGTTGTTATAATGATATATATAAACACCATTTTAATTAATAAAAATTTCAAATTTTCATTGTATATGTTAATCAGATAATTTAGTCTATTGCTTTATTATGTATATATATTTGTAGACAGCGTTATTATATATTTTAAAATAAATATAATTTTAATTTATTATACATCTTTATATTGATAAGAGTGATTTTATTTTATTTATTTATTATTATATATTCTTATGTTTGTGATAATCCAACCAAATGCTTTTATGTCTATACATAATCTTTTTCTTAATAGTATATCAAATAAATTCATATAATTGTCATTATATTAGATTTCGGTCACATTGCATCACATTCCGTTACATTCTTTTCCGTGAACGAAGCCGCCATAAGTTGTGAGTTTGAATCTTTTATAAATACGTGAATTACGACGAAAAGAAGACCAATCATTTAATTGAGACAGGGATTTCTTATTTCTTATTTAATTAATTTTGTGTGTAATATGAAAAACATGTTTAATAGTTATTAAATTTTCTTTTTTGCCAGTCATATTCACACTTATTCCACCCAAACACTTCCCCTTCCATCCAGTGAAAACAAATGGCACTCTTTTTTTATATAAAAAAAATTAAGTGAATTTTTACTAAGATTAAAATATAACCCTAAAATTTAGAAAATAATTATAAAAAATTTATGGGATCGTATATTAAAATAGACATCAATTTATAGTAAGAATTAAACTCATACCATTATAAGATATGGTCCCGTTTTTTAATATCTATACCAATTCTTATTCACAACAAATTGTACTCTTAATAAATCTAATTGCCTTTTTAAGAAGGCATAATCTGTTTGATTGGTTTGGGTAAGTATAAACAAGCAGTTGGACATCCTAAGATGTTAATCTTCACAAGCATCCCATAATTAGGGAAATAGTTATTTGATCAGAATCCATACAAGTTGTACTTAGGCAATTTTGTTGTTCATGTAAAAAATAATATTTTTTAAAAAAGTTATAACTTCCTAAAAAATACAAAATCAACCAAATAACTTTGGCATTAACATGATGAAATATTTGTAGGAAGTTGCAAAATTGAACCGCCCAAGATATGTGAGCTCTTGCTCATTTATTCATCCAAGACTAGTTCTGAAATTCCTGCTTAGCAGTGGACACCCACGAGATCATTCAAGGTTTTTCTCCTTTTCCCCCCTACTTCGGGTCATTTTAACCCGATTTGTTCTCTCCCACAACTATTAAATGTCTCCCGTCAATTAACAGTCATTTGTCCTAATATACAGAGTTTTGGTTATTTAAATATATGATCTTGATTTTATATTTATATAAATAGAAAACACATATTTAGAAGAGTTACTAATAATTATATAAAAAAAATAAGGATCTTTGTTGAAAAGAATTACAAAGTGTTTGAGATCTATTATCATATGAGCAAAGTATTTTTTTTTTCTTATGTAAGTTAAATTGATTTTCTAAAATTTTTGGGTGAGATATTTTCATTTCACAAACCCATTTCCCCAAAACTATTTTTAGTCAAGCAAGCCTTCTCATGGGTAAGCTTTTGGTAGAGACATAGAGATTCAAAACTCTTATAATATGTTAGTAACAAGTAACAACAAATAAAAGAATCAATAGGATTGGTCAAATTCATAACATAATAAATTAATATTCAAATTTTATCAATAAGATATGAAGATACTAATATTAATATATAATAGTACTTTGAATATAAAATTATCTTTGATAATAAAAGGATACTTATGCCTATAAAAATAAAGAAAAGAACAAACCAGCATGTATAGTTTATCCGTCCCATACAAATATATATTTTTTTATTAATTTAAGTATATATTAAATACACAAAAGTTTTTATAAATTATTAAATATTTTAATTTTAATTGACATACAAAAAATATAAATTATTTTTATTTCAGCGTTACAATACTTAAATTTAGACCAATAGATAGTATATGTATATTTTGATAATCAAATAGACAGGTTATTAGCGTTAGACAATAGACAGTTATTATAATAAAGAAAATTTAAAAAATCATACTAAGTTATTTGGGAGCCTAGCCAACTAGGAATTAGAATAGTTCCAAACCTAGCATTATTGGCAATCAACATGGTTTTTTTTGGATCGTGAATTTTGGGCATCGAAGATCCGGTTCTTTCTTCATGGAACCCAATCTGAGGCCCAAATCAGCCGGTTCACGTTAAGACCCATCCACGAGTTCCCATCCCACATCTCTGCCCTAATCTTCCACTCAGTCTCTGAGAGCAAGGAGCACAGGGATCCCCCGCCTTCATTCACCGTAAGTTCCTCCGTTTCTGCAATATCTCATTTTAGGGTTTCTGAAGCATGTACAGGATCTAGTTATATAGATGTAATATCTGCGACTTCTATTCTTATTTACCGGTTATCGATAAAAGTATAAAGGAAGCTATTTTGTTTGGTTCTATTTTTTATAAAATCTTGGTCGTACTTGAAGAAAATCTCAAATTCGCTTTGCTTTATACTGAGATTATAGTTACACCAAACACTTACATGGAACTCTTTATGTACATATTGTAGAAGCAAGGGAATTATATACATCAGAAATGGCAGTCACATTGGCTAATGTTAACTCTGCTGCTGGCTTGGAAAAGCTTGATGAATACCTTCTTAGCCGCAGTTATATTACTGGGTACGTCGCTATTACTTTTCTATTTTATTCATCCCCCTTCTCTGTTTCTAGGCGGCGTTCATTTACTATCTCTATTCAGGTATCAAGCTTCAAAGGACGATATCACAGTATATGCAGCCTTGTCCCAGGCCCCATCGGCAGAATATGTGAACGCTTCCCGGTGGTACAAGCACATTGATGCTCTCTTGAGAATCTCGTAAGTTCTAATCCTATCCCCGATTATGGATTAAAGTAGGGTAATTGTGATTCCCCTAATGTTTAATGCATTATAATTTCACACCTTATGTCTAAGGATTGTAGTTAACGCTACTAGTTTCCTGCTTCTTATTCGATCTATTCTTTGTCCTGGATATACAGGGGTGTATCTGGTGACGGATCTGGAGTCAAAGTGGAGGGATCTATACCCGCAGCAGACGAGACCATTGCCACTCCTCCACCTGCTGACACAAAGGCAAGTATTTTCCTCAATCTTATTCAGGTTTCAAATTATGCATTAACTGGGTTTGCAAATGAATAAATGTGATATGATTTGATTTGAATCTTGTTTTCAAAATTTGAATGTGTATATGCATTGCTTGACTCTTGTTTTCCTTCCATCCCTCTCATTCTCCTTGTATTTCCATTTTATATTCTTTGCTCTTCCTCTCCAATCCATCTCTCTGTCGGTGGATATATATTCTCCTCTTCTTAGCAAAAGTAGGGAACCATGTGTAGCTCAGTTATGTGATAGACTGTCATTTATGTTCCCAAATTTTTGTTCTTTTTGGAGAACTCATTCTAATGATTGACTAAATATATTTATGTTATTCAGGCCACATCCGCTGAGGATGATGATGATGATGTGGATTTGTTCGGTGAAGAGACAGAGGAAGAGAAGAAGGCTGCTGAAGAAAGGGCAGCTTCCGTGAAGGCATCTTCAAAGAAGAAAGAATGTAAATTATGCTCTTACTTATTTTTAATTTAATAGCCTTTGGGTCCTGACATATTCTTCTGACACCTGTTTTATGAGTAATGACTTTTTGCTGATTGGATTATCAGCTGGGAAGTCATCTGTTTTGCTGGATGTGAAGCCCTGGGATGATGAAACAGACATGAAGAAGCTTGAAGAAGCAGTGAGAAGCGTTCAGATGGAAGGATTGCTTTGGGGTGCTTGTACGTTCAATATTTTCTTACCATGTTACTTTAAAGCGTATACCTACATTCATCATGGACCATGCCGTTTGCAATTCTAACATTATCAATGTTACAGCCAAACTTGCCCCTGTTGGGTACGGTATCAAGAAGATGCAAATTATGCTTACGATAGTGGACGACCTGGTCTCTGTTGACACCCTCATTGAGGAACAACTCATGAGCGAGCCAATTAATGAATATGTCCAGAGCTGTGACATTGTGGCCTTCAATAAAATATGTTAGTATATTCTAAATCGTTTTTGTTTAATACAGAGAGATTCCTGAAGATGTACTTATTTAGTGAGGGTACATGCAACTTATGATCCATAATTGATATTTAGTTCTAATTCTGCGTCGTAACTTTTGTTGCAGAATTTGGGATTTCGTAAACTGGACGGCCCGGCCAACAGCTGAGAAGTTTCTAATGTTTAAGATATCTTTAGTGCTACTACCGTATCTTGAGATGTTTTTCTTTCTAGAAGCCTCCTTGTTACTTTTGTAGTGTTATATTTCTTCAAGTGTCGTTTTTCTTCATTTTTGTTGCCGATGATTTGCATGTACCGGGCATGTGTTTGTCCATTTCTTACTGCAACAGTTTTTTGGTGAAAATGGTTTTATTGAATACGATTTAACTACTCAAGACATCAAATAACCCATGTTCTGAATGATGTTTTGTTACCTAGGGATCCGAAAGGATTATTTGCATCCTTGTGTAGTCCACATCGTTATCTCATATACGAGGGATATGTGAAGAGGGGGTATGTCGTGCGGTCATCTGATTGAGTTACTGGATTCGAAATTTGTAATTTTTGTGGCCTATTATGTCATCCAAATGTAAATAGCACATCATTATTGCAATTGAAGGGAGAAACACCACTAAAATTGGAAACGATACAATGTTTTAAATAATTAATTTTCAACACTAGCGTGCAAGTTGAATAGTAAGCGAAGGAACGAATGCGATTTCTGCCCACTTCGCTGCTAAGACCTCGAAGGCCAATCCTAGGCGTAGTGTGGTGAGGCCATGACTACTAATTGAACAAATTTTTAATGAAACTATCTAAAACCAATTGGCAGGAACATATTTTTAACAAAACAAAGCCCCAATTCGTCTAGCATCAACCCCGTCACCGTCATATGGTGTGTGAGCCTATTGATAGACTAAACTGTTAAAACACTAGCTTCCTTCAATTACGAAGCTAGCCATTGGATTTTAAAATGACGAAAGAAAGACACTTGCATGCAGCGAGGGAAGGTCAAATCCAACAAACTTCAACCATATGTCAAAATGAGAAGAAAATTAGAGAGAAAATACTATAAGGGAAAACTCTCAAAAATAGTAAATTTTTTTCTATTTTAAAGAAAAAATCCTTCCTAATATTCCTATTTTCCCCTTACTTCTCTTTCCATTTAAATATAGCAAACTTTACTTTTATTTCCATTCAAACATAGCCTAACTGCGGGAAACTCCCATGATAAAGTGTCATTATGGATTTGCGATATCAGCCAAGATTGTGAAATTCTATTTCCCAACATTGGGGGTTTTGTTACTTCCTGAGAACTGTTAAAGTTCTTGGGGGGGTTTCTAAATAGCAGAAAAAATAGAAATTATATTTCCCAAATATGCACGGCCCTCAAATGAGACTTAGCCATAATCACTGACCTCTCCAATTATAATTTAATTCGCTGTATTTTGGGAAAGACATTCATGTTCGCTTTTACATGACTGAATTTTCAAGGTAGAGAGGCTAAATGAAAACATGAATATATGCATTTTAGTGAAACTAAATGTTGTTCTAATGAGCTTTTCAACGTTTGATCTTCTTGAGACTTGAGTAAATTTCTTTAATCATACACGTAAAATTCTCAAGATGATCTAATGGTTAAGAAGCTCAAAACACATGCCAAGCAGAAAGCATAGAGTAATATTTAACCACACAAGACGGAAACAAAAGAACACCAGTTTGCACTGACAACTGATGCCACAAAAATGTTTCCTAGTTCCTAATTCTAAGATACTACACTCTTACCTATCCAACATTTTATGACTCTGGGTTCCTCCACGCAATGCTTAGCCATTAGCATTTTTTAGTCGTGCAATAAGCTCATCCTACAAATTTAATTTTTGTGATATTATTAAAGATGAACACCCAGAAAAATAAAATAAAATGGGCAAGAAATCTGAAAATTAGTCAGCCAATCACTATATGACAGCTCATATTCCCATCAACCGGAATGAAATAGGAGAAATTTGAAGAACTTGTTGCGATATGTTTAGAACGCTTATAGACTATAAAGCACACACTACTCTGCAAACTAAGTTGACCGTTAAGAAAAATAAAAACAGCCAAGATTGTGAAATGAGCTAGTGCACGCATGCATTTTGTCTTAATACTTGCCTTCTTTCCTTTGGGTGGAAGGCCTTTAGCTCTCAAGAGAGCTCGAAGCCTCTCTACAGTCAGACTCTGCAAGTCCCTTTCCCTAGTAGAAGTTTGACTGTTTGATCCCTCTGCAAATTGGAAAGAAAAACAAAAGACAAGGAATAAGTTATATATATCATACAATGCAGGCCACAAAAATACGCAGAGCGATATATTTCTAAGGCTCAGCTTAATTATATATGAATATATGGAAACCACAAACCAACACATGTCTTTGGTATGTGAATTTTTATTTGTGAATTAGGATTTACAAGTACAAAGACAAGAACAAGGATTGCACTCCATCTTTAGGCAAGATAAACATCAAATTTGAAAATAAAGTTGAGACAGCATTGAATTATTATAATTAATATACAACTATACATGATATGCTAAGTGATGTAACAAGTGGCCACAAGAAATTCCAAGAACAAAAGACACACCATGCACAGAGCGAAACCAAGACAACTATTGACCGGTAAACAATCCTTTTCTAACACCAATACTAAACTATTACTATAAACAGATCCACAAGGCAAACATGACTATTCGATCTTATGTATGTTCTGGACTGCAAAATTATATCTACAACTATTTGGGAATCATGCTTGAGAGGTGCCATTTCCTAACATCAACGTACCAGACAGAAATAATACCTAAACTTTGGGATGTATACACGGGAAATTGGGAATAAATGTCATTTTCTAAAAGGCATGATGAGCTAATACTCTCAGTGTCAATAAATAATCATTCCCATTACTAAGAAACACAGGTGAGCGTAAAAGAGTGCATTAATGAGACAGAAGTATAGTAACACATACATAGACTAAAACCAAATATAAATACTATACAGCGACCATATGAATTCACCTTGTCTAGAGTTCACTTGATTATTCATTCTCTTCGCTGAAGCTCTGGTATCTAGAATCTTTTCACCAGCCCTGATAAGAGATGAGTGAGACAACATTCAAAATCACTTGACTAAGATAAAATATACATTCAGTACTTGTGAATATGTAAAAAGTTGTTCAAATGAAGGATAACATGTAGTAGGACAAAATCATCTAGAAAGATGTTCACAGAAGAGAGTAAAATGCAAATATTCCTACTGAAAAACTTATTTATCGATCATTTCATACTATATCATTACAAAATCACACTTCCATAAAAAAGTGGGAGCGATACCTCTTCCTTGAGCTCTCAGTTCCCTCCTTTGGACAGGAGGAGTCACATTTGTGTTTCTTCAGCGTGAGTGATCTAATCAGTATGTTTTGTTGATTCGTCTTAATGTATTGGTCCTCTGGATATGCAACAGAGTCAGAAGTTTTACTAAGCAACAACCATCTACCCTACGAAACATTTAAATTTTGTAGAAAGGCACAAAATAGATAGCTAGCATATATAGGACAAAACCTAAGTTTAAAAGCACAATTGATAAGAAGCACATAGAAGTCGACTTTAAGTGAAAAGCGTGTATATATTTTACCTTAAGAAATCTTAAGACCATGAAGTTGGCACGGTTAACAAAGACAAAGTATACTTTGAAGATTGCAATATCAGACTTCATTATTATCTTCAAAGTAAATTGCCCAAAAAGTTGCACCTTCTGGTATCACAAGCTTTGCAATTTTTTGTATAACGTAAACAAGCTACAAGTTCACATAGTAAGTTTGCTATGCATATGAGCACTTTTCAGCAATAAATTGATCCGTTGTCTATTGATATGCCAACAATATAGAAGGACCCAGGTGACATTCGTCAGCAGGATATGTTATGATATAAGCAAATGAGAAGCATTTGAACCTGATCAAGTATAGGGTTCCTTATGGGTGCTAGAAAGACAGGTGTAGAAAACTCAAGAGTTATATGATGCATCACAAAATATCAACTATGGAAGTTTAAGTTTCTAAAGTAGGAAAATTTATCTTTTCAAAATGAGAGGCTATTTCATTTGTTACAGTATGCATTAGAAGCTAGAATAGGCAACAACATGCCAAAATACTTCAAGAAGAATACAAGAGCAGACCTGGTGGACAAGTATCACGATCACAAATATAAACCCGCATTCCACCCTGCATAGTTGTTTGCCAAACAGGATTAGAAGGCCAACTCAAACAATAGGACATAACATCAAGGTTATCATTATAATACACAGATTCAATTTACCACATATGTGGGAAACAATGTTAGGAAAACATTTATGAGAAACTGCATCCGTAATATTACCAAAGCCTATGTGCCTATTTCCCTAGTATATCTCAATCCTTCTCAACGGTAAACCTTTTATGGGAGTTATGCCAGAGCACATCCTTCAATGTTCCTGAGTTATGTTCCACTAAAGATTAATGTAACTTATAAAACCGCTCTAAATAAAAAAGAATGAACGAGTGAGAGAAAACTCCCAATTTCTTCTTAGAAAAAATGGCTAATTGATTAATACAACTAGAGCAATTGTCACAGCAAAAAAATGCTACTTACAACATCTAATATAAAACAAATCAAAGGGGCCTTCCCCCACACCAGAGGACTCATGGCATGCTTCTGCCAATTTTTCCAGAAAAGACGCAACATTCTTTCAGATCCCATAAATTAACAGCACCCCATATTCCCCATCGTGAAAATTCCAAAAAAGGTTTGACACTTTAAGTTCCAAGGTCTTTCATTTGACATAACACAGTATTCTCAACGCTGCCGTAATATCTCACGCAAAATGCAATGCCGTCACATGGATGCCTAAAATCAATTGTAATACTAAAGTAAAAATGGAATAACATCAGAGCTGCCCCTTAAAAAAAAAAAAGCATCGAAATTCCGAACTACATTCGATTATTGATATAGGATCAGTTAACTTCACTAATTAAGATTAACAAAAAAAGAAATTTAAGCGCAAGAAAATATCGCAGGCATATAATCCAATAAATAAACACTGCAAAAACCAAAAAAGACAAAGTATTACCGGATTCGAAGAGATGAAGGTGGATGAGAACAGGCCTCGAGAGGGAAGATTGGAGAGGAACTCCGAAGCGGCAGACGGTGATGGGTTTGTATCGGAAGAGTTCGAAGATGAGCCCATTGAGGAACCAAAGAAGAAACCCCCGAAGTGAAACACCGCGCAGGGAAGAGAAGGAGTCGATTAAGGTCAGCTAAAGTTGAGAGTGACTGTTGCCGCTCGCGACCCCGGAAGCTGAAGTTCTGTGCTAGATATACGGAAAGTACCACTCGTCAACAAATTTTGGACTCCACACGGACCAGATCCCCAGTACTGTCTTTTCGCGCGTACAACTCAAATGATGGGTCCTCGGTTTCCTTATTTTTCCAATATACTCCGGGTTCCAGGACTTAATTTTTTTTTAGACTAAAAAATTTAAATAAATTAATAATAATTAAATATAAATTTTAAGATAAAATATATTATATATTATCTAATTTATTTAAATTAATTAGTCATTATATTAATTAAAATTAATTTATTTAATTTATATAAAAAATTAACTAACTCTTATAATTAGATAAAAAATAATAATAACAGTTCTCATGTTTTTCTTCCCCAAAATTCTTTTATTTCTTATACAAAGCAAGTAAAAAATTATAAATAAAAAATATTTTTACTTTAACTGTTAATTTTATACTAATTTTTTTATAAATGCTCTCTCTCTCTCTAAACAGAATGCATGAATAATGGAAGTAGGATTTGTGCAATTTTGTGTTTCAGATGTTAATTTTCGTTCAAAAATAAGTTTTAAGTTATTTATGACTTATGATATCAGTACATCAAAATAGATATATCGATATCTTTTATTTTGCTTAATCAATCAATCAACCATGGGGTATCTAACATCTTATTATTCAAATTTTTAAACGACTTTTAGGCCCAAAAAATTAGGATTCGACATTAAAATCAAAGTAAATATCAACCTTGTACCAAAAAAAAAAAAAAGTAAATATCAACCTTCTGGGTCGTTATATGTGTATATTTAATTGGAATATATTGTCCGTGTATGTACCTAAATAGCTAGTTGTTGATACAACATAGTCGTATCCAATTATATGAAATAGACAAATAGTTAACTCTTGCGTTTTACCTCAATATCTCAACTCCTTTTCATTCACGATTTCTTCTATCTTTTTATTTAACATACATAATCTTTTGATCTCAACCTGATGTGGAAGACAAGATTCCGCATATATCATCTCAATATCACTAGATCGATATCTCATACCTTATTATTTTTCCTTCTGCTCTGTCTGATATCAAATATTTTATTATTGAGCTTAACATGAAAACAAACATGAAATTATATATAGGGCACACAGGAGAAAGAAAGTCTTAAATAATTTGTGGGATATGAAACACAACCAGAACTTGGGCGTGGGTGTAATCAAACAATCCCTTTCCTTTTGCAGATTCTAACAATGGGAATCAATCACCATCGATGGCATACAAAAGCATCTGGATCACTTTTTAAGTCCAATCCAAAAGGTTGAATCATATTTTATTTCCAATTCTCTGAGGCAAATTCTGCTCTCTTTCCTGCTTATTTTAAATTGAGCAGGAAATCTCAATCTCCTGATCTTGAACTCTCTCTCTTATTTTCCTTCAATTACACGCACCAGAGAACCCTTAAAAAGGGCAAAACTCCTAACACCCTTGCCCTTGAAAATAAGAAATCATGATAAGCATTCCATAAATAAGCATCCAAGCCAAGCAATTAACTCACCTAAAAAAGCCTTTAAAATGTGTGAAACAATCACACAAACAAGTAAAGAACACCAAAATGTACATCACAATATGGCAACATTATCCATACAAAGTGAATCTGTCTGTTGATGTCCATGAGTGCTGTATCCGGTCAACAGTCACCACAGACACAAAAGGGTGTTTCAGAAGCAGACTTGACAGGACTTTCAATGTTCATCTGATTTTTGAGACTCTCGACTTTTCTTTTCCTCAATACCGGATTGAGAAAATCTCTTTCGAAGAACCTCAAAAACATCTTCTACTTTCACTTCTTTATTTGCCAGCAAAACCATGGCATGATATAGTACATCTGCCATCTCTGAGGCAGCTCGTGATTTGTCCTCGTTATTCTCAAGTGTTTGACACAACTCATCAGCCTCCTCTCTGTCAGTATAAGTAATGGTTACAATCTAAAGATACAAGTTCTATGTGTTTGATCTGCGTACGTGTACTCTTCATGAGAGTGGAATTTATAAGAAAAATAAGTAGAGTTTAGAGAAAACCATGTACAAAAGCAATTTCACAATATCGTCAGAAAGATTTTCTATGTCAACAGAATAACATGATTACAAACACCTTACCGGATTTTAGAGCACAGCAAATTATGGTCAAGCAGTAATAGCTTTGTCCATGAAGACTTTCCAGTTTCTTCTCCCGCTAACTCTGCTTTGCGCTGGGAGATTGTTGACTCTAACGCATGCAATGAGGTTAAAGCCAATCTACTTCCTTTAGCCTATCACAGATAGCCCAAATCAGTGAATCACTTAAATAATAAAAAATGCAATGATTGATTGATTGAAGCTAACCTCGTGCTCTTTTAACAAGTCAAAGACTGATGTATAATAGCATGTCTCCGACCCAGTGTGACAGGTTGGCCCATCAGGCTTCCCAAGGTATATGATCTAAAACACAATTATTACAAAAGAAAAGCAATTACATTCCATAATAAAACAATTAGTATGAAGATGAAAAAAGGGTCTTACAATGTAAGAAAAAAAGGGTCTTACAGAATCGCGATCACAATCAAGGAAGACATCATGAATATTAATAAAATTATTAGAGGTCTCTCCCTTTGTCCATAATGATGACCGTGACCGGCTATAGAATGTTGCCTTGCGAGAGGATATGGTTGTAGCTACAGCATCTCTGTTGGCAAAACCTTGCATGAGTATGGCTCCTGTGTCCACATTTTGAGCTATTGCCACTGCCAAACCTTTGCTGTCCCATTTCACGCTGTCAAGAAGTGATTCAACCTGAAATAAGTTTAACCTGTAAGGATGTTTCAAGCAACTAAAGTAGGATAATTTTGCCAGTAGATTCAATCACTAGGCCACCTCGCACAATTTTATGAATGCAGAATCAACTCACATGAGCGCTACATAACAGTACTAGGAAATACAAAGACAAGAACCCTTGTGATAAATAGTAAACCAAGAACCAACTCCTTTTCTATAATATCCTTCAGCTTCAGCTTATGTAGAGACAATAATTAATCAGAGTAACAAGGTACTTGGGAAGCGCAAGTTTCAATCTCAATTTTGTTTTGTGCACATCCATACCTATACGGCTATATCTATACTTGTCTGAAAGAGAAAATCCAAATTTTAATAGATTATGTCTTGTGATGTATTTTGAGATCCTAACAGTAAATTATATGCTATTTTTGCAAGTGTAGTTTAAGATTATTTTCATCAAAAAGAGGTTGGCTCCCTCAAGGAGGAACTTGTTAACAGTGAGAATAAACGGGGTTTCTTATTTTCTCAAAAGCTCCCTTTAGCAATTTCCCAGCTAGGCTCCTAAGTGGCAACAAACTACTTTTCATTCTCACATCATGATGTCTATGGAACATAGATGAAATAGTGCAAAATAACAAACTTTGTAAGGCTGTTTTCAGTGACCACTGCCTTAGAGAAAAAATGGATGCATCCAGTCAAGATAGGGCTAGAAGAATCCAATTACTATTTTATGCCACCCAAAAACTGAAGATAGGGAACGTGTATTTTATAATTTCTGTTTCAGTACATATTGATGAATCACTTGAAAGTGATATTTGTAATATAAGGGATTGAAGGAAAAGGCACAGGCTTGCTTAACGATAGTGCAGAAAACGATGCAACATGGTTCACACATGGAT
Source organism: Leucaena leucocephala (assembly GCA_037074615.1). Lineage (NCBI taxonomy): Eukaryota > Viridiplantae > Streptophyta > Magnoliopsida > Fabales > Fabaceae > Leucaena > Leucaena leucocephala. Next base: position 21,839,402 of record CM073538.1, on the reverse strand, counting down.
TCAGAAAAGGTTCAAGCAACTTGACATGTTAGTAAATACCTTGGGATCGATGGAAATGCCCCTTTCTGATTGCTGAATTGAAGCAAAAGCTACATGAGGCAGTCTCCTCCCGCCATTGTATTTGCGGTAGTCATATCGCGAAAGATACAGATTGCTCTTGCGCAAAACGGTCGCAGATTGAAGCATGTGAACATATGAGACAGCCATGCACAGATGCAAATTTACACTCGGACACTTGCAGCCTTTGAAAATTGGGGAGTAATCAGCCTAACAAAATCAAGAATTTAGCAAAATAGAACTCAAAAGGTCCGCGCGTGGAGACTAGGTTGCCGAGAGTGAAAGTGGAGATTTAACTTCTGTCTTTAAAAACAAAAATTGTGATTGTTTGGACGTATAAAAAAATACTTGGGCTTTTCTGGGGTGGGATGTTTCATTTGGTCAAGTGGACACCCATACCAAATTTTAATTTTAATTTTTAAAAAAAGATATTTATACTAAAAAAATTATAGTTATAAATTTTAAAATTATATATATAATAATAAGATCTAGAAAAAAAGTGACTCGGTTAACTATGTGGAAACTATGGTTCTGGGCTTGACAATCAATCTTACAATTTTTGAGATGTTTGGATACTTATATCGGAAACCATAGTTTCCATAATCTTTTTTTAGTTTAGCCTATCCAATAACACGCACAATTAAATCGATTCTAGAGAATAGATTTTAAAAGAATAGATTCTGAAAAAAAATAATTTTAAAAATTAGAAATATTTGGATGATTAATAGCAGAATCACTTTTCCATAGACAATTTAAAAAGGACATAAAACAAAATGATAATTACATAAAGTTAACCAATATTCACAATAAATTATTATAAAATAATACATATACATATATATTTGAGTAAGGTAAAAATTCACAATATTCACCTGAATTTTAATTTTTTTCTACTGAAGATTTTATTAGAGTTAACCAATCTAGATGATCGTCGAAAAATATGAAAGATGGTAACTTTCATTGGCAAATTCATCTTTTTCCCAAAATTTTAAAATAAAAGAAATTAAAATTTTAGATTTTAAATAGTATTTATTTTTTTAAATAAAATTTAAATTATTAATAAACCCACCAATGTACTGTAGCAATGGGGCAAATCAAGAAGCTGCTGTGCGCTCAATTTTTGGAAACCATGGTTTGAGTTTTAAAATTGATTTTAAAGAAAAAAATAATGTTTGACTATCATTTGCTCAAACTATAGTTTTTCTCTATAATCTATTTTCAAAAATAATAGCCAAACACACACTTAGTTATAATTTTGTTTTACACGCCATTATACCTATATTTAGTTATGAAAAGAATATTATATTACACAAATGGTAAAACTATACTCTATTGATCTTATAAAAAAATTAATTAAAATTATTGTGTTAATAGTTATTATGATATTTTAAACGTGATGAATATAACATAAATAGCATACATTCTCTAAAAATATTATCTGTAATTCTTTTTCTATCTATCTTTGACTAAGTCAGTATTATTATTAGATGACTCCATGATAATCAACGAGGTCTCCGTTTTTTATAAAATACGTATCCACACGCAAGATAAATTCAAAGAAGTGTGTTTCAAAAAACAAAGAAATTTTTAACTACTTGATGTTTCAATTTCTAAAATTTTACCAATAAATTTTTAATTTTTTGGTTGAAAATAAATTTTTAATTTAAAAATTAAAAAACATTTGGTTAATCTAAATTTAAATAAATCAAGGGAAAAAATTAGTGAAAGAACGAGTGTATGATGATTGACAAGCATCTGATGAATTTCAGTAAGTTGCTTATGTAGGTCTATTTTGATTGTAGTTTTATTTTAGAGATTATTTAGTAATTTGCTACACTTTCTCATTGGAGGCGTTTTAGTATTTACTTCCAATGTTAATGATATGAATGTGTAGTAAATCATGTGATTGATTGGATCGCTCCTTATTTGATTGCGCAAAACTACAAATAATTAATTTTTATGTTCAGGTTTGTGTTTGAGGACCAGATTGATTTATCAAAGCATCAGTGATGGATGGAGATGAGGTATGCCAATTACAAGTTGACGCAAGCTAGATTCTGTGGAACTATTCTCGTGTTTGAGTCAGTCTCTCTTTGCAGTTTGATAATGAGGAGATGACAGATTCACTTGAAAAGTCCAAGGCCAAGACAGCTTCAGAGGCACTTCAGGTAGTGTTTTATTAGTGACATTAAGTAAGTTTTGAAAGATAGGGCTGGCAATTTTCTCCTTTGATGCCAGTACGCCACAAAGAATCCTTATGCATTAGTTTCAGCTACTGACCATCTTAAGCAAAAAGATATAGTAGTGGAGATTAGAAAGGCCACAAATTTAATATTCTTGGTATCATATGTCAACTGGAAAGATTGAGTGATGAATAATCTCATTGATCACGTGTGAATTGGCTGTTTTCCATTTATATATTAAATTTCTACACTGCGTTTTTAAAAAAACCCATTAATCTGCAAGCATATATGCGCTTTACTCTTAATTGCCATCTTTGTTCAGGAAGAGAGGAAGACATTACCCATATATTCATTTCAGGATGAATTGATCCAAGCTGTTCATGAACACCAGGCATGGCTTACTTCCACTCTTTTTTAGTTCCTTTTCTTTTCATTTTTCCTTATCCACACTTCTATTAGATATAGTATGATTCAGATCTATGTTCATTCAGAGTTTGTAATCTGATAAAGAACCTTGATTAACTGCTTTGAATAGGTACTTGTGATCGTTGGTGAAACTGGTTCTGGAAAGACTACCCAGATACCCCAATATCTTCATGAAGCTGGGTACACAAAGCAGGGGAAGGTATCATTTCATTGTTTAATTAGCTTCTAATGGGCTAAAATTCATTGGTGGGCTTTCTGTGATGTTTTAGTAGCAATTTTTATTGTGTGTAAGCTGGTTGCACAAAGCATGGGAAGGTATCATTTTCATTGTTTAACATGTACAAATTTCTTGATGTGTGGTGATTTGCATTTTGTTGTTTATGTTGTGACTCTCTGTCAACTAATGTTCGTAAATTTGGGGACAATTAATTGACTGTACATTTTATGATGATGAGTATCATAAGATTATTTTAAGTGTATAATTCAATGTTATTAATGCAAATTTTAGCAACTTCTGCTCTCCTCAAGTTATTGCAATTTGCAACCTTTTTAGGTATTGGTAGAAATAAATGGAGTTATGCTGGTTTTTTAAAGCTTGTTAAACTTTTTAACAGATTGCCTGTACTCAGCATGGACGAGTTGCTGCTTGAGTCTCTCAGGAAATGGGTGTGAAATTAGGACATGAGTAGGATCCCTTCATCATTACGATTGGTAATTATTTTTATAAAGCATTTGCTGTTGAAAGCTTTACTTTTGAATAATGCTTGTGTCTTGGAGCTAATGTTTGTGGTCATCTGGGAGAAACAACCGTTTCTAAAAAATAAATTATTTATGAACTGTCTATGTCTTCCTTTGTTCCCTGGTTGAGTCTTTCAATCATTATTCAATTGCTTGAATTCTTGAAGGTTGGTTACTCCATTCGTTTTGAGGACTGCACATCTGAGAAGACTATTCTGAAACATATGACGGATGGAATGCTATTGAGAAAATTTCTTGGTGAACCTGATCTAAACAGCTACAGGTAAGCTTATATTTTTGAGTTGGGTCCTGATTCAGTTGATGTGGGACAATTTTTCTCAAATTTTGTTTGTAAAATGTTGCAGTTTTGTGATGTTGGATGAGGCTCATGAAAGAACACTTTCAACTGATATTTTGTTTGGATTAGTAAAGGTGAGCAGAAAATTTGTTTTCTGGATCCAAAATCGTTATGTCTTTTATCATTAAAGTGGGTGAGTGTGGACAACTGCGCTGTTTTTCCTATGAGCATATATGTGTAACAAATATGTTATAATCAGACTTTTGCAATGATTTGCCCAGCTATGTTTGGGACAGCGAGGACGTGTAATTTTCTATGCTATGGTTGTGCAATGATTCTAGTGTGGATGCTTTCCTCTGTATAACCTATCAGAGCAAGATGCTTATGTTCTCTGTTTTTATACCGTAGGATATTTCTCGTTTTCGGCCTGATCTTGAGTTGCTGATCTCAAGTGCCACTCTAGATGCAGAGAAGTTCAGTGATTATTTTGATTCTGCTCCCATATTCAAAATTCCTAGAAGACGATATCCTGTTGAAATACAAATACACTATACCAAGGCCCCAGAAGCTGACTATTTAGATGCTGCTATTGTAACAGCTCTCCAAATCCATGTAACTCAACCTCCTGGAGATATATTGGTGTTCTTAACTGGTCAAGAAGAAATTGAAACGGCAGAAGAGATCATGAAGCATCGAACTAGAGATTTGGGGACTAAAATTGCTGAGCTAATTATCTGCCCATGTACGCGAACCTACCAACTGAGCTGCAAGCTAAGATATTTGAACCAACTCCTGAAGGAGCACGGAAGGTAGTCCTTGCTACTAATATCGCTGAAACATCATTGACAATTGATGGAATCAAGTACGTTATTGATCCAGGGTTCTGTAAGATGAAAAGTTATAATCCAAGAACAGGAATGGAATCCTTGTTAATATCGCCAATTTCAAAAGCCTCAGCAAATCAAAGAGCTGGTCGCTCTGGAAGAACAGGTCCTGGAAAGTGATTCCGGCTGCATGATGCATACAATTATTACCATGATTTAGATGACAACACTGTACCAGAAATACAACGGACTAATCTTACAAATGTAGTTTTGACTTTGAAAAGTCTTGGGATTCATGACTTACTGCACTTTGATTCTATGGATCCTCCACCTGCTGAGGCTTTATTGAAAGAACTGGAGCTTCTATTTGCATTAAGTGCATTAAATAAGCTTGGGGAGTTAACAAAGGTAGGTAGGAGTATGGCAGAGTTCCCCCTTGATCCCATGTTATCTAAAATGATAGTGGCTTCAGACAAGTACAAGTGTTCAGAGGAGGTCATCTCTATTGCCGCTATGCTCTCTATTGGGAACTCAGTATTTTACCGTCCAAAGGATAAACAAGTACATGCAGATAATGCACGATTGAATTTCCACACCGGAAATGTTGGAGATCATATTGCACTGCTAAAGGTTTAATTATTTAAGTGTTAGCCACTTGAATATTTCCATAGTTAGCGCCTGTGACATTTTAGGAACCTAATTTTAACTACTTAGGCATTTGATTTTACCTTCTGTTTATGTTCATTTATTGGAAATTTTAACTGTTCAGGTATACAATTCATGGAAGGAGACCAATTACTCAACACAGTGGTGCTACGAAAATTATATACAGGTACTTCTCATCATTGTGCAAGTCAGTACTTGGTACATCTATATCAAGTGGAAATATGTATGGATTTAGCTTGGCCAAATATTTGGTGTTGCTGATCTTGTATTTAATACCAAAATAGGGCATAAATGTCCTGAGAAGAATATATCTTTATTCACCAGTAGGTCATAATCCTAATGGAACATGTTATATGGACAAAACGATTGGATATCTTTAGTGCTGCCAATGAACAAGATTTCCCACACAAGCAATGTAATTGATGATCTCAATATCACAGATTCTGTTACCTGCCTTCATTCCTTGAGTTTGAATTTTGATGGATTGTTCTTTCATGGATTTTTCTTCTGATGTGCAGGTAAGGAGTATGAAACGGGCTAGGGATATCCGAGATCAACTTGCAGGCCTTCTGGAGAGGGTTGAAATTGACCTAACTTCAAATGAAGGTGATCTGGATGCCATAAACATCCGGTAAGCTTACAACCGTAGTACTTATGCAGTATTTTACCTAGCCTACTCGATCTAATTTTAACCACTGCAGGCTTTTTCCCGCATTCCGCAAGGCTGCAAAAGAATGGATCCTATCGGACTGTAAAACATCCACAGACTGTTCATATACATCCCAGTTCTGGACTGGCTCAGGTACTTTTCGGCCGTAAGCTTGATAACTCGTATAATCTATTTCTCCAATGAATTGTTTTCATCCTTCTGCAATAATTTGGAAAAATTTTTGCTTGGAAGATTTCTTGTGAACTTTGCAGGTCGAGTGCAAAACAAACTAAGCCTGAAATCGGCCTCAGTGCAATTTCAATAGAAATTTTACTTCCATAACTAGTCTTTAAATCTAGTATCATGCATATTATCTCGTAACTTTTAATAGCTAATTAATATTGTCCCTAAGCTCTTAAAAACTTGACTTGTCAAAGCACTAATTAAGGTTTAATTGTCAAACTATGGTTGAAGTAATTTTATATATGAAAATATGGTATAAAGAATTTCAATACCGATTTAATGATATTGTGACAAAAAAATTGTTATTTTAAATGAATAATATTTATATTTTATTGATAGCAAGAAGTGATATTTATACATACAATATATAATTCTAGATAAACTTAAATACTAATAAAATAATATTATATCTTATCCTATATACTAATTATAGGATATTTACATATTTCATAATATCTCTACACTCCCCTCAAGTTGAAGCATAGATGCCAATTATGCCCAACTTGTTACAAATTAGTTAATTTTTTTAATAGATTAAGAAAATAAAATAAATTAGTTAATTATAACTAATATAAGAATTATATTAGTTAGCTAATTTTAGTATATTGAGAAGTATATAATATAAATTTATTTTAAATAATTAAATTTATTTATAATTAATTGATTTATTTAATTTTTTTATTTTTTAAAAAAATTAAAGTGGGTGAATTACTATTTGAAGTAAATACCGTATGGAAATTCAGTTAAAATGATATACTACAAAACAGTTTCAAATTGACGTAGAATTTTGTAATGATGACTATGTTTATGACTTGAGGTATTGATTTAAGTAGGAGAGAGCATAACCACATCAGTAAATTGCAGGAAGACAAATAAGCTTGCTGAAAGAAAGTGGGTGTGTTGGTAGACCCCACCACCTCTAATAATGCCCTTTCTAATTTCCATTCGATTATTGAGGCATTACATAGGTCACAAATACATTACAAGACCCAACTAAAACCAAATATTTCTCACAAATATAGAATAAATAAATATTTATGTTTGGTTTGAAAATAATGCCCTCATCTAAGAATATATTTTAACTTTTTTCTTAATTATTTTTAAGTTAAAAAATATATTTGATACAATAAAAATAATAAGTATTGAAGTATGCTAATTTTTTATATTTTTTTAATAATGTGAGGCTAATAATTTTTTAAACCCTTGAGGGAAGGGAAATTAATATTTTTTAACAATAATAATTTTTAATATTTTTTTTTAACTCATGAAGAGGGAAGGGAAATTAATCCATGCTGGTCCACAAATTTCTAATGGCATGATATACAAAATTTAGACTATAGAGTGATCTAAACGAACAGAAATATATGAATTATGAGATTTATTAGGATTTTTTTCCTTATATGTAAATATAACTAATAAATTTAGATTCATTGCATCTAAATTACGATAATGGTAACTGAGCGCAAGGCACGTTCCGGCGCATGTTAGCGTAGCACACAATTATGGCCCATAGTAAAATCGGGATGATGATGAGTGTTACAATTATTATACAAACGTGGATATGGATAAGCAACGCGAATGATTGATTACGTGGAAATAAAGCCAAATTCGTTGACAAGTCAAGTTGATCACGGCAACGAGTAATGTAATCAGAGTCGTCGAAGATTCCGAAATGTTCTAAGTCAACGATAAAAGACAAAAGTCTACAGATTTGACGGTGAGGATCTCAGGTACAAGATAGTGGTAGTTATAGTGGAAGTAGATTTTTTTAGTTATTTATGACACTATGATGCATTCAATTTGTCAGCATTTTCGATCACCGATACAAGAACCAGACACAAACCAGAGACTGAGAGAGAGAGAGAGAGAGAGAGAGTTATGGCGGCTAACGGAGAGAGTCCACGAAGCCCAGAGGCGAAGCTCGGGATGCGAGTGGAGGATCTGTGGGACGTTCAGGAGCCACAGCTAAGTCCCACCGAGAAGCTCAACGCGTGCTTCGAAAGCATCCCTGTGTCTGCTTTCCCTTCAGCTCCTTCAAGTCAAGGTGATGATCGTGTTAATTCCCATGATCATGTACTTAGAATGCTTGAAATGGCTGAATCGTTGGATGATATTTGATGTCAAATCAATCCTGATGAAAATTCAATACATTGATGATTGACATTTGTTTGATCAACTGACACGCACTCATCATCTTTATCTTATCATCTGGTAGCTAGTAGTCTCGTATAACCAATCCCTTTCTCTTCTTATCTTCTTCCTCTGTAATTGAGTTGTGTATGAGCATGTAAAATTTCTGTGTTTCAGTGGTGGAGATAAAATCAGACGCCACCCTACCGGAAGCTGTTGAAACACTAGCAAACCACAACATTCTGAGCGCACCGGTGGTGGATGTTAAAGCACCTGAAGGCGCTACTTGGATTGACAGATACATCGGAATAGTTGAGTTTGCCGGAATTGTTGTATGGGTCTTGCAGCAGGTTAGCATCCCAACTTACTTGCCTTCGTGTAGTGTGACGAAATAATGAAGTAAAAAAATTACATGTACTATAATTAAAATGCATGTGGTTTTCTTGACCTGGCACCAGGTGGTTGTTGTAGTATTTCTCTTTTATTCTTCATCTTTCACACTAAGCTAACGTAGTAATTGATTTCCTTGACAGTCTGAGCCTCCATCTCCCAAGAGTTCAAGCAGTGGAGGTGCTAATGGGTTCAGTTATCCTCTAGAACTTGGGGACTTAGGATTTGGATCTGCTGCAACAACTTCTGGCAACTATTTTGAGGATTTAACTTCTTCTGAATTTTATAAGAACACCAAGGTTGTATCCAAAAGCCAAGAATTCTTTTAGTGTTTTTTGATTTAATCTTATTTCACTAGCTAACTGTTTTAGCACACAGGTTTGTGATATTTCAGGATCATTCCGCTGGGCCCCATTTCTTGCATTGCAAAGATCAAACTCATTTCTGACCATGCTCTTGCTACTTTCCAAGTATAATATGAAGAGTATTCCTGTGGTAGATCTGGGTGCAGAGAAAATTGATACTATTATCACACAGCCTGGTGTTATTCATATGTTGGCAGAGTGCGTGGGGCTTCAGTGGTTCGAGAGTTGGGGAACCAAGAAACTATCTCAAGTTGGTCTTCCTGTAATGACACCTGATTGTATCATTAAGGTGTGTAACTGTCTTAAGTTGAAGTTTTGTTTCTGCTATAATACAAATGGGGAACCTTATAATCTATAATAAAACATCATTATCACAGCACTTTATAATAATATATACCTGCTACAATTGGAAAGACTTAGCAATGATGCCATGCAATTATTACTGAGATAATCTCTTTTGCTTACATCTCACCCACATATGTTGCATAGCAAAGCCACATGAATTAGTCTACTGTACTATAAGAAAGCATACTTCAATTGCAGTGTAATTCTCTGTTTTTTTACTTTTGGCCGGAGCCTAATTCTGTGTTACAATGAGTCTAATGTTGATTTCCATAATTCTAGTACATCTGAAGTGAACTTTCCCAGATCAAGATGCCTTAAACATAAGAGTTATATACCTCAATTTATCTGAATATAGCTTTAAACCTAGGCATATTCTTTTTCCTTTTCAAGTAGAGTGATAGTTATTGATCTTCTTCACAATGGATGCTTTTTCTTTTCTTGTTTTCAGGTTTATGAGGATGAACCAGTGCTTCAGGCATTTAGATTGATGAGGAAAAAGAGGATTGGAGGGTTACCAGTAATAGAAAGAGGAAGCAACAAGGCTGTGGGTAACATAAGCCTACAAGATGTTCAATTCTTGCTAACTGCTCCAGAAATTTACCACGATTATAGGTTCAACAGAGCATCTGATCTCATCGTTTTAAATTTATTTTATTTTCTTGAATTAAAGGGGCAGACACTTATATCCTGAGGTTACATATTGGATCAAACACACGACCTCCTATTTATAGGGAGTTTTCATACCATTGCCAATCTATCACTTCTTTTGATTTTCTATGCCGCGTACTCATTCATTGTTTTATAATATGACAGAGCTATTACTGTAAAACACTTCCTGACGGCAGTTAGAAGCTACTTAGAGAAGCACAAAGAGGTCTTCCCAATGTCAAGCACCTTGGTTACATGCCAAAGGGATTGCACAATCAAAGAATTGATTCAATTGCTTGACCATGAGAAGAGTCATCGGATGTATGTTGTAACTGATGATGGTGATCTAGAAGGAGTGATCACACTCAGAGATATCATCTCAAGGCTAGTGGACGAGCCTAAAGGCTATTTTGGTGATTTCTTTGATGGTGTTCTTCCTTTGCCTCCAGACAGCCGGGTCTAACACACTTCTAAGAATGAACAGCTTTTCAGTTCTCGTCATCTAATTTTCCTATTTGTGTAGGAATAAAATAGATTGATCTGTTCTGTGGCTTCCTATAAGGGATAGAAGACGGTGGAATTAAAAAGTGTTTGTGACATGTTCAGTTTGCAAGTTACTTCCGTACGTCTAACCACAGCATGAGAGTGAGATTGTGTATAATTCTGCTGTTTCCATGAAACTATTGGACTCGTTTTTTGTAAAGTAAGCTCCTTCGAACTCTTTTTTGTAAAGTACAAGTTTTCTGTATGATTATGTTTTCTTGACCAAACTGAACGATTTTTCTTGAGGGTCTATTTGGGACAACATGCGACTTTCTTATCCAAGGTACTGAGGAAATTCAATTCATTTGAGTTGAACAAAGTTTGAAGAATGAGCTGCATTTTTCATAACTAGTAAACGATTCATCTTGTTATATATCTTATATTCATGTTTTATCGGTTAATAATAAAATAAAATAAAATTCATTTATTATCAGAATAAAAATAAAATTTTATTATGATCATAATAGTCTCCTTGCATATATAATATGTAATCTAGTTTATTTTAATTTCATTTAAATCTATATGACAAAATTAATCTAATTATATTTTGAGTAAAAACTATGTTATCAGTCACCGACACCAATTCTCTTACAAATGAATAGATTATAAATATAGTAACTAATACCTATAAACTACAAGTACTAAATAAAAAAAAAACAATTACCTTATTAAAAATAAAGTAAAATTATAGGAATTTGCAGATTAATTTTTCCGGAGATATTAATATTATAACGTATCCATGATATTGTCTGATCCTGATGGTGAATAAGTCTTTTTTTTAGAATATATTCTGGCGTTTCACGTGATATTTGGTTTGAACCATTGCAGCAATTAATATACCACAGGAATTGAACACATCCATTATTCTTATTGGTACATGACACAGTGGAGGCTTAAATAATGTACGACCTCCTGCTACAATTACAACTACAATACATTCATTATATTATATTATTGCCGCAGACCAGACTAGGGCTCATTTCAGGTAGCTAAGGTGGTTCTCTCACAACCATCATGCACACAGGCCAACACATCTCTGTAGTCCCTTGATATTGTGAAAGAGTCATATACCTTCCCATCACTACTTTTCATGTACTCCCACTTAAGATATGAGTGATTGAATGCTGTCAATTTGCCATACCCAAAGTCATGGTCTCTGTAAATGCTCCAAACAGGGTTTATTTTGCTGAAATCTGACAGGTGGCTTCCTCCTCCTCCAACAACAATATGAATTGTTCCATTCACCGTACCAGAATAATGGGACTTCTCTGAATTCACACATTGATTCTGCATTACATACACACAAATCATTAGAAAACTAGCATGGAATTGACCATAAATTCAGCATTGCAGCATTAAGAAAAAGCTAGAGTAAAATGACACTGGACGGTTTAGGCCAAAGACCATTTAGTCTAGTGGCATAAGATATGGCCTTAGTGGCATCAGGTTTGGAGTTCAATTTCCTTCAGGCTCTAACCTGCTGTCTAAATAAATTGACAGTTTAGTCTTTAAATCGTTATACATATTTAGCCTTAGTCCAACAAATTAAGAAACTTATTCCACTTCAATTCTTTAGAGACACAGGGCTATCAGTTGACAAAAGGACTCATGCACTTGCAACTTTTAAAACTTAAAACTGAGGTATCATGGTATATGAACGAGGCCATTCTATTTACCTGATAGATGGGGCAGGATCTTTCATAGTTATGGACGTGGCCATAAAATGCAATGTCTACTTTGTACTTTTGCCAGAGACCCTGCAAGCTTTCCCTTCCCATGGGCTCTTGGAATGAGCCTTCCAAGCCATACCAACTATTAGAGGAATACCCAAGCACACGATGAGCAGAAAAGATCAACCATGGCTGCTTTCTTCTATCTACTGTTGCAAGGCAATGCTCAATAAATTTGTACTGCTCTGATCCTTGTCTCCAGTCATGCTCACTATCAGCTATGCAGAACCTAAACATACCATAATCTATTTTATACCTGCAAATTTCACCAGTTCTTCTCATATCAGTCTAAAAGCATTCCGGATCTTTTAAATGCAGAAACTACAACGCTGATGCTCTTTTAATTTGCATGTGCTCAATTCCTTTTTAACTCTGTAAGAAAGTGAATAAACATCACTTACCAAAATTTAGCTCTGTTCTCAGCAGGCACATAATACAGGGTTTCTGCCGGCACTCCACATTCTCCTCCTGAATCGTCGGTATCATAGAAGGATCCTGTGTTTGGCCAATCACGTTCATGATTTCCACTGCAGAATGAATAAACGAATTCTGTTTATTCTAATAATAGCAGGTAAATTCTGATTTAGACACTAAAAAAGCTATCAATTTAATCATCAGCAGAAGAAGGTAATGGCAATCAGATGAACCTTGCGATCATATATGGCACCACAGATGAAATTGGTGCCACTTGAGCTGTGAATTGGTCCCACTGTGAGATGTATCCATTTGCATATGGCAAATCTCCAATGTGGAAAACAATATCATAATTATCCATATCCTTGATGAGCTGGTCAGTAGTGTTCAGCGAACCAGGTTGGTAATTAGCGTATTCGTTTGAACCATCACGCTCAGCCTAAAAGACATAGAAGAGAAGTAAATATTTTACCATGATGCAACTGTGTAAACTTATAGCTTAAACTTGTATAACTAATTCAATAGTTGACGAGAGAAATGGTTCGAAATCAATCCTCTCTAGTGTTGCCATTATTAAGCTAAAAATTCAGAAAATTGAGCAAAATGCTGAAAGGATATAATGAGCAATCAAGTCCATGTACCATAGTCATGAACTATTAGATCAAAGTTGAAGTTCAATGCCAAAAACACAAGGAGATGGTGAAATACTGAAATTTATGTAAATAAACTTCAGTATAAAAGTTCAAATTGGCCCTTTCCAAATGTCAAATTGGAGCTAGTGCCTCTGCTGAACATAAAAGGAAATTTCAACTGCAGACAGGGCCAGTGAGAGGAACGATGATAAAGAGATGCGGACTTGAGGTAGACAGCAAACAGCATGGTTTTTGGACTTCAGTTGATAAATCAAATATTGTTGGAGAAGATGATGGTATGCATAACGATGTTGAAAGCTTCAGTAAAATTTTCTTAATGAAGATTGAAACCATCAATCAGTTTATCTTGTCAAAACATAAACATGTCCTGCTATTATACATTTTGAGCATTGTCAGAGATGACTATCTTCAATGGTTTCTCTACATTTATGAGGTTCTCAGTCATTAATAATAATATACCTTCCCCATGTCACCAAATATGATGACACGCTGCAATGAGTTCTGTCCAGGAAATGGTGATGCCCTGAACGAGTAAAGCTTGCCCCAGATATAAGATCCATTAGAAAGCAAATGCCCCACTCTGTAAGTGTACCTGAATTTAAAAAGAAAAATAAAAACTCCTTCAGATTAATTACTACCAGCAACTCCTAGTGTCAGAATTATAACAAGAATTGTTAAATGCATACACAAAATTTGGCCACAGATCTTTGAGGAAACTTGTGTGAATAAAACCAGGGTCACGCCAGCCCACGGTCCGTGCAGGTGGACCTGTAGAATATCAAAATATAAACGCTATGCAGCACCAATAGTTACTTGCTGTTTTTTTCTTTCCCTTTGATTCATCCTTCTTTTAGTTTTCCTTTTCGAAAGGTTTTCCTCTTAGTCTGTGCTCCATGGTATCTTTTTTATGAAGGATTACAAGGAAGTATAACAGAAGGGTCTTAAAAGAGCAGATTTATACAAATAAAGGACCTTTTCTGAAGCATAATTAGACACAATGACATTCTGATAATGTAATAAACAATCCAGTGTGGTGCAGTCCCAAGCAGTCTGAGGAATTCTTACCACACATGCTGTTGCGAGAGAAAGTCAATGTTCCAGCAGGAGATCGCGTTTTCTTTCCTCCTTCAGGTCCCCACTGAACAAATGGTATGGCTTCATCTATGTCATATCCACTTGTCCAGGTAACCGTCATCTGCAATGGGGGGAAAAATCTCAAAAAAAGTATCTTTTGAGAGCGTGTGTTATAATTAAGATTATGACAATGACCGTGTCTTTTGGTTGCCTATCCATCACTAAATCGTTTCATATGAGGATAAATAGGAATTGCGAATACAATTATTTGGACAAATATAGGACCAAGGATGTCAAGCACCAAGATGAACTTACTTCATCCCAAGATCTCCCTTGAGCAAGGCGTGGATATACAGGCGCTTTAGGATTGGAAAATGCTATGTAATTGGAAACTGACACGAGTTTAGGCTGCAATGCTCAAATCATTGTTACTAGTTAGCTATGATATAGTCATCATCTGCATAATACATATTCTCAACAAAAGAAAAGAAAATATCATAGACGCACATTTGAAAGTCCACCAGAAAATAATGCAAAGGAGAAATCTGCACGTTGATTGATCAACCGGAACTTCAAAACAGCTTTCCCTGTTGTTGTATAGTCTGGGTTGGAGTCATTCGCATACTTGTACTGGTCAAGCATACAAAGATTCAAATCAACCAGAGGAAAACCTTATAATTGAATTGTTACTTTTCAAACCCGATCTACAAGTTAACCCAATATGGTATATATATGGTTTACAGCATCCTCACCTTTATTGGAGCTGTGCAAATGAATGGTGCTTCGATCCACTCTCCGTTCTCCGGTGGGCAGGTAGCTGAACTGCGATGTATAAAATCAGATTCCCTTTAGTTCCTTTTCAAAATAATAAGCTGTTCTGAGTTTGACACTACCATGATAAAAATTGCTCAACACCACCATAATGACAGTGACTGGTGAATTCATTCAGAACTAAAACTACATCGATTTCGAAGAAGAGAAGTGCATTACTTGAAGTTTGCAGGAGAAAATACCGCCACCCAGTCATCTGCAGATGGATTAGGGGCATTAAGTTCTACAGTCACCCATTGTGTATCCTCACCCTGCAACCATATGTGACGAAACACTTTAGAAGTTCTGTAAATATATAGCATGATTTACAGTGTTACATCATGTCATGTTTAACAGTGATTCAAAAAGAAAAACCCAGAAGGTGAATGGCTCGAAATTTCATATGATTCACCAAACCAGTGTTAGAAAAACCTGTATGTAACGAGTATAACCATTTTGACGCTATAAAAAAAATACAAAAAGCAGCATAAATTTGGCGAACGTGAAGTTTATAACTTGGAACTTAATCTACCAATGGCACAATTACTCAAACAGCTAGAAGACTACAAAGGGTAAACCAATTGAACAAAGATCAAAGATGAGCGAAATTAGTAACCTTGAGGCCAAGCAAAGAAGGGTTTGCTTTAATGGTGGCCCTAATGTCGAGCGCAAAAGTGGCTTTTTGAATGGAAATCTTAGATAGTGGCTGCTCTCCGATCACATGATGATTAACGTGAGCCAAAACGTCGACGTTCAAGCAGGCGAAACACAGGATCAGCAAAATCATGTTCATCAGCTTGAACCTGCAGCGAACCACAGCCGCCATCTTTCGCAGATGGAGATTGATCGGAGAAAATAAAATGAAGCTATGTGGTTAATAATTAGATATGCCGATTAGAGGATTCTGAGAATGCTTAGAGATTGGCCTCTCTTATATTATTGTATCTTCCACTCACTATCACTGCGATGAAAACTCGAATTTATACTGCTCAAACCTGGCGCCAAATCTTTTGGGTGGGTTCCACGGATCTCCTGAGCATCAGAGATGGTAATAATTTTCCATGCGTGAGTGAGAAATTGAAAGTAAATCTGATCTATGGAAGATTTGTCTTTGTCACGAACAGTACAGTATTAGAATAGAAATTGAAAAATTAGTTAAATTATTTTTTTATTAAAAATATATATTGGTATTTCTAAATCCCCTTGCTTTTAAAAATATAGGTTAGAAATAAAATATTAATATAGAGTTAATAACTAAATTCTTTTATTTCTTGAATTTAATTCTTCTATAATACGCCTATAATATAAGGGACAGAATCTAATAACTCACTTTTAAAAGGTTAATCGATTATGTGTTTGCATCGTGTTGTTTGCCTCGTCAAACATATCAACCAAAATTATTTGAACATTAAGATTTGTTTTTGAATAAAAAACTGAAAGGCATTAATTCACAAGGAACAGAAATATGGAAAAGTACGAAATTATCCTTTGCATTAATATAATTGTATTTTTATTTTTATATTATTTCAGTATCAGACACATAATTGTATAACAGACAAAACAGTCTGACGAGGACTGATGAGGGCAAGATAATGGGAGAATAACACAGGTTTATAGATACGAAATACTTAATTGTAATTTGAAATTATATAAATGAGTCAAAAATTATTCCACTATATAAATCAATTGTAAAAATAAAAAAATTAATTCGTTAATATATATATATATATATATATATTATATCTCGAGTGGTTTTATAAATTGGGTCCTTTATTAATTTCTTACAAAATTTTCATAATGTATAAATATAGCTTTTTTAAAACAAACTTTCAAGTCTTATAAATTATAAATAATTTTGCAACTAGTTTTTTTTTTACAGTTGATTAGTCTTTCATATTTTACAGCTAATTTTTATGATTTACAACACTTACTGAATTTACAACTAATTTGCGGTTGATATTTCAATTTTTGTAAAAAAAAAAAAACTTCCAATTTTTGTAATTGAGCGTCAGAAACTCACAGCTAAGTTATTTTACAGACCATATATAAAGATATTTTCATCTATTTAACTTCTTCGACTTGGTTTTTCTCCATAATTTTTGAAAAATTATTTATTTATTCGCTGCATTAGTCTTTCTACGTCATTTTCTGGACAAATATTTTATTTCACGTCCCATTCCTACCCATACATGCATGCAACGCATGATGTGTCTAATTGGAATACAATAATAAAAATTTGAATCTTTCAATTGAGGTGTCTTCGATTAAATTTTAATTAAGAAATATTAATTATTATATTATAATTTAATAGTGTTGGGAAATCCATTATAAGAGAATCCATATCCATTTAAGAGATTTTTTTTTCCTGTTCTTACATATGTAATTTTATTTGAAGCGTTTTCAAGGATAGGGTGTGCGCTGCGCTGCGGCATAAGGACCATGATAGCTCTGAAAAGGTATATATGCTATTCAATATACATCACATGTTTAATATAAACGTTATTTAATTAACTTAAATAGATTATAAAATTAAATATATAAATTAATTATAGTAAATATAATATAATTTTTTAAAATATTTATATAAATTATTATATTATATATCAATTTATAAATTAAATAAAGGGAAAATGATATTTAAGTCCCATGTAAGCAATTGAATGACAAAAAAGTCCCAAGAAATGGCATAATTAATGTCAAGTCTCATGGGACCTCATATGAATTTTTTCTAATTATAAAAAGACATAAATATCCTTAAAATTTTCCCTTAAGCAAGTGTCTCCCGTGATAGTAAGATACGGATATCCGATAGTGGGGTTTACCTACGGATACCCGATATTGGGGTTTACCCCTCCATCGGGGAAATAATAACCCTGTACCTATAACTAACAACCCTAACGCCTGAAATAATAACCCCAACACTTGCAACTAACAACCCCATCAGCTATAACTAATAACCCTATCAGTTGCACTTACAACCTCTCCACTTGAAATAACAACTACAGCACCTGCAACTAACAGCCTTAGCCCCTGCAACTAACAACCCCATCAGCTGTACTAAAAACTCCAGCCCCTACACTAACAACCCCATCAGCTGCAACTTATAACACAACACCTGCAATAACAACCCCAGCGCCTAAAATAACAACCCTAGCACCTGCAACTAACAATCCCATCAGCTGTACTAATAACCCTAGCCACGATAATGAGTAATTCCACCTGCAACATAGTGTACTGTTCTCTTATTTCATAGCAAAACGTGCCAATACTGTACTGTAGCAGCTGTGTCACTATCAGATAGTTTCACGTTTCTAGTTGATGGTGTTTAGTACAGCTGATGGTATTGTTAGTTACAGGGGCTGGAGTTGTTAGTTGCAGGTGCTGTGGTTATTATTTTAGGTGAAGAGGTTATAAGTGCAGCTGATAGGGTTATTAGTTATAGCTGATGGGGTTGTTAGTTGCAAGTGTTGGGGTTATTATTTCAGGCGCTGGGGTTGTTAGTTACAGGTACATGGGTTATTATTTCCCCGATGGAGGGGTAAACCCCAATATCGGGTATCCGTAGGTAAACCCCACTATTGGGTATCCGTATCTTACTATCGCGGGAGACGCTTGCTTAAGGGAAAATTTCAAAGATATTTATGTCTTTTTATAATTAGAAAAAATTCATATGAAGTCCCATGGGATTTGACATTAATTATGCCATTTCTTGGGACTTTTTTTGTCATTCAATTACTTACATGTGACTTAAACATCATTTTCCCTTAAATAAATCATAATATTATCTTTTTTTTCACTTCAATTGAAATTGACTTGGTGAAGATATAAAAACAAATTAATTATATTCCCTACAACAAACATATACTCTCTCTCAATTAATTAATTTTTTATATTAAATAAATTAATTAATTATAATAAAATTTAACCTTTATAAAAAATAATATTATATATTTTTTAATTAATCTACATTAATCAATTGATTTTTATATTAGTTATAATTAATTAATTTTTTTAATTTTTTTAATTATTAAAAAATAACTAATTACTATATTTAGAAATAGATGTAGTAGTATAAAACTGGATAATGCTAAATACATGAAAATTTATTACTAAACTGATTCAGCAGGATTAATCTAAATTTTTCCAAAACTCTCGAATGCATCGCATAATAGTCTTGCGTCTAAGATTAGTTCTTATTTAAAGTTTTTGTCCTCCTCTTTTTTTTTATCTAGTCTGACATTATATTTCTTTATTTAAGAGGGGCTCTCTCCAATGAGATTCTCCTATTGAACTTGTATTTTAATATGTTATCTCTTGTTATAACATAATAGAACTTATTCTTATTAGAAAAATCTCAATCCGAAACAAACAAAAGCTAGTGGGGGGTAGGTTTCCCAATTAATCAAGCTAGTGCCTCGTGATGTGTGTATTGTTTAATCCGGTCCCAGAACCTAATTAACTTTGATTCCAAAAGAGTCTCTAAACTCTTCTACGTGGCAATGTGGCATGCTATACTCATGCAAAAGGATCCGTTAACTAGTGCTCATATTAATATATTATATAATATGTGCATTTTAGGATGTTTTTTTTTTCTTTTTAAACATCCTAGCCCATTAGTGCTCATGCAAAAGGACACGTTATTCATGACCTATAAATATTGTAATATTTTTTATATTATATATGTACAATATCTATATATATATTGTATAGAAGTAGATGCAATTATTTCAAGTACGAATTAGATATATTGTATATATTTCAAGTATATTGCAGAATTAAATTATTAACTAATAGAACAATATTAAATAATGTATTATATAAAGTATAAAGTATTGTCACTTGCGGTCTAAAATTATTTAAGAATTAGACAACTGTTTAGCTGGAAAGTAAAAAGAATTATAGTATATTTTATTTAAGTCCCAAACCATGAGACACTCATAAATTTTAAAAAAAAGTTATCTAAATACCTTATTTTTTTCACTCAATTTTTTTTATCAAAATCATATTTTTAATATAAATTATTTAAACATTTATTTTTTAGAATATATTTTTCTACTAAAATAATAATTTTAATATAAGTTAGAGATAGTAATTTTTTTTAACAATCAATTTTTCAGAATTTATTGTATTCAAAATTTATTTTAACTATAATATAATATGAACACACACATAATTAACATCAAGCCAAAAGTGATTTTTGTCATGCATAAATTAAGTAATCTTTCCCCGAACTATTTTTGTTCTGACTAAATGTGCATGTGGTGGTTCGCCGTCTCCATCATGTATTCATTATTAGTATTATTTAAATGTCTATTTAGAGGCATGAAGCACGTGCCCTTTAGATTATGTAAAAGAAAATTTCACCTGTTCATTATCTGACTTCAATTATTCCAGGATTCTCTTTACATGTGAAGCTGCCTGAAGTAAATTAAATTAAAATCCCCTGATTCGTTGTCTGCTGACCTAATTAGACAATGTTGAGCTATATTTTCAAAATGAAATAATTATATTAAAATCTACCCACTCTGCTGACTCTATATTTTTCGCATGCGCATGCAGAAAACATTTCCAAATGCAGAAAATTAATAATTAATCATAATGGCCACAAAATTATGATGCTTTTAATTATATTAATGATCATGATCCTATACAAGCTATTCAAAGTTGAGGAGCATTACAGAAGTGGGGATGAGAAATATGGAAAATGGGGCAAATAATAGAGAAGAAGCGGAAAGAACGACGTCGTGGCACTGGCAAAATATGCAACAATTAACGAAAAGCGATTCCGGGATATGTGATCTTCGATGTTCCCAAAGACAGAATTGTGAGCAAGCCATGCCCAACTTCAATAGTCCAATAATAAAATCCTTGGTTTCCATATGAAGGTAACAGTGCGTTTTTTTGTTCATGGAAATACTACTTTTAACTATTAATCTAGTTTATTACCGAGTTTTATTTCATGAATCCATAATTAAGTTCCTGTAAATTTTCAAATCCTCTTGCCAAGAAGTGAAAACTTCAATTTTTCCAAGGGTCAAATTGTGTTGGAAGGAGCACCAGAAAATGTCAAAGATTACCCTGACTACAAAAGAATATAAAGGTTAGAGAGTCCCACATCGGGCAGAGAATAGGTTGGAGAGAGGAAGAGAGATTATAAAATAAAGCGAATTTGCGATTATCAAGGACAATGCCGTGGCCTGAATGTGCAACCTCATTGCCCGAGGAAGTGGGGCTGGCCTAAGGTCTATACCAACGGTGGAGTCTACGTCATAAAATGTCGTGGTGGGTGTCTGCATTAACGCCGCCCCTACCCAACCGAATCGAACTACTTGGGCCTGATGGATCCATTCATGTTAGCTTTATTTGGGCCAGAAGTGTAACTTAAATGTCATTGTGCCTATGCCAGTCGATTTTTCGTAGGGTTTTAACAACGAATTTTTTTTTTATTTTTTACCATACACTATTAAAAATATATTTAATTTATAAAAAATATTATTTTATTATAATTTTAATTGTAGTAGTTAGATATTTCAACTCTTGTTATTTAAGTTATGTCTAAAAGTAATAGTAATAGATAGCTATTTGTATTATTTATGAAGAAAGGAAATTTCATTTTACTCTTAGAGTTTAAGGATAATAAGATAACAGACTTCATTCTATTTTTATATTGAGTGAACCTAATATTTTTTTTAAAATTTTTGTTCCACATATTAGCATAGTAATAAACCGATATATAATCGACTATTGAAAATAAAAATTATAAAGAAATATATATATTTATGTTTATATTTGAGGATAATAGACGGTTCCCTCTACTCGACATTGGTATCATCTAGAAATAAGAGAGACTTCGTCATATTTTTAAATTGTAGGTAAATCTAACTTATTTCTAAAAAAATTTGTAGGTAAGAAAAAAATTATAAAGAAATGAAGATAATGTTTCATTGTTTCATGAAACTTCGAATATGCCTAACTACTAATTATTTATAGGTAAAAAATAACTGGAAAATGTAAAAGATGACCCTTAAGTTTTTTGTGATACCTTTATAATTAGTCAAATTTAAAAGATTTATTCCGCGTTAATTTTCTTATTTAGGACTCAATTTTCATTTTTCTTAAACGAGTTTTTTTTTTTTGTTTCTAAAAAACAGTACGAGGCTATATGCGGAGTTCCCCAAGTATTGATCACATTTGCCCAATTGGTGCATGAATTTATATGAGGCCATAACCTCTCAATTTTGTGTTAGGGGTTAATGAATTGGTCCATGGATTTGTTAAAAAAAAAAATGGCAGTTCCTGAAAACTCAGTTTTTGTTTTACATTTAATAGTTTTAAGGCAACCTTTTTTTGAAGATGCTTTAATTGGAAGGAACGAGTTACCCTTTTTAATCTCTTTATTACCATTAAAACATCAAGATATGCCTTTGAATCCTGTAGCAAAATATTCATAAAGGTAACCGCTCTGCATTAATTGTTGGCACCCCAAACAAAACACTTCTTCTCTCCTATATATTAAAGCTAAGACCTTCTGAATTGCAAAGCAAGAAGAAGCAAAAATTTCCAAGATTAATTCTCAGACCACAACTTTGCTTCTTCAAAAATAAAAAATCATGGACAAAGTTTCCCTTAAGTTTGCTTTCATGGTTCTCCTTATTGGTACGTATAACCCTCTCGATCTTAATCTCAATCTCTTTTTCTTATGGCAAAATTATTCGTAAAAACTAATATTGTTTAAAGCATTAATTTTATTTCCATCAGAAAACAGGTTTGAATTTGTGGGTTAAAAGATTTAGCCCACAAGTGAAGCTAAATCCAAGTTTATATGTCAAGCTGATGAGTGTTTTTCACATTAATACAGAAATAGCATACATATGATTGCAGTATGTTGTATTATGATACTTAAATCATGGAGATGATGTTATTATATGTGATACAGTATGTTCGATTGCGAAGGAATTATCCAGTGGAGACGAAGTGCGTCGTGAGAAAGGGGTAGGAGGGGAAAACGACGTCGTAAAAGGAGAATCGTGCGGTGTGGGTAGGTGCAGGATTGTAATGAGGTGCCCTCCTGGGTTTTGCGGTGCCAATGTATGCCATGGCAAGCACTGTGACTGTGAATGTATTCGTCCTCATTAATTCCAAATTATTATATATGCTGGCAAATTATATAATTAATTTGTCATTAAAGCCATGTTTTGGGTCCATATAATACATATATGTAATTATGAGGTCAACGTTGTTCACAGAAGATTTAGGCCTTCTTATTTTTCTTTTACAATTTTCAAAACAGGAAAATATTAAATATACATATATGTGGAATCTCTCACACAAAATAATTGAAATATAATTCAAGTGAGACTCATCGTTTTAGTGAAAAGAATTGGATTTGGTTTTCACTTAGTAATGACCTATGTAATTAGTCACTATTAAATGCCGAAGCTAACAAAATTGAATCATGAACTTTTTTATCCTTCACCCAGTAACAATCATTTTAACCACTAATGCTTAAACTGTTAATATGTCAAATCAATGCCTACTACTGTTTCCTCTCATGGCAAGCAGATGTAACTAGAGGACGTTGGATTATCACATAACATGCAATTTTTGTTTTCAATTAGGCATACAATAAATAATCTCACACATCATGAGGTTGAAATTTTTACAGTAATTAAAAATGTAAAAGTTCTAGTTAATTATGATTTCAATGAAATCTAAAAGAGACAGAAGACTGTGTGTGAGCGTAAATCAGGAGACGGGAAAGCTGAACCATTATTGGAAAGAGGCAGGAAGGTTGGCTGATATCAATGTGATGAAAGTCCCACATCGGGCAATTGAGAATTGTGAAAGAGTAGGAGATACTTTAAAACGAAGGGAAGGGGCACACTGGCACTGAATTTAATTGGATCGTTTTATTTTGTGATTGAAGTTTTAATAAAATGATTTTTTTTTTTTATTTTATACGTTTTAAATGATCTTATGTTTTACTCTTTTATTAGTTAAACTTAAAGATGTAATCAAAACCCATGGCTTTAGCCCGTGACTTCCATTGAAGTGAAGGGTGGTGTAGGCCTACCGTCTGGAGTCTATGTTATAATTTGTGCCCGCTTTTTCGCGACCCTTTCCCAGTTCTGCCCAAGTTTTTAACATAGCCCATTTTAAAAATTTAGGTGCTTTGTTTTTTCCTTTTTTTTTTGTATAGAAATTTTAGAAAGAGAATGGGCAGGGTAGAAAGCATTTTTTGTTTTTTTGATTTTTAAGTGATGTTGAGTAAGGTAAGTTGTATATTATTTTTAAATGTAAATTTAAACACTAAAAAGAACTAAGTTTACGCATCCATGCTTTGCTTTTGTTTAAGTTTAGGATTGTTTTTGTAAAAAAAAAAAAACAG
The DNA here is from genome assembly GCA_037074615.1 of Leucaena leucocephala. Classification (NCBI taxonomy): domain Eukaryota; kingdom Viridiplantae; phylum Streptophyta; class Magnoliopsida; order Fabales; family Fabaceae; genus Leucaena; species Leucaena leucocephala. The sequence goes on along the minus strand of CM073538.1, from coordinate 21,814,828 downwards.
TTTAGGACTGCTTTATATAGAGGGAAAACAAGTTTTAAATAGAGATTTTAAAATTTAGATATTTTATAATTTTGCCTATTTATTATTTTTATAATAAAATTTATTATAAATATAATATAATTAACTGTAATTTATAATATTTTATTAATTAGTTGTAATTTATTTCAACAAGTTTAATTTTTAAAAAAAATAGTTGTCAATTACATTATTCAATTTAATGAGGGGTAGTAATTTGTTATAGAAGTACTTACATTTTAATGAATATAAGATTTTAAAAATTAATATAATCATTTATAATTTCAAAATTTAAAAGGTATCTTTTTAGAGATTTTTCCTTATATCTCAGTCAGTCGTTGGCCCAACGTAATTTTGGTCTGCGTTGATAACTTTACGCCGCCCCTTTCACTTAAGCTCGAAGATGTTAACTTTTTTCAATTATTTAGATTATATTCAGTCTAAATAATATTTTATTATAATTTTAATCAAAATATTTAAAAAATATATTTTAATTTTTAAATATTTAAATTTATTTTTAAGAATAATTGACGACTCAATATTAATATAACTTAAAAGGAAAAGAATTTTCTCAATTTTTTTTATAAAAAATTTTATACTAATTTTTTTTATTTTATCTCTTCATTTAGTCTCTTATTTCAAATTTCTATACTTCGTAGAACATTATGACATACATCACTGACTCTGTTTTATACATGAACATGCATCAGTGGATTTAATTACGTTATCTTGGTCATTCTTCACTGTATTTTATAAAATTTACAAAAGCAGATAGCAAAAATTCAAAGTATTTACCCCCTTTCCTATATGATGATTTCCTTGGTATTTATACCTTTCAAAAAGTAAGGAACTAATGCACTCTAAATTTTTGTTCCAATGAACCATTTTGAAGCATCGTTTCTTAGTATGCCTCCTTGGCTAATATAACGCAATAAATGCGACCATGATCTTTTGTTATCCGGATAATGATGCTTTGAAAGTTGGCATAATATTGTCCGTACTTGGGCTACTTATTCATTTTTTATCTCTAATAATTGCTTGATTGTGTACTGATCTTGTTCACCATTCAATTTTTTTCTTTTCCCAAAATTCAAATTATTTTCAAAACATCCGTGTGTGTGTGTGTGTAGCTAAGAATCTTTCAGGATTTCCTTCGTCCATGCACTTGACATTGACTCAATCGTGCAAGGTTCAACGTTAGGTGAAAGCTTCCCATTAAGCTAGGCATTCTTCAAATAAAATCATACAGAAATTGCCCTTTGCATTTATTTAATAACGAAATTAATCTCCCTTGAGCTAGGTAATTTTTATTAATTGAAAATTTATTTCCTAAGGGTCATCAAAATTTGTCATTAAAATTTCAATAATATCCATCTCCTTAATTTCTGAACAAACATGGGCCTTAAGTATTAGAATATAATAATTAATAAGTTCATCTTAGAAGCATGAATCAAAACTTAATTTCCAAAACCTTGGGCCCAAAAGTTTATTATCCCCACCCTTGAATTCACTATAAATATGTGTGTAAGATGAGCCGAAGAGATCACATTGAAAGAAGCAAAGTCAGTATTTCTGTTGGTACATATATATATTTTCAATAAACTCTCAGAAGTAAGGAATCATGGAAAAGATTTCTTACAAGCTTGCTCTCCTGCTTGCCCTTATTGCTGCATCTTCATGTCTTGGTAAATATCATACCACTCTCTGAGATATTTATATATTCATGATTTTAAAACTCGATCATTAAATGATTTTTGCAGGGCTTTCGGGAGGAGAAGGAAATAGCGATAATAATATTGGAGAAGGCATTGGTCAAATTTTAGCACTGAATTGCACCGTGGTTGGCGATTGCATGGATTTAATATGTGTAGAGCCTTGTAGTGTTGTTGCGTGCATGGCTGGCCAGTGTACTTGTATCTGTACTTAGCGCTGCTGCCCAGACCACCATATAATATCAATAACTGCCACCTAAATAAAGTCCCATATATCACTTCATTAAAATAAAATCTTTGGTTTCTTTCTATTGCTCTCTCTCTCTCTATGGTTATGAGGGAAAACATTTTTCACTAAGATCAACGCTTGTTAGTCCCTTTACCTATGTATATGGCTATATACAATTGAGCTCAGGACATTGATCTGAATCGTGTTTCGACTCATTCTACTATACATATGTTATCTTCTTTTGCTCTTTGGTCTCTGGCATGATTTGGTCCAAGCCTAGTGCAAACTCTCTACATTGCAGAGGATCTCAATCTCTTTTGCCCTGGTAAAGTTGTTCCTAAAAACTAATATTGTTTGAAGCCTTAATTTTTATTTCTATCAGAAAAAATGTTTCTTTATAACATATATACTGTAAGGAAACGGGCGATCCACCCATGGTGGATCAAACCAGACCGATGGGAAACAGAGAGCCGTGTACATGAGAACCGAGGGAAAGTTTGAATTTCAAATGAGGGAGTTAGATACGGTTATCTAACCCCCCTCCCCACAGGTTATATATATGTGCATACACGGACAGAAATGATGTTGGTTGAAGAACAATAATTCTCTGTTTTCGACGCTCTGTTTTCATTATTTCTCAAAGTGCATTTGCCGTGAAAACTAACCAGAGTCCATACAGAGTGCTCCGGTTACGTGTGGGTATCTAGTGTATCGAGAAAACGATTCCAGGTACGCCCAAAATCCTTCAGTGGTATCAAAGCATAGTTATTCGCTTCCGCATGCTTCTCAGTATTTTCATTTTTTCCTAGTTATGCACTATTCTGTTGCATATATGTATCTTAAAGTGTTTGTTTAGTGATAATATCAATAGAACATGCATTTAAACGATAAAGAGAAGCATTTCCAACGTAAACTGAAATGAAAATTTTCATTTTTCAAATTGGGTCATTAGAAAACAGAGGATTTAGGACTTGAAAATGATCCCATTGTGTAGAGCACGAAAAAATGATGGAAAACGACTCCAAGAACGTCAAAATCGGACGTCAGACGGAGAAGTTATGGATAAAAAATGAGTCAGGTCATCGAACCCGACCCGTTTTCCAGTCGGGTCTGTGCAGACCCGGCTGGAGGTAGGGGATGACACTGTTCATCCCCCAAAACGACGCCGTTTTATTTTTTTTTTTAAAAAAAAAGAAATCCCGCGACACTGTTCACGGCGGACTGGGCTGCGTCCAGCCCAGTCACACAAAAAAAAACAAAAAGAAAAAAAAGTTTGCGCTTCAAGAGGCCCAGAAAAAAAAAAGAAAAGAAAAAATCATTTTTTTAATTAAAAAAATATATATTATTTTGGGGAAATTCTGGTGGCGACACGTGGCAGCATCAGAATGGCGCGTGCAGTACACTCGTCAGAGCCGAGAGTGGGCTTCGTTCAGTTTTTTTTATTTTTCTAAATTTTTCCTTCTTGGGGAGCGTGAGGGAGCGTGGGACCTCCGATTAAGGTGCGGTTTGTTCCTAAAAATCTCTAAAATCAAGATCTTTATTTTGACATATAATTTGCCTAAATTGGAAGGCAATTCTGGACCTATTTATGAATATTCAATGTATTTTATGGCATTTTTTTGTGTTTAAAAATTTCAGAAAATTATGATAATTAATATGTGTTATTATTTAGGTGAAAATGACTTCATCTAGCACTGAATCTCTGAGATATACTTTAAAAAATGATATCTCATTTTTAGATGAGTTCAATAACCTAGAGGAAAACCTTCAAGAGGATCCCGAGGGGGAACCTGAGGAGGACCCAGAGCAAGATCTTGATAACCTTTCTGAAGAAGACCTAGAGGAATTGATGGAAGAAGTTCCACAAGAGAAACCAGAAGAAAGAGATGATTCCAGACTGTGCTCGGAAACATTATTCCCCATCGAACCACTTCCTCTACAGCCTTTAATGGTGTCTTCAGATTTAAACTCCAAGATGGTGCCTACTCTTAACGGTGAACCTCAAGTTGAGGATGGAGAAGAAGTGAATCAATCTCTTACCCCTATTTTGGCCATGAACATAGCTGAAAGAGATGCAGCTATGTTAACAAACATGAAAGGCATTAATGGCTTCATTGGAAAATACATTGAAGGCATGACATATAAGAAGCATACTGAATTCTATTTGAAAGTCATAATGGAATTTATAAGAGCCACAAGAGTAAGAGGAAAGCCCAATGCAGGACGCATCAGAAAGAAAAATTGGCTTACAAGAATAGAATTTGTATCTAACCTTGAAAAGCCACCTCGTGAGTTTAAGAAACTAAGAAAAGCAATGTTAGAATATTGTAAAACTCATATTAAATAATGTATGTTTGTACTTTAATTTCCATTGCTTTACTTTGTTAAAGACATGCTTTTATACTCTTTCTTTGTAAAGACTTATTATTATTACATGCCTTGTATGCAAGAGAAACATGCTTCATTTTAATTCTTTATATGTTATGATTCATGTATATTTTTTTATAAGTGGGAGTTTTTTTTTAGATGATGAGTATTCTGAAAAACAATATTTAATAAGAAAAGTACTTATATTAATTTTGATAGAGAATAATGGCGTTGCTAGTGCTTGTGTGATGGGAGGTACAAATATATTCTCCTGATCATGGGTCTAGTGATATTATTATTTTCCGATCAAAAATTAATAAAAGTACATGACATTGTATACTTTACATGTGCTATATATATGTAAATTCATTTAAATATTCTATGGTTCAATAAATTAATGTGGGAAAGGTTTGTCACAGAACTGATATTGAACAATGGCATTAAAGAATATTATTGCTGAATTAAATAAGGGAAAAAACTCAACGGGGACAACTGGGATATTTGGCACCGAAAGGTCCAATATATTCTAGAAGAACAGGATGCTATTGAGCCATTAACAATGGCCATGGTAGAACCTGAGGCTGGCAATACGGCCCAGCACAGGAGAGACCAGGAAGCTTACCACTCCTAGAAAAAGAAGAATAGCATTGCAAGAATCACTCTATTGAGTGCAATGGCTGATGACTTAATGTGTGAGTTTGAGACACACAGAACGGCACAGGCAATGTGGATTGCCTTAAAGGATAAGTTTGGAGGAGTGTCAACGACTAAGCTTAGAAGGTTAACTATTAAATTTGATACTTATAAGCTAAAACCAAATAATCCTATGAGGCAACATCTAAGAGAGATGTCCACAATGATCCGTGAACTGAAGGAAGTCGGACATAATCTATCTAACGAACAGCAAGTGCAGGCTGTCATCAGATCGCTCCCTGCCAGTTGAGAGCACATGAAAGTTAATCTGACCCATAATAAAAATATCATTACTTTCAGTGATATAGCTAAGCATTTGGAGCTAGAGGATGAACGTCTGGAGGCTTATAAAGCCACTGGACAAGCCTATTTGATCGAAGGTACTGGTCCTTCCCAATCAAAGCCTGAATCCTGGTAAAAATGGGAAGAGATGCGGTCCTCCACCCAAGAAGGGCAAGCAACAGTTCAAGAAGAAGGGAAAGAAAGGAGGCAAGAAAAAGCTAGACCTAAAGAAGGTCAAATGCTTTGCCTGCCAGAAAATGGGACATTTCGCACGTGACTGTTCTAAACAGGCTGAGAGCGAAAAGGTAACAGTGAATTATGTGAATTCACATGTCTCATTTGTTTCTAGCACTGTTTTTCTGACAGAACATATTTCTTTTTCTTGGATTATTGACTCAGACTCCACAGACCACGTAAGTCGAGATCGAGGATCTTTCGTGGAATACCGCCGGTTGCCATATCAAAGCAAGTGGCTTTTCGTTGGCAATAATGTAAGGATCGAGGTTCGAGGCATTGGCACTTGCAAACTAGTTTGGCGTAGTGGAAAAACCTTGATACTGCATGATGTACTTCATGCTCCTGACATCCGACGGAATTTAATTTCTGTAATTTGCTTACTAGACTTTGGGTTTAATGTAAACTTTCATGATAAAGTTGCAGACATTTGTAGCAACTCAATATTTTATGGTTCAGCTTTTCAGTTTCAAAGCTTCTTTATTTTGGATCTTGCTAATGATTTTAATGTTCATGATTGCTTTGCTATTACTTCAAATAATCCTGATATGAATATTTGGCATGCTAGACTATGACATATTAATCAAAATAGAATGATTAAACTGGCTAAAGAAGGCTTGTTGGGGGTGATCCCTAACATGAATATGTCATTATGCGAAAGCTGTCTAGCTGGCAAGGCTACCAGGAAACCATTCGGTAAGGGAATACGAGCTGAAAACCCATTGCAATTAATCTATTCTGACATTTGTGGTCCAATGAGTGTGAGGGTAAGACACGGAGCTTGGTATTTCATTACCTTTATTGATAATTTTTCACGATATGGTCATGTCTATTTGATTTCACATAAGTCTGAGGCACTAGAGTGCTTTAGACGATACATGAATGAAGTAGAGAATCAAATGGAAAATAGAATCAAGGCATTACGCACTGATCGAGGTCGTGAATACCTTTCAGATCAATTCAAACAGCTCTGTGAAGAAAAAGGGATTATTAGGCAACTAACTATCCCTGGCACACCTCAACAAAATGGGGTTGATGAAAGAAGAAATAGAACTCTTCTAGACATGGTTAGGTCTATGATGGCCCAGGCAAATGTTCTAATTTCACATTGGGGTGATGCTTTATTAACGGCAACTTTCATACTTAACCGTGTGCCCTCAAAATCAGTCACTTCCACACCCTACGAGTTATGGACTAAACGTCAGCCAGATCTAACCATCCTTAGACCTTGGGGCTCGGCGGCATACATCCATGACAATTCTCATAGACATGGGAAACTGGGTCATAGAGGGAAGAAATATATTTTTATAAGGTACTCTGAACCCTCAAAAGGATATGTATTCATAAGTGAAATTGAAGATGGAACAGTTACTGAAATAGAATCAAGAGATGCTGTATTTATTGAGACGGAGTTTCCCAGTAGGGGAGATGTTGACCGCACTGTATCTCTTTATGAGACTCAGGAGCAGGATAGTGCAGAACAAATTGACAAACCAGAATCGTCTAGGCATGTCAATCTGAGTGGGAGCCAAGAACGGTCAACACAAAGACCGAAACAAATGAGAAAAGATAAGCAAATTGCTCCTACCAGAAAGAGTAACAGGGAAAGTGTTCCAAAGAGACGCTTCCAAATAGAAGGAGAAGTACTCTTAGTTACTCCAGAAGGGGATGATGAATCCCGCACTGTTGATGAGGCCTTAGCAAGTCCTGCAAAGGAGGAATGGAAGAAAGCAATGAAAGAGAAAATGGACTTAATGATGAAAAATCAAGTTTGAAAATTGGTTGATATGCCAAATGGGCGTAAAGCCATTGGGAACAAATGGGTTCTCAAAATCAAAAGAAAGGTAGACGGATCAATTGACAAATTCAAAACTCGATTGGTTGCAAAGGGATATACACAACAGGAAGGTATAGATTATGAGGATACTTTTTCACCTGTTGTGCGTTTCAATTCAATAAGACTTATTCTGGCAATAGTAAACAGTTTAAACTTAGAGTTACATCATATGGATGTAAAAACCGCATTCCTGAATGGTGATCTGGATGAAGAAATTTATATGGAACAACCAATAGGTTTCATTGAAAAAGGTTTTGAACACAAGAAGTGTAAACTCAAAAGATCCATTTATGGATTAAAACAGTCATCCAGACAGTGGTACTTGAGGTTTCATAAGGCAATTACCTCATATAAATTCCAGATGATAGAGGAAGACCATTGTGTCTACGTTAAGTGGTTTAAGGGTAACTTTGTGATATTATCCTTATACGTAGACGATATACTATTAGCTGGAAATAGTCTTGACTCTGTGATAGCTATTAAAGAATGGCTTTCATCAAATTTTGAGATGAAAGACATGGGTGAAGCGGAATACATACTTGGAGTCAAGATTCAAAGGAATCGTTCCAAGAGAATCCTCACTCTTTCACAAGAGAATTATATCAATAAGATACTTGAGCGATTCAATATGAGTGAATGCAAACCCATGGATATCCCTGTGGCCACTGGAGTGGCCATAAATTCTGACATGTGTCCCAAAACTGAATCAGATAAAAAGCAAATGGAAAGAGTTCCATATGCAAGTGTCGTTGGTAGCCTGATGTATGCAATGATGTGTACAAGACCAGATATTTGTTATGCCATAGGGCTGGTTAGTAGATTCCAGTCCAACCCTGGTGAGAAACACTGGAAGAAAAGGATCTTGAGATACTTAAAGGGCACAGCTGACTATGCATTGTGTTATCAAGGAAGCGATCTACGCCTAATCGGATATTCCGATGCTGATGTAGGCGGTGATGAAGAAGAACGAAGATCGACTTCAGGATACACCTTCTTGCTTAACAACGGCGCCATATGTTGGAGTAGTAAGAAGCAAACGTGCTTTGCTTTACACTCAATAGAAGCTGAGTTTGTGGCATGCACTGCAGCAGTGCAAGAGGCTGTTTGGCTAAAGAGATTTATCGAGCACCTAGGATTTGGGAACAAGAGTACCAATCCGGTGTTGATACACTGTGACAATACTGCAGCTATAGCCTACACTAAAGACCCTAAGTATCACAGTAAGACCAAACACATTGATATAAAATATAACTTTGTGAGAGATTATATAGCACAGAAAATTATAACTGTACAATACATTTCAACCAAGTGTATGATTGCAGATCCCCTAACCAAGCCAATAGGCAAAGAAACATTTGAGAAACATGTAAAAGCCATTGGCATGTTAAAAATGTAAAGTTACAGACTGTATGTAATACTTTTATTTTTATTAATGACATCATGTCATTTATTATTACTTATATGTCTGGGTAAAAGTATGCAATGTCTAGTATGTCGTACAGGTTAAAAGAGGTAGCTCTCTCACACGAGCAACCGCCTTTGATGCTATAGAAGCGTTCAAAGATGAGACATGTGTTCACCAGTAAAACAGCAAGAGTGCTGATATGGTAGAGAAGAAACACAATAAGTGTTGCCTTGGCTTAAAAGTGCAGTGAGTCGAGATGAGATCCATGAGTAAGGGTATGGATCGAACAATGGATACCCACATCCATAAAACCTGTTACCAGATAACAAATTCTTCAAAATTGATGTCATATTATGTGAATATAATTGAAGAGTTTGGGTTTAGATACTGTGAGTGTCTAGACTTAAGTCTGTATGGTGTGATTGATAGAATCAAAATGACGTACACTCTTTAAGGATAAGAGGAACACCGTAACATGTGATTCATACCACATGTGTTAAAGAACCGCAAATGGAAAGCAAATGAATCAATCCCTGTTTCATTGTTGTGTGAGTTTCAGAAAGGTATAATCCTTTCATTAATGTCCTTTAACTTTGACAATATTATGAAGGTATGTTTCAGTGATTGCTACTTTGGTATATGTCCTGTGGTCAAATTATATATGAACCAAAGGTATTATGCTAGGAAAGCGGTTGATTCATATCAAAATGATATATGGGCGAAAGAAAGATTGCCAGAATATACATATCCATGCTAGTGTCTTTGACCGGTCCCTTGTGATATTATTTTGTTAATTTCATAAGTGTGGATACTATGCATAAGTGGAGGCCATCTGAGTTATATACTGACTCAAGAGGGATTAGATTAGCCATGAGAAAAGTGTATATGGGAAAATCTAGGACATTCAAGGCACTATACTTTATTTGATCGAGCTGCACTAAAGGGTTGCTTTGTGCTGGTCTCTGTGAAGGGGATTTCTAGTACAAACGCCCGAAAGGAGACGTCATGCCTACGCGGTCACGGCAAAGCACCTAGTATGAAAGAAGAAAGAAAATGAGATTTGAGCCATAATATCTAATCCATCATGTGTGAGTGGGAGATGTAAGGAAACGGACGATCCACCCATGGTGGATCAAACCCGACCGATGGGAAACAGAGAGCCGTGTACATGAGAACCGAGGGAAAGTTTGAATTTCAAATGAGGGAGTTAGATACGGTTATCTAACCCCCTCCCCACAGGTTATATATATGTGCATACATGGACAGAAATGATGTTGGTTGAAGAACAATAATTCTCTGTTTTTGACGCTCTGTTTTCATTATTCCTCAAGGTGCATTTGCCGTGAAAACTAACCAGAGTCCATACAGAGTGCTCCAGTTACGTGTGGGTATCTAGTGTATCGAGAAAACGATTCCAGGTACGCCCGAAATCCTTCATATATAATCAATTATGTTATATAAAAAAAGGTTAGTACACACCGGACCACAATATACAAGAAAGTCCACATTCGTGACAGTAACCATGCAAATTAAAAACATCTACGTCCTACAAAGCATGCAGACTAAAGGCCACCTCCATTAGTTTGAGAAGTAAAAGCATGCAACAATCAACTTCTAACCTCTCTTAAAGTGTTAGATTGTTGAATCTAAGAATTAGTTAAAAGAGGCCTAATCTTAGGTTAAAAGAAGAGTCAAATCTTCACAAAAGAGAGGGGAGTTTCCCAAGAATTTTGAGTTAGTTATCACCCACAAATAAAGGTAGATTAATATGTATATCTAAGTAGATTACAATGATTATATAAGAGTATATTGCTCTTCTATAAATAATATAATTATTTATATTTCTTCTTTATATTTCTATTAATTAATCAAGCTAACATAAAGGCAAAGAGACATGGAGTGGGAGCCCACATTCATATAACAAAGTCTGAACAATAAACAAGCAGAAACAAGCAACATCCACTGAAACTTGATGAGTAACAAAAACTTGATGGCTAACACATTTAAGCCGAACGTGAAGCTAGCTAAAGCTAGTTTATGTGTAAAGCTGAGTGTTTTTTTACATTAATACCAAGATAATATGCATATAATATTATATATATATACACTGTATATCTGTGTGCTTGCGAGTATTATATAATAAAACAATCCAACTCATTCATCAGAGTTAAAACTTGATTGCATATACTTCATTTTTTAACAATAATACCGGAATCATAGAGATGATATTATTGTCTGTATATTTATATATATGAGCTTATTGAATTCGCTGTTTCTGAGTAATACATAATAGGGGTGTGCATTGGTAGGGCTAGACAGGGCAGCTCTCCTGCCCGGTGCCCTGCCCGAAAAAATCATGGGCTGCATTTTGCAGCCCGATACCCAGCCCTACCCGGTAAAAGACCTAACCAATTCGGGCTGGGCATATGCGGGCTGGGCATGCCCAAATAGTGATGTTCTGCTCATATTGTAAGAAAAAAATCTGCCATTATGAACTTATAAAATAATATCATATTTATATTTTCAAGAGTTAAATAATATATATATAATTCACTAAGAATAATGTAACAAAAAGATAATAATTAAAGTTTCAAAGTCTATTACATATATAAAAAAGAAATATTAAAATATGTAGAGGTCGATATTTATAGCGTTATTGTAACACAAAAAATCGAATACTTGGCAAGTAAAGCAAATGAGCAACTTCGGTATCTACATAAATATAAAATTTATATTTAATATTTTAAAAATGAGCAAGGAGAGTTATCAGCTAAAGTGAAAAGTGTAAAATTATAAATAAAATAAGTTAAGAAAAAAAATTAAAAAAATAATAAATATATATATATATATGGCCGGGCCAAATGGGCAGGGCAGCATACCCTGCCCAGTGCCCAGCCCGGCCCGATAATTGGCCCGGCCCAAATATATTTTGGGCACCTTTTTTAGGGTTGGGCTAGGTGATTTTTTTGCGGGCTCGGGCGGACGGACCGGGCTATGGGTATTGTGAACACCCCTAATACACAGAAGATTTAGGTCTTCCCATTTATTGTCAGTTCTTTTTCAAAAAGACAAATATAAAATATACATATATGTGGTATTCATTGTGGCTAAAAAAATTAGAATGATAATTCAAATGCAACTCATCCTTTAAGCGGAAAGAATTGGACTTTCATTTTTCAATATAATCAAATAAGCGCAACAGATCGATGGTAATCATACCCTTCACCTAATGTCAATATAATCATTTTAACCACTGATGCTTAAACTGTTAATTAATATGTCAAAATACTACACATTCCTAATACTAATTCCTCAGATAGCAAGCAGCAGAAGGATATTTGATATCACATCTGATGCAATTTTTTTAAAAACTTAGGCATTTATTCAATAATATCACATTTCATAAAATGAAACTTGTTCTGCGATTTATTAAAACGTAAGAGTAGCGGTATCTCTTACGATACTTTGCAAAGGAATGCCGGTGTGAGATGAAGGAATATGCCAGTGTTTGGAAAAACAGAAGAACATGTAATAACCAACACAGGAATAAAAGAACATGTACTTTTCTTAGCTTATATATATGCAATTTCATATTTTTATTACAAGAAGTGATAATTAAGTTCCTGCAATTTTTTCAGCTCTCTGAAATGCTCAGATGATGCGGATGAATTAATTAGGAAGGAAGCCACGCTGTTGTATGTATATTAATGTGGGGAGAGTCCCACATCGGAAAAATCATAAAATGGAGGGAGGAAGAGAGAGTATAAAAGGAAGGGAAGGGGCAAAGTTGCAACATACTTACCTGGACGGGGTCAATGGGTGATCATAAAGGCCCATGGCCTAGGCCTGTGACCTTCATTGCACTTAGGAGGGGTGCAGGCCTAAGGTCTACCTAAAAGGTGGAGCCTACGTCATAATTTGTGATAGTGGGGGCCAGCGTTCGCGCGGCCTCTCCCCAAGTCGAAGCCCAACGTTGTTTAAAGGATTTTAAGCGATGATCTTGTTTAAACATGATATTTGGATTTATATGAATGTGTGGCCTTAGTGTGTTCAGTGCATTTTGCTATTATTGTGAAGTGCATAAATAGCTAGTGTACTTGTACAGCGTTTCATCTCTTTTTCAACTGTTACTAATTACCATTGCATATGTGCCTTTAGTGGACTTTAAGTTCCCATCACCTCAATAAAATAAAATTCCTTCCTACTCTCTCTCTCTCTCTCTCTCTCTATTGTTAATCTGTGAGATATTGATTTGACTCGTGTAAAATATTGATATTCCTGTCAAGCTCTAAATTTGAATACCCAATTTATCATCTTTTACACGTCCCCAAGGTAAAAAAAAATAAAAATGCACATGTCCTTTGCCATTTTTTTAATCTATCATGAACCACTAATAATTTCTTTGAAATTTAGGGCCGAAAAATCTGTTTAGTTTTCCTATTAATATTATGTGCTAATAAAATAATATTTCTTGAATAAGAATAATATATTATTTAATTTTATCTTATAAAATAATATTTTATAAAATATCATTTGATATATAATATTTAAGAAGATATATATTATATAGTCAATAATACGTATATAATACTCCGGTAAAGGAGAATTATGTAATTATTAATCTATAAAAATAAATAAATTTATGAAACGATCCAAAGGAAATTATTTTAAACAAATGGAAGAGACCAGGACTTTGGAGACATCCATACAATCCTAGGTTAATTTGTTATAAGAAATTAAGGTGGTTGGATTAGAATTTCTAAAAATGAAAAACAAATAAATATTTTTTTCCAAAAAATTACACTATTGTTAGGGTTTATTAGGTTGAAATTGAGCTTAGATTAAAATGATTGTCAATGAGCCTTGATTCAAATGACATGCTATTACAGCAAGCATCCATGTCTTAGTTTTGATTAAAAAATATCATAAATAGTACCCATCGTTCGTAGATTAAACTAATAAATAAGTGAGATATATGATTATTTAGAGTGTGTTTAATATCTGAGGAGTACCACTTTTGTTACGGTTTCAGTTACGGTGTTTGGAGAGACATCCTAACTCTTTGGTACTTAAATTTATGCCTGAGGGTAATAAACGGCTCGCTCTGCCCGACATTGGTATCGCCTAAGATGAAGGGAGATTTCGCCTTTAAATTATAGGTAAGCCCAACCTTTTTTTAAAAATTTCTTGTACCAATAAAAAATATATATTTGGATAAGTTTAGATCGTGGGTAAATAGAATTAGATAAAAGATATATTTGGATAAGAGTTTAAAAAATAGTTTATGAAAAAATAGTTTTTTGACAGATTTTAGAAAATGAATTTTAGAACAGAATTTATAGAAAAAAATAATTATAAATAAATAAGTGTTTAAATAATTATTATCAAAATGACTTTTGTAATTGAAAAATTAATAGAAAGTCATGAATTTATTAAAAATATGAGAGATGAGAGAGGGTGAAAAAAAAAAGAGGAGAGAGGATAGATGAGAGATAGTGTATAAAAAAATAAAAGTAAAATAGTAATTGAATAATTTATAAACCTTTACTGTTCTAGAAGTTAGTTTCAATAATTTATCTAAAATTATTATTATAAATCATAATTTAGTCCAAAAATATTTTTAAATAAATATAGTTATTTATTTAAAAAAATTAAACTAAAATTTAAGTTAAAATTCCTTTTAAAATCTTAATTTAGGTTCCACAATCAGACACAGAATCAATGGCTCCACCACACTTCCACGGGTCTTTAAAAAACTACCATTTTGAGAGTCTGTATTGGATAGAATGATTCATGAAATTTATAATTAGGTTCTCTGAATTTTGAGAAATCATGAACATTCACTAAATCTGATAATATTTATAACAACTACGTAGTTTTTCAATTATCAACAATATCAAAGAAAATCTAATTCATTTAAATACTACCAAATCCATAATTCACTCACTACTATATATTTAAGATGAGCTGGAGAGAAATAATATTGCAACAAGCAAAGCCCCGGCAACTGTCTTGGTACATACATATCTTCATAAATTCTCACTTCTCAGAACAAAGGCATCATGGGGAAAATTTCTTCGATATCAACTCTCTTTCTTGTTCTTCTTGCCACATCTGCATTTTACGGTAAATATCAGTTCCTCTTGGAGATACTAAACATACTATTGTATAGATTTTGAGCATCTTCTGTGACTTATTATTAGCTTGTGTATAATCCAAATTGTTCTTCCCTTTATTGATATATTGGTTGTTTATGCTATGGAAGCGCAGGGATTTCAGAGGGGCAACATGCATGCCATGCCGTTCAAATAAAGATTGCATTCCGGTATCAGTATGTGACATGGGAGCACCTGTGCGTCTAGGGGGAATGTGCTTTTGCACTGGAAACAAGAACACACACAAGGCACCAATAATTAATACGAATGCAGAGCTCTCTCGTATATCTATTATACACATCATGTTCTACTACTTCACTTTGATTACCTAATGAATAAAAAATAATTGCTCCTTTAACTTTTGATCTCAATATCTTATCACTGTTCCATTTTATGACTGAGTGAATTACTTCATATTCCTCATCCACTGCACTTCCAGCATGTTTCATAGACAGATCAAGAAAAATTTAAATTTTATTAAATATGCTATAAAATTTAATAATTTTTTAACTTTACTCTTATTTAATATGTATTATATCCCATATAAATAAAGTCAATATAATAATAAATAAATGGAAAAATAATATATTCATATTGGAAAAAAATTATTTTAACCTTAATAAAACTTATCTCTCTTCTATAAATAGGACCAGAGGAGTATCAACTTTATAGACATATTATGTTACCAACAATAGATCCCAATGGAAAGTGCTTTGTTTGCTAAAGCATAATGTTTGGAGTTTGAATATATGTGAACGCAAAAAACCTTAAGAGAGTTACTTCTAATTTAGCTTAATAATACCTAAATTTGACCCAGATAGATAACTATACTAAAACAATTAAGCATATTCTCTTCCATGTACTCATATTAAAATGGAATTTAAATATATATTGTATTATTTCAGTCCAATTATTTTTGTTATTTTATTATATATGTTATACTACTGCTACATTTTATCTTGTACAAGAATATTTCATAAAATATCAATTTCATATGATATTTAAACCATAGTAATGAGTATTGAATGAATATTGAACCTTGTGCAAACCATTTAAGGCATTACTTCTCTTGTGCGGTTTTTCAATTATGGAGATTGACTGCATTAAATGCTATTATTTATTTCTAAATAAGAAAATATAGTATAAGAGTATTATATAAGATGAGCTGAACCAATTTTGCAAGAAGCACACACAAGTAGTTCTCGTGGCATATATTTTCCATAAATCCGCAGAAGAAAGGAATCATGGAGAAAGTTGATTTCATATCAACTCTGTTTCTCGTTCTTCTTGCCACTTCTACATTATACGGTAAGTTCACAATCTCTTGGTCATACTAAACTAAACACATTATATTGATAATGATTTATATGTAACTTGATTAAACTTGTATGAGAAAATTGATGTGCACATGTTTTGTTTAAAATGATTGTGATGGTCGAAGGCATTTCAAGAGGGCAGGAATGCAGTAGTGATGGGGATTGCTCTTGGGAGATCAAATGCCCAGGAGGAGCTGTGTGTGAGGGTGGGAAATGCATTTGTTATGGGAATTTAGCTCAAAAATGCACAAAGGGCAGTGTCAGATCCTGCAACCAAGGGCCGTGTGCTTGTATTCCACATGCCTAAAGTTGAATCCAAGTTCAACAACTATTATGTATCTGTGCTCTACCTCCCTTTGGTTCCAAAACCATGAATGTAATAAAATTACTGGCTTTTATCTTTTGATCTTTATATATATATATCACAATTCAATTTTGTTATTTGTAAATATAAATATAAAAATTTGACTCGTGAATAACGTAACTCGACTTGTAAATATAAAAGTTTAATTTATAAATATTACCTTTTTAATATTTAAATTTTAAAACTACTAAAATAAATGTGTTTTACTATTGACCAGTCACCAACGCCCAGTTACTAACCAACTTGAGACTGGTCAACATTAACCGCTAACAATTCAATGTCCAGTCAAACATTAGGGGCACTAAGGTCATTTCATATGTTTTTCTAAATTATTCTCAAATCTCTTGGGACCTACCTCTTAATAATAACTGAAATTTCTGGAGCTTATTTGTATTTAATATTCTTAGTTGGAACTCAGAAATTTTCATTTACAAAATATAAAATTTTTATAAAAATCCTTGCGAAGTCTTGAAAGTAGCCTTACAATTCTCTGGTCCTCAAGCTTTTGAAATGAAGGGGGAACCTCTATACTTCCTTTCTCTTTAGTACTAACCAACAAACATGCATCATCAACAACAATAATCATGAAAACGACAACCGAATTTATCTACCAGATGGATTTCGGCTCCCTGCATTAACAAACATGCATCAACGTCAAGGAAGAGAAAACCAACACTTTATTGTAGTTTGTATGTTTTACGAGTGAATTTCAAGTGGCGACAGTAATGGGTTCACAGCCGTCATGAACACAGGCCAAGACATCCCTATAGTCCCTTGAGATTGTGAAGGAATCATGCACCTTCCCATCACTGCTCTTCTTATACTCAAACATAAGAGACGAGTGATTCAACGCTGTCAATTTCACAAAACCAAAGTCTGAGTCTCTGAAAATACTCCAACCAGTCTCAACTGCTCCAAACCCCGACAAGTGGCTTCCTCCACCACCCACCACCACATGGATTGTTCCGTTCACTGTGCCTGAATAGTGATGCTTCTCTGAATTAACGCACTGACTCTGCATTACATACATTAACCAACCCAAAAATCAGCATCTGAAACAAGTAGCTTTGAAAAATATCAATAAAGCACTGAATCCATATTGGATCCTACCACCTGTAACACTCATTTTAGTGCGTTTTCGTTGACTTCTTGTATTCATATGTGTGAATTTTAAACAGTGTTGTATTTATGGTGTGTTGGGTCAAAAGAAAGTCCCACGTCGAAAAAGCACTTCATTTAAGGTGTGGGTTACTGCGTGTATGCTAGGAAAAGTCCCACATCGCTTGTTCTCTAGAGAGTTCAAGTGCTGTCACCTATAAATAGTATTTTTGGGGAGTTGCTCTACTCTTGTCTAGTGAAATAAATTTTTTAGGACAGTGCTTTCTTTGAGTATGATTAGAATCACCAACCCTGTGATCCTTTCTGTTCCATATAACACCAAATACAGTTGGAGAGATTGACATGAAGAGAACCATCTCAACTTAATTCACCATTTGCATGTCATTTCCTCTTCAACTCCACTAAATGAACAAGAATAGAAAAATGCGCCAGAGAACCTAAATATAATGTATTAATTTTCAAGTTATATTGTGAATGCATGCAAAATAGGAGAGACAAGAAACTCTGTTATCTAGGGGTACCTGATAAATGGGGCAAGTTCTTTCATAGTTGTGGATGTGACCATAAAATGCAATGTCTACTTTATATTTCTGCCAGAGCTTTTGTAAGCTATCTCTTCCCATAGGTTCCCCAGAAATACCTTGGTCCATATAAGAAGATGAATAGCCAAGAACACGATGAGCTGCAAAAATCAACCATGGCTGTTTCTGTCTGTCTGCTGATGCAAGGCAATTCTCAATGAACTTGTACTGAGCACTGCCCTCCCTCCAATCATGTTCACTGTCTGCTATACAGAAGTGGAACATTCCAAAATCTGTCCCATACCTACAAAAATCAATCCATAGTATTCAGCTAAAACAATTCTTTGTCACTCTTTCTTAGTATATTGAAAACTCTGTCGTTGAAAATAAATTAAACATTCTTGTTTTCTTCTTGAAGAAATGATATTCCCAGAATCATGTCTAATGATTACCAGAATTTAGCTCGGTTTCCAGCTGGAACATAAAACATGGTCTCAGCTAGAACACCACATTCTCCACCAGAATCATTTGTGTCATAAAAGGAACCAGTCCCAGGAACATCACGTTCATGATTGCCACTGTAACAAGTACTCCAAGTAAGTGTGTGAAGTACTCCAAAAACACAGTATTGCATGCAAAGTAATTAACTAAACACACCTTGCAATCATATAAGGCACTCTTGATGCTATGGGTTCAACTTGTGAAGTAAATTGGTCCCACTGTGAGATATATCCGTTAGCATAAGTGAGGTCTCCAATGTGGAAAACTATATCAATGTTGTCTAAGTCTTTGATGAGTTGATCTGTGGTATTCAGAGAACCTGGCTGATAATTATTATACTCATTGGACCCATCACGCTCAGCCTGAAACATTTTTGTTGAGTGAATATAAATTAAGAACACTACAAATTAACTAATACCTTTTGCAAAAAGCATCTTGTGATATGGAAGGAAGTTCACTTGAAACATGTAAGAAATTACAATTATTGTTACCTTTCCCATGTCACCAAATATTATAACACGTTGCAATGAGTCCTGTCCTGGAGATGGTGATGATTTGAACTGGAATGTTTTACTACTCCAGATATATGAACCATTAAATAATCTATGGCCTAACTTGTAAGTGTACCTGAAATGACAAGAATTAATCATCAGATTTTTCAAAAGTTGGTAATTTTTTATGCCCTTTTGGTTTATGCATAAAATCAAATGGTTAATGTGCATACAATGAGTTAGGCCATAAATCTTTCAAGAAACTGGAATGGAAAAAACCAGGATCACGCCATCCAACAGTTCGTGCTGGTGGACCTGCGCATGCACAAGAACAATTGGTTATTTACCATGATGTTGTTAGTAGGTTGTGTGGATAGTTCTCCCATTTTCAATGCGAATTGGAGAAAATTTAACTCCATGTTTTAGGTCTTGTTTGGTAGCCTATGAGAAAAGACAAAGGCGAAAATGATTTCATGGCCAAAAAAATAATTGTTTGGCGTGTGTAGTGCTTGGATTCTCTTCTGATTTTCCTCTTCAGTATTTTCCCTGTGCTAATGAAGTCCTAGGATTTTGTAAAAACAGTTCAAAATTTCAGACAATAACACAAAGTAGTACTCATTCTAATCCTAATTATAAGAACTAATTTTTTTAATAGATCTAAGAAGTCAAATAAATTAGTTAATTATGATCAAATTCAACCCTTCAAGATGAATTCAAATTATATACTCTTCAATCTACCCAAATTAATCAATTAACTCTTATATTAGTTATAATTAATTTATTTTACTTCATAGATCTATTAAAAAAATTAACTGGCTCTTATAGTTATGACTCAAGATAATAGTATTTTGTATTATTCACTATCATCTATATAAGACTAAAGATAAATGATTGGATAAAATCTTAGTCCATATGTGACTTAGTTTCTTTTTAGATGGACTAGAGTCCAGGCGAAGAGATAAAGAGAGGGGTTTGTGAGTCCCAACTAACATATGGGGTATACCATTTTTTTTTTTCCTCCATTACCTTGTAATACAGGTTGGGATCCGCCGACTTACCTAAAAATAGTGGGGTCATGTTGGCTGAATGCCCAATCACATTCAATCTGCGAGTTGACCTCTATTCTCGACTCTACCTAAATCATCCTTCTACCCTTGAAGAATCCTCTCTTTTCATTATCTATAGAAAGTTTGAGGATTTCCCTAATTTAAGGATTTAAAGTGACGATCATTTAGAGAAAATTTTGACTGTTTTGTTAATTTGAACAATCCAAATCCATGTGGAAAACCCTGGTAAACAACACATACCACACATACTGCCTCTATTAAAAGTCAAGGTTGAAGCTGGTGATTGTGTTTGTGACGCTCCCTTAATTCCCCACTCCACAAAAGGCACAGCTTCGTCAATGTTATAGCCGCTTGTCCACGTCACTGTCATCTACAATTGGTATGCATCTTTATTATCAGAAACCCAGATTAACGAACACGCTTAGTTCCTGAATAAAAAATCTAAGAGAGCCACATAACTAATCAAAATAACATCTCTTGAAGAATAGTTTAACATAATGATATACCCTTCCCGTGATTAATAAATGACCTAATTTAGTATATTTATTAATATTTTTTAAATTGCTCATATTCATGCTCTTTCAAATAAGAGAGGAAGAGAGTAAAGGAAGAAGATTGAGATATTTTAGAAAAAAATGTGTCATATTTACTATTAAGTAAATGAGGATTATTATTGATAGGCAGAAACTTACTTCGTCCCAAGCTTTACCCTGAGAAAGGCGTGGATAGAGTGGAGCCTTTGGATTCACAAAGCTGATTGTATTAGAAATTGCCACCAATTTTGGCTGCATTATTTATCACGCACACTTTTCATTGATATCTTCAAAATATTAAAAAGGTTTTGTGAAGTAAACGAAGGAATATATGGCACAAAACAGAGGCACACACATTTGACAATCCTCCTGAGAATAATGCAAATGAGAAATCTGATCTCTGATTTATCAGCAGAAATCTCAGAGATGCTTGGCCTCTCTTGGTGTAGTCCTCGTCGGATTCGTTGGCAAACCTATACTGCAAAATTGTGAATCAACAGAGAAACAAGTTTGAGTTTTCACTTTTCAAGTAGTTGAACTGTCTCAGTTTGAAGTATCAAATCAAAACGACGACGTAGTAACCTTTATGGGAGCAGAGCATATGAAGGGTGCCACTTGTCTTGAGTTTTCAGACTTGTCATCCTCTGGACAAATCGATGAGCTAACCATTGCCCAGAGAATAAACCCATTAAATTCTCAAAAGAAAAACATTAGATAATTTCAAATAATATTTATATGAATCAATTAAATTTTTTATATTAATTAAAGAAATAAAATAAATTAGTTAATTATAATTAATATTAAAATTAATTAACTAATTTTATTAGATTAAATAATATAATATGAATTTATTTAAGGAATTAAATTATATTATAATTCACTCATTTGTTTTATTTTTTTAATTTATATAAAAGAATTACCTCACTATGACACAAGAAGTACAGTAAAAGAGATGAAGAATGTTATACTAATAAAAAAGGACAGAGATTACTTGAAATTTGCAGGAGAAAAAACAGCAACCCAGTCATCTTCACCGGGAGTGGGACTGTGAAGTTCCACGGTAACCCACTCAGAATCCTTCCCCTGCAACAACACAGAAACTTGCATCATCATTATCATCTCCTTCATCAATTTTCAGATGAAGCTTTAATGGTAAAAATGGAGGAGTGACCTTGAGGCCTAGAAGAAGAGGAAGGGCTTTAATGGAGGCATTAGGGTGAAGCTCATAAGTGGCTCTGCGAATAGCAATCTTGGACAGAGGCTGCACTCCATGACCAGTGGGATAAGCTGATGCCAAACAAGCTGACAAGAAAATTATCAATGCAATTTTCAAGCAACTCATTATCAGTGCACTGTGAAATATCAAAGTTCAGCAAGTTTTAGCATTTGACTTTAAAGTTGAAGCCATTTGTAATATGGTCAGTGTACGAATATTTATAGATATATGAAGTCCATTTAGTTGTTCAAAGCTTCTGAATATATTATTATTAGAGATGCCTCAATTATTGAATCTGCCGTCTCTTTGGTTTGAATAATAATGCTTTGTTAGTCTTCGGCTGAAAATCACGTTCCCATTGAAGGTATTGAAAGATTATTATTTTATTATAATTTTAGTTATAATATTTAAGGAAATATTTTAATTTTTTTAATATTTAAATTTATATCTAGAAGTAATAGATGGCTTATCTTATTTAATATTGATATCGTTTAGAAAATAGAGAGATTCCATCTTATCTTTATTTTATATTATGAATGAGTGAATCTCATTTTTTTAAATTTTTATATAAAAAAAAATTGTGTGTTTTACTTTTCTATTCCTTTTTCTCGATGAGTAGGGTTTCACGTGTTTCTTCTCTCCACACAACAACAATGATTAATTAAGGGAAAGATACTCAATTTCTGTTCAAGTAAAATTAACATTTTGATTCTTATATTATGAAAACATTATGATGTATTACTGCTTCTAACTGAATTTCATAATACTATAATTTGACCAAATATTATTGAATTTCATATGAATGTATCTGCTCTCTCTCTCTCTCTCTATAATAAAGAGATTAGACTATCATGAGCAAAACCGATATATTCTATTATATTCTTAATATAAAAAATAATTAATTTTAATCAAATAAATTAATTATAATTTAATTTTTTTTAAAAAAATTATATTATATATTATTTAATCTATCTAAATTAATTAATTAACTCTTATATTAATTATAGTTAATTAATTTATTTTATTTTTTTAATATATTTAAAAAATTAATTAACTTTTATATTTGAAAAATATATATAATAATGGACCTTCTAGCAGCCATTGTGGCTAAATATATTATTCGCGTGGCTAAATATATTATTCGCATTCCCACGATGGGATGGTCTTCATTCAATGTTTGGCTGACTAATTAAGCAAATTTTATTGATAAAAACTTTTCTTTTCAATTATAAAAATTATTTAGTCAAAAAATTATATCCCTCTCTCTTTTAATATAAAATTTAATTAAAAATAATTTTATCTAAATATAAGATTTATTTTTTATATTTATTAATTTTTTTAAATTATTCTTATTGATATTTTTTTAACAACAATAAAAAAATAAGATAAAAATATTAAAAAATATAATCAAAATATTTTAAAAATATATATAATATTAATTAATTTAACTATTTTTTTAATCTAATTATATTAATTAAATATATTTTATATTAAATATCAGACGAATAGAAATAAAACTTCCCCGACTTTTGCAACACAAGCAAAAGAAAAAAAAACAATATAAGTTCTGACTAGTGTTATTCATAAATACATTTGTTCTACAGTTAAGTGCACAGTAATATAAATTGACATGAATGACCATATCAAATTATATTCATCAAATTATCGTAAACTTAATCTGTCAAAATTACCAAAATCGTTTTATATATATACGGGTGAGAATTTTTTTAAATGGCCAAATCATTTAGAGGAATTATAAAAAAAACAAAAACTTTATACTTGTCACTTTTATTATTTAAAAAGAAATTCAATAATCAAGTCCTAAATATTAAACCTGAGCTCTTTCCAAATCTAAATAGCTACGATTGATGACATGAGTACATAAGAAAAGCTTAAAGCAATGCTCATTATGACAATGAACAATGCGGCAGCTGATGTGATCAGTGTAAGCGTTCTGAAGAGACAACATTATTTCAGTCAACATTATGCAGGAACAAGGAATTGGCTTGTAGGATTTGTCTTTGAACTTCAATGATTTTAAGTTTCTCTGTCTGCTTCATTTTGTCTCAGAATGCTTAGAGATTGTTGGGGAAAGCAGCTTCTCCAACTCCACTAAACTGAAAAGCCATCAAGATAATATTAACTACTTAATCATCAGCTTCCATTATATAATAATGTTATAGATTGGATTTAACCAAGAAATGTTCTATGATGCTAACCGAAGAGAAAAGATCTACAAGTTGGCTTACATCTCATATCTGCGATACGCTTCGTTTCTTTTGGTAATGTACAAATCACTATCTTTGGGAATATTGTTTAAAGAACTACCTGCAACATCAGCAGAGGATTGATAACACATCAGAGTATAGATCTAATGGTAAGAAAGCTTAGCCACTTACAAGGTAGAGGACTCTACCTAATTACCCTGTACTTTTTCTTCAAAAATTAATCATAACAGAATTAAATTATCTATTTCCTAAAACACCTGTGTATTTCAAAAGATGTTCATTTTGAAGATAAGGCACACCCAGCAAGGGATTAGAGATATGATATCCAAAACTCAGAAGAATGGCTTATGCCAACAAAGGAACCAAAAATGAAAATGGAATTGAACTCAATCCTAAAACACACACAAGGAGGGAGAAAGAGAAAGCTGAGAAGGCTACTAGATGGAATGAGCTAAGGTATGATCACCACAAATAAGCAGGGCAGCTGCCCAAACTGCAATTATGAAATAAGAACCAAACTGATCATAACATTTATGGTTGTCTGCGTACTATTGTTTATCAGAGCTTTTCAATAATTTCATCCCCACCACACACCCCGCGCACCCCCGCACAACACCCCCCCCCCGGCCCCAAAAAAGAAAACCTTTCTATTCTCTACCCTTCCCTTAAAGATAAGGTGTCAGCATTTTTGTCCCACCAGATAAGTGACTCAAAGTGATAGGAGGCCTAAAGGTTCAATAGGATGGAATGTTAAAGAACATTCTTTACTAAGTTCTTGAATGAGAAGTTAAGACAAACATACATACATGGAACTGGGGCCGGGTGTTTCATTGGCACGTCTTTCTGAACCTTCAGTGAAGTATCCTTGTCAGGCTGATCTAAAACCTGTTCAAATAGGCAAGTATTAAAAGATACTCTCAATCTATAAGCAGATGTCCAGTTATCAACAATTTCACACCACAAATAATTGATAATAGTCATAACGTCAAAGATGAAATAATTTTAATGCTGGTGGGAAAGATATAAAGCAAAAACTATACCGAGTACTTTGTTTAAGATTGAATATAGACACCCATAGCATAAAAGTTCTCCACATGTTCATGGTACAGATTGAACTATAAATTCAAAGGCCCCAAAAAAGAAAAGCATAAGGGCTAGCAAAGATAAGGGGAAAACATTCGGTACCTTCTTCTTTTCCCTTCTCTTTAATATCTTTACATGGCATTTCTTGATATAGTGCATCAAATGATATCGAGAATGCCTTGAACACAACTTCTCTTGGACCTTAGGGTTTTCAGTTAGCCAATCAGAAATTTCTTTGGACTTAACCACTTCATCCTTATCCAAAGTTTCCAACCATGAATAAACTGGTATCCATTGATCCGTGCGCTGAAATCGAGCATGTGGAACATCAAGTTGATTTTCTTCCTTTTCCTGCCAAATTGAAAGACAAGAAAGTGTCAGGTGTTAATGCTTAATATGTACTTTTTTATCGTTTATATATTTATTCAAAGTTCCGCAAGGGCAACATGGTATGAAGAATTTTAAAAATGTATCATCAGCAAACAATGTAAAAGCCTACATTATTAAATGAAGCATAACTGAATAAGGTGCTTCAGGTAGGCATCACGTTTCCTAATATATTATTGTTGAAATAACCTAGTCTTACAAGAGAAACCATTCTTTAAAAAGTCAGATAATGTTTTTATATCCAAACAATCTTCCATTGCACGCATATAAACAAAACACACACACACACACACAAAAGGTCCCAATTTTTACAGACCATGCCTATATCCATGGACCTTGTTATCCACTTACTCTATTTTACGCACAGAAATAAGAAGAAAAACTCTAATTTGTGGGGCAAGACAAATGTGTCTTAAGTAAGTTATAATCTTCATATGTTATAATTTAACTCATAAATGCATAGCCTTAAACACAATCTCAGTTTATCACCATCAATAAAAAAGTTCTGCTACTAAATGGAAACCTTAAACTCCGGTTTTCCCATCTATCAAGCAACGGAACATTGATTATCAAAATTCTCATATCTAGTCTTCTGAACCTACAATTTCTACAAGTGGAACCAAGTTAAACATGCCTATTACTGAATACATTATTGCACATGACCTCCTAAAAACCTGTAACGTGTCAAATTATTCCAAGATTTGGAAGAGGAACCGGGAAATGACACAAAATGAAGGAATCCAAACAAATTGAACAGCAGTAACACCAGCCAGGGAAAGGGAGAAGAAATTTCACGAGGGTTATTCTTGTAGTCTCGAGAATCCTTCAACCTATTAATATTTTCAGGATAGAGCTCCCATCTGGCATCTAAGAAAAAGCTCCAGTTTAAAATGTAACGTTAATCACAGAATTAAAATTAATTGCACGTGTCACCCCACAAGCACACATGCGACAGAACCCACATTTAATATTTCTTACTCAATCACTCTCCATGGGCTAGTAACGTTTATTCTGGACTATCCTGGCTACAAAAATGACGGGGAACAGAACACGGTGGTAGCATAGTACTGAAGATCCGACAAAAAGAAAGATTCAAGCAAGCAAATAGATTGAAAATTTAATAAAGAGTGCAATTCGAAGTTCGAACCCCATACGGGGGACGGGAAGCAAGTAGAAAGCAGCACCTGAGGGGGAAATCTCATGCAATTCTGAATGGAAATGAGCCGGTGACAGAGATCAGAACGAGGCATGGATTTGAGGCCCTCGGGTAAAGAATCATGGTTGGAGTCGATCCAGGCTTCGACCTCTGCCATGGTGACTTCTTCAGCCTCAGGGAAAGAAGAAAGCCAAGCCCGAGCCATGGTTTCCCATTCTTCGCTTTGGTCAGTTTGGTTCGGATCGGAGTTTATGGGCTCGTCTGGGGTTCCCTCTGCCGCAGTGCTCGACATTTTGCTCTACGCTTCGACAAGAGCGTTTCAAAACAACCGCACACGGCATTTCGGGTTAAGCTAACAGAGTGGGCAAAGCCCAAGGCTTTATTTGGTTCAACTTAGTGGAGGGTAACTTAAATTAATTTTAAAAAAATAAAAAAAAATAAAAAAAAATTAATTAATAATGTATTTTATTTAATTTAAAAAAGAATGGGAGAAGAGTTAATTAAAAATTAATAAATATATCTTTATCTCTTTATTTAAATTTATTTATTTTTTATTTATAATATTCATATTAAAATTATTATTTTTTTAATTTATAAATCTTAAAATTTTTTATCTCATTTATATATATATAATAAAATTAAAAATTAAAAAATATGAGAAAATTTTAATATTATTTTTTATTAATTATATAATTATTATATATTTTAATATAATATATAAATAATTTATTATGTTTATTAAATTTTAATAATTAAAAAAATTTAAGTGTGAAAAAAATTAAAAAAAATGTTTAAAGGTATAATTGGAATATTAAATAAATATCAAGGGTAATTTAGTCATAAAAATAAAAAATTTTCTCTCTCCTCCAAAAACTCTCACTTTTGGAGGGGAGAGAACTATAAAAAAATAAAAAATCTCCCCTCCTCTCCCATCTCCTCTATTTTTTCTAACCAAATACATTTTTTTCTCTCCTCCCTTTCTCTCTAAAACCTCTCAACCAAACAAATTCTAAAAAAACAGGACTTGCTGTTGTTTCTCGGTACCGGACTTCCCTGTTACTCAGGGATTCTATGCGTTTGTACTTTAGCATTTTTGGGGTAAAAACGGAGAAAACATTTAAAATGGATATTTACTAATAAATAATAGAAAGTAACGATCTACATTTTAAAAATTTTGGATTGAGAAACTTCAAAAAAAAATATAATTAATGCTAAGAATTAATATCACCAATCCATCATAAAATTTTATGGAACTTATTAATTTTAAAAATTACTGTAAAATTAGTTAAATTAAAAGTATGTCTTTTTTAAAATTTTAATCTTTAAAATAAAATTCAATACATATTTTATCCTTTAAAACTAATTACTATTTTTGAAATTGACTATAATAGCACATTCATTTTTTTATATAAAAAATTTTAGAAAGTGATTTGGTTCACTTACGATCTAATGGCAGGATAAAATCTCCTTTTTTCCTATGTGATACTAATGTCGGGTAGGATAAGCTGTCTATTATCCTTAAAAGTAAACTTAAGTACTCAAAAGTTATAAACTATAACTACTATAAAATGATACTTTTTAAGAATTAAATACATTTTAAGTGGTCATATATTTTATTTTTTGCTAATTAAATTTACGGGTGATAAATAAATAAAAGGAATTAATGAGTAACTAGTCTTTGATTTTGACAATAATGCAATTTTCACGGAATTCTCGTTATTTTTTTAAATTAAAGAAGTCAGTTTCAGGCGTGGCAATAATGCAATCTCAAACACATCCTTAATGTTGATTTTGGCAATACAATTTTCACGGAAATATCGGATTTAGATTGGGCGGGGTTGATTTAATAAGAGAACATCCATTGTCTCCTTTTACTTTTTGTCAATATCAAAATCAAATTTCAAAATTGAATCATCGTCTCTGCCGAAAACGTGATTGTTTGTATGTTTGCTTGCGTTGGTTATCATTTTTGGATGAAAATTAGGGAGCCTTATTTCCATAGGTCATGTATGTCAATAATGGCATTCTTCATTTTTATTGCAATTCTATTGTTGGGGACTGAAGTCAAATGAATGATACCACTTTCGAATTTAATTAGTGGCAGCCTTCGTCATGCCCACCAAGCTAGCCGAGAAAAGACAAAACACAAAAGGGTGCAACCGATCAACAAAGTCATGCCTTAAACCAGAAGAAATTGGAAATAAGAAACGAATTTAATACTATTTCATTTCATTTTTATCCTCTTTTTTTTGTCAAAATACTTTTTTTATATAAAAACAAAAATTTAATCAAGTTAAACACAAGTCTCCACTAAAATTAAAGTACAATTATAGAGCTCAGACTTCACAACAAATTTATAATAGACTTATAAAATTACTTATTAAATGAACTCAAATTTATCTCATTAAAGAAGTAGGTATGTTTGTATGTGTGTAATGAAAAACTATTTTTTTTTTATATAAAATTTTTTAAAAAGTGGTTAAATTCACTCACGATCTAAAAACAGGGTAAAATCTCTCTTACTCTTAAACAATACTAACATCAAGTAAGGTGAACAATCTATTATCTGTAGGTATAAATTTATATATTAATTTGTTAAGATGATTCCTCAAATATAATGATTAAAATTATAATAAAATAATATTTTATAAAAATTAAATATATTTTAAATAGTTATATATATAATTTTTTTATCAGTTAAAAAGAATAATGTGGAATCAAACAAGCTCCACAGGTCTAACACGATGTTGTTTGAAAATTGTCACAATCTCCAATGGGCTTTTTCAAACCACTAATAATGCCCCCAAGCCCATTTTTCAACTTCTTCGTTTCTTCTTTCTTATATATATTTTTCTATGGTGCTCCTTTGTTCTCTCTGAAAGTGTGTTTCAATAGCTCTTTCAGTATCCTATAGAATACCTTTGCCCTTAGTGGCAATCTTAAATAATCTGTGCTTCGAGCTTCTTTGGGTGTTAAGGGAGTAGTTTGTCATTCTTCTTCTATGCTTTATTCTTCTTAAGGGAGTAGATCCATTTGTGTTTATGTTTCTGTGGTTCATTGGTTTATGCTTCGTGTTGGAACTTGTTATAAGCGAGTCAAATATTTATAATGTGCTATCTCTTTTACCTTTTTATGTGAATAAATTTTTCTTATTATAAAAAAAATTGCATTTTTTTATTTAAAATCCCTCCATTTAAACCAGACGAATGAAAATTGGATTGAATATAAAAAATATATAATTTTGCTTAATATATATAGAAAAATTTAAACATTTCTTATTAAAAGTATCAAACACAAATTAAAGAGAATCATTTTTTATTAAAAGTATCAGACACAAAATAAACGTTACCAAAAATCATTAAAATATAAAAAAAAATTAAGAATTAAGAAATCACATTATTATTGTTTTGGTACAAAGAAATCACATTATTCATAAGTGGGATTTAGCTGGAACTCTCTAACCATTATAAAATAAATAATACCCTTTGTCATTAGTATAAAATTCACTTAAGTAAATTTAAAAAATTAATTATTTATGATAATTATATATTAATTTTATTAAAATATCCTCTTTAATCATATATATTTAAACTACTACACTTATTAAAAATCTCCTTAATACGTGCAATCATATATGGATATTCTATAAAAAAATTATAATTTTTTTAAAGAAATGGATTAAGATATTATAATTAATAAAAATATATTATTTATTTGACTCTTATATTTATAACTATAGGAAATATTAATAAGATAAACTTCAATCAGTTCTCCTTGTTAATCTGCTTTTTGCTTGGAAATGCACGCTACCCCACCCAAAAATAAAATAAAGACAAATATGTAGAATATGATTTTAAAGAAATTACAGTACTCATATTTCATTAACATAATATCCTATTATTTATTTTTACTGATAAGATTAATTTTTTTCACAAAATCTATTTCCTCCTGTATTTCATAATATCCTAGCGTTTGATCGTGTTCATCTTGAAAGGGAATCACCAGAATTAATTAGTTTTATTGATAGATAATATATAATTCAAATAGAGTGAAAATGAAAGGGAGAGAAAAGGATGAATAACTTAGGGCATAATTCGTGGGGAGGGGGGATATTCAGTCTCCACTCAATTTGGATTCCAAGAAGAAACACAAAAAGCAGAACCTCATTTTCACTTATGGATTCCAATCTTCTCTCTTTTCTAATTTTCTCCCAACATTTCCTTTCCTTTCCTTTCCTTTCACTTTCCCACTTCCTAATTTTCTCCTTCTTATCCTAATTTTCCTACCCATACTATTCTTCTATCCATAACATTCATTCACTTCTTATTTACATTTTATTTCTTTCCACTCTCCACGGAAATGTTTGAAAAAGTCAAATGATGTTTCAAATCAACTATGATTTATGTTTTGCATATACATACAAGTATCATCCTTATAAGTTTCAAAAATTAAATTTTTAATAATAAGATTAAAAATCGTGATACAAAATTTTTAAGATTCACTAAATAATAAGATTTAAAAAAAGTTAAAAATCGTAAGAAAGCAAGTGACTAACTTTCAAAAAAAATAGAGAATTGATGTTTTTGGTTTGTATAATATATTTATAATTAACTAAAAAAAGAAAAAAAAATATTATGATATACACAATAATAGATAGTAATATAAAATGTAAAATTAGGTGGCATTAAAAATGCTATTAACAGTGCAAAAAATTAATTAATTTATAAAGATATGTCGGATAGTTACGAAGCACAAGGAGCATATCGAAGAAAGAGCGAGGCCTAACTCTGATATCGTTTTTTGGGTAAATAGATCTTGAAAGGATACAAGTCCACGTGGACCTGAAACATCTAGTCAATGTATGTAAGGGGATAAGATATCAAATAGCCTTATGTAACGCTTGACCATATTTAACAATTACCAACAATCTGACTAGGTGAGGTGAATCAATAGCCTTACATTATTGATACATGAATCTTAAAGTGTCTTTCCCAAGAAATTAAAAAGGTTTACGAAAAAGGTCCTACTCTACCTTCAATGGCTTGTTAACACCTAATTGTTACCTTTTCTTATTTTTATCATCTTAAAATTAAATTTAAACATGTAAACGTAAAAAAAAAAAAACCTGAACAATCACATCGTTTTTTCCCATAAGACTCATATTACTTTTTTAGCATATTTAAAATATTATTAGATATTTTTTATTAAATACAAAAATTTAAATAAATTTAATACTAATATCCTATCAAAATTATATCACAATCATAAAATTCAAATAATACTTATAAAAAATTTATAAAATATCTATTAAATGAGTTATCCTAATAATAGCGAAAATCAATTAACATTATTGTAAAATATAAATATATTTTTTATTATTTATATTAATTTTTATAAATAACTCTTCTAATAAAAAATTAAATATTAAATTATTATATTATGATGAACTAAATTGTATTATTATATTAAACTTAAATTATTGTTATGATTTAGAGGATAATTTTTTTTTAAGAAAAGAAGAAGTTATAATTGAGTTTGGATGTAACTTCCTAGGTGCTCCCAAAAGAAATAATTTCTTCCCCTGTCTGTACACTGAACAAACATAATAATAAATTGATTTTTAAAAAAACAAAACAAAGCTAAAATCTACTTCATCTAGCAGCCCCATTCTGACCGACCACGTCATTTATCACACGTCGCCACCACCTTCACCATTTCCTCCTCTAACAGCACCACCACCGACATCTACGTTCTCCACCATCCACCCTTCGACCGGCGAGCATTCTATCTTGTGTCGTAACTTCCAATCAAGCGCTTGACACCCACGCGAGCAATAATTCACCTTCCCACAAACGGAGCATCGCCGGAACTCGTGTGGCCGCGTCTCCGGCCGCCCACACCCAATGTGCGCACACAGTCTCAGCTCATCCCCTAACACCCCACGACCCGACTCGAACCAATCCCTCAGGAATCTGTTCGCCGGATGCGCTTCCGGCATCGCCGCGTTATACCCGTAATCGCTGAGTAACGGACAAGTCCATTCCATTCGGCATGCATCATTCCCAAGCCGCCGGTGGACACGCCACCTCAGCAGGGAGGAGCGAAGCCGGGATGGAAATGATTTGGATACGGAGCGTAAGACAAAAGCGAGCTCACGCGCGTTGGCTTGGATGAGCAAGCGCCGTCCCTCGGCGATGTTCCGAGTGATGCCATAGCCGTCTTGAAGGCAATGACCTAGTTCGCGAAGAGCGTCGACATGGCCGAGGAGAGATGCTCGGACACACAGAGACACGCCGGCTTTTAGATCCCTGTCGCTTTTGGATCCGCCGGTCCCGTTGAACTGTATGACGGCGAGTGAGTATAACGCTGGCGCGTGAGATCTCGAAGCCGCTTGAGCAATAAGTTTAAAACCGCTCTCTCGATTTTCTAAACAGTAAAATCGGATCTGCAACAAACAAATTACAGTAAACAATTCAGCAAATCTCTTTCTCCTCTTCCTCTAGATGGGATGATGGATATGGTTAATGATACACACTAACCATTCCGAGAGTATATGAAGCATGGACGTTGCCGGCGCTAACACATCGCCGGAGAAACAGGTGGGCATGTTCCGACCAGCTTTTGGCTTTCACGGCAACTATTTTTTCTCCGGCTCTGGATAATACCAGACGATTCAAACCCAGTTGATTCAGTCTTTTGCATCTGAAAAAGACAAAAAATTCCATTCTATTAGGCATGAAAAAGAAAAACAAAAAAAAGGATAGAACTTTGATGAATGTTGGTATGGTGGAACTTACGTTAACAGGACAGTAATAAAATGCGAAGGAGAAGTAGCAGTGGAGCTGAGCTTTGAGAGGATGGAGAGGACGAGGTCGTCTGGTAAGGCATCGAAGAAATCATGTTGATGAGAGTGCTTGGATGCATGTCTGTGGGGTCTTCTCATATTGGCACATCCAAGAGAGGGAGAAGAGAGGAGGGCTCTATAGAGAATGATCAACTGATAATTTTGAGAGAGGGAAGGGGGAGGGCGAAACGCAGGGAAGCATGAGAGCCACCTTATATTGAGCAACACAGGATGAGACAGCTACCCAAGCTACTGTACAAGCATGGACTCGAGTCTCATAAAAACTAATAATAATAAATTAGTGTTTGTTTGGATGTGTTTCTGGTAAATATGTTCACATAAATCGAGATAAAATTCCTGTGACGGATGCCGCTATGATGCTTATTATAAGTTTATTTGGAGGATAATTTTTTTCTCCCTCAACGTTATATTTATTTAATTCTTATTAAAAATAAAAAAAATAAAAGAGATGAGAATTATATATAAATATAAAAAATAATAAATTTAAAATTTAAAAAAATATCAATTTAAAATATATTTAATGATTTAATTATCATTATTTAATATGTGAAAATTGATTAAGATATATTTATAATAAAAACTAATGTAACATTGAATTGGTAAAATTACAAAAGTCATATGGAGATGGGGGCTTCAAATACTTGTAAATATCAGGTAAATTTGCAACTCAATTTAATGGTTTTAAATATTACACATCCTATTTAAAAATAAAATAAAACTATAACAGTTAAATTTATCTTTTAAATTTTAAAAACCATGTTTTAAACAGGTCAAATTAAAAATATTAAATTGTAGTGAGTGATGATTTAAGAATTGAATTTTAGTTAAATTTAAAATAAATTAAATAAATAATTTTTGATTAGTAATGGTAATGATAATAATAAAAAATAGCAATGATAATTTCTCTTCATAATAATGGAGTCTTATGTCTTCAATTTTATTATAAATAAAAAATAGCAAAGTTTTTTTTATAATTTTGTTTAGATATTTTAGGGAAAATTATTTTAACTTCATGACCTCACCAAAATATATTTAGATTAAATGCATAATTTGCCTTGACGTGAAATTCATGTAAAGGGATTAGAAGTAATTTTCTCCTCCTTATTATAATAATATTCATTTTGTGTGTTATGATTTAACAATACCTAAGTTGTATTATTGTCTTTTCAAACTCTCTAATATTTATCTTCCTTTACAGCTTTTCAAAGTTAGAAATTTGATTTCTTATAAGGATGCAATTTTGTTAAGTTTAAAACACCTAATCCCCCTCTCATAAAGTTAAATATATTTTAATATTTATTATAGAAAAACGTATTATTATATTATACACCGTACCTGTACTTTATATAGCTCTACTGATGATTTAAGATATGAAGTTCCCTATAAAAAATACTTGTGTGTATATTTCTTTTCTGCTAGAAGGTGTATAAGGCGAGTATTAAAAAATGTAAATATTATTGACAAGAACAAAACATTCAATCAAGTTATTTATAAGTTTCTCTATCATACTTATTATTTTACTATTATTAATTATTAATTGTTAAAATATATATATGTATACTTATAAATTGACTTATCAACACTGATAAATTTTTATACTAATTCTCATAATGTAAATTATACTTTATAATTTTTTATAAAATTTAAATTTATAATTTTTTTATAGACACTTGTTATTTTATCACTGTTAGTTATTAAAATGTATAAAGCACCCTTGCAAACATTAACACTTATTTTTTTTATAATTATTAATTGTTAAAATGTATATGTATATTTATAAATTTACTTATAAATTTGACCTAATAAGTATAAATAGCTTGACTTAAGTTTTATGCTTTTGATAAAAAAAAACTAGGACGATCAATTGTTCTGTGAAAATTTAAAATGTCAATTTAAATGACAAAGAACAACATGTCACAAAAAAAATGACAAGAAAATATAATAATTTGATTATTAGAACTAATAATAAGTGTAGAAAAAATCCTATAAATTATATTTAACAAATTCATGTTTATTATTTGTTTTTAAGTTAATTTTTTAACATGTTGTGTGCTAACAGAAATATTACAAGACTGGCAAAAAAATTACATATTTGTTTTTATCCCATCCAAGTAAGAGTTCATGAGAATGCTCAATACTCCATCCGTAATATTGAACCTCTCTGGCTAAGAACAATTGTTATTGACCTTTTAACTAACGAAATTCTCAATTATCTTTTGTTGCTTTGAGCAATCAATATATCCAAATATTATAATTGACTTTCTACATTGGCTGCGCATATTTAATAAAGCTTGGTCAAATTCGTTTCGTGAGTTATCATATTTTTCACTCCAACTTGCAAATAAGCTGGGATGGCCCATATCTTTCTTACAATCCAAGAACTGGTTTAGTTCACTGATTACATTAATCGCCCATAATTTCCTCATTTAATTAATTATAATTTGCCCATTGCTTATCAAGCTCATCTGTTGGATTGACATAATGCGTATATAAAATGATTTTTGTCAATTATGGAAACAGAAGTATGCATCGAAACGACCATTTAGTCTTTAGTTAGATCGATCGAACTGGCCGGCATATCTTTATAAGTTAATTAATTGACAGTCTAAACCAGAAGTCAGATTTTGTTTTAATTAATCAAATATGTTAATTACTTAATTATAATTAATTGCATATATTAATATTGTTTGGGTGGCTAGATCTTGACAAAGAACTAACCCCACAATGAAGAAAACAATTGATCTTACTTTCACGGCACAACACATGCAAATAGGTAAAACACGAGAGAGATTTGCATTGAACGTAGATATTAAACAAGTGCATGCACCCCTAATTTGATAGCCAAACATCGCTCTCTTTTATATCTTTCTTACTTTCTTGTGTGCCTACGCTTCGTGCAAGTTGAACAAAACACAAGTTGAAGGGATTAATGCAAATCGATGAGATTGATTTTACGTTAGACTTACTTTTCATGCAGTATTTTTCTTAACTATGTATTATAAATTATTAAAATCCAATTCGAGTTATAGGTAATTATGACAAATGTGAGAAGGAGGAGGGGGTTTTGCATATCACGCTAAAACTAAGTAAGTACGTAGAGATAATTTTATGAGATCCATGGATCAAGTGGGGACATATGGCTAAAACGAAAGTCAAACATATGCATTCATTATCGTATGATTCAGATTTTGTTATGAAAAATTATCAGTGTGGTTTTGTGTGGATAAGGATCTCAAGGAGTTGGTGAAACACATATCCTTTTCCTCTTTTCCCAGTTCCACTAGCAACATAGCTTAATTAGTTAAATAATTTTAATATATATATGTATTTATTTACACACACACACACACACTCTAGGGTTAGGAAGAAAACCAGTGCTGCGTTTGCATTAGCTCATGATTTCCACATTTTTTTAATTTTAATGTTTTACTTTCTTAATTATTAAACAACAATGAAATTAATTAAGTAAAGGGGTGTGTATGTGTGATTCTTTTAACTGTAAGACGGAAGGTTGAGGAATTATAAAGATATATATAACTTTTACTTGGACAAGGAGAAAACCGCAGTCGTCATCATATATGAAGCAGAGAAGTGATTAATTAATTTAATCAATTAATTACAGGAGACCATCCGCTTGCATTTATATGGGGTGTTTGATTGATGTTGCTGCATGACTGACTCAAAATTCCTGAAAGTGCAGATAGCCCCCAAGTTTCCTTTTTGCTTTGAAAAATTTAAGTAAAAGACTTAATTTAATCAAAATAGTTATTTTGGGTAAAAAAAATCAAAATAAATGTTTCCCCAAGAAAACATCTTCTTGTTCTAAAAGAACAAACAATCAGTAGTTAATATGTTATCTTGTGTTTAATATAAAAATTAAATAATAACTAATTTAGATATATTATAAAAAATAATTATAATTATATATAATATAGTAATTATTTCATATCATAACCAGTACACCTCTAGAGTAACAACATCACTCGCCAGATGATTAATCAATTAAATAATTACTAGAACCAATCATAGTTATTAATTTATTCTGAAATGCCCCAAAAAAAATTAACTTTTTTTCAATCTCTGAGGCCGCGTTAATCCTTCATCAATTTGAATGGAGCTGAGTTGAACAATTATACCTTTAAACTTGAAATCGAAGAAATTGAATTCATCACTACCTTTTGAGAAATTAGAGCTAACTACTTTAATTTGAAAATTATTGTACATATATATATATGTCCACTTTCGTGTATAGAAAAATTAACAACATGAAGAGGTCACAGCCACAGAACTATTGCAGTCGCGTACGTAATTGTTTTGTGTGTGTCATATATATATATATATATATATATATATATATATATTGTCATGTGTGTATGTGAAAGTAGCTAGGTTTTGGTGATTTTTCTGCCCTAATAGCTGTTTTGGGTGCGTCATTTTCATATTGAATTGAAGTTGATAAATGTAGGGATCATTGAAATTACAAGTTCATCGGAGTCTATCCGCTCGTACGTTGTTAACGAGGGAAGATTAAGAATGATAATGAAATGGATAAGTGTAAGTGAGCAGGGGGCGCTATTAATTATATTTATACAGGTAACGTAGAAGATGAAGAGTCGTACGTAAGTTATGATTGTGGTCTAATTAAATTGCGTGTTACGTACGTGAGTTGTCCACATAGGCCATTATATATAGCTTCACTTCTTTTTATTTTTTTTTAATTTTACAATCATCATAATAATAATCTTGGGTGGCAAGCCATATATATATATATGCATTATTATTCATAATGTAATATATTTAATTCCTTCTTTTGGAACATCGCATATGTTCACTTCATATTTTATCAACTTTCATCATCTTCAACGTTTATTTATTGTTATTATTATTGTGTGTTTGTTTGTGTGTGTGTGTGTATATATATATGCCATGCATATCTTACATTTTTAGGATAAACATATACCCACTATATATATATACAGACATACTTATTAATTAATATATAAGAGCATATATAGCATTCTATCCAACTTCTCTTGTATAATTCGTGGACGGTGTCTTACCCACAGCTTATTCTCATTCTACCTCGAATTCAATATATATATATATATATAAATAAATTCTCACATACATGGTAAGGTGAATCAGCATTCTAACATATTTTATAGTATATCTAGTTTCTCAAAATAATTTTTAGATACATCCATTACTTTAAAAATAATTTAAGATACTGAATATATAAAAAATATTTTAAAATATTGAATATATATAAAAAATTATGATGATAAATATATTTTAAAAAATATTTGTTAGTACTAGATATATCGTATAATATTTTAGAATATTAGATATATTTTAATTATATATATATAAAGGTTAAAGAAGCAAAAAACGGGGTGGGGAAATTTAGAGCACGAAATGTTTAAAGTTTGGATAAATAGCCATGTGAAGTATAAAGTAAAAGAACCCAAAAAAAAAACAAAAAGCAAGAGTGAGAACATATATGTGGGGTAGTAATGAAGCTACACAACACATAGGACGTACGTAGGTTAGGTGCATCCATCTATATGTGGGGTAGTAATGTGACCTTCCACTTATCCCTAAGTTACAAGATGTTTTACTTCTGTTGATGACGGATTACGATAATCACTAGGCATTAGTCCTAATAAAAGTAAGCTCTTTTGATATAAGAAGTGAGTTATAAGGTTATATTTTATTTTAAATATAAAATAATATTTTATATTTAATATCTATTACTTTTAAAAATTAAAATTTATAAACTAATATATACTCTAATTTTATATATAAATATTTTAAAAATATTATATCTTATTTATTATAATTAAATAATTTATTTAAATAAATCAATTGTATCTCATATTAAATATTAAAAGGAGTATAACATTATATATATATATGTGTGTGTGTGTGTGAATGTTATAAAAATTGTTTTTAGAAGAGCTATTGGTGGTTTGGTACCTAATAATTAGGGGTGAATAGAGAGCCTATAACCTGTGTATTCAATTATAACTTGATATTATTTTATTTGTTTAAACTAATCTAAAATAGGTCTATAATAGGTGAGTTTAAACTGGCTCAAACAATAAAATATATGGGCAGGTTGCAGGCTGACCATTAGAGAGCCTATAGCCCGCCCATATATTTTTTTATTAATTTATTATATTATATTTATTTAAATTTATTTTTATTGCATATTAATATATTTTTTTAATTTTGTTTTACAGAGGTAGATGCGATTCTATTTACAACAATCACAAGTAAATATAATATAAATGATATATAATTATAATTAAATTGAATAATTAAGATTATGAATGATTATATTATGTAGTATTGTGGATTATGTGGTTATAAATTTATAGTTATTATTATGGTATTTTATTTTCTGATTTTAGGATGAACAATCATATTATATGTACACTATTGTTATTTTAATTTTATTGTTATTAGAACTTTAAATAGATTTAAATAAAAAAATATTTTTATTTTTAATAAGCAGGCTGCCTATACCCACTGGAGCTCAAATGGGTTCAATCTAACCAGTTTAATACGAATTTAAACGGGTTGAGGCACAGTCATTGGCAACCTGTGCCAAAAATAAATAAATGGGGCACAGACTGACTATCAAATCAGTTCGCTCTGTCCATTACTTAACTCTACTAACAATAATAGATTAATATGGCCTTATTTTTTTTATTAATAAGTGATTTAATTATTCTAATTTCCGAATTTTAGGAACCGTTTATTTTTCTGGCTTTTAATCTCCAGCAGATTTGGTTATAGAGAGCCACCGGTCTTGGCAAATCAACTTTTCGCCCCTTTATATTCACAAAGATATTTTCCCCCATTACTTTAATATTTATATGTACAAAATTAAAAAAGAATAACAAATCCTGTCCAACTCCACCAAACCGACCTCTTCTTTTTTAATTCTATATTTTGCTAAAAATAGCAAGATATAGATAGCTGATAAATCTCAATCCAATAAAGAAAAGTATTACACATGATACGAATTTAGAAAATAATCTTAGACTAAAAAGATAATAATTTAGAAAATAATAAAAAATAATTCTAAAAAATAAATAAAGGAACACATCAAATCAAAACAATAAATAAACATAGTGATTGAACCGAAGCTTTTAAAGGGTTTGTTCAACGTTGGTGTCAAATTAATTAATGTAAGGCCTCTGTGTGAAGCTCACTCACCCAATTAATTATATCTCGTGAACCGTCCAAAGGGATTGGAATTTGAAATTTCTCACAAAAAAATTTTCAATTTCAAGATGACGCAGAAATAATGAAATAATTTTCACTTCCGTATTATAGAATCAAAAGCATAGTGATATTAATATTGAAAACGATATTTATTTCTGTGACCTTTCGCAAAGTTCAAGTGTTACATTATAAAATAGGAAAACAACCCCCAACAAACAATACTCTCTCGTTTATCCAATTATAGTATTAAAGTTAAATAATTAATTTATAAATATTAAAAAAATTAGTTAAGATAATTATTTATAAAAAAATAGATATTAATTTTTTTAAAATATAGCTTCTTTAATTATTTATATTTAAAATATTCTTTAATTGAACTAAGTCTCATAAGTAGCTCATATTTATAATTAGAGGGAGTCTTTCTGATGTGTCCTTCAAAACTTAAATATAAATTTGTAAAAGTATTACTGATTAATTAGTTTGTTATTTCATTAATAAAAAAAATGCTATATTTGAAGGGATCTACACATGGCTTAAAAATTATAAAATTATTTACACATGACTGAACGTTATAGAACATTAATTATGTAAAAATAAATTTAATTATAGGATTTCTTGTAATAACACTATTATTACCTAATGAAAAAAAATTACTTGTTTAAACTACATTCGAGTCTTCAGTTCAGTGCAAAAAAATTGAGAAATGAATTCACTAATGAAATATTAATACATTCATAACAGGATTTAAATTAACGCCCTTATCCTGTATTATTTACCAATTAATTGAATCAAATATTTATTATCCATTAAATATGACTAAAATTATTTGCATAGGATTGAAACTAAACAAAATAGGTGGAATATATTATAATAAAAAAAGGCTAAAATCAAAGACTTAAATATTTATTTTTAAATTTATCGAACAATTTTTATTTAGTTCAATATTTTTTAAAAGGTGGTTGACTCACCCATAATCTATAAATAAAATAATTTTTTTTCTTTTAGACAATATTAATATTAAATAAAGTA
The DNA here is from genome assembly GCA_037074615.1 of Leucaena leucocephala. Taxonomy (NCBI): domain Eukaryota; kingdom Viridiplantae; phylum Streptophyta; class Magnoliopsida; order Fabales; family Fabaceae; genus Leucaena; species Leucaena leucocephala. The sequence goes on along the minus strand of CM073538.1, from coordinate 21,772,790 downwards.
GATTATTAATTATTTTTAAATATAAATATATATACTTATAAATTATAATATTTTTATAAATATCATAATTAAAATTATAATAAAATAATATTTTTTAAAAATTAAATATATTTTAAATAATTATATATATTTAGGTAGCCGAGAGAGTGTTTGGAGAAAACGGTAAAAAATGGATGAGTGGCAGATTCAAGACGTTTGAAGTTGAGGGTCATTGTCTGCTTTTTAATTACATTTCAATTCACATATATATATATATATATATATATATATATATGTCATATTGTGTATTGGTGTTTCTGTTTCCTCTGTCATACAAGAAACCCTCACTGATGTGGACTCCATTATTTATTTATTCATTCATATATCATCAGACTGATAGTTGTCGGCTGCCAAAGACTGTCTCATATCTACCCTTTTAATTTTCAATAATATATTTTTATTTAACTTTTTTTAAACATATATATTTTTATTAAAAATAATTTTATTTAAAATACTATTAAATATTAAATATAAATATTTCTTCTAACATAAATTTAAATATTAAATAATTATATTATACAAAATTAGTCATTTTTATTATATTATATTCAAATATTATTAAATTTAATTTAAGATAATTCTTTTAAAGGTATATTTTATATTCATTCGAATTTATATTTATATTAGAAATATTTTGTTTAAACAGTTAAATATTTTTTTTACTATAATCAACAGCCGTCAGTATTTTCAATGATATTTTTGTTTGCCTAATTAAATGGGAAATTTAATAGGATGAATTGGCCACCATATTTGATGGTGCATATTATACGATGCCGATTTTTGTGGGATTACACATATTTTTCTTTTCTCTCAATCAGCTCTGAACCACTCACACTGCCTTCAACTTTGGTGTGTTGCGTTGCGTGTGCACACTCCTTTTTTCCTCTTTCTTTTTTTTCAACTCGTTGAAAATTTTCATTAGGGTGTGTGATTGCAGAAACTTCTGGAACACCGGTTTTTACGCACAATAATAACCACATATTTTTTCTGTCTGGATTACGTTGTTGATGATCAGAGATTTTGGATAGTCACGAATTTTACTGAAATAAGTTTCTTAATCAAACAAAGATTATTCAGAAGAGAAGACTATTTGAACTTGCGTATGTATTATGTTACTGTTAGCGATATATATATATATATTATCTGCAAATCAATCCTATTTGGTCAGCATAGCTTCTGGTGGCAGATAACTCTAGGTTTTAGCTATGGCTTCTGCCAAACTTCCCAAGTTGTCGTTGGGCCTTCTTTCTGTCTGTCTGTCTTTGTGTTTTGTTGTACGCTACAATTGTTGGCGCAAGTTACCTCCAAAGTGAGATCAATTTCTGAATTGTTTCTCCTTCTTTTGCTTTCCAAAACAAAAAAAAAAAAATTAAAACATTATTTACCATTCTTAGCTATACCTACATAATTTACACAATATCATTATATTCTACTAATAATTAAATTGTTAGATAAAATATTTTATTTAATAATTTTATTGAGCGCTCTTTTTAATCTTATCTTACCTCTCAGTTGGGCTCTATCCTCTTTACCATGACTTTAACTGTCTTTTTTTTGTTGTTACATAAAAATTTAAATATGCTTGACTTCAATCTCCCATCAAATTCAAGTTATATTCTCAAAGCTTAGATAAGACTCTTAGCTTTACGAAATCCACCCCTTATTATATATTGAGAATATTAAATAGTATGGAGAAGATGAATAAGGCTTATACCCACAACTAGGCATAATTGATCTTCTGGAATATATGTGTACGCATATATTTTGCCTCAATTACATTTCTTATATTCTATGAGATTTCTAATCGACAGGGAAAAAGATGAAGTGTTTCAACCTGATTGGACTTTTTTCAGTACGTTCTCCTTCCTTCGCGGGGGCACATCGAAGTGATTTGATTTGTTAAATGAGCTGAGTTTCGTTTTACTTTTAAAAAAAAATCTGTAACCAAAAAAAATTCTTCCTTTCTTTTGGCAATGCTCAAGATAAATAATTGAGACATTTTTTAAGACAAAAGACTTCTTCACATGATTAAACTGGTCTTGCAACAGTTGAGATACACTCAAAATCACAGGATAAGAATAAGATCACGAGAAAATCATAACAGGCTCAATTAGGTGACACTTTAGATTTGAGTTATGGAGTCAAGCGAACTAAACACGCTATAATTCAGATTTCAGACAGATACAACGAATGAATTGAAGAGAATCAAGTAAAATCTATATTGGATTTGGGCTACATTTTCTTTCTACAGTTGCCATATTAAGACTTCGAATGCACTCAACTCATTCACTTGGTATGCTAAAAACAAATCTTCCCCGCCACCCTGTGATGGAAAAAATCTTATGCCCTTATCACAAGGTTGTATAATTTTACAACACAGACCAGTCATCATCATGCAATCACTTTACAAGACAAGTCGCGTGTGTAGCATCAAAATCTAGCGTTCCTCGAACTTAATATGGATTTCATTCATCTGTGGTTGATGTTTCCTGACCTGCAAAACAAGGAAATGCTAACACCACATCCGGATTTATAGCTCTTGTAAATATTGGCAGTTGCGTTTAGTTTTGACCGGTAATAATCTTCAAGGTTAACTTAACTGAGCAGCATAACAAAAAAAAAGAAGAAGCTGAATTGAGGAAAAGCCATTTCACAGAATTCTGACAAAAAGTTTGGAAGCTTACTTTTACCCCAGCCAGTGAAAGTAGCTTGTGAGAGGCAACATATGCAGCATCTGAATTTTCGAATCTCTTCTGCACGAAATAAATAATCTCAGAAACTCCCGACTGTGAGAAATAATTTAGGCACATTATGCACGATGGAATAGTTGGGAAGTAAAAAAACATGGGATAAGGCAATTGAAGGGGAAATGCAAAATGTTGGACGTTAGAAGTTTTCCATTCTATTTTCGTCTAGAGAGATTGACCTAGAGATCAATGTGAAATTAATTCTGTCACGAAACTCAATTCATTGGCCTCCGATCATCTTTGGCCCGTTTAGATAGATTTTTTTTGTAAAAAAAAACTTAATCAGAAAAATGGTTTTTGGACGACTTTAGTAAAAAGACTTATAGAAAAAAATAATTATAAATAAATAAATATTTAGATAGTTATTACCATAAAGTCAGTAAATTATTAGAAAAGATATGAAATGAAAAAAAATTCCCCCGCGACTGTTCATTGTTTTTTTCAGTGCACGGGTTGCAAGCATAAATTTGGACCGTCTCCCTACCTCCACCGTCTCCCAATGACGACCATGACTTCCTAGCAACAACGATGAGTATGAAGGAGCCTAGCGACTTCAATGTGGACCACGACCTCCTACAGACATCTGCCTCCTCCCTACCAGCGACATCTGCCTCCTCCTCCAGTGATGATGACCAGATGATGAGGACCTTCCTCCCTCCCAATGATGGCGACAGTAGAAATGGCGGTGGAGAGAAGACGTGACAACAATCGGGCAAAGAGATGAGAGAGTATAAGAAAAAAATAAGGATAAAATAGTAATTAGGTAATTTATAAGTTTTTTTACTGTTCTATAAGTTATTCCTCAGAGTTTATTCAAAACTATAATTTTAAACTATATTTTAGTCAATAAACCTTTTTGGACAAATAGGATGGTATGAGCTAAAATTTTCCTAAAATAAAGTTTGACACTTTAAATCTCCCCCGCTATGTTAAAGTCAAAGATTCTTCAAGGTGACTATCAATCACAATAGGATATAATTTTACATTTCAGCTAGTGAATGCATTATTAGCTTTATCACGAGTAAAGCACTTGTACCTCACACTGCCATCCACTTGTCCACTCCACTCTTCCCCATAAGTTACATTCTCCAGTACGATTGATCAAAGACAAAAATTGGACTTTTTACTCGTTCGAATTGATCCAGCAAGCCATACCGGTCTTAGGGGAGATAGGAGCAACAAAAGGAGGAGATCTATTCTAATTTACTAGCAAACAGATGCAGGAGGAACAAGTGCTATTGTTGTATTCTCGTATACTCTTCGAACCACAGAGAACAAGGTGACCAACCTGGATTATGATCTTAGCACATTCATTGCAAGGAAACATGGTCATATAGGCGCTGCAAGAATTAAACAAGAAAAACTAAAGTGTGAATTCTCTAAGCAGAAGGTGGTAAAATATTCAGAGTAAGCATTCCCAGGTTCAGTGCCCTGTGCCTGTTAATGACTTAGTCCAAGCAGAGTCTCACAAATGAAAATAGTAAAGAAACAGAAGCAAAGGAAGTTCTACAAGCTGATACGCACAATCAAATAAGACATAAAATATAAAAGAAACTGAGAGTGCCGTTTAGCGCACCTGTCCAGCAGCAGAGGCATGATTTGTGTTAAGGATAGCATTTACTTCTGCATGACAAACGTAACTACAATGGAGATATCCAAATTTGGTGAGATTTGATGAGCGATATGAAGAGATATAAATACACAAGAATTAAAATAAAACAAGAAAAATATAAATTGAATATAACATGTGATGGTTGTATCAAGAACAATATTTACAGGGTTGAAGACAGAATGCATCCTATTATGAACTATGTATGTTTAAGCAGGTTTCTGAGTACAATGAAGGTTACAATCAGAGTAATATTTTTGAAAGCAAAAGACTCACGGGTACTTTGTCTCCAGAGGATTCCCAGTCCTGGATTTCTGAAACAGAGAGATTATTTAAGTCTTATTTTCTTAAAAATTTACAGTAATTTTTCCGTTCCTTCTTTTTTTGTTTAGACCAACATTTGCCCAAGGCAGCTTGTCATCTGAACAACCTCTTGGAAATCCATTGTTGCCGATGCCTGACACAAGATACCAAAGTAGGCCTCATGTAGTTTCAGTATTTGACATCTAACATCACAGCGTTTAATAACAATGATTTATTAGCTGATGTAAGAGGAAGTAAATTCTCATCTTAGCACCAGTATGTTTGGTTATGGAAAAAGTAGGCAGATACTTGATAGCAATACTATTTCCTGCAACTCAGACTCAAGGTATCCTTAGAAATCAAAGTAACAGTGTAGCCTTATCACCCATTAGATTTTGTGAGCTATAGTTCAAGGAAACATCTTTAGTCATCAATCCTGATTTTCAGACTCGTTCAAAAATTTAACCATTTCTACTTTCACTACAATTACTCTATCTTTCAGGACGAAGGAATGGATAACAAGTATTTGATAGCTGAACCTAATGAACTTACCAAGAATTATACCATCTTGACTCACCAAGCATGCCCCCACCTACAAGATCATTACATAGGTTCTCCATCAGTTTTAACGCGCCAAATAAATTTGAATACTCATGCCGTATTACTGCATTAGCGGCATAAACTACTCTGAAATTGAAGAATATCATTTAGCTAACCCCAAAAGATGTGAAATATGGCCTGCCTGTTAGGATCTTTGGATCTTTCAGCCGACAAAAATGCAATTGCCAAGAAATAATCATCCCAGGACAAGTATCTGCTATCAACAACGGATCAAAAACTAGAATTCACCCTCTAACACGAAAAGGATCCCTGTTTAAAAGCGCTAACAAGACTAAAATAATTTCAATAAGTGAGAACCGCCAAAACCCTACTATCCAGAGGAACACAAATACAAACCATTTACAACATTGGGGGAAAAATGCAAGTTCAAAACAGCTAATAAGGCTACTATAACTTAAAATAATGGGAAGCCCTTAAATCCTACTAGGGAAAGCAAGGGAATTGCTAACTCTTTGCGTTTGGAGGGATCGAAAGGGTCTCGAGCAGAGCGGTTCTTCAAAACTGTTCCGTTTTGCGAAGAATTGGATTTGGATTGATGCTGTTTCGGAAAGAAGAAGAAGCGGAAGGCAATTGCGGATGCCAAAGCACCGAAAGCGGCAGCGGAGGAGAGTACGGAAACCTCGCGAGAGTTCATGGAGTTCAACTATGGAGTTCTGGGAAAGCTCTCAGATTGAAATTATGAGTTATGAGACATTCAAGAGCATCTAGTAACATTGACTATTACCTGAACGCGGGAAAAATCAGAAATGAACAAGGGAGGAGCGTGGAAGCGAGCGGGAGAAGTTCACTCAAGGTGATGACACGTGCACGTAATATTTCATTTCCTTAAAATTAATTGTGTTTTAAAAACAAGAGAAAATTATCCTAATATTTGCAAAGGCATATTTTAGTATTTTCAAAGTTCTATGAATTAAATTAAGCTTATATGCAATTATAAGATGTAAATCGCAATCCCCGCCCGGTTAGCATTCTCCTTCACTTCTCTCACAACATCCCAGAAGCTGTTCCACCGCCATCCTCCTCAATTCATAAACCAACTCCATCGCTTCGCCGAAGTTCAGGCATCCCAATCTCTCCCTGAACTCCTTGACTCTCACCCACACCTCTTAGAATTATTTGACTGAAGAGAGCATCTCTGAAGAGGGCGAGATCGTCGAGGCCGTCAGAGATGGTGAACGTGAAGGGGGAAGGAGGGAGGATTTGTGCAGTGAAAAATATCGGAGACTGGACAAGAGTCATGAATTTGGATAAAGAGTAATGGGAGAAATTGTTTCTGAAATACTTTCATTTGGGTGAAAATAGTGAGAGTGAAAAGGAAATTTGCGGGACGAGTGAATCGATGAACATACGAAGAATGATAGAAGAGAAAGACCTTTGAGGGAACGGAGATTGCGTTACATCGGAAGCAAGAGGGGTTGATTACTTGGAGGATTAGGAGGTGGATTTGTGGGCTTTCCTTTGTCTGTAGAAATTAGAAACCCTTCATGCTTCCTGACATTGACTCCAGCGGAATGCTTTTCTGAGCTCCTCTCCTCTGGTGTTTCGTAATTTCTCACTTTGAGATACTTGTGCATATGTCTTGAACTTTTGAGTCATAATACATTCATTTTCCACTTAAAAAAAAAGTGAGAGTGAAGCTTGAAGAAGATGATGAAGACAGCGAAGATGCCTTTTGCAGATCTGAGGCAGTGGGTAAGGAGAGGGGAGAGGGGAGAGGGGAGAGGGGAGAGGGGATGTACATTTTTTATCTTTTTCACCCAGAATTTCAAAATGTAGATGCTCTGAGTCATTTTTCCTAAAAATAATAGTCTCTTTATTTTTGTATTTAATCAAAATTATAATGGTTTGGCAGAATTCATCAAGTATAATAATGTTATAACATTTTAATAAGATACGGCCGAAAAAAGCATAATAGCTTTTTAAAATATGTGTGTGTGTGTGTATATATATATATTACCTTGAACTTGAAGGATAATTAATTAGAAATAAAAGTAGTTTCTTATTGATACAAATTATTCATTAACAAAGGACAAAATTTTCATGCATTACATAAAATGTAAGAAAATCATTTGCTCTTGTCACGGAGGTTCAAACGAGATGAATATAAATGGAAATGTAATTTTGACATATTAATAATGATAACAAATTTATTATTTTTTTAATATAAATCAAGGCTTGTAAAATATATTATATTAACAAGAAATTTAATCATAAACACTTTAAATTTAATAATTTCATAAATTTTATAGAACACGTATCAAATATGGTAGATATAAAAAGATTTTCTTTCATTGTGCCTGCGATGGTAATACATAATTCTCTCTCATTTTGGCGCCAAATGAGAACTAATCAATTAAATTAAATACATGGATACACAGTAGAACCGGCCGCTGTGTGTGTGTGTGTGTGTGTGTAATAAAAAGCATGGATGGATGAAGGGCAATAAGGTGCAAAGTTCAAAATGGTAGTGATGACGGTGAAAAAAAAGAAAGAGGGATGAATCGATTATTTATCACTTTGCATGTTTGAAAATCACGAAAACGTGGTTTTAAAAAGATTTTTGAGGTAAAACTTTAATTTTTTTAAATAAACAGTTATATTTATTTAAATAGATTTTTAGACTAAATTATAGTTTAAAACTAAAATTTCAGATAAATTGATTTTTAAAGTAGTTTATAAAACAGTAAAAGAGTTTATGAACTATCAAATTATTATATTACCCCTATTTTTTCTTACACATTCTCCCATACTTTTTTTTACACATTTTTTTCTCTCTCATACTTTTTCTTATACACTCTCTATTTTATTTCTTACACCCTCTCTCATCTCATCTCTTATCTCTCTTTATTTAATACTCATACCCTTTTTCGTAATTTACTAATAATAAAAGTATTTTTAGAAATAACTATCCAAACACTCATTTATTTAAAATCACTTTTTTTTTATAAACTCTTCTTCAAAAATTATTTTTTATAAGTTGCCCAAAAACTATTCTTTTTTATAAACTTATTTTTAAAATTTTATTCAAATGGGCTATTATTTATTGATTGATAATTGACAATGAGATCATAATAATAATATACAGTGAAGAGTGTTTAAATGATTGTGTCCTTACAAAATAGTTCTCATCAATGCCACTATTATTATTAATGAAGTGCATTTTCTCCTCCCTCTCCCTCTCCCTCATACCCTCCCTTTGCCAACCTCCATCCATTTTACCATTACTTTACATAATCCCTTTAAAGCCGTACCTCCATTTAAAAATTAATATTTTAATTGTTAATAAAGAATTGATTGATAACTTTCAAATTTAAATTATAAATTTAAATCATATTGTTAATATAAGAATTTTGTTAATAGATAATTTATAAATATTTTTTAAACTTTAAAATATACTTTGAACTTGATAAACACTTAAAAGTCAATTTATCTCAATTTTTAAATATCTATAATTCTTATATAATTTTTTTTAAATAAAATTAGAAATTAACCCAAATCTTTGGAGAAGATGTGTGGGTGAGAGTCATAATCATGTTAGTCTTTCGAGAGTACACACCTTGCTACGGACGTAGAGAGTGATTGCTTCTCCTTTTCCACTACATAGCTCGCGTATAGGCGAATAACCTACCAATTCCACATCCATGCTCGCCCCCCACTTATAGGTAGGTGGATTATCTTTCCATTTACCTATCAATTTCAATATAAAATATAAAATTCAAAATATTATCTATAACTAATGAAAAAGTGTCGTTAATTATTTCACCCTAAACTCCATATAACGTATAAAAATGTACATATTTTATTCACGAAACATGAACCATATATATATATATATGATTGCAGTTTTTAAATATTATAGTGTGTGTTTAGAAAGAATTATAATAAATGTTTTAAAAAAAAATTAGCTTAATTTTTTTAAAATAAACAGTTATATTAGTTTAAAATAATTTTAGGTTAATTTATAGTTTAAAATAAATTTTTTTAATAAACTAATGAGACTATATTCTGAAATAGTAAAAGAATTTATAAAATATTTAATTACTATATTATCCTTATTTTTTCTTACACTCTTTTTTCTCTCTCATTTCTCTTTTTTACTATCTCTCTTATCTTCTTTTCACATTTTCTCATCTCTTCCCTCTTTTCTTCATCATCTCTCATCTATCCTCTCACATTTCTTTTATTTTTAATAAAATCATATTATTTCTAATAATTTTCTAATTATAAAATTTTTTATAATAATTACTGTTTAAATATTCATTTATTAATAATCACTTTATTTCTATAATCTCTTCTCTAAAATATATTTTTTTATAAATTATATAATTTTTTTTTATAAATTCTTTTCTAAACCCTAATATAAATAAGCCTATAAACACATTAAATAAATTTTTATATTTGATTTGAATTGAATGGTGTAGATGGAGACATATACCCTACACATTCCAAAGAATTTGCACTAATTGGATGGGCTCACCCGATAAAAGGACACACACAAATCACCCAATAACGCGATCCGTTATTTCCCTAGCTCTCTCCTTGGTCTTTAACGGAATTTCCCACCATACAATACAAATCGCCCAACACGTCCAGGGGTATAACGGTAGTTTCCACAACGCCTGCCCTGTTTATATATGCCTATGGGGCTTGATCTACGGCTCGCCCACCTGCATAACGCAAAAACACATTCCTTTTCTCTCGTTCTCTGTTTGTTTTCAAATGGATGAGTCAGGCCACAAGGAGCTTCAGCTTCTTCCTTCTTCATCTCTCATGCCCATGTCTAATTCTCCTTTCTTACACTTCCGATCGGCAGCGTCGACTCCGTCGTCGTCTTCCACCGAAGGTACGCCGTCACTGGACTTGCAGTTATCGATCAGCGTAAAGCCGATACAACCGGCTGCGGATTTCGAGTACAAGGACGGAGGGTTGAGCGTGGAGGCATTGAAGTGGCAGTCGGCGGAGCAGATTCGGCTGGCGGCGATGGAGAAGGCATACACGGAGAGAGTGAGGGAGCTGACGAGAAGGGAGATGGAGACGGCGCAGTCGGAGTTCGCACGTGCGAGGCACGTGTGGGAGAGAGCGAGGGCGGAGGTGGAGATAGCGAAGAGAATGAAAGAGAGAGCCACCGTGAGGCACATTGGCTCTGCGTGCATGGAGATCACTTGCCAATCTTGCCGGCAAAGGTTCAGGCCTTGAATTACTCTTCTCTCTCTCTCTCTCTCTCCCCACAATTTCTTCTGATCCATTAAGCACCGCTTGATCTGAAATTCTGAATTACGTACAACTCATGAATGTTCACTTGCTGATTTTATATTTTCCTTTCTCTTAATTTCTCTTCAAAACAAGAACAAGTTTCCAAAATTTACAACATACGGAAATTAAATCAGAGATACTCTAGTCCAAAATCTGGGCCAATTGATGAACAGACTATATACTCCCTCACCTCACTAATCTAAAGAGATTAAAGAAACTAAAAAAACGATTTCATTATAATCTATGTTAAGTAATATCATGTGCCTGTTTTGTAAGAGAAAAATTTAAATTTTAAACCTAAATTTTAAATTTTTTTAAAATAAATAGTTATATTTATTTAGATGGACTTTTCAACTAAATTATACTTTAAAATTAAAGTTTCAGATAAATTGGTCAGAGTAATTTATGAAATAGTAAAATAACTTATGAACTAACCAATTACTATATTACTCATACTTTTTCTTATACCCTCTCTCATCTTTCCTACTTTTTTTTATACAATCTCTCATTTCTCCTACTTTTTTTACACCATCTCTCCTCTCTCCTACTTTTTTTACACACTCTCTCTTCTTACACAATCTCTACTCCCTCCTCATTTAATACTTATACCATTTTTCGTAATTTATTAATAATAAAAATACTTCTAAAAAACTATTTAAACACTCATTTATTCAAAATTATTTTTTTTATAAACCCTTTTTCAAAAGTCATTTTCTAAAAGTTATCCAAAAATATTTTTTTTTTCATAAACTATTTTTCAAACTCTTATCAAAACGAGCCATATATTATATGTCAATTTATAAATTAATTTTAAACAAAACAATAAATATAAACATAAATATTTTAAAATAATTTATTTAGATTTCTTAATCTTCTCCACTAATATATTGTTATGTTGTGGATTCTATATACAAACTGAAGAACTGAGTAACTATGTAAAAAAAATTATTTATATTCATTTGGTTTTAAATACAATTCATAATTTTTAATATAAATTATATCTTATATTTATGGTATAAGGAATATATATATATAGGGGCTTTATTTTTCAACTAATTTAGATTCCATATGACAATAATTCAGCAAAGACTAGTGTCAGTAAAGTGGCCATTCATCTTCAACATTATTCCTCAATACCGTGAAATGAATTGTTAACCTATCGTATATAATGGACAACCCACATTTGCAATGCTTATCCCCCGTGTCTAACTCTTACGGGCCAGTAAAGAATAACAACAAAATTTACCCATTAAGTAGATCCACTATATATATAGTCACATAATATTATTATATTTTATTAATAATTAATTTTTTAAATAAATTATTAGTAAAAAAATTATATTTAATAATTTTATTGAATATTCTTTCCAATCTTCTTCTATATATTTATTTTTAAAAAAATTTATACTATTTAATCTATACTCTTAATTAGCATATTTAATAAATTTTTTTATATATCTAAACTATCATTTCAAACAATTTTTTATTATTTTATTTTTAATATAGATATTACTCTAATTCTTCTGCATGATATATATGTTGATTACGAATATTATATGGGAACCACCTGGAAGGGTGATAGAGAATAAGGAGCCCAACAAATGTCGGATGGAAGGCGGTCAAGTGGGGGAGTTAGATGCTTTACAATACAAATGGATCAAAACAAAGAAAAGGGATAGTGGCATCAAGAACAAGACATGATATATAGCTGTATCCACTTGTATTTGACCTCTTTTGCTTGTCACAAAACCAAGCATATCCATATCATTGTCTCGCTTCCAATTAGAAATTAAATTGAAGGGATATTATTAATTACAGACTCAATTAATAATATAATGTGTCAATCAGCTGAGAAGTAACCCTTTTGAAAGATAGATGTTGCCAGAATGGAGTTAGCTTGTTATGTCGGCGACCTCTAAGACACAATAGTACTCGGATTCATTTCATGTGTCAAAGGAGCTTACCTAAATAAATAATTCACTCCCACTTTGATATCCTCTTATATATCCACTCCTCAAAATGATCATATCAAGTGGCCATGTTTCATTTGACTTGTTGAAAACAACTTTCTACGCAGCCCCCCATGGCAGATCCTTTGAATTATATCTAACTTCCCAATCCTAAATTTAGAATATTTCTTTCTTTTTAAAAAAAATAATAGCCAAGTCTTAAATGAAAAAATTAATTAGCCACAAGTCCTGACTACTTGACATGTACTAAATGGGATTGAGAAAATAATTAATTTCCTTATTTGGACCCTCTTTATAATCATCATCATCATCTTAAAATCTGCTTTTGAAGTTACTCCTAACTTATAAGGTATTTTCAACCATTTTACCAGAACTGAGAAGATGTATAGTTGAATTATTAAATTTATTTAAAAATAAAAAATTCCAAATTTATTTCCAAGTTTTAAAACCTCAAATTACATCTTGATGCGAAGCAAAAAAAAAAAAATTGTGTCACATTTTAAATAGCAACAATCTTAAAAATTGTAGTTAATACGATCACTTACTCACTTATAATAAGACACACTCAATTCTTTTAAAAAGCAACTTATAATAGGATCTAGTGAATATTATAAAATTATTATTGCTTCTTGGATGACTTGGTTAATAGAGAGGATTATTTAGATATTCTATATGCAAGAATTAATTACCATAAAGTCTAATAACTACTAAATATCCTTTAATGACAAGTCACATGATACGAAATAATAACATACTTGTTATTAGAATTTTTTAAGGATTAAATATCTTCCATGGACTTATGAGTAATTCTCCCAAATTACTACCAAAGTCTTCAGAACAAGTAGTTTGAGGTAATTTCTCTGTAAACGCCCCATGCAAAGACCCCCACTAATTTTCTTACAGTAAAGTTGGACAAGGGATTTTGGTTAAAATCAAATCTTTTAATTTGTTTGCCAGCTATTCAACTTTCTTTGAATGAAATTAAAAAAAAAAGTAAAAAAAGATGGCTGAAAAAGAAATACGGCTCATGAAACATAATTATTGACTAATGAGTGCCCCTTACAATAAAGGGAAAGTTCAGTTCACTACTTATTGATGTGGCGTTTGTAAGCAAATATTAAATAAGCTAATTACAGAAAGTTTTAGTTTGAGGTACCAAATTAATTAAACGACAATGATTTTTGAATTAATTAAAACATTACAGTGGTTATATGAAATCGTACTCCGTCCGACAAGGGAAAAAGTTGAATAATCGCAATGTGACATTATCTTCTATCTTTTTATTCGGTTTCAATCATATAAACGAAATGTCGATCAAATTACTTTCAGAAAGTAGAGGTCATGATAAAGATGCTGGGCATTTTCAACCGGACATCAATAGTCATCATGACAAAACCTTAACGTTTTTTGTCTTTTTCATGTTGTCCTCTCATGAATGGATCAAGCCAAAGTGACCCTGTTTCTTAATTAGATTTTGGAGCACACTACTACTTTATCTGAAGCTTACATTCATGAATCATTATACGTAGTTCAATACATTGACTACATGATTCATGGAATCACTTTGAAGAAGTCTCAATCCTTATCTCATTAGATCTTTTACTTTGCATGTCTCAAATACGCTCTCTCATGGATATCATTTTATTCTTCTTCTTATAATTGTTAGAGTCTTTCTCTGATTGTCTTGTGTACTATGTTGGTTTTAAGTTTTCCGATTAAGCATAAGTCTTTAGGAGAACCATACCTTAAAAACTAGTTGTGTTAGAGTAGGAGAGTCCAACGCTTTATAATGCCACTTTATTTAAAGACATCATTCCAATGTGCAACTCATAACAAAACTAGTTGTGTTGAAATTGGAAAGCTAAGCACGGGCAATTGTTTATCAAAAACAAATGTCTACGCAAAGTTGTAAGATCATATATGAGTGCTGACTCTTACACTTGGTGACTGAAGCCCTGGTGAATGGCAGGCCTCAACTATAACAGTCCTAAGATAGTAAAATTTCTTATTGGGTAAGTTCTAACCTACATGAAAGGAGTAATGATCTAGGCACTGTCTTCAGAGAGGGTTAGTTGAAATAGACATATATGTGAAGATATGGACTACCTGCACCTGGATAGAAAGACCTTATGAAGTTTCAATGTTCCTTAGGATTGGCTTTGGTCAAAGCGGGGCTCATAACAGTACACCCCTCTCGAGACCTAAAGTCCCGGTGGCCCCACTTTATGGTACTTTACCTCATTTCTATCGGTTAGAATTCTCTATAAGTAGCCCTCTTTAGTTAATCGACTCTCAATGAAAGCACTATTATAATGAGTACAAGTATTTCATAGAACATTACCTTAAAAAGCTAACCATTATAGCATTGTTGGAGTTGTGGAATCTAATACCATATAAAACCTATTTTTCATTGTCACCCTTTCAATGTGAAATTGAGCAATATATCCTTGAGAGTCGATGTCCTAGTGGCTCCATGAGTCCTACATTAGAGAACATCACAAAAGAAGTGGAGTTTATAAATTTAAGGGGCTTTTATTACTAATAAGCTTGTTTTTTGAGATCATACTTTTGTTTTTAAGAAATCAAACATGGCCATAATTACCCTAGCATTATGATTATTTTTTATTTTTTTATTACCCATCCGATTCACCAGAATTTTACTTCTACTATATTTGAATCCGACCCGTATTGCGTACCTGACTATAGTAGGTGAGTCTCCCAACAATTTTTTTTGCATATATTAAGGCTCAAATTTAAGACCTTATTTAAACGATATTAAACTGTTTATCATTTAGATTAACCTCCGTTGATATGTTTGTTGCAGCTGAAGTTGCGTATTGGGCATGCCACGCAAACTCTCTTAGCTGGATTGGGCCAAGCTGCAGGACATCTATGCCTCCTGCAATTCAGTCCCCTTTATAAAGGTAACCGTTTTTTTTACCTTTATAAAGATAACTTAAAGGCCTTTTATACTTATATATAACTATTTAAAATATATTTGATCTATAAAAAATATTATTTTATTATAGTTTTAGTCATAATATTTAGAGAGATATCATAACTCATAGGTACCTAGGTTTACGCCTAAAGGTAATAAACAGTTAGCTTTACCTGACATTAGTATCACCTATGAGGTAAGGAGACTTCGCTCTATTCTTATATCGTAAATGAGTCCAATCCCTTTCTAAAAAGTTAAAAAAAAAAAAACTTAAAGGCCGTTTGATCCTATGTGAGATACTTAAGTTTACGTTTAAAAGTAATTAACAATTCACTTTACCTAATATTGATATTACTTAGGAGGAGTAAAATTTCTTTATGCTCTTAGATGGGTAAATTTAACTCTCTTCTAAAAATTTTTATATAAAAAAAACTTATAATCTTATCGCATGATATCTATTATATTCGATTTTATTTATAATTTTAGATTGGTAAGAGAATATTGGAAAGTTTCTTGATAATAGTGCTAGCCACTATTTCAAGGTACATTTAATTTGAATCATCATTAAGGAAATAAATAATTCACATGAGATTATGATGAGTTGGTTATGTGCTTAATTGGCAAATTATTTTATGTTTTTTTTGTACCCTAACATTTTATCTATGTTGGCGATGTAGTTCATCATCAGTTATTGATACTTGTTTTTGCTAATGCCTATAAGTAAAATTTATCCTAAAAATTAATTATTAAGGCAAAATAACTAATTTATTTAAATATTTTATTAAATTTTATACTATTTAACGCGAGACTTATTTAGCATCCCATGTTAAGAAGTTACCATTACTATGACAACAATAATGAAGAATTTCAAGGCATTTGTAAAATAGGTCAGCTAGTTTTATCATTTCAAGCACTACCCTTTGATATTTTTGCTTCATAACTTGAATGTGGGATTCTCAGCAGAGGCAATGCTTGAAGAACGTTATGCTAATCTTCATTCTTCATACTAAAATAATCTTCAAATTCTTGATATATTTAATTATATTAAAAAATTAATTAAATTAATTAGTATAATTTTTTTAAAAATATCCTAATTATCTTTTTAAACTTTATTTTTATTCCTTTACTTAACTACTGTCTGAGTAGTGTGTAATTTAAAAAAAATTAAAAAATATAGAAAAAATATCTTATATTTAAGATTAAAATTAATTCTCTAATTAAATATTATATTAAAGACTATAGGAGTTATTTCCAAAATCATTTTGTCTCTCTTGTGATTGTTTTAAACCTACTTCTTAATTTAATTGTAGCCTTATTATCGATATGCAGAGACAATCAAATGGATATTAAAGGATTTCTTCATCAAATAAGTAATTTGTCATATAAATAATTAAAATATATATTTTAAAAAAATTATCGCAACATATTTTTATAATTTTTTTAAAGTACATGTTATGCACAAAGACTTAAAAAATAAATATATAATTTAATTAGAAAATTAATATTAGTTATAAATATAAAATTTATTAACTATTTTTTAAATTATTTTTATTAATATTCTCTCAATAATAATTAAATGAGAGAATAAAGAAGGGAGTTAAGAAAAATTATTATTTTTTTAAAAAAATACTATACTAATAAATTGAATTAATTTTTTAATATAATTAAATTAATTAAATATATTTTATATATAGAATTAAGAGTATCACTCAACCTTACTTTTACACGCATGTCTTTTCACAAATAACTCAAGTATCCAACCTTATATATATTTGTGTGTGTGTGTCTATATAATATATATATATATATATATATATGTTGCAGTCCAACCAAGAACCAAGTAAATCAACAAGGCTTCCTCAAATTAAGATAGCTAATTACGGAGTAATTAACAACTTCAACTAACTGTGGGGAAAAGAATGATGAAATCGAGAGATATAGAAATTCAATTTCAATATTCTATTGGCAATGAGCCAACCACGTGTATTTTTGTTTCCAATGAGAGATTCGCGGAAAGAGCAGCATAGACAACACTGACTACACTACAGATTACAGAATCAAGTACCACTCTTTTATGACAAACCCCCATGAAGAACAACGAGAACATAGGGACAATAGGTCTATAAAAAAATAATATAGGTAACAGGTAATTTTATTAATTACTTGCAATTACTTACAACTCTACCCGGGATTTATTTTTTATATGTTTGAAAATTTTTAAGTAGATTGTAATTTAACAACAATTTATGGATTTGACTGAGTCATAAACTGAAACTAGTATACTAATAAATCATGTAGTATATATGTATTTATAATTATTTTTTGTGCAAACCATGTTTAGTTAGGAATTGATTAATTATTGGAAGATTATTTAATTAGGCCTCAGTCAAATTAAGGGAAGGAATTATTCTTATTCTTGACATTTCTTCATGCGCTAATCTATCTTCCAATCATGCACTTCCACTTGGTCATTATTTTATGTTAAATTTGATGCACTTGTTTAATTGTCTCTTATGTATAAAATAAGTTGTTGGAATGACCTTGTCCTCATCTAAGGATCTCATTAAGGCATCTTCAAAAGGCATAATCCCTCTCTATGTCTTTAAATAACTAGTCATCATTATATTTACTTAATAATATTCTTATTTTGACAAGATTGTTACTGGCATTCATAGTATTTTAAATTTTGAGAATTTTTTTTTATAAAAATTTTTAGAATGAGATTAAACTCGTTCACGATTTAAGGGTAGGACGAAATCTTATTTTTTCTAAGTGATATCAATATTAAGTAGAGCGAATTTTCAATTACACTCAAATATAAATTTAAGTACTCAGGATCTACGATTACTCTCTAAATATTACGATTATTATCATAACAAAGTGATATATCCTAAAAATTAAATATACTCTAAATAATTATATATCTTATTTTTTTACCAGTTAAACTTATAATGATAGATAATTTTAAGAATATGGTTATTGGAATAAACAATGATAAACAAGTATATGAATCATATAAGGCCCAATAATCAACCCATTGATGTTTTGCAGGAAAATAAATATATAGTCTTAATTGTAGCTAAAAAATATACATTCTTAAACCAACAGAATTTGAATTTGATCTAGTGAAAGGGATTAATATCTCATAATGTAATAAATTAAAATTTTTTTATAAAAAAAAATTAAAGTTTTGAATCCCTGCTTAAAAAGATTACCTATAGGAGAATAGCTATATTTAGTAAAAAAAATACATATTTTTATTCTTTTTGATCTAGAGAGACACGTACTAACACTATAAGATTATAAGTATGATTGAATTTGCTATCTCCCAGTTTTAAAAAAGCTTTTATATCACCAAAATGCCCAATCACTAATAGTAACGTGATCTTTTTTTATAGCTAGAGGTAATTTGATTGGAAGCAATTCCGTTGGATAAACTGCTTGAGATTAAATGTGTGTACTTGGACTAACTTGTGCTATACCCAATCCCATTGGTTAGCAACATGTAATCTTATTTATTAAACCATGGTGTTCACCGATAATTTCTCTCAATCCTGCAAATCATCTCGGCTGATTATTTCTATTTCCTTAATTCTTCATGAGGGTTTTAGGTTTTCGTCTATCTATATAGATACATGCACCAGTAAAAACAACATGAAATCATGCATAAAGAACCCATTGTTCAGTAAAAAATATAGAATCTGTGAATAATCAGCTTTGAAAACTTGGCAAGAAAAAAATTGAATCAGTGGAGCAGTTTTGTTGAAATCAGACCTGAGACAATGGGTATGTTGTCATTCCGCCAAAGTTGTAAAGTGGTCGTTTTCAAATGAAAATATAAAATTCTGAGAGTGACGTTGCCATTTCCAATTAACAAATATGGGGTGATGTTGTTCCCATTTGAAACCTTCACCTCTAAAAACTTGCCCTTGATACTTTTAAGAATCAAAGCCAAGCTCAATTTTTTTAATCAAGCCACGAAATTTACTGTTCTGGATAATGAACCATGGTTAAGTTTGGGGCAACGCATGGTCATTTCATTGTGACTTGTCTTAGTCGGCCTAGACATCTGAGTTTTTAAATTTCTTTAATACTTGTCCATTTCAGACACAACTTCAAGGAAAATTGACATCTTCGTGGGTTTTTCTGGGTCTTCTCTGATCTAATTTTTCTCTTCATCTTTTAGACCCAGTGGGTTTTCTGATCTTTTCATGATTACTGCTTGATCTTTTTTGTAAACCATTTCTGCAGAAAGAGAAAGTTTTGTTTTTTTTAAAAACATTTCTCTCTTCTTCCTAAGATTTGCCCTAGTTCGATACTTTGAATTTCATCTGTCTTATGTTTCTGTGAGTGATATATATATCACCATGGGAACCAACAGTGAGGAGCAAGCTGCTTCACATGGAGGAACTGAGGTGAGATATAATTTCAGAGTATGTTCATTATATGTTTGTTTTTTGTTCTGCTTCAACGGCCACAGCTTCAATTGTTGTTATCTGTGTCTTAGGTTACATGTCAAGGCATGGTAGAAAGTGAAATTAAAGAGATGAAGATTCCAAAACATCCTGTACAAAAATTGATTGCAGAAAATTCTTCCAAATCTAACAGCATGGTCGTCAAGGTATTTCACCATACTTTCCATTTCCTTCTCCTTCTTCTTCTTCTTCTCTCTCTCTCTCTCTCTGGTGATAAGTTTCCATTTCCTTCTTTGTTTCAAGACATAAATGTTTACATTATTTAGTTCACAAGTCACTGAAGAAAGTGTATTTCTAAGATTTAAGGATAAAAAATTGCATTTTTTTCCCTTGTTTCCACATGCTGTATCAGATACTGAATGTATCTTTGAATCCTTAAATCCAAACAGAAACCATATAAGGTGATTCCTGCTCACATCATAGCAGAAGCGATATCAACAATTCGTGATATTGATCTGAGATGGTCAGGTCCTATAACCCAGAAAGAAATAGAATATGTTGAAGAATATGTTCTTGCAAAATACCCAGAATATGCAGGACTCATTGAAGGTGATGGAATTGATCTCTCTAACTTCATCATCAACGAGGAACCTTCATCTGAACCCATGTCAGATGATCGGAGAAAGTCACCGAGAGGAGGTTTCAGAGAATCTTCTACACCATTTTTTGGCAGCAACCTTCGCGAATTGGACAGAACCCAGTTAGAGCCATCAAGATTACTCGATATTCTCACCAAGAAATCATCTTTTCCTGGAAGCTTCATCTCCATCCCAGAAATCCAAGCTCACAACAAGGTCTTGAAACATTGTGGGTTGCCTGATGATGAATACCTCGTACTCTTCACTCCTAGTTACAAGGATGCTATGATGTTGGTGGGTGAGAGCTACCCTTTTGTGAAAGGAAGCTATTACATGACCATTCTTGAGGCAGAAGAGGATTACATCAGAGAGTTCTCTTCTTTTAAGGAATCCAAGGTGATTCCAGCACCTAAGACATGGTTGGATCTAAGGATAAGTGGGTCCCAGCTGAGCCAGAACTTCAGAAGGAAGTGTAAGATCAGTCCAAAGGGGTTGTTCTCTTACCCAGCAGATGTGAATGGGACAATGCATTGGGTCTCAGAAGCTCATAGGAACTCATGGCACGTGCTGCTTGATGCTTCTGCTTTAGTTGTCGGCAAAGATAGGCTTCATCTTGCTCTTCACAGGCCTGATTTTGTGGTTTGTAGCCTTGAAAACACTCATTCTGGTCCTTCCAGAATCACATGTCTCTTGGTAAGGAAGAAGTCATTTGACACATCTCTTGCTTCATCTCAAGATGATGTTTAGTTAATGGATGAACCTGTCATGTTCTTGGCAAATTTGTGGGAAAATCACTATCAGATGTCCAAAAAGTAATGTAATTATTAAAAATTCTCACAAATAAGTACATGACTAACTATATTATAAAGAATAACAAAAAGTTAAGTGATATTCACTTTTTGTGAGACTTCTTGGTGACTATATATATATATATATATATATATATATATATATTATTTGTTTGACATTTTATAGTAATTTTCTTAATTTGTAACGCACTAATAATTTGGCTTCATTGGACTCTCAAAGAAAAGGGCATGAATTCTACTGGTGTGACTTTGTAGATTGAATAAATGAATGAATGAAGTTATTAAAAGATGTGCTACATAGATATGATGATGGCCACTCTTGTTACTGGTTGGTTTATATGCGTATTAATTCCATTACAAGTTTTATTTGAGGAAGATCTACAACATATGACTTCATTATATATCTATCTATATATATATATATAATGAAGTCATATGTTTATAGCATCCTCTGTTATATATATAATGAAGTCATATGTTTATAGCATCCTGTGCTCTTCCGTATTGCTACTCAAGTTTGTGAACAGACCTAGCTATACTTTAATTGCTAATAAGGGCAAATGCTTACATTTTTTTTTAAACATAGTCTTTTATATATACTCACCTATAATCTTTCATAAATACTCAGCTATCAACCCTATAGATGTGTGTGTGTATCTTCGTTCAAGCTATTTTGTCACTCCTTTCATTGGAATCCCTGAAATCTAAAGAATGAGAATTCTGATTATTGCAATCCCATATATAGAGCATATAGGACCAGTTTGTTAAAATTATATTAAAAAATTATTTTGGTTAGTTAAAAATTAAAAGTTGTTAGAAGTATGGAGGAGTTGATGGAGAGAAGCTTAATTAAGCTAATCATAGGTTTCAAAATAAGCGAAGAACATATTTTTTCTTCTTCTAATTCATCTCTTATGTTCAATTTATGGTTCCCTCACACTTTCTAGTTTCAGCAACTTCCTTATATTTAACTTAACTAAAATTACTTTTTTTTTATAATTTTAAATAAACTGGCATTTTGTTACCTTTTTCACCCATGATCAGCATTCTTTGTTGGGAATCAAACATTGCCACATTTTGTTTGGATTGGTATTTAAAATCAAAAGCTCAAAAGTTTTTTTGAGTTAAAAAATTTTGTTTTGGTTGACATTGGAGTAATGAATCCTTTCTTGAAAGTCAAATTAGAAGTAAAGCCGCATTTTAAAACTTTTGAGATTAGAAAAGTCACATGGATATTTAAACAAACTTTGTTTATGAAAACATATTTAAACATAAATAAAAGTCACTTTTATAAATATCAATACAAAAATGAAGGGAATGCCAATTCCCATAAGCCGTATGGACCCTACTACCCTTTTCCTTCCCTCATTTTTCCTTCCCCTACCATTAAGATTATGTTTAGTAGGATAAAAGATTTTTTAATGAAAGTAGAAGGTGAGGGGAAGTTGAATTAAGTTAAAAATAAGTTTTAAAAATTTGTTTGATATGATACAAGTGAGTATAGAATTAATGTATACTTTTTTTATAATTTAGAATAAAATAATCTAAAATATTTTTTATAACTTGAGAAGAGTTAAAGTTGTATAAGAATTTTATAATTGGGGTAAAATAGTTTAAAAATTTTTAATTCCACTTATACCATCTTAATTCTCAATTTTTTTTAATAGAATTGAAATATCATAGAGAAATAGAAGTAAAAATAACTTCTATTATATTAAATAGGAGAAGTAAAAAATTTCACTTTCATTTCAATTTTTCCATCCCTACTTTCTTCCAACCAAACATACCACAGGTGTTTCTTGACTAAGTTAATGCTATATGGACAATCTATTTTCCAGATCTTTTTTTTCTTCTAAATGTTTACTTTGATTGGATCTATTCCATGTGGTTCATCCTTCCCTTAGTAGAATTTTCAATCCAACGGTGTATCCCTCATAGGCAATACTTTTTTCAGTTTATTGTGAATGCAGTAAAGTATTTTTTGGGCTGAATTTCGTTGATTAAAATTGTTTTTTTTCTCCAGTGACCAAAAATTGGTAAATCCATTAAAAATTAATATTGACAACAGTTTAATGTAATCATCTCAACAACAACCATAATGGATTCTATTAGTAAAAAGATGAGACATATGATTATTTAGAGTTTATTTGATCATTAGAAAGTATCATTTTATTGTGGTTCTAATTGCGATGCTTGGGAAAGTATTATAACTCATGAATATTTAGGTTTATGTCTGAGGATAATAGACGGTTTGTCCTACTTGATATTAGTATCGCCTAGGAATAAGGGAGTCTAGGGAGACTTGCCCTATTTTTATATCATAGGTGGGCTTAACCCCTTTTTAAAAAAATTGTTTAAAAAAAAAGCTCAACAACATATATCTGGTTTATTAACTTCCTTTTATTCATGATTTTTGGGATTGAGATTTTTTTGATATAAAAAGTTTAGGTAGTGACAATCAGTCCCCTACAAAAATCAAAATATGACTTAGGATTTAAATAATATTTATAAAAAAAATTATAAAATTATCTATTAAATAAATTTTTATAATAATAGAAAGAATTAAATTTATGTTATTATAAGAGTCTATTTTTTTTATTATTTATATTAATTTTTATTTTTGGAAATAGAGTATTGACTGCTAGACTTAAGAATATGGCTGGCCCAGGAATTGAATTTGGACCCAAACACTCAATCTCTATTTGAAGAATCTCTCCACCTCAATCTCTATTTCTCTTCCTCTTCGTCGCACCTTCGATTCTAGCTTCTGAATCCTGACAAGTCTTCAACATTGAGCTTCAGTTCCTCTTCTATTTTTGTACCAAAAAAAAAAAAGAATTCCTCTTCTATTTTATTGTATTTAAAAAAAGCATTTTCACACGTGGAATTTAAAGAATAAGCTTGACATTGTTTAACGGATTTTTTATCAGAAGTTAATAGAAAGAGTTAATTGCGTGTGTGATGGGCAAACTCTCAATCTTAGATTTAAAATATAAATTTGACTCAAAACTTAAATTTATTTTTTTTAAAATAAATAATTATATTTATTTAAATAAATTTTTAGATTAAATTATAATTTAAAACTAAAATTTTAGATAAACTAGTCAGAGTAACTTATGGAATAATAAAAGAGTTTATGAACTAACTAATTACTATATTACCCCTACTTTTTCTTATACTCTCTCTCCTACTTTTTCTTACACCCTCTCTCATCTCTCCTATTTTTTCTTACATCCCCTCTCTTTTTTTATACCCTCTCTCCTCTCTCCTTATTTAATATTCTTATCATTTTTCATAATTTATCAATAATAAAAGTACTTCTAGAAATAATTATCCAAACACTCATTTATTCAAAACCACTTTTTTTTTTCATAAGCTCTTATCCAAAATTTTTTTTATATAAACTGTCCAAAAACCCTTTTTTTTTTCATAAGCTCATTTCTAAAATCCTATCCAAACAAGCCCTGCATCTAAAACAGATATATTAAAGTACTAATTATACTCTTAAATAATTTAAAATTTAAATTATACTATTAAAATTATTTCGGTATACTAGACATACTTTAATTCTTTATAATTTTACAAAATAAAAATATATTTAGCACCTGAAGCTATTTTTAAAAGTATAATTAATATTGTAAAGTATTTAAAGGTACAATTAGTATCTTAAATTAAATTTAGAGGTATTAATACTCTAAAATATTTAAATTAATATAATTCTATATTTTCATTTATAGAAATATAAATTTCTACCAATATCATATAAATTTTTTATTTTAACTTATTATTATTTAAAATACTATATGTTATATTATTTAAAAAAAATATTACATAAATATTAAAATTTATATGTGAAAATTAATAAATTTTATAATCTATTTAAAAAAATTATTAAAATAATATTATTTGTGTAATATTTTAAACAATAATATATTAAAATAAAAAATTTATATATTATATATTAAATAAAATTGTGATTTATAAATAAATAGATAAAATTATAATTTTAATATTTTTAAATAATAATTATATTGTTAAAATTAATTTAATATAGTGACTATACTTTTAAATATTTTAAAATATTAATTATATTTTTTAAAATTAAAGTATTGCATATTTTCCCTAATTTTATATATCATGTCATTGTCAGACTTCTGAGAATATTTTTTTTTGCAGAAAAAACAAAAGTATAATTTTGATTTTTTTTCTTAAACCTTACACTATATTATAAAATATATTTTTTCAATCATCTAAGGACTTTTAGTTAAGAAATTTTTTTTGGGTACATAGTTAAGAAAATTTGTCCAAAGATGAAGATTTTATGCGTTCAGTAAATAAGGGTCTACTTAAGATGGTAATTGCTTATAATTTACATTTTAATATATTAATCATCGTTCTATTTTTGAACTGGTTATTTGGTCATTAAATAAACAATAATAATAGTGACAGTTATAAATACTAATCCACATAAAAACCATAAAAAATAAATACTATAAGAGAATATTAAAAAAAAAATAGTTTCAATATAAATGATTAAAAAATATTAAAAAAAACATTTGACATTTTTATAAACAACTAGTTTCTTGAGCATTTGGTTGATAACAATATACTCTGTTAATGAAATATCGAATAATTAACAATACAAAAGTTATTTTCTTAAACTTAAAAATTTCAGGGAAATTTATTGCCAAATTGCAAAGTTCAAAAGCTGTTTTTCTTTTGTCAAAAGGTCATTTAAATATACATCTAGGTTTAACTATAAACAGAGAGGGCACGGAACACCCGGATAACATTGAATATTTTTATATTAACGTTGCCCCTACTACAGTAATATAGTATCACGATTAGCCTAGACAAGAATACATGTAACTGCTCAAAGGCTTTTATTCTTGTATAACCGATCAGTTTTAACTTTCAACAACAGTTATATTCTTACTATTCGATCAGTCTTTATCTGTTTAGTTATTTTGGTAAACATAAACTTTTTGATCTTCAATAATTATCTGGATTAAATACTATAACAACTAAGTGTCCAAATCCAACAAAAACATTCTCGTCCAGAAATATATATTACTAGAGCCAAACCACAACGATTAGTACAGAGACACAATGCAGCTACAGGATTCTAGTTCTAACTTTTCAAGTAGAGATATAAAGTAAAAAACTTAGAACCAAGATAGCACAACATACTTGTATATATTGGCGCGGGAATGAATCAGTAACTCGTTCTGCCATCGCCTTCTGTTATCACATCCTTGAAGGTTCCATTACTGGGAATCATTGGCAACACATGTTCTTGATGAGGTACAATCACATCAAGAAGGAAAGGTCCTGGAGTATCCAACATCTTCTGAATTGCTTCCCTGAGATCTTCCTTCTTCGTCACACGAGCTGCCGGAATCCCACAAGCTTCTGCAAACTTCAACATATTTGGGAAAATCTCAGTCTCCCTAGATGGATCTCCCAGATATGTATGAGCTCTGTTTGATTTATAGAACCGATCTTCCCATTGAACAACCATACCCAAATGTTGATTATTCAGCAACAAAATCTTCACAGGGAGATTCTCTACTTTTATAGTTGCTAGTTCTTGCACATTCATGGTAAAACTACCGTCACCATCAATGTCAACTACAACTGCATCTGGGTTTGCCACGGCAGCGCCTATGGCGGCTGGCAACCCAAAGCCCATGGCTCCGAGACCTCCTGATGTCAACCACTGGCGGGGTCTCTTGTACTTGTAAAACTGAGCAGCCCACATCTGGTGCTGTCCAACTCCTGTACTTATGATGGCATCTCCATTAGTAAGTTCATCAAGAATCTGAATAGCATACTGTGGAGAAATAGCATCCTCGAACGTCTTG
This sequence comes from Leucaena leucocephala, assembly GCA_037074615.1. Taxonomy (NCBI): domain Eukaryota; kingdom Viridiplantae; phylum Streptophyta; class Magnoliopsida; order Fabales; family Fabaceae; genus Leucaena; species Leucaena leucocephala. Next base: position 21,745,584 of record CM073538.1, on the reverse strand, counting down.
TAATTCAAAGGGAATTTGCGCTTCTGCTCATTCAACTCTTCTCTCCAAGTTTGAAAATCTAGTTTCCCTCTAATTTCCCTGCTTTCCAAAATCTGATTAAGTTTTTCCAAGGCCACCTTTATATCTCCACAAATTGATACATGAGGCAGCTTATTCTTTCCTATTTCAGCTGAATCAATGTCTATGTGCACAATTTTAGCTCGGCTAGCAAACGCCTCGAGCTTTCCAGTCACACGATCATCGAACCTCACTCCAAATGCAAGCAACAAATCACTTTGATCTACAGCATAATTAGCATAAACAGTACCATGCATCCCAAGCATCTGAAGGGAATATTCGTCACTAACAGGATATGCCCCTAAACCCATCAAAGTACTAGCAACGGGAATTCCAGTAAGCTCAACAAAAAGCCTTAATTCCTCACTTGAGTTTAGACAGCCACCTCCAACATACAATACTGGTTTCTTCGAATCCATTATTAACCTCGCTATTTGATGCAGATGAGTCTCATCTGGAGACTTGGGTAACCTGGAACTATAACCAGCAAGATTAATGGGTTGTCCCCAAATAGGAACGGCAAGCTGCTGTTGTACATCCTTGGGAATATCAATTAGAACCGGGCCAGGTCGACCGGAAGTTGCTACGAAAAATGCCTCACTCACAATCCTAGGAATATCCTCTACATCCATAACGAGATAATTGTGCTTTGTGATAGATCTTGTTACCTCAACAATCGGAGTCTCTTGGAACGCATCGGTACCAATCATTCTTCGCGGGACCTGCCCGGTGATGGCAACGAGGGGCACACTGTCAAGAAGCGCATCAGCTAGGCCACTGACGAGATTGGTGGCGCCCGGGCCGGAGGTCGCTATGCATACCCCAGGAAGGCCAGAGGATCGAGCGTAGCCCTCGGCGGCGAAGACGCCGCCCTGCTCATGACGAGGAAGGACGTTACGGATGATGTTGGAGCGCGTTAGAGCTTGGTGGATCTCCATGGACGCGCCGCCGGGGTAGGCGAAGACATTGGTGACGCCTTGCCTCTCAAGAGCTTCAACGAGGATGTCGGCGCCTTTTCTAGGTTCGTCGGGAGCAAATCGGGGAACAAAAAGGTCAGAGGCGCCGGTGGTGGTGGCGGAGGTGGGGGCGGTGACGGGGGAAATGGAAACAGCAGGTGGCTTTGGGGTGGGATTAGGATTAGAGAGGGAACTAGAGATCCGGAAGGAATGGGGATGAATGGATTTGTGAGGAAAATGTGAAAGGGGGAGAGTTAACAGATGGACGCGCTTGGGGAAAAGAGATTCAGAAGAGGAAGAAGAAGAGAAAGGAGAGGATGAAGCAGAGAAGGATGCAGTGGGAGAAGCCGCCGCCATGGTTGACATGCAGAGAGGAAGTGAACAACAGAGTAATGGGCGGTACTAAGTTCGGTGGAGTTAAAATGTGGCTGACATGAGAGAGGCAGAGTAGGGTGGCCCCATTAACACATGGACAAAAGAATAATAATTAATGTTGAGAAATAAGAATTATAGTTCATCAATCTTATGCCATTAAATATACATTACTTAAATATTTTTTTTAATTACAACTATTCAAAAATTAGTAATAAAGATTTTCAAAATTTAAAATTTCAGCTATTCATCTAACTCTTGAAAAGAATTGTTTTTTTAAAAAAATTGAAACATAAAAGTTATAATATTAATGTGTTTTTTTCTTTGAGTGAATATTAATGTCTTTTAAATGGAATTTTGTCTTTTAATTTTCTAATAGAAAGGGCGAGTGTGCCGCATCCAAGTTGCCGTCAAAGCTGTCAAGTGTCGCCTTTGGAAGTCGGGTGGAGGATGAGGGAGAGGGTAAAATAGTAAATGGCTTAGTTTTGTCTGCTTGCATGGGTATCTCATGTATGTGGCAAATCAAGTAGCAGCCACTTCCAGTATTTGCGTCAGAGATATCAGCCACTCGGGTCCAAATCCTTTGCGTCTCTTCTCTTGCCTTTTTTTTTTTTAAAAAGAAAAGGTCAATATGATTCAACATTTCCCTACTTGCACTGGTCTGGCTCACATTTTTCTCCAGAAAGGAAGCTCACCTAACCTAATCTCAAAAAGTGAACATTTTACATTCATAATCACATTAAATAAAAATATACTAACTCGAGCTTTCTTGTGCAGCCCACTTGCACCCCAAGTGATATTTGACATGTATCCATGGTTGAAATCTCATTTCAACTGTATAGATATAGTTAATATTTTTATTATATAGAATCAATCAAATTTCCAACTCATATTTAAAAAATATTATAGTGATATATAATATTTAATATTCTAATCTTATTTTTTTATATATTTTCAATACATTAATTTTACTTGTGGTACAAATTTATTATAATCTTTTTAATTTAATATAATTTTATTCATAATCTTATTTCTCAAATATCAAAAAATTTATTATATTAAAAAGATTACGAGTGAAATTGTATTAAATTAAAAAAATTAAAAGTAAAATTATACATAATTAAAAAGATTATAGATAAAATTGTACCATAAATAAGATTAATATACTAAATGTATATAAAAAATAAAATTATAATATTGATGTTATATTATTCAATATTTTAAATCAATTTTTTTATAAATAAATTTTTAAAAATGGGGTTAAACTCACTAGGATCTAAAGGTAGAGTAAAATATATTTTCCTTTTTGACTATGCTAATATCAGGCAAGATAAATTATTAATTACTCCCATACACTAAATACTTAGTAACTAAAATATCTTCCTAAAAATGCTATAACTGTATTTACAATAAAATGGTTCATATAATAGGAAAAAAAAATGTTCAGACCCCCGCCCACTTCCCATATACATGGGCCAAATCCATCTATCAAACATTCAAACCTATCCAATGGCCCAAATGGGAGCCCACTGGCCAGATGATTATATCGCCCAATTTAATTTAAGAAAATATATTATCTGTAAATTCAACTAACAAAAAAATAAAACATACAACTATTTAAATAATATTTAATTTTTAAAAAATACTACTTTATTATAATTATAATATCAATATTTAGAAAAATATCATAATTTTCAGGTGTTTAAATTTATATCTAAAAATAATTAACATATTATTCTACCTGATATTAATAATATTTAAGAAAAAAATAAACTTTGTCTTAACTTTAAATCATAAATGAGTTTAATTTTTTTTTAAAAAAATTTTGTAAAACAAAAAATTTAAGGAGAAGAGTGTATTACTATTTCCAGTTGGATAAAAGGCGGCCACCAATAGCAAATCGTGATCGTGGGTTGTGAGATATTTGTACATAAACTGAAATATCCTCTCGTGTTCATTTGTTGAATCTAAGTTCAACAGATTTGTAAAATATCATTTCCAAATTATAAGGGATACATAGAAAATTTCCAAGCGCCATTGCACGAGACCAACATCTTTGTATGGTCACCTCAAACAATCATCTTCACTTCAGTCATTCAACTGCAGAGAACGCACAGGTTGAATCAGAAACGATTTTCAGTCATCACCATGCACAACAGGCAAAAAAAAAAAAAAAAGGGATTGAAACAAGCATACATACGCAAATCAAACACATTCCAGAATTGAATCCCTCTCGGTACTTGTTTAACAAATTTAAATTCAATAGCTAATGCCATAGTATCCGGATGCTAATATAGATATGAATTTTAACCATTCTCTTGATAATAATTCTCGTGCAACGCAAACTCATTTATTTTACTATTGCCTATGACTTTATTAAACATCCTAAATTTGAAGTAGCAGCGGATCAAATATACTACTGCTAGCAGTCGGCAACCATTATGGCAGCAAACGCAGTTGAAGTTGAACGAAGCCAAATATATTAACTAGTTCATATCCTTCAAAATGTCAATGTAGTATTCTACGACCTCAACAATACGAAAAACTGAGCTAGTGGGCTATAACCTTTCTGTTCATAACATTTGAATCATTATGTTATACATATAACAGATAACTTTTTAATTCTGGGAACAAATACATAAGCAGTCTAATTGAACTACTTGAAACCCAAAGACTCCATCTAGTTACTTTCACCTCTGTTTCAAAAGGGAAATATTGTAAGTTTAATAAATTAATAATAGTAAGGAATGATGGAAAATAGGAATAAACTAATCCCGTTATTAAGATGCTCCAACTATAACAGAGTTTGCCCATGGAATGCCATCTATCAGAATGAAAGCTCATGGGGCCAGATGTAATCAAGCACCGACACCAGAACATTAACAACATAACAAAGAGCAGCAAAAACTTTGTCCCTAATTTTCAAATATAAAAACCCTGATGTTCATCAACAAAGTACAAACCAACCAAAATTTATCACATGTCTGTCTTTTAGGCTCAGGGAGGAAAAACAAAAAGAATCTCAGCCTTCCACTTTTCAAATCTGGGGCAGTAGTTAGAAAGGCATGTTTGACGCCTAATTAAATAACTTACACACAAAAGCTAAAATTTCTCAATCACACCGAAAATTTTAAACTGAGAAGTATGTCGGGAAGACAAAAAACATTTGCAATATCAAGAATCTTCGTCAACGTCCGTTAATCGTATCTTTCCTACCCTGGAGAGAGAGGCTACAAGTATTCCCAATGAGAAAAAGTTTTCTTTCCAAAATAAATCTGAGTTAGGCCATTCCAGTCTTCCCCAAAATCACCTACTTGCTAGATTTCAATCCTGAAACATTAGGACTAGGGGCCTGTAATGCGCACTCTCTACTGCCCCTTAAAATGCCCCAACCTATACAAACTTTATTAATCTAAGGAACAAATCTCCAGCAAATTCAATCTGTCTGAATACGACCCCAGTGTCCACAGGCATGCAATCCCACTTTCTTAATATTCAATCAAACTTTATTGGCAACATGACTCTGATGTGTCTTATTTTCTTCTTAAGATGATATAAACTTGTAAATATATCAAATTAGCATTGGCGATTGTAAAAGAACATTTTCCAATATAACATCATTAAATTTACACATTCCATTTCCATCTAAGTCTCACTAACAAATATAAAGTAACCATAAAAATTTCATCCACCACACTTTCATTTCAAAATAATCCTTACGACTATTGCAGCTGCACATTGGTCAGAAAAAATCCTACCCTCTGTGTTAACTAAACGCACAACCTACGGAAAGTCTAAGCTAAAAGCCTAAAAAAGGTAATTCTTCTGAATTAGGCTACTCCAACATAAATTTGCAAAAGACATATTCACCCACCCTCTGGGTGCATTCTTCACAACCTCCATAGATTTCACTCTTGAAATCACCTAGTCAAACTTCATATTTATGCACAAGTCTCCAGCAAATTCAATTTTAGTCTGAAAATGATCCGTGTCTCCAGGTAGGCAACCCATTTAAGTTACCCTTCATAACAAACCCTTGAATTTATGGTAAAACCTACTAGATGTGTCATATGTTCAATTAGAAACAACGAATATCCCACTTTTTAACTGAATAAAAGAATCGAAGGAACGGAAGCTCAGCAAACGAAACGACAATACTTTTTTTATCAAACTCCTTTCACGAAGGAAGAAAAAGGCAAGCTCCTACCTCTGACCGTCCAGATTGCCCTGTCCACTGCTCCCGCCGCTTCCGTAGGACCCATCATCCGGCGCCATCTGCCACACTGACTGCCACGCTTGCGAAGGCGGTTGCGCGTACAATCCGGTGGGATCCACCGCCTGCCGTCCAATCAACATGCCACCAGGAGCGCCGGCAGGTTGGCCCATAGACGGATAGTAGTAAGGAATACCGCTGGCGGGGGCCGCCATCATTCCACCAAGGGCAGCCTCGTCCTTGATCTCGTCCCTAGGCACAATATCGACCAAGAAATCGAAAATATCAGTGCGGGTGATGGCAGCAGCGATGTCGTTCTTCTGAAGAGTGCGCCTCTTGTTCTCTTCGGCGTGGATCCAGGATCGAATGGTGAGCTCGAGGATGAAGAGCTCGCAGGCCTTGGCGAACAAAATGGGGGCTTCGGCGGAGATCATGCGGACGTCCTCGTCGGCCTTCATGATCTTCTTGATGCGAGCGAGAGGGAGCTGGTGGTTCTTGAAATCGTTGACATGTTCGATCTCTTGGCGCTGGGTGTTCCAGAAGGTGTGAAGCTGGAGTTGTTGCTGTTGAAGAAGGTGGTGGAAGGAAGAAGGAGGAGCAGGAGGCTGAGGTTGGTATGCGGAGGAGGGTGGAGCTTGCTGGTGATTCTCCATTGTCGATCGTATTCGTTGATGAAGAAGGAAGAATGATGAATGGTGCGATCGGCTTCTACGTTGACGGTTGCGTCTCGCGATCAGGGCGTATCGAGACTTTTCGGGCGACGCATATAGAGAAACTTTTGCTGTTGAGGTTTCCTTTTTTTTTTTTTTTTTTTTTTTTTTTTTAACTTTGAATTCCATCAAGTGTCTCTTTATCGTTTATTCGAATATTTTGTGCGGTCTCCAAAAATACCTAAAAAAGTTGGCCATGAAAAAAACACCTCAACAAATTTCATATGTATACAACATATTATAGGACTAAACCTAATGCCATGGTTGGATATTTTGAACTTTTTAAAATTTACCTTAAACATTTTAAATTACCTTAATTAATTTGTATCATTATGTCAATGATCGATGTCACTATCTCATATAAGTAAATTTATTTGAAAAGAAAACTCACTACATACTTGTTTAGATTAACATTTGTAAAATTGAAGTTTTCACAAATTATAATTTATAAATTAAAATTAAAGTAAAAGTTAATTACTTTAATTGAATTTATATCTGAATGAGTTCTTAAAAAGTCAATAAGATTTATCCAAACATTGAAAAACTTGTTTAGTTATGCTAACTACAATCCAAACAAACTTTACTTATATTTTCTTTATCATAGTAATAAATAGGTTTATATTTTATAAAGAAATAAATTTGATTCCTGCTACTATTTTAATAGTATATTTAATAAATAATTTTATAAATTTTTTATAAATTCTCTCTAAGCGTTCGTAAGGGATTGGTGTCAAATTTACCTATTTTTTTTTAGAGAGAATGACTTCTATTTTAAGTATCCTAATTTTCGAAAATGTTTGATTAAAAAATCTTCTAAAATGTCGTTTGTATTCTTGAATGGGATATTAATTTATAACTTTTATTTTTACTATATAAAAGATTAATAGGTAGACTCATTTAATAGCTTGGTTGAAGAGACTCGTCTAATGTATCAGAAGAGTTTTGAATGCAATCTAAAATTTTGAAACATTAGTGGATGATCCTTGGTTTTATTAATATGATTCAGTGAGAGTTTGAATTAACTTATTTTAAATAATTTTATGAGCTATATTCTAAATAATTTTACGAGATAAATAATTTAAAATAATTTTATTTTTACTATATAAAAGACCAAAAGTTAGAATAGTCTAATGGCTTGATTGAAGAGACGCGTCTAACGTATTAGAGCAATTTCAAAAGCAATCTAAAATTTTGAAATAGTAGTGGATGATTAAAAACCTTCATGTTTTATGTAGACCTCTTATGTATCCTTGGTTTTATTAATATTATTCAGTGTGGGTTTACCTTAACTTATTTTAGATAATTTTATGAGATATTTTAAATAATTTTTGAGATAAATATGTAAAAGAATTGCATCATAGAACATAAAAATAATTATTTATAGTAAAACCAAAGGGGCACTCGGTGTTTCATTCAACAACAAAAACTTGAACTATTGATTTTGCAAAATACAGTTTGCCGAAAAATATAACAATGATACTTCTTTTCCATAATTAAATAAGATTAACTTCTTTTCATTTGAACTGGTCACTATTAAAAGTGTTCACATGACAAATGGAAATTGAAATTGAAATTGAGATACCCCCTCCTAAGTTCCATCCAGGACATATTTTACATCACATGTCTTGTCTAAAACCAGTAATAGTAATAGGAATTGGGTTGCTAAGGGTATGGAGACCCTAAGCTATGTGAAAGTGACATCAGAGAAGAACTACAAAGGTGATGATAAAGTTACCTTTCATCTTAAAACAGATCTTATTTAACAATAAGAACAATCTCAAGAATCGAGAAATAAGAAATAACGGAGAAAACGATAATCCAGAGTCACAAGGTGACAGAATTTAGAACAGAGTCAATGATAAATTTGATTAATTAAAAACTCTAGGATATATCCAAATAGCTCAGGGATAACTAGAGATAAATTTGAAGAAATGCACAGAATATACCTATTCAAAAGGTATGACAAAGAAAACACGAATCCAAAGCAAAAGGTCTACTAGATAAGGAGGAGAACAGAATAAAATCAATGCCGCATATCCCACACGCAAGGCATAGAAAGACAATTCTTAAATAAAAACAAGATATAATAGATTTCAAGTGAGAGCGAGCACAACCCGAACAAATAAACCCAACATAAAAAAAAAAACTAACTACGGTAAAAAAAAAAATAAAGCTTTGTCTCACAAGCACATGTCGGAATAAAAAAATTCCATCATTTGAGCAGAAATATATAGAAGAGACGAACAAAAGCAAACCCTATAAAAGGAGGAGCAGTATCTGAGAATTGGGGAATCAAAAGAAAGAATCAAGAAATCGAGAGTGGGTTCCAAAATTGAAACAAAACCCAAGAGAATCCCTATGAAAAACATGAAGAAAATGGTGGAGAAATTGAATATGGGAAAAGCAAAACCGAGGAGTGAGACAGCAGGGGGCTGGTCAGTTTTAGTAAGCTAACAAAGAAGCTTGTTCTTGTGTGGCTATGGGAGTGAAATTCAATGTTTGGACTAAAAGTTTTGGGATGGGATAGGACGTTCTGAAGTTCATTCTAACACCCATCTAGTCCTGACTCTTTCCCTGTCATGACCCGATAGTTTTCTGTCCTAATACAAATTTGTCCTGAAACTACCGGGATTAGATAGGATACCCGAGATGGGACAAATCTGAACACTCCTAGTCACCATAAGGTCCAGCACATTCTACATTGTTGCCAAGTATCTTCCTTGAATCAAACTCCCAAAATTTACAGCCAAAGAAGAAGCTAGAGTGATACAAAAAAGAAACTTAGCTAATATACTTGACAGTAAATCTTTAAGACGAATACAAGGATGTTCTTAGACAGTCACTGAATATCAAGAACAATAATCTTCAAGAAAACAGTTACTGAATATCAAGGATAATAATCTTTGGGAAATCTAGAGAAAAAGTAAAAGATGCACAATTAAGTTAGCGATATGAATATGAAGGACCAGCAAAAGAATAACGAGATGAAACTGGGATTGGAGCGTTGTCTGGCCTGGCCCCATTGTAATGCTGAGTCCTGTTATATTCTGACAGAGCTTCGGCGGCGGCATACAATGAGTATTGCCTATCATGACCAGTTTCTCTCCTACGAAGATCTTCATCAGCCCTAGCCAAAGTTCTTGCACCAGCAAAATAAGAACTCGAAGGGATTTCCTCTCTTCTCAAGGGTTGTATATACGAGTCCCTTGATGTCGTGTGGTAATTGGCATGATGATATGGATCATTTGCATAATCATGTCTTGCACCACGACTGTAGGCCTGATATCTGGGCTCATCCAAATAAGGAGGATTAGGACGAAGTGTTTCAGCATGTATTACGACATTGTCCCTGTAGATGGGGACCAAGTGTTCATGGTGATCCCTTTCGCAATCTCTCTCGTGACGATCCAACCTAGGATTAACATGAGATGGAGGATTTACAACACTTCTATCTCCTTGTAAACCATAAGCTCGATAGTCCCTCTCTGTAAGAAATAAATCACGAGGAGCTTCCTCTCTCAGTTCGATCTGGTGATCTCTTTTAGCAGGCAACACGTTATAACTATTCAAATGGCTATTGGCATAATATTCTCTGGCAGGTCTTTCCCCGTGGGAACGTGGCCTTGATCCCTTTGCAACATCACGAACTTCCCTATCCTGGACAATCACCTTCAGAGGGGAGTAGGCAGGGCGCAAAGTAGAATGAATTTCTACTGGTCGGAATAGCTCTGTCAGCTTCCTAACCTGAATCATAATATTTGAATATAATCAAAGATGAGAATGAAAGAAACCAAAACAGAGGCAACATTTGAATCTCACTTGTCTGACAGTAAGTTCTGTTTTGAACTTATTCTTTTCATTATAATTTTCCTTGATAGCCCTTTTGAAAATGCTCTCAGGCAGTGGATAACAATCCTTGTCAATGGAGAATCGCACCTAAAGGTTTGAAAATAAGCACATAAATCTCAACTAGTACAATGAAGACAAGAATCTCAGCCAAAACCAGGTCAGAAAATAAGCAGGAGAGAGAAAAGGTCACCTGAGCAGGAAACAGGCCCTCAAAAGCTCTCGGTTCAAGTTTCATGGCACCAGAAGATGTCGCCTTGTAAATCCCATACAACAGCTTAAGATCAAAATCATACAGAAAAAGCTTCAGCCCTGGTTTGATTCCAAAAACAACATCTTTTTTACCAGCTGAAACACCCATGACCCGATAACTGAAACAATCCGGTTTTGTCTTTCCATTGCACATAAAGATTATGCCACCAAGCTTTTCTCTGTTTTTCTCATTTGATTGACTCTTTCTAATTCCACCATCCCCACCTTCACTCTTTTTACTCATGGAACCCATAGTTAAATCTCCACGTCTTCCTCTATTCTTCTTGCTAAGCATTTTGTCACCATTCCTCCTATTATGCCTGTCCACCTTATTGCTCTCATCCCTCTGGCTCTTCTCAGGCTGTTCATCATTAGTTCTCTTCTGTCTAGTGCCTTCTGAAATTTTTTTATCTGAGTATCCCAACAATTTCTTATTCTTCCTCCTATGTTTTTCCCAAATCTTCTGAGCAACTTTATTCTTATTGGTCTTGAATTTACTGGCCTGAGATTTCTTCAAAATACTAGGGTTGGCCTTTAATGATTGCGGGGTATTCTTGTCACTTGACTCAAGTTTACTAGATCCTGCAGGAGGATTCTCAGCATTCTTCTTGCTGTTGTCTTTTTCTGATGACTCAGATTTAGAAGACGCATTTGGCAGATGCTCACCGTCTTTCCTGTTTTCTTCTTGCTCCTTATTCCTGGTGTCCCCTTGCACACCATTAGTCTTTTTGGTCTTGGACCCACCAACCTGAGACTTCTTGACAATTTTAGATTTGGCTTTCAATGATTGTGGGGCATTCTTGTCACTTGACTCTGGTTGACTAGATTCATTGGGGGCATTCTCTGCATCTTTCATGTTATCTTTTTCTGATGAATCTGTATCTTTCTTGCTTTTATCTATTTCAGACAAATTGGGTTTTGGAGACATACTTTGAGAATTTTCAGTGTCCTTCCTGCTTTCTTCTTGCTCCATATTCCCAGTGTCTCCTTGAACACCTTTACTCATTTTGGTCTTAAATCTACCAGCCAGAGACTTCTTCACAATTTTTGGTTTAGCCTTTAATGATTGAGGGTTATTCTTGTCACTTGACCCTGGCTGACTAGATCCTTTGAGGAAATTCTCTGCATCCTTCATGTTATCTTTTTCTGATGAATCTGCATCCTTCTTGATGTTAACATTTTCAGAAGACTCAGATTTAAAAGACACATCTGGAGAATTCTCAGCATCCTTCTTACTTTCTTCTTGCTTCATATTCCCTGTATCCCCTTGAGCCCCATTAGTCTTTTTGGTCTTGAATCCCCCAGCCAGAGACTTCTTCACAAGTTTAGGTCGGGCCTTTAACTGTTGTGGGGTATTCTTATCACTTGAACTTGGCTTACTAGTTCCTTTGGGTGCAATCTCTGCATCCTTCATTTTGTTATCTTTTTTCAGGAGACTCTGCACCCTTCTTGCTGGGACACTAGAAACTTTGGTGGCAGTTCATTGGCATGTTAAATGGAAAATATATGTTGAAAGTCAAAACCATATCCTTTTTTAAACCTGCATGCACAATAGAACGCTGACTCCAAGGTCTTTACAAAAATAATAACAAGTAGTTATATCCCACAATCAAGCATTAAACATATCTTTATTTCCTAAAAAGAATTCCATATAAAAGATTAGTACCCTTCAGGACCTCAACTGTCTTTCAAGTAATCAAATTACATGGTAGTTTTACAAATGTTCTTGTCCTCTTTCATGTCATAATTTATTTTCTCTCATATACTCAATCTCCATAATCCTTACAACATGTGACATCACTGAGAAATGAAAGCAACCATTAAAGAGACAGAAAATATATCCCAAGCCACAAAACACCATTCCCTGCTTTCAATGTGTTCTACTTCATTCAAGGTACTGTAAACTGTTATTTAAACCTCAAAAGATTAGAAAAACTATGAGAGGAGGCTTCAGTTGGTTGTACCCCCTCACAGCCATTTTTTTGTCAGCAAAATTTCCAAAAATAAACAGCACCTTTAACTGCTCCTTTATATATATTATGTTCTCGGCACAAAAGCAAAGTTTCAATTCACAAAACGCTTGGTTGCACAAAGGGAGATAGAACAGTGCTCGCCCATTAGGTTGCACAAAGAGAGAACAGGACAGCAGCTAGGAAAGAAGGCTTCCTTCCAAAAAAGGAGATACGTTTCATGTTATGGGTGGGGGCAAAGCTGGGTCCAAGAAAGGAGAAGGAGATAAATTTGCGGAGCTTCCCACGAATAAGTAGAACAGGTTGATAAATAGGCATTTGTACCAGGATTTGCCCAGAAGTAGTGGAACAGATTGAAAATTTATTTGAATACACTGAACATCAGAAGTATTTGCATAGGCTGATCAAGAGAACTTATATATTCTCATCATTTTCATAGATTGAAAAACTATTTGCAAAAAAGCATAAAAACTCGCACAGACAAAAGATTAAGAAATTGTCCGTTCTAACTCAAACGAAAATCTTTGCCCCGAACAAATGTAATAGCCAAAGAGAACAATCATAATCGGATAAATAAAAGGTTGGGTCAAAAGAGAGGTTTAGGTTTATGGAATCCGAACCTTGAAGGCAAAATTTCACCCTCCAACGCACTCAAATACACCAATTTTCTATCGCCTCCGTCAGCCCTTCACCTCCGACGCCGATTCCCTCTTCTCCGTCAAGTCCCTGGCGAACTCCCTCACCCTGGTCTCTCCCAGTCGACTTTCCCTCCTCACCGGCACCGCTGCTACCGCCTGCACCGATCCCCTCTTCAAGTGAACTGTCTCAATCGCCGGCAACTCGCGCTGCAACTATCCCCACGCCAAGCTCTCGTTCATTCTAGGTTCTGTACAACCTAATTCATCCAGGGAAACGAGATGATTGGTTCTCCCCAAAACATCCATCTATTTATTATTTATCAAATAATATATATAATAAATTAATCATCAAAGTATCAAATATTAATAAAAAATAGATTCATCATATTAATTTTTATTCAAAATTGAACCTTCAATATCTTTTTGACCAATAATTAAACATCTAATATCAAGCAACAAAATATAGACGAATGAAGGGGCACATCCACAAAGGAAACCTAAAATTGGAGGAAGAATCGAGAGATAGTACATGGGACAGCAGAATCAATGAGAGGTTTAGAGAGATCAGTTCATGGAAGATACGAAGAACATCGAATCGAAACAACGGAAGCTGGACTCACAGATGTGTAAGCATACTTCAAGCTCCATTTTAAGTTGGGCTTTATCCTGTATTCGATTTGAAAGGAAGTCGTTGGTTTCGCTTTTACACTTCTACCCAAAAAATTACAAAAAAAAAAGACAAAAAACTTGAAAAAGAATTTTTAATCTTTCTAATTTTGTCATAATTTAATTTGGGGATTAAAAATTCACAATGGCACCCTTACTTTATGACATAATTCAATATTATCCCTTCATCTAATTATCAACCAGACTAAATTAGAAAATTGATCAAAAAGTACATAATAAATTAATAAGATATGAATAAAGTTTTAAATTTTAATGTTTAGGAGAATATCAGGGTTCAAAATCAAAAGTAAGATGCTCACATGTTATATTTAGTCATACAATTTTAAATTATTTTTAAAAATTAATAGATAATTATTTTCTAATTGATAAATATCTGTATATAACTTTTAACTTTTAATTATTCGATCTTACTCAAATTGAAAGTCTTTTCAATATTTGACCTTGAAACATATTTCCACTTTAGACCTGCGTGCCCGTAGAAAAATTTCTCAGTCACATTTTTCCCTTAATATTTTGTTCCGGCGAGAATAATTATTACTAGTGCTGTTTATTTAGTGAAATTCTAAACTAAAAATTTTATAAAACTAGAATCAACTAAGTGTATGTGTCTAGGATTTTAACTATGAAACAAAAAAGTACTCTCCAATGTGATCACCATTATTATGTGTTGGATTTGATATTTAGATCTTCCAAAAATGAACAAAAATAAAACCCACAACCATATTGCAATTCCCACAAATCGATAGCAAATATAGTAGCTTTTGAGCAAGCTGACTTGGAGAGAAAAGAGAAAGACAATGATAAATTGAATTTGATCATGATATCCAAGAAAGTTATGAAGCATCATGATTCAGGAAAGTAACAAGAAAATTTGCAGTATATGTGCAGAATTTGATCAATGATGATAAAGATAAGGGTAAACAGAGGATTTTCTAAGAACTATCAGAAATGCAGAGATAAACGAACTTCCACAACTAAATCTTGATTGATAAAAGCAAGGGTAAGTAATTTACATCGGCCTTCAAGAGGGAACACCAACTAATATGCAGACGGCAAAACATGCTTTTATCAATCTCCAGACCTGCATCTAAAACCTCCTTTGTTTCCCCCCCACTAAAAACATAAAGCAAAATAAAGAATATAGGAAGTTCAAATCATTGATTTACACAGAATTGATTATTGTAATCTAATCATTTTTCCAATAAACTTCTATGTTCACCACTTTCTGACTATAAATGGAACTATGAATCTCCTCAAGTCAGTTCAGTAATTAGCAATTACTTGCCACTTGAATCACTTTCTTTTCCCTTACTCGTTTCCGCCTATATACAATCAAGTTCTCCAGCCTCCTCTCCTTTCTCATCGGTTCAACCATCACCTTTTTTGGAATGTCTTCTTCCTTAGTCGGCTGGCAGCTCCTGACCAAGTCACCACCATCCGTTGGAATCTCTCTACCCTCCAATCTATCTTCTGAAGAATTTTCAACTTTTGTTACGGTCTCCAGATCTTCTGTTACTACCTGAAGAAGTTCCATAGGTACAGCAGCAGGATCAAGCTCCAAGCAACCTTGAGGGGCATTGTGTCCATCTTGACTGGTAAGTGAATAACAAGGAACCTGGTGTGAGAAACGAAACATCTCATCTCTTGGAACATTCTTGATCTTCCTTGAATCAGCATGCCGGCGAAATACTGTCTTGAAACCGGCAACTTTAATGAGTGGAGCAACATTCACACCTTGCTCCTCATTGTAGTCTTCAAGCACTTCCACCATGTCATATTTTTGTACAATTTCATCGGGAGTGAGTTCATTCCAGTCAAGGGACCAATTTCTATATAGAGCCCAAACATCACCCTTCTTGGGATATATTTGTATGACCCCTCTAGTGCCTTTGGTCCACTTAACCCTGTGAGAGAAGGAATTAAGAGAGCCATTCAATTTTTGCTTGCCTATCCAGAAATCGCCAGAAGTTTTTGGAAAGCCATAACTGACCCACTTTATTGGGGCCAATTCATCATTGCTTTTAGAGTTAAGCCAACTCATCCTCATTTTGAAAGGTTTGCGGGATATTACGATATGAATCAAAGCATAGTAGCGAGGCATGCCATCGTCATCATCATAAGCAGCCCAAACCTGGTTCTCCCCGAATGATTTCTCCCTTCGGTCATTATCAAAATTATGGAAGTCTGGGTCTGGAACACTCATAGACAGAGAATCAGCCACCTCCAAAGTACACACATCAGGATCAGCAGAGGAAGACTTTTTGGCTGTTGTCTCGGAGTCAACAAATCCTTGAATTCTTTCCACACCATTTCTAGACCTTTCAGTGTCCTTCTCCTGGGCATTCTTATCAGGGTTTTTTGACTTGTCTATCTTTCTTGGCACATCAAAATTCAATTCTTTAAGCTTACTACGAATATCATTCCTAGCCTTTTCCATCAATACCATCTTCAATTTCTGCTGGGACATATCCCTCATACCATTACGTTTATAGTTTCCCACAGGATTAACCCTTCTTGTGCCAATATTACCCTTCAAAGGTCCATATTCACCAGCCGGCCTTATTCCTTCAGTTTGAGATGGCGTTTTGGTTTCCACCTCTCTTCTATCACTATCATCTCTATGCTCATCAATGCTCCTTTTTTTCCTTGGCCTATCTTCTTTCAGGGCTGTATTTGAACCAAGAGAAGGCAATTGAGAAGCTGGATTGTAAGCAGTTGTCTCAGCAGAATGAGTTTTCCCACAATGGCCTTTTCCCATCATGGTAGGAGGCGATGTATTCAAACCAAAAGAAGGCAATTGAGAGGCTGGATTGTAAGCAGTTGTCTCAGTAGCATGAGTTTTCCCACAATGGGCTTTTCCCATCATGGGAGGAGGCGATGTATTTGAATAACAAGAAGGAAATTGAGAAGCTGGATTGTAAGAAGTTGTTTCAGCAGCATGAGTTCTCTCACAATGGGCTTTTCCCATCATGGTAGGAGGTGATGCATTTGAATAAAAAGAAGGAAACTGAGAAGCTGGATTGTAAGCAGTTGTCACAGCAGCATGAGTTTTCCCACAATGGGCCTTTCCCATCATGGTAGGAAGTGATATATCCTCACGCCCTCTCTTCAAATTCACAGATGTGACCCCAAAAGTACTAGGAGCTTCAGCAGTAGAAGAAGCTGATCTCGGAAAATTGGCAGTACCTCCAGGCATAGTGAAAGGTTTGGACCCATATAAGTTTTCTAGTGAATTAATGGAAGAAGCCGGTGTCTGTCCAGAAACAAAACCATTTTCTTCCATTCTTGTTGGTTTAAATTTCTTTTTCTCTGTCTCTACACGAGGAGCATTGCGTAATATAGGTGGGCGCGGTGTCTCTCTGGCCAAAAAGGGCTTATTACAATGGGTGCACATAAGGTTGCAGTTGATATAAACTGTAGGGTACTCAAAGTGTGTTCTGCAAATACCACAAATGGTCCAGAATGATTGCTTCAATACCACAGGAGGCACTGGACTAGGATTTGGATGATCGGCAGTTGCATGGTCCTTAGCCTTCCAGTTAGCAGTATTGAACATATTAAAGAAACCATTCTGACTTGCTGGTGCAAAAGGCTTCCGATTTGAAACTTCTTGAAATGAACCCCAGTTGTGCCTTTGGTCATAGAACATTCTCTTGTCTTTATCACAAAACAAACTCCATGCCTGAGAGATAAGTTTAAATGCCCCATCAGAACCAACAGATTTGTTTTTATCAGGGTGCAGAGTAAGAGCCATTTTCCTATAATGCCTTCGAATTGTTTCATCATCAGCCAAGGGATCCACTCCAAGGACCTTGTACCAATCGATTTCTCCATTTATTCTTTTCTCAGCAGAGACATACACCTCAAGAGTTGCCAGCAGTTGAGAAAGACCATCAAGACCTGGATGCAAGTCTTGAGCTTTCAAGGCAAATCTTTTTGCAGCAGCAAGGTCCATCTCCAGAAACTTCTTCTCTGCAAGCTGCTTAGCCCTAAGGGCATCGTCTTTATTACATTCCATGCTTGCTAATTTGTTGCTCCAAATGACCAAAATTCCACATGCACAGAATAGGAGCGCTTCCTTCAAATATAGAAGCCTAATAAATCAAATCAAATAGAGCCACTTTAGCAACAAAGGAAAGAAAATTTAAACAGAACATGGAACAAATGCCCTTTAATCAATTGAATAACAGTAATAACAATTAAAGAAAAACGAAATTACGTCTTTTGATTCATTAATGCAGAACCAATATGTAAACAACTAAATGATCAGGCAAACTAGATATCTAACATATTCAACCATTCAAAGCTGAATTTCCACAATAAGCATAACATATTTCAAACTATAGAACGACCAAACGAAACCCTTTCTAGTCAATTCAAACCTTTAGTTGTATGACCAAAGGCCTTTTTAATCAATTGAAAAACATAAACAATGATCAAAGAACCCCAAAATTATGTCCTATGCTTCTTTTGTTCATTAATGCAGAACCATTATGGAATGGCTAAATGATTAAGCAAACACAAGATTTAACTTATTCAACTGATCCTACCAAATTTCAACAATCATAACAGATTCTTCATGGATTTTTACTTCCTGGATACCAATCAATGACAACTATAGAACAACCAAACCAAACACTTTTTGATGAATTATAACCTTAACTTGTATATTTTACTACAAGGAAAAACATTAAGTATGGAAATTTTTCAAAATGTGAGACAAAACAATTTTTCGTTGATTTGCTTTATATTTGGGGTACAATTCAGAGCTTGCTTCTCTTTGAAGCGAACGCTCGTCCCAATAAACAAAGTATCAAGGAAAAGGATCAAATAAACATTTCAAATAAATAATTTTTTTGAAGAGTGTTATTTTGGCCAATATTCTTTGAAGAGTATCTTAAGGATGCAAATCTACTATCTTTAACAATTTTAAAATTCGTTCAAGTCTCTACAACATCATAGATTTTACGTTGAAAATGCCCAATTTGATTGTCTTTGACTAGAAACCCTAGATAATATCTATCAACAGCAAACTTCATAACCGAACAGCAATAATAGCGACGATAATCAATTCTAGCAGAGAGTTAATGTATAAAGGGATACAAAAATTCACCTGTTATGAGCGATTTGATGTGCAGTAATGCCATTGATA
The DNA here is from genome assembly GCA_037074615.1 of Leucaena leucocephala. Classification (NCBI taxonomy): domain Eukaryota; kingdom Viridiplantae; phylum Streptophyta; class Magnoliopsida; order Fabales; family Fabaceae; genus Leucaena; species Leucaena leucocephala. The sequence goes on along the minus strand of CM073538.1, from coordinate 21,726,731 downwards.
AGCTTTAATCACAATTCTGATTTTGCGCCCCCTAACGCCACCGAGATCAACCCCATGAATTAAAAAACCCAACTTTCGAGTGATTTTTTGTGAAAAACCGAAATCCCTTTAACCCTGAGCAATAGAAATATACTCTCTGTAAAATGTGCATACAATTGCTCTGTATTTGTAGCATGGCAATGCATTATAAATTCTAATTTTATATTATTTTTTGCCACAGTAAAAAAAAACCAACTATGGTTATATTTTAACTATGGTAACCGGCATTATAACAGTTGCTAATTCCCTATATTAGGCAAGGATAGTCGGGGGAGAATTTCAAAGGATGCATATATTTAATGTTTGTTCATCCTATTTATAAAACATTAAATCCCTATTTATAAAACATTAAATCGTGTTCCTTTTTATTGAAAATATTTATAGATTCCCATTATGAGAAGATACGTGTATTTTAAATGCTACCCTGTACATGTATTTTAAACCCATTATGCTAATATATGAAGGGCATTTAAGGACATCCAAGAACAATATAATGATATTCCTCTGAGGAATATATGGTACACTGTATCCACCCATTCTTTTTGCTGATAATTTTGTTTCCTTAGTGGTGCTTGACATAAAAGGAATTTGTTTTCCCTTTTTTAGTCTTGTTGAGAAAGAAGCTCTGTACCATTGTTAATGTTCTTTACTTCTTTCTCTGAATCCTTCTAGTTCTGGGAATTTTGTGCTCTGTTTTAAAAGATTGTGTAACCAGATGCATGAATGAGTCGATAATGCTCTACAAATTTGCCAACAGACACAACTTTTCGCTTCAATAGTTGAAAGATCAGCAATAACTGACAATCTAGACTTTAATAGTGTTCTTTCTATGCAATGCACCTCAATCTTTTGATGCATTTACATTAAAACAAACAAATGTTCTATGTATCTTCTTCCAGAAGTAAGAAATCTACAATGTGATTACCATTTTGAGATTGCTTGTCTTATGTTGCCCGGCTTTTTGTTCCATAGACCTCTGTACAATTGATCTTTCGGGGGCAATGAAATTCATGTTCTTTCCATGACATACACAATTTTAGCAATGTAATTAATGTCAATTTAATCTAAAAAGTTTGTAAGTAAAGAATAATAATAAAATTATTGCTATGTGATTTGAACGTCGTAATAATAAAATTATATATATTTATTTTTCTATAGATCCTATCCAATAGAAACCTTTTGCATTAGGTTGCCCTCTTTTATTACTCTAGCCTTAGGGGAATGTTGTATCTTTCTCTTTGGCCAATTTCATTTTATTTATGTAATGCAATGGAATCATTTATAAAGAAAGGATAGTAAAAGTCAACGACTTGAAGATGCCATCACAAAGAGACCAGATGGTTTTCATAATCACAAACTAATGTTCCTTCATTATCAGATATATCTTGTAACATTCTAGACAAAAGTTTAGAGAAATGTTATGATAACTACCAATCAAGCAAAGGTGTTTACTTTCTGACTTGTCTATCAAGAAAACTTTACACATGGAGAAATTCTTAGAGATTTCTTAAACACAGGGCTCAATGGGATTGATGCATAAGCAACGAGAGAAACTTCGTTGACCAAAAGTCTAAAAATTAAGACTTCTCATACAGTATAGTCAGGATAGTGAACAAGATTCAAACCTTCTTGATGAAACAAAAAAGTTCTTTTACTCTTTATATATATATATATATATAAATCAAATACAGCATAATTGCTTTGAACAAGGTATGACAAATTTCTTAGCAAAATAATCATGTCAACTGCTAGAAATGGGACAAGCTAGTTCAAGAACATCTGGAAGATCTGAAAAATTCTTGCATGCATACAGCTTTCTTACATGCAGTGGTCTAAATTTTGATCTTACAGCTTCAGGTTTATGGATCAAACCTGGATTGCTCCATATATGTACATTTATATCCTTCATACACAAGTATTTCTTTAAAGCTCCTCAAGCCAAATAGTTTTGAAACTGAAACTAGAACAATTTCCCAGCAGTGAGAAGCACTCCCAAAAACAAAAGGTTACTATTAATTCTCTCATACAACGAATCTTGTCAAAGCATCGAAAGGTCAAAATGCCTTCTTAATTGACTTGAATTGTAAGTAGCCACTGTCGGTAATCTTCCATGGACAAATTTTCTGGTACATGGTGGACATGCAATACAAATATACAAACCTGTGACAGAGACAAGAATATAAAGGTCAAAAACTCAAACTTGGTCTTTCACCGGTCTTGCTTGAAGATGACATCTTCTCTTCTACATGGCCATATATAGATGTGTGTGTGTGTATTCCTACCTGACCTTAACTCTTCCTTATTCCATCATTTTCCATCTTCTGATGATAGAATAGAGGACAGTCCATTTCAGGAGGCTTGTTGTCATCTTCAACCTCACCGAGAATATAAATACCTGCTTCTTGTCAACATAATGCAACTATATATTGAGCGTTCAAATCAAGCAAATTTTCAAATTGCAAGAGTCCCAATAAGCTGCCCAGAACATGACCAAAACAGTAGGTAAAAGAGAAGCCAAAGCTTGTCGTGGAACATTAACATCACCTATTCTATTTCGGAAAATGGAGATCTTCAGTTGCATTAGGTAACCAACTAAATCATTTATTATCAACAAATTCCAGTGTTAATAGAGGGTGGGGTTGGAAATCTTATGGGCCTCCGAAAATGACAAATATGTCATGGTTGTAAACAAACTATCTCTTCATAATTAGCCCTGAGAAATAAAGCCATTGAGAAAAATGATATTGGCAATCACGTCTTTGACCATTATAATATAAATTAATTCATACCTCTATTCGTTACATATATTTCTCACATTGCAAATTGCCTAGATATTATTAAGGACAACGAAAAGTCAACTAGGACCGCATAGCGCAGTGGATTAGCGCGTCTGACTTCGGATCAGAAGGTCGTGGGTTCGACTCCCACTGTGGTCGCTTTTTTGCAAATGAATCAGTTGATGAATCCTTATGCAAAATCTCATGGGCATTCAAATATTCTTGCTAACAGAATTTGGTTTTGACTATAATAAACGGTACTATAAGAGGTATCTCCAATCTTCAGATTTTCGTTGCGTAATTCGTGCTAGTGAGAATGGAGACGGGAGAAGGCGAGTCAGTAAGCAGCATTAGGTCAAGCTCCAAAACGACGCGAGAGCTAGCATTGGAGGGCCAGAAACATCTTCAAGACACCATCGACTACGCTTTCCAGATCCTTTCTTCCATCAACCACGAGCTCTGTTATGCCGCCTCCTGGTCCAACTCATCTCCCATTTCTCCATCTTCTCTCTCTAATGGCGTCGCAACGGCGGATTCACCTTCTGATAACGCCGATAATACCGCCGTTGGAGCCCCTACTGGTGGAACTCTGGAAGATGCTCGCTTTCGGTATAAGAGTTCTGTGAATGCACTCCGCGCCATTCTCTCTGCTATTCCCAACGCTCAGAAGGTACCGTGACGAACCCTAGTTTTCCCTTAAATTAATACTCTGTTTTCGCTGTTCTGGAAGGGACATTTTAATGACCTTGTTAATCCTTCGGATTAGTGTTCCGTTGAATTAAGTTTTTCTATTAAACAACTGCTTGAATTTGAAGTCGTTCGTAGGCAGGAGATGCTGCAATACCATTCTGTGTTTTCCTCATCGAACTCACTACGAATGAAAGTAGTTCCATAACGATGGAAACCATTCTGTGTTAGCGGTCAAAGATATGACATTAGTCAAAATGTCTGACCTGCTTGAAATTTGGAAACCATTTATAATTGTGGGTTCATGAAGTAGCGAGTGTTTTGTTTTCCCGGTTAAACTAATTCTTTTGACGTATAATAGGCCAAAGCATTGGACACTGTCTCAGATGCTAGCCCTTCGGATCAAGCTGAGATTGAGAATTTGGAAGAGCGAGCCTCTTGTCTAAGGAAGGTTGGTTGGAAATAGCAGTATAAATTTCAAATTCTACATGCTATCATGTTCTTTTTATTGTATGAACATTGGAATCTAACAATGTGAATCTATGTGTAAATTTCAAGATTTATTGATAAAATCCATGTTAAAGTCATCTAGCCTCAAGTGAATCTAACAATGTGCTTTCAAAAAGGGTTTTAAATCTAATGCTAGAGTCCTTTAGCTTTGGCGGTTACTGTTATCACCGTGTTAAACTGTTTCTGTTTATAAATATAGGAGCTTTCTAACAAGAATATGCACCTGAAGATTCTCATGGATCAATTACGAGATCTTATCACTGATATATCCACTTGGCAAAGTCCTTGTTCAGTCTGAAGTTTGGGCAATAATAATGCACATTCATTTTCAAGGTGGTGCATTGCAATGGAAAAGTTAGGTCGAGGGACCAGTAAGTGTTAATAATGGTTCTTGATATTTTAACTCTTGAACTTGCATTAATTGATCAAAATTATGTTCTTAACCCACCCCCTCTGTTTTGACTATGATGTTTGAGCGTTGAATGATAAGTTCTTTATCTGGATATCATATTACCTAATCTCCTATATGTTCGTTAGATGGATAAGGATTATTTTAAATATGCTTTACTGGGTTCCAACTTCCAATTCCCAATCATGGTTTGACAATCCGCTTTGGTTGTTCTACACTTCTATGGCAGGGCCACACCATTGTTGCAGTGGAATCCTGCATGTTGTCTGGAAGCTGTATTCTGTTCTGTGCCCAGATAGCACGTGCTCACAAATACAGGTCGCAATTTAGGACAATCTTAATTTTTCTTCTGGCTTGAGCCACGTTTGTTTAGCAACCCCCAACCACCAAAAAAAAAACGCATACGCAGTAAGCACTGCCTTCTGGAGTGAACCTGTTTCTGAGCAAAGATTGGTAACGATATTTTTCGCATGTTGAAATATTGAATGCTGCATTTTTGTTCTGAGTACTTTTATCAAAAGTTCAAAACAGAGAAGCTCTCTATAAAGTAGAGGAGGTTCATTATTCATGATAGCAAAATCACTTTCAATCGAATTAGTGAATACTGCATATCCAAGTATACCGACTAATGCTTCTTGATGGACCACCTGAGCTTAAATTTTTAACAGAAGAAGGCGAATCTCGAACTTGTTGACCCCAAAAAAAAAAAACAAAGAAACTGTAAGTTGCGTTGCGTCTCCAAATTTTCGTGATAGTATGGCACATTTCCATCTTTAAATTTTGCTGAAGTGCAAACCGAACTTCCTGTATATGGGGCAAGCGTCGTTGACTCTGTTAAGTTCTCTTGTGAAATTATAGCCAAAGATTGATGGCAAACTTTTCTTGCGAATTTCTTTTTATTTTTATTTTTTTTGCTTAATTAGAAAGGCAAGCATTAATGTTTAAATATCTTTCATCTTCATTACATCCTACTGCGGGTCCGACACTAACAGGAGTTTTCATGCCATTGGGCTACGGCCTCCTCCAAATTTCTTCAGGCCGTATAAGTCTATAAAGTACTCTTAACGAAAAAAAGGAAAAAGAGATAACTACAAATTATAATAAATAAAGTGATTGCTAATTTGCTACCATCCCTTGAACTTAATATTTTTCCTTTTCCTCTTTAAATTGTAAAGAGGAGAATTTCAGCAATCACGCACTTCCTTTTATAGCTTTGAAGTATCTACCCTAAAATATGATTACTTAGGTACAAAGGTAGGCACAAACCACACCACAATAACCTTTTTTTTTTTCCTTTGTTAATTGTGAGGTGAAGTCTGGTAGTGAGCGATGATCTCATATCTACAATAGCAGGCTCATCTGCCCCTAGCTTGATGGCTTGGCCTCTTTAGTTGCTCTTATGAAACAGCTCCTTTCACATATCCATGAGCTTCCTTTACACTCATCATCTTGCTCATTTCATCTGGGAAACCGCTCAAGAAGTGGTGCCCATTTAGAACAGCAGCCAATTGGACTAACTCACTCTGAAATTCTGATAACCCACCATTTTCTTTTGCTTCACTGCTCCTCAGAGGAGTCACTTCTGGCAAAGTTTTTGCAACACAAAATTTTAAGCTTTCTTTATCAGTAGTTTCCTTATCTTTTATATTCATTTGTTAATTTAGGATTCATGTTCATTTATTAAACATCTTAAAAGGAAAAACCTTCAAGTAACAATCTAACGAAACGTGAATGTTTATAACACAATTGACATAATAAGGTAAGGAAATTGAATACAAGGGCAATCCGTTCTGGGTGAGGTTAACTCTGAAACAACACTCTCGAATGTTCCAGCCCACGCATCTCTGTGAATTAAGAAATTAGAAGAAAGATTGAACATCTTCTTAATGGTGTCAGGTACAGAAGAGTGCTCAAACCCTGAGTTTTCAGCTGGTCCTTTGGGGCCACTTACAACTGCAACAATGGAAACACAGCTTAATTGAAGCTAAACAAGCAAACACGTCATCCTCAAGAATATGACTTGTTTACTTAACCTAGCTTTCTCAATCCCATTATGCTGTAGAACAGTTTTTGAGCTTACCAGTTCCTTCCTTAATCCAAGGTGAGACCATAACAGTGGGCCGCGAACACCTAACCGATCAAACTTGATGAAATATAGGGCAGGTCCTGTGTTCCCATCTGGACTAGGAATATTGATAAAAAGGAGTCTTTACATGATCATAAAACCCACCAGTTCATCATAGGTAATCACCAGAAGATTCTCATTCCATTACGGGCTTGCTTTCAGAGTCTCATAAACCTCCTTCACTAGCTTCTGTTTGCAACATCATGAGATGGGTGATCATCATTTGCAGGGAAGCCGATCAGATCAAAGTGGCTCAATCATTGTCAATGGAGGAAGCTTCCCATTTCTGGCAACACGCTTGAAATTCAGAACATGCTGATGGAACTTGAATTTATATTTCAATCTCCTTAGGTTTCTATATAGAACAGGGCTGAGGGAATATGTCCCAAAGTCTATGTCATTCTCTTGCAGAGGGACAAATATGGTTTTCTGTGGATATCCTTTTGATAATTGCTTAGCGATATGGCTTACAGAACCATGAGAAGTAGCAGAGTACACGAAAAGCCTATTTGGCTGAGTAGGACCCGGGAATTGAAGAAAACCATCTATCAAATACAGCAAATTCTCGAACTAAACCGGCATAAACAGGCAAAGATATAAAGCCTTTCATGACAGTTTCAGAGAGGTTTGAGACATAGATAAAGCTTCTTCCACAAATCCAGTCATGGAAGGAAAGGAAGCAGAGCCGAATACCTTGTGTTCCACGTCTTCAAACGAATGCCCCGGATCCGGATCCACGAACTGCGCATCATCCGTGAAGCCAATTGCTTCCGGTTTCGGACTTTTTTAGAAACCGGGTTGCATTCTTCACCCGTAACCCCATTGATCATTGAATTGATGGCTTTCTTCATCCATCCCAGCATGTGATCGAACGAGCGGTTCTCCATAACCAAAACTACAATAGTTTTAATGGACTGTTGTTGATTCCGAGGTAGCAGCAAACACAGTGGGAGTCGGCGGAAGCAGAAATAGCAGAGTGAGAAGGGGAAAGAAAATGGAACAAAAAGGGTGAAGTAGTAATATGGGTTTGGTACCTCCCATTATCCATCGAAAAGATGGATTTTGAGAACTGGGCTTTTCTGGGTTCTGGTTTCAATTAACACCAGTGAATGAGGAAGTATTGGATGCGAGGTGAATTCAGATACAATGCAAAGTTTTATGGCTCGGGGAAGATCTGTGCTTAGTGGGTGTGATACAGAGAATAGAAAGCAGAGAAATGAAGAGAAGCTTCTAGATTCTGGTATTGTGGGTTACTGCGTTTATAGCGGTGCTACCTTCAATGGTGGCTGCAGATCATAAGGAGAAGCAGTTAATGAAATGAGAACGGTAACTTTTTGGTGGCTAATATTTTACGTTGATACCTCACGTACTTCATTGTTGAATACTTATACTATGAGATGGTAAAACGATTGAAATTGAACCCTTTTTTAACTCTACGACATATGTATTGCAATCATTAAAAGCTTGAGTAAGGATATGCAAGAAAGAAGTTAATCAGCTGTCAAATATGGACAGTCTTGTGGGCCAGTGAATAAGCAGAAAGGCATGCATGGGAAACTTGGAATTATTATTATTATTATTATTATTATTATTATTATTATTTTCACGTGAAATTTTTGGGTACGATTTGGATTTTGCTTATCAGTGGTTTTATGCTTTCCCATGGATTGGATTCATGTACATAACTAATTAAGGAACTCATGTATCTGTATTAATCTTATCTTGAATAATTGTTATTCAATGATAATTATACTTACCTTCTAAGCCAATTTGTGGCTTATATATTTAAAGAGAGCCATCTGGCAATGATTTTATTTATTATTAAAGAGAATTACCATATACTTTCATGTGATATTGCACAGTAATTATCCTTTATTATTATCCTTTATTTTTTTTATTTATAATTATTTATTTATTTTTGTCCGATCATCCATAGCATATAGATTTCATCTTATTTTTACTTGAATATTTAATATTTAGATTGGCTCATATGAGATATATTTCATCTGAACAGAGATGCACTAAGTAGGTCATTTTGCAAAATTAAAAAAAATCAAGAAAGAAAGAACAGAACAGAAATGGACTAAAGCCCAAAGTTGGGCTGTGTGCACGTACATGAGCCTAACCGAACTTTTTCATAGAAACAATAATGTTGAATTTGTGAATTTCAAGAGAAATACTAGCACATTACAATTTCATACCAGCGGAAAACGATTTCAAAAACTGATCAAATGATTCTTTAAGAACTGACAATGTCAGTTAAATAGCCAACTCTTGATGATTGTTTCTACTTATTCCTTGCACACAATCCCCCCCAGCAATCTTAAAGCTGCACAACCTTTATTTTCACAATATACAAAGCATATCAAAGGATGATGCATCCCAGGCGGCGCAACAACCAGCACCAGAATGAAATAATGACTAATATATTTGGATTTTTCACGTGTATAAACGCATGCACGTACAAAAATTCAGCACATACAGATTGGCAAGTGCAAAGACTGCACCGCTCCAGCGTTCCGATGGACTTCAGTTTGGTCTCTAATGGAACACAAATCCAGATTCTGTTTTGTTTCTCTCACTCTCATGAAGCACGCTTCAAGTATGTTAACAAGCCTAAGCCGGCAACAATTGCAGCTCCAGCTGCAACAGTGCTATATGCTGAAGCCCATGCATCTGACCTTTTAGCGTAATCCAAACTTCCCGAACCAGAACCCCTCCTACGACCAGTTGTTCCTGAGTAGTCTAAATGCAATCTCAATCCCTGCAAAAATTTATAACACTCCTTTGAAGCATAAACTCACCATTCCAATCTTTCTTGGTTTAGTCAAAAAACAAAGCATCCTTTGGAACAACAATCCATAAAAGACTTGGACAGAAATCAAATCCGGCCATACCTTCATGCCGGTCGACCTTGCGTGGTCAACAGCTGCAGTAAGATCACTATCTGAAGCCAATATAACTTTGTCATGATCTTCATCTTCATACTGCGAACAAAAATTTAACCGGCTAACGTCAGGGGAAAAGAAGAACATATTGGCCAAACCTTACAGTAGTAATTAAATACTACATCTTGAAAGGTTGAAAGATACCAGAATATGGGGCAGGTTGTCCGGGTCAATTTCATCACCAACTCTCTGGATGATAGCAGTTATAACCTCTGTCAAACTCCGAGTATCTGAACTTGAAAGCAACCATGTAAAGTCAATCAAACAATAATTGTACAATCAACTATGAAAATACAAGTGCAGATGGATTAGATCAGATCTTTGCAATAAAACAAAATCAACAGAGGATCTAACTACAACAGTACTGTTGCAATAGTTAGTGAACTGCTCAAGTCAGAACTATAAACATTTAACAGGGAAATATGATTAAGTCATACTCAAGAAACAGTGAGACTAATGAAAGAACCACAGGGAACGAATAAACAAAAGGTTGAAACAACCATCCAAATGTTGTCAAAGGTAACAGGAAGATCGCACTTAAATTCAAAGCTCTAATTTGTAACACCATATTGCATACCACATGTGAATCGATGCATCCGTCCCTTCTTATCTTGTATTTTGAAGGAAAACGTATTTGTGATGCTTGACGAAAGATAAGGAAGAGACTTTGCAGTATCTCCTCCATCCGAAGCCAATTTCAAGGAACCGTCACTGGCACATTATTAATGAAATGCGTAAGTACTGACTAATAAGTGCACCAAAAAATTGGAATCTAGCACCACCAATGCATATATAACCTTCTGGTGTCGTCGTCATCATCATTTGGAGTTAACGCCATGGCTGAATCCCAAAATTTCTGCATCAAGGTGCTTGCAGCTTCAGTCTTAAAGCTGCCACTATTTCCAACCTGCTTAGAAAGTAAAATGAAAAACAGTGTCACCTCATATCACAGAAATATAGAACATGCAAATAATTTTGGTGCCATAAAGGGAAACTTGATAAAAAAACAATTATTCACTGATATAGATTGCTCTAAATCTGCTTTTTTTGTTTGAATTATTCCGGTTGGTTAGGTTATTTATTTAATAATTATTTTATTGTTCTAGACTCCAAGAAATAAAGGATATAAATTCATATTATCTTATAAGACCTTATAAGATACTATCTTGATGATTGTAATCTGATTCTTTCGGGAAGTTAATAAAACAAGCACTAGAGAACATCTAGGATCTCTGGTCTACTTAATCATCACTGAAATTTCAAGAAAATTTATTAAAGCCCTGTGCACACCGCCGTGAGTATGTGCAAGTCAACTAATCTAAATTCAAGCAACTTGTATTCCGTGGAGACTAAAGAGATATCACTGGACATCACAGTCTAAGGTAACACACCTGACTGGCTGTTGCCACAGCAGCATGAGTAACATGAATCACATCAACTACAGAAACTACAATGCCATCTGTTTCAACACGACAAATCAGAAGAAATGATCATGTACAAACGTATTCAACATTTTAGCCAAAGAAAAACCATCTTGAGCATCACATATATCAGTATGCTACCTCTATCAGCCACAGGAAGATGCAAAAATCTTCCATCATGCATAGTGTGAAGTGCATCAACAATTGGAGTATCAATTGTTGCACATTCTGGGTTGGGAGTCATGACCTGCAGAGTATATTGAATGATATTAAAAAAAACAGAAAAATGAGAAGGATTAACTTCATAATGACCACTCCTTTCGCTTCAACTACATGAGAAGAGTGATGTGGTTGTACATATTACCATATTAATAGTACATGAAAAGAGTGATGTGGTTGTACATATTACCATATTAATACATATGGCAAAATCTAATGATGGTTAAAGCAAAAATGAAAAGAAGTACCTTCTCAACAAGAGTTGACTCTGGTTGAAGATTTTGTGCAATTACCCGCATCAATATATCCTTTGAACTGAAATACCAAAGCGGTTAATTAACAAAATGATAGATAAATGACCACAAAAGAATATTATTCTGAAATTACAAGGGTGTTAAAAAAGGTCAAAACATAGCCTATCATAAATAAGTGGAGGGGTGGCAATTTTAAGGGCTTAAAAATTACGTAAGAATGCCACGAGATTTTCCATCGACTGTCACAATTGCACAGCTTACACGAAGTTCAAGCATCTTCTTTGTTGTCGTCAAAACTGATTCTGTAGGTGAAACTGTTACAATCCTGAAAATTTCATGAGCCTGTTACAAAGAACCAGGATAGTAGTTGCAAACATGCAGACATTCAAACAATGTAATTCTTCTTCAATCTAAACTAAGAGAACGTATTACCTACTTTGAATTCTCAGAAATGATTGTAGACAAAGAGGGCTTGAACATCCGCTCCCGAAGAGTCTCGATGAATGTGTTAGGGCCTACACAATAACCAAAAATTAAACTCAGCTACAGAGAAGTGAGAACCTGACTACAAGCAAGATTTATCCAATAATGCCCTGATCAGAAACCAAAGATTAAAAAAGGGAATGTTGAACAAACCAGAAGCAGATGTCCCCCAATGTTTTTCAACGCCTTCAACAGCAGCAGCAATGGCATTTCCTTTCTCAGCTGCCCTTTCCATGCGGGCAATAGCATCATATAAACACTTCGCTATGTCAAGCAACGCAACAACTTCTCCATTATCCACCACGGGTAAATGTCTGAATTTCCCTGCAAACAAGATCAGCTTTCAGCTCTGCATTCCAACGGTGAGATTTCAAATAGCAACAATCATGAAAAGGTGTGTGCGCCTCACTGCACGATACCAACCTTGTACCATCTTCTGGAGGGCTTCCACAGCAAGAGTATCAGAAAGGACGAATATTGGATTTCTTGTCATAACCTTTGAAACAGGTGTCTCTTCAAGATTAAGCTCACTAGCAATAACTCTTGTTGCTATATCCTTTAACCACAAAATAAGATATAAACTATTTGTTAGAATACAAAACCAGGTGCAAAATCCAATTGTTTTATGTACTTTCTTCAAAGTGAAACAAAGATAAATATGACCCATACCTTGTCTGTAAGTATTCCACAAAGCAAAGCATTAGAATCAGTTAATAACACAGCATCAACTCGGCGAGTAGCCATCCGACGGCAAGCTTCAGACACAGTAGTTGTGTCAGGTACTGTCAAAGCCCTTGATAGTCGTAATGATTTCACTGTACGCTCTCCTGTTAATCTGATAATCAAAGTCCAAACCGGGGCCCGGGATGTTATAAAGTGATTCGAATTAATAAAGTTGAAACAATTAATGTGACAAGAAAATATAAAGTAAATTTTTTTAATTTTGTTGAACACCGACATCTTGAAAAGACTAATACTGGCAATTATGTCACCTGCGAACCTGAATATCTGTTTGTAATAAGCGCAAAGCAACATGCGAAACTTTAAAAGGTCAAACAATCAAGATGACGGATAATTTCATATTTCAGACTATGAATATATCTCAAAGAAAATTTTCATTTTAAAATTTCTCTATAGTTTCAAAAACATTATCCAGATGATATTGACGATAAAAAAAAAAAAAAAGTTGATTCTCTGATGCATAACTCACCAAACAAGAGATAAGGCAGGGAAGTTAACAGAAATCAATTAAAAAGAAAAGAGAGAAGATTGAACAAGTCATCTCTTCGTGAAACCACGACCATAAAATAGGGAACAAAATTCACCTTGCTTAGCAAAATGCTAAGGGAACTCAAAATAAAATAGCAATTCAAGAACGTACGGGGGGCGCGAAGAGGATAGAGATTTCCGAGAATTATACTCCGACGCTCCATTCTGGGAGGATTTTCTCCTCCCCTGCACCGACGACAGACTCCTTCGAGAAGAACTACTTTGACTAGCCATCTGCAAACACAACCGGTCCAATTCCTGCAACCATATCACCATCAAAATACAAAATTGATTTTCAAATTAGAATAAGAAAAAGTATTGCACATGGGAAAAAATTCGAATTTCTTTTACCAAAACGATAGGACAAAATTATTCCCGGTGTCAAAAGTCATTTATGAAAAAAAAAAAAAAACATTTCCGTCGAATTCAAAAGGAGCCATGTAGTAAATGAAAATCAGAATCAGAGATAACACAAGAGAAAGAAACTCACCGGAAACTAAAACCCTAGCTTCCGTATAAAAAAGAAAGAAAGAAAGAAAGAAAGCAGAGAATACAGCTGAATCCTGAGAGAAGTAAATTCAAAAACCGCCGATGAAGATTTCGAGTTAGAAAGCAGGGTAAGTCAATCGAAAATAGAGAGGGTGTGAAAGGCAAAGGATTAGGGTGAATGTGGAACTCGGAAAAATGGCTCTCGGGAACCTCGCCGGCGAAAGATTCCCGGCGAAGCACACCGGCCAGGGGTCGAGCGGGAACAAGGAGAAAAGAGAATGGGGGAAGAACGAAAGGAACCCTGCGAAAAAATGGGAATTGAGAAACGAGAAAATCAATCCGAGTAAATGGGAGCAATATTAGGAGTACACGTCAGCAGTTCCCTGTCTGAAGAAGAAAAATAACTCCAAACCCATAACAGCTGCACTTAGGTTATTAAGGAGTTATTAATATTAATTAACAATATTTGACCCGATCCTCACAACCAAAAAATATATATATATGCTCAAATTACGTTTCCACCCCTCAAGTTTTTTTTAATCTTTTTATATTATAGTTAATAATTAACTCAAATCTCTGACTCATAACTGTTGCCTAAATAATAAGATAATGTTGCCCTCTATCGATAAGAATATATGTTTATAAGCACAATAATTTAAACACTTTTAAAACTTTTCAAAATGAATTTTCTGAAAGTGTAATGGGTCAAAAATGGAATGCACGATAAAGCTGAAAAAGATATAAAAAAAAAAATACGCCCATGCAAAAAATGGAGACTTAAAAGAGGAATGAATTAATTCAACATGTTATTAGATTTGTTGTTATCACCAATCAACATTTTAAATCATACCATTATTTAGTTGTTGATAGTTGGATGAGTTACATAATTTTAATTGAAACAAAATCCACAGAAGGAACGGATGGCTGAAATTTGGAGTGAGCTAAGAACCGCATGAAGGGATATCCCCATCTCTTAGGTTGGAATCAAAATCTTGAGCATCACGAATGCACTAGAATCCTGAATTTTCGATTGTCCGTATTTTGGTTAGTAAGTGACTTATATGATCATATATAAGGGAAAATGTTTGGTACCATTGAAGTAAGTATTTCTATGTCAACATAAAGTAGTATAGCGATGGAAGACTTTATAGAGAGATTTTAAATTCAATTTATAAAATAGACACTTATATTAAGAAAGAAAACTATAAATCTTAAAATTATATATTTAATAATAAAATCTGATAAATAATATTAAAAATAAATAAATAGGATCAAATTGCTAGATTTTCTCATGCCATAGACCAACTTAGAAAATATGCTATTTTGAAATGCCTTGGACTAATTTGATATATAGGTTTAAAAGGAGTTCGTATTTTATTGAATGTGATTTCAAGAATTTAGTTGACATGCCACTTAATATATGCAATCTCAAGAATTTGGTATTTGTTTAGATCACTAATAAGATGGAATATAGTTGGGATTTGCAAATTAATCGTATCCCATGAGATCAAAATTATCGATATGAAGCTTTGGCTAAGGATGATTTATCTATCTCAACCTCATTTAACACTCAATTCCTCTAGTTTGATTTCCTTTTTTTTTTTCTTTAGACTCTACCTCTCTTCTCTTCTTCTAAACCCAATAAAAAAAGCGTAAAGAGATTGGCCCCATTTGGATTTAATACACAACAATTTTGTTTAAATTTGTAAAACGATTGTACCTATCGTTCGTAGGTTTAATTGGTAAAGGGATAAGACATGTGATTATTTAGAGCATATTCGATCCTTAGATAATACTATTTTATTATAGTTTCAGTCGCAGCACTTATGGAGGCATCCTATCTCTTAGATATATAGGTTTACGCCTGAGGGTAATAGACGGCTCGTCCTGCCCGACATTGGTATTGCTTAAGAGAAAGGAAGATTTCACCCTACCTTTAGATCGTGAGTGAATCTAACATATTTCTAACAATTTTTGTATCAAAAAAAATGTTGTGAAACGATTGTAACAAAATAAAATTTGTAAAACGATCCAATTCTTCATTGAAGTTGGGCCTTGCTACACAGTGGACCTGTTAAAAGCATCAACCTTGAAAACATGACCAATAGAAGAATCAGAAACACGAAGAGAGAAGGCCCAGTTAGCTTATAAAAGGATAACTGAACCACTCCCAGTGAAAAGAAGACACCCTCATTGTACCAAAAAAAAAAACAAAGACGCCCTTAGAATTCCACGTGGTGCTTGGGGTATTTCTATTTGCTGGACCTTTGTCTTCGTTGTATTTGTTGTTAGTCGGAGCCTTTCTTGTAAGAGATAAGAAATTGCTTCTAAGAAATAACTAAGAATCCCTAACATCGAGAGAGCAAGCTTTTTTTTTCTATATAAAAATATTTAAATATATTTAATATGAGTCTCTCATTAAGGTTGAGGTACGATTCTAAATCTTAAAAAATATTTACAAGAGATTTATACATTCACCTACTAAAATAGCTTTTATAATAATAACATGCTTTTGTTCCTTATATATTCTGCTTAAGTTGCTTCCTTATGGTGGAAATTCCTTCTCTTTCACTTTTTTTTTTGTCTATCCGATTTATTAAAACTTTATTCTGACTATATCTAAATATGACCCATGTTACGTACCTGGTTATGATAAGTGAATTTTCTAACAGAGATTTTCTATATATACCAAGGTTTGAACTCAAAATCTCATTTAACCGATACTAAACTATTGACTAACCCCATTGGTTCTCTTTCACTTGTTATTCTTTTATCAGAAACATCCAATAGGAATTCTCCAAACACATATACCTTCCGTGGCCCAAAAAAAAACAATGACAACTTTTTAGTTAAAAATTTTATCAATTATAAAGACTTGAAGTGATTTTTTATATATAAAAATATATTAGATACTTTTAGCTAATAATTTTTTAACCGACTTTCCAAAATAAAAAATAGTCATGGTTTAACTTTATATCACCTGGCCTATTAAGCTATTTTAAGCTCACTTGTAAAATAAATTTATGATCAGTTTACTTAGATTATATTAATTACTGTTTTTTAATTTTACTATTATTTAGTTCACATTAGAAAGATAATAATTTATAAATATAAAGAGATAATTAGATTAAATATAATTTTTTTATCAATTTAAGATATATTTAATAATTTAACTATTATTTAGTAGACTTAAAATATAGGATTAGAGTGATAGTTTGTACCAAAACAGTATCACTCGAAATGAAATACAATGTAAAGGTCATGGCATGGTAAGTTTAACCAAAAAAAGGAAAAGAAAAAAATATAAAAGCATATGAAGGAGCTAGAAGGATTGGAAGGGAGGTTTGATGGGAGTGATATTTTGTTTAGTATAAAATTTTTTAAAAAGAAATTAGACTCATTTATAATTTAAGGGTAGGAATAATTTTTCATTTTTTTTAAATAATATTAATATCAAGTAGGATGGACAGTCTATTATTTTTAAATATAAACTTAAGTACATAAAAATTAAAATATTTTTTTAAATATCACGATTAAAATTATAATAAAATAATATTCTTTTAAATTTAAATAGGACTCCTTTGGCGAGGTGTTTGGTGGGAATGATATGAACTATGAAGAATGAGTAAGCACTAAACCGTCCATTCTGTCAATTTTCTAATGCAGTCAATGGTCATTACGTAAAGGCCAAGGCATTCTTTAGTCTTATTGTGGACCCTACAATTTGGTGGGTCGGTACAGACTGGCCCAAGGCCCAATCCAACAGGCCTCCCCCAACTCACTAAGGCTATCATCAATCCCATTATAGCTTGCCTTACACAATTTAATATTCATTATATTTATTAACAGGGTTAATTTAAGTAGTAAGCGGCTTGATATCATTTAAATAAAGTCTCGAGTTTGAGTTTTAGGATATACAAAAAATTTCCATTAGGAGACTCACCCACTATAGCCAGGTACGCGACGTGAGTCGGATCTAGATGTAATCGGAGTAAAACTCTGATGAATCGAGTAGGCAATAAAAAAAATATTCACTGTATTTAATACCTTAAATATTTAGTATGACATAAAAAAATAAAATGTGATGGAAATTATCAAAATAAAAGGAAAAACAAGAGAGGACATTGTTAAATGAGCACTTGCATTATGGGCCCGTTTGAATAAGATTTTAAAAACGAGCTTATGAAAAAAAAGGGCTTTTGAACAGCTTATAGAAAAGGGATTTTAGAGAAGAGATTATGAAAAAAAAGTGGTTTTGAATAAATGAGTGTTTGGATAGTTATTTATAGAAGGGGTTTTATTATTAGTAAATTACGAAAAAGGGTATGAGTATTAAATGAGGAGAGATAAGAGATAAGAGGAGAGAGGAGAGAGGGTGTAAGAAAGAAAATAGAGAAAAAGTAGGAGAGAGGAGAGAGGGTGTAAGAAAAAGTAGGAGAGATAGTGTAAGAAAAAGTAGGGGTAATATAGTAATTGGTTAGTTCAAACGTGGTTTACTGTTTCAAAAGCTACTCTGACCAGCTTATCTGAAACCTTGGTTTTAAACCATAGTTTAGTCCAAAAGCCCGTTTGAACAAATATGACTGTTTGTTTTAAAATTTTTCTAAACCTAGGTTTTGAGCTAAACCTTGGTTTTAAACCAAGGTTTGTGAAAATCCAAACAGGCACTATTTTGCACTTAATTAGTTCTCCGTCTGTTTTTTTTTTTTTTTCATGCTAAAAAAATTGCAGTGGGAAATGGTTTCGGTGACATGGCAACGTATTGAGAAGCCCTGTGTGACTCCACAGATGTGACTAATGGCACATCATCATCGGCTCTGGTGCGTTAAACTTTTATATAGTGAGGGATTAGGGCATGATCTTAAAGCAGTTCAAGTGGTATATTGGCTTTTTTATACAGACAAAATTTAGGTGAGCTAGCACTTAAGGCTTATTGAAGTTAGGGCACACCTCTAAATTAAAAAAATATTTATATATTGCATATCAATAAAATTCATGAATAATTTGAATTCATAATTTTATAAATTATAAATTAATTCCTTATCAATTGTAATTAATATGAAAAAAAGGATTGACCACCACCACCACCATAAATTTAAGTTGTTGGAAGAAGGTGAGTCTGACCATGAAGATCAGAACTAATAATAGAATTATTCCTTTTCTTTGGTGAAGAAGAGGTGAGCAATAGTTGTTTTAATTCGCTTTATCTGGCTTGGAAGCATTATACGTGGGATTGAAAAGTTGAAACAGTTATGATGGAAAATATATGCAATAACAAATGAAATACAGACTTGGACGTCTCAACCATTGTAACCTTCACACAGATTTTGCTCTATAAATTGCCTCTGCTTTCTTCCCTGGGACACTAACCCTAGCTACATGAAGCTGCATTCTCCTACAGAAAGAAAGAAAGAAAGAAAGGCCAAGAAGCAACAACGCAGAATTCGTCTGCATGTAGAGGTAGTGATGATTCTCTCTAGTGTTGTTGTTCATAGTAGTGATTATTTTGTTGGTCTGGGGAGAATGTGGGGATGTTGGGACGGCTCAATCAAATCAAATCTCCCAAGGACTGGGTCCTTTAATTTGATTGAGCCGTGCCAATATCCAACCGCACTTTTCACTCTTTTCTCCCAACAAAATTCTCACCACACAATATGCCAGCAGATCAAAATCCTTTTTAGTGGTATTTTTTGAATTAGTCGGATGGACACTAACAGTATAAATTTATTAGTATTATCGAACTTGCTACTTTCTACTAATAGAAAATTCACGTGTCATTAAACTATGAAGTTATTGACGATTTCTTTAGTTGTATTAAGAAAGCTTTAAGCTCTCAGCATTACTTACATTATATCATCTTTATTAAGACAATTTCAGGTATTATAGCATCCAAGTTCTTCACTGAATATAAATCGAAAGATGTCTTCCTTGTGATAAAGTTAATTAATTGTAAAAAAAAATTATAACTTTCTAAAACCACCCTTTAATTGGTATAGCTCATTGGGAGAAAAGATAAGGGGAATAGGAAGTTATTATTTAAACTAAAAGTAAAAAAAGGATAAGGGCAAAAGATATTTATATTAAGAATATATATATATATAGAGGTAGGTTGGTCTTCTAAATATGACTAGAGGGATGTAATATTTGTTAGGTTTTAGCTATCTTGTTTCTAATTAATAGTAAAAGTCTCTCTTTTATAATTTTTTATCAAGAGATAAGAGGGATATTTATCATCTGTAAACTTGTTTTTTTTTCATTCTATATTTTATTTTATTCTTTGTTTTAAGAGTATGTTAGTTTTACATGGGTTGCAAGGCCTGTGTTGGTGAATGATTTGATGAAGGAATTGGCATCCACATCATTGTTGAATATTTTTTTTATTATCATATATTTCTTTAAATAAATTAATTATAATTAAATTTAAACTTTAAAATAAATTTATATTATATATTTTTTAATCTATTAAAACTAGTCATCTATATTTTATATTAATTATAATTAATTAATTTAATATATTTAACTTAATTAACTCTCTTTTATTTATATGAGATTAATCTGCCAGATCATTGGACAAAGAGTGATCGAAAAGTTGGTGGAGATTAGGTTACCCAGATATAGATTCATCATAGGGGAAGAGCCTTTCTTCTATGCATATTTTTTTTATGGAATTAATAAATACTTCTTTAATATATATATATCATATAAAACCAAAAGGGTTGTATCACTGATAGAAAATTATTATTTTCTTATAATAATATTAAATGTTCAATCAAGTTGCATTCATTTTATTGTTGGCCTTGCGTGCACCCATTAGTATTCATAAATTATATGATTGAAAAAGGAGCAAAAAACAATATACTATCTGCATTAAAGTAATACTAGTAACATTTTCATCACTAACTTTCGTTGATAAGTTCTGGTGAGTGGTGACGCAAAAAAATAAAATAAGGAAAGGAATCTTCAGCTATTTAATATCATAAACACATTTATTGAATTAAATTCTCACCTATCAAATATATAAAATATCATAGTAAACAACTTTTCATAGTCCAAAACAAAGTGCATGGAAACATTTTTGGAGGATTTTTTTTTTAATACAGTCAACTTAAAAGCACTGACACACACTTGTATCAACGCTCCTTTCGAGCTTAAGATCTCATCCATGCGTATCGGGTAACGTTGCCAATGAGACAGCTTGACGCTGACGCTTATTATTCCTGGGGTGTTGTGGGAGTGGAGGAGGAAGATAAGAGAGAGCCAAATAGACAGCACTAGATGCATGAACAGAGCAATGAGGAGGGGCTTGTTCTTGAAACTCTGGGGATCTCACAAGGCTTGTAGACGACGAAGAACTGCGACCGATCTCTCCTTTGCAGAATATTCCGGCTAACGGGACACGTGGGAAGTTGGCATGAAATGGGTAGATATCTGTATTAGGTGTTCCAAAGTAAGATTGGCCTCGTGACGCACAAGCAAATATCAACCCTCCAAACACCCCATCTTCTTCTTCTTCACCCGCCATTTTTAAGCTCTGCTTCAAACTTCTCAGATTCTCAAATACAGTTTCACTTGTGGTTCGTGCAGTTTCCAGATCTCTGTGATAGAACAGCAATGTGTCTCCAGGTCTCAACCCAACTCCATCCACCACAAAGTACTCGCCCTCTCCCCTGTTTCATTCAACTATCACAGTGAGTGACTCACTCTTATCAGAATTATTATTCTTTCTGAATTATTATTATATTATCTTACCCAAGCAGTTGATGGAACGAGGTGGATTCCTCTACTTTGCTGATCGGCCTTCCATTTCCTGAGTAATATCTTCTTCCATGTGACACGCCTATGTACAAATCAGGACGCCTGTCACTCACCTGCATGCACCATGGGATAAGATAGTAATCTTCTTCACTTTAGTTCCTGTTAGAAGGTTGAATTACTAAGGTGATTATTTAGTTATAAGTGTTAATTACTGAGTTGGTGGCACTGGAAGAGTTACTCCCTCACCTTCTCACCTTGTTTGGGATTCGTTCATCACCCTTCATGAAATGGATGATTACTGCTATATTATTAGGGAACCAGTTTGGGTGCTCATTAAAATGATGAGTACTCTAAGCTGATCAGATATAGACCGCCCACATTAGATCTGATGAGTTTAGGGTGCTCATCGCTTTGATGATCACACCCAAACTAGTTCTGTATTGTGAGTTCTTATTGTACGAGCTTATTGCTCTTTCATGATTAATGGATATCGTTTCTCCATTTGATTCTTGTTATTCCTTGGCAATCAATATTGTCAACAGATCACATATATGTATATATAGGAAGAAGAAGAATGCATTGGTATGAGTATTTGAACAAACAATAGATAGAAAGATAGATACCGTTTCAACGAGAGTTTCCATGACGGCTTCGAAAGTCAAGATCATACGGAATTCTTCCATGAGAGCAGAGAAGCAAGTCCATTTGACGTCACCTGTGACGACTGCATCTATTACCTTAAACATCGGCCCAAACGGCACTAAACCCCCTGCCATGGCCACATGAAACCTGGTTTCTCCTACATCTGTTGAATACCCCTCAGTTCAAAATGAAGTTAGAAACACAAAAGTTACATAGAAATAATGAAAACAAGAGTGTAAATTACCAGGAGACTTGTGTCTGTCTTCGGCGAAGACGAGGCCAACGGCATCGAGTTCGTATAAATCAGGAGGAAGAGGGATTGTGTAGTTCTCACTGTTGAACAGAAAGCAGCCTCCGCTATCCCCTACCATCACTGTTTTCTTCCCTATCGCATGATCTGCCACGTAATATTATATACTTTGTTACACAAAGCAACATTATATATCATATTGCCAGAATATTCCTCCCAAGATTCATGTGACTCACCCATTGTTGCCATAATGTCATTCATGTCACTTTTGCGATCCTATGTAACAAGAAAAACAACATTCATGTCATTGTTTTAATCAGTAACTCCAAAGACAGAAATCGTGGGGAAAAAATAATCTCACTCCAAATATTATGATGGCAGAAGGTGAGTGATGTCCAGAAACAGAGCATGTATAGGACTTAATTTGTCTCACGAACTCATCAACCATGCTGATTGCAGGATTCTGATGATCATATCCCACAAATAGTCACATTTATTTATAAAAATTGTATGAGAGGTAAACAAATTAAACAACGAATCTAGGTAGCTTACAATCTTTGGGTGGATCAATGGGATTGCATCCACTTTGAGACCAGGAACATATCCAACCACCAAAACAATCCCTCGATTCAGATCACTAAACCCATTATCCTCGCGAGGATGAGGACCTTGGTAATCAAAGTAATCCCACTTCACCTGCACTTTCTCAACAACATACTCTGAATCACATAAAAACTGAATAAAGAAGATGACACCCAATAAAAGAAAAGCACTGCTTCGCATAGTGGCTTAAAGGATGAGAGGTCACGGGTTACCATTAGTATCCACCCCTCTAAATAGAAAGACAAAAAAGAAAAACGCATTACCTCTCGAAGTTGATTTGTGAGAGCTTCCACGCCCATCACTCCATTCCCAATATGGGTGACCAAAGGAGTCTTGCTTCCCAGCCTTTGACTCAACTGAATCCACAAAGTCAAGTCATTAATAATTGCTATGAAGAAAACGAAACAGAGATGAGATATTATATGTATATACAAGAAGGTGGGCCCCTCTTAAGCCGAATTGTTCACTGATGCAGGCTATGGCAAAGTGTGGTCGAATAGGCTTGCTCAGAACCTTCTCAGTAACCTCTTCAATAGCACCCTGCAAATCAGTATCAAGAACAAAGGATCGTAAATAAGGTGAAGTGATGAACAAAAGGGTGAGTAGGATCAGTAGCAGTAGAAGAAGAACTTACAAGAAGGGAGGGATTGAGGGAAAGAGCTGAAGCGAGCATGGGATGTGAGAGAATATGAGAGCAGATTCGAGACCAAGTTTTGCTGACACAAGCGGCATTTGCGAAGGTTGAGGCGGGTAATCTGCCCAGAATGTTTTTAAGGATGTCGTCTTTGCAACGATTGATGGGGGCTGCTTCTCTGCTCTCCATTTCTGATGTCCCACCACACAGCCACACTGATGACGGTTGATGAAGAGAAGGAAGATGAGTTTGTTTATATAAATGAACTTTTGAGGATAACGGCTTCGCCGGCGGTGACGTCAGGGTCCCATAACATTAAAGACTTGAGATTCTATAACGCTTCCTAGCTTTTAATTAGCTGTAAATGAGATTTAATATACTCCACCATTTCAGATTTCCCCGCGGATTCTCTATTTAATGTTTTAGATGCTCTGTTTCTTTCATCAGCCGTACTTAATATAAGTCACTCCTAGAACAAAATTTTAATCTACAATATAAATTACTTAAAAATAATTATTGCTTAAATGTGACTCTTATATTATTCTCCCCCCTTCTAACCCTCATATAATAATACAGGTAAAATTAGTAAAAAAATTAATTTAAAATAAATTTAATGAGTTAATTATTATTTTTTATACATATAAATTAGTTAAAATAACTTATATTATGAATTTGTGGGAATATTTTCAAATCACATCTCTCATTGTGTTTTTTAGGTCAAATACATTGAATTAGACTGGACTCTACTCCTAATTAAATCACATTCACGCCCTTTAGAAGATATTGACGGTCTTTATTATAAATAATTTAATAAGGGTATTAATTAAGTTTTTTTCAATAATACCTACATTTAATGCCATTAAGTATGAGAGAAAATGTAATTCAATTTTTTAACAGTTAAATTGAAGATTTATTTGATTTTTAGATAAATATATAAAGTTAATAATCCCACCACTTTTTTTATTTTAATAAGCTAGTTAGAATTGTCTTATAATAAGAAGGATGTGAAAGAATTATGAGTTAACTATCATTTTTTTTTAATTCATGTGATTTAGGGTTACTTTTTATAAGAGATTTCTAACTAATTTACATATACTAATATAAACAATTAAATTTATTATATTTGTCATGAATTTTTAGTGATTTTCAATATACCTTTTTTTACCCTAAATATTACCCTTATTTTTTTCATTAAACTTTAACATCATATTAATTTTTACTATTTCATTACCTAATTAAATATACGTATACAAGAAAAAATATTAAATAATTGTTGAAACTATTAAAATATCTTATATAAAGTATCAATAATTTTTTCTAAAAAAACCTCTTATAATAAATATTAGAGGGAATATATTGTGGACGGAATAGAGTACTTTCAAATCACATCTCTCATTGTGTTTTTTAAGTCAAGCGCATCTAATTGGACTGTATTCTATTATTAATTAAATTATATTCTCACCTTCTAGTAGGGGTGTTCAAAAATTTTATGATCCTGTTCAACCCAAGGTGGTCTAATCTATTCAGATTTAATCTAAATAAATTCTATAATAAAATCGAACCGAACTATACTAGATTAGTTGATCAGGTTGGATCAGGTCTTATACTAAATGATTAGACCATTTGATTTGGTATAGTCTGACATGGTTGAATTTTTTAAAAATATTTTGTAATTTAAATGTTATTTTTTATTATTGTTAGATATTTTTGTGAATTTATAACTAAATTTTAATGTTTTGGGATGAATTTTAGGCGATTATAGGTATTTTTATTGTCTTAATTATGTTTATCAAGTTAATATCTTAACTCCAATAAAAAAATCTTAAAAAAAAGAAATTTGAGGTACTGGACTACCTAAATCAATTTAAGTAGTCTGATAGATTAAATTCAATTAACTCGATCTCAGGTTAGAACTAATAAATTAAACTAGACATGATTACATGTTTTTTTATTTAACTAGAGTTTTTTTCTATACTAGACTTTAGGTTAATGACTAACTCGGTTTGATTTGATCCATACACAACCCTACTTTCAAAGAGATATTCACTATCTTTATACCTATATTCAATGAATTAAGTATGAAAGAAAATGTAGTATAAATTTATGTTTTTAATGAGTTAAATTGAAAATTTATTGCATTTTCAAATAAATACATAAAAATAATAACTCAATCACATATTTTTATTATGGTATTGTGGTGAGATAGCTAAAGATGTCTTGTAATAATGATGATAGGAAGGAGTAATTCAAAATCCTAGGAAATGGCGGAGTAACTTTTTTCAAACAAAAATTCCACTCTTTAATCCTCAGTGCACACATATTGATTTGATATATTAAGCTCTTTTTATAAATAGAGAATATTAAATTCATAGACGTAAATAGCCGGGGTTATTGCAGCTAAAGAAAATTAACTGCGTTTATATTATAAAGAAAATAAAAACAATGGATATATGATATATATAAATCAAGAGTGAGTAATTTTTTTTTTTGTATAAATAAATTTAAATAAATTTAATATTATTTTCTTACTAAAACTAGGGCATAGCCCCAAAATTTAAAATATATTAAAAAAATTTACGAGATCGCTTATTAAAATTTTTTTTATATAAATAGTAAGAATTAAACTCACATCTTTATAAGATATAAATATATTTTTTATTATCTATATTAAATCTCATTGACAAATGAAATAATTTACAGATTTCAATAGTTTTAATAAGTATTCATTCAGTTTCTATGGATATTAGCTATGGAGTATGTGGACTTATATTTATTATAAAATAATAGTAATAGTAATAGTAATAGTAATAATTAATCCTTGCCTCATGAACATGCATTATGTATTCAGAAGATTGAGGCATGTTGCCTGAATTAGCTTTTAAGAATCAATTTATTTGACTCTAAATCTGTTCCAAGCAAAACAGTTCAAAACCAGCTAAAAATTAATCAAAAGTCAATATTACAGCTAAAAAACAGGCAATTTAACATTAAATAAATGAATAACTATAAATTTTCTTTTTATTTCTTTTTAAATAAATCAATAATTCAAATTCAAGTATGTCAAGTTTTGAGCAAAATTGAAGTATAGTTCTCCTAACATAATTTTTTTTATACATAATATTTGAATATAAGACATTTTATAAGGGATATTGAATTTATTCCAGTTAATCCAATTATAATTTATAGATACATCAATTAGTTAATTAAATAATTCCTAGTTTAATTCGTTATTTGTTGAGCCGTAAGTCGAAACAAGGCTTTTTTATATTTTTAATAATTAATTCTTCAACTAATATACAGAAATTTTTATTGTATTAAATTCTATTTTACTTTTTCTTTCTCTCCCTCTCTTCCTGGGTGGCAACCGAAGCTTTTTTTCCTATAGTTTTGTTTATTTTGAATAAGATTTTAGTTACTTAGCCATTCAAGTAATATTTTAATATCATTTAATATGAAATAGTAATTACTTTATCTTTAATTTGAAATAGAAAATTTATTTGACTGGATCAGAATTTACGTTAAAACAATATATATATATTCTTTGATACTGAATGCACAGGGAAAAAATTGAGGGACTGAATTGAACAAAATACTCTGTTTAACTTTTTATAATATATTATAGCAAGTATTAACCAATAACATGAAAATATTAAATCAAAATGCACATTGTTGCAAACTCATTTCGTTATTTATATTAAATATTGCATCGTTATCGTTTTCATTTTTTATACGAGATAACATTTTTTTTATTTTAAATAATAAGAACAAGAAAATACGTAAGTGACCTAATTAATGCCAATTTCATTTGGAGATTCACGGATTACACCAATATCAGAGAAGTGATAGATAATGCCAAAATAAAACTAGTATTTGTTACATATTAAATTGAATTTTCTTTCCTAACCACGAAATATACTAGAATTTCTTGCATATTTTTTTAAAAACATAAAATTTTGAAAGAAAAAATCAATCATGCAACATAAAGTAATAAAAACTATAAACTTCTTAAAATTCTCGCAACCCCTAAAACTGCATTTAAAATATTTTGTTTACGAACAAATTACCACATTTTAAAATGATATATGGAAATGTAACCACGGAATCTATATGCTTTTGAACTCTTGGCTTGTTCTTCTGCATCATCCTTGAATAGTGTGCGTGTGTGTATATATCATTAATTCCTTCTCTTCATTAAAATTAAAAAAAGCAACTGTCAAATAGCTTAGTCCATGGTTGCGGTTCTAACGAAGAACCCGTTTGGAGATACAAGACGAATCAATCCTCAAGAAAAGAATCACTCTCTCTCTATTCCCAATGAAAAGGAAATGGAGGACGGGCCTCATTCATGTTATACAAAGTCGGACAATGGTCACTGCCATGGTGAACCAAGACCGTAGGGTCCACCGTCTCGAGGCCACGATCATGCAGGCTCAGTCCTAAGGGTTGGTGCTGCTGCATAATCGACATGGCTTGTTGATGAGGCTGCATTTGGCTCAAACCATTCCCACTTGTGTGCGTCTGTGGGGATGACAGAAGAGAGAGAGCACAGTGAGAATCATGGCGGTCGCCGCCGTGAATTGGTGGAGCTGCTGGCAATGGCGTGGCTCTCAGAAACGTTTGGCACACAGAAGCAGGTGGTGGTGGTAGATCTTGCTGATTGTTGTTCTCCATTGTTGTTGAGTTGTCACCTTGCAAGAATGCTAGCTGCCGATGCTTGTTAGCATTAATGATGTTGTTATTATTACTTGCTTCTGAATAAGATGATGATGATGATGGCGATGACGACGATGATCCCAGAAAGAGGTCCTGTTTATGATCAACCCAGTGATGGAGTTGATGATGATGATGATGATGGTGAGGGTTGTGGTGGAGCCCTACATCTGATGAATTCCAAGGAGGGTGAGCCATGGCAGTGGAAGGATACACATGTGAGCTGGAGAAGGGCAACAAGTGGGTGCCTGAAAAGTCGCAGTCATTTTTTAATTAAAACTGTCACTTTCTTGAACCTTCAGCAATATATATCCATAACTTTGTGATATGCATTTCATCATCTGTCCAATTCCAAACTTGTTTTTTTTTTCTCACTTGAAAATCAAACTTGGTTTAGTATTGTGGTCTGGTGTGATATTTAGGTCCATTCATGCTTAGCTTGATTATCAAATTATATTCATCAATCACACTTAGATTGACAATACATATTATATTTAGAAAAAAATACAGAATATACTAAACACATGATCCTAGGGTCTTAGATTTTTTTTATAAGCATAAGTATCCTTATATTAAAGGTAATCCTATACTAGATATAGATATATCTCCTAGTGTAGATTTGAATATTGATTCACTATATTTTGAGGGACTAACCTCTTTTATTAGACCTAAACCTATTAGTATCCTAAGGTCTTAGTATTAAATATAGTTTTCAAGAGGGAGAGGTGAAAACTATGAGAGCAAAAGAGAATAGTATGACATGGTAATATTCGGCTGAGCAATGGACACATCAGACTCCCAAATACACACCATTCATTCACTTCCTAAATGAAGACATTTATGTCTCATCAATAAAAAAAAATGCAGCCTAAAGCATGAGGCTCCCACCATACATCAAGTAGGGTTTAGGGAGGAATAAATATACACAATTTTATCTCCACAAGTTGAGAGGCTATTTTCAGTTATGTCACATCAATATCAATATAAAATATGAAAAGCTCAGAAAATCACACTAATCACAAATGATGAATAGTGCCACTCATAAGTATGGTTTTTAATGCTAGCTAAGTATCGCCAACTACTTTCACTACGTAAGATTTATTTGTATTGGGTGGTTAAAAACAGGTAATTTTATGGTAAATTCGTTGGAGGCTTGTGGCACGAAAGAAAAGATCTTTTTGAAAGGTCTCTGAACTACACCTTAGACAAGGAGTTTAGAACATGTGGGTACTTATTAGTGAGTGGCCACTAGATTGTCACGAGGTGTGAGCATGAGTGGACCAAATGTCCTAATCAAGGAAGTTGGCAGCGCACTGGGAGAGCCAACATGCATAGTTATCAGAGGGAAATTCTTACTACTAAGATTTCTGTATCTATGTGGGGGATCTTTGGCCATGCATGCTCCAAATCAAGCCCCATATGGGTCCACACACATATAATGCACAAAGCTAGCTAACCTCTACCTTTGTAATTTGTCAAAATGCTTCCAGATCTCCCTCCCCCTCCTCCTTCTCCCTGCCGCTTCCTCCTCCGTCGGTTGTGCCCATCTAAACGCTTCCTGCAACTCCTCTTCCCTTCATCAAATTCCTCTAGCGAATGAAACCTACGCATTCACCCATTAAGCAACATATATAATTATATATATTATTTGTGTTATACAAAAAGAATGTAATAATTAAAAAGTTATATAACTAATTAGTAGTATATAATGATAAGTTTTAGTATAAAAAATAACAAGTTTATGCTCACTTGTTATAAGACTTTTTGGTAATTATATTCTTTCCTTTCCTTTCCTTGAGATTTGATAACGATTTTTGTGAGTTGCCCTCTCATTTAGACTGGTCGAATCAATATTATGTGTCAGCAAACACTTGTTATCAGCCAGAGTGAGATGGAAGATCTACTTTTAGGTCAAGAGTCAAGAATAGCAGTACAAATCAAGTGGAAAGGATTTTGCTTATGATAAAGATGCTCATCTGATAGAAAAAAGCAAAAGAAAGTATTTAGCTAGGGTGCTTTAAGTTCATGGAGGATTTATCTGAAGGCGTGTCTGAGACAGAAAGAGTGTCAGTGACGCTGCAAATGAAAAAAAGAGTAAAAATTTAAACGAATCAAGAGAAGGGTAATCACCTGCTACACTGTTGACAAAACCTTTGCTTGTTGCCATTAATTGTGACCACTGGAGTCTTAGAATGGAGTTCACAGACCTTATGGCGCCTGTGATAGTCCCTACAATCACTAAGATCTGAATTGCACCCATCTACAAGGCATGAAACTGTCTGGTTTGCCTTGTTAATTGCTCGAGCTCTCTTAGATGATCCTGAGGAAGACGATAATGAAGAAGATGTCGTCGTCATCACTTTAGAGACTCCTCCAACAACATCTTTCCACTTAGAAACTTGTGGTTCACTACTACTACTAGAATTCCCCACTTGAGTACCAAGCTTCAAATCCACAGAAAATCCCCCTTTATTACTTCTATCATCACTTCCAAATCTTCTGCTTGACCCATCAATTGTTTCTTCTATGCTGGCTAAGCCTGTTGTTTCATCAAATTCACCCAAATCCCATGATGCTGCTTTCATATTCCACTCCATAATAATGCTTCCCCTATGAAGCAATGAAGAGTGAAATTAACCAGAAAAAACTCCAATTCAGCACGAACAGAAAATGAAAGAGAGGAGGAAATTATGCAGAACAACATGGCATATGGTTAAAAAACCAAACTAGAAAGACAAGAGTAGTTTTATCACATAGTTACACAACACATTGGATACATTTTTTGTGTCCGTACTTAGAAAAATAAAACGGGAGAAATATGCATAAAAAACGTTATATGCATCAATGAAGCAGAGCTCATGGAAAACAAGAAGCAGCCCAAAAATGAGAAGTTCACCAACGAGATATATAATAAGCAAGCCAAAGCAAAAGAGTGAACAGTAGTACAATACAGAGAAGGGGAAGAAATAGAGTACTTGAAGACAATCACAGCTTCTTTTTAGTTGTTCCTTTCACCACCCACTTGTTGCCTGACATTGATTCCG
This sequence comes from Leucaena leucocephala, assembly GCA_037074615.1. NCBI lineage: Eukaryota > Viridiplantae > Streptophyta > Magnoliopsida > Fabales > Fabaceae > Leucaena > Leucaena leucocephala. The sequence continues at coordinate 21,695,463 of CM073538.1, read as the reverse complement.
TTAGAGTACCACCCAATAGAGAGAAGATAGTCAAAATGATAAATAGTAATTTCTTGTCTACGAAAATGAAGAAAAAAAAGGGTGTTTGAGAGAGGCAATCCCAACAAAAATTAAAAGAATAAAATAAAAAAACATACCTGGGAGTCCTTTGGGAAGAAGGAATCGTGGTTTTGTGCAGACAGGGAGAATGGTTATTGAATTTGAGGCCCTTGGGGAGAAAGAAAGAGTGAAAGACTAATGAATGGACGTAGTACTCTGTTGTTGTGAAAGTTCGGCTGAATATTATATAATATTTTTTTTGCTTTCCCGTACTTAGGGCTTCTTTTCTCTCTTCAGAGTCATGTATAGTAGCTTGGGGCTAAGCAAGGGGAAGAAGTTAGACAGAATAAGGACAGGCTGTTTGTGGCTTTCAACTTTTTGAGTCAGTATAATAAAAAATAATTTTTTAAAGAAAACTGGAAAAAAAAGTACAAGAATGGATGCTCAATGCAAGGCATTTGGCATTGTGTTTCCCGTTTCATAGCATGTCTTTTCTTTGGCAAATTTATTTGGTAGAATTATTGAGAGGTGCCTGTAAGAAAATTTATTATAAAAAATTGGTGTGAAACTATCAAATAATTAAATAATTTTAGGAGATTTAATATAAGTGCAATTAACAAGCTATTTTTAAAGGGCATAATAAGATACTAAAAATACAATTATAATTTAAAGTGATAAATAATAATTAAAAAGACAGATGATAATAACTTGAAATAGTATAAATAATAATTAAGAATATGTAATAATAACTTTTAATTATTATTTATATAATTTTAAATTATTATCACTTGTTCAAAAACTTATCATTTATATATAAATATAACTTGGTAATTATATAAATATAATTTATTACCCCTAAATCTTTTAAGATTATGAATTATTTGATAATTTTACAAGATTTTTTGTAATAAATTCTCTCCCATAAAACTTATGAGTAATTTTCTCAATTTATTTTTCATAATTATAATTATTGATATTCAAACATTTTTTTAGTTTAAACATAGTGTTATAATTTTAGTTTTACATACTAAACTTGTAATTACATATTAACCTTTTTCATTATTTAAATATGTGTTTTTAAAAATTGAAATACCCTTCTGATATATGGAGCGTGTGATACTTCTATAAACTATTTTTTAGTGATTTTAGTTAATATAAAATTATTATATATAATTTTTTTTATTTGATCAATATATAATCCCTTTTAAAATTTATTGTGCCTTTGGATGGCATTTTGAGTTATTATATGTAATTTTATCAGCAAGGACCTGAGTTAAAGTCAAGTGTGAAGGCTTTTTTTTTCAATAATGCCTGCGATTTCATAATGATTAATTTATAAATGCATGTAACATGAGAGTTAAATGTATTATTTGAGTTATAATTCTTCCTATTATCATAATGAAGGTTTGAAACAGAGCTCACCTTGACTTTTTTGCAAAAAATAAGAGAATGTAAGAAAAATGTTTTTTAGCATATTTAGAGCATGATTTTTGAACAGAAGGAGATGGTGAAGTGAGAAACTAATAAAGGGGGGGGGGAGAGAGAGAGAGATTGAAATGGTAACACTAAATTGAAGGGACCCCAAATGAGAGGTTTGAAAGAGAGAGCGGGGACCAAAAAAATAAAAGACATGAAAATTTTAAAGAGGAATCCAAAATTTACGAGGGAGATGGGAGAGTGAGAGGAGGTGGATCATGATTGTTGTAGGTGTTGGTGGTGGGCCTCTTGTGCCTTTGATTTTTAAGTATTAATGCTGTGTTTCTTCCTTCTCAAAACGTTGATTAATTTATATATATTTAAGAAATATTATTTTATTATAATTTTAATTATAATATTTTAAAAAATATTTTAATTTTTAAATATTTAAATTTATATTTAAAGATAATAGATAATTTTTTTTAATATTAGTATTATTTAAAAAAAATAGAGACTTTATTTTATTATTAAATTATGAATAAATTTATTTTTTTTTAAAAAAATAATAATAACGCTAAGATTCCCCAAATACAAATTTGACACATCAGCGACCAAAATCTGCTCTTTTCTTCTTATGAAGCCTGTAGCTAAAAGTCTCATCTTACAATTACCCTTTGTGAGATTATTTTAATATAGTTGCCAAAAAATATAATAAAAAAAGTTTTTATCTCATTCAAAAAGCCTCTTACTTATTATTAGAATTTATATTTTATTTTATATAAATGTAAGTTCACTTACCATATTAATCAATAGTGTTAGAATTTTTTTTAAAAAAATTATTACAAGTAAACGCTCACAAATCTTTTTTATAACATACAAGTAATTAAATTATGTAAATAATGTGTTGGTTAAAATTTGTTAAAACTAATAAATATATAAAAAATATAACTTATTATTTTTAAAAAAATTATTTATGAAGATGGTGAATAAGAGAGAGTGGATAAGAAAATAGATAATATAAAATATATTAAATTTTTAAACAAATATAAAGTATAACTTATAAAAATGATCAATCCTATTCATAAAAAGTATAGCTTGTAAAAAGTATAGGAAGTAGTATTGTTTTAGTGAAATAATTGATAAATTTGTGACTTAGTATAATTATATATAATTTAGCGCTTTAAATTTATATATATGCCATAAAAATCTTTATATATATAAATATGATAATTATAACAAATTATGTGTGCTATGAACTCTATAAATTATTTCCTATATTTTTATATTAGATTGTAATCTTGTACTATGTATATTCTTTGAAGGTACATGGCACGATTGGAAAGCTTATAGATGGCTTTATATAAATTTTAGATTTATATTATACTATATTTTTTATCATAATTATAAAAATTAATTAAGTTTTATATTATATTAAATAACTTAAATAAATTAATAAATTATAACTTATATCATAGTTATTATAATTAATTGATTAATTTAATTTTTTAATTTATTAAAAAAAGTTAAATAACCCATAAAAAATGTATAATAATATAGTGAAAACATATTACAGTAATTCATAGTTTTTTGAGAGAGAGAAAAAACGATGAAGGCACATATAAATGGTTGGGATGCAGATATTAGATGGGATGCCAAAGGAAGGCAACGCAATAATGGATGATGGTTGCACGAAGATAATCCAATTTCATGATTTCATTTTGAGGGCTGATTGCAATGGCCTCCTCTTCTTGTTTCTTCTTCTTTTCTTTAATAAAATAAATCAATTTCGCATTATGATTTTGTGTTTGGATTAGCCATACGTAGAATACATTTTCAATAAAATTATTTTTTAATTATGACACTGAGAATAGATTTTTGAGCATACCATTTTTCTATAAGCCAGATATATTATAGACAGGAGAGAATATTTTCTTATATTCATAGTTATTATTTTTATATATTTAATATATGACTTAATTTATAAATTAATATTAATTTTAATTTTAAATATAAAATATATTATATATATTTAATTTTTTAAAATTATTTTTATTAATATTTTTTTGATAATAATTAAATAAGAGATAAGAAAAAAATTAAAAAATATTTAAAATATCTTAAAAACTAATATATTAATTAATTTTTTAATTAAATTAAATTAATGAATTATATATTAAAAATTAGAGCAATATAAAAGTAGGAACTAGGAGTCATGTAGGTGGGAGAAAAATAGCGCGTGCCGAAGGGCAAGGGGTGAGGGGCATAGGTGGAAAAAAGAGAGGTAAAAGCGGTGGGGAAATAGAATACGGAGGAAAGAGAGGCAGAGCTATTAAATCTGCAACAACTCCCAAAAGTCAGTGTGGCAGCTGTAACTATCAGGCATCGGCATTGTCAGTCAGTGGCAAAGACTGTCTCTCTTCATCGTCAGCCACGTGTACCTTTTCTCTCCCAATCTCAGCAGCCCAATTTCCCTCATTTTTTTCTGTTTACAAAGCGGCTAATCCCTTGTAATAAATAACACTCGAGATTTAAATAATACTTACAATTATTTAATATAAAATATATTTAATTTAATTAATTTAATTAATATAAAATATTTTTTTAAAATATTATAATCATTCATTTTAACTCTTTCACTTATTCTCTTAATTATTATAGAAGGTATATCAATGCAAATAATAAAAAAATTAATAAATATAAAAAATATATCTTATATTTATAAATAAATTTAATTTTTTAATTATATTTAAATATTAAAGATAAAAAAAATATATCAGCTTTGATAACATGCTACACATTTACTATTAACAAAAAAATTGAGTTAATATAATTTTTAGTATCCTAAATTCAACCTCATTTTAATTTTTATCTCTCAAATTTAAAATTATATGTTTTTTTTCTCAAATTTTTTCCATATAAATATAAATCCCTAAATTTAATAAAAAATTTAATTATTTTACTCTTATTAAGAGATCAAAATCTATTATTTAAAATTTAAGAAATAAAAACTAAAATTCATTGTGACATCTTTAGAGATAATAAATTGTATTAAACTAAAAAAATTATATATGAATATATTTATAAACATGATATATAATCTAAAATTTATAGAATGGAGGTATTTTTCTTTTGATCAAATGGAAAACATGTTGCTTAATTTTTTCAAATGCTTTTGCTAATTTTACAAAAATTCTTGTTTCGTTTTTAGTGGTCCTGATCAGTGTCTTGTAACTTGCACTCCCCAGTTCTATAAAAAGAAAAATACTATCTCCAATTTTTAATATAAAAAACAATATAGAATGGATATTATATTAAGGATAACTTATTTTGTACGTTTTTAGCTTATTTTCAAATAACTTTCATGGAGCATATATCATATATATATATATATATATGTCTCTTATTTAGTTGTAAAACAATATTTTCACTATTAAAAAATATTATAAAGCGAAACATTTACAAAATTAAACAATATTTTCACTATAATAAATAATATATTGTTTTAGATAACTCATTTTACTACTAGCTCTACTTTATAATAGCTTTATACACTCATAAGTCATGAAAAATATTAAAAAAATATAATAGCTATTTATTCCAATCCCCATGTGTTGTGCGTCACATAAGGAGCCGTAAGAATCCCAACGGCCACATAAAAAATTTAACGGGAGTATTTCGGTCAGAGGGTGTAGAGAGGTGTGATGTATAAGAAATAGTAAGAAGAAATTAAGATCCCCGAGATGAGATATGAGTAAATCCAACGTCGTTATATATCACATAATGGTATGAGATTTTTTAATAGAGGAAGCTTGTTAGTTCTTCCAATCCGTTAGCGTACTGCTTCAAATTGGAAAACAACATTTTGCAATTTTTTTTTAAAACGTCACCATATCAATACTCTCATAGAGTAAATAGTTCTGCCCCTCAGTGGACTCTCTGTCTGTGGTTCCGTAATGAAGAGAGCTTTGCAAAGACGCCACCATGTTGCAGCTCTCCCAGGTTTATACTTGTTTCACTCCTGCCTTCGTTTACTTTCTAAACCAGACACCAATAATATGAGATCATATGCGAGACTGAGCCCATGACTTTCCCTTCTCACTTGTAAAGGAGATCTATCTCTCACAAGATCGTTGGCAATTTGTCCTTCCCTACTGCCTACTTGGGGGAGTTAAACTCAGTTTATGTGTTTCTCAATCATTTTGTTTGGATTAGGACTGATGCTTGCAGATGACAGTAATGGGGAGGGACTGAGATGCTTGCTGAGCCACGTAGACGAAGCCAAATCGCCACATGTGCTTCGTAACATTACGATAGCGACGATTCGCATGCTTTGTAGGTAGGTAACTCCATGTCTCTCTCCCCCTTTGCTTTCTTCATGTTCACATTCACCTAACATGGACACGTCCATCCCCCCTTCCTAAATTGCAACTTCCTAACATGGACTAGTCGATTTATTTTTTTTAATAAGGATTGAAATAGACAAGTTGGACTTTGTGATTTGACGAGATTTAATCACTTTTATGGCAGTTTATTTCAATTTATTTCTTTTTTTTTATACAAATTTTTTAAAGTCTATATGATATCAATATCGAGTAAGATGAGCCTTCAATTAAATATAAACTTAAACACCTATATAATACTTCTTAAAAATTAAATATATTCTACGTAATTGCATTGCCAGTTGAACGAGGGGTTATTTCTAGTATCAAAACTAGAACCAAACCGACCCAACCACCTATCTGGTCCGAGCAAAAAGGTATCTTAAAGGAGAAATTGACCTTGTGCGACGTGGGGTTGGGATTAGCTTAGGTAACCTGGGTTGGGTTGGATATTATTTTGTCCCCTTAAAGAAGCCCAGGTGATGTGGCTTTGATAGGGCCCGATCATGTAAGAGTTGAGCGTCATATTCTAGTTTCCATTTTGGGCCAACGACATCATGTTCTTGATTATTAATCCCAAAAAAAGGGATCAGGACTCTCCCAAAAGAGAAGAAAAAACCAAAAAGAGGAGAGGAAAAACTGAACAAAAAATTCCGAGGGGAAGGGGGGCAAAGGGGGAGCGAAGAGCTCAAACTTGGTTTGGGAATTCAGTTTGACGCACAATTTTTTTGAAGTGAAACTCAGGAGTTGTGGAACAGGCTGCGACTGGGAATGGACGGTGAAGAGTTGACGGAGCAGGAGACCGCTTTGTATGACCGGCAGATTAGGGTATGGGGTGCTGATGCTCAAAGAAGGTACCTTTGCTTTTCTCCTCAAAAAGTTTCTGAATCCCTTTCTTTGCTTTATGATTCCCCCTTCTGCTCTACACAATGAACCCTTAGTTTGTAAATTTGACTTCTGGTTTGTGATTCTGTTGTTTTAGACTCAGCAAAGCTCATGTGCTGGTTTATGGAATGAAAGGAACTATAGCAGAGGTAATTAAACCTGCAACTTTCGTTATATAGCAAGTATTTGAAACTAATCATGAAGAAAGTCTATAACTGAATGAATCTCTTTCCTGGGGGCTAATTGGTTGGAATGCCTAATTTTTGTTACTTCTTTTTTATCTCGTGGCTTAGTTTTGCAAGAACATCGTTTTAGCTGGAGTTGGTAGTTTAACCTTAGTTGATGATCGAGTAGCCAACGAGGAGGCATTGCACTCCAATTTTCTCATTCCTCCTGATGAGAATGTATATAGAGGGAAAACCCTTGCTGAGCTTTGTTGTGATTCACTTAAGGATTTCAATCCTATGGTTCGTGTGTCTGTGGAGAAAGGTTTGCATTATCACTTCCCCCTACATGTTTTTTCTTCCATTTATTTTTTTTTCCCATAAATATTTGGTTGTCATTTTCTGTTATTTCCTGGAGTACAGGTGATTTGTCAGGTTTTGGTATTGATTTCTTCGACAAGTTTGATGTTGTAGTTATCAGTTGTTGCTCACTTGCTGCTAAGGTATGATGTTAACAATTCTTCCTCAATATATATATATATATATATATATATATATATATATATATATATATATATATGCCTTCACTTTCGCATAACCACTTACCGGGTGATAAATCACTACCTGCTTTGTATTGTTACCTGTTTATGTATTACATTCTTTTTTAGCTATTGGATTTTGTTTTCACCGCAGAAACTTGCGAATGACAAATGCCGGAAGCTATCAAAGAGAGTATCTTTTTACACTGTTGACTGTAGAGATTCTTGTGGGGAAATATTTGTCGACCTGAAAGACTATCGATATTCAAAGGTTTCTCTCAGATCTAGTTTTACATAGTTCTCAATTCTGAACTTTTATTTCTTAATTTTAATATGTTTGCGCTTCATTTTTCTTGTCCAGAAAAAACTGGAAGAAACTATTGAATGCCAACTACAATACCCGTGTTTTGAGGTATGTCTTGGTTGATCATAATTCCTTAATTATCCATGCTATTCTTAACCTTTTATCATATGATCATTTATGTATTTCTTGGAATTGGGCACAATCCTGTCGATGAACTGCTAAGTTCTGGTCCTTGCATATTTTTTCCCCAAGGGAACATGTCTGAAACAACAACAGAGTAGTTCAATTTAAAATTTTCAAAGTGCATGAATTCTGAAACACATTATGGGCCTATATTTTTGTGTATATAACTTTGCTTCTGATGATGTGTCGTAGTCACATATGCTTCACGAGCTTGTCTAATTTTTATATCTTTTGCTGCAGGATGCTGTATCAGTGCCATGGAAGGCACTTCCCAGGAAGACATCAAAGCTGTACTTTGCAATGAGAGGTGTGATAATTTCCCTGTGTTATACTAGAGATTTGTTTTATAAAATTGTGATGGAAAACAGATAAAGATGTTGAGAACTTAATTTTTATCTCCATGCATTTATTTTTAAGAATACCTTCGTACCAGGCTTTATCAAAGTTGGTTGTGTATTTTCCATTTTCAACTCAGACATGTATTCACCAATTATTAAAGCATAGAAATCTAATTGTCTCTGGCAGTTATAGAAAAGTTTGAAGAGGCTGAAGGACGAAATCCGGGAGAGGTTTCAATTGGCGATCTTCCCGGTGTCCTCAAGCTGAAAAAGGAGCTATGCACTGCCCAGGTAGGCTCCTTGGAGAGTTTGTTGCGCTACTTATGTTGTTTGCGTCCACTGTTCGTCATCTAAACTCGCTGATTTTGTCAACAGTCTGTCAATGAATCTCTCGTGCCGGATAGTCTTCTAGAAAGATTGATAACAAGTACAACAGAATTTCCTCCTGTTTGTGCCATAATTGGAGGAATCCTTGGACAGGTATACCTTAAAACATTCTGGTACGATGTATTTATCCATGTTATTATTATCTTCTGTGACACTAATCTGATTAAGGTTTCTGTTATGTCCTCTTAGGAAGTGATCAAAGCAATATCAGGAAAAGGAGACCCTCTAAAGAATTTCTTCTTCTTCGATGCTGTGGATGGGAAGGGAATTATAGAGGATATTTCAGAACAACATTCTTAAATGTGAAGACTATCGAAGGAAGATTTCATCAACCATGTGGGAAATATACAGAACTATAAAATTGGTTTGAACTTTGAAGTGGATAAATAGCGAATTTCAGCCGATCTGTAGGCAAAAATCTGACCCCTCATGCTGATATTGCTTTGCAAATTATTTCGTACTGTGATCACTAAGCACTGGACTTGTTTGATATTCTTGTGGCGTTACCTAGATTTTAAGTGTAATGATTAATGACCATACATACAGTAGTAGATTGCCTTGACTGATCTTTCTTTTTAGCAATTTGGATTTGACTTTCTTATGAACGCTCTCCGAGCAAAATTGTAGAAGTTCAGAACCAATTCGAGGAAGTGTGCTTTTGTTTTAGTTATTTGTTAAGAAATTAGGACCGACCGGACCGCCGTGTTTGAAGATACTTTGATTATTTTAATAAAAATAACTATTCCTTATACAATGTGTTTGTGAAAAATAATAATGTGGTCAGTGGGTGGATGTGTTCATGAATCATGATCGTCTATTAAAGTGAATTTAAATAAATAAGCGAAGAACACAATTATAGCAGCTTAGACCCTTTAACTTTGACCTGATTTGACGGTAATCACAAATCAATACTCTTTTATTATTTAAAATAAAAGATAGTTAACTAATTTAAATATATTAAATAAGTTAAATATATCAGTTTATGGTAATTAAATTTAAATTTTTAAGATGAATTCATATTATATACTTTTTTTAGTACTAATTATAAAAGTTAACTCCTAGTTTTAATTATAAGAGTTAGTTAATATTTTTAGATATGTTAAATAAATTAAATTAATTAATTATAATATAATAATTATTTAACTAATTTGGATAGATCGATGAATATATAATATGAATTCATCTTGATAGTTTAAATTTAGTTATAATTAATTGATTCATTTAATTTTTTTAATCTATTTAAAAAGATCAACTAATTCTTATAATTAGGACAGAAGAAAATAATTTTTAATTTAGCCAAATTAATCAATTAAATTTTATATTAAGGAGTATAAACCAAGGCGCCTAAAAATATTTATGAAAAAAAAACAAGATACATGTACCAGTTAACAATCATAATGATTATATCGGTAAAACAAGATCTTCATAATCCAAACTAAACAAAGAAATTTTTAATATATGAGTTAATTAGATAATTAATATTGATCATAAATATAAGATTTTTTTTATATTTATTAATTTTATTTTAAATTAATTCTATTGATATCCCTTTTGCAATAATTAAGTAAAAGATAGATGGAGAGAGTTAAATAAAATTATTAGTGTGTTTTAAAAAAATATTATATTAATTAACTTAATGAATACTATCAAATTAATTAAAGAAGATTGAAATGTGATAGGTTTTATCCCGCTAGATTGTGGCTATAATTCAAAATGATTTGAGCAATGGAATCTCTGTTCAATGTTCCAAAAACCCCACAGCATGATGAGATGAAAGTGGGAAAAAGAAGAAAGCAAGGAAGAGGAAGGCGTCCCCACAATGGAAGGCTTCCAAGGAAAAGAAAGACATGGAAAACAATCGTTAACTTTACAATAATTCTCAACAACACTGACTTCTTTAAGCAATCTCTCTTCACAACTTGTTCAATTCAATTAATGAACATATCATCTCAAACAGACCTCATGTCCATGCTTCAACAACAACCATGGAAGCTGATGAGGACCAGAGACATGGCGGTGCAAGAGATCCTCCGAGAGCGAAGGGAAGCCATCGAGACCGGCAAGTTGAAGGGGCGGCGACTTTTTGAGCCAATACAGAGAGGAACAACAACAATTCTAAATGATATGGGTCAAGAGAGTGAAGTGAGGTCCTTGTCTTGTGATCATTCCGAGGATGACAGTTGTTCACCACCACCACCACCATCCTCCTCTTTGGTTCTTCTTCTGTCATGTGATTCTCTGGACAAGGACCGAGAGGTGAAGGAAGAAGAAGAGGCACGTGATATTTGCGATGTTGCAGAGGGAAGAGTTTCTGGTAAAGGAGGAAGGTACATTATTTTGCTGGGTGTGATTTCTATTGCTTTGCTTATATTTGCAATTTATAAGAGTTGGGTTAGAAGACTTGAAGAACATGAAGTGATTTTAGTGCCAAAATGACCCGTCTTCACGCGCTAACTAATCAGGGGAGATCCTCGAGATGGTGATTTCTCTTTGGCAGTTTATGATTTGGATTATCGAAAATCCTTATTTGGTATCTTTAGGAGAATGTATTTTAATCGATAACGCATGAAAATTGTCGGCAATCACTTCAAAAAAAAAAAAAAAAAAAGCTTACTGAAACTGTAAAATTCATTATTTCACTTTCTGAATAAAATAGGGGCTTTTTCCGCCTTTTCAGCCATAGTAACCCTTCAATTTCCCAATCCAGGCGCAAATCTCATTTTATGTATTATTTCCTCCGTCTTTATTTACTTGTTATCTTGATTTGAATTTCGGTTTTTTAATTCCCAAATGGATGTCCTGTTCCAGATTTAAAGATACAATTATTAATTATTTTCAATAACACCCTTATTAGATGGAGGACATCAAATAGAGGTAATTAAGATTTAAAATAGTGTGTTATTAAATCGATGCCAAAACTGAAAGAAAAAAAAATGCCTTGTACGGATTAAACAGAAGTAGAGTCTTCCATCCTTTTCCTGTTATTTCTAGGTAATTTACACATAAAAAAAAAAAAAAAGATTCTGTTCTGTCGTGGGCGCATATTAAACAATGTATCAGGGCCGAAATGAATGAGGAAGGGAAAAAAAATCCAAAGAAGAAAAGCAACAGAAGAAGAGAAAGAGACGGATCAATGGAATTGTGGTATTATCATTATTTTGTAAAAATTGTGTCATTAGCCCCATATGTGTGTTGGGCTGCCATAAACCAAACCTAGCCACGGTGTCTTCATCTCTGATAATCAATCGCAGCCCAAGGCCCAATATCCCAAGTTCAAAATTCAGGTGTAAAGTATTAAAATTTATGGAAGACAGGAGTTGAGTTTAATGAAGAGGGGGCTAATCCCTCGTAACTGTGATGATCTAAGATTGTACTTGTGATTCAAATCTCAGTTGGAAGAGATGTCTACTCATATTTAGTATATGATAGTATTTTGAATATATTTCCTACAATATGAAAATATCTATGTTTAGAAAAAAAATTAATATATATAATAGATTTAGAAATATATGCAGATATAAACAAGAAGTCCTTACACCAAAGGGGGAACTCGTAACATTTTGAAGAGTCCGATAAATAATCCGTATTTAATGTAATACTTAATTGATATTTATAGAGAGATTAAGTAGAATAAATAAATCATTTTAGTGTGTGTTTGGATCCTAGGTTAAAAAATTAATTTTGGAGCAAAATCTCAGTTTAAAAAAATTTCACACAAATAGCTATTTTTGTTCAGAATTAATTTTGGCTAAAATCATAGTTTAAAACCATAGTTTTAAATAAACTACTGAAAATAGTTTTTGGAACAGTAAAAGAGCTTATGGAATATCCAATTACTATTTTACCCCTACTTTTTTTTATATTTCCTCTCCTATTTAATAGTTGAAACGTGGAGGGGACATGATGGGGATAATAATAAGGATACAAGGGACACCCACCAACAACATATCGTATGTACATATGTATGTATGTATGTATGTATGGATTTTTCGTATATTCCGACTAAAGTCATGGATTTGTCGATTGTGAGATGGGGGAGCCAACAGGAAGAACATAGCTTTCATGTTTTACGTGTAGGCACGTTACATCTGTATATGTTGTTCACAATGCATTAACATTACACAGTAGCTATCACTACTGCCTCTTATCATTTTCACTGCATCTGGCATTTGATTGTTTCTCTAGCCTGCCTGTCTATAATCCCCTCAATAATAATTAAAAAAAAGTCATTAATTAGAGGGAGAAGTTTAGTTATTCCGTTAAAAAGTTTTCATAGTTAGTTAAATATATCATTAGTTGGAAAAAATTAGTACTTAAAATAAAATATGTTATATTATAAAACATGTCAGAAATTGAATCCATCAAACAAAGGTCGGTGGAACTATATATTTAGTTTTAGCAAAATACAGTTTACCATTTCTAATGTCACAAGTATTGTGTATAAATAAGATCTATCAATTTTTGAAACAATTTTTAGATATTAAATATAAAAAGTAACTATTTTAATGTTATGAATGTTTGTTATCTTCCTATCTTTCCTTTCTTATTTAACTCATACATTCAAACACTTATTTTTTTAAAATCACTTTCGATACAAAATCTATTCTTTAAAATCACTTGAAAATCAATTTTTTTCAAAAAATAAACCAAACACACTCTTAGTATTTTTATCTTCTTGTATATTGATTAATACTCATCATAATTTTATAAAAAAAATACGCATCATAAAAATTAAAAATAATGTTCATTGTGAAAAATAATATTTTGACAAATTTTATTTTCCTCCTATTTAATTAAAATTTTATAATAAAAATCTTAGTTTTTTTTACATATCTATAAATTATGAGCTAATATTTCTTCTTCTTCTTTGAAAATGCCGGTAATATTATTATTTGGTTAGCTTTCTTTTTCATGTCTAGTTAATTGTTTTTCAACCAATAACTATATATATAAAATAAGAATTACTTTAGATTAGATTCCAAATATTATATAGTGATGAAATCTTATTCGCTTTGCCATTGTGGTTACCACATTTCCATCCAAACCAACTCATTTGACCAGAATTTTATTACTTTTACTATCAAACTTAATTTTTTTTTTAAATTCATTGAGCTCGAGGGCGAGAGCCAATTAACAAAAATAATCATTTAAAGATAATAGTATGTTAATAAAATGGTAATTATTACGTCTCATTAATATAGATACAGGATTGTATGTTTGAAGAATCTTTAGAGAATTACTTAAAAATCTCATATAAAAGAATTAATAATTTTAAAATATAATAACAATTAAATGATAAGTTATATAGTAAGAAAATATTAATATGTTTATATTATCCACTTGTTATTAAGATTTTTTATAAATTAAATTTATTCTATAGAATTTTTGAGTAATTCTCCTAATAATTTTCTCTAGTTCTTTGCAATCCGTGGTAATTAAATTGGCAATTAATTATAATGGATCGACTTTTCCATTCAAACACTTGCTTATTGACAAGTTGACGGAACCGAAAACGCTTGACTGCGTTAAAGATGAATAGACACCCCACCAATCACAATTTTTTTTTTTGACAAACACAACTTTTATAAATTAGTAAATAATTATATATTACTTGATGTGACTCACATTGCCCGTCTCAATCATTAGAAAAACAATAAAGTGAGAGCAAATTATTAATATGAAATAATATTAAATTTACATCACATCACAACTTTATAAACAAAACGATTCATGCAGGCATGCATGCATGTATCAAACTCAACACAACATATACAAGGCCGACATTTAAATTAGGAAATATATTAAAAATGACTGTCATGAGTATTTTCTATATATATATATATATATATATATATATATATAGAAACCTATATTCTAGATTAAATGCAAGCTAAATTAAAAATGGAAAAAACACGTGGGCGGAAGGCATATGTGCAAGATATATAATAAGGGACAAGGGCACATGAAGAAGATAAAAGGAGTGGTAACATGCCAAAGACAGAATGAGATTGAAATGGAAGAGAGATTCCCTCTCCAATATAATGGAAAATTTTGACCAATATCGTTAATTATTATTATTATTATTAAATTAAAATAAGGTATATATGAATAAGCAACAACACGTTGGATGTCTCCATTTGAAAATGAAAACAATTCATAGGAGAAAAAGCCTATAATAGCGTTGTGTTCTTATAGTCACTTGCATTATGTCTGCATTCAGAAACATTATATTTGAGATTTTAATAATGGATTGGAGGGTGCTCGCTTGTCGATCACACATACATACACATCAAACAGAGTTTTGTTGGTGGAAGGCACTGACCTACGATATAGGCCCTTTACTGTTACATAAAGATAGAATTATTATTTGATGTATGACTCCATTTTGATCCTTGCCCCATCAGTCAGTCAACCAAGCTATTATATCTCCTCCAAAAATAATCTTCCATTTCTTCCTTCTTTTTTTTTGTTCTCCCCACCCAATATCCAGGCTAGCCTTTTGTCACAAATGGGTTAGATTAATATGAATTCAAAGCATGACATTTAATCATTAAGGTTTTACATATCCAAAACTCAAACTTAATATCTATTATTAAACTAAAATAACCTCAATTAGCTAATTTAACTTGTTGGGATAATATTTTTATTTCTTAATATAATATTTAGTTAATTTTTGTAGGGTAAATTAAATAAATAAATTATTATTAAATCTAACTATACAAAGTGAATTTATTTAATTCTCTTTAATCTATTAAAATTAATTAACTATATATTATATTAGTTATAATTAATTATTTTATTTAACTTATTTAATATATCTTAAAAAATTAATTAGTTTTTATATTAAAAAATATAGAGAGTATAAGATTTGAGAGGCACAAATTTGGATTTTAGAAAAATTGCCAACTGTATAATTTATTGTCTAAAATGTACTTAAAATTTATTTAAAAAGTACCCCTATTTTAGTTTCAACGGGTATAACACATCTTTATAAAATAAAAAATATTTATATATAATTAAAGATATATTATGTATAATTAAAGAAAAGTTATACTAATATATCTGAATTTATTTATGTATGTTGAAATAATAATTTTTTTTTGTGGGGAATTTTTCAATAATTTTTCAATTTTTTTCTTTTCATTTTTTGAGATTTATAAAAAGGTGACGTTACTCCTCCTTTCTTGTCACTCACAGCAAACACTAATAATAACCCTCCATTTATATATCATATCTACACGCCTTTTTAACCCATAAAAGCATTCAACAGTGTACTGATAATGTTTTTATAACCTGATGATTATCCATTAGTTAGTTAACTGGATAAGTGAGAGGCTCATGCAATGTTTTGCGAAATGAGTAATATCATATTATGGGTATATTTAGATAAAAAAATTTAAAAATATTTATAGAAAAAAATATTTTTAAAATATTTTTGAATAAATTTTTATAGAGAAAAATATGTAAAAAAAAGGTAATCTTAAATATGAGTATTTGTATGTTTATTATTATAATAATTTTTATAATTAATATATTATTAAAAAGAGTATAAGATAAAAAAAAATATCGTTGTTCACGGAGTAAAAAAATGCCCCATCTGATTTCCTTTTCTACTAGTCACTCTCATTTCTATTATTACTTCTCTTCTTCCTCGACACAACTTTGCTAGTTCTCCCTTATTCCAATGACCATTGTGACAGAGGATTGTTGGCAAAGAGAACAAAGAGAACTAATGACGGAGAGAAAGTTAGAGGGAGAGCCAAGTGTTTGTGACGGAACAATTGTCAAGGCTATTGGGGATAGCGTCTCCAGCGATAGAGCAAGATGCCAGGGTAGTTGAGCTAGAACCAGTGGCGACAACCCAACAAAGGTGAGGAAGAAGAGCAAATAAAAGAAGAAAAGAGAGAATGTGTTAAAAAAATATAAGTAAAATAGTAATAAAATAATTTTTAAATTATTTTTCTGTTACATAAATTTTTCTTATAAGTTTATTTAAAATTATAATTTTAAATTATAATTTAATTTATAAATATTTTTAAATAAATAAAATTGTTTAATTTAAAAATAAATAAATTAAAATTTAGACTATAAGTATTTTAAAACTCTGCTTATCTCTATCTATATGTTAACCTTTGATATATATATATATATATATATATATATATATATATTTATTGTGTGTGTGATGGAGATAGATTTAACGTTTTATGAGTGAAAAATAGTACTTGAAAAGAATTTCTCATTTAAAACTTGGCATGATTAGAATTTAAATTTGTTGATTATTATTTATTATATTTTTAAATTAAATTTTTTGTCACTTTTCAAAATAGTAAAGTTATGATCTGAGCTAAGAGCAAAAAATATATTTAAAAATAAAGTATAAATACTTTATTAAATTTTGTAAGTGGGGTATCATCGAGAGGTAGGCTAAGTTACGAATAAAAATGGAAGGAGAATAATATCTAATGTGATTTTTTCTTTCTTTTCTTTTTGGAATAAAAAACAAGCGAGCCTGATTTTAAAGGCAACCCTTGTTTGAGTTATGTCAACATTCGAGACCGTTAAATAGAATCCTAGGTGTGTGTGTTTTGGAAACGATTAAAAAGGTGATTCTCACATCTTTAGTTTGTATAACATAAAATAAATTAATCTAAAATAATCTGCTTACTGGCTTTCTGTTCTTCCTTCTCATTTCAGCTGGCATCAGTACTTGAGGGGGGGGGGGGGAAAGCTAATTTATTCACAAAAAATTTATAAAATTCACTTTTTATTATTTTAAAATTTACAAATTTCATTCAATCCAATTTTAATTTTCTTAAGAAAAATAATTTTCAGCCTTCAATTTCCTCAACACCAAAAATTTTATTAGTAAAGATGTTATTCAAATATAGTTTCACTCACCATTTTGAAAGTCAAATAAGATCTCGTGTCTTATCTACTAACCCATTTTAGATTATGATAAGTTTCACCTACAAAATCATCATTTTATTCAACAAAACTCGCAATTTTTTTTTTAAAAAAAATTGTAACAATACGTCTAGCTATAAATTAATTACTTTAATTAAATTGGATAAGCTTAATTAAATGTAAGACAATAATTGGTATAGCAAACTGGGCGTGTTAAGTTTGGAAATTCAACCCTCAATATGATTTGTGTATATAGATGGATGCATATATATATATATATATATATATGATAAAAATAGAGTATCTGATTTTGAATACAATATATACTCACCATGTTACCCTTTTTATTATCTTTCTCTTCATAAAGCCACCTGTCTTTTTTTCTCCCTATATCTGTGGAGCTTGTGTGTGTTTGTATATATATATATATATATGTATAGGAAAGGGATTTCATATATGATTTTAGATATTTCTTAATATAATAATATTACTAAGGTTATGATATATGTATATATAGTATTTTAAAATATTTTTTAAATAACATTCAATATCAGACATGATATTTGAATAATAAAATATATTTTCATATTTTGTACAAAAAATTTAATATTATGGATTAAACAGGTTAAAACGCCCAACTTGTGAATTGAATCATCCAAGTCATGAGCTAGTTAAAGAAAAAAAGTCACGAGTAAATTGGATAGGGTAGTAAAAATAAAAAAGATATAAGATTGACTTCATTTTTTTTTAAAATCTAAATAAAAAAGGGTTAACACGGGCCTTTAAATTACTAAGAGTAACCTGCTTACCAAACTCAACTCCTTTCGATGTGTGACTCTTTGTTCAAACAAAACGCAACATATTGAATAATATAATTGAATTTAGCGGAGATATTAGTTAATCCTTACTTGTAGGTCCCTTGATATTCGTAAAAAAAAATATGGAGCGTCGGATTGCGTGGAAGGAGGTGACGTGGTGGGAGTACGAGGGGAAAGGAGTGAGGGTCACGAGGTAAGGGATATGATATGATGTGAGTGGGGCCATGTCTCTCAGGGTGGCCTTCCTAATCCTACGGCCCTTGTTCATTGGGCCCACCCGGGGTTCTCCTTTTGCAATTACACAGTTTTAAACTCAAAATAAAGTTGATAAGTTCACTTGCTAAATGAATAAAATATATAATAATTTTAGTATATATATAATTATTTAAAATATATTTAATTTTTAAAAAATATAATTTTATTTATAATATTTTAAAAAATATTTTAAATTTTAAATATTTATATTTATATTTGAGAGTAATTGAAAAGAGATTTTTATCTATTATTTTTATATCTTGAATTTAAATATTTTTTAAAAATTTTCTTTTACTAAAAAAAAAGTTATGAACTCAAAATCAATAAAGCTCACTGCATTTACAATATCACCCAAAGAACGAAAGTAATAATTTTTAATATTATTTTATCTGTTTAGATTGATAAAAGAAAAAGTATATCGATAAGAGGGCTTTGAAAGGAGAGTGAAAATGAGGAATTTTTTTTTTAATTTAATATCATCAATTTTTTTTAAGAATGACATTCAAAATGAGAGGATTTAGAAATTAAAATTTTATTTTTATTATTATATCTATAATATATTTTTAATATTCTAAAAATATATTTTTAATATTTTATAATTATTTATATACAAATATTTACTCTCTTCTACTTTCATGAATTAAATAATATAACAATAAAATATCTCTTTCTTCCTTCCTTTTTTTATCATCCAACTAAGGTATAAAATAAAATCCCTTTATTTTTTTGGCTTGTATTGCCTAGTATAGCCATATTGATTTTCAATATTCCCAATACACCCTTCTCTTTCCTCAGGTGTGACTCCCTCCTTTCGAGCCACCGTTTCGCCCATCACCCCACAGCTTGCCCTCACCATCAATGGTAGTCGATTGTAGTCCATATATTCTATCGTCATGTCTAGTATGTATAAGAGCATGAATAGAAAAGGTATAAATCTGAGAGTTGAAATGAGAAAGAAGAGATCGTAGTAGAGAAACTGGTTGGCTTAGCTTGTGGATAGAGGGATTGAAGTAGGAGTGGTGGTCTCGTTCGATATGGCAGCAGCAGCAACGTCTGTAGCTCCTCTAGTGGTGGTAGGTCTTCAGCTTTGGCTGAACTCATGCCATTTTCCTGTATTTTTTATTATTGCATTCATATTATAATTATAATATGTGTATATATAATTATAATTATATTAATTTAATTGTTATAATTATAAGATTATAATTTTATACGCTGAATATTATTTATACTTTTATTTTCTTAAACATGTTTGAAAAAAACACATAAATAAAAAAAGAGTAAAGTTGTCTTTATAAAAACATGCATTATGAGTGTTGCTTAATTAGTTACAATGTAACCTGTATGACTCTTTTGTCATTTATCTTTTAGGAATTTACAAATCCTCATCATTCAATAACTTATATTCATTTTCTAGTAATTATTAATTTATGTCTTAAAAAATAACCCATCTTTCAGGAATTTATAATTGATCTCCTAGGAGCTTCTGTAACATCTCTCTCTCAAGTACAACCTTGCGGTTAGGGTATACATGAGTTGATCAGGACATATCCTGCTTAAAAACAACAAGAGCTATGAGCTATATTTTATAGTCTCATGTTTAACTCTATCTAATAAAAATCTTAATAATTTTAGGTTGAGGTATGCTCAATCGTAATGACATGCTCATGTTATGAAAAGATCTACAATTATAAACTTATAAAATAATATTATATTCATGTGTCTTTAAAAGTTAAATAATATCCATAATCCATTAAGAATAAAGTAACAAAGATAATAATTAAAGTATTGAGATCTATTGCATATAAAAAATAACCTTTGAAGTCTAAGTAATTTGTAATTGCAACTTTATATCAATCTCCTTAATATTGACAAAGATGAAGCATATAAAAAATAAAATAAATAATTATAATTTATAATATAATTATATGATAATTAATAAAGTTAAAAAAATTAATATAGTTATAAATATTAAAATATACAAGTTACCTACTTAACTACTCATATTTTTAAAATGATATTCTAATCATCAGTAGCTATCATATTCCCCTTTTCAAGTGTAGCATACTAACATATAGAGAAAAAGGTAAAAAAAAAATAAAAGAAATGGTGCTCATGGGTAGCATAGGGTAATGCAGCCCCTATGTTTGGTGTCCAGCCTAAAAAATACATGAATTGTATTTTACAACCCGATACCCAGCTCTATTCTATATTTATCGGGTTAGACATGATATTTTTATTTTAAGCTCAAATAGGCATATCAAATTGCAGGCTTTATGCACAGCCCTACACGTGGTATCAATACATAAACCCCTATCAATACACTTGGTTCAAATTAATTAAATTTTTGTAGCTAAACACTTTTTTCTATATTTATTTTTAATTAATTGTACGTTGAACTTTTTCTCTATCAATCCCAAATTTCTCTCTAATTTGAGTTTGAAGAAAAAGACATTTAACCGAAAAATGGAGTGATTTTCAGTAATTTGGAGTACTAAAGCAATTCATCTTCTAGGAATTTTGTAATTCATTTTCGGAGAGTTTACAACTAATCTTCTATGAAATTATAACTCATCTTCTAAAAATTTAATCAATACATATCTTTCAGTAATTCACACCTCATTTTCAAGGAATGTTGAACTTATTATCCTCCAAAACTTACAACCAACCTTGTTACATGTGCAAATTTCAATACGTTCTCCTTGGGTTGCATATGAATTTACAGTATTATTATTTCCCATGTTCCATACCAAAACTTGAAAGTTGAGTTGTAAAAGCATGACATTTCAGTTGTAAAACTTGAGAGACTTCAATGTCAAATTCTTGGGATTTCCATATAAATAAAGGGGAAAAAAGTTACTACCTCGAGTCTTTTTACTAATAAGTTTACCCGCCCGTTGACTTTAAAGTCAATATTTAATATAAAATTTATGTTATAATATAATTTACACAAAAAAATTAATCTTACATCAATGACGCGAGCCAATATATTCTAAAAATAATATTTCAGTTAGAGAGACATAGTGAGTGTAAATTGTAATTGTAAAGAAAAAGTACATCAAGCAAAAGGAAAAATATTGACTGCAATTAATCCCCACATGCATTAGCTTTACCAAATCATACATTGTTGTTGTTGGAACCACCACAACTCAAATTGTTTCATTATTGACTAATCGAGTTGGTCTTCGCACTCTCATTAAAACTATCACAGCATAAAAGGAAAAAAAATAATAAATTTAACCACACACACACACACACACACACAAATGCATGCATCTGTCATTAAAACTGTTGACTGGATCATTAGTGTTAGTTTGAATCCATTAAGAACCTTTATTTTCTTTCATTAGTATCTTTAAATTTGTTTTTTTATTGGTATTATCTTGCTCTCTTGGTGCTGAATTATAATTCTTAAAAAAATAGAAAAAATTGCAAAAAATACAAAATATATTATCTAAAAATACTTAAAAATCTATATCTTTAAGTGGATACACACCTTTTAGATATACGTAAATGGATTTTGTTTTTGCACACACTTAAATATAATTTACACACAATTAAAGATTTATACTTATTGAAAATAGATTGCCATTAGTTTATTGAACTATTTTTATATACATTTGAGAAATTAGTTTTAAAATATATTTTTTTAATAATTTTCCCAAAAAGTGAATTTTTTCCCAGAAGAAATTTATTGTAACTTATGGGGTAGTTTCAGAGAAAGAGTTTTGCATATTGGGATTAAAAATTGAGATTGAGAATCTGTGGGGGGAAAAAGTTTCCATACTCGATAATTATATAATTTCTTTTTTGGCTTTTTGGTCAGATGTTAAAATGAATATTGGGATTATTATATATGATGTAGGTAGAGAGGAATACGATATGAGTAGAATTGGAATGAAAAATGAATGACCCCTGCCCGGAGTTGGTGCTGATGGTGGCAGTGGGCCACACGGTAAAAACAGATAAGGGTTTACATGGATGAAGGGTCCATATGAAATGTCGAAAACGCCCCTAGGAAATGCGAAGACACAATGTAACCTGCGGGCACCATGTGTCTCAACCACGTCCCTCCTGCGCTGCACGTGCCTCCTATAAAGACCACCACCACCCTCGACGACGCCTCTCACATTGGATTCATAGCTCCTAACCCACTGGCTTTCCCCCTCAGATCTGATGCTTCTTCCCCAGATCACTCCTCTCTAATTAACCTAAAACCCTCCATTTTTACAGATATCTCAGCCCCTCCCTCTCTCTACCTATACCCTATACCACCAAGCTCTCTGTTTCTGTATCCACTAATGGGGGAGGTCAATAAATCCTTCTTTCTTTCTGGTTTTGTTTTTCTTTTGAGTCATTCCGGATTATTTCTCTGCTCTATCAGGTTCTGATTTGGTTTTCGCTTTTTATTTTTCCTGTGTACAGGAGAAGAAAGCAGAGGAGACAAAACCAGAGGCGAAAGAGGAGGCCAAAAACCTCGAAAACCAGGGTCAAGATAAGAAGGAAGAGAAAAGGCCGGAGGAGGAATCCAAAGACAAGACTCCGCCGCCGCCGCCGGAGATTGTGCTTAAAGTGTTCATGCATTGCGAAGGCTGTGCACGCAAGGTTCGTCGGTGCCTTAAAGGATTCCCAGGTGAGCTGAATCACTCTGTTCCTGCAACTTTTATTTGGTTGATTGATGGAGATGCTTATCTGGAATTCTGGGTTCAGGTGTTAAAGAGGTGATCACAGATTGTAAGAGTCACAAGGTTGTCGTCAAAGGAGAGAAGGCGGATCCACAGAAGGTTCTAGAAAGAGTACAGAAGAAAAGCCATAAACAGGTCGAGCTCATTTCTCCGATCCCGAAACCACCCACCGAGGAGGAGAAAAAACTAGAGGAGAAAGAGAAGCCCGCACCCGAGGAGAAGAAAGAAGAGGTTCAACCAGATTCTTCTTCTCCTTCTGAATCTTCTTTTGGTCATATTAATTACTGTGTTTATTCTGATTTGTTTTTAATTTGACAGCCCCAGATTATAACGGTGATTCTGAAAGTTCACATGCATTGCGAGGCTTGCGCTCAAGAAATCAAAAGACGCATACTGAAAATGAAGGGTGCGTTACACGTTTTCTGCAACTTCCTCCAAATACAGACAATTTCAGCTTCATGCAATTCAAGCCTTCTTCACCGTTTCTTTTCTCACATTAAAATAAAATAATCATGACCTTTTTTTCTTTTGTTTTATGTTATTTAATACGGATTCAATATTAAATCAGATTCATTCTGAACTTTAATGGGGCATTATAATAAAGTGAAATAAATAATTGGCAGGAGTGGAATCAGCAGAAGCGGATCTGAAGAAGTCAGAAGTTAGTGTGAAGGGAGTGTTTGATCCGGCGAAGTTGGTGGAGTTCGTGTTGAAGCGAACAGGGAAGCAAGCTGTGATAGTGAAGCAAGAAGCGGCGGAGAAGAAAGAGAAGGCGGAGGAAGGTAAGAAGGAGGAGGAGAAGAAAGCGGAGGAAGGAGGCGGAGGAGAGAAAGAGAAGAAGGAGGAAGGAGGGAAAGGAGAAGAAAAGGAGGAGGAGGAGAAGAAAGGAGAAGAGGGGGAAGCTGTAGTGACGGCGGCCAAAGCGGAGGAGGAAGCGGTGACGGAAGAGACGAAGGGGGTGGAGATGAAGAAGAGTGAATACCAATATTACCCTCCGAGGTACATCACGGAGATGAAGAAGAGTGAATACCAATATTACCCTCCGACGTACATCATGGAGATGTACGCGTACCCTCCTCAGATATTCAGCGACGAGAACCCAAATGCTTGCTCTATCATGTAGATAGACGAGTGAAATTTGAGGAAATGTCAGGGGTATAATGGGAATCAGAGTGAAATTCTGAAACTAGGGAAACTGAATTCCCCCCGCTACCTTCCTTCTCCATATTTGCATTTTCATTTCTATAATCCACAGATAGGCTGTGGAATTCTGTTTTGATTTTAACATATAAATAACTGCAGTAGCATATCTCCATTTTATTAGTATACTTTTGTATATTATATATCTTTTGAATTAATAACAACAAAAATCGATAACAAGTAGATATTTTTTATACAGTATCAAAATTTTGTGTATAAAAATACATTAGGTGTTTTCGAATAAAAAAAATCTAAATAGGAATTATTTTTGAATTGGGGGAAAAATCTTTCAAGTAATCGACATTATTGAAAAATTAAACAAAAGAATGTAAGGGATGAGTTGTGATTAGAATGAATTAAGGGAAGGATTGAAGAGTGAGGCAATGATTAGAGAATGAAGAGGTGAGTAATTTAGATGCTGAGAATGAGAGGGAAGATCCAAAGATGAATGAAGAGAAGTACCCCGGGGAGGGAGAGGGGGGGGGTGTGATTCAGCTCTCTCTTTATTCAGTGTACTTTTGGGAATTATGAGTGGGGAGAGGTGGGAACAATGATATCTGAATAATACAGTAATAAATATAATTCATACTAAACCACATATTTAGTCTAAATTTACATTATGCTGCCATATGGCTTCTAAAACGGAGCAACAAGTGAAATTTAATAAGCCTTTTAATGAGCGCGCGTATGTATATATATACATATATATATGTGTGTGTAGTTGTTAAAAGTAGCTCAAATTAATTTGAAAGTAACAATTAATACCTTAAAGGGATATAATTAGTATTTTAACTTAATTTTAAATATATAATTAGTATTTTAAAATATTTAAATTATTATAATTTTATCTATTTACTAATAAAAATAAAAATATTTATTTTATATATGTTACATAAATTTTTTATTTTGATATATTATTATTTTAAATGTTACATGTGTGATATTATTTTAATAAATTGTACTAAATAAACTATAAAATTTTTCAATATTTATATATGAATTATATGATATGTTAATTTTAAGATTTATTCAGTACTCGTTTTTAAATAATATGACACATATGACATTTTAAATAATAATGTGCTAGAATAAAAAAGTTATGACATTGATTGAATATAAATTTATATTTTTATTAGTAAAAATATGAAATTATACTAATTTAAATATTCTAGGGTGATGATTGCACCTCTAAAATTAGTTTAGAGTGCTAATTGCATCTTTTGATATTTTATAATGTTAATTGTTCTTATAAAATTAGTTTAGGGTGCTAGATACACATTTATCTTATATATAGATTTCTCTTATTCTTAATATATAACATATTTAATTAATTTAATTAGATTAAAAAAATGAGTTAATAGATTATATTTTTTAAAAATATTATAACTATCTTTCTTAATTAATTCTTTCTCTTATTTAATTATTGTTGAGAGAACATTAATATAGATAATTTAAAAAAATAATTAATATATATAAAATATAACTTATTATATTTAATATTAAAATTAAATTTTTAATTAAATTATATATTAAACGGCGAGAGATAGTATTATATAGATTGAGAGGCATAATATTTTTATTTAATTAACGAGGAGTATGGAAATTAAAGGGATTTAGTACTTTTTTTTGTTGGACTGGCTGCTCAGGGTCTCTCTGTCACTTTCTGGGCTCTGAAATTTTATTTATGACATTTAGTTTTCAGGCAAGATTCATCTTAATTTACTAAAAAACACAAGCTCTTCACCTCGTTTTCTTGGAAATACCGCTTCTGTTTTCTTTCCCCGCCCCGGGGGTGGGGGGAGAGTTAGGAGTACAAGCACTTTCCCTCCAGCTCTTAACCAGTCGAGTCATCCCCATAATTAACAAACCAAAGTGGAATTACATACATTTTCTTATTTATTTTATAGAATTGTTTAACTAACTCTCACTTATCAACAGAAATAATTAAAAATAGTAAATTTATCAAAAAAAAATATAATTATTTATTATATTATCATTGTTAACTACGCAATGGCTTAAAGTGAAGGGTTTAAGGATAGTTAGGAAAATTCTCCCGTGATTTTTTTTAAATGAGAAGTAACTGAACTAGAGTTTCGGCTCTCCGTGTAATTAAAAACATAACATTATATATCTACCTTTTCTCTAATTTTGTGGAGAAAAAAGTGTTCTATTTTTTTTATTTTTCAGAATAAATTTTAATATTTTTTTATTTTTAAACTCATTTTCAAGTATATTTTATTTTAATTTTAAAAAGATGTCCTCCAAATCAAGCCGATAATATTTTATTTATAACAATTTTTTCCTATCACGGTCCCTATCACTAGGATCCTAAAGTCTGTATGTGCTGCATAAAATGTTGTGCAAGTGGGTTTTATGATCTCTCTCTCTCCCTCCCTTCTTTTGAAGTTTTCTTAAATTATCTGACATGATCAATTCAATGTTTATCATGTTGCAGTTGTATATGTGTTTTCATGTATCAGATTGTGCCTTAAGCACTGTCCTTTTGCTTAAATGGGGGGCCACACAGACAATTTTTAAGAGGGATCGATCGTTATTCTTTTTACCAAACTAGACAACTGACTCTAATGCGTAATATCAGTTGAAGGGATTTAACAGAGGATTTGTTTTTGTCGTACATCCATTGATGTGAGGGAAAACTAAAGCAAAAGTTAAAAAAAAAGGAGGCCCAATTCGATAAGTCCACGTTGCTTTTCTAAAGGGATTTTTTTTTTAAAAAAAAGATGAAAATTGAAAAAGGAAAAAAAAATAAAGAAGGGGGCCTTAAACTCTGACAAAGTTGGTGTCAGTAAAAGTGGAATCAGTGCACGGTGGGTTCATTCCCGTCGATGAAAAGTGCCACTCCACTCATCGCTATGAGCCTAAGATTGTGGCATCCGATATTCAATTATTGTAAATTAAAAAAAAATAACCTACATAATAAATATAGTATCTTTAGAAAATTCTTAAAATTTTAAGAGTTTTTATTATAATTTTTAATTTAATAAAATTTTAAAATAAACAATTATATATTTTATAATATTCAATCATATAAGTCTTATATAAGTAAAATTAACATAATTTCTATAAACACTAATTTAAATATTACTATTAATCTTAATTATAAAACTTAATTAATTTTTTAAAATAATTAAAAAATTAAATAAATTAATTAATTATAAAAATTAATTGATTAAAGAATGTATAATATGAATTTATTAACAAGAATTAGATAATATAGTGGGAAAGTTGTGTTCCATGGCCTCAAACTCACAACAGTAGTTGTGACCGTTTGTGGCCTCAAAGATTCCATGTCACATGGCAATTTCATCATTATTCCACCTCGCGGCTTATTCTTTCTTAATCACGCCCTGATTATCCTGATACTGTTGGGAATATTCGATCTTTTTAGCTTCATCTGGTTTGTAAGTACCTCCTCTCATTATTATAGTGTGCTCAGTTCATACATGTGAGTCAACAATCGTAGTTCTTTTCTTTTTTATTAAATAATAATAATAATGGGAATATATGTACTTTCTCTTTTAGTTTCGATCTCTCTCTCCTTGGTTCTGGCCAAGACCAAAGTATCCAATACAAAATTCACACCCACACACTTTGTTCCCTTTATTATATATATATCAAGCTTTGAACATGGTTTTGTCATTTTTCTAAACTGTTTGTGTCCGTGCATGTATCATTATATAAATAATGTAATTCTAAATAAGGGTATTAGGGTAATGTACCCATCTTAAAATGGGCAATTAGTCTTATATTTTAATTTGAAGCTCTTTTCTGAGTTTCTAAAAATCATTTCGCCACAACTCATCGCCATTTTGTATATTCTTTACTAGACATGAGTAGTAGAGATTTAAAAATCCTTTTTTTTTTTAATAAAACCGTATAAAAATATCGTTTAAATATTAAAATCTTAAATAAATAGTTCTTGTAAAAAATGTGTTGTTTTCTTATCAAGTGTAGCCAGTAGAAGTATTAAAATCTAAAAAATAAAACTAATCTAAAATTTATATGATATTTTTGTTAGATTTTCTCTCTCTATTTTTTAATATTTACTTATTTCCACGCACTTCATTCCATAGATGATCTCTCATAGATCATAACAATTAATGGTGGAATGGAGTTGTGGTGACTACCATATCATCTTGTGTGATAAATCAATTTCTTAATGAACTCGATAGAGATATTGCTATATTAGATAGGTTGGGAAGTTAGAATTTTTGTTTTGATCAAATTATCGTTAAAATTGGTAAACACGTTTAGGCACAAAATTAACGTCAGATGAGGTATAGCCGTTCTCTCAGATTCAGTTAATTCGTTCAAAAGAGAATCATTAATGAAATAAGTTCTATTTAAAACCAAGTTCTTTTTTAACCCATCTTTAAAATCATGTTCTAATAAGAACATAAATAATAAAAAAAATAAGTTTAAAAAGAAGTTATTTTCCTTCCAAATAATCAAGGAGTAGAGCTGTACGTGTGTGTATATTCACCTATTGATTGATGCTTCAAACTAGTTATTATTTAATTATTATTTTATTAATTTAAATTAGTTAAGTTTATTATTCCATAATCTTTCCCACTTTATCATTTTTATTTATTTATTATATTTAATATGTTTTCCTATTATTTTTTAATCATAAAGTTATTGTATGACTATATATGAGGCTTCAATTTTAGCCTATATATGCATGCAAATTATTTTATACCTCTCTTATATTCTATTCTCTTTCTATAATATTAGTAGTATCAGAGCCATTCGATTAGGAACATCAAATTAAAAATAAATAAAAACTATGGGTTTGAGGCCTCTAAAACTGAAATAAAATAGTACAAATCCAAGAAAAAGAGAAAAATTTAAAGGTTGTAGATCTAAGACCTATAAGAATATTAAATATAGTTCTATATTAAATAATTAAAAAAGATATAAATAATATATAATCTTAAATAGAATCCTTATATACTTTTATCTCTTTAAAATTCTAACAACTATGCTGTAAAATGATCGATAGAGATTGAGTCTAACTAAATAAATTAGGCATTCACAACGCATTGACAAGTAATATTTAGTACTCGTATTTAATCATGCGTCGAGTAATATAGAATAATACCTGTTCACAAGGAAAAGAGAAAATTACAAAATCAAGTTGGTGGAAGACATGATGAAGGAGAGTAGTGGGAATTTAAAATAGGAATGAATGCAAAATAAATGGAGAGAAAGGGGAGTTGGGATATGTTTGGTATGCTTATTAATTAAAGCATAATAACAAATAAAGCCATGCGCAGTCACTAAATGAGATACGTCGGTTTCCTCACTGCCCCCTCTCTTTAATTCTATTCGTTCCCATCTCAACCTGAACGAACCAGTACAGCATCTTGAATCCCCTTTAGTTACTTTATCCTTCACTTTCTTAATTTCAAGCCTCCATTCTTTTTATTTGTTTCTTCGGTTCTCCCTATGCTTTGGCTAACATCCTAATTAAAATGTCTCATATAATTTCCCCTTATGCTTTAATATTTAGTTAAGTAAATGATTTGATAATTATATTCTTGTGGCAAGATGTAGAAAGAGATCAATTATAAATATATTTAAGGAATTATAAATTAGAATCTCTATTTTTTTTTGGACAAAATTAGAATTTCACGTAAATAATATAATTGAAAAATTAGTACTAATAAAGCCTATCATAATTAATTAATTAAATTGTGTGTATAAAAAATTTTCTTAGAAGAGGTAAAACTCATTTCAATAATTTTTATACCTCAAAAAAATTAATGAAACTATAAGTTAGAATATATTACTTATAAATTAGCCAGGGATCTCTTCTAGTAATGTCCCTTCAGTGAGAAGCAAGACAATGTGTCTCGATAACCACACTGGACTACTCTAAAAAAAAAATAGTTGTAAACGGAGCTCAATAACGTTAACATTATGAGATTTATGCAGTTGATCTCAATTTAATATAGGGCTGTTTATTTTGAATAAAGATTGACGCTTTTGAATAAAGATTGATTTTTTTTTTTTAAAAAAAACTATTTTTGCTTCAATGGTGTCTAATCGGCTGTTATACTTCTGCACTCTTCATTTTGATTACTAGAACTTCTATGATTTGGATTGTTTTGTTGTGCAGTGTTAGACTTGTTGTGTATTGGCATTCTGTTTATTAACCTCTTCATATTATCATCAATTTAGAAGATTCTCAAGGTATTTGTGATGCATGATTTGGTAAATGACTTGGCCCCCACTGAGTGTAATATGGTCAGTGTATGTTAATGACCCTACTTGATATCGATTGAAACATTGTAAAAGCTGAACTTTGTTTTTGGGGTTTGAAAATGCTTCATTGCTTGTTTTATTGAGTGTTATCATTTTCTTTTCCATGAGCACGAAAGTGGAGTTGTGGAAAGAATGAATTAGCAAGCATGGAAATACTGATGTTAAGTAAAGAAAACATGTCCGGTTTAATTCCCCATAGACTATTCTTTGTAAATTGGTTTCAATACATTTGAATAATATGATACCTGACTGTACACAGGCACGCACTTTTATACTGCATCTCTGTATTATTTTTCCTTGTATTTATTTGCCAGTGTGACTTTAAATCTCTTGTGGTCCTTTGCTCTGCTGTTTTAAAAATTTATTCCAATTTCCAAACAACCCAATGTAGAAATTCTGTTGAGTCTTCACGGCTAATGATTTTATTGTAAGCATAGGAAGAATCAATTGGTAGGTGATAATATTTTCAAGGAGTAAATGTGGGAAATTGGTAGGTGGATTCCCTTGTTTAAAGGGGCAATTTTTTTGCCGTTATATGCAAAAATGGGTAGTGAGGATGTTGCATTGGTTGAGCAAGGACTTTAATGGGACTATATTCACTTTGCTATCGAGGGACAAGGATGGAGATTGAGATCTCTCACTCATATCTTTTACTTCACCAACTTAACTAGGGAAAGTGGCTAATTAAATCCAAGAGCCTTGCATTTGATAACAATGTGGTTTTTACAGAATTTAGCAAGACAACGATCCACATGCTCAGGCAGCGGTTGGAATTTAGTACGCTAGAGCAAGAGTATATTCATCATGAGTTGTGAACTAGCTCTGTTCATGTTGATTTATGATTTTGAATTAAGTTTACGTGGTCAAATTATAGCTGTGTTGCTTTTTTATATTTTTTATTTATTTTATGCTGAGAATCAATCATGTTGCCCTTCTTTTTTTAAAATTATATTTATCTGTATAACCAGGTGAAGAGAAGCAGATGGGAGCCTACCCACTATCCATTCATTGGTTGAACTAATTGCGCCATTCCGCTTATAACTTTGTTTTTGGGAAGGTTGGCATCTTAATTGTGAAGTTGAAAAAAGCTATTTCTCCAAACTTCAGCCCTGCCTATATGCTTCTCACCTTTTTGTGCCACAGAAAGAGATCCCAGTTTTTATCCTTCTTCATCATTTAATACTCGGCATTCATTTGTTCACTCTACTGATGGTACTTCTCATTTGAGATTGTTCTTGCATTCCCCTGTACATTGTCATCATACCACACAATCTATACCTCTATCTGCTGCTTCAAAAAATTCTCTTCCAGAACCACAACCTGAAGCTAGCTCCAGGTCCTCTCCCAGAGCTAGACATAAGCCCAGAAGCTGCCGCTCAAAAAATGAGGTAACTGATGTTGAGGATAAAAATTCTGCCAAGGTCTCCCTAACAATTCCAAGGAAGCCAAGGCGTGGACGCAGAAGCGAAGCTATGGCAGTTGAAGATTTCAAACGGGATTCGCTTGATAGGACATTTGCTTCAATTCAGCAACAAAGCTCTGATGTTTTCGAGAATAAGGAAAACATAATGAAGGAAAGAGTTTTTGACAAGTCTAAATCTGAAAGCAGTGATGATGAGGAGGAGGAGGAGGACGACGAGGATGTGGAACATAAGGAAGATGCTAGCAATGGTGGAAAGAAGATGGTGATTGAGGAAGAAAGTAAGAATTGGCCCCTGGATGCTATTGTTGGATGGGGAATAAGAGCTTCTGATTATTTTGAACAGCATGCAATTAAGAATGTTATTGGGGAAGATGGTGTTGAAATTGACTGGGAAGGGGAGATTGATGATAACTGGGTGCAAGAGGTCAACTGTTTGGAATGGGAGAGTTATGCTTTCCATCCCAGTCCACTAGTTGTACTTGTCTTTGAAAGATATAACAGGTTATATCCTCTATCTCTCCTGGTATATGCTTTTGTGATTTCTTCTGCTCTTTTTTTTGGGTGTGGGTTTGGTAGAGGGGAAAACGCCAGAGGAAGGATAAAGCTTGAGATGCACATCTAAAATTCTCTGAACACTTTTAAAATAAAGGCTCCGGCAAAGAAATATGTCAGTTGGCTTACATTGTCTATAATTTTGTATAATATGAACAAGATTGAGATCCTGAGATAATATTTTAGGGTCCCAATTTAGATAAATTGGCCTTCATCTATAACATGCCAAAGATGATTTTTTCAAGGTGTTCTTGCTCTTGCCTGGAAGAGGTTACTCAATGTGAAAGCTTTTCTTCCCTGTTTATCTAATGATGTTGATATGATCAAGAGAATAGTTTTTCATGTCCAATGGCAACTCTTGGTGTTTGTTTTAATTATTCCACAGGGCGATGGATAACTGGAAAATTTTGAAAGAGCTGGAGAAAGCGATTAAGGTGTACTGGGGTGCCAAAGATCGGTTGCCTCCGCGGGTATGATTAAATTTCATTCATCTAGCACCAATTTATATACAACCTGGTTGATTGTCATCTGTTACATTCTGTTTTGTGTTATTTGATAATAATGTATTGAACTGCGTGGTAACAGGCGGTGAAGATAGACATTAATATAGAGAGAGACTTGGCATATGCCGTTAAAGCCAGAGAATGCCCACAAATGTTATTCTTACGTGGGAACAAGATCGTGCATAGGGAGACAGGTGAGAATAATTGGGATCTTGCTCTTAAACTGTTGTTTAGTTGATACCACAAGACACGTACGCCTCTTTGTTTGGTGCTTATTCTAACCCAAAGATGCCTTGTTATTGTTATAGTGGCAGAACACAGGACGGCAGATGAGTTAGTTCAGATGATTGCATTTTTCTATTAAAATGCAAAGAAACCTTCGTGGATAGACGACACGGCATTATTTCTTAGATAATGCTTAGCTGTCAAGATTGTCGCAGAAAATGGCGTTCATAGAGTGACTAATCTTTTAAGATTAGATGTCTGTCATGTTCTTTTTTCCCGGGGCCACGTTAAGATGGTGACTTGTATTCTTAGGAATGTTATTCTTATTAGATCCCTTGTAAAAAAACTGTGGATGATTTGGAAGAGAAGTTAAGATTAGTAGGGTGATTTATATATAGCAATTTGTATCAAGAGAAGAATCAATTTGAAGACAAAATTTAGTTATGTTAAAATAGAAATCTATCGGTCCAACTATACTCCATACTAGAAAAGAAAATATCTGAAGATATTTTATTAAATTAAAATAATAAATAAAAGTTTGATGCATGAATTTTTGTGGTTGCTATTATAATAATAAGCACTGAGCGGTTTTACTTCTATTATGGCAAAACGCCGCGGTGCCTGTAAGCAGGTCGTTAATGATTTTGTACTATCAAAACAATCATCCAACAGGTGCAATGCACGTGACACCACCCACAAAGTTCTCCTTCTTTTTTTCCCCAGAGCTAAAGATGAAACAAAGGGATCAGATCAGAGTATTCAGAGGGGGCGCATTATTGGATGATGAGAAGGAATTGATAGTGGCTCAGATACAAAGATTTGGTAATCTTTATCTGTTTGTCATGGGATGGACTTCTTAATTCTAACTGTGAAAAAGGGACCTTAAAGGATGTGCAAAATGACTGTGGAAGCACTAATTGGATGGATTGAATTATGATTTAGATTCCGTTTCTTATCAGAAGCGTCCTTGCGTACTTGATCAAAACTTCCCTTGTTTTTTTTATATATAAAATTTTTAAAAAAAGAGTTAAATCACTCACTATTTAAAAATATAATGAAATTTTCTTTTCTCTTAAATAATACTAATATTGGGTAAAATAAATTGTTAATTATTCTTAAACGTAAATCTAAACACTTAAGAGTGAAAATATATTTCTAAATACTGTGACTAGAATCATAATAAAATAATATTTTTTAAAAATTAAATATATTTTAAATAGTCATATATCACATCTTTTTACTAGTCAAACTCATAGAAAACTGATGAAACTTCCCGAGGTGTCTCTTCATTATCCTACTCCATCCCATCCTTTCACTTCCAATCATTTTTTGCCCTTGATCAGAAAGTGAATTCTATGCCAAGAGACCATAGCCGAATGGGTTAATGATATTGTTCAGAATCCAATGAGATGAGGTTGTGAGGGGCATATGGTAGATTCGGACAATGGGCCCGTCTACTTAATACAATACCAAAATGCAGGATCTGGTAGCCCAAATCAAGCCCCACGAACTGCGGCCTTCTGATTGCATTCATACCTCTTCAATCTGGACAAGGCCTAATAACATTTAAAGCTTGCTTGACAGAACTAACCCACACAATTAGACAATTGACAACTCCTCTTATTTAATATTAATATAATTTAAAAGAAAGAGAGATTTTATCTTATTATTAAATCATGATGAGCCTAACCCTTTCTAAAAATCTTATAACAAAAAAAAAATAAAAATAGAGGTAAGTTTTGCTTATTGCGCAAATAATAATATGCGTATACTGTTCACAACTGATAAAAAGATTATATAACTTGTTAAAAGCAGTTAAAAAGCAATGCTTGTGGCACTTGTCTGTGCCCTCTCCTCCAATGCTAATGAACAGTATCGCAGATGCGAAGGCAGAATCCGATCCATCCTCTCTCGTCTGCCCCGCAATACAAGTAATCCTCTCGTCTTCGTCACCCCAATCCAATTAGCTTTCTCTTCTGCGCAAGAACATGGGCAAATTATGGACCTTTATCCCTCCATCTTCATTCTCTGGCCGGGTACTGTAATATTCCGGTCTTGTTTTTTTTTTTTTTCTCTTCTCCCTTTTCTTGTGTATATCATTCAAAGTCTCGAACCAAGTGACGAATATATGTTTGGTGTTATTGTTTTTGGCAGGCCGGTGTTGACGTTATTGTACCCCTTGTGAGTATTGGTGTGTTTTTAATAAAATTAAGCCACAAATTATTTTTATTTTAAGACACTTACTCACTTAAAAAAATATTTTAAAATATACTATACCTTTCTTAACTTTTATTCATTTCACTTAATATGCCTAACCAAAGTTCATTTGAGTTTTGTAATTAATTAAATTTAAATAATGATATGAAATATTAAGTGAAATAAATAATAAAATTAAAATAATCTTAAATTTAAAGTAAATTCCTATCGTAATCTTATAAATTAATTTTATTAACTTACCATAACCACCACCACCATTGTTATTATATATTAGATAAAAATACATCGTGTGATATGAAAGGCATCAATGATATTGTTAGTAGTTGAATATTTCATGATTTTAATTTAGGGGTTGACAATTTAAACAAGTGTAAAAAGGTTGTGACGCAGATTTTAGGATACAGGCCAAGTGGTGCTCTAGTTTATCTGCCATGTTCCCTTCGGAGTCGTCGCTCATCTGGTTCTTCGTTCAAACCAGATTACAGCACCAGAAAAATGGCCGATTTACTCAAAGAAATTGCTCATCTGGTTATTCGCATTTAGAGCCGCGTCAACCAACAATGGAGCCTGCCATAAGCGCCATTGTCATCAGCGAACAGAGCGCCGTCGTCATCAGCGAACAGTGCGCCGTCGTGCTGTCGTCCTGCAAGGTCGATAGATCTCAACGTTGTCCTACAGAGATCTCAGCCAACAAAGCGAAGCGCCGTCGTCGTGCAAGGACGATAAATCTCAACGTCACCGTTCTGCAAATCCGAGAGATCTCAGCCACCTTGTCCCGTCAAGCTCCGTTCCTCTGCAAACATGGCGGAATCCAGCAACCCAAAACATCAAGGTCTCGATTTTCCACATAATGACTTATTTATAAGGCAAATATACGTTAAATCAGTCCTTGTTGTTTTCAAGAGATTGTATAAATAATTTCTGGTTCATGAATGTGAGCAACTTCCTCGTCGAGAAGATTCCATTTACAAAAACAGAGCAACGAAGTTACTGTGGCCAACTTTTAGATTTTGCGCACACGCACTTTTTTCTTTTTTTTTTCAACTTTCTCCCTGCCTTTTGTACATTCTCGTGAAGTCTAACGAGCTTACGAATAGCCCTTTATCCTAATTAATGGAATCACAAACGACGCTAGAAACAGCGTCGTTTTCGAGTTCGATGTCATAATCTTCGTGAGGGAGCGTGGCCGATTCCGAGAGGAAGGAACCTCTTGCAGGACAAATCGAAACGTCCCCAGACAATAGTCACCGTTGCGTTAGCTATCTCTGAGCTACGTGTCGTTTACATGGCATGCATTGGTGCCACCTTGCATTGCATGCGTCTTATAAACCCGTTTCTTTCCCTCTCTTTGTATCATTCATACCATTTTGGTTCCTGTTTCTTTTCTGTTGCTAATTGATGGAGCTCATTCACAGTTTCCTTAATTCTTTTCTCTTGCCCTCTTCTTACCCGCATATTGGACTCTCAAGTTCTTTCTCTGCACCTTAAATTCCATCTTCGCCGAGAATCTTGCCGGAAAAGTTGTCCTCATCACTGGTGCTTCTTCCGGCATCGGCGAGGTAATTCATCCCACATCCATTTTTTTCTGTTTGTTAGAATCGTCGTGTTCTGTTCATTGCCGTCAATTTCTGTTCAATTTGCAGCATTTGGCGTACGAGTATGGTAAAAGAGGTGCTCGTTTAGCACTCTCTGCTCGGAGGGAGAACGCACTAAGGGAAGTTGCAGATAGAGCTCGAGATTTTGGATCTCCAGATGTTATTATCATAAGCGCAGATGTTTCCAAGGTGGAAGATTGTTCCAGAATGGTCGACGAAACGGTAAATCATTTCGGAAGTTGTAAGTAAAACTCTCTGTCTCTCTCTGGTTTTGAAGCGAAGTTAGTACAGAATATTAACACACACACACCCCACCTCCAAAAAATTGTACCTGTTGGATGCAGTGGATCACTTGGTTAATAATGCGGCTGTTACGACTTCCAAGTTGTTCCAAGAAGAAACTGATATAACCAACTTCAGACCCATTATGGTATAAGGATCTTTTATGTGCATATTTTACTCATGTTTCTCTTCTATGTTCTTCACTGTTGTGCCTTGTCACAGGAAACAAACTTCTGGGGTTCAGTGTACACGACCCGTTTTGCTTTACAACATCTAAAAAACAGCAGAGGCAAAATCGTAGTAATGTCATCTGCTGATGCTTGGATGCCGGCACCCAGAAGGAACGTGTATTGTGTAAGCCCTACGAAGAAGAGTATCTACAAATTAGTTCATTCTATGTAATTTCTGATATTTACGTAAGTGTTATATATGCTCAGGCAAGCAAAGCGGCTTTAATTTCCATGTACGAGACATTGAGGGCGGAAGTTGGTTCTGATATAAGCATAACGATAGTAACACCAGGCTACATAGAGTCTGAAATAACGAAAGGGAAGTACTTGATGGGCGAAGCAAGGGAGGAGATAGATCAGGATCTAAGAGATGTAAGCACTACGATCCTCAGATGATAATAGTTAGTTAATGACAGTTAGGGAAGTGACAGTTGATTGAATTTGTTGCAGGTTGAAATTAGCGCAGCGCCAGTGGGATCAGCGAGTGGGTGTGCAAGAGCAATAGTGAAGAGTGTAGCAAGAGGAGATAGGTATTTGACAGTACCAGGATGGTTCGGAATGTCGTATGTAGTGAAGGTGTTGTGCCCAGAATTGGTGGAGTGGGGATTGAGGTTGATGCATATGAGTGGGGATTCGGCCAATGAAGCATATGGGAAGAAGATTCTGGATACTTCTGGAGGCAAGAATGTGTTATATCCGTCTTCCATCCAAAATCCTGACGTTAAGACAGATTGAAATACGATGCAACTTTGTGTCATTGTTATCAGTTTGATTCCACTCCCCACCACCCCCACTCTTTTTATGAGGGCGTTCATGGGTACGTATATTTTGTTTTTTCTTTTCCGGTTACAAGGGCATGTATATTTTGTTGTGCGTACAGAATGGAATAAAACCCTAACCTAGATGCCCTCCCTTGGGCTTTGAAAGCCCAGGAACAAATGTAATGTCTGATCAGAATTACGTTCTCTCTGCTTGGCCCAAGGTTCAATGATATATATATATATATGTGAATGTATGGATATTTCAGTTCACTTGTTTTTTTGTCTTGCTTCACTTTAAAAATAGAACAATTATAATGAAAATACAGGGCGCCCGTAAAGTCATTACTCATTAATAGAGAAAGGTCATCATAGGGAAATCTTGTTTTAATCCATGACTGTTAGAGGGCAATAGCCATATTTAGTAGTATAGAAGTTAGAGTTGAATCAAATATTTGTTTTATTCGATATAATAGAAATTATTTTTATTTTTAATATTTTGAGATATTTAATTTTTATAAAAAAAATTAGAAAATAAAATAGGAAAAATTGAAATAAAATATTTTAAACTATTTTAGCTTAAATTATAAAATTTGTGGGCAATTTTATTTCTTTTTAAATTATAAAAAAATATTTTAGATTATTTTATCTCTATAAAAAATATACATTAATTCTATATTCATTTTTAATCTACCAAATAAATTTTTAAAATTTATTTTTAACTTAATTTTATTTCTAATTTTACTTGTATCAAAAAATCCTTCGCCGAATTAAAAATATGCATGTGTTAGGGTGGAGGTTTAACACACCAATGCAATAATAGCATAGTTGAGGATCTTTCTATTTGATATTGCTTCATAGCATATTCATATCATTTGTTCGTTCTCACAAGGCCTACAGGTGTAAATAGCTTTGCCTAAGACCCCCGTCCTTCTTATTCTTTTTCTCTTTTGCCAAAAGAAAAGAATTCTTTTCTGAACAATTATTATTATTATTATTATATCATGTCCAAATTTGTCCTGTTTGAATGATGCTTTGTATCAGTTCTTGAAGGAGTACTTTAACCTGGATGAATAGTGAACACATCTAGGATGACAATGGCCTCAACTCAAAGTGAGTCTGAGCTACAGGGTAGAATCTATGAACATAATCGCAATTTCATAGTTG
Organism: Leucaena leucocephala; assembly: GCA_037074615.1. NCBI lineage: Eukaryota > Viridiplantae > Streptophyta > Magnoliopsida > Fabales > Fabaceae > Leucaena > Leucaena leucocephala. Next base: position 21,655,724 of record CM073538.1, on the reverse strand, counting down.
GTACTAAAAGAAAAGTCTACCGTAATTGGACAGAATTCTTTATCATCCTTAGCCAGGTAATAGGACAGAGAATTCTTAAAGCTAGTACGATAAGGCATCTATTTGTCTCATCATTCTTTCTGCGTCTGATATTATCCATTCTTCCTTCCTCCCTCGAGTTTCGAGTCGAAGGCAAATATTATTCCTTCTTGAAATATGAAGCTTAATGTACGTAGCCGTACTATACACTGTATTGAATTATTATATTAATTAATCCAAAGGGTTTATCCCAATAAAATCAAATGCTACAAGGCAGTAGTTCAAAATGCACCATCTAGCTAGCATATTCATTCAATTTTAAACTTCAAATTCACAGGGTCAGCAGCAAGCACATTCAAGAGAATATATGTGTATTTAGTAGTCTACTCAAACCAAAAAGGTTTATTGGAAAACAAATATCATTTTGTTATATATATATATATATATTTCAAGGTCTTCTCATTATTTATCAATAAAATTTTTAAGACATTACAATATAATGCTAACATTTACAAAACAAATTGTCATCATTTTTCTTTATTATAATGAATACAAATCTTTTGGTGGATTTATGCCAAACCTCGTTTATTGACATTACTGACGCAAGTATAAATAACATTTTTAATATCCATTTATATATTTTATTTTGGTTCCATTGAAGTAGGCTAACATAATAGTGTCATGAACCGAAACCATGTATAACCTACTAAATTTAGTGCCTAAATACAGGCAAACTTAAATTTTAAATTTAACTTTAGACTAAACATAGTTTAAAACTAATATTTCAGATAAGCTGGTTAGAGTAACTTATGGAACAGTAAAAGAGTTTATAAATTAACAAATTACTATATTATCTCTACTTTTTCTTTTACTATATCTCATACTTTTTCATACAATCTCTTTCGTCTCTCTTATTTTCTCTCTCTTTTCTTTCTTATACTCTCTCTCCTCTCTCCTCTTATCTCTCCTTATTTAATACTTATACCCTTTTTTGTAATTTACCAATAATAATAATTCTTTTAAAAATAACTATCCAAATACTCATTTATTTAAAACTATTTTTTTTATAAATTCTTCTCTAAAAATTCTTTTTTATAAGTTATCTAAAAACTCTTTTTTTATAAATTTATTTTTAAAATTTTATCTAAATAAGTCCTAGACTGATACAAGGCTTAAGACACGGTGACCCAAAAGTCTTTGATATGACCCAAATGGCTCTACAGTAAGAAGTTTAAATTTTCCTATATCTTTGGTACATCTTTTAAAAAACAAATTCCTACCTAAAACTAATAAGAATGGATATAAATACTAAGAAAAGAATTCTTATCATATAAAAATGTGAGTTTGATTTTCGCTCAATTGTGAAGGCTTATTTTATAAACGATATCATAAATTTTCTATAAATATTTTCTAAATTTTAAGACTATATCTTAATTTTTATAGGAAACCGATGTCAAACCACCTAAACTTTTCTCGTACCCAAAAGATATTCCTTAACTAATTTTCTTCCCCAAATTACAATATTATAATATAATATAAATAGATATGATTTGATTAAATCTTAAATATAACAGCTCAATTTATTTTATCTCTAATATTTATTATTTTTTATAAAATTAATTTATCTAACATATAAACTTATATATAATATAATATTATACATATATATTTTAAGAAGATAAAATCATATTAATTATAATTATCTAGTTTATATCATTTTTTAATCTATATAAATAAGATAAATGATACTTATATTTAGGATATTATATATTATGTTATATTTATATTATTTACTTTTTTCAAGTTGTGCCGCAATATTCAACATGATGGTCTCGCCACTGTTGGCTCGAATAGGGATCCCTATGCCTGTTACCAGTGACCATAACGAGACAAGTCGGCTAATGTTTGCAATTTGCGCGTGTTTTTAAATAAAAAAATAATAGAGTACACACGTCTCATGTTAGAGAGAAAGACAATTAAAAAATTGTCAAAATATGAAAAATTTAAAATAGTTCTTTGAAATGGCTTAATCCCTGTAAAATCCTTATATACTATTTTTAAATTATTTTTTTTGTGAAATCACCTGATTATCCTGGTGCCGCTAGAGCTTTTGTCCCCGCCATATGCTAGCAATTGTAGAATTTTTGGACAAGGGGTAGCCAATAAGGGATTTAATTTTAGGGGGAAAAAAACCTATACCACGATTGAAATATTTTGCTTTCATTTACCCACTTAAACTTTTTTGTTATTGGTTCCTCTTTTGGGTGCTTGGAAATGGGGGGGTCAAAAGTGAATGGTCTAAAATCTCCCAGAAAACTGGTAAAACATGGAAGCCACTCATTCTTTTTCTTCTTTCCTCCGGTTCTGGTCAACATGCAATCTCTATCGAGCATCCTCTCTGTAAATTTGTTGTGTTGGGGGAAGGGGTCAACAGCAAAGCATGGTATATGGAAGCGAAGTAGAAGAAGGAATGTCATGTGATTCGATCCAGCTGTGTGGACCGAATATGGACCATGCGACCATCATCTCTCTTTTCCCTTTCACTTGTCTCATTCCCCCTCCTTACTTCCTTCCCACGCCTTCTCTCATTTTTTACTTTATTTAGTTCAGCTAAGGAAAGGAGAGAGTAGATTAATTTAAGGGAGGATAAAAAAAGATAGAGAAGGTTAATTAATGATATATTTTTATTTGGTTCAGAAGGGGAGGGGAGAAGAAAGGAGTAGAGTTAATTAGAAATTGACAAATATACCCTTATCTCTTTATTTAAATTTATTTACTATTTATTTATAATATTTATATTAAAATTATTATTTTTTTTAATTTATAAATCTTAAATTTTTTTATCTCATTTATATATATAATAAAATTAAAAAATATGATAAAGTTTTAATATTATTTCTTATTAATTATATAATTATTATATATTTTAATATAATATATAAATAATTTATTATGTTTATTAAATTTTAACAATTAAAAAAAATTAGGTATGAAAAAAATAATAAAAAAAGGCTTAAGGGTACAATTGGAATATTAAATAAATCAGAGGCAATTTGATCATAAAAGTGAAAAATTTTCTCTTCTCTCCAAAACCCCCAACTTTTAGAGGGGAGGGGAGGGGACCACAAAAAGATAAAGAATCTCCCCTCCCCTCCATTTTTTTTAACTAAACACATTTTCCTCTCCCCTCCCCTCCCCTCCAAAACCCCCCAACCAAACAAACCCTTTATGTTCATCTTTCCTGAATTATTATAAATTTTTTTAAAAAATTAATTATCAAAATATTATAAATAGTATAAATTTATTGTTTAACTCTTATATTAAAACTTGTTATAACTGACTTTTCTAATATTATCAAGATTTTTAAATAACTAAGTATCTTGTTTTATACCTTATTGTAAGTCTCTTGTTTTATACCTTATTATTAAAATTTTAATTATTTTAAAAAAACACAAAATTTTCATTTTTTAGGATATTTTACAAATAAAGAAAAATCTATATATTTTGAACAAAATTGTGAAAAGTTTGTCTTAGTTTAAAATTAACAAAAAAAAAAAAGAGAAGAGTTTTATGTGATTTCATAATTGTATAAGAATTTATGCTATTTCCTTAAAAGTATTTGTAAGGTATACTAAGATCTTCCTGAACCTAACAACGCGACACACAAACGTCGACCCCGCCGTATGACGTGATTTTTTTGAGCTTGGTTAGGTGACCTGTGCTTTTCTGCAGGAGTCCAACCGAGTTTAAAAATCTTATAATAACAATAATTAAAGTTCTCAAATAAGGTTCATAATTTGATCTACGAAGAATTTCTAAATGAAATAATTTAATTATTAGATTTTAATATTATGCAGAACTTCCATTTCTAAAGTGAAGTCAAATTCGTACGGAAAGTATTTTTTTTTAATAATTACTGCAAATCTTTTAATCATCATTCATAATCCCGCCAGTGTTTGGAGGGAATACTCTATTTTTCAAATTATTTTATATTTTTGCTGTTCTGTCAATGAAAATGCGTAAATGTTTCATATTTCAATTGGAAAATATTAAAAAACTATACACTAAAAATTTTTGTCGTTAAAAATTATTTTTTTTGCAACATATTTGAGAATTTATGTATTTATAAGTTTGAAATAAATTGTTTCATCAAGGAAAAGCTGTTTGGTTTAAACTTTAAACAAAAAAAAAGTGATTATTTAATTTTTTTTAATGAAAAAGCGCTTCTTCCAAGTAATGCAATAATATTACCAAAACCAGAAAATAGTTTTCCCCCATCATTAACATAATCCAATCCTTTTCACCAGCCTCTCAAATAATTGTACACGCTCTGTGCTCTTTTCAATAATTTATAGTAGTGAAATGAACTTGGAAGTATTTGCCAAATACAAACTAATTAAGTCTCTTTCCCCTCACATTTTCTAAACTTCATTAGCAAAAAAATAATAAGAAGCCAAAATATGCAGAGAGCATCCCTCTCCAAACGATCCAGCTGTGATGCAAAAATATTCTTTGGAAATTGCCAATATAAGATTTCAAAAATGGCCAAACTTAATTCTCCCAATAATAGCAATAAAAAACAAAATCATTAATTATTCATCACTAATATATTCTATTAAATTAAAGCAAAAGCAGGCACTCTAACAAAACTAATAATCAAAGTGCAGATATTTGTCTACCAATTTCCAAAAAGTTCATCTAATCATGAAGATCACCATCATCATGTATCATATTTGATTTTCTCCTCTCGCATGCAGCGATATTTGCACTATATACCATGGACGGCGTAGGGCAACTGATGAGGTCATGAAGATACACTTAAAGTCAATGAAATGAAGAGTTGAATATGGTTCATATGGTATATATGAACATATCTTCTTATCCTTGATTCATTTTAGACCAAGTAAAAGAAAAAAGAAGAAGAAAGTGAGCAAATATAAGATCTGTGATTAATCATGTCGCAGAAAACGATAGATGGATGGGACTGAAATGAAAATATAAACCGATCGGTGTGCCAAAAACCATATACAAGTAATTAATGAGATGATAATGATGGATGCGTATTAAAACAGGGAAAAGAGAAAAGACAGAAAAAAGGAAGAGAAGTGTAAGAAATGATTGAAATATAAAGCATTATTATGAGGTAAGCAAAGGACCCTCCGTAAAAGTTGATGCACGACACATGGTATTGAGGCAGCGATTGATGATAATAAATCAATTCAAAAGAAACCCAAAATGATATGAACACAGCGCCATTATGAGACAATCATTGGCACTTCCCTCAGGTTATGGCCACTAAAATATACCCTTTTTTCAAAAATTAAAAAAAGAGCATATATAAAATAAAACGAAGAAAGAAATTGGAATCAGATCTGATTTATCTATTGATGCTGTACATAGACGTGGTAGGGATAATTAATAATGAATATATCAACAATATTATAAAGTCTTATCTCACTTAGAGGTGGAAATAGATCAAGTGGCTTGTAAGAGGCCTACATTTGGCTTGGCCTATTTAAAATTTGGAGCATACTCAAGTCTTTTTGAAGGTATATTTCACTTAATAGATCAAACTTATAATCTTTGAGAAGCTTATTAAGCTAGCATATTTGAAGATTTGTTTAAAGGCGACTTGTTTGAAGGCTTGTTTTAAGTTTTTAAAGATATAAGTATTTTTAATAGGCTTTAAATCAAGCTAAGTCTTTATACAGGCTAAGTTTAGGCTAAAAAAGGCTTATGACATGCCTTACTCTAAGCTCAAATTGACTTGTTATAAGATATACTTGACCAGTTAAGAGTAAAATCTAATATGAGCTATCTTGTTTTCACATGTAGTCCCCACTATATAAGGTAGGCTACATGAATTTCATAACATTTTTATATTCTATATACAAAGTGCTCTAAACCCAGATATGGGGGAGAATTGTGATAAGTCATTAACAATCAATGTAAAACTCAGCCAAATCTTTTTATATCATAGATCAGAGAAGAAATTACATATCAATAGGGAAAAACGAAAAGAAAAGGGATGCAATATAGAAGAAGAAGACATGCATGGTATTTGATATAGTTGACAGTGATTATAATGTGGGGGGTGGGTGGATTAGAGGGAGCTTTATCGAAACAAGTGGTTCATTACATCACAGATCGAGCCTTATCTCTCTATCTGATATATATGTATTATGAAGGAGTTTTGGTTGAAGTGTACTAAGGGAACCACCAACTAATAACCATGTAATGTGCCCTGGGCGCGCATTGAGATCATGGAGTTCTCTGCTTTTTCATCATTCTGGACACAAATCATCCATAGGCTGCTTTTTAGGGCCAACCTTGTCTCACTCATTTGCGTAAAGCCTTCCAATGCTTATCTTCTCATTGTGACTCATCCGTTTCTCCCATTATCTGCTCCCTCTTTCCTTCCCCTTTTCTCCTTTTCACGATTGGATATTAGTGCCTTAGTGCATTTTTTTTTTTAATTCACAGCATTTTATTAGATGGAATTCAAATCAACTTCCTATTTTGATATAACTAATCAGGTCAAATTATAATAACTAATTATTAGTTTTATATATATTAAACTATAAATGAAAAGGAAAAATCAATAGGGTAAATTAATAATAGATCATATTTTGGAACACTTTTGATTCGGCTTTAATTTAAGGGTAAGGCCCACCCCTTAGTTAGGGTCTTTTTCCTTATAAAAATTTATGATTATTGTGTAATTGAAGGAACAATTTTTTTTATACTAAATTAAGTGATTTAATGATGCGGAAAAGTTCTATAAACTCATTTAGTGAGCCAATATATATATATATATAACTTTCACTAATTAAAAGACTTCCTCTCACGTGCTGGCAAAATCAGCAGCTAGCGTTCCTTTATTATGTCCACGTGTGTGGCTGTCTTAGTTTCCAAAGTTATTTAGCCTTGATTGGGACTAATTACGGTAGAATTGTATTAGTGGTTTTGTAGACAACATTGACAAAATTTAGCATAACAAATTAATGTTAAAATATAATATTACTTTCAATCATAAATCAATAGATAATTTCTACTGGTACAACTGGGTGTAGGACATAAGTCGCATTATTCACAACTTTAAATAATTATATAATTTTTAATATTACATATTAAAAGGTTTTATGGTTTTTAACGGAAGAAATTGATACCAAGGAAAAGGAAAACTCAAATGGACGACTTTGTTTCCTTCTTTTCTTATTTCCCTCTCTCTATAAGGTTACCACTAAAAAGAATATGGTGGGCCAATCATAAATTGTCTAGGCACGAATCATTCACAAAAATATCACAAACCAAAGATGAACCATCACTGTTGCGATTTTTCATGCATGGCCGTGCATGGGCCTCTCAGCTGAATCGCCCAATTCCAATTTCCAAACACACCTCTTCACTATTCCGAATAGTTCTCTATTCCAAAGATAAGCCGCCACTAAAACCAGAAATAGAAAAATTAAAGGAACAGTTAAATTTTGGGGAGGTAGCAAAAGACAAGTGGGTTCAGTTCACTTGAGCGATGCCCTTTTACGTTTTATTTTAGCACTTTTCATTTCGTTTTGACTTTTTCCCTATTATGCATAATTATCACGGGATGATATTTTGTAGTATATAATTAATATCCACCGTCAATTAATGTTTTATAACAAAAAGTCAATCATTTTGCAATTATAAATTACAATCCAATTATTTGGCATGTGATTATTTTTTGTAATGTTGGGATGATATTTTATATATGTGTGTCAGTGGACACGATTAAATAAAGCTTCAAAAACATTAAAGATATTCATCTTTTACCACTTTGTACATGCATCTCATATATTACAAATTTTATAAAGATTTATTGGCAGGTAGGCAAAAAAATAGTTACAAATATCATTTCTCTGTTACCCATAACTATATTGTGTCCGGTTTTTTTTCCCTTTATTTATTTTTTCGCCAACTTGTAACGATGTCGTCATGAAGATAAATTTTACTTTTAAGATTGCCTTTATATCTGCCCCCTTGTCGTGCATGACATATGAAAACCCCACGAACCTTTCTTTAATTTGTATACAGGAAATTCAACTATACGAATCATTAGCAAGAAGGATTAATGATGATTACGTGTAGTGCAAAGAAACATATATAAATAGTTAATAGGCAGATTCGTAGATTTCAAATTACTAAAAACAATTGAGCATCATCATGATCAGTACATAAGGTTCACGGATAGAAATTCAGAAATTATAGATATAAAATGGGAAATTATTTGACTCAAATGATACACAGAAATTATGGTATTCATTACATAAAACAGCAACGACAACATAATATAATATGAAGGATGCGATCAGTATATGAGCAGAGACACTAACGGCTCCATGCATATATACGGTTAAATAATTAACTGCGCCTGACAGTTAAAGTTTACAATAATTATCGTACAGGCAAAAGTAACCACACCATTATAGCACACTGCGGACTGTTTCTTCAATTTGCTTTGATGCATGCCTCCACTCTGAAAGGTAATTTAAATGTTTTTTTCAGGTTAAGTTTCATCTTCTTTCTTTCTTTCTGCTTCTTTATTGATCTCAGTTAAACTTTTTCTCCCCCAGTGTTGGTGTTCCTTTGTTCCTTTCCATCTTCAGCCTCCATAACATCAAGGACATGGCCGTCAGAAGATAGCCCTTGAGCCTTCACTGGATCCTCAAGAACCACTGGCTTTGCGTTTCTGTACATTAAGTAAAGCACCATCTGAACTATTCCGAACAGAAATCCAAGAGTGTTTGGGAGCTGCAAATCATCAAAATCCAAAGATAATTTCATTAGCATGAAACGTAACAAAACTAAAGGACGAATTGATATTTTTATATATGAAGCCCATACATTAATTATAGCACTTCCCGTATAATTATTGATTATGGCTCATCCCATTAATGACTTAAGCGTGCCTGTATTTAATTAAGTTTGTCTTATACGTATCACATATAAAGGAAGGGAATGGGAGAAAGAAGTTATTAAAGAGGCCCCATATATAGAAGCAATAAAACAAATGAGAAAAGTTAAAAAAGCTATACGCCTTTGGTAATTAATTTTAAAAAATATGAATGGAATTAAACTTACAGCAACGAAATAGTCATTGAGGAAAAGGCCATAGAAGAACCACATCACAGCGTTTGCAGTGAGGAACATGGACAGAGTGAATGGCATGTATTCAACACTCTTTGTCTTGATCACTTTTTTCTGCACGTATCAATATTATAATAATTAATAATTAATAATCAAGTGCATGCAAAAAAAATAAAAAAGAGGAAGGTTTAATAATGAATATGAGAAACAAGTTTCATACAATGATTAAGAGAGGAGCACCAAAAACGCTGACGTTAACCACAAGGCAAATCCATCCTATAATCTGATAACGTGTATTTCCATGTGCAAGATACAGAGTCGAAAGAAGCATGGCTCCGAACCCAAACACATTCAGTAACAGAAGAAGCTTAATCGTCGCAAGCTGTGAATTGTTTATGCAAACCGAAAAGTTAAATATATGTTGATAAAAAGAAGATCAAAGGATTCACTATAAAATAATATGTGTGTGTGTGTGTATACCCTGAGCTTCTTGGGAGCATAGAAGAGGAAAATGGCAAGGTAGATTAACTCGACGACAATTCCGTAGGAGTTAATGGTGATGATGAGCAAGGTTGTGTTGTTCTTGACAAGAGCATAATAAATCCAAAGCATGCAGCTGAATAGGCCAACCACATAAGGGTATGACTGAAAACCTTCAGCATTTTTCTTCTTGTATATCAGGTAAAAGGTCGGCCTGCAATAAATATGATTAATTATGACATTATCATTAATTAATTAGTTAATTAACCTATACGTACGTCTATAGCCTGATTAATTAGTTTGACTTATTTATTTACGATAGAAAAATGAAGTTGTTTCGAGACTTACATTGGAGAAAGGAACACCATAAATGAGATGATGTTGCCTGCAATAATAGCACAATAAAGACAAAAGAGAGAAATCACTACTTCATTCCAGAGACAAACCAGATAACGAGTCTTTGAGCCACAAAAATTTCCCAGTAATATATGTGCATGACAAAAATATGCTTGAAGAGATAATAGAAGCCATGCAACTACTCGAAGAATGTTAACAAGAGAAGAGAAGAAGATGGATGAGATAAGAGGAACATGAAACTAAAACTGAAGTGATGATGAAAACGTAAAGCTAAACCTAAAAGGGAAAAACTAGAGAATAATTAATAATATACCAAGAAGGCCGAAAATGAAAGCCAACTGGTGCTGGTGAAGTGCCATGTTAGATTGTGTTAGGAGAAGATGAAAGATCTCTCTCTTCCCTCTTTGTGTGGGGAAAAAAGTGAGATATTGAATTCTCTCTCTCTCTCTCAGTGAAGGCTCAAGGCTATGATCTCCTGTGCCTCTCTCTCTTCTCTTCTTTTCTATATCTCTGTATCCCACGAGTTGGTATAAGAAGAGAGGTGGGGTATTTATAGTGGGAAAAAAGGTGGTGGAGAAGAGAAGGGTCAAGTTGCAAAAACAAGAATGCGAAGCCTCACTAATAAATAAGCTTTAAATTACTTTCCAGTTGTTCCTCCCAAACACCTTTCGTTTCCATCTCACCCCTATTTTGCCGTATATTATATGTAACCTAAATTGGCTTCTATCTCTCTATGCCTCGAACCCTCCCGAGAGGTAACTCGTCTTAGCTTAGTACTATTACTTACATATAAACACAAAATTCCTGTGGCCCCACCACTGTCCTTTATGATGTTTCAACCACCAAGTGGTTGTTTTAAGCCTTACAACTCATTATACACATATACATATGTGTGTATATATTCCAATATTATTATTAACATATTTTTCTTGCTCTTTCTATGCTCCATTAAATGTTACTTTGTTTTACCCTATGTTGCCATCTTTGGCATTTCTTACTCAGTTTTGAGTCTCAGTACTCGTCAACCCTGGTTAGCCGCAATTCATTTTGTGTCCTTTCTTCCTGTGTTAGATGACTTAATTGAAGGCTTTTTGTATATTTGGGGATAATATATAGTTAGCTAGCTAGCTTCCACCATCTCTTTATTCCTTTATTTATTTTTTTGCTTTAATTATAGCTATATATGAACTAAAACTTAATCATAAAACTATATCATTATAAAGAAGAATTTATGTTGAAATGTAACAAAACATGCATGCTGCTTAACTACGGCAATGCAAGGAAACATAGATTGATCTTTTGAGGTGGTGTTTGATAATCAAATCATAGATTTAGATGGTAAAATGTACGTTAGTCTCTTTTTTCTTGTTATGAACAACTAGATAAGCAAAAGTTAAACCTAAAATATTGTATCTTCCCTTATAACAAGTGATTAATTAGAATCGTAAGGTGACTCGGTTTATTACTAACTAATTATAGAAATCTATAGTACAAATTGAAACGTCTCTGTCTACAATTAAGCCTTATAATAATTTAATTAACTTTCTTTGTTGCTTTAGTAAGCATATGTATAATTACGTACGAATTATTCGTTAATTTTATAACTCAGATGATAGTTGGTTTTTTATATATTAAGGAAATTAAATATATCAGTTAATTATAACTAAAATAATATGAATGTATCTTTAGAATTCATATTTAGTTATAATTAATTAACTGATTTATTTAGTTTATTTAATATATCTAAAAAAATTAACTAATTCTTATAATTAGAATCAGAGATACTAGTATTATATTGAGAAATGATTAAGAAAGAGAGTTTATTGATTATAATTAATTAAGCATATATGTGTGTGTATATAAATGCATGATTAAAAATAAATGGCTTGCATGGTCCCTCAAGTTCCACTTTCGTTATCCATTATGAAGATGGGTTTATAGAGAAAAGGGTATGGATCAAGTAAACATGGGCAAGTCGAGCCAAAGTTCCAAATATTTTTAGACACAATAAAGAAATAAAAATAATTCAGATACTGATGGAGAGATATGCAAGCCAAACCCAAATTGTGATGGTGCTTTCTCTGTAATGCACCGCATTATAACGGATGAGATTAGCTCAATACCATATATGAAGATTGAACCCACTTGCCCCCAATCTTTTTGAAGGATATATTCTACATACAAGTTTGGGAGATGCAGATGCACATTCTTTCTTCTTCTCAAGTTTCAGAACGCACTATCTTCAAAATGCATTTTTGATGTGTAATCGCATTTTGTGGCTCTGATCTTCACTCGTTTAGGCATAAAGCCATCATTTCAACAGCCCAGATTCATCTTCAGCCATCATCTCCATATATATATATATATTGTGAATATGCTTCTTCATATAAAATTAATTAATTAATTTTATCATCAGTGTCAAATTATAGAGTTCTTGTTTTATGTTTAGCAACACACGGTAATTAATTGTATACCCTTTATGCATCTTCATGCTGAACGAAAACTAAAGCAAAAGAATATTTATAACTATGTATAGGACTCACTCTGTTTTTTGTTTTTTTATTCTCTTTCCAAATTTGTTTATGTGGATTCACTTTTATACAAATAATAAAAAATCCCATGCTGTACTCGACATCAAATATATATTATAATTATATATTCATCATTCCAATATGAAGAGAGAAAGTAAATATCTTGCCAACATATAGGGGTGCCTTATCCGGATTACCAATTGTATATTCTAAGAAAAATACCAACTTTTCTAGTTAGATTAGCCCTTACTAAGGTTCCCATTTATTAGCAAGAGGAAAAAAATATCCAAACCAAACAAAGCGTAGAAAAAAATAATAAATATTTATATAATGATGATACACATTTGTGTGGGTGTATTCTACACACGAACACGACATTTTGGGACCTCATGATCATTATATAGTACCAAATCATTTGCTAGATAAGTTAAAATATCTATATATCTATATATAATATATATACATCCATATGTATAGCCATAGTAATCCACAATATTCATTATAAACTATAAATGGTGGGATTTATCTCAAATTCCATGTAAAGCACATATATCCATAATCTTATTATAATATGAGAGGGACATGAAAAATTATATGCATGTATGTGGTTAATAAACTAAATTTACATATCCTATTTTATTATTTTTAATTGTTGGATAGTTTTAAAACCATTTGATTTCATATAAAAAATTATTTAAAAATTGGTATATACTTAATAAATATCTTATTCCCTACAAATAGAAAAGTGTGGATAGATGTGTGGTCTTTTGCAATGCGGAAAGGACACGCGGTTTTTGGGGCCTTCGGATAGACCCATAAAAGCTTTCAAAAGAAAAAAAAAAAGGTCACATAATCGGTGTGTTTGGAATGTCTTAAATTTATATTTTAAATTTAAGTTTAGATAAAAATTAAGTTTTAAAAAATTTTAAAATAAAAAATTATATTTATTTAAGAGGACTTTTGAACTAAATTATGGTTTAAAATTAAAATTTTAGATAAACTAATCAAAATAATTTATAGAACAGTAAAATAGTTTATAAACTAACTAATTACTATATTACCTATATTTTTTCTTATATTATCTCTCATCTACACTATCTCTCCTCTTTTACACCCTATCCCCTCTCTCCTATATTTAATAATTATACAATTTTTCATAATTTATCAATAATAAAAATACTTCTAAAAATAATTATTTAAATACTTATTTATTCAAAATTACTCTTTTTTTATCAGCTATTCTTTAAAAATATTTGTCTAAAAGTTATCTAATTTTTTTTTATAAATATTTTTTTAAAATCTTATCCTAACCAAATGATGATGTTTTTCTTGCTGTCATCTCATAATAATATTGCGTAATAAACAAATCATAATAGTCTTTAATTTTTGAAACACTGTACGTATATATCCGTGACGTAAAACTAAAGACAAAGAGCGACACTTCAATTATTTGAAATGTTTTTTTTTCTCCTTCGGAAGGAAAGGATATGATATTTTATATGAGTAGTGCTCAAGCGTGGAATTATTTTTTAATAATTTAATATCGTTTTCTCTAAATGTGATGATGTGAAGTGGCATCGCAAAGTGAGATAAGAATTCATTGGCTCCATGTTTCATTAGGATACTAAATCATATGAAGAAACATATTCATGTGGTTCCTACTTGCGATTTTCATGTATCCAAATGTAATCAAACACGACTTTCATTAAAGAAAATGGTCGAATCTGATGAAAGGATTATTAGAGAAAAAGTTGAATAACAAGATCAGGTTTAACTTTAATCTGTATTATCGTCAATGATGATGTAAGGGATAAAAAGCATTAATCACTTTCTAAAGAGTCCGTATAATATATTATAGCTTATATAATATAGTGCCGAGAGCATTTGGTATTAATATAATAGTCTATATAATTATTTTTTCACGATGCACAGTATTTTCCCTTAGTCAATGCAATAATTTAATTATATGCTAAAAAGTATAATTAGATAATAATTAAAAATTAATTAATCGGCAAATCATTATGTGTAATGGAAGGTCAACGTACGTTTCACATTTTATGCACGATTGACTTGAGAATAATATGCTGAATTATATGCACTAGCTAGTTTCTTCGAAAGTTCGCAGAGTAAAGTATTGGTTTAAATTTGGACATAATATTTAGTTTCTTAATTATATAATCCCACGAAGCGACAAAGAACATGTTGTTCATATGAAAGCATTTATAGTAAATAGTGTGATTAATTAATTAAAAGTTTTTTTCGTATGGCGATAAGTTATACGTAATTTAAATTTAAAAATGTTAACTAGGTAAAATTTTTAAAATATAGCTAATATTTATGCATGACCTTCACAGCCTCAAGCTTGGTTTGTTTGAAACAGATTCAAATTAATTAAAAGGTCAATATTTTAATTTCCATGTATTCTCCATTCCAATCATCACTTTATGAATTGAGATCATATGCTCCCACTACTATAATTTTGATGTTTTCCCACTTGGAAAGACAGCCTTTATGTTGCTTCACTTCAAGAATTATTATCAATTATTGCATTGGTTGTTATAATGAAATTGTCGTGATTATACCAACGAGAGTTAAGTCTAACAAAAATGATTAATGCTTTATAATATGATAGATTGAAGTTTGAATCCCCATTTAAAGAAATAGTATTTACATGTAATGTAATTATGCTTTGAATATAATTCATTTTAATAAGAGGATATTTATGTACAATATATTTTTTAAAAAAAGAAGCTAACTTATTTTTTCTTTTGATGAGTTGATGAAAATACTTCATCAATTTCGACGTAGTTCAATTGCAAGTTTGGATCAGTTTTGCATATCTTAAGTTTCTTTTTTTTTTCGAAATGCGTATCTTAGAGTTTATCACTCGCAATCCTTTTGAAGTAAGTGGAATGGATGTCGTAATGAATCCATTCCTGAATAATTTCAATACTTACTGTTTGGTGACGTTAGCTCGGCACTCAGCAGGTTATAAAGCTTTGATTATTATTTTAGGGATATCTCTTATTAAAAATGATTATTGGTTATGCGAAAAAAAGTATCCATTAATAATACTTATTTATTGGTCTTCAATGTTCAATCTTAATTACACAATTAACACTTCTAGAAGGAGTTTGGTAGGCAGAAATTAATGAAATAAACAAATTAAAAAGAATAATTAACTTAATTAATTTAATAAGAAGGACAATTACTATTAAATATTAAATAATACTCTATTAAGTCATTATTAATAATTCACTTCTAACTAGCTCATGAGAACTCAGAAAAAGTAATCAACTTATTAATTTTGTCTAGATTTTTTTTTTTAACTTTACCCGTATTAATTAAAAGTATAGAGATACACTACATTATATTATATTTCAAGTTTCCTCCTAGCTAGTAAATTGTAATAGGAGATTTTTTTTTAAAAAAAATAATTAATGATCCATAAATTCTTTTTAGAAGGTAAATGATAGACCCTTTTTAATTAGGTTTAATTTGCTTGAAATACAAGGATTAAGAATCAAACTCTTAACCATTTATTTTGAAAGATGAGAGTCCTTATCACTCACTTTAACCTAAGTTAATCACTTTTTTAACACATGCACACAATACTTATTTGACATTATAATTTATGCAATGAAAAAGAAAATAATTTCCTTTCTTCAAACCAAACAACCCCTTGGATTTTGCTTCTCATATGTGAACTAAACCTATAACAAGCTTTGGCGTTTGAAAGTTGAAGGTCATGGATATGCATACCCACACACACACACAGAGATAAATTGGGGAAGATGAAGTCGTGAAGATAAGGACAAGTTAAATAATATAAGGGGATTGAAAACATTGTGTAAAAAACATATATACAAATATATATATAGTACCAAATAATAAATTTTCTCTGAAACAAGGTCTTGAATTTTAATTTTATTGGGAGAACTTTTGCATATATATATATATGTTTTGATATCAAATTAGTGCGGGTCTAATGTCTTTCACATTGATCAGTCTACATTAAAAGAAAAAAAGTACAAAATATAAATCACATACACTTTTTATTGATCTTCAGTAATTTGTTCATAAATACATGTTAATTCCAGTTTGTGTAATGCATTGAATGGGCAAGAAGGTGTTGAATCATAAATGCAAGATATAATTAGGTGACGAAATGTTGAGATCATTAGAGTTAGAAAACAAATAAAATAATAATTAGTGGTACTTTAGAAAGTAGCGTCACGAAAGATATTAAGATACGAACAAAGCTCCACCAACCACTCCTACTATCAAGGGATCTGGAAAAGGAAAAAGAAAAAAAAGAAAAAAAAGAAAAATCAAATCAGCTTAAGGAGTTGCCACCAATTTTCCTTGCTTTTCCACTTACTTTTCCCAGATCCCAAACACACTCCCAATAATTTTGCTCTCTTTTGATTATACCTTTGCCTTGCGAACGCCATATCTCCCTAATTTTCTCACTGCCCCTTTCCTTTCCCTTTAAAGTTTCAACTATTCCCAATTATTTCCCTCAACTGCGATTTAGCTGGCTGCTATATCAACAATATTATAACAAGAGCTTTTTCATAAAACCACTATTACGTAGTACTATCATAATATGTGGTTACAACCTTAAACCCTGCAAAATGAGAAATACTTAACAAGTAAAGATAAAAATGGAAGCATGCACATTAATTTAGCTACACTATCATGTGGCTGACCCCCGCCACTAATCAGGCTTTTAACAATTTTACACGAAAATTCAAGAGTCCCCATGCGATGCGGTGCTCACAGAGAGAGACAACGAGATCGGAGTCGTGACAAGCTAACCACGATGACAACACGCGCCAGCGCGTTGTATGGTCCCTGTTCCCTCCTCAAACTTCGCAAGCGACCATCTTCTGCGGTGTTATTTCTATAATATTGGAGGGTTCCACCGAGGGCCGGGCTTTGTCGTCCACGTCGTTAACCTTTGCTTGTTGATCTTGTTTGTTTTGAGCTTGTTCTTGTTCTTGTTGCTTCTCTTCTTCGTCTTTCTTCTTCTGATCTGCTCCTATCTGGATGGTCACCACTTCGTGTTGTTTCTCCTCCTCGCTGACGACGTTGTTCTTGTTGTCATTAATTACTTCCTCTTTGTTCTCATTCATTACTTCGCCTTTGTGTTCTGGGAGCTTCTCGTCTTTCACAGGCTTGTTCTTTCTGTACATTGCATACAGAACCATCTGTACGATCCCAAACGATAGCCCTACCACGTTGGGAAGCTGTCCACGCATAAAACCAAAATTCATAGTATTATGTTATGACTTTTTTTTGTGAAAACAACAAAACTCAATCAAAATGAACGAGGCAGGAAGTAATTTGACCCTCCAGAAATTTTCCGAATTTTCTCGAAATTTTGTATTATTATTAACCCACAACTTTGGGGAAATATCGAAATAATTAAATACTTACAGTGACATAGATGTCCTTGAGGGCAAGTCCATACATGAGCCACATAACAGCGCTGACTGTTAGGAGAAGAGAAAGAGGGAAAGGCAAGAACTCTACGCTCTTTGTCCTGATGACCACCCTCTGAGAATGAAATTAACAAATTAAATAATATTCCAAGGCAGGATAATTAATTAATTAATATATAATATAATACTCACGATGATGCTTAAAGGGGCTGCAAAAACACTGGTGGCGAAGACCACACAGATCCAACCAAGAAGTTTAACACGAGAAGCTGCTCCTTTAGCGAGTAAATGAGTTAAGAGAACAATAACACAAAATCCCCCAAAGTTCAATAACAGAATCAATCTTAATGTGGACATCTGCAGAAGTTCAATCATATATTAATCAGAACCTCATTCTGAGGTAACTGAGAAAGAGACATGCAGAGAGAGAGAGAGAGATCTAGAGAGAGACGCACCCTTGCTTTCTTGGGACAGTAAGTGATGTAAATGGCGAGGTAAATGGTCTCAATCACGCAACCGAATGCATTGATGGTGATAAGGAGAGTTTCTCCCGTCTTCACATAAGCATAGAACAGCCATAACATTGCACTGAACAAAGCTGCTATATATGGCAACGATTGAAAACCTTCCGTCGTCTTCTTCTTATATACTCTATAAAATGTCGGCCTGCGACACACGCCAACGTTAATTCATTATTGTCTCCCACAAAAACAAAACAATACTCTTATGTATGCAAACGAAACAAATATACTTACACTGGCGCTAGGAAGCACAAGAAGGAAGCAATGTTACCAAGAAGCCCGAACACCAAAACTAAAGGACCGTGATGAGCCATGGCCTTTGGAGTACAAGAAGAAAAAACCTTTTCTCTCTCGGTGATCTCTGATATAGGAATCAGAATTCCGTAGGAGAAGGAAGGTTTTTCAAGTTAATTCTCTCTATTATCTCTCTCTCTCTATGGGACTGAATGAAACATAAGAGAGATGAGATGGATATATATAGGGGAGGTTGGGGGGGCGGCTGGTGGGGAGGGGTGATGCATGGAAATGGGATAGACATGTGTATGTGTGATATTGCATGGACAATATTGAGACTACATGAATAAGTGATGATTGAATTCCTAGAAGTTGCTTTCGAGGGCTATGTGGGTGGGGTATACAAAATGCACCCATCGTAATGCCAACTCATCGAATTATTGGTGTATGATAAACCAAGTTGTTTCAATGTAGTTCTACAGTAATTAACTTTGGCCCACCCTTAATTCACTTAACCCCCTACGTCTTGTTACGTACCCAAAATGTTTTCCCCCACTCCTCCCTCACGTGTCCTCTCTTCATCTCTCATATTTCTCACTTCTCTTGATCCTTTGCTTTATAATTTGCTAATTTCCCCTTCCCCTAAAATTCTTCTTCCAAATGTTCTCCCTAAACCCCCTTCATCTATCTCCATCCCAACTTATTGGAGAATTTTTTTATTCACTTCTTTCTAGATCTCATCCGTCTATTGCTAAAATATTTAGAGTATAAAATATGTAGGGGGTTAGTTTTAATTTACATATAAGTCAACTTTATGTTTTATATTTATCATTTTTTAAAACTAATTTATATAATTTATAAATTGATATATAACTTGATATAATATATTTTAGGGAGATGAGATGGCATTTATTTTAATTAAAATAATTTGTATAACTCTTTTAATTTATTCAAATTAGTTAAGTAGATAATATGTTAAGGACCTTATGAGGGTAGAATTTTTTAGAAACTTGTTATAATTATATATGTGTGAAGAATTTTTTTCGCCTAAAAAATTTAAGAATTAGTATAAATTATGTATTTTGAAATAAATAATATTGCATGAATGATTTAAAAAAAAGGGAAATTGAGATTCTTTTGTTGTTTACTTTATATAACGTCTTGAAGAGGTCTCCCTCGCCTTGTGTAAATAGTACCTATGTATATTTAAAATTTTAAGAAAGCACCGGGCCATCTCTAAAAAGAAACAGTTCATTGAAAGAATAACACCTTTCTATATATAAATATTAAATGAATTGATTATGAAAGAATAACAAGTTATTTTGCTTTTATACAACCTATATAAGTGATTATGACATTGATAAAAAAAATATATTCATTTAATATGAACACGAAACTCATTTTTCTCCCCAAAGAAATGCTAATGAAATTAATCCGCGTATTTCCTGTCTATTTTGTGAACTCGGTAAACGTTTAAAATGAAAAATATCTGATTAAATTAATGGCAAACTCCAACAAAAGTTCACCGCACTAACGGAAAAACAATGGGTAAAATATTAGGACGCGGTTAGTGTGATAATCCTTTTAAGTATTTTGATGCCTTGCAGAGTGGAAGCCGCCAAAATCCACCCCACTAATAACACAAAGCCAGTTTAATTAAACGTAGCCCAAGTTGACACGTGTAATCAAATAAGCCGCTAGATCAAATGACAGTGGTTTACAATGGACCTGCTGTGCAGTAGTGGGATGATTCAAAACATTATAAATTGTCAGAGAAATCTGATATTGCGTTCTATCTCAGCCATCTTTTGACTCTTCATGCGTGAACAATGGAATCAAACTCGACCTGGTGGACAACAACACGTGTCAACCTTGTATTACATTTCTGCTTTAGTTTAGCCTAAAATGGAGTTTTCTTTTCAAGCTGTTTGGTTCGTGGGTACAACAGATAGCTCCTTCGTAGATTAGAAAATACAGAGGAAGAGGAAAAAGTGAGTGTTCTTTATAGCCCTCTCTGGTAGGTATAGTTGCTGATGTGAGTGGTAGGTTAAGGGAGACATTCATGAGAGGCTATCCTCTTACAAACAACATCATATGTATTTACCAACAACGTTTCATTTAGTAGAAAGAATTTGACATTTATAATATAATAAATTAATATTTAATTTTTTATTAAAAGAAGTGTTTATATAATGACGCCTCGAATTGTACATGTTATATACGAATGGAAAAAAAAATCATCATTCACAAAACATTATAATTCGTCTTACGTTATTTCTTCGGATAGATATGCTTTTTATTTATGATTGATTATGCAAGATTATATAAAATACGTAGTGAATAATATTATGTTAAAATATGTTATTAAAGGATTATTCTTGCGTATCAACCATGATTAGCATTAATTGAGTTTCGTCCTCGTATGGGAATTGTCTAATCCCTTGGAACTCAGATATTTTTTGGTGGCCGAAACGAGCTTCAGGGTTTTGCCCCCTCACGTGCGTGCACGTGTGATTATCTTGCTTATTTTCTTAATAATACTTTTATAAATAAACTAATGGTCTAATATTCAGACCTAAAAAGCTGGAGGGCATGAAATCGTTTTAAACATATGTTGTAACAAACTTATTGCATGTTCTTTGCATTCTTGACCGAGGAAGTAGGTTTATTTCCACTAAGGTAAAGGTTATACGGTCCAGGGTTGTGCCATATTTTTTTAGTGATAAAGTAATAATAATAAACTAATTAATGCTCATAAAAATATTAACAACAAAGCCACCTCACACAATTAATAAAAAATTACAATTAATATTTTATAATTTTTTAAAAAGTTTTCAAGATATGTCCTTATTTTATTTGACTACTTAAAAAATATATAATAGTTAATGTTAACTTGAACTCTTAAAAATTTATAAGTAAATAAAAAAATTCTAAAAGAAAATTAAATAGAAGCAAAGAGGGAGTGTATTACATACTCATCCATTCATGATCAACTAATTAATTCTTTACAATTTTTTTATCAAAAAATCATAATGCTTTAAAGATTTCGTTCTTGTTCACAACAACCCAATATAGTTTACTAAAGTTTAAACCAATTAATTAACACAAATATTTCTTCTGCCGAACAAATCAAATCATTTATATATTAAATAATTAACCAAAAGTAAAACAAGCCGCCTCTATGTATACTAATTTTCTTGTACGTCCCTGAGCTCATATGCAAATTAATTCACCGTACTCGAATTATCATCTCGCATTATCTAGATTACTTGAAAGAGATATATAAATAAATCACATTATTTCAAGAGTGATTATCTCTTCGTTTAATTAAGACTAAACAAATCTTAAAATGTAATTCCGGTTAATAGTGGCATTTTAATTTTCTTTTTTTCTTTTTGAAATGTCTAAACTAGAAAGGAAGGCAATTATTAGTAATTAACAATGATCCTTGCTGCAACGTGACCTCAGCTTCCTTTTTAATTATATGATCGTTCGGCGAACTAACGCACCACCTTTTAAAGTTGAAATTCCCACTCCCTTTAACCAAAAAAAAGTGTAACATATTTTTTTAAAAATGATAGTTACAGCCACAATTGCTGGAAAGATATATCGCCGACATGTCTGTGTTAAATGTTTTCCATATATATGAAACCTTTGTTTTTGTTTTTTAATTTACTCACGTGTTGTCATTTTTGTATCTTTAATTTATAAAATTATGTTAACTACAAATTCAGTTAAACTTATGAGTTTATTTACTGTATTTATCAGTTTTGCATTTCTTACTTATATAATCATTTAAACTCATTTTTAAACTCTTACAGACTTTTTAAATTTAATTATGTTTAATAATTTTATATATGAACTTCATTAAAAAAATTCATTGTTGGATATGATAAATTATGAATGTTGATAGATTTAATTTCAATTATTTGGATTTGAAGTATATTTAAACTAAATTATTGTTACTTTTTTGCATTTTGATTGTAGATTTTTATAGCTACCTATTAATAAAAATAAATCCTTACAATTTCACGATTTGAGTTTACTTACTGTTATGAGTTTACTTAAATTTACTAATTGCCACGTTGTTTTTTGTAATTAACTACTACTCCTCCATATGGAATCTAAAATAATATATATGCTTTAATCATTCACATTAATTTGCAATCATTTCTGTTAAGGGTAATTAAGTTTGAATATCTAATATGAACTTTAATATACTCATTTACATTACTTCGCAATGACTTAAAATAAATGCCGGCATGCGCATGAACCCTATAAAAACAAAAACGAAGAAAGAAAAGAGAGTCGTGGGGTTCTAAATTCTAAGAAGTGGTTTAAACGCGTGGATCAAATCTATTATTATTCTTAAACGTATGGATCAAATTGCATCAACCTTTAGGATTAAATCTCCTTCACCCGACACACTTGATTGATTGATTTTTTCTAAAATAATTAAATAATAACTATATATATATGTATATATATATATGTGAACGCGTATATAATCAATCGTCCTTCTGAATGAGTGATTTATATACTTTATGGGGTCTTCTTTAATTTATATTATTTTTAAAAAAAAATTGTGGCTAAAAAAAGCCTAAGAACATAATGTCAGAATAATATACGAATTTGGGATTTTGATTGAAAATAAAATGAACCAATGCGATGTTGCTAGCTCATACTGGAAAACCATTGTCTGTACGCCCACCTCCTTTGCTTCTATTTGAATGCCACGTCCACACATGAATTCAGCTTCATCAATAATTATTTAGTGATGTGGATTTGACATTAATCCGTACTACATATACATATCAATTTTGGTAAAATTAAAAAAAAATATATAAATTGGTTAATCGTCAAAATTATATAACGTAATAAATATTAATATTACTAAAAATTAGACTAGATTATAATAATTCACAAAGGGCTCGTTGATTATTAATTGATTGTTATATATTTTTTTTAAATTTAATTATAACCTTCTTAAATGCCAACATTTGATCGGCAGGTTTATGTTTGGCCAAAAATGGACAGGCAGCTTAATGGCACCGTGTATGCGTATAGTTAATGATAACATCATTTTTTTTATATTATTTACTAAATCTTATTATTAAATATCTATTTTTAAAATTTAAAACTATTTCTCCTAATATAAGTATCTCTTATAAGAATTAAATTCAAAATCTAGAAGAATATAATATAATCTTATATCATTAAATTAACTCTATGTTAGATAATCATATAGATTTAATTAGACGAAATCATCAAAAAGAATAGAATTTATTAATCATTTGAAAATACCAACAAAATGAGACAATGTAATTCAATAGATATTTAATTTCAATAAAATAAATATTCTGCAGGGTCATTTTATGATGTAAATTAGTCGCGGGGGTGGGGGCCCTTCAAAATTATTATTATGAAGTATGGGACAAAAGCATGGGAACTGATTGAGGATGAAAGGCCCCTTTTAACCCAAATTGCAAAGCTTCATTTGATAAATATTGAAGACGAGTTCTTTTCACCTTTTTGATCCTGAAATTTGTCCTGTTTTATGTAAGCAGTCAGATCCAATGTCGTATCGAAGATCTCTGGGTACTCACCATCAGCAAAATTATTAGCAAGCAAGCAAATAATTCAAATATATATATATATATATATATTAATTAATACCTCTACGCATGTGTGTGTATATTAGCACTTATTTTTTTACCTGAATATTGTCGTACATTAACCATGAGCTAGCGTTATTACATAACTTCACCAATAATTAATAATTTCATCATTTGAAAAAAAAAATTAAGTAGCATCTTAAAATATTTTTTCACAGTTAATACTCTAAAATATTTTTTAATAACATTAAGTATTTTAAGTTGAGGGTGCTTGTCATTAATAAAAAAATTAAAAATAAAATTACAACAAAAAATATTTTAACCTATTGTTTATATTAAATATTAATTTAAAATATTGAGTATTTCTGAAAAAAAAATAAAAAACTTTAGATACTTAATCCTATTTAGTTCTTGAAAAAATTTCATCACAAAATAATTTCTTATTTTCTTATGATGGTGGATGAGAGGATCTCAGGGTCAAAAAATGACATTAAAGTCCCAGGATGATGGAGTCATATGGAGGGATGCATGACGAACTCATAGTCAAAAAGGTGAAAACAGTGCTTTCTGATGGTAATTGAAAGCCCAATAATGACTAATATACAGGTATAAACGTCATCAGTAATTATCAACATAAAATATCAGTACTTATTCGTAATGTGTTATTTTTCAGAGAGAGAGGGACCCGAGTCGCCAAAATAAAACATGAAGGTCGTCCCAGTGACAGCCATGGAAATGACTAATTTTTATGACTAATGACCTTCTAAATTATTAGAAGCCACTTGGTCCATTCAGACGGCGCCACATATATTATAAAAAAACATTTACTGGGACGACTCACTTGTCATATGAAGATGTCTGCCAGCTCAAGCTAAACTAACCTAAAAGCACGGAAAATATCCTGTTCATGATAACCACTCGATAATTCTAGAAACTTTACACAAATCATTGGGAAACCTCTAGCTACGTTAATGAAGGTGGTTCCTTAAGTTAATGATGTGAATGACTAAGGTAATTAAGGTAATAATAACATAATATTCACGACAGGGTTTCAAAACTTGGGGATGGAAAAAATTGCGTAATTAGGATTTGGAGTGAGTCTGAGGGATTGTGAAGAGCACGCATGTGGATCGATTCGTCGCGTCACCAGAATGGACAATAATGAGAGGGAAGGTGAAGTCTCATTATGAGTTTTACCTACCTCTATTTACTTTGAGTAAAATGCTTTGAAGCAACATTTTAATCTTTAATAAAAAAAATCTATTTCGAATCCAAATATTCATCTAGACAATTCTGAGAAGAAATTTCAGCTACAAATTAGAGTTCCATTTAAAATTTAAATGTATTATTTACAACCAAGATTTTTTAATTTGCAGTTGTTTAAAAGGTTAAGTATAATATCTAGCAAATTAGAGTGTTTTTCTAGTTGCACATAGTATTAATATTTTTTTGTACATCAAATAATTTCAAATATTTTTTAGCTGTACTAAGTATTCTTAAATAAATTTTGATACATTTAAAGTATTTTTGAATGAAAATATTTTAAAAATAAAATTGCTATAAAAATTACTTCAAAATACTATGTGCAATTAGAAAAATATAGTAGAGTGCTAAATGCACCAAAAATTAATTTAGTATTATAAGTCTTAAAAAATATTTCATGGTAATGGATTAAACTTAACCCTTATTTAAATCAATATTTACACCTCATTTTTAGAAAAAAGTTACGGGGGGCATAACTAGATGCTAGATATTACGTTGTTATCTAGATGCTCATATATATGCTCTTGCACCAGGATTGGATAGGGATAAAACCTAAATCCCAATTGATTATTTTTACTGGATATAAAAATATATATTATCTATTATACTCCTCTTATTATATTTCATTAAAAATAGAAAGTATTTTTGTTATCTAAAAACAATTATTTTTATTAATCTTGCATACATAAGATGAGTGTTAGCGCGCATGCTTTTAGTGAAACAGTAGGAATTTTATATATTTGATTTTAAAAAATAAATTATATATATTTGGCAAAAATAAAAAATATTGATAAATAAAAAAAGTCATAAAAACACATTCTTAAACTAGTTTTTAAGAAATTTAACAAACTTAAAACTTCTTTAATTTAAAAAACCAGCAACTGGCCAAAATAAATAAAATATATGATTCCTAACAAATAAATTTAAACGCGCGCGTTTCTAATGCATTAATATATATTGCTCATAATATAACTTTTTATGTCACACACACATATTTTGATTTATTTGATATAATCTATATATATATATCTAATGATAAATTTATTGTCATGAATAATACAACTCATCTTTCAAATTTCATGCAATTATATTCATATCTATATGTTTAGTAATATCAACTCAATCTAACAACAACCATATGCACCGCCCATGTCCGCATTCCCAGAAGCACCCCTCTCTTTCAAGACGATTCACGGCATATCTAATCTACTAGATAATATCATCACGGACAAATTTATCATTAAATCATCAAAATTTTGTTTTTTGCTTACTCATCAATCATATCATCATCTTCCCTGATGAGTCTATACCACAAAAATGTAGACTTGGGACAAATTTTATGGAGTTTATCGGCTTCTGTTAATAAGTGAATATATGTCCGTATTAATGGTGGTTGTTGTTGCTGAGTCAGAAGAGGGTAAGGCAAGAGTGAATATGAGGTTACTTTGGAAGCAGGTCAAGGGCAATTAACTCTCACCTCAAATTCTTCTTCATCAATTCCCCTCTCAGCAATCCATTTTTGAATTTAAAGCCATTAAATGCCCTAATATCACCAGAGACTTTTATTTCATATCAGAATTGTACGAACGAAGTAGGGTTCCAAATCAAAGTCGCTTTCACTTGCCTCTCTCGTCACACGTCTTGCTCGTTTCACATACAAACGAACTTAGATCCGATCGACCAACTCCATTATCGATGACAAACGCATACCTCCAAAAACACATTCAATTTCCATCGCTTATGTTATTCCCAATATTTCATAAGCGGGGCCAATGCATGGGACTTTCACCAAGAAATAGAGAGAGAGATAGATATATGTACCGTTACTCCCACAAGTAGATAAACTGTTTTCATAATTTGAACCTATAATCTCTATATCACAGGGCCTGCCAGCAATTTACCGTTTCTTTGAGACTTATCCCTGTTTCCAATATTTCATAAAAATGGTCAAATACTGTGAGCCTGTACATTTCAATTAAGTACTCTTCTGAGATGCATATGAGAGGGTGATTTTCAACGACAGAAATGGTCAGTGGAGGTGGAAGAAGAGTACAAGAATCCAAAGCAATGTGATGGCGTTTTTTTGGGTGCCTTATGATGCAAATGTGAATGGGTTGAGTTTAGGGTTATGACTTTGGGGAATAATGGTTCCAAAACTGAGGTGTCTGGGTTCGTCTTCAGACATCGAATTATCCTGTGAAACTGGTCTCGAAAAGTCTCGTGGGGTTGCTTGTGGAAGAGAATTGAACGTTGTAGTTGGTCCGTTTCATGTGAAAAATAGGATCCGACAAGATTGATTAGGTTGTCTTGTTATGTGTAAGCCCGAAGCATCTTATCTGTTTGTTTTTTCGTTCGTTTTTTTTTTCTTCTTCTTCCCTTAGGCCCAGGCCAAGTTGCTGATTCTGGATTTCCTTAGCAGCCGAACAATATTATAATAAGAAGAAAACAAACCAGGAGAGATTCTTGTAGGTCCTGTAGGGGATCGTGAATGTGAAGATCAAACAAATTCAAACAGATGAATTCTTACAAACCAAGTCATGGAAAATTTTGATCTTTCATCCATTTCTTTATCCGATAAAATAGGGAAAGTCGCATGAAATGGGATCCACGTTGCAATTTTTTCTTAATCGTATTCATTCAACCTTTTATTAATTAAAGATAAGGAAGAATTGATTTGCATTTTAATTAAGGGAGAACAAGAACTACGAAATATGGGTACATCTAGTTCGTGGAGTGGAACGAAAACAAACACAATGCACTATATATTTCAGGTTCGAAGATCTTCTGTAGTGTTGAGCTTCTTGTAAACAAATATTTGTAAAGAAAGACGTAGACACAGAATATAATTAATAGTAAAATTCAACATGTTTACGTGTATATTATATGAAATTTGAAAATAAGTTAGTGATTCGATAATTACGTGTATACCAAAAAGGTGGAGAATTCCACTACTCGATGCTACCTGACATAATATTTTTTTCCCAATTCAAATAAAGTTCACTCACACTTCATATTTTAACGTACGTTAATTTATATTTGTATAGAATGGTCTGCTTATTCTCATATTTTGGCAAACAAAAATTCAAAATCTAAAGCTATTTATTATATATATTAATCAATTATACACAGTGAATAAGTTTCTAAAAATTAATAAATTGATAGTATGTCGTTTTCTGTTTATCGATTCAAGAGTACATACTTATTATCCGGTTCTTATATAGCTTTGTGCCAAATTTCTTATCTACTACTACTTTATTCTTCACCAACAACATTTCATTTGACTTGTTCAGTGTCATTATACATATTTTCATGCATTGATTTCATTCTTATCATTTTCTTTGAAATCTCCATATATTTAATATGCAAATCTTGCAAGTTGACCAGTCAAATCTGTCATCATAAAGACATGAGCTACCAACAATAAAAAATGTATGGAGAGGAGAGCGTTCAGGTTTTTGTGTTGATGAGTTATTGGGTAAGAAGAGAGAGGAATGAAAATGAGAGCAGAAAAGGAAATTAATTAGTGATAGATAAAATAATGTGATTGGACAGACAACTAATTTGTATCATATTATATTCCCTTTGGAATAAGGGATTATAGTAATTCACTAATCTCCCAAACGGTGTGTCGTTTTCAAGTTAATCAGTAATTAATGTGCCGGCATATATATCGGCCGCCATATTGTCTAGATTTAGTCATTCTGAACCTTGAAATATTTGTTCCTGAATCCAAGTGGTCTATGATTTTGTAATCAATTAAATAATAGTATAATATATTTTGCATTTTGGTGAAATGTTATTAAATTTTGGAGGACTTGTTTTTTTTTTGGTGGTCGTCATTTATGAAACATGACACTCCACAATTTCTGACCAGGCTTTTGTGGATAAAACAATAGAACATGAAATACTCAATCGATTAGCTGCTCACAATTGCTGAATGTAATAAGAAAAATATAAATAGAATTGTACCGATATATTTGGAGAAATGAGTGATATATATAAAATACAAGACAATATAACTTCCTATATAATTCAAATTTTTATAATTATATATTATGAATTATTTGCTTTTTTTGTCTCTCAAATATACTCTTTATATTTATTATTTTGTAAACATATTTACTGAAATTTTAATATTTTAATATCTTTTGTTATTTTAAAATTATATAATCGTTTTTTAAAGTATTTTCCTAAATTCTTTGATGTCTTGTTCGTTTTTCCTATTTTCAGTAATTTTTAGTAATTCAAAATATTAGAAAAAGTTGATCATTTCCTCTTAATAGTTTTGACTTAATTATATATATTTTTTTTAATTTTTATAGTTTTTTTAGAAAGATAGAGACAAACATTTTAAACTATTAAAGTTACAGAAATTGAGCTACAATGAATCAAATTTTTAATAATAAATTTTAGTCGAATTGATGAGTGAATTATATTGAGTTAAATTTTAAAATTAAGTGAAATTTTATTCATTCTTTTTTAACCAAGGGATGGGAAAGGCAATGGTTAAATTTTTGTTTTGTGGTTATATCTCTAGCGTTTGGGTCTTTGCCTTTGCTTTTTGGGCTTATGACTTCAGTTTGATTATTTGTCTTGTACGCTCTTTTTTTTTTAAAACAATTATATTAAAAAAATAAAAATAATTTTTTTCTTTGTTGATAGAATTAGGAGCCGGATTTTAGCTAAAATTAAAAGAATTCAATGATTAATTTTTTTAAAGTATTATTTTTAGAGTAACTATTTAAAAAATAAACTTGTTATAAATGAACTAAATACCGCCTCAAATTGTCAAAGTATTCCAGAGACTGGGGGGAAATTCAAATATTTAGTTTTTTATACTAATTATAAGCTGGGTATATTTTTTTAGAAATAATTTTATTTAAAATAATATTGAGTATTAATATAGATATTTTTTAATAAAAAATTAAATATTAATTCATTACAACTCTAAATTCAAACACTTAGTATTATTCAGCTATTATATAATTCATGAGTCCAGATAAAGAACCTTTTTAATTTAATTAATATGCCCCGATTTGGAATTATATATTCGTGGTGTGGATGCCCAAAATCATGGATTGACCAGAACAGAGAGTGAGTTACCCCGTCAGTGGTGGGCCCTCACTCTAACAGCTTACAGCCAAACGCCTCTGGTCATACCTCCCCAAGTAGAGAAAGGTCAAACCCACCCATCCAATCAAAAAATTAAAAATTTAAATAAATAATAGTTGGAAAGGCCGCCTTTCCCTTTGACTTTCCCCAATTGTTTTTGTTTTTTTTTTTCATTTTGTCCTCTCTTTCCCATTTTCTACTGTTCCTGCGTTCTTCACCCACAGAAAATGAACGTGGCGGCGGCTTCTTACTCTGTGGATGCCGGAGACATTCGCGCTTCTTCGTTCGTCAGAACTTACCGGACCTGGAAGGGCAGTAATGTAAGAGATCCATTTCATGCCTCATGATCAAGTTTTCCCCTTATTTCTCCCTCTGTCTATCTCTGCTAGTCAATTTTTAGATATTGACCTGAAGATTTTTGCTTCCCGACTTCAATCTGGTATTGCCTTCGATACTGGATGATAATATTGGCTTCGATAGATAAGCTGATGGAGTATTTGAATGCGATATTGGAGAGGGAAGGCCGGACTTTGTTACAAAATTTATGCTGAGTGCGTGATTACTTTAGGATCCCCATTCTCCCATTTCGCATTAACTGTGTGATACTGTATTTTCTTTTTTTACGGTGGGATAGAGTTTTCTCCTCCGCTTAGTTAGTTTTGTTCATGGTAGAAATATTTGAAATTTTTTTCATTTATATGATTATCTGCTCTGTTGAATTTAGCATATTATTTGACAATAGGTGCCGTTTAGCTAGCTAACCAGTGCAGCAGCTTGTATATTACTTTCCAGGATGCAGTTTGTGCTGCAATCCTGAGACCGTGATTGAACCCTTTCTTTGTGATGTGCTATTTTTAATGATTGTTATTCCAAAAATAAAATACTGTAGCAAATTAAGCATTCTAATGTTCTCCTCAACTAAAAGTGGAACGATGTTAAGAAGAAAAATTGTAGGATTTAGTTTTTGATAAAGCATAGTAGTTTCGTGTGATCCATATAGCTAACCCCACATGGTAGAATAAGATTTATTGTTGTTGTTGTAGTATTATATATAATTCTATAAATGTAGGTATATAGATGATAAGATCATTACAATCAGACCAAATATAGGCATTCGGTATGGGAAAAAATATAGATGGATGATGTAATAATTACTCAAATCACAGAAATTATTGAATCTTACTCTAACACTATGTTATCAACCAATGTAATTAAATTTCATCAGCTTACTTATAAATCTGCAAGATAAATCTTCTTTCATTCATTCCATTTATGCAAGATATATTGATTAGTGGACATTGTTTACAATTAGTATGACTGTAAGATAAGTGCTGTTTCAGGTTGTCTTTGTTCATTGTAATTCATTTTATGCTTGTATGATATTGGTCTATTACATTGGCAATCTTCCTAATTTCAATTCTGAATCCATGGATGTTTTTTCTATTTCCAGGTGTTTTTACTTCAGGGAAGACTGATATTTGGACCTGATGTTAAATCTATAGTTCTGACATTATTCCTTCTTCTTGCTCCTGTTGCTGTATTCTGCGCTTTCATAGCCAGAAAGCTGTTAGATGATTTTTCTTATCACTTGGGAGTGCTGATAATGGTCATAGTCATTGCTCTCACAATATTTGTAAGTTATCTGTGACCTAGCCTTGTTTAGTTATGATAACACCATAATTTGTTATAAGATGCTCAACAAAAGCTGTCATCCAACAATATTACATTCTATTAGAGGCATTCCATGACTTCTTACACATAAATGACTGTCGCTATCCTCTGTTTATAGTAGTTGCATGTGTTGGGTTAGCTTTAATGTTAAAAGTTGGAAGGAGAAGTATTCTCGTGATCATGCCAATAACTATGTTCTTAGATACATACACATGATATTGGAGTAGAGCCACTTTTGCAATTATTCTGTTCTTCTTTCTTTGGTGATGAGATCGCAATCGAAGTTTTAAAACAATTACACTGATGAATAGTTGAAAGGCATTCCATATCTAGATTGGAAATGGGGCAATATTTCAGTAACTATCATCAACACTTAAAACAGCTCTGATGATTTCCGTAAATAACGTTAGAAATTACACCTTGATACTGCTAAGATTCTGAACCATGTCCATGATCTTTGTCAATGTTCTGTTAAAAATCATGCTTCCACCCAAGTGCCAGTTGGAGAAACAGAACCCAGTGTTGACTTGGCGGTTGAGGGAATAAGAAAGTTAGGGAATCGAAGAAGTTTAGGTTCCCTTTGAAGTGCAAAAAAATTGAAGGGTTCTGATGTAGATCTGATCTTTAGATTAAAGTAATTTATATAAATCCGGGTTTTGAATTTTATATTGAGGTGCTTTATTGTTAAAGGCATCATTTCCAACGTATAACTCTGATATATCTATGGAAATATCAATTTTGCTGCACCATTGGTTTTTACCGTTTATAACTTCTATTCTTTGTTTTCCATATTCAAGTGAATAGAAATGATGCTCCCGTAGATTGGTTTGCAAAATTGACCTTAATTTGTCTCACAGGCTCTGATTGTCCTTCTGATGACATCGGCAAGGGATCCTGGCATAATACCTCGTAATGCATATCCTCCGGAACCAGATGATTCTGATTTTAGTGACAGGATCAACAATGGACAGTCTCCAAGGCGACGTTTGCCAAGGACAAAGGATGTCATTGTTAATGGTAGGCCTGTGAGGACCAAATATTGTGATACCTGCCAGCATTATAGACCTCCCCGTTGCTCTCATTGTTCAGTGTGTGATAACTGTGTGGAGCGATTTGATCATCACTGCCCTTGGGTGGGTCAGTGTATCGGATTGGTAAGCCATTTTTTCACAATATATTAAGCCCTGAATTTCAAAGTGATGTTGTTAAAAGAACACTGCCTAGGGCTCAATGATAAGATGACACAGTAGCATAAATACATCGGTATGAGAAGAATCTAGAATGAATACAACCAATTCATATGCTCATCACGTGACTGCTCTAGATATTGTGTGCTGACAATTTTGCTGAATCCATTTCTTTTTTCTTTTTGCTTCTGCTGGAAATAGAACTAGATGGCTTTTTTGCATGGATATTGCAATTTTGGATATTTTCTGATTTCACGGCATAAATTACTGTGGTATAACCCCAAGGATGTGATCCTATTAATAAACTATTATGGTAATAGTAGATATGAATATAATCATGACGGGGATAAGTCAGTTTTCTTTTGCTTCTTGGCTGCAGCGAAATTACCGGTTTTTCTACATGTTTGTCGTCTCCACAACTGTCCTTTGCTTGTATGTGCATGCCTTTTGCTGGGTATACATCTCGAGAATAATGGATTCAGAGGAGATATCAATCTGGAGAGCGATGATCGAAACTCCTGCCTCCATTGCACTAATAATCTACACCTTTATTTGTGTATGGTTTGTCGGTGGCCTCACAGTTTTCCATACATATCTCATCAGCACAAACCAGGTTTGAGTACTCATTTAACTCAAAGTCACTTCCAACATGTTTTAGACAGACAAAAAAAAACCTTAAACTTTAGTACTATTTAATATTCTATATATGATGACATGGATGTTTTTCAACTTCCACTTTTATATGTTCATTTCAAGTTCACTGACATGTGAATGATAATCCCTTTTGTTTTTAATTTGTAGACTACATATGAGAATTTCCGATACCGGTATGATATACAGGACAACCCATATAACAAAGGGACACTTGGGAACTTCAAGGAAGTATTCTGCACTAGCATTCCTCCATCCAAGAACAAGTTCAGAGCTAAGGTTCCCAAGGAGGCATTAGGTCCTTCTAAAAGAATGAATCTTGGGTCTGTCAGCCCTGTAACGAGAAAACCTTCAAGTCGCATGGACTCGGGAAGGCCGGATTCCAACGAGGCTGATAACGAAGAAGGTGAATCCAAAGATGACTCTAACACATATGAAGGACTTGTCATGGATAGTGAATTATCTGAAAGGTCCCAGTATTTAGGCAGGAATCTTCTTAAAGATGGTTCATATGTTGTTGAGCACTCAAACTGGGAAAGAAGAAGCAGAAGGTGGGACACAAGTTCTGAAGTTGGGGAATCAAATGGGATTATTAGTGGCAGAGGTGGGTTCTCAACAGAGGCGGCTGTATAGGGTGATACAATTTCCTTGGTGTAAATGAAAAAGGGAAAAGAGTAAAAAGGGAAAAAGGGGGGAACGAAAGGTAAATAAAAGATAGATTTGGGTTGGGGTTGACAGGGAAATAATGTGTCTTTTGGTGATCGAATCCTGCTTTAATGATAATATATATGATAGTTGGTGAATTTAACGTGTGGTGATCTCTTAAGTCGTCCAAAGTAGAATGTGTGCGCATTAAAGGAAGAAAAGTAGAATTTGCCGAAAGGGATAGTTGGAAATTTGTATGTGCATTTTGCATATTCTCATTTCCATTGCTTTCTCTTTCACTCGTATTTGCGATCATGTTTGCTTTTCTCTTCTTTTCTATTTTCTTTTATTATTTAGAGAAAGACGAGATTAGGTTGGCTTTGATTTTCTCGTGCCATCTATATAGTGATACTCTTTATTATACTTAATATTTGTTATACTTGATATAAAAATTAGTTAAATAAATTATATATTAATTTATAATTAAATAAATTAATTTAAAAATGATAAATATTATATATAAAATTGATTGAAATTTTATATTTAAAATAAAATTTAACCTTTCAACTAACTTATATATTATAATCAAGGAGTATTACTTAAAGTTAATAAAGGGGGAGAATAAATTATTTATTTTTGTAGCTTACGTCAGAATTTTTAGTAAGCATAATAAGGTTAACTTCTTAAACTAAATATGAATTAAATTACCAATATCAACCCGAATATGGGCAGTAAATTGGCTCCACCAAAAACGCCCGACCGCTTTTCCTCACGAAATAATATTTCAACTGATCAGCGGCTCAGAGCATATCTTCGTAACAATCTGTAATTTACAATTTTGCATGCTCGAATTGTTTAATTTTAAGACAAAAGCCAAATAATAAAAACTAGGATTTAAGAACTCGTTTGATCGTGGACAAGAGTAAAAGAAATAGAATGAAATGAAATCAGTTGACATTGGTTTGGTACGGACAAATGGTACAAGAAAGAATGATAATGTTTAATTATGCATTTTTCTAAATAATATTAACTAGATCTAAATTTCGTGTTCGTGTCTCTCCTTCTCTATTTTTTTTGTATAAAAAAATTTAAATGTATTTGACATCAATTCCCTATTAAAGTTAGGG
This sequence comes from Leucaena leucocephala, assembly GCA_037074615.1. Classification (NCBI taxonomy): domain Eukaryota; kingdom Viridiplantae; phylum Streptophyta; class Magnoliopsida; order Fabales; family Fabaceae; genus Leucaena; species Leucaena leucocephala. The sequence continues at coordinate 21,619,742 of CM073538.1, read as the reverse complement.
TACAGCTTTAAAATTTAGAGAACACTTATAGAAAATTTATGAGATCATTTATTAAAGGAGGCCTTATAATGGCAGCAGGAATCGAACTTACATATTTATGAGATATGAGTTTATTTTTTACTATATGCACCAACTCTTTTATCTATGTTTAATTGTACATGTAGTTAAATAAAAATAATAACAAAATAACTAAAAGGTCGGCCCATTAATAAAATAAAATTAGCGCAACCCATTAATCTAGACACAACAAAATTCTGTACCAAATCTTAGCCCAAAGAGGTCATTACAATTATCTTCTTGGCCCTTAATCTTGGGTACCAACTTGGGACCAGCCTGGCCCAACATGGCTGGGCCTTAGGTCTTCCGTAGGTTGAGCAATAATATAGGCTACAAAATGAAGTTCAGGTTACCCATTATTAATAGGTTCAGTTAGCTAAAAGTAAGACATATGACTATTTGAAGCGTGTTTAATCTTTGGGGAGAATCACTTTATTATGGTTACAGTTGTGGTATTTGAAAAAATATTTTAGCTCTTGGATGCTTAAATTTACGTTTGAGTGTAATTGACAGTTTGTCCTACCCGATATTGTTATCACCTAGGAGAAAGGAATATTTTATCCTACCCTTAGAGAGTGAGTAAACCCAACCTCTTTTTAAAAATTTATTTATAAAAAAATAAAGCCCAAGTTGGGCACTGATTTAGGGACAAACCCAAACACTGTTCAATGGCTAGCAATAGTATTTTAAAGTGCACGATGACCAACGGGATTGGATCTACGAAGTACTAGTCTCTTATAATATGGAGAATTAAAAATTAAATTCTCACTGGAGAGGTATCAACATTTAATATTTAACAGGATCTCGAATAAAATTATATTTAATATAATATATATACTTAATAAAAAAGATTAATAAAATGCATAGCGTAACCAATGGGCATTGAGTCTAATGAAAAAAATTTACTCCTCACAATATCACAAACTAATATTTATATCCCTACTAAAGGATTTGACCATGTTTCTTTTTTGTAAAATTTTGACCATATTTATAACTAACAATATACAGTGCTTCCCTGTTCAAATGTTTTGAGAGAAACATCAAACCTGTATCCGTTAAATGAGGGAGAGAAGAAGGAGGAAGGGACAACACAAAAAAGAAGGGCCAATGCAACTGGCAGGCATGGACGTTTCTACCATTTGATTATGCCATTTTTGGGAACAAGCATCGCTTTTATTCATGAAAAGCAACTTTTTTCTCGGCAAAAAATACTCGGCATGTTGGGACCAAATTGTCTTGCAACAGAATAATTGCAGATTCATTACTAAGATCTCAAATAAAATACTATTGATTTTGATGCACAAATTTGATGAATTAAAGCTAGGTTGCTCCCAAGCCTGTAAGTCACCCATCATATTTAAGAAGGGTTATTTTACATGATTCAGAAATACGTGAAACGAATATCCTGAGGTAATAATCTCGACAAACTATAAATTAATTCCAAAAATTGGAAAACAGTAGCATTGATGATGATCAAGCAGAATAATAGGCGTTTAAAAAACGTCTGTTGCCCATTATCTTCATTGCATGCTCTGAAACCGTTTCATGATAAGAATGCTCAAGTCCATGTAACGCTGTGCACAATTCGAGAGACAAGTAGATTCACTTGAACTGAACTTGCTTCCAGGGGTGCCCGTGATGCATTTATCCCAGCAAGCACTTGTCAGCTTGCCCACCATTTCATTAACCATCGCTCTTTCCTTTTCTTGCTGCATTGCAGAACAAAGTCAATGTAACAAATACACCAAATTACTTCTCAATCAAGCAAGGATAAATCTTCTTCCTTATACAGAAAGATTATGGAGAAGTATCTCCCATATTTCACAGTAAGGAAGGAATAAACAAGGAGGAAGTGCATATGATAAGGTGGAGCAACAAATTGTATCAATATATCAATATTAATAATATTATATATAAAATCTCTAGTTTGTCTTAATAACAGGAAGGGAAGGATGGTCGAAACTGCAAATCGTTATTCAGGAAGATGGCACAAAAGCAGCAGTCTAGAAAGGATTCTAGTGATCAGAAGCTCCATTGTGTCAGCAAGAAAGGCATTGATTAATGCTGCATAGGATTCACATAAGAGTTTTGACATTGAAAAGGCAAAAAAAATAAAAATAAAAATAAAAATAATCCACAGAAATTATACATCATTACATGTACTTTTGTTTTCACTAAATTCAGTTACATTTTCAATGGTTGAACAAAAAAACCATAAAACTAGTAATACACGTCGGGCTGAAAAACTGAACACGCAAGCAAAGTACAGCTTTTGACCCAGAAAGAGAACCTAAATTTACAGGGCCGCCACATTGCCTCTCTAAACAGTTCTCACTTTGTTATTACAACAATCCCAGTTATACCAACTGGGTTTCCTCATATTAGGCTCGACTGCTCGGCATAATCTAATAAATTGAGAATTCGTGGAACTATTGCAACATTCATGTGGTATTCATATCAATTTGTATGTGATGAGTCCAGTATACTGGGAAACCGCAGGAGTAATTCGCTCAGATGAGCAAGAGAACCACAAAAAATAAAATAAAGAGGTGCATGGGAATGGAAAAGGTTCGCCGTAATCAAATCTACCACGAATAACAGCAATTAAGAGTCCGCTAGAAAACTAATCGCATAAATCGAAATTCTCAATTCGATCTGCTCTTTCTTTGCTTCGAGTTTCATAGAAATTAAATAGCAAGGAACACAAGATAGAAACGAAACGAAGACTTACAGCTATAAATTGTTGCAATTCAGCCGATCCAAGAGCTGAATTATCCATGAGGATGGTAGGTTGGAGTTCTCGCAATCAAATTTCCCACCAATCTTCACGAATGACAAAACCCCAAGAGTTGCGCGGTCAAAGAAGGCTAAAACCCTATGCTCTATGGAGACATGTAGAATCTTGACCCAAACCCAAGAGGCCCACTAAGGTATCCTCAACCTTTATTGGGCTCATGGGCCCAATAAATGGTAACCCTTCAATGCTATAGGCCCATTGGTTCCGGAGTGCCAGCTTTTTTAAGTAACATCTTTCTGGTTTTGTAACAAAAAAAAACATCTTTCTATTTTTTTTGTTATAAGAAATTTTTAAAAATAATGAACTCATCCATGATTTAAGGGTTTAGCGAAATCTCTCTTTTTATTATTTGTATAAAAGAAAAAATATCTTTCTATTTTTAACAGGAGTTAGGCCTAATAAGAAGATTTAATCCCTCACAATATAAAAAGTTAAGTTTCAAATCTTTATTAAAAGAGGTGGGCATATTTAGTGTTATCTTAAATAAAATTGCCTCCAATATAATTAAATGCTTAGCAAAAAGAAAAACATCTTTATGTTTAAACTATTTTAACAAAAAAAACTTTTGGTTAAATAGCAACAACTAAAAAAATTTAAAAATAGCAACAACTACGTCAGGGTGTTTATAATGTGATAAAGAAAGGTAATAGTTTTATGTTAAAAGAATAAACCAATTGAGGTTTATTATACAAAAGTGGGAAATATCATTTTTATTGATAGAAACTATATGGTATCCCTTAATCTGTAATTTAAAAACTAATTTTTTTTAGACGTAAAAATTACCGAAGTAAATTTTATCCTTCCTAACAAAATTTTTGTCACATGCGCAATATCATTTAATTTGATGACGTGTTTTTTTTGGTACAATTTTTTTTTGTTATATGACTTTGCTCACATTGAACATTTTTTGGTAAAAATGGGCCTTAGCCCAAATATTTGCTAACATTTAATTTATTCTTATATACCTACGTTATTCTCAAGCATTGTTGTGTCACCCTTTTAAAGTTTAAATCATAGTTTCTAAGTATTTAAATTTATGTTTGAAGGTAATAGACGGCTTACCCTATCTAATATTAATATTGTCTAGGAGAAAGGGAGACATCGCCCTACCTTTAGATAGTAGGTGAGTCTAACCATTTCTAAAAAATTTTGTATAAAAAAAAACGTTTAAACTAGCCTCTAAAGTTTAAAGTTTAATTTATTCTAAAAATCAACGGGGGTTAGTCCGAGGGTTAAGCAATTTGGTATCGCCTAAATAAGGCCTCGAGTTTGAGTCTTAACGTATGCAAAAAATCCCTATTGGGAGACTCACCCACTATAACCAGGTACATGACGCGGGTCAAATTCAGATATAGTCGGGGCAAAGCTCAGGTCAACCAGGTGGGTAACCAAAAAAAAAAAACTAGCCTCTAAAATGATCCCGAATCCTGATAGTAAATGGAATTGAGAATGGTGTAAACAGAGTAAGGATTCAATTTGTACTTAATTTTAATTGACATATCGATTTGAAATTACAAAAAATAATGAATAATAGAAGGGAAAAGAGTGACAAAATATATATAAAAAAAGGAAGATAAACAATAAATTAGTCACAAGTACTGCATCAATTAAAAGAAGAAAAAGCTCTACTAATAATTATAATAATTCAAATTTCAGTATAGTTCAAAAAATTAATTCAAATTGAACCAAATCGACTTCACTGATAACCGATTAACCATCAATGTAAACGCGCGGAAAAGAAAACTATGAACCTACAGCCAAATTCAAATACTCATAACTTCAATTTTGATCATCAATGTTTGGTTGCATGGATTGAAAAACAAAATACCAAAATAGCATTATGTTGCTATATTTTGGTATAATGTCCTACACTAATTAACATCACATACATGAGAGAGTAATGATTCAAACAATCCATGCCTTGAAATGGCATGGTTATCTCCATTGACATTATATCAAAATTAAAATTATTATGGGATATGATCACTTCTTTTGAGCAAACATTTGTAGGAAAATAAAACAACATCGTATGTCTTTAATCTTAATATATACAATATAATGCAAAACATAAAAAATAATAATGGCAGGGTTGAAGGCAAGTCCTTTTGGTAAAAGATTTGGGGGTCAATGGCAAAGTTTCTTATTCGTTAAGCATAACTCGGCAGCCACTCCATCTCTCTTTTGGTAGGGCCATGCCAAGCAAAGCATAAAGACCACTTCGTCTCAAAGGACTCAACAAACTTTGAAATAATATTATTTAATTTCAGGCAACTATAGAAAGAAGATAATTAAAATACGACGTCCTGTTTTTAATTACGATGGAAATGAATGATTTCTCTATTATTAATCATGTTATTGATTACATTGTTGTTTTTGTAAAAGAGAGATTGGGAGAGCCAAAGCATGGGGATAAAACTGCGGGACGAAGCATGTCGTTTTAAAGCAAAAGATTGAACCATGCAGAGACATTATATATGCCTTCCCTACGATATGCTTTATTTTTTTTCTTTTCAATTTTATAGGCACTCATTGCATCTTTCCAAAACTGAGTTTTTTTTGTTCTTGAAAAAGAGAGAGACGAAGATGTGTAAAGAAACTCTTCCTGGTTAAGGAAAGTTTCCTTCCTTTTATCTGAAGAAACACAAACAGAACTTACGTACATGAGTAAACAAAAAAAACTACTTATGCATTATGTCTAACTTTTTAACGCTTGGTATTGTAACCAATATCATCTATCAATAATTTTTTCATGATTATTTTTCACTGTATATCATGATGATAATGATAATAATCTCACTTCAAGTGAAAAAATATCACTTTATATAACCGTTAATCAAACTATTATGTAATAACCTGAGGTAATTTTTCTCTTACATTTATACATTTTAGAAAATCATATGTGGGAATATGGAGGTGTTAAAATAATTTTTCCAGGTTCTTAGATTACAGCTGATAACTGTTAGTTTGCTTTAAAAATATCATTAAGGTACAATGATATTTAATTTGAAATATATTACGAAAAATACAGTTTAACAATTTGATAACTTGCGCTTTGTACTGAATAAAGTTAGTTAGTTTTTCAAAATATAACATCCTAATTTTCTTACATCTTAGGGGCCAAACGGTAGCATCTGGAATTACTTTTAAGGTCATTGAAGTCAAATTATACAATCTAAAATTTTACTCTAGCGAATACTGTTCATTGTGCAAATTTCAGAGAAGTGACCTAACTTTGAAAAATCATAACTAATTCTAGAAAAATCGAAATGAAGTGGTTTAAATTGTCACACAAAGCTAACTTAATGCTATTTCAGGAAAAAATAACTTATTAATCATGCCTTGATCAAATCAATGTCAGTCAACATTTTAATTTTACTGTTTATCCAGCGTCTTTCCCCTGATTCCAGCATTTCTGGTCCCAACTTAAAAAAACCATATCTCCATGTGTAGACATCCAAATAAGACGTTCTATATATCAAATCGAAACTTGACATGTCTACTATTTACTAAAAAAATATTATATATTTATCCAATCATTTACTATTTATAATTACAGTTCAAATGTCACTGTAACTAATCCCCTTGTATTTTAGACCTCTCAAAAATTTTTAATATTGACCGTATGACTCTCTCTATATACATCGTTAATTATCAAGTCCTTAACTAGTTGCTTAAAAAACTAAGTTAAGTGATAAAGTTAATTAGTTATACTTTAAGAAAATGCATATTGTGTAAAAAAAATAATTCAAAGGAAAATTTTTTGGTATATGCATCAAATGTTGAGAGTTTAGATAACACTTTCTGGACAATAGAAATAACTTATGTCATTCACGGAAGGAACTAACTATTTCCATCGTGGTAAATTAAAGATTGGAATTATTGCTATAAAATAATTATTAATATTTAGTAAACAACAATATTTTATATATATTAAATATAATTATATTCAATAAAATATATATAATGTATGTAATTTAATCAAACTAGGAGAAAAATTATTCTAATTTACACTGCACAACGTGTTAACAGTTTTGATCGGCCAAGAGCCAACATAAAATTATCTCCTACTGTTTTTAATTAAATCTTGTGAATTTTGACAAGAAATGATTGCAAGCGTAAAAAATGGCTAAGGTGAAGCGAACAATATAATATATATGATTTGACTTGTATAAATGAGAAAACATCCCTTTCATAGTTGACTGCCCTTGTTTACCCTTGATGTTACATTTGACCAATAAACCAAAGGCACTTTGATTCTTAATTTTTTTGTTCATATAATTCAAAAAAAAAAACTTACCTGCATCAAAGAGCAAAATGTGGTTAATTAAGAAAATTATTAATAAAAAACTTTTTCTTTATACAGACCTAAAGTTGCTGCCATATGAGTCATCGATCCACTTATAAGTTCCAGAAACTGATTTAAAAAAGGGAAATTTAAAAAGTTTTAGATTACAATATGGTCATATCAAAATGCTAATCCACTGGGAAACTTTTTTTTTAATGGGAAATCTGGAATAAAACTAAAAAAGGCAAATAAAAAGACATGAGTAATCGGATATGGTTGTAACTTGTACGTATTATGGGGAAACTTTAGCAAAGGCACATGAAAATACTAAAGGCTGACTCATCTCTCATGCACCATGAGGTCACAATATCCCATAACTTTTGCATGCAATATTTTCGTAATTAAGCGTAATTACCTCTTAATTAAGCAAATCTTCTTCTCCTAGCGTACAAGCTAATTATAATTCTAAAAAAATATAATAGGAGTATATATATATATATATATATAAGATTAGCAAAAGTCTATTAGCTAAAAATAAAAAAGATCATTAGTTAAATTTTGGTTCCAAATTTATCTTGTTACCCTTAAAAACTATATCTTAAGTTCGAAGATTGTGATCAATATATTACCATTTTGATAACTAGTGTCAATTTTTGATTAATTTATAGCGAATTTAATGTATATTTGGATGGATTCATGCAATATAGAGATGAAAATATTCTATCATCATTGTCATTATAGTTGCCTCTTTGTCAAAGAAATTATCTTTTTTTTTATTAAATTAAGGATGTTCTAAAAGTTTAGAGCGTAAAGATTTTTTTACTATTTTTAACAATTTTATATTTTGATATTTAAAATTGTGTTACCCTGATATAATGCTATTTATCATTTTGACTAATAATTTATTGATAATAAATTATCTTTTTTTTATTGTAAATGAGGTGGTTTAGTGTTTAAGTAGCAATATACATCACTTATTAATTTGTATGAATTTCATACGAAAAGTTAACTGCTCCTTCTACTGGGAATGATGCCAATGCATTATTTTCCATATTGCTAAAACAGTTGTTTTGATTCTATACCGACTACAGCAAATACTGAATCATAGATAGAATGGATTAGTGTGTAAGTTATGGATGCATACTAAGTCCTCAAAATTAACGAAAGATTTTGTGATGTATGATTTAAAATCACTAAAACAATGTATTCTGGCATTCAAATTAATCAGAATCAACCCAGTAAACTTTCGATACCTATAAGATATAATTAAAAAATTAATATTGATCATAAATATAAGATATATTTATTATATTTATTAATTTTTTTAAATTATTCATATTTATACACTCAACAATACTTAAATAAGAAATAGAAAGAGGGGGTTAAAAAAATATATTATATTAACTAATTTTTTTAATTTAATTAAATATATTTTATATTAAAAATGATATGAGATACTATTTATTAGGTGCTCTTTGCAAAATATAAAGTATGAAAACTTTGAAAAAGATTCCATGCGCGCGCACAAGCAAACCACGATAGCAAGCTAGGCAGAACCAAAATAAAAAGGTCAGCATATTAAGATTTAATAAACTTATACTTAATCATATTTCCCTCTTGATTAAGCTTCTTCGGGAGACTGAGAATTGTCTCATAGTTTTTATCTTTCTTGTTCTCTTCTCATACACAACGAAAAGAATGTTGGAAACTCCTAAAACCTATGGGCATATATTTTTTTTTAACTACTATAGTTTGAATTTAAAGTTGGAGAAACCTTTGAATGCTCTTTTCTTAACTTTTGCTACCACGTACCCGTGAATAGAGGAATTCCGACGTACGTTATCGGTGCTAAGTGCTAATGACGTTTAATATTGATTCATTAAATACTCATTAGTGGGCCAATATTTTTTTTTATTAAAGGACAAAATGACATTAAAAAAAATTAAAAGGTCTTACAGTCTACCGAACATAAATTACAAATGAAGGAGGAGGTGAATCTCAAAAGGGAAGTAAGAGTAATCGCATGAACATGAAAAGATGAAAAAAAACTTTAGTGAAAGGATTTCCTGCCAGGTAACAGTGGATGCATGGAAGTCTTTTGCGCCAAATTAAAGTTAATGAGTCTAGTATTAACACATCCAATATGTAATTCATGCCGGCAAGTGTTGTTGTAGGGTTGGTATGGTGAATCCATAAGATAGCAACCCTGAGACACTTGGATAGAAAAGGAAGTCCTGGAGAGTGTTGACATTTCCAGATGAATTCCACGATGGGGTAACCTTGAAAACATTAGTGGGCCAATGGAATCTCAGACGATACTTCAAATGATATGAGATTATGAAATAGACAATAAACTAGAATTAAAAAAGAAAATTATACACAAGCGCACGCCCCGAAATGCTGACTGTGAATCGATGATCAGCGGTATATACAAGACGATACAATTAAAAGGGAGGGCATAACAAAAAGAAAGAGTTGGTTTAATTTAATTGGCCGGCATTAAAATTTAGTAGCCTTTAAGGCTTTAACCATTACTACAAATTAAAATTAAATTAAAGGCAACAATATCTTTTTTTTCTGTAAAGCTAAGATTGGGCTATAAATACGTACGTGCTATCAACATTGACGTGCCCTGTCTGAGCCTGAGATTAGTGACTTTGGTTCTTTTATTTTCTTTCTTTTTGAGAGAAGTATTAATGGAAAAGATGAATTTTGTTAGAAATGGAGTTAGCAGATTGCCTCCTGGTTTTCGGTTCCAGCCAACAGACCAAGAGCTCGTTTTTCAGTACTTGAAATGCAAGATCTTCTCCCTTCCCTTGCCTGCTACCATTATCCCTGACCTCAATCTCTGCAACTTCGATCCTTGGGATTTGCCAGGTGACTCTTCATTTCTTAATCTTCCACTACTTTTCTCATTTCTTTTCTGAGCTCCTCAACTCAATTTCAATGCCTCAGATGGCATTGCTTACTAAGTACGTGCCAGTGCCAGTGACCGTATGGTAGTTTCAACCCACGAGTTTCTTATAAATCAAAGCCAAGTGACTACGTTGATACATGGATGAGCCAGTCAAATAATAGTCATTGCCAGCTGATAAACATGATAATTTAAGTTGCATTGTTATTCTTTTGCTTGTGTTACTATGAATGCAAACTAATGGAGTTCAATGAATGTGGGTTTTGATGGATTAGGTAACTCTGATGAGGAAGAGAGGTATTTTTTCAGTCCAAAGGAAGCAAAATATCGGAATGGGAATCGCATGAACCGAACAACCATCTCTGGATATTGGAAGGCAACAGGATCCGACAAGAAAATCACCTCATCATCAATGAACAACGACATCGTCGGCATAAGAAAAACCCTTGTTTTCTACGAAGGGAATTCCCCAAACGGCTCTAAAACTGATTGGATCATGCACGAATATCGTCTTGTAACTGCTTCCAAGTCCGAGGAGGTCGGAGACAGGGTTCTGTGTCGAATATCCCTAAAGAAAACAAACAATAATGGTGGGGATACGAGGAGGAGGACGAGGAGTCACGTACAGAATAATAATAATAATAATAATGGACAAGACATGGTAGGCCAACCAAGATTCTTTGACTGTATGATGCTACAAAACCAAAACCTGCATGCTTCAACATTATCGTCGTCTTGTTCAAGCTCCAATGGTTATGTATCAGATCATGAAGAAACAAGTGGATATACTGGTTTCTAAAGAACGTAACAAACCAGCTCAAGTCACTTCCCTTTTCTTTGTTTATATATGTCTCATCATGTCTCATGTCTCTCTGCAACTTTTATGAAGCAAAATTATATCACGTCAGTGTTCTTCAATCTTCACCTAGAGGCTATCTTTATTATTAGCCTCCCATTTTTATTTGCTAAATATATATATTCTTAATTTTATTAGAGATACTATTCGTATTAAATATAGATAAATCTTCTAATAATAACTCAAAATTTAGTTTGTGAAGTTACGAGGGACTAAGATATTTTGTTAGATCAAACCCTATTAGTTATTAGCCTATAATTAAATAAACAGAATAACAATACTCGTTTTTTTTTCCTTGCATCATGGGTCTAACGGGCTCATGACAGGTTTGGGCTGAAAAGCCCATAAGAGTTTTAAACTTGAAATGTGCTCCTAACACTATAATTTTAACATGACGATAATTCATTTATTCATGGTCATGATGACTATAATTTTAATCTAAGTTACAATTGCTAATACTAACTTGGAACATGATATTCCCCACAAGTTCTGTTTTTCACAAGTTATGTTTTTACAGTAATATCAGTAGCTATTTCAGCTGTTTCTTGACGCAAAACGCTGAATTCATTTTCATCATTTGTGGAGAAAAGGTTTTTTAAAACTTAATATAAGTTCCTTTTCACGTTTAAGATTTTGCTTTTAACTTTTAACTAGCGTATCAATTAATGGATTAGGGAACACTAGATCAATTTTTGCAATTTTCTTGCATGAACCCAGAAAAAAAGGCATAAGAACAGTTTTTTTAGCATGGATGAAACAACTAACAAAGTTTGCCACAACTATTAGATATATGAGTTTCTTAAACATGATATCCTAGATTCAAATTAAGTCGTGCATATAAAAAAAATTAATATTTTATTGGGAGAGACAAAAATTACTTCGATAATCTTTATGTCTAAAAAAGAGTAATCTTTAAACTATTAGTTAGAGGATACCATCTAATTTTTATTAAAAAAATAAGGGATGAAATAATAATTGATCATATTTTCTTACTAGCGATAATATTTTTATTGGGGTGGTCAGTGATTTATTCATCATGTTGGTTAATTCCCATTCATTTTGCTTCGTGGAAAAGCAAATATGTGATATAAATTATGCCCATTTGATTTTTAAATTGTATTAGCTTTTAATCTTTGTACAAACAATGTATCCCCAGTTGAATGAAAATATTAAATTGCACATTTCGTCTTAATTGTCATATCTAAAATAGAGAAAGTTCAACGCCCTCGTTTTAATGAGGTCATTTTAATTCATGAACTTAACAGTAGATATTTTCATTTTAATTATGGAGAATTAGTGTGGTTTCATGTCAAGTAGGTTTATAATAGAGGCGATTTATTTATTAACAGGGTTAATGGAAAGGTACCGGACTAAAAGAAGAGACTTGTATATGATCTTCATTAATTTAGAAAAAGCATATAATCGAGTGTCAAGAGAGGTGCTTTGGAAAGTTTTAGAAAAGAAAGGTATACGCATGGCATATATCAAGGCAATAAAAGATATGTATGAGGGGGTAATAACTACTGTAAGAATGTCTGGGGGCGAAACAAAGGATTTTCCCATAAGGATTGGTCTATATCAGGGATCAACCTTGAGTCCTTATTTATTTAATCTAGTAGTGGATGTTCTAACTAAGCCTATTCAAGAAGAAATTCCTAAGTGCATGTTTTTTGCGGACGATATAGTTTTTGTGGCGGAGTCAAGAGAAGAGATTAATTTTAAACTTGAGTTATGGAGAAGTACTTTAGAGTTGAAGGATTTTCGTATGAGTAGAAGTAAGACTGAATATATACATTATAATTTTAATAAGAGGCAAGTTAGAAGTAACTTGGAGGTCAGATTGGGAAATCAAATTATTCCACAAATAGATAAATTTAAATATTTGGGATCAATGATACAGAAGGACAGTGAAATTTTGGAGGATGTTAATCATATAATTCAGGTCGGGTGGTTTAAATGGAGAAAGGTTATTGGAGTTATATGTAATCGGAAAGTACAAGATAAATTAAAAGGAAAGTTTTATCGCACTACTATAAGACCAGCAATGCTTTATGGGGGTGAATACTGGGCTTTAAAAGGACAGCAAAAGCATAAAGTTGGGGTAGCTGAGATGAGGATACTGAGATGGATGTGTGGACATACAAGAAAAGATAAGATTCGTAATGAACATATACGAGAAAAAGTTAGAGTAGCACCTATTGAAGAGAAAATAGTAGAGAATCATTTTAGGTGGTTTGGACAAGTACAAAGAAGGCCAAGGGATGCGCTGGTGAAGAGGGTGGATCAAATAGTATAGACACCGATTAAAAGAAGTAGAGGAAGGCTAAAGAGAACGCTCAAAAAAGTCATTGAACGGGATCTCCTGGCCAATAACCTATATAAGAATTTAGTTTTTGATAGAGTATAATGATATCGTATGATCTATATAGCCGACTCTATTTAATAGGATAAAATTTGTTGTTATTGTTGTATTTGTTGCCATATAAGTGCACAACTTAATTTGAAAAAAGAATGAATGTGCATTCATCAAAACCTATAACATTAGGAGTATTAATATCTATCATTTATTACAAAAAGATACAATCAATATTTTAGCATTTTTTCTAAAAAAAAAATTCATATTTTTAAAATATAATAATAATATTTTAAAAAATACTATATCTCTACACGGTGCCAATCATAAACTACCTTCTCAAGATTATCTGAATTAAAAAATATAGATTATGATCCTAGTAAGTCCGCATGAATTTATTAAGAAGAACAAAATATTTACACTTGCCATAAGTATATATTTAATATTTTATATTTTTATTAAGTTTTATTTTAATATTTTAAATTTAAAAGTATATTTTTAATCTTTTTAATTTAACAATGTTAATTTTTTTAATAGAAAATGTGTTAACTTGTCAAATTTAAGTTATACTGTATAGTTAAATACGAATAAAATATATTTTTATTTTAATATTTTTAAATTATGTTATATTTTATAATAAATTAAAATTTAAATATATTTTATTAATATTTAATTGTTTAATAATATTTTTTATTAATAAAATTAATCTGACTAAAAATATAATTTTTAAATTTAAAAAGTTAAAATAAAATTTATACTTTCGTCTTAAATATAAAGGAGGGTATAAATTAAAATTAAAATTTTACTATATACGGATTTATGAATTCAGGTCACGTAAGATGAATCATTTCTGAATTCAATGCCTGTCTCATAAATTTAGCGGATGGATGAAGGTATATGAATAAAGAATCCGCGTTTTTCTCTTACCAGTGGCTTCTACTACTACTACTACTAGTGGCGCTGTGACTGTGTATATAGACGGCGTGCGCCAGTCAGGACAAAGGAAAGGGAAAAAGTTACAAGCTTTATTCCTCTTTCTTTTTGCTTCCTCTCCGTTCAAGCAAGCAGGCGGTGTTGTCTTCTTCTTCACACAGAGTTATATTTTGTTCTTTTCCTTTCTATCCTTGCAAGTCTATTTCGGTTTATCATTCTCTAGGGTTTCTCTTTTCTGATTCCTCTATCAGATTGAAGATGATCGACTTTGCTCGTGTCCAGAAGGAGCTCGTCGAATGTGGCAAGGATGTTGAGCGCTCCGGTATCAAAGTTAACGTCAAAGGCGACAATCTTGCCCGCTTGATTGGAATCATTCCCGGCCCTCTTGGAACTCCTTATGAAGGGGGCATTTTCCAAATTGACATTACCATACCCGGTATGTTCATCATAGTTTGTGAATTTCGACACTTTATTGCCAATTGCATATGATTAGAGGATAGGGTTTTTGGTAGTGCTATCATGATTGCCCGATAGCATTTTAAGGTTAATAATTTGGAAGTTTTTAATAATTTGCTTGCCATATTCCTTGATCGCAGATGGCTACCCCTTCGAACCTCCCAAAATGCAGTTTGCGACGAAAGTCTGGTAGGATTTTTTTATGGACCTCTGTATTTTTTTGTGCTTAGATTGAAGTTTGATGTGGGATTTTGTAAAATCATTGATTTGGACATTGATATTTACCTTGGCTTTGGTGTTGGATAATGGATGTGGAAAAGGGAAAGAAGGTTTGGAATAGTTATGCGGAGAACTTTATGCACTTTGTTGTTTGACATGCTGTTAATTTCATGAAAATATATCTTCAAAGGGCAATGTTTTATAATTTAGTCGTGGTTAACTTAGCCGATAACAGGCGCCCCCTTCATCCTTTTCTGTTATTGATTATTGACATTACTTACCAAAAGCAGGCTGAGTAGAATCATATGCTGACCCTGTTTGAAAAGCTGAATATGATTCATCACATAAGTTTGGTACTTTCACAATACACTGCATGGTTGAAATAAATCTTGTGATAAAGTGATTGTGCTGAGAATAGATCATTCAGCGCGGTTAATTATGTATAGCAGCATTTAATGCCCTGCTGCGGGCAAAGCATCTGGTGATTCATATAATGCTTATATTATATACTGTGTTATGTCACCTGTTGAAGGCACCCTAACATCAGCAGTCAGAGTGGAGCTATTTGCCTGGACATCTTGAAGGATCAATGGAGCCCTGCACTGACCCTGAAAACAGCCCTGCTTTCTGTGCAAGCACTTCTCTCTGCTCCTCAACCTGATGATCCTCAAGATGCTGTTGTAGCAGAACAGGTCTGTATTCTTAATGACATGTTTATTATCTATTGTGTTAAGCTCTAGTTGTGATTGTGATGGGGACTTAGTAGTGTGGGATATCAAGTCTCATATTGAGTAAAATAGGATGCTCAATATGGTATTTAAGTAAATTGATTCTCTTGCCTCAATAGTTAGCTTTCAGGTAGGGTTCTTCATCCTACATAGGTATCTATCATATCAGAATTGGAACTGTTATGATAGCTTATTTTTCCTATGCTCTAATTTCATTCTGAATCAATTTATTTCCATGGGCGATACAGTATCTCAAAGACTACCAGACATTTGTTGGCACCTCTCGGTACTGGACTGAAGCTTTTGCCAAGCCATCATCCCTTGGGATTGAGGATAAGGTACACTGAGCTTTTGCATTTTGGGACCTCTACAAGAAAGCACTTTTACGCTTTACGAGACAACTCCCTTTATATATTTATCTCGTACAGTGCAAAATTACTTGAAAACATGCTAATCCAAACAATTGAAGATGAATTTACATTGTAGAGCTTGTAATAATTGATCTCATCAATGCATGAGATTCACTCTGCATCTTATGAAGTTCTTTTTTTTTTTTTTTGTTTATTATACAAATGAATTTCCCACTTTATACTGGTATAGGTAAAGAAGCTGGCAGAGATGGGATTCCCTGAAGCTCAGGCGAGGAGTGCTTTGGAGGCTGTTGGTGGCGATGAAAACTTGGCTCTTGAAAGGCTTTGCTCTTAGCTAGTGTATAAGATATTATTACCTAAAGCGTTTTTTTTGTTGTGGTAAAGTATATGGTGATATTTGGCCATAAGAGACGAACACGAGTACGATACAGATTCAAAGGTTTAATTGAATAGAGTTACTTAAATCTGGCAAAGCTTATCTTATAGTTCTAATCTATGGCTGTGATGGATTTTCTTCATGTCACTTCATTTAGAAAATGAAATAGATATGGGGAAATGTTTCTGTTTCACAGATTTTATAGTATGGGATCATTTATTCATTGGCAAACTAGCGATTGATGAATTAAGTGCAACTGTATACTCGTGTGTTATTTCAGGTGCAAGCCGCACGCTTGCTCCCATGAATTCTCCATTGGCGGCAGTGTTGCCAATTTTCAAACTAAACTTAAACTTCTATATGTATGTATATGCATGCATGCATGTATGTGTGTATATATATATATATATATTATTCTTTTTCGCAAGAATAAAAAATAAAAAGAGAAGAAGCCAACTATGCAATAATTGATTATGGAAGTGATTATTTGTTTTTATATAAGAAAATTTAGATAGATTTAATATCTATCTTTTATTAAAGTTAAGGTATAATTTTAAAATTTAAAAAATATTTATGAGTTTTATGATATTTTTTATTAAAATAATTTTTATGATAGTAGCTGGGTGTCTCAATAGACAATATATTATGGAACTTACCCTCAAAGTTGGTAAAAATTTAGTCTATCGTTACAGATACGAATCTTATGCTGACGTGAGGACTATATTTATGAGCAAGATGCAACGCTTCTCTGTAATTGTCTGTGGCCTGCTCCCCATGGGATCGAGTTTCTGTGGATGAGCACCCAAATCTAGATATCTAGATTTGGTTAATTTGGACGGTCTAAATTTATTTATTTTTATTTGTTTTAAAAATAAATTATTTTAATGGGTATAAAGTCTAAAATAAAGATATATTTTTCCTCATAATTTTTTTTATTAAAAAATTATCCGTTAAAAATTTTAAATTTATTACATTTTTGAAGTGGGCGGGAGCAATAATGGAACTGGGCAGGGGAGTGGCGTTGGTGTCTAGGAATCCATGATAAATTAAAGTTGCTTCTCCTGAAAGCATTCTCGGTCTCAGGAATGGCCATGAGCAAGATGGCAGATTTCATGGTGGTGGCAACATGCACCTTAGGCTTCATCTCTCTCTGCAAACTCGCCATGGAGTTCGTGTGGTGGGTGTGGGCCATGTTCTTGAGGCCACCCAAGAACCTCAAACACTACGGCTCGTGGGCCGTCGTCACCGGATGCACTGACGGAATAGGTAAGGCCCTCACAACTCGCCTCCAAAGGTCTCAATCTCATCCTGGTGGGTCGAAACCCCAGAAAGCTTCAAGACACATGGACGGAGATCAGAGAGAAACACCGTGATGTGGAAGCCAAGGTGGTGGAGATGGATTTGGAGAGCATCGACGGGGAGGAGATGGTGAAGAGGATGGCGGAGGCGACGGAGGGTCTAGATGTTGGAGTGGTGGTTAATAACGCAGCGACGGCGGGTTCCGGTGAGCCGAGGTTCTTCCACGAGGGGGAGTTGGAGACGATGGAGAAGATGATTAAAGTGAACATGGAGGGACTGACTTGGATGTCAAAGGCGGTGATCCCGGAGATGCTGAAGAAGAAGAAAGGAGCCATCGTTAACATTGGCTCCGGCCTCACCGTCGCTTTTCCTTCTTACCCTCTCAACTCCGTCTACGCCGCCACGAAAGAGTAAGATTCATTATCTCTTTCTTTATTCATTAAAAGATATGATCATAATAATGCGCCTCACAACACTACCTTCCATGTGAATAGATCCAATAGACACGTTATCTGATGTCGTGAAGCACAACAGACATATTCTTAAATAATCTTAGGGAAAATTCAAATAGGATCTAATCAAGGATCTCTCTCATATGTTTTTTTTTTCACATTTATATAAATTCAAACTAAATAGTAATATTGTCAAAACCCTTTTAGTACTTAAATTTTAATCCTATTATTAGCAAATCACAATAATTAAAGTTCATTTGTATATATATCGATGACCAAACGGGTTATAAATCATGCTTTTCGATCAAGCCAATATGGAAGAATGGCATAACTTTGCAAATTACAGATATATCCTCTCTTTATCCCCTTTTTTTTCTATTAAAATAACTTTATCCCGCTTTCTTTAATTAGAAATAAAAATACAGAACAGTTACACCTAATACTTCAATTTGAGTGGATGATAGGGGAGTGACAAAGGATTAGTGTTTAATACAAGCCATTAGGCAAGGACGTATTTTACTCTTTTTATACCCAAAATAAAATAAAGTAACAAAATTAATTTGTCAATCTTTCTAATTTTATATATTTTTAAACTAGGTCTTTAAAACTTTTTTCTTTTTAATAAATCATATAGTTTGATGAATTATAGACATTAGTTCTCATACTTGTAATCTATTAATTATGGTTGATATAGATGTTAACTCAAAATACCGAATAAAAGGAGATTTTTTAAAAAAGGAAATAAAATGACAGAATAAAGTTTATTTAGTATCAACATATTAAAAGAGGAGTATGTTTATAATTGTCTCATTGTACCTATATATAATACGTAATTGGATTGATTTTGATTTTGTCTAGATCTACGTTTTAAAATTAATCAAAGTGAACGTTAAATGGGAGTTATGTTGTTAACTATTGAAATAGTTTCTCCTACAAATTAATAAATTATAAATAGTCCTATAATCTATAGTACAAGAGTTAGTTAGATTTTTTTAGTAGATTAAAGAAGTTAAATAAATCAATTAATTATGATTAAATATAGTTGTCAAGACGAATTCATATTATATACTCATTAATCTATTTAAATTAGTCAATTAATTTTTATATTAAATTTAATTAATTAATTTTTTTAATTTATAAAAAAAGAATTAACTAGCTTTTATATTGGGGGTAGGAGCAGTGTTTAGATGAATATTGATAATTGATGAGGATTAAGTGAGGAGGGTTGAAAGTTTTGGCGATTATAGTTTTGATGAGGTTGTTGGCAGGTATGTGAGGATGTGATCAAGAAGCATGAGCGTGGAGTACGAGGAGAAGGGAATTGATATCCAGTGTCAGGTAATTTAGAACAAATTATCAGCTGAGTTGCTGTTGCTGTTGTTGTTGTTGATGTATGCATATGAATGAGAACAATAATGAATTAACAAATGATAAAATAGGAACCATTACATGTGGCAACGAAGATGATAAAGAGGGAGGCATCGTGGACGATTATAAGAGCAGGGGAGTATAGCAGAGCCGGCGTGAGATGGTTCGGATATGAGAAGGAGTGCGAGCCTCTCGCCCTGCATTCTCTGCAAGCCATATTCATTCGACTCTTCCCTCATTCACTCATCAATTCCCTCTTGCTTCGCTTCTTCACTTACTTGCGAAATCAATCTCTTCAATCCTCCCCACCTCATTAACTACTCGTCCTGAAATGCCTATTCTTATTTTTGCACCATCACTTACTCATCAATGGCCCTAATAATATATAAGACCACTGATACTTGTTTCGGCTACCTTGAGTTTAAGTTTGAGTGGCAGAGAAAGAAACATTTGGTGGTTGGGCAGAGCCCCCTCCTACCCAACTTATTCTCTCTCTCTCTTCTCTCCAGTCCTCACTTGTTTGGTCTTAAATCTCGCTATCAGGACAAGTATCTTATTAATAGATAGTGTAATAATTTTGGTGGTGCACAAGTCCTGCTTTTGTTTAGATCACAATATGAAGTCATTTACTGCCCATACGCCATTGTGGCAATTCAAACTATTCAACCCCAAAGAAACAGGTAATGCCATTGAAATCATCCTAATGCCACTGTCACATTCTTTTCTAAACATAGTTTTGCTCTATAATTCTAAAGTCGGCACCACTCCCAATAGGTGAAAACTTAAACATTAATTTATTATTTTGTGAGAAATTATTTTATTTTATTAAATTAATACTCGTTGGTTAATGATACCATATGCAAGATAAATCGATATATATATATAACTTTATAATTATATCTTTATAGTTTAATGGTATGAAAAGCGCCTAATAAATAAAAGACTTTGAGCTATTAGTATATATAAAAACAGAGAGTGATGGCTTCTTGGGTCAAAGACATCATTAAATATAATGTCACTCTCATTTATATCTTCCACGGACCGCGCCTCAAATGTGCATTTGACCTCTTTGTTCATGGCACAACTACAGCTGCAACTTTGACCTCAACATAAATTTCTCCCGCATCTCTGTGTTATCAATATGCCTACTTTCACAAGTTCACATATTTTGCCCCAATAAAAACAGAATTTCACATAAGAAGATAAACAAAACGAAATAGATCTAATGAAAGCAGTTCATGCGTTCGAGTTGACAAGGCTAGTTTCTATGTACATGTAGATTCCACGGCGCCTCTTCTGAAGTCTTCACACGTGTGATTCCCTATTGTTGCTTGGTTTTTTTAAAATATAAAAATAGTGAAAAGTTGGACTCCTTTTGGCATTTTCGCTTTTAATGGGGGTACTTTTGGGATGACACAAACCCGGGTTAATGGAGGTGGCCCACTGACAAGCCCAACATGCCAGGGCAATTGAACTTGGAGATCCATGACGATGCAACAGATAAATAGTTCACATTCATAAGAAATAGAGACATATACCAAAAAAAAAGAAAAGAAATAGAGACAAAAATATAAATTTAATTTTTATTATTATTATAAAAAAAATTTAATAAACAATCTCATAAATATTTTATAAATATTCTCTGTATCCTAAAACCTATACTATGACCTTAGTTGAAGACCGGTATCAAATCTATCTAATTTTTTTATATTAAAAAAAAGCAAAAACAATTGATGCCAAAATACAGATCAGTTTTAGTTTAATAGAAAGAACTAGTCCTTATAATATGGAGCACTAAGGTTTAGATTTTTATTAAAAATACATTTATATTTATTGTTAAATAATAATACTTTTAATAGAAAGATATATATGGTTAGTAAAAACTAATTGATCCCAATAAAAAAATGACATTGGAAGACTGAAAGAGATAAGCATCTAATTATTCGCAGGAAGTGAGTAAACTACCACTAAATTTATTAATTATTGACCAATTCAAAATACCCCATCAATACTTACAAATGATTAATATATTTTATTTAAAGTATTAATTTATTTTCACTCAATATTTCTAACTAACTATTGAAAAACTCTTGTAACTCATAACTTTTATTAAAGATAATTTTGATACTTTATAAAAAAATAAATAATTTATACTAATTTTATTAATTTACAAGTAAAATTATTATTAGATACTTATAATAAGTATAAAAGGGAGTATTTTATATTAATCAAATGAGAGATAGAGAGAATAAATTAAGAAAGATAGTTAGAATTTTTAAAAAATATATCATATTAATTAATTTAATCAATAAAATATATCTTATATTATAAAGGCATAAGTACTATAATTCTATTTTAAACATTAACTATCTTTATCTAGTGCCCTTTATCTAACACAGGTACTATTAGAAATGGTACCTGAAAATTTAGAACATGGCATGTATTGAAAAACAAAATAGAATAAGTAAACAAGGGGTAGAAAGTACAAGTCATTGATTCATAAATTATTTAATACCGTGATTTATTTGTCTGTGTGCAGACCTTAGAGTTAGGCAAACAGTGAACTTAATGAATTCTATATGACTTGTTCATAAAGGCATGGGAACTCTTACCTAAACTATGTAGCAGTTAGATAGACAGTGTGAGTAAACAGTGAAGTTATCAAGTAGGGTGTGAATGAAGGAGATGCCCCTGTTTATTTAAAAAACAAAAAACAATGCCGCTACCGTGATTCTTATTTAGAGTCTTCGGCGTATTGACTGGAGTGCCTTGCACAATAATGTCAGTGGAGAAATTTATGCTTTCCTTTAATAGCTCTTTGACATTTATGCAAATTCATATTATCAATTGATATAGGCTATTTTTTTCTATATTTTATTATTAGATATATGTAAATAATTAACTTGTTATTTTCAACTAATTATATTCTGCCACGCCCTTACTTAACTCTGCCTCAGTTCGTTCGATTTTCCCATATTATATTATATCATTGGCATTTGCTTTTCTATAGCTTCCAATATGCTCTCTTTCTTTCTTTCTTTTTTTTAAAAAAAGGCTAATATTCCAAGAGAGACACGTGGACAATTATACATTTACCCTTCTAAGTGGTGTTTGATGGAACAACACTGATTCATTATTAATGGCAAAAAATTAAACCCCCTGGTGTTGGCTAGCTACCTATATTGAAATTGAAGGAACCCCTTTTATTTCTTCTAACTTAATTGAAGGTCATGAAAGCTGGACCACTTTAATTAATTACACTCGCTTTGTCCTTGCCCCTCTCTTTTTCTCATTCTTTTATCAACAATTCAGCCATCAATTGATCAATCTCTGCGTTTGTTAAGGAAGAAATTATAAGAATATCAATAAATAGAGGAGAAAATCTACAAAAATATATATTAGCAATTTATCTCTATTTTCTTCTTTTATTATACTACTTAGTAATTTAATTCATGATATATATATTATTTATTATTTTTTTAAATTAATTTTTTTAACTTATAAAATAATATATAATCTTACATTATATATGAGTAATTTGAGAAAATCACATCATATTTATTATTTAATTTTTTTTAATCTATCTTACCAATGAATTAGAATTTTTATTTGATAATTCTTTTGCCTTTGAAATATTCTCTCGTCTGCGTGGAATAGCAGGAACCGGAGAAAATCCAAGCAAATTTGGAGTCATTGGATTTGTGATGAATTTTAATAAATTTGCAATACAATCTCTCTCTGTTTTTTTTTATTTTTTGACATTTTATGATCAATATGGACCAATTATTAATTGCCAAAGGGATCATTATTGCAAAGGGACGTTCCACCAAAAGAATGTTTTTGAGTGAGATGCCAATTACAATAACTAAAGTGATCATGATTTATGCCTAAACTCCTTTTCAAGATAACTAATGTCGTCCTGTTAATTAATTAAAAGTAATTAAGTAGGCCATGGGAAATTAGAATAATACTAATTAGAGAGTCGCACCCGGACTTTTTAACTCAAATGGTTGACATATGGATTCCACCAAGAGCCCTTTCGTAATGTGTTATTCAGATTAAAACTCAATTATTATTTTTTTATGCGTATTATGACATAATTATCTCCATTTCACGTTCAGCGAATGAAGGAAATTACAGCATTAATGCAAATTAAAAAAATTAAATATTTTCCCCATAACTCATTAGACCGAAGTGACATTGATTCTTCATAAATAATTAATATGTACTTTGATTTAATTAAAATTCTGATAATAAATGGTAGGAGTTGTTGATCTGAAGAAATTGTGAGATCTTTCGTCAAGAGTCAATAACTAGTTGTGAGTTTCTGTAAGCCAATGAGTGTGAACCCATAATTCATCACGATGGGCAAGGTAGGTGAAGCATATTAATTATTTTGATTTTTTAACCTGAAGACTTTAAGATTAATTTTCTTATTTACATATTTTGGGAATTTAAGTGTGACTTTCATCACTTGGATTATCTCTAGTACTCTGGACTGGATTAGTCTCATGTCTTTGTCCTAACGCCCCTTCATGTTTTGAATTCCTTCTTTTATTACATTCATGATATGCTTCCTTCGCTGACTATTATGTGTGTGTGTTTGCGTTTTATTAAAATTAAATTTTTTAAAAAATTAACCTTAATTTAAAAGTTTTAAAAAACAAATAACTATATTTATTTAAAAAAATTTAGAGAATAAACTATAGTTTTAAAATATAATTTTAAATAAATTGATAGAAACTAATTTATGCAAAAAAAAAACTTATAAATTATTATTTTATTTTTTTTAATATTTTCTTTTATTTTTTCTCTTTTATGTTTTACAACGCACTCTATTTTTTTTTTTTTTTTGTTATCTCTTACTTTCGTATCTTACATGAGAGGAGAAGTCAGGAATAATAACCAGATATAGAAGAGGGAAAAAAGTCTCTCATAGTCACATCTCTGTACCACCATTAGTATGCTTATTTCGTCGTTCTATGCGTGGTGGTCCTGTGATAGAAGAAATATAGGATACTCTATAAATTATATTATAATAATAAGTAGAGCTGTTACTCCACTCTAACTAGAGGAGAATATCAAAGTCACCCCGCTCGAGACCAACTTCACCACGAGCTCGGCATGTGAACTCATTGAAGGCGATGAGTGGGAGAAAGAAAGATGCACAAAAGAAGAGCAGGAAGTCAGCAACATTGCCATTGAGCTTTGTGAGAAAGAAGAACCTCCTCCACGGTGGGAGGAAGAGAGAGAACAAATAAATAAATATTATTTTTATAAAATTATACTATTCTTAATAATTTATTTAATAATTATTATTAAAATATTTATTTAAAATTATTTTTTTATAAAATCTTTCGTAAAAGAGTTTATCTAAAAATATTTTAAAATTACTTTTTTCCTAAAAATTGATTTAAACAGTCCTATATGTTGTTGATAATTATTATTAAGAGGAAAACTTTATAACATACTCCTATCAAAATATAAGAGTTAATATAATGATATATTTAATTTTTAGAAATAAGATCTAAATTTATTTTATTTTTTAAATTTATATTTTTTTCTTAAATTAATTCTATTAATTAAATATATTAAAAGGAATTTTCATCAATGTAGTGATTTTTTGTGTTAATAATTAGAAGACACACTTAAATAAATCAACACACATTTAGCAATTAACTTAACTAAGTTTTTAATCCTAATAAATTATTCTCTCAGATTATAAATATAAGAACTAAATAAAGAGTATACTTTGATCTTAATTAGTAAAATTCAATCCACTTTATATTATAAATTTATAATTTTTTATCCCTATATAATTATACATATTAAATTTTTTTTATTAAAAGTAATTCAGATGCATATGATTAAATATAATATTTTAAAAAATTAATACACAATCATTATAAATAACTAATTTAATCAATTTTATTAATCTAATTAAATTAATTAAATATATTTTATATTAAAAAATATGATTAATAGTTATTTAGTGTCTAGCTACCTATATTTATATCAGGATGAGTATATATATATATATATATATATATATATATTTGGCTCAAACCTCTCATAAGTAAATATTTGTATATACCTATCCCTCAATATTTGTAAAAACTAAAATTTTAGAGCTATCTTAAGTAAAATATATTATAAAACAATGTTAAACTCATATATATAATAAAAATTGAGAGAAATATATTATTAAGGGCATGTTAATGATGAAGAAAAAAAACCTGGAAAGAAATTTAAAGGCATTCATAATTCATTCAAAATAAGGGCATGATGAGATGAGTCCCCAGTAAGAAAGTCAATACTGAGAATTAAAAAGGGTACAACTTCTTTTGGACGAAAGGCATTTTCCTTTGCTTTTATTATGTTTTATCAATTATGATTTATGGCAGCTTCATCCTTCAAGCCTTTCCCGGTCTCAAAAGCTGGTGACCTCATCCACCCTGTGTCGTTTTGGACTTGGCGCTTCAGCCTGACATCCTCTCAGTGGTATTTCTGTTATTTCCCCTTAAACTCGTGACCTTTTTCCTCCTCCCTCTCTCCTCCTCCCTCTACACAGCCTTCTCCAACGCCCACTCTCACTTCTCATACCTTCTTCTACTACGGTTATTCCTCGCCTCATTTCCGGCCATTCTCTCTCTCTCTCTCTCTCTCGAAATCGCCGGTTACTTCTCCGGTTTTTCAGTAACCGTAACACCTTCATTTCTCGATTCTGATGTGTTTTCGTTACTCTGAGAGCGCCCACAGCTGACGAATGGGTTGCGTGCTCGGAACGCCGGCGGATGGAGGAGGCCGACGGTCGGATTCGGGGCCTCAGTTTCACCGTGGTCGTGCTAGTCAACGAAATTCTGTCACTGTCGGAGGTAATGCCGTTGTGGTTAGGAAGGAAGGGGCAGCGAGGGAGAAGGACAAGCAGGAGACTCGGCATACCGGCGATTTCCCCGGGACTGTTCCGGCTCTGGAGAGACGGAAACCTAGGCTTGATCCATACGCTAAAACCGAACATGGTTGGCCGTCGTGGTTGATGGATGTGGCCGGGGACGCTATCCGAGATTGGTCTCCACGTCGCGCCAACTCGTTCGAGAAGCTTGCTAAGGTGCTTACTGCTTTGAAGCTTAACTCCGTATTCGTTTTACACAAATTGGATTTATTGAATCAGTGCTGGTGTGTTTGTCTTGGTTGTTCAGATTGGGCAAGGGACTTATAGCAATGTATATAAAGCTAGGGACCTTCTTACTGGAAAGATAGTGGCACTAAAGAAAGTTAGGTTTGATAATATGGAGCCAGAGAGCGTGAAGTTCATGGCAAGAGAAATTATTCTGCTGAGGCGGCTTGATCACCCCAATGTCTTAAAACTTGAAGGTTTGGTCACTTCAAGAATGTCATGCAGTCTATACTTAGTATTCGAGTATATGGAACACGATCTCGCTGGGCTTGCAGCTCGCCAAGGTGTTAAGTTTACCGAGCCTCAGGTACGGCGATTTTTAAATTGGGGTGTATTCGCTGTTAATTTTATTTTGCAGCTGGCCAAGGCGTTAAGTTCAACTATATATATTAGCTACAGTTCAGAATTTATTCTCCAGGCTTTGTTGTGATTGAGATGTGTTTGAGGTTATGGTTTTGTTTTGTTACTAAATGCGTACACAAACAACTTCCATTTTCCCTTTCAATACTATTATATCTACCTTTGTTGATTTTGTTTCCTGATCTGCAAATGAACAACACTTAACAAAATATATTATTTTTGAAGGAGCGAGATGAATATAAAAAACAATGAAAATTTTCATGTTGTCTCAACTTCTCTTGCCCCCTGCAAGCCAACCATATTTTGAGGTTTTCAGTATCTTGCTCTATTAATAAAAAGTAAAATATATTAATTTTTATTGTAGTTGTTTGGCTTCATCTATTAAGACGTGAACAATCAAAACCAAAGAATATTCTTTACTTGGTAAATACATGATGCATCTCTTGTTCCAATGCATTGAGCACTTAATATTTTGCCCATGCTGAGAATACCTAATAGATTATTTGGTTGCTATGCAGGAATCAATTTGTTTTATCTATCCCTAATTCAAAAGGGAAACAAAGATTGTACATTATATGTGGAGGGTGACTATAATGTACCTGCAGTCTAAAGATTTGTAGCTCATTATTTGGTTCATGATGTCTTTATAGATTTAATAATTCATTCAGGACTTGTCTTAAAATTGTGATGCCTTTTAATCATTGATAAAACTAGAAGGAATAGTCATTCATTTAAAACTACGTGAGGAAGCGTGTTACTGCAAGGCTGATTTGTTTCTCAGTATATTTCTATGGCAGGTGAAATGCTATATGAATCAATTACTCTCCGGCCTTGAGCATTGCCACAGTCGAGGTGTTTTGCACCGTGATATAAAGGGTTCCAATCTGCTCATCGATAATGAAGGAATCCTTAAAATAGCCGATTTTGGACTAGCCACTTTCTATGATTCTGAGAAAAAGCAGCCCATGACAAGTAGAGTTGTCACCCTTTGGTACAGACCTCCTGAGCTTCTTCTTGGGGCTACACTCTATGGTGTTGGTGTTGACCTATGGAGTGCTGGCTGCATCTTGGCAGAGCTGCTTGCTGGGAAGCCAATCATGCCTGGCCGAACAGAGGTATCACTGTTTTTCTTGTTCTACTAGTAGCTCTTGTGTAAACGTTGAAGCTACTAATCAGAACACTTTTCATTTATTCTTAAATATATCAAATTCAAATCTTGTTGCAGAAATTTTAGTCATTCTGTTCCTTACTTATAATATTCATTGATGCCTTCAGTGCCAGCAGTGGTTTCATTGCAATTCTATCATCAAAGTTCTCTTAGTTGCCAACCAAAATATGTGGGACAAGCTGCTTTTGTTTGGCTATCACCTTGATTAGTTCACTTTTCATGTCACTAAACAGTCATCTTGATGGACTGGAAATAACCATCAACTG
The DNA here is from genome assembly GCA_037074615.1 of Leucaena leucocephala. Taxonomy (NCBI): domain Eukaryota; kingdom Viridiplantae; phylum Streptophyta; class Magnoliopsida; order Fabales; family Fabaceae; genus Leucaena; species Leucaena leucocephala. The sequence continues at coordinate 21,591,307 of CM073538.1, read as the reverse complement.
AAAGGCAGGAAACCTAGTTAAAAGGCAGAAAGAGAAGAATGGGAAGCAACGACAGAACCCTAGCTCAATCCTTAAAGTTACATTGTATAATGTTTTTAAGTATGCTTTGATGTTTGGAGATTGTACCCACTGGTGGCATGCGTTAGATAGTTGCCATTACGAATAAACTTTTAGTAATTTAGATTTACCGTGAAGTTTCCCTTGTCTGTTGTCATCTTGGAAATAATTTTATTTGCAAACAAATATTGGATTTTGTGCCTCAAACGTACATCCCAGGATGACATTTTACTGACTTTTGAATTTTCTTGGGCTAGGTTGAGCAACTGCACAAAATATTTAAATTATGTGGCTCTCCATCTGAGGAATATTGGAAGAAGTATAGATTGCCAAATGCCACACTCTTTAAGCCACAGCAGCCTTATAATCGTTGCCTCTCAGAAACCTTCAGAGATTTCCCGCCTTCTTCCTTACCTCTAATAGAAACTCTTCTTGCAATAGATCCAGATGATCGTGGCACTGCATCTACTGCTCTATCTAGTGAAGTAAGCGGTCAACTTGACATTAAAGTTATATTTGAGATGTAAACTATTCACATGTATTATCTCTCTGCAGTTCTTTGCAACCGAGCCCTATGCTTGTGAACCATCAAGTTTACCGAAGTATCCTCCCAGCAAAGAATTGGATGTAAAACTGAGAGATGAAGAAGCAAGAAGGTTCTTTCATTTCTACATTTGATAACTTCCGAACTGATTTTTATTTGGCGCTCAATGGGTAATGGATTTATATTTTTCTCAGGCAAAAAGCTCAAAGTGGGAAAGCTAATGTTGTTGATGGTGCTCGAAGAGTCAAAACACGTGATCGTGGTCGGGCCGTTCCAGCTCCAGATGCCAATGCAGAGTTGCAAACAAACATAGATGTACGCGAATTATTCTTGTCATTGTTATGCTTGTCTATTTCCTTTCAATTGACCTCGGATTACTTATTTACGTTGATTATACAATTTTGCCTTCCTGCTTCTTCAACTCCTAGTTCAAGCCATTTTATTCTTTTGTATGCTTGGGATACATGAACATTTTCTTGACTGAGATAAACTGTTTAATTGGATGGTTCTCCTCATTGAATCTCTATGCTCCATTAAGCTATATTTCGTGTTTCTCAATTTTCAGAAGTGGAGAGCTGTGACCCATGCAAATGCCAAAAGCAAGAGTGAGAAATTTCCACCTCCACATCAAGATGGAGCTGTTGGATATCCAGTAGATTCATCCCATAAAGGACCTGTTTCATTTGGTGCCACTGATGCTTCTTTTAGCTCAGCAATATTTAATTCGAAAGTATCAGGAACTGTTAGGAATCATGCTTCTACAACTACAAGAAGACCTCGAAGTTACAGAGGGAGGAAAACTAATAAAGCAGACACCCAGATGGCGTCATCATGGAGATTTATGCGAGCCTTTAAACCATCATCAATTGGCCCATCAATGAACATATTATTTAGGAGCAAATAATCAATTTCTGTAGCCTTTGGCATATCCTAGATGAGGATTGAGACTTTGATGCGTCTTGTTGGGCCAAGCGGCGGTTTTTTATTTTATTTTTACTTCTTGCTCTCAATTTTTGGTATTTACTTCTATCTCAAGTATTTGATGTATGATGTACCATGGAGATCACAAGATTTGTATATTAAGAGGATTGATTCCCACTGCTGTACATTTTCTGGGAGCTTTATCATCTCCATGACCTTGAAAGTGTTGCTCAAAATTAGGGAGAAAAAATAGAAAAGAATATTTGCAGGGTCATTTTATGCATATTATTAATCTGACTTTTTTGTTTGATGTGATTAAAAGAATAATCCCCTTCGGGTTTTCGTCTCCCGAAAAGTGTGCTTCCCAGGTTCCATGGTTTATTAATCTTAGTTTTATTCTAGAGTCCTACATGGCACACGCGCGGGGACTAAACAGCACATAAAGTTATGTCAAAGAACAATGGAAGCACGCAAACGAAGAGTTCAATGTAAAATACAGAATGACCTATGTCCTGCTCTCATTTTCATCAAAACGTTTCAAAAATTATAGGATAAATGTGTATTAAGTATCCCAAATTAATTAGAGGAGCAATTACTACTTTAAAATATTTAATGTTACACTTAGTAAACTGAACTAATTTTAAAAATATATTCAGTACCCTAAAATATTTAAAGGTACAGTTAATATTTTAAACTAATTTTGAAGGTGTGATTAACAACCTAAAATATTCAAATTAATATAATTCCAAAATTTCTCTTATAGAAATACAAATTTCTGTCTAATATATATCACGTAAACTTTTTATTTTGACACATTATTATTTTAAAAAAAAATCATGTGTCATATTGTTTAACCAAGAGTACTGACTAAACCCTAAAATTGACATTGTATATAATTTATATGTGAATATTGATAAATTTTATAGTTTATTTAGCATAATTTATTAAAACAATATTACACATGTAACTTTTTAAATAATAATGTGTTAAAATAAAAAAATTATGTGACATTTATCAAACAAAAATCAGTGTTTTTATTAGCAAAAGGGCAAAATTACATCAATTCAAATACTTTAAGGTGTTAATTACCCCTCCAAAATTACTTTAACGTAGAGCTGGACCCATTTTACCAAAAAATGGGCTAAATACGGGCTGGTTTCTAGGAAAATAGGTCCAGCTCTACTTTGAAATAATTTTGGTGATTGCCAGCCTATTTTGAGGCAGGCTGCACAACCCGCTCCCTCCCAGCTCACCAGTGCTGACGAACTAGCCTGTTTTTAAGCAGGCCAGCCCCCAACCTGTATTTTTTTAAAAAATTATTAATATTATTATTTATTTTACCTAAATATTATTTTAAATACTCTTATTATTGAATACTAGTAAAGATAATTACTTATTTGTTGATATGTGTTAATATATTATAATTGATTAATATTATGTTAATATTTATTTAAAATTATAGTTATAAAATTTGAGTTTTTTTATAAAAAATAGGAATTTTTAAGAGTATAATATTAACAATTTTTTTATTATACTAATATAATATTAAAAAAAATTATTAGTATTTTAAAAGTTTAAAAATATTTTTTTAAAAATATTAAAAATTAAAAAAAAAGGCGAGCCGGGGACTCGGGCTAGTCCATTTTTAAGTGGGACAGCCCGTTTTCCACCTCTAGTTTAAGGTACTGTTTACACCCTTAAATACTTTAAGTGCTAATTACAACTCTAAAATTAATTTGGGGTGCTGATTGTACTCTTAAATATTTTAGAATACTAATTGCTCATCTAAAATTAGTTTAAGGTACTAGATATATATTTATCCAAAATTATACTCTTACAACCTACCACTAACATTCAGTCCATTAATTATATTTTATAAAATAGAATACTCTTTTAATTCTAAATATAAGTAATTTTTAATTAATTTACATGTTTAAAACAGAATACTCTATTCCAAATTATAAGATATTTTTTATAATATTTTCTTCATATTTCAAAATATAAGTCATTTTTATGAAAAATAATATAACCTTTATGATTGTTTCTCAAAAATATCTTTCATAATTTCACTTTAACAAATAAAAAGTGCTATAGGTTAGTCGTTAATCAAGGATATTATTGTAATGTTACTCTTTTTTGAGAAAATCGATATATACTACTACATCTTTTAACTACTATTGCTCTTTGTAAACTAGTTAAAAACATCATAGAATTTAAAATATAGAGGGTAGTTAATTTCTATCCTCTCTTAAAATTTAAATATTAGTTTTTAATATTACCTTTATTAATTACTCCAAGCCCCACTATCAGATTAAGTTCTATCCTCTCTTACTACCCTTACATTACAGTTTCCAATACAGGAATTATATGGAAAAAACATTTAGTACTCCAACAAACCTATAAGTTGACTGATAAAAAGGGCCAAACACACCTAGAAGGTGCTCTATATATAGGACTAAAGGTAACATAAAGGTAACATAGATTTCGGGAGCGGAGAATTGTCTAACAAGGGATTCATATTCATACTTCTGGACATCTAAGACTGCACATGTACAAAAATACTACATATCTATCCCATTCATAAATTAGAAGTTGGCACCAGCCTTCCATAAAAAAATCCCTTCCTTGACAAAATTTAAGCATATCATGCTCACCATCAGCGTGAGCCGCCGACATGAAGTCCGTCCAGTGGGGCCAACACAAGCCACATGCATGTATGCAAGCTACTTGATTGTGATGTAGCGATTTGTCCCATGTCTGGCCCAGTAGTCCTTGAGATCCAATGGTACAGATAAATCTTGGCCTTCTGCTGCTACCCTACTGAGTAGTCTTGTAAAGACACTTCCACTCATCTTTCGGCCACCGATTCGAGAATGGCGCTTGTTTGGAAGCTGTGGCAATGGATACATTGACAAGGAGGTGGTACAACAGGATGACTGCCATCCTCCGTTTCCCCATTTGTAGCACTGCCGTGGTACTCCAGTGCATGTGCAGACTGGGGCCGGCATGGTTGTTTCATCAAATGTAACCAAATTCAAGCCAATGTCCTGTCTATCCCACTCAGATTTAATTTTAGTTCCCTCAGAAGAAGCCGACCTATTTAAATCCTCACCCATTTTCTTTCCTCTGCTCTTCAACGCCTTAGAAGAAATTGCCTTGTCTTCCCTTTTTCTCTTTGCCTGATGAGATTTAACGGCTTCAGAATTTATTACGGTCACCGGGAAGGCCTCGGTTATGGTGGTATCCTTTGTGCTGTATGCAGCTTCTGCCATTTCAACAAGATGGTTTGAGGAATGGTGCATTCGCTTCGATCCACGTTGAATTCCACTACCCAATTGGAAGTTGACAGCATTGTCCCGGATTTGAAGGGCAGCAAGGGCATTATCTCGTTCCATTATGGCACTATCCCTCTGAACAAGTGCTTCTTCCCTCTGCCGAAGGGCCTCATCTCGAGCAGCCAAGGCTTCATTCTTTTCAGATAAAGCTGCATTTCGTTCTAGAATAGCAGCCTCCCTTTCAGCTATGATGGACATAATTTTCTTATTCATAACTAAGGCATTTGGTTCCTTTGCTTGATGTTGAGGAGCTATATTCCACTGTGCATCCCAATACAGTATAATCAGATAAATAAAGTAGTGTGTGTGTGTGTGTGTTTTTTTTGGGGGGTTGGAGGGGCAAAATTTAGGCATTATTAAAAATTTACCGGGGAATGTGCTCCTCTGTAATAGTCCACCTTATGCCTACCATTTTCATGCTGGCAGCCATCATCCATCTTGATCCAGAAGATTAAGCAACAAATGGTGAAGTTGATGCCAAGAAGTCTCAATTTTCTCTAAATGAACAATTTATAGCTGAAAGAATAAATGCAGCAGTTAACTAACTACATAACTGGCAACACATACCAAATCTAAATCTATTTTATTGAATATTTGAAACTCAATGACGGTCCGATTCAGCTTGCATTGATACAGCATATTTCATTAAATCCATGGTAGAATTATTCACGAAAAGGTTACCTTCCCTCACTGAACATCCTCCAAATCCTTTTCAACCAGAAATAAGCATGCACACATCCTTGACCAAATAGAGTATATCAGAGGTAAGAATTCAACACAATATTGATAGTTTTCCTTTCCTTTTCCTTCTGATAAAAAACAAACTACCATAAGTTAAAAAACATCACTCATAATAATCAACTTCAGGACAGTGGAGAAGAAAACAAGCAGTTCCCTGCAAGACCAATCCACCACGATGAAAGTGACTTAACAACCATTCAGTCCTCATAATGCTAAGCACTACTGTGCATCAAAAGGGGAATCACACAACACCAGCATACCAATTTTCAAGCAAAGTCCAATCGTACAAGTTAGCCCTAGGGATGCTTTTATGAGTAAATTTCCCTTGACAATTAAAGGCTGCCATCATGGATCATGACTCCAGGTTTAACCAACAAATAGAGCAGACACAACGCTAGTATAGATATAAACTCAAGACAAGACAAGAGAACCTCCCATTAATGTTATTATATGAACAACTTCAGAAACCAGATGTTATCTAAAATAACCCTCCACAAATAAGAAAGATACTGCTAAAAGACCAGAGATATTAAAACATTTCACTACATTTTTCTGAGTGTTCTTAAATAGTTGGAAAAAATGTAATAACTTTTTTAGGTTTTGATTCTAATTATTTGTATTGACATACAAATATTAATACATTCACAGGCTAAGTGGAACATTTCACACATAACTATACAAGCTTTTGGTACAAAGTTGAAACATCATATTTTCCATGTTTGATCTTCAAACTATGTCTAAAAAGATATTTAGAAAATTTTGGATCCTGAACTCTCATCAGCACCATGCATAAGGGAAGCAAAGGCATAATTATATACTTCCCCTAGAGGAAAAAAATCAAAATATACAATGGAGTGTGAGGATTTTTTTTAATTGGTGACCATCGTATTAATAGATCTTGAACTCAAGATCATACAACGTTGATTGAAAGGTCCAATGGAAATCTTGAATTCAAATTCTAAAGCAAGCCTTCCTCTAGTCGACAGTACTTCTATAAATTCCACTCATGATCACATCATATAATGTGCCCTGTTGCAAAATTTCACTAAAACACTTACATGCTAGTTGAGTAGGAAAAATTAAGAAAAGAATAATAATGCTTATAAATTCGTGCCAAATTTTTAAGACATTAAAAACTGGAAACAATCACTAACCAAACGCTTCAGTATAGCGAAATTATAACTTCGCAGTGTGAACTTGGGATTGACTGTTCAAGTAAAGAATCAGAAAGAAACTAAACCAAGTAAATAAACATGATCGATCGGAACTTGCAGTAGAGCTACAGTTAGAAGCAGATTAGACCTAGGAAATTAGAAGCGCAGAGAACTTAAAGCTTAAGGTAAAAAAGAGAGGACTGCCTAAAACTCAGAGACAGAAGACTTACAGGTAACTGAGTAGCAAAGCGGCTCGAAGTCGAAACCGGAAGGGTTACCCTCCAATTTGATGAGAGAGAGAGAGAGAGAGAGAGAACGAGAGCTATGGGCGGATTCATTACATTCTATGCAAGTCAGGCACCAGATCCTAAACGACATCGTCGTTCAACTCTAACAGCGTTTCAATGGTCCGTCAACACTCAGCAGTTAGCAGCACACAACGCAGCCCTTTACCCTTTCCCGTTTCGGCGAATATGTTCTGGTTTTTTAATTTTATTTCTTTTTCTTTCTCTGGGCCAACGTTTTGGCAGTATGTTTCAACTAGAGAATATATACAAGTGTATATTATCGAAAAAGAAGTATTTACTTGAACTGCTTGTTTGGGGTGATTTATAAAAAGAAAATTATGGATGATAATAAAATGAGATTTTATATTATAATAATTAAATCGTATCTTTTTATGTAAAAACAAGAGAAAAATATTCTTAAAATAATTTTATTCTCAACTAAAATGATTTTTTATTTTTTATTTTTGATTTTTTCGGGACCTCCTCAATATGTAGTCTTTTCAACGACTCAAAAAGATTTATTTCTATTTTCATATTAAATTGTAATACTACCTCTAATAAAATTGGAAGGAATAATATTTTTTTTATAAATTTTTTAAAAAAGGGGTTAAATTTACCTATGATCTAAAGGTATAACGAAGTTTCTCTTCTTCATAGACAATACCAATATCGGACATGACGAGTTATCTATTATCCTAAGATATAAACCTAAATACCCAGGAATTAGGATATCACTCTAAGTGTTATGACTGTAACCACAATAAAGTGGTATTTTCTAAAGATTAAACACGCTATAAATAATCGTATATTTTACTCATTCTTCTGTTGAACCTAAAGATTTTTTTTGTTGCTCATCTAATTCATCATAGTTTTACCTCGATTATATCTAGATTTGACTTGGATTGCGCACCTGACGATGGTAAGTGAGTTTCCTAATAGAAATTTTCTATATATGTCAAGACTCGAACTCAAAACCTCATTTAAACGATATCAAAATATTTACCTCCTAGATCAACTCTTATTGGTAGTTTAAACTAACGATAATGGGTTGAAGTAATACATTAATAACAGTCTCTTTTTGCTTTTCCTTTGTTTTTTTTTTTATTTGGGCCAAGTAACAATCTCAGAGTCAGAATTAACACAATTGGGCAGTCCACGATGCATGCGTCTCCGACAGATCATAAAGAACAATTGCCCATGTAATATTGGGCTATAATCTCTAAATCAATTCTTTTGCCGGTATATTAGTATTATGTAAAAAAAAAAGAGAGATTTTATCTTATTATTATATTATAGATAACCTAGCTCCTTTTTAAAAAATTTTGTAACCAAAAAGCAAATTGACCTTCTGAAATTTACCTTTTTTTTGTACAAAAAAAATCACCTTTTAAAACCAAGAAGCTAATGGTTGATATGGTAAACGGTTTCATTTCTATAAAAAGAATAATATAAGTTCAAATTTTAGAAAACACACTTATTAAAAGATATAAAAATCATTTATGCTATAAGCATCGAAAGAGTAGAGTATTCTTAACTAAATAAAAAAAATATCACTTGTTTGAAAGTGTTTTTGATGACCAACTAAAGTTATGTTTAATAAAAGAGTCTAATTTTTTAGGATGTGATAAACTTAAGTGACAATCCTGTGAGAAGTACCCATATTTAAGCTCAATAATACTTTAAATAGAAATCCCTCTAATAATAAGAGGATACATATACAATAGTATCAGTGTATGTCGGTTCTTCTATTAGGTCTTCAACTAAAGCTATAGAGAACGCAATTAGAGTTAGACAAACCTCAAGAACCAATATTACTGATTTAGAGCCACACAAAAAACATTATAATGGAGCAAAATCATTTAGAGCCATCTCCGTGTCTTCCAATTGTGCCCCCTTTTGTTTGAAATTCAGTCTCAGTCATCTAAAATACTTGCGTTTGTAAGAGAATAAACCTTCAAAGTTGTATTTTATGATGTTTACCATTTAGAAGGAAAGGAAACTTTATCCTATCCTTATATCGTAAGTGAGCCCAACTCTTTTCTAAAAATTCTTATACTAAAAAAAATAAAAAAATAAAACCACCCATTTAGAAAAGATATTTATTCTGTTGCCCAACATAACTATTCCTTTTTACTTTCCCATATGTACCTGACATATATTCCATGGAAAAATAACAAATTTTGTTGGCCCTGCCGTTTAAAAATGAATTATTTATAAAAATTACGTACCTGTTTTTTTTTTTGTTGCTACAACAGGATCAGGAAAAAAATTAAGAGCGTGTTTCTCATGAGAGAACTATTTGGGCCTGAAGTCAACGGTGATCCCGTGAAATCCCCCAAACAACAAATAAGGAGAAGCTCACCCAATGTACTGTTAAAAGAATAAAATATATAACTATTTAGAATATATTTAATCTTTAAAAAATACTATTTTATTATAATTCTAATCATGGCGCTTGGGAATACATCCTAACTCCTGCGTGTTTAGGTTTACGTGTGAGGATAATTAACAGCTTGTCTTACCTGATATTGATATCGCTTAAGAGGAATGGATATTTCACTCTGCCCTTGAATCGTAAGTAACTCCAACTCCTTTCAAAATATTTTTGTACAAAAAGAAATAAAAGAAAAAAGAAAAAATGAGAGGGCTCCATGAGAACAATTATTTGCTTTCCATATAATTTCAGCTGTCAATGCAACCTGGAAAGCTTGTGAACATCCGTAAAGAGAATTCAGCATGCTTTTGCAGTTCATAGATTTCGGATTTTCTCGCTTTGTTTTTGTGGTGATGATCCAACGCCATATATGAGAAAAGGTTACTGCAAAACCTTTGACATGTCTTCCTAATGCGAATGCATAGGCAACTTTGTCAAACATACAACAGTTTGCCCATATGAACAGTAGAATAATTCAATGTTCATTTCAGAAATAACCATATATTAAGAAACGATCCACTAACTTCACAGACCATACTCTTTCACATTCTATAAAGATCATTACAAATAAAGAGAACAAGTTGTGCTCAATCCATTCCGATAAGAAAGATAATTTCCTGGGAAACCTGTTTATTTATGGACTAAACTCTAGAGCACCAGCACAAAAGTCTATATATCTAGCCAAGTATTAATGCATTTAAGGTAAGAGGGGTCAGATCCTTACTTGTTAAGGCAACAGCAAACAGGAGTATAATTTTGGGAAACCCAGGACCATATGCACATGCTCAAAAGCAACTGCACATGTTGCTGACAGCTCACTTACGTGGACCTCCACCAAAAGGCACACAGGAAATTTCCTCACTATAGTGCTATCAGAATAATCTATCAAATAAATAATCTAACAAACACCAGTCAGAGCCAAGACATAGTCACATTTAATCAAGAAATTGATCTCGGAATTGTAAGTCCATTCTAAAAGAGGAAATCAAATCTTGCTACGCAAGTCATCGTGTCAAGGCTTTTACAGGTATGCATATGCATGTGCTGCAGAGAGGAGCAATGCCTAGGATTCAGATTGTAAAATCCAGAAACAAAGCTGTCACTTAACAGCCAGGAAAACTGATAACACTGGGAAGCACAAGTAACCAGAATTGCAAGCAATTTGACCAAGTCGCTCTCCCTCTAAATTAATGTGTTAACACAAAGTGGTTACTGGCAACAGATTACCATAGACTGAAAAGAATGGTTGGCAATCAATTATCCCTCTCCTGAAATCAGTGCATCTCAGTTACCCAAAAACAACTTCACTACTTGGACGCTACGTTGCAGAATCAATAAAATTGAAGTGTAACATGAACAGGTAAAATAGACAGCAATATTTATCACTTATGAGTGAGTTTAAGATGAACTAGAGTTCGGTTAGTTCACATTGTACATCATATCTTCAAACAGAGACCTCGGAGAAATCAATCTAACAAAGCGAAACAAAACAAAACTTACCTCTACAGGACAAATAAACTTGAATTATTATAAACACAAAGAAAAGGGAAAAAAGAACTGAATACAACTATCATACATACATATATCAATGAATCTATTATTTTTCCTATACGATCGTTAGGAATTTGAAGAATCTGTTCACCTTTAGGGTCTTGCAAAAACTCCCCATATCTTACCACTACCAAGGCTATCCAACAGTTTCTTGGCACCCTCAACATCCATCTCAACAAGTTTCTGCGTATATACACAAGCACCGGCCGACACCATATGTTTCCTACATTTCTTTGAACGCACAAGCGAGGTCAGCACTGAAACAGGATATTTTTTATCCAAATTCTGTATTGAAGGATCCAACAGCTGAACAGCACTAACTATACCCCTCTCGTCCTTCCGGAAAATTTTTCTATTGGCCGCATACAACATGAGCACCGACAACGCTTTCGCGGCTGCTTCTTTCTCTTCTATAGCTTTGCCATCCAGCATCTTGATCAATGGGGTCATACATCCACATTCACCAATCTCCTTCCTCGATTTTGTGTTGTACAACCCCAAAGCATAAACAGCTCGAGCGGCCGCAGTTCTCACCCCTAGAATTCCACAATTCAACACACCCACAAGGCGGAGTATAAACCCATCAGAAACAAGGACGTCAGCAATCGGTGAACTAGAAGCCAGATGACTCAACAACTCAGCTGCGACTTCCAGACTCCGAGCTGTCGGAGCTGAGTCCCAAAAATTCTTCAGGCACTCGATCCCTCCTTCCTTCACAAATAAAATTTTTAAACTTTCGTCCTCAGAAACTAAATTGGACAAACACCCAAGTGCATTTTCTTGCGCCAACGCAGTTCCCGATGAGGCGAGCCCCAATAGAACATCAATGGTGTTTTCCTCGATAAAAGTCTCTCTAATTTCAGGGAAGACAGAGAGATTTCTTAAAACCCCTGCTGCCGAAGCTTGGGAACCAGGAGTGCCGGATTGACAAATCTCTAATAGTGACGAGATTCCACCTCTAGACCCAATTGCTCTAGCATTCTCTTTGGAGAAACTTAGAGCCTGGAGAGCTATGCATGATTTCTGTTTGGCAAATCCACTCCCCGAATCCAGAACTCGGACCAATTGATTCAAAAGCAACAAACCCTCAGCGATCAAAACATGCTTGCTACTATCTACCATGGAGACTCTGGAGATGGCAGCAACAGTCTTCTCCTTCATCTCGGGAGAGGCAGAATCCAGTAAACGGACAAGCACTGGAACCACACCCTGCGCCACAGCTATCATCACATTCTTATCATCCTCTTCGAGTAAACCCAACAAGGAGTCCATCGCTGACTTCCTGGACTCTGCAGAACCGATTTGCAGCCGAGTAATCAAGTTCCTGGATTCAGAACGTATGGCCTCTCTATTAGACACGCTAGAAACGGCCGCGTCTTGCAAAACCCCACTCCTGAACAGAATCTCGCAGTCTTTAACATGGCGATCCAGCTTAGCGAGGACTGAATCAATGTCGCTCTGAGTCTTAAGCTTCCCCTGGGATAAGTTGGGGGACTGACATTCTTTGGCAAGCGAAACGGCATCGTTTAGGGAGTGCGAAATGGACTGGAGTAGCTCGAGCGATAGAGCATTGGACGAGTAATGGGGAAACTCAGAGGAGAAATCGGTGAGCTGAGTCTGAAGATCGAAGAGTTTGGCTCTAATTAGAGACCATTTACCTTTAAAGTTAACAACAGTGGGAATCTCATCCAGAAGAGAAGAAAGAAGCCGAATGGAGACGTTGACAATATCGTTCTCCGACTCTTTCATGGCGGGTCTCGCAGCTTAGCGAAATTGCTATTGCAGAATAGAAAGGGAAAAAAAGAAGCGTAAAAGAGTAGCGTACTAGGGTTTAGTCTTTCAGAGCGTCCGTAGTTCAGAGCTCAGCCGACCAGAGAGATGGAGAGAGAGAGGAAGGGGCTGGGTGTAGTGTGGGCTGATTTTGGGTACAGAGACAGAGAGCAGCGGACGGAGAACTTCCAGGGTGGGAGGGATACGCGCCTATTTGGGGCGTGGTCTCGACTTCTCTGTCACTCAGTTCTTGATTCCCGCCACGCATATTTATGGTTAGCGCAAGCTGGCAATTTACTGCAATAAGGTAAAGGGTGTAGTAGTCCTATTCAGTTTATTTTTATATTGGCAAAAAGCATTTTTGGCCAATTTATATTGTCAAAAGTTGGTTGCACACAGAATAAAAAATATAATTAACATGTTAGACTTTCTAATAACTTTTCATATATTTTTAATAATTAGTATTATTTTAAAATAATAAATTTACATTTATTCAAAGCTAAATAGTAATTATTAAAATTAGAGCATATATATAACTTGAATTATATTTAATAGAAGATGTTAAACTCTTATAATATAGGTCAACTTCTATTAAAAAAATATTTTTATATTTAATAGAGTGGGGAATGAATAAAGATTAAGTTGTTCAGATCCTTATGAATTACAAGGATGAGATAAAGAAAGAAAAAATTAAATATTTTTATTAATTAAAATAAAAGGAAATTAGCAACAAAGTGGTGGCAAATCCTGGTATAACCTAACGTCTTGAATGGCGTGTTGAGAAGAAAAAACCGAGGAACAAGTAAGATTAAGATTTATAATAATCTTATTCTCACCTAACATAAGAAACTTCAGTAATCTGATCTAATCACTTTCTGAGTAATATTTATTTAAAAAAAAAGGGGTCACTTATTCACTATATTCGTTCACAAACAATAAGAATAATTTCTCAGAATAGGAATTAACTTACTGAATTTGATTTGAGTGTGTCTAAGTTTATAAGGGAAAATTCTGGTGGCCATATTCTCTAATTTGTTTACAGACAATTAAAGATTGATTAAAACTTTAAAAAAGGCTTTGAGATACTGAATTGGTCCATTGACGCCGACACAATTGCTCAACTGCCACGAAACTCGTGTCTTTTTTACTTTGTTTAGTTGAGGATATTTCCTTTCAACAAAAGTACAACCAATTGATTTTTTCTTTTAATAAAAATTAAGAGATTTCGAGATATCAAAAGCAGATAAAAACAACAATTTGAGTTAGTAGCCAAGTTCTATGCTAAAAAAAATCAAGTTGATTTTCAATCTATGTTCAATAAAAAATAATTGTATAAGAATTAATAGGTTCAAAAAAAAAAAGAATTAATAGAAACGTCTGTTTTGTTCTAACCATAAAAAATTAATTCATTTCATCATCTAAATTTTCCAGTTTTCCTAAAATTATTCCCACTCATATAAAGGGTTTCAATTATCGGGGGTAATTTAAACACAAACATTAAAAATAATATTTTAAAAAGACTAATATATTTTTACAAATAGTATATTTAACTATTTTTTATAAATAAATTATATAGCTTCTACTAGGTTCAGTACCTCTATATACCATTTAAGAGAATATCATTTTTAATCAGATTTAATCTATACATAAATATTAAAAATTGAGCTTCAATTGCTTATTTAAAAAGAAAATTTGATCTAAATTCTAAATTATTTGTATAATAGTTCTGGTTAACACTACAAACAAAATGTAAAATAATACTTCTTCTAATTCTAAATATAAATACTAGATAATTTTTTAGATAAATTAAAAAATTAAAATAAATTAATTAGTTATAATAAAATTTAAAATAAATTTATATTATATATTTATTAATTAAATTAAATTAGTTAATTAATTTTTATATTATTTATAATTTTTTTATTTATTTATTTTAATTCATTAAAAATAAATTAAACAGGCCGACAGGGTGGCGGGGAAAAACACAGGGGCCGTGAAACACACGGCGAATAAATGAGAGTAGGTGGAAAAGATGGGAATCGGGAATTGGGCCAAAAGTTCGTCAGAGGCCCAACTTGCAATTTTAATAATCAGAAACTTTAGGAGCTCTGTGACAGGTATGACAGCGAGACTTCCCATGTCTCCCAACTCTAGTTTTGTCTTTTAGTCACTCCACAGGATCCCACGCGCTGCTCCTTCCTCACGCGAACTCTTCCCATTATTAATTAATTAATTAATTAATTAAATTATCAAAGTCAGATTTTATTTTACGGTGCTTGACTCATTCAAGCGGTACCCAGTACCTAAACCTGAAAGCAGCCTTAAACCCTATTGGGTCTATTCTATGCAGGTTCGTTTCTCTTCTGTTAAATGTCGTACACGTGTCACTTTTTCAGAGATCTTCTGGGCATAGCCCTCGTGTTTTTCAATAGCATTTAAAATTTATTAATCATGGAGTGTCAATAATAAACTAAATTAAATAGCCACGTCATGCTGGGTGCTTAGTCAAAATGGAATAAAAATTTAGGGTCAAAGCTCTCATGATGTAATGGGAAATTCATGATTAAAAGAATATTAATTTCCTTAACATATAACATTGAGAAAGATTGAGCCTTTAAGTTTATTTTACAGTAGATTCATCCTGCATGAATCATGAGAAATATAAGAAGTTTGCTCACGTTTCATGGCTTAGTTTATTTTGTAGGAACTATCTGAGTTTCTCTTTAATCTTTATTCTCATATTTTTTTATCTCTATTTAAAAATTCTAAATATCAAATCAATTAATAGATTAATAAAATTATATTTTAATTAAAATATCAATTGTATTTCTCACGAGTCATACTAGTATCACGCTAGGATTGAAAGATGTAATCGTCATGATTAAAATTTTACTTTCAAGTGAAAAATATTAAAATTGGATTTGAATATTATTGTTGATCAATTACATCCGATATCTATTGAACAGTAGACACTTTTTCCTAATCACAACTAGTCAACTAGTTAACACTCAATACTGTTATGGTGACAATGTTACCCGCTATATTTAGACGAAGCCTTCAGCTCATACCCAATGTAATATATCTGTGTGTGAATGTGTTCAAATTAATTGAAGAGCTGGACTGTTTTATAATCAGGGAAATTGTGGGAAAGTTAGGAAAACTTTTTTCCCGGATTGAATTCGGGAGTAATGTTTCGTGACAACAAAATTGAATCTTTATTTGGCCTTGAATGGTTGAGTTTTTCCAATAGGCGCATAGACGCTTACATTTCTTAACTAACAAATTAAGCCGCCTATTTAAGTTTAATTATAAAAGGATGTGATATATAATTATTTAAAATATATTTAATTTTTATAAAATATTACTTTATTATAATTTTAGTTATGATATTTGGAGATGCATCTCCTAGATGCCTATATTTATACCTAAAGGTAATAAATAGTTTGTCTTATCTGATATTAGTATTGCCTATAAGGAAAAGAGATTTGACCCTACCCTTACATCGAGAGTGAGCCCAATCCATTTTCAAAATTTTTTGTACAAAAAAGAAATAAATTAAGCCACAGATAGTAAGAAACAAGTTTATATTCCACAAGAATACGAGTTCGATTTTCGCTACTGTCATTAGGGCTCATTTAATAAGGGATCTTGTAAATCCTCTGTAAGCACTCTCTAAACAATAAAAATGTGACCTAACTTTAGTAGAAGACTAATATTGTTAAATTCACCTAAACTTTATTGTACAAAAATATAAATTAAAATAGAATTTCATACCAATTGTCTATATTTTCCGTTAGTAAAAGGGTGAGATATACAATCATTTGAAGTATATTTGATCTTTGAGAAGTATTACTTTGTTATGGTTTCAGTTGCAATGTATTGGGAGACAGTCTAACTTCTTGGTATCTAGATTTATGTCTGGGAATAATTGATAACCCATTCTGCCCAATATTAGTATCACCTTAAAGAAAGGGACATTTCGTCTTATTCTTTAATCATGAGTGAGCTCAATCTCCTTTTAAAATTTTTTGTTTCATGTACTATATAAATTTTGGAGAGAAATAATATCTTAATGCACTATTGATGCGTCACATGCTTAATTAAGGTTTTTAAATAGCAACTCTTAAAAGATAGTTCAATTTTTTTTGTAATTATAGGGACCAACAATGTATAATTTTCATCATTTGATTAGATTACATTTGTGGATAATTTTGCTGCCTCGTGCGTGTGGAACTTCATAGTGAACATGCATAGTTGCTGGTTCGAGAAATTGATTTGGAAATATTGAGGAATTATATTGGTCAAGTGAGTGAAAAAACAGAAAACATATATTGGCAGAATACAACTAACAAGTCAAAACTACTTTTATATTTTTTAATATGCTCTTAATTTATTTTCATAATAATGTTCTTGAACTCTTAAAAATTAAATTAGTATAAACCGAAGTATAATAATTGATGACACGGAATTGACGCAATAATGGAATTGATGAGCCATAGAGTAAATGGCACCCATGCTACGGACGAATAAATATATTAATTAATTTCAGAAGACCAGAAGGGAATCTACTGGCTGTGCATATGTAAATGAGCCATGAAGAGTACTCTGAACAATATAATATCTTTTATTTCTCTTATTCAATACTCATCCCATTTTTAATTTAATTTTAATTTTAAATATAATTTTTTTTATTTTTAAATTATCCATATTAATATTATCTTAACAATATTTAAGTAAAAGATAGAAAGAAAGAATTAAAAAAAGATAATTAGACTATTTTAAAAATAATAAACTATAATAACTAATTTAACAAACATCATTAATCTAATAAAAATAATTAATTATATCATATATTAAAGATCAGAGGAGTAATATGTTATTCAAATTATCATGATTGATTATACACATTAAAATGTAAATCATTAAATCTAGAGATAGGTTAGGTAAATCAATATACAATTTTTTATAGTAATTTTTTTTAATTTGTATAAATTAATTATGAGACTCCTATAATAATATTTCGGAAGAGCAAAGCATACAATCGCATTAAAGACAATGAATTGAAGTCTCCAATTCATTATCTCTTGAAGAATATATATAGACAAACACACAAAAGTGAGTTTGAACTTTGAAGATCAAGGCATTAAGCTAATTGAACACTATCATTATTTTCTAGTAATAAACACAAAATTAAATAGAGGATCTAATCCTAAAAACTATAAACATAAACTATAAACATACTGAAGAGCTTCATAACATTTCCCAGAAAAATAAAGAAGAAAATCACTAAGTAGTGTTATGTTGTTGCCAAGCTACCTTCTTATCTATTCTCCTTCACTCTTGTTTGTTCTTTTAAATTTGTGTTTATTGATATTTTTAGTTTCTAGTCATTTGATTACTCAACAAGCCAATTGTTTTTTATTGCACAAAATACGCGCCAATTACTTAATATTGCATGATTTACCGTTCTGATCTGAGATGGAAGGTTTAAATGTTTTGCACATATATATGACTTATATATGTATATAATTATGAATTTTGGGGAGGGAATTATTCAAAGAGATGCTAAAACTCACTTCGCCACATTATATATATGTAATTAATTTATTTATTATTATAGAGAAATTTGATTCTTATTAACCATATATATCCTCTTGACAAAGTGATCATATATAACTTGAGAATACGTGTGGGGGATGGACAAGCTAGCTAGAGAGGCATATCCAATATTCTTACTAGCTACGTATCCTTGATATATATCTTCATACAGAAAAATTGATATAGATATATGTACATGATATAGATTAAAAAGATGTATAAAGCTGAAAAGCACGTGAAATTCTCTAGGGAGTGAGGAAATATACTAAAAAACTTGAGGAAGAAGATTGGAATAATAATGCATGTAGTGCGTAATTATAGGGTTCTTATTGCTTTTCATCCTCCTCCTGAAGAAATGTGTGGTACGTGACCACAACTCCTCAAGTCAACCCTATAAAACGAGCTTTAAAGCACAATTGCAAATCCATTTGAGTTTTATTCAAGGAATATTATATTTATATATTGCCACATGATGACCCACAAAATGTTGCTAACCCAAACCAATTAAACATGATTTTTTCACAATAGAGCTGTATTGACACATATATTAATCTAAAAAACGAGTCGTTTATGCTTTGTGACAAATAACGTGGCATAATTACTGCCTAATGAAATCCATAATCATCTGACTGCAAACACTTAGCTTCAGGATTAGGTACAAGGCATGCCATGAATATAAGGAGCTTTTGTGACAAAACTATAATTACCAAAGATCAATAATTTAGTTCATGTACTATCTTCAGTCCTTAACGTAAGAATTATATAACTAATTTAGATATATTAAATAAATTAATTATGCTTGTTATTTGTAATAAATATAATTTAATTTTTCTAAAATGACATCTTTTATTATAAATACATTTAGATATAATCCCCTTAATATGTGTAATCAATAGAGATGCTTTAGAAAAAAAATATAAATTTAAAAGATAAAGTGAATCGAAATCTTATATTTAGGATACATCAAATTCTTATCTAGTTCTTATATTAATGATTAGATGTAGTAGTTTTGACTTGATTGGTTAATCTCTAGAATTTAATTTGTTATACTCAGTCCCTCAAATTTTAACTATTTAATAAATTAGTCCTTAATAACATTTTTAGAAAATATTTAGTTCTTTAAGGATTGGGTTGTAATTGAGTCTTAAATTTGTATGAACCAATGGATGGATGAAATTGTTAAAGCTGAGGGATTTCGAGGTGTTGCACCAAATTAAACTTGAGGAGGTGAGTTGTATAACATAATCAAAATTATAAGAATCAAATAATTAATATGACACAAAGCGAGGGCTTGAAATTCAATTAGAAAAGGGAAAAGAAAAGGAGGGGATGAATGTCAAAACGAACCGATTCAGTGCTAGTTGGGGGCTGATATGAAAAATAAAGCTTAGTGTGGTGGTGCAGTTGACTCTGCAAAATTCAGCGGTAGGGGATAACCAAAAGAAGAGCAGCAGGACCAAAAACATCAACATAATGATCCAAGTTTCTGGTCCCTTGAAGTTCATGGAACATATGCTTCAATTCAATCTCTATCTCCTTCTGGAGCTGCTCGGAAGAGTAAAGAAGATAAGGAATATCATAATCAATATTTTAAATGACTGATCAGAAGATGGCTATAAATAAGGGGGTAGGGTTTGGGTGGTTGTATGGCAATTCGATATTCAGAGAGAGAGAGAGAGAGGGAGGGAGGGAGGGGGTGTTGTATGTAGATGAAGAGTCATGTCTGGATAGCCAAGGATGGCTTGCCTTTTAGATGATATAATCTCAATTCATTTTAGGGTTTTGTCTTCGTCTGAAGATGAAGCCATAGGGATTGGATTTATCATATATTCGCAAGCTTCCTTGGCTACTTTGACTGTCTCTTGTCTTACATGCTACACCGTTCTCTCTTACTTCATTATTATATTATTATTTAGACAAAGGCATGTATGTTCCACACTTGATGATCAGGGACACAACTTTGCAAACCCATGCTCATTCTTCATTATTATGGTATGTTTCATATATTATTTACCAATTCTAGTGGCTGCCTTATATTTATATATATATATATATATATATATATATATATATCACTAGCAGACCTATCTTGAAAACTATTTTATCTTGGCAAAATCACCGTGAGATTCTAATTAAGGAATGTAATAACTAATAATAGTATGCCGGGATGACAATAAGTTAATGGCTGCTAATTGCTGCTTGTTAAACTTTTTGTTAATTACATTACTTATTTAGGACTCTGATAATTTTTCTTTTGTCTTTCATATATTTATCTTTTCCAGCTTCTTCACTTCTCTATTTTTCTTAAAAAAGAAATTCAATATGTGGTCTCCATGATAATATTGTCTTATCTGCTAATTCCCTTTTCAAACTAATTGTCGCTGGGACTTCTGGTTGGCTTTTTAAAATATGTAAAAACCGTCCTTTCCAAGAAGAGATGACATTAACGTGTTTTTTTGCCGTAAAAAGCAAGTTCCTGTAACGCATGAGAGTTTTTATTTTTTGAAGTTCTAGAAGCGGTGATCTGGTGATGAAAATAATCAAGTCATCGCACAGAATTGTAAAAGCTTAAATGATTGATTGAGCGATTGTGTTATAACCAATATGTGATCAAGAACAAAAAAAATTGAACAATTTGCTGTGTTAAATGAGCGTAATGAATGGATTAGTTCGTTATTGAGCATTTTACAGCTTTCTAGAATGAGAAAAGGATTTCTTTTTTGTTGATAAAATTGTCAAATATGTTCTATAAAAAAAGGTTAATAATATATACATAAATCCAATCACACAAGACACCATGATACTGTATACAGACATGCAAGCAAATTAATATAACAGGATATGAACACACTAATTTCAATTAAGACTACTAACTAACCAACCTTACACATTGATTAATGTTATTAGGATTTTCTAACGAAAGCGTCATGCATGGAAAAATTAGAGAAAAAAATAAATCATTAAAAGAAAAGAAAGAAAACCTCATGTAAATGTAAGGATGTATATAGATGCATAGATTCTGAAATTAATGAAGGAATTTGACATTTTATTATCTTATTGAGCCGGCCACTGATGATGCACATATACAGTAAAACATTCGTATTTCTATCATCCTAAATATAACAGCTAGTTAATTTTTTTAAAAAAATTAAATAAATTAAATAAATTAGTTAATTATAACAAAATTTAATTCTTCAAAATAAATTCATATTATATAGTTCTTAATCTATTTAAATTAGTCAAATAGCTCTTATATTAATTATAATTAACTAATTTATTTAGCTTCCTTAATATATTAAAAAAATCAATTAGTTCTTATATTTAGGACTAGAGGAGTATCATATAAGCTCAATTGACTAAATTATGATATGATTAGATTTTGTGTTTGATTAACATATGTGTTCAAATATTTAATATTCCAAAAAAATGTCATGAATCTCATCACTATGAAATATTGAGTCTAGGAATAGTAAGGTAGAGACATGCTTAAAATGTATCAAGTAGTGGTATTTGATTTCTTTTATGAATTTATAAGAAGAATGAGGCAGTATTTGAAAAGGTTTATAGGTTAATGATTTGTAATGATATACTATTGAAATAATTTTTTTACAATATTAAAGAAAATACCATACTTACATCAAGTTATTTATATATATATATATATATATATATGATGTCAAGTTCTGAAATCACACTTTATCATATGTCCTATTTTTCAAGTTGATTTAAATTAAAGGAGGATATTTAAAAAAAAATGGGACACATGTTAAAGTGAGATTGAAAAATTTGACGAAATGAAGATAAGGAATTTGATATAAATTTTTCCCTTGAAGAAATATAGTTACTTTTTTAATTTAAGTTATCATGGATTATAATTAAGTATCATTTTTGGTCTTATAGATTCTTCAAATCAATATATAACAATTTTTTAATTAAAATATATGAAATATATATTGTTTTAATTAAAAAATACTACCTGTTTATTTAGAGAGCGCACTCGCATATTAAAATATAACAAATAAAAGAGCGAATATGAGTGAAAAGAAATGGCAACAGAGAGACTCATCAGAGTGTGCTGATTTGGGCAATAACAAAGTGTAAGAGCGAATCATTAAATTGAAGTATGAAAGGATGTTGCATTCTATGCTTTAAGTTGGTGTCATCATTAAATTAAAGTAAGAGATTAATGATGATGATGATCATTCATTCAAGTAATACGCTTCAATTCCTCAAATTACGAATTTAATAGGAACTGCAACATGCCCTCAACCTGAATCATCTCTGCCTATTCTTTAAGTATTCAACTTCTTTAGCTGCTCTCTGTTGTTCTGTTGCATCGCTCTCTAACATAAAAGTTGGTTTAGTTAGTAAAATTAACTTATAATCTATAAGATATTATTACTGATGTGAGGATATTATTAATAGCAATATGAAATTACCTCTATAAACTTTTTTTGGTTTAGAATCATATTTTAACTCTCTGAATAAGTCATTAAGATCAAATTCAAGTGAACTTACATATTATAAAAAAACTAGTTCAAAAAGATTGAAAGTATTTATGGAGGAGTCATGTGCACTCTAGGGAAATATAGCATACAATATTTTTAAAATAGTGCAATATTATTAACTTATTTTTTTAACAATAAACATTAAATTAATGCTGGATAAAAAAAAAGTCTCTTGACCTGCACTAATAATTAACTTAAACTATTAATGCAAGAGTAACATTGCACTGGTTTTAGAAAATTGTGTTTTATATTGCTCCACAATTTGTTTTAGAACGCTAATGAGAGCTGTCACATATGGTAAAGATGTGCTTGTATTTTACACTGACGTAAGTTCAATTCTCTCTGTGGTTGTGAGGGCTTCTTTAATAAAAAAATTTATAAGTCTCTTATAAATAGTCTCTGAGCCTTAGAGCTATAATTTAGCCTTGATAGAGAAATAGTGTTTAACCAACCTAAATGTTTTTGATATAAAAAAAAATCGTTTTAGAATGATGAGAATCCTTTCAAAGCAAAAATGCAGTTTACTTAAAGAAAACTATAACAAAATTGGTGGAACATGGTCCACTCAACCTCCACATATGTTCGGCCGACACCAAAATAACTATTGTTTTGTTCTAAAAATACTACACTTTCTATAGCTCCTAGGATTACAAGTTGGCCAAGCATCATGTAAGAAATAACGTTAATGGATGTAAAGTTTATATGAATATATTATTCTCTTGATGTGCATATCCCATTTGGATTGTTTAAATGAAATTTAAATTAAAAGATTATTACTAATATATATTATGCAAAAACCTGTAAAAAAATTTAAATCTAGTTTAAAAAATAAATAATCCAAATCTCAGAAATCAATTGTCCAAAAATAGTGCACCTTGTACACATTTTTAAGTTATAAAAAAGATGTGCATAAGATCCAAATCCATATGAAAAAGTCACGAAGTCATAGATAAATATACTTAAAAAATAAAAATAATGTTTATAGTGCGTGTGCGCGTGTGATTCAATCACAATCAGAGTAACAAACTAAATTGATAATTCCATATATTTAGTTTGACCGTTTTGATTTTCAAAACATTGTAAAAAATGCCAATGATAAATAAGGGGTCTAACTTAGCATCCTCTAATACAATTATACACAACTGAAAAAAGTTCAAATAATAAAAACCCAAGCACAGCATTACAGAGACCGACAACTTTTCTTCTAGCACATGTATAATCAATTAATCACTTCATTGATCACCTGTTATCCTTTAAGTCTACAACAAAAGAAAGAATGGGCAAACAAAAAATTGGTGGCCTTGCCACTAGGTGGAAGATGAGAAGCTTCGCCATTTTCTCAAGTGGATTGACATAAATTTTGGCGAAAGATGAATGAAACAGAAGATTTGTAAGGAAAACCAGTGGTTAGATGCTTCTTACTAGCACAAGTGAAACTAATCAAATTTCTTTACAGCTCAATCATTTTGGGACATTGCAAAGCAACCCATGTCCGGGACTATGCTCCAGAGGATACATTGTTGCGCCCTTCACATACTTTAGATGGTCGAGTGCCGCTTTTCTGAGCTTTAAAACCGCGGTTGGATCTCTTTTAACTTGCTTCTTGATAATGGAACATGCACTCAGTGGACCTTCCGATCCTGCTCCAACTCCCCTGTGGTCATGATAAATTTGAGAATCAACATGAATTTAAATTCCCCTTTCAATGAGGAGCTCAATCAATGTTTGCACCATAATAATTAACACAAAATAGTCCTTGTGGAGTGCATGCGCCAGCAAGTGCAGTCTTATGTTTGCGTTAACTATCCACAAAATATGCATTTTCCAGATTTTGAGTAATGTCTCTCACTCTTACAGTAAACTAGAAGGATTAAATGACTGCAGTCAAAAAAGTTCATGTCCTGAGAATTGCCAAAATTTCACACCAGGAAAAGTCCAAATTCACAACTGCTAAAACAGCTAAAATCATGATAAAGGAAGCGAAAAAGCCACAAGATAAAATTTTACTTACTATTATAATTAACACTTCAAGCTCCCTGGTAACATCCTTTCAAAAATGAAAACAAATTAGATACAATAAGGCCATAACGAAAACTAGTTGTTTACCTCAAGAATTTCTCTGATGCAATCCTGGCTGCTCTAATAGTATGATGATCTGGAACCCATTTTACAACAATATTTGGATCGGCACGCATGGGAGAATGAATTCTGATAAGCTTGACAATACAAACACAAATTATCAGATAATGCCTCCCAAAAGAGAGAAGCCAACGAGATTATACTCTTACAACAAATTCAATGGGGAATAAACATCTTTCTTGCTTATGACTTACACAATCTAAGTATGAAGCTTCAAAAGTTAAGCATGATTCTCAACTTTTTTTTTTCTTTTTTAGGATCAACCATAATTCTCATTAATTAGCAGGAGGAAAAATCCTGCTCATGTACTCTTTCATGAAGCTAAAATTAACAAAAAAGCAGTGACTTACTCCTAAGCATTCCATCATCTGGTAATAAGCTCTCCCATGCAATGGGGTATGACCTTTACGAGATTCAGAGAAATATCTAGTCCTACAAGAAAAATGTAAGGTTTAGTCAGATAACCATACTCAAACAAATAGGCGATTTAACTAGAAATCCTAATAGCAAATAGAAAATTACCATTCTTTATATCCAGGATCCACAGTGAAGCCGTACATATCAACTGATTCACATATAGAGAGCGCAAATTCAAGAGCCTTAAGCCCTGTTCCTTTTGCTGCTGAACCAAAGGATGCACCTAGCATGAGATATACTGGATTTGTTATGGGCACTTCCTGCAGACGACGGAAGCCAACAAAAAATAAATAAATAAATAAAGACTTGGCTAGACAATTGACTCCACTGGTGTGAAATGTTTGTGCGCGTGTGTGCGTGTAGTAGCGAATTTACGGGCAATTATTTAACAGAAATGTAACTGAGGAAACAAACCCGAATCATTTTGCTCATGATGTCATGAATTGTAGTTTTTACTACCAAAACCTCCTTCCTTTGTTCTGCAAAACCAACACTTCGAATAAAGTTCTAGTCGATCAGAAAAGGAATTATACCAAGAAGATTTCATATTGATGAGTTTACCATCTAACTCTGCAACTTTGTCAAGTGCTTTGGCAGATCCCCGGTTAAGAAGACGAAATGTGTTCTTTTTACCCACATATTCTGTGTATTTCTGCAGTTATACATGAATTTGAAGGGAGGAGGTCAGAACTAGAAGAAAAAGCAGAACACCAGTAACATTCTATTGATCCAGTAACCTGTGTTGGAGCACCATTTTCTCTGATTACAGCATCATAGCCATCTATCTCCTTCCCAAATTTTGTCTTCAAGAGATCTCCTGAATTACCAATGACAGCACAGCGTCCAAACTGCCTTGGGAAATATGGCGGTGTCTCAGGAAGCACCAGTGAAAGTTTCTCCATGCATAAGGTCTTGTTCTCACAGCGGTTGCTGTACCAAAGAAAGTATAAGGCTGACTTACATTCTCTTTGAGCAAGATCCGCCAAATTAACCACTATAGGAGCATAGGTAGTTTTCAAATATGCAATATACAAAATAGCAGGTCAAATATTAAGGGGTCGCTTGGTTTGGAGTAAGGAAGGGAAGTTAGACTTTTTGAGAAGTGAAAAACTTCCAGTTGCTTGGTTAGTTGAGCCTCCAACTTGCCCCGCAATTAAGGAAGTAACTTAATAGAATTTAAGCTCTACTTCCCTAATATTTATTATATATCTCCAAACTTAACCTTAAAAATTATGAAATAAAATTCAGTGAAAAGGTTATTTTTTGTCTTTTAACATTAAAAAATGATACATTTATTTAAAAGTCAGACTAACCATTTGAGATACAACTATTAACCATTTCTCATAATTAATAAACATACTTATAGGTTAATTTCATTTAGTTGCCATCCTCATGGTTTAAAGTCAGACTTACAGAAGTACTCCTTTGTTGATCCTCTGCCATGCATATTCCTTCCAACCATTTGGCAAAGAATCAATGAATTCCTTGGTAAGTATTGTGGTGCTATTCCTCACCTGAGAAATCAATCCATGATTCAGGGATACACTATAACTGTGAAGCAAACGCCACAAAATTCCTTTATTATTCAACTAAAGGACAACTATGAGAAAGAAATTAACATTAACGTAAAGAGGATGGCAGGAATGAGAGTAATTCCTAATGGTTATGGACATTGATGCATAAACTTTTGAAAAAATAAAAAGAGAAAAATACATTTCAAGTATCTTAGATGGTCATGCTCCAAAAAAATCAACTAAATAAAATGATGTTAAACTATTTTTTCACACAATTCAGTCACAAAGGGAAAAAGGGAGGGAAAGAACCTTCATTATAACATCAAGTAGTTTTTGGTAGTAATTCTTTCACTTGGGGTCAGCCAAGTCAGGCAGCAGCATGCATTTGAGACCCAAAAATGATCTTTTTTAAAAAAAAATCTAGAACAGTCATACACGTGTTGCTAGTATGCCATGGCAGTATTGACACACTTGTACACCATGAAACCAAACCAGAAAATAATTCATAAAGCACATCTTAAGTTGGAGACCAATAGATGAAGGTAATCGAAATGATGAGACACAAAGATGAAGGTGCTCACCTGTTCCCATGTTGCCACAGCCTCACATAGATTGAAATCAAAGGACAAAGCTTCCAGTTCACCAGTTTTGGGATCTCTCTGTTAACAGAAATCCCCATAAGTCAACAAAGATAACAATGGACTAACAATTGACAAAAAGGAACACCATACTGCATGACAGAATTATAAATTTTAATCTATTAGTAAGCCATATGATATATAAAATATCACAGTTCATTCCTTCATAGGGAGGAAAACATATTTCTTGAGTAGTAGTATGTCATAATTAACGAATTTGCAGAACTATATAGGTAACTTGGAAACAAGTTATTTTCATGAAAAATAATTTGGTGACTGAGTGATCTGGAAAATGTACCCATTTTGGGATGGTATCACTAGGGAATTTTATTGTGGTTTGGCAATAATCTCTGCCCCGAACAGCTTTGAGGCCTAGACCATTTGCACTCTGCATCAAACACAAAAATAACCACCAACCCAGTGTGAAAAGATGATTGAGAATAATTTTCATCAAGTATCATGTCTGTAAGGTAGATTTTCCACAATTGAAGATCATAAATTAGCCAAACCTGAACATAAAAAGTAATATATTTCTCCACGCAAAAATAATAATTCTAGTTTTTACCAATCCTTAGATATCCAGTTGTGTGGAATTTTCCCGGCATTCGCTGGGCAACTTACCAAAATGTAAACATTGTACAGATTTTTAAGGATTTAAACCTGTTGTGAACTCAATCATGATCCTGTAAACACAGCAGACAGCCTAATTTATTAAGGGTTGCGCGAACTCAATCACGGCCCTATTATGTTTGCAGCAGACAGCAATTCTCAAATGCTCAAACAACTCATCAAGAAAAAATGCGCAAAAATCTAACCAAATACACCTAACGAAGCAGCGCCTTTTAAGTACACGCCAGCAGAAGTAGAGCAGTGAGTAAAAAACCGAAGGATTTATTTCAATAATAAGAACGGCAAAACTCACCACGCACTGCTGGAAACTGTTCTGCAACGATAGCAACGCTTCTATCTCATCGTCTGTAAGCCGATAGCTCCCATCTGTCCATCATTGCGCTATAATTAGATCTCAGGAAACTAAACCCTTTACTTCGCGGTCCTTGCATTTCTTTTTTTTCAGGAATAACACTAAAACCTTATTTGATTCAAATGCATGCAGGAGCGCCAAGTTGCTCAAATAAGTTATGGATGGTTGAAGGACAAGAGAAATGCCAAGTGAGTCAAATAAGATATACATACATACAGAGGGATTAGAGACTCCAGTAATGTAAATGATAATGGCTGCAAATCCAGATGCCAAAGAAAGCAACAATCCCAATTGCAGAAGCCTCATCGAATGGTAAATATCAGAATCGGAAACAACGATTAGAGCTACTCAGCGAAGCTGCTTTTATATCTGCGAGGTAAGCGGGTTTCTGGAATTCTAGACCTTGAATCTGGGAATTGCTCCTTTCCCGAAGTGGAGTGATTGATTAAAAGTCTGCAGAGAAGGGTTCAGTTCAGATCCACTCTTTATCATTAATCAATTAATCGAACATTAAACTTGACCAATATATAAAAGATTCGAGTCGAATGGAGATCGCTATTAAACTTGTAGAACAGCATAACAGTTGTATAAGATTTTTTTGGCCAAGAAGGAAAAAAATCAAATTTTCATATTACGACGTAGACATGAAAAAACGAGCTAGCCGCAACACCTAAAATGGGTTTACAAAATGTAAACATGAAACTCTAGTGTATATTTAGTTAAAATTTTAAAAATATATTTATAAAAAAAATTAAATAATTTATAGAAAAAAAATTAAAGAAAAATTTATGAAAAAATAATAATTTTAAATAAATGAGTGTTTATATAGTTATTTCTAAAAGTATTTTTATTATTAATAAATTATGAAAAAAGAATATGGGTATTAAATGATGAGAGATGAGAGGATAGAAGAGAGAGGGTATAAAAAAAGAAAAGAGAGATTGTGTAAGAAAAAAGTAAGAGAGATAAGAGATTGTATAATAAAAAGTATGGGTAATATAATAATTGATCAGTTCATAAGTTTTTTTACTGTTCTATAAGTTATTCTGATCAGTTTATCTGAAACTTTAGTTTTAAATCATAGTTTAATCCAAAAACCCGTTTAAACAAATATAATTGTTTGTTTTAAAATTTTTCCAAACTTAAAATTTACCTAAAAAGACTTATAAAATTATGGTTTTATAGTTCCAAATAGGCTCTATATATATCTTTAAAAATTATTTTTAAATTTTTAAAATATTATTAAAAAAATTGATAATATTATATTAATATAATTGAAAAATTAATAATATTATACTTTTAAAAAAATTCTTTTACAAAAAATTTTAAAAATTTAAATAAATATTAATATAATATTAATTAATTATAATATAAGAACAACATAAATAACTATTTTTATTAATTTTATATAATAAAATATTTAAAATAATATTTAAATAAAATAATTAATAATATTAATAATTTAAAAATAAAAAAATAAACTTGAGAGTTAACCCGCTAAAAAAAATAGGTTAGATAAAACTAGCTAAATCTATTTTATCAACTCTATTATAATTGCGAAGGTTACTATATTGTTTCAATATTATTTGATGAAGTATCCAATAAATAATTTTTATAAATTTAAAAAAAATAATTTTTTAATCTGTTAATTTTTAATCTATTAACTATAATTTTTTATAATATAATTATTAAACTTTTATCTCATGTGTAATTAAATTCCTTATATTTTCACTGCCAATAAAGTTTATCTTTCTCCGTAAGATTTCTCATTTCATGTTAGCGCCACATTAGATATCACATCCTAATACGCGCCACGTTAGACAATGAATCAAAAATCTAATTTCTTTTGAAAGAAAATGATGTTATTTAAATTTTAATTTAACTAAACAATTGAAATGTTGCAAAAAGGAAAGGGTTGTTCGACGTTCGTCTCCTTGCGACTTCTCCATCATCATGTTGTTCGAATTCGCCGAAAAAGGCTCGCGCCCTCTTGCTCAGCTCCTTCGCCTGTGGGTCATTCTCCATCAATGTCGTCCTCTTTGCCAAGCCGGTCACCTCCATTAACATCATCCCCTTCTCTCCATCAATGCCCTCTCGCAACAGCTAGGTAAGGCAAGAGTTTTTGTTTTGGCTTCTCAATCATCATCCTCTTGTCTCCTATCGTTTCTACTATGCATTTGGGTATTGAAAATTCGTACTCCTTATGTTCGTACGACTAACGCTGGCATGAGGGGAAATTCTATTAAGCAGGAGTATTTTGGGTACTGCCCAAAGAAGCAAAAGTCTTAAATAGGGTTATTTTATATGATATTTCAAAAATATATATATATTCAGAACTTAGACTGATGTTATTCAGTTCAATAACTAAAAAATAAGATACTGCAGTTAGTTTAAGGAATTTTGGTTGCAGATGATAAGGTATGGTAAGAAATTATGAAATTAGCAACCACTACCCCATACTTTAAGACAAGAAGATCCAATTTGCTAATATTTTTCCAAGAAATTGAAGGAATCTTGAGCATTGCAAAGAATAAGATCGAGTTAACTAAATAAAAAAGGCTTGGAAAATTTTTGTGAGCCATTATAGGGGAATTGCATTTTATTCTAGGATTAATGACAAGAACATTCAAGACCAGGGATAATTGACCTTGGAGCCGAGAACCGAGGAAGCTGGAGTTCAAAGCAAACCGATGAAGCTGGGATTTGAAATGGGCTAGAGCGTAGTGGAGGTGAGGGTGGAGACGGAGAATGCACTAGGCGGCAACAATGGGTAACATACTTTTCTTATTTTTTTACCCATTATGTTTATTGGAATTTTACCCTAATTATATTTAGATTTGACTCACATCGCACATTTGATTATAGTGGGTGAGTCTTCCCATAGAAATTTTCTGCATATACTAAGGTTCAAAATCGAGACATCGTTTAAGTTATACCGAACTATTAACCACTTAAACTAATCCCTATTGGTACAATGGGTAATATACTAACATTGTTAATAACATTTTTTAACACGTAGCATGGCTGAATTCTAAGTTGAGTTGAATCATAAATTAAAAGAATCATTTTTTTAAATATAAAAAATTAATGACTAAGTTTTAAGTGAGTATGATTGAGTCATATTGAGTTATAGTTAAAAAACTAAATTATAAATAATTTTTAAATTGAGGGATTGAAAGATTAATTTTTTATTTATAATTAATAATATATATAATAAAATTTATAATAGCAGTGCCATTACCATTAGCTAATTATAAATTATAAAATAAGTAATAAAATTTATCATTTAAATTTCATATAATGTATTTTAAATTATTGTTTCTTTAGAGTTTTCGGTCATAAAATTTGTAATAAAGAATTTTACCTTTTATTAATAAAAAGTAGTTAATATAGTTAAAAATTCTTGTAGTTCCTGTCCAGTTGGGCGAAGCCAACTGGACTTCAATTACACATGAATTGCTTCTGATACTATAATTTTGAAGTATGGTCCAGTTTCATACTATTTCAGGAGTCTTTTCACAATCTTTAAATTGCAAATTGTATGCATAAGCTCTCTATATCTGACCTGATCACATCCAAAACCAAATTGTTGTTATTGTGACTAAACTTCATTTTGTGGTTTTGATCACGCTTACTATGGCACGGTCGCGTTATGAGGCATTATGAGCCTAACTATAAAGAGGAAGAACCTATGGAGTATGAAGGGGAGGATGAAGATGTGGCCATGTGCCATGGGGTTTGAAGGAGCAAACTCAATAGAGCATTAGATTTTACCTACATGTTTGGGATTAAGTTAGTGAGTCCAAAAAATAGGGGATAATAATGTAAAAACATAAACATTATAAAATCTATTTTGATACAATATATTAATTTTAGATTACTAAAATTGGAATCATTGATTTGGGATATGTAAATTTTATAGGCATTGCATACCCTCATGAATATTCACCAGCTATGAAGTCTACCCATATTGGGTCCTAGACATTCAATCCACTAAAAGTCAAAAGTCCTTCCCAGATAACCTATAGTAGAGGTGTTCATAGATAGAGCAATTCTTCTATTCAGTGTCCTATTCAAAAAAAAATATAGGCTATATTTTACAGTCCGATGCTTGGCCCTGCCCAATAAAAGCTCTAACCATTTTGAGCTGGGCATGCCCAAATTGTAATGTCATGATCATATTGTGGAAAACAATCTATAATTATAAATTTCTAAAATAATATCATATTCATATGTCTTCAATAGTTAAATAATATTTATAATCCACTAAAAATAATGTAACAAAAAGATAATAATTAAAATATTAAAATTTATTGTATATAAAAATAATGATTTGAAATCTACGTAATTTGTAATTATAACTTTGTAGTAATTTTCTAAATGTTGACAATGATGAAGCATCTAAAAAAAATAAACAAGTATAATTTATAATGTAATCATATTATGACTATTAAAGTTAAAGAAAAAGAAAAAATCAATATAGTTATAAATATTAAAAGACACAACTTACTTAGTTAACTACTTATATTTCTAAAATGACCATTTAGTTCTCCAGTAGTTATTATATTCTCCCTTCCAAGTGTAGCATCTAGCGAGAAAAGAAAAAAAATAAAAGAATGAGTGCTCATGGGCAAGGTAGAGCAGGGCAACCCCTTGTCCGGTGCCCAACTCGAAAAAAATATGGGTTATATTTTACAGCCCGATATCCTGCCCTACCCTATATTTATCAGGCTGGGCAGGACTTTTTTTTGTAGGCTTGGGTAGGCATACCAAGCTACGGGCTTTATGAACACTTCTAACCTTCGATATTGAAGGATTAGGGTTCGTGATTGTAACATCTCAGACCCCTCCCTTATAGATATTGTCCATGTTTGTAGCCATAGCTAAGAGTAGGGTTTTGTTTCCCTAGGTGCAGCAGTAACCACCCAGAAAATGCATCTACAAGGGGAAGATATCCGTACCCTTATAAGGCATGCTTCGTTTCCCTTCCCAACCGATATGGTACTTCACAACATCCACCCCCTCATAGGAGCCCAGTGACCTCGCTGGCACACCGACCGGAGGCCTGGTTCTGATACCAATTGTAACATCCCTAACCTTTTCCTCGTAGATATTGTCCATGTTTGCAACCGCAGCCAATAATAGGGTTTTGTTTCCCTAGGTGCAGCCGTAGCAACCCAGAAAACGCGTCTACAAGGGGAAGGTATCCGCACCCTTATAAGGCATGCTTCATTCCTCTTCCCAACTGATATGGGACTTCACAAGATGTTACAGCGATTGTCTCTTCACTTGTCTTTTTTAGGATTACTTTAGCTTTAGAATTTATAAATGCTCCTCCATGCATGATGTCTGTTCTAAAACTTAAATTTGAGATCTAGACAAATTTAATAGAGTTTTATACCCACCAATTTTATGTTGATAGCAATCTTTTCTACCCCTGCCAACAAAAAGAAAAGAATCAGAGTGTTAAGGTAGCAAAACTAATGCTAAACCCAAAGTTATTTTTCTTTTATAAAAAATTTTGGAAAGGGTTTAAGCTCATTTACAATCTAAAGACAGGGAGAAATCTCCCTTCCTCTTAGACCATACAAATATCGAGTAAGGTGAGCTATCTATTACTCTCAAATATAAACCTAAACACCTAAGAGTTATGACTAGAATCATAATAAAGTGATACTCCTTAGGAATTAAATACGTTTTAAATAATTATACGTTTAACCTCTTTACCAATTAAACCAACGGACAATAGGTGACCAAAACTTATCCCTGAGTACTTTATTTCGAGTTTCATGCAAAAGAATTGCAATAATTTTGAAAGCCCAAGTTATACATTAATAGGTACTTAAATAATGAGAAATATTTACTCTAAAAGTTAGTTATTAAAATAGTAAAATTATCACACTTAAATATTCTATTAGACATCACATACTATTATTCAATATAGGATTTAATGTCTCGGCCTATCCATAAATTGAAAGCATGTACACTACGTTAATTATATCTAGTGGGAGCCTAATTAACCACATCCACTTAAAATCTGACAAAAAATAATCCTACCATATTCAGTCTTTGCTGATTAGCATAATGATACCTACATATTTTGGCTGAGAAATCCAAAACGAGTACAAGAGAAACGATACCAACTTCTCAACACCCACGGCATCAATACAAGTGTGAATATATTGAAGTCACCAAGGGAGCCAAAATTCAAGGTTAGGGATCTCATTGCTTGTGAAGGGAAGTAGGAAATAAAAATCAATACCTTGACATAAGTCAAACACCATTGCAAATCAGTGTAGTTGAAAGTAAAATCCAGAGAGGCCATATAGAATATTTTTTACTCTAAACCCTTGAAAAATAAAAATAGACAGGGGAAGCACAAAACAGAACTTCTCAGCGCAATATAATATATATATTATAATAAATACGTCAAATATATTTGGAACTGTCATTTCGGAAAGAAAAAAAACAATTAAAGTTATAAAAATCTTTGTGAAAGGAAAAATAACATTTAAAGATCTTTTTTTAATTACATTTAAAGACCAAGGTCCTTGGCCCAAAATCAAAATTGTGTGAACCTGTATGGGCCTAGGATGCAATCAGCAGCGGCCTCACTTGACTCTTTCGTTTTAAGCCTTGGCCCATGAAATGAACCTGTTAAGAGAAGCAGTATGGTCCAATATAAGAAGAGCTAATCAAAGTCCAAGTCCTAGCCCAATTCACCCAACCTGAAAATATGAAAGGGAAATTACAATGGGATTTTAAGCAAGAGATTTAATTATTTAAAAATTATAATAATAACTAATGAACTAAAAATAATAAGTTTTAACATAAGGATTAACAATAAATTTATATTATTGAGACTTTTTAGTAATGAAATTGTTTCTTTAGGATATTATAATAATTTCTCCAAATATCAATGACAAGCAATTAAGCTTCAAACTAATGAGGGCTAAATTGGTAGAAGATGCTAATCTTTCATAACATAGGGAATTAAAATTTAAATTATTATTAGAAATATGCTTACATTTAGTACCTACATGTGCATCGAATTAGATTATCTCTGATAAAAAGATAATTATATTAATTAAAGTTGGAGTTTTTTTTCAAATAAAAATATAAAATCTTAGGCTTAATTAAACTCTCTGGGAATTATCACAAGTTAATCCATCCAATGCTCAATCAGTTGTCATTATATGAAAAACAAAGTCTGGATGTGACACATCATTATACTTTTCTTATACCACAAATTAATTGAAAATAAGCAATGAAAATGATTTATCCTCCACCCCCCCCCCCACCAACACACACACAAACATATATATTCTTTAAAATCATTGAGATAACCACGTTATCGTATTGGAAAGTCACTGCAGCTTCAGTAGGAAGCTGATTAATGCAGTGTATCCCTTTTCAATTTATAGAAAGAGCTAACAAGGAGTAGGGCTTACCAAACATAAACGAACAATGATGACAATGAGTTAACGTCAGAAAGCCTGAATTTACACAAAGCAGTACTGAATGGGGGTTCAAGATTTTGATGTTTCATACGTGCCATTCTAAAAGGGAAGATGCCAAATTGCAAGTTAATTACAACATCGAATGCTGATCAATCTAAAACATGAATGTTTTATAAAAACAAATTAACTATATATATATAACTATAAGAAGAAAAATGAAGGTCAATAATACAAGCAATCTCTCATGAGGGCTGTAGTTTCTTTGCTGTGATTTTTGTAAAAAGGCTAACTTTTTTTATTTTTTAATAGAAGAGTTTGTTATTTTTTTTAGTTAGATTAAAAAAATTAAATAGATAGATTAATTATGACTAAATCTAATTACTCAAAATGAATTGATGATATGTACTCCTTAATCTACTAGAATTAATCAACTAACTCTTATATTAATTATAATTAATTAATTTATTAAAAATGTCAAATGCTTCTTGTAATAAGAAATGAATGTAGTGTCTTAGTTCAACCAGATGGAGCATTCATGTTGATATTTCTTTTGTTTGTTTTCCATGCTAAGATAAGCTTTTCAAAAGTTGTGATTTTTACGTCTCTGTTTTTTTAACCAAATGAGGAAGACACTTCATTTGACGCGTTGTGCTAGTTCACGCATGTTGCTCTATTTCCATGCTCACGATAGATCTGCAAAAGTTCCCCCAGCTTTTATTGGCCCCTGTACTGTACTAACTGTTTCTCACAAAAAGATGCCTGAATATAATGAATGTAATCCAAAACGATGAAACATTGCATGGGTTTTGTGCGAAGGTGTAAAATACATTTACCTAATTTAATTATATTAAAAAATTAAATAAATAAATTAATATAATATATTTTTATAAATATATTAATCATCTTCTTTTATTTTTCTCTTATTTAATTATTATAAATAAAAATAATTTAAAAATTAATAACTATAATAAATAAATATTACATTTAAAAATATAATTAATTTCTTAATTAAATTTTATGTAGAATTAGAACTAGAGAAGTATTTTATTGTTTGTGTAGACTCTACGTGGCCACTTCAATAAAGTTACTTATTTTTTCTTTATTTTTTTGGTTTTTCTTCCTTTTGATGAAAGCCTCGGTTCAATGATAAGCTTATTATTATGTGGAGACTTTGTTGTTTCTTTCGCATGTTTAAAAAAGAAAAAAAAACTTTTAAACCTGAACTATAATTTAGGGTAAAAAGCACTCAGACACTAATGACAGTAATATAGTTTTTTTTTTAGTAAAACTATAATTTAAATTATTATAAATTATGTTCTTGTATAAACAATATCTATAAATAATTTTTAGATATTAAAAATAAAAAATAACTGTTTTAACTTTTTAATTTTTTTTAATTTTTTATATATATTTTTTATTTATCTCTTATTATTTTTAATAATTTATTTATAAAAAATTACTGAATAATTATCTAAATTTTTATTATTTTAAAATTATTTTTTATATAATTATTTTAAAATTATTTTTTTATAATCTAAAAGTTAAATCAAGCACACCCGATGTGAGGGTAAAACTGAATTATGATGCTCAGACTTGGTCACAGTTGGGTCAGCAAAAAGGACGATGAACCCAATGGGGGTGGGTCCATAGACCCATCATCTCCTCAGACTTTCTATTATATTCTTAAAACGTGCTTTTTCGTGTATAGCTTCTTTTCGTGTGAACATGTGAAGGAGTGGGTTGAAATTATAAGCAGTTGTTCGTAATAGACATGATTCCCTTGTTTAATTTATTTACAGTTATATGACTATGATGTTAGGTCTGCATACACTCCCTTCTTTTTTTAAAATTATTTTTTATATTTATACTAACTTAAATTTAAGATTTTATATTTAAATAATAAAAAAAAAATAATATTGATACTAATGCAGATAGGTTGTGATATTGTTTAACTAATCACTTATTTTTAAGTTATTAGTCTGTCATATTATATTGTACAAATTTTTTTATAATGTACTCTATAAGATTTTTATATACTTATTTATTAGACATTTTATAAAATATATAAAACAATTAATATATTTTTAATAGTGCCAAACTCTATTGTTGAGTAATTATAATAGAAAAAGGGATTGAAATAGATAATCATAAACTTATATTTAATTAAAAGCATTTGGCATTTGGGTAAGGATGAGGCAATTTTAAAAAATTCAAATAATTTTAACTACTCTCATTGATTCATTTTAAATATAAAGTGCCATTAGCTAATTCATAAATTTAAGGAAAAATATATAAATTGATTTTTTATAAGTAATATATAGAGAGAGAATTATGTTTGTAACACTTTTTTCAAAAACACGCCACCATTTAATGTTGAAACTTTTGATGCATATATAGAATAGAGAGATATGTTACCGTTTATACACACGCACACATATATATATGTTGTATATGAGCAGTGGAGGGGGACAAAGGAGTTGCTGTTGAATGGTGGAATATATGGGCTCCTAATCGAACTTTGTCTTTCTCATAGCAGTATGGGACACAGCAGCCAGCAGTTGTCCTCCAACCGTGGTCGGATTATTGTGAAGTTCAATGTTGCAGGTCGCCGGAAAAATGTGGATCGTGGAAGAATTGGTTGAGTCGCCGGAAAGGGAATGAAGGGAAGCATTGTCGACGATGAGGAGAGGTTCATTGTCGTTGAGGAAGTCAAGGAGGTCGTCGGCAACAAAGGAGTTGGCGCGGTGGCGGCCATGTTGTTGTCAGAGGTGGCGAGTTGAGGATACGCAAGAAGTCGGGAGAGAAAATGAGACGATCAGAAGAGGGAGGGAACGAGAAAGTAAGGAAGTTGTTTTGCCACCTCAACTTGCCCAGTCAGTATATACATTAGCACAATAAACAGCGTTAATACCCCGCAAACATAATTAACGGTGTTAACTCCCAGTTAAATCCTTCTAAAAAACACAAGGACCATACAAACAATTATATTAACCCAAAATTTTTAACATTAGACTGAAGAGAAAAATAAGATCTTATATTTAACATAAAAAGCTTTTAATATTTTGGGTATATTGAGAAAAAAATCTTATTTTATATTATTTTTAATATAAAAATTAGTTATAATTAATTTATTTAAAAGATTAAATAACACTTATAATTATTGCATGCTTATTAACTAATTCGAAAGTTAACGTTAACAATGAGAAATCATTAAACAGCTCACTAAAGAACACAGGAGGGAGTAAATAGTAACGATGGGATATAAGCTTTCTCTGTTTTTATGTTTTCACCAAACTAAGCTGCCTTTGTTGCAGAAGCATTCAGTTGAGAAAATAGAATGGCTCAATCTCGTGGCTTTCAGCTTCAGAAATCGTTATCGTTGTTTTCGTTCTCTTGAGCATGAAATAATATGTCTATATATATATATCTTATACAGAGAGAGATTATAAACGGAATGCTGTGCCTGCCAATTGAAAAATTGTAATCTGCAAAAGAGAGCAGTCATAGGAACGTGGAGCTCATCATGAAAAAGAATTCACTATAACGCCAAAGTTCTGAAGATTCTGCAGATTCATTATACATAAACACAACTGAACCAACAACAAATGCAACATTGACCGGTCATGTCACTCCTACAAGACGATCAACAGTATACTACTAACAAACATGAACCCCTCATTTCTGAACACCGGCAATGAACTGTTCCAACAGAATAACGACCCACCACAACAATCAATTATAATAATTTCACACTACATCGATTTAATGTCTCCGATCAATCTTAAAAAAAAAAACATAGCAGGAACCAGAACCAGAACAGAACAAGGAATCTAAGAAAAGATGTTTTATTATTTGGTCGGAAATATCTCTGTCGTTTCGGGTTCTTCTTCCATTAATTTCTCTGCCCCTCCTCCTTTATTCATGTTCAAAAAATCTAACTTTCCTATCTGATGGGACCAGAAACCAAATGAAACGAAACCAGATTGCTCTATTGTAACCGAACAATTCCCCGAACTCCTTTCATCCCATGCGTGGCTTTGGTTTTCCAGCATCAGAGAATCTCTCTTTCAGAAACACAAAACCCTTCAAAAAGAGACAACATTAAAGTGGTCGTCACCATACTGAAAACGTAGTTTAATCATTGATAAACTACACCACAACAAAATGATCTGATAACTTACTCACGTTTGTAGTAGTGCTATCTGAATTCTAAGATTGAAAGGACCATAAGCTGGTGTCGAAGCCACAGGGATTAGGAAAGTTTTGTCCTTGGTCTTGTGCATCCCACAACTCACCAACAAAATCCTGAAAATGATGTTATGTTATATCAGAATCAGAAAAACAAAAAGAGGAAAAGCTTTTTTATATTATCTATGTTTTCAGTAAAAAAATCTGGTTATACCAGCTGGGAAGAGAAGAAGGCATTTGATCTCTCTCCTTGAAGAAAAACTGAGACTGAATCATCCAAAAGGCTATAGTCATGAGCAAAATTTGTTGTCTGATTGGTACTGCATTGTGGAACAGATGGTAGAGGCAAAGTTACACTGTTTATTAATCTCTGAACATTCATCAGACATAGAAAACGTTTTATTAATCAGATCGACATAGACATCTTCAAGTGCTAATGCAAATTACGCAACAGCTGGATTTATTCCTTACATCTGGTGTAGCCATGAGTGTATCTTGGCCCATTGTGAAGTCTCCGAACATGGGATTCACAGAAGCAAGCTTCGTCGACAAAAACTGCACGAGTTTAGAATCATAGATTTCCTCTGTTAATCCAAAAACTGCAGACAACATATGAAGAAAGTTAAGGTGGAAGTGACAGCAGAAAGTTTTACCTCCACTTGATTCTGAAGGGACTGAACATAATTGATGATTTCGTCTAACACGAGAGCTTTTCCAGTAATCTATTGAATAATAACCAAAGAAACCACATTTTAAACTGTAATCACTAATTAAGCAGAGAAGAGATGACGAACTTAGAGAAAGAAATGAACTTTACCTTATCACAACCTGGCACGAGTCTCTGCAACATCCTCATCCTCTCACTTATTTTCTCTCTTCTCACCTTAACACGGGCGTTTTAGTAATTTCCGTAAGTAATGACAACGTTAATTAATACGAAAGCGTGCATTATTTTAATTATATTTAATTTTTACCCTTTCAGCGAGGCTGTGGCTATCCGTTGCTTCACCCCTCCTAGCTCTGACATGGATATAGCCTGTTGGGGGCTCTTGTGTAATTTTCGGCTTTTCCTCTTGTTTCCCCGCACCATTGCCATTACTATTACTATCATCGCTCTTCTTCTGTTTCTTGCTTCTTCCTTCTGTTCTTCCC
Organism: Leucaena leucocephala; assembly: GCA_037074615.1. Taxonomy (NCBI): domain Eukaryota; kingdom Viridiplantae; phylum Streptophyta; class Magnoliopsida; order Fabales; family Fabaceae; genus Leucaena; species Leucaena leucocephala. The sequence continues at coordinate 21,549,917 of CM073538.1, read as the reverse complement.
TCCTGCAACAAGCAATAATCTTGGGTCACACAATCTGCAGAAATATGTAGAAATATCTGATTAATGAATGTTCCATATATACCTTGGAAGAAGTACCATTTCTGTAATTTGTCCTCTTCTTATTCTTCTTCTTCTTCTTCGTCTGAGCCATGGAGGCGTCGGCTGCCGGAGAGTGGGTTCTGGTGAGGGAAGGCTCGTGATAATCGAGAACAGTAGTCGTGGTGGAGCTTTGATTAGTTTCGTCGGAAGAAGTGTGGGGAATAGGAGTGGAATTTGTAAGAGGTTGGTCGCCGAAAGCTGAGGAGTCAAGGAGGAAAGGAAGGTGGAAGTGGCAATGAGAAAAAGCTGCCATGAGAGAGAGAGAGATGGTGAGGGAGCTATCAAGAAAGTGATGGAAGGGAAAGAGGAGGAAGTGGAAGATGCAGAAGAGGAAGGAGACGAAGAAGACTGAGCAGAAAAGCGGGTCTATCACAATTCACAACACAAAGACATATGCGTGTGTGTGTGTGTGTGTGTGTATATGAATATTAAAGAAAATGAGGGTGGCATAAAATGCTGGGAGAGGTTCATTAATTGGCATGCAGTATGAATTTGACTGGTCTAATCTTATCATCTCCCCAACTTTCTCTCTCTCTATCCCCTCAACCCCTGTTATAAATGTGCACGTCCGCCCCTTCCAAACAAATACAAATCATAATATTTCTTAATATTTAACTAATTTAATTATATTAAAAAATTAAATAAATTAATTAATATTATATATTTTATATAAAATATTCTAATTATATTTTTTAATTCTCTAATTTTATCTCTTATTTAATTATTATTTATAAATATTAATATGATTAATTTAAAAAAAATAAAAAAAATAAAAAATATATTTTATATTTAAAATTAATATTAAATTTTGTAATTAATTTATATATTAAAAATTAAAATAAGATTGATAATATGAGTCAACCAATAGAAAACAAGTTAACTCAGAAATAGGTTGAGTTGAAAAAGCTGTCTCTAATTGGTGGGTGGGTATTTAATCAACCGATTCCATCGTGGTGAGTTGATGTACTAACTCACTAATTTTTTTTATTAGTCTAAATTTTTTTTAACACACAATTTAAAATATAATAATATATAAATTAATAATAAACCAACGAAGGAAGGGGTTAAATTTAAATTTGGGAGACTTAAAATCAAAGTAAATAAAAAAAAGGTTAACTCGCTCTTTTAATAGGTTGGCAGAGAGGGTCAAAACAACCTATACTAAAACAAACTCCTTTTTTTTTTTTTAAATAAATCTATCATTTTTGGACAGGGTTGGCAGTGGGGTCAACCCAATTTATCGTTGGGAGAAGTAATTTCATAACTCCTATACTCCCTTCTTTTTTTATTACTGATATAAATAACTAAATTTTTTATTAAAAATTTCTTTAAACTAATAAATATATAAAAAATATATATTTATATATATACCCTTATTTATATATAAGTAGATAATAGTAAAAAAATATAAGAAAGAATATATAAAAAAAAAGATAATAAGAGACTATATTAAGTGGATTATCAATTATAAAATTTTATCTGATAATAAGCAACGGGTTTTGTAAAATTTTATGTTTTACTTTTTACCTTAAAAACCTATTAATAGTGTAAATGTACGTAGTATCAAACTTATTTGTACGCTTACTTTCTGTTTTCTTTCTTTCAAATGTATCAAAAAAAGTATCAATTCTCATACGATGAATAATTTATTATTAATAATATTTAAAAAATGCAAAATGGGGGATGAAATCTTAACGCTCTAACTATTTTTTGTGTTCATATATTTTAATTAAAAATATCTTATATTTAAAAAAATCATAATACTATTATGTGCCTCTTTAGAAAATGGTAAATTTTAATTTAAAATTTAAATTTGACTCAAAATCTAAATTTAAATTTTTTTTTAAAATAAATAGTCATATTTGTTCAAATGGGCTTTCAGACTAAATTATGGTTTAAAACCAAAATTTTAGATAAACTGGTTAAAGTAGTTTATAGAACAGTAAACCACTTATGAACTAACCAATTATTATATTATCTCTATTTTTTCTTACACCATATTCCCTCTCTCTTACTTTTTCTTACATTATCTCTCCTCTCTTCAATTTTTTCTTATACCCTATCTCATCTCTCCTACTTTTTCTTACGCATTATCTCCTCTCTTTTCTTACACCCTCCCTCCTCTCTTCTCTCATCTCTTATCTCTCTCCCATTTAATACTCACATTTTTTTTATAATTTACCAATAATAAAAATACTTCTGAAAATAACTATCCAAACACTCATTTATTCAAATTTTTTTTTCATAAACTCTTTTCTAAAAACCCTTTTATATAAATAGCCCAAAAACTCTTTCTTTTTATAAATCCTTTTTTAAACTCTTATCTAAATAGGCTATATATATACTTCCCTCGAGTTATAAACTTTTAATAGTAAAAACTCTTTAACAAATTTACATGTTCTATTTATAATCTATTTCAAAAAATGAAATATAAAATGTTTTTATTTTTCTTAATAATAAGTATTTTTAAATATTTAAATTTATATTATTATTTTATAAAAATAGAACTATTTATTATCTCAATAAATATTTTAAGAGAGAAAATGAATTAAAAAAGATAATTATAAAATTTTAATAAAAATATATTATATTAATTTAATTAATTTTTTAATTTAAGTAAATTAATTAAATAATTTTTATATTAAATATTAAAGTATAATTAATTAAATAAATTTTATAGTAAATATTAGATTATGAGTAGTATCTTTTAAAAACTAATAACCAGGCGATAAAGCGATAAAGACAAAATCAAATATGTGGAGTGAAAATGTACGTAGACGGTGTTAGAAAGAGAATGTGATTTTGGCTTGCTTTTGGACGGTGACTCTTTTTGTACGGTGTACGGTAATTGTTAACGTCTTGTATCTATTTATTTCGTACAAATCTTATTTTAGTTGCGGATACTAAGCGAGAAAAATATTATCTGTCGCTTAAACTTTGGTTGAAGAGTTTTAGAAGAAAGAAAAAAAAATATATATTTAATTAAAAAAAATAGTAGGGTGCTCCCCTCTCCTCCCTTAACTCCCTTTTAAAATATGAGTTTTTAGAAATGAGAGAAAATTTTTATCCTTTTTTATCAAATTATCTTTTATATATTTTTAATATTTCAATTATACCCTTAAATCTTTTTATTTTTATTTTTTTACACCTAATTTTTTTAATTATTAAAATTTAATAAACATAATAAATTATTTATATATTATATTAAAATATATAATAATTATAAAATTAATAAAAAATAATATTAAAATTTTATCATTTTTTTTATTTTTTTATTTTATTATATATATAAATGAGATAAAAAAATTTAAAATTTATAAATTAAAAAAATAATAATTTTGATATAAATATTATAAATAAAGAGTAATAATAAAGAGATAAGGGTATATTTGTTAACTTTTAATTAATTCCTCTCCCCTCCTCTCCTATTTTGAACAAAAAAAAATATCATTAATTAATCTCTTTTATTTTTTCTTATCTTTCCTTAAATTAATTTAACATATCCTCTTCTCAGTTAAACAAAACAATACCTTAATAATATATTGAAAATAAGGCAAGATGAATTACAAATAACCCCACTTACATTTTATCTTAATTAAAATTATTATTGACAAGTAGAAACACTTCAATTGTTTTAAAACTAACTATCACTTTAAATTTAATTCGTTGTTTATCAAAATCAACTTTCTGAAATTTGCCAAAAAAAGCATAAACTTTTCTTCACTTATTTTAAATTTTAATGCTTCACTTGTTTTAACCTGTGTTCCTTCAGTCCTTCTTCTTCTTCATTTTTTCACTACTGCCCTGTGGCAACAGGATGCTCAGAATTCACGGCCGGTCCATTTCCATGTTGGACCGACTTGGGATGTGTAATAAATATACTATTTAATTAAAAAAATATTATCTATCATCTATTAATTTAACTGATAAAAATATAAATTATATAAATATTTAAAATATATTTAATCTTTATAGAGTATTATTTTATTATAATTTTAATCATAATACTTAGAGAAATATTATAATTTATGTATCTAAATTTATATGTTTAAAAGTAATAGATATCCTGTTTTTTCTGATATTAATATTATTTAAGAAAAAGATATATTTTATTTTATCTTTAAATTGAGTTTAATTTTTTTTAAAAAAAATTTATATACAAAAATATTTTATTCATAAGATTAAATTAAATAGAAATGACTAGTTGTTCCCAAAATCAGCGGTAGGGTGTCACCCTAGAGTATAAATATGGATATGACATTGAGTTGAAAGCTGGCGAGGAAGAGATAAAAGATGTAGGTAGCTAGGTGGAGTCTATCTCATTAGATCCCCACATTTTAAATGTTGTAGGGGTGAAGATCGTGTGGTTCATGTTTTCAAGGACAACTAACCCTATCATCAACATCTCAATCTCAATCTCAATCTCAGTCGTTGCAGAGAGATTAATGTAGGGACCATCCCCCATTTATTAATTATTTCTCCCATTAAGTAAGTCAATACAGTCCATTTACCTGTTTCCAAACTCCCAAAATAACTCCTGCCTCTTATACACGACATAAGATAAAAGGTAGGCTCCTTCGTCAAAATCATATTTAATTTATTCTTATTAAGAATTTACAATCATAACAAAAATTTTAAAACTTCATTATTATTTTTTTAAAAAAATGGTTCTTGCTGCTGATTCAGTTCAGTGGCTTGAAATGTACATAGGAGCGTGGAGACAGAAAAGAGTATCTGAGATGACAAAAGAATTTGCTTTTACCCCATGATGAATTTTAGCCCCAAAGATATACCACGATCTTAGATTTGGAGATGACATGCTGTGTCAAATTAAAGTTCAATATAAACACGTTCCAACAATATATTACCCATGCAAGCTAAGCCTGCAGATATTTAAGATTGGAGAGAGTAATTAAATACTGTCAAGTTTGAATAAATAGTTTTAATTTCCATTGCCATGAATATTCACGAAAATTCTTTAGCTATAATCCTGCTGCATTAATGAACTTGATATCCAAGTTTAAGCGGTAAAACTCCCTCTAATCTTAATCTTAGATGTGACTCTATATTTGGAACGGAAGAAAATTAAAGAAGAGATAATAGTAGGAAAGAAATTTCTAAAATATAGTAAACAAAAACTATTAACATTTTTGGAAATTTTTCCCCCTATAATTTTCTCCCAAATTTTTTATCTACCCAAAAATAGGATAAGAGTTAATAGAAAAATTTGTTTCAATATAAATGTAATACCTTATTTTACTCTGTCCTCAAAATTTATATATTTTTTAAACCTTTTTTTTATTGATTGTATACATATTAAGTAGGTTTTTTCATCAAGTGAGTAATTTTGAATATAAATAACTAAAATGAATATTTCATAATTTAGACAATCAATACATATTTTTTTTATATAAATAACTAATTTAATTAATATTTATATATATATAAATTAATAATTTAACTTTTATATAATTGTAGGGGATAGTGAGGGTACATGTATATCATCACGAAAAAAATAATAATGCATAACTAGATATATGATTATACTCGATTTTAAATATAAGACCTATTTAGGACCCGTTTGGATAAGATTTTAAAAACGGGTTTATAAAAAAAAAAAGCTTTTGGGTAACTTATAGAAAAAAAAGCTTTTGGAGAAGAGTTTATAAAAAAAAGTGATTTTGAATAAATAAATATTTGGATAGTTATTTCCAGAAGTATTTTTATTATTGATAAATTATAAAAAATGATATAAGTATTAAATGATGAGAAATAAGAAATTAGAGGAGAGAGGAGAGATGATATAAGAAAAAGTATGAGAGAGAAAATATGGTGTAAGAAAAAATATAAGATATGAGAAATAGTGTAAGAAAAAGTAGGGGTAATATAATAATTATTTATTTCGTAAGTTCTTTTACTGTTCTATAAGATACTCTGATCAGCTTATCTGAAATTGGTTTTAAACTATAGTTTAATCTAAAAACCCTTTTAAATAAATATAACTATTTATTTTAAAATTTTTTTAAATTTAAGTTTTATCTAAAAATACTTTTAAAACTATAATTTTATGGGAAACTAAACATGCTCTCATAGTGCTAGTGCAATGCTATAAATGGTACTTTATATTTAGGATAACGGGAGCATTAAATTGAGTGCTAGCTAATTCCGTAATAGAACCATACTCTTTGCCTAAGGACGCTTCATAAACCTGATGCCCTAATTCGTACCTGTCTGGTAGCTGACAGAAAACGATCAACAACAGCCGAAAAAAACGTATAAGCTTTTTTTTGTTTGTTTTATCCAAAACCAAATCATTACCAATTAGCGGATGCAAGAGTGCGAAACTTTTCATTAGACTTCTAAACACAGTTAAATCTCATCGTATCTTTCATGGGGCCAGCACACAAAATTATCGTTTAGTGATATGATTGACAATTGTATGCACAATTTGCTTCGTAAAATCTGTACACAAAATATGAGCCAAATCCAACACAAGTTGACAAAGCCAACAACTTGCCAACAACATGCACATATATGTAGCAATCCATCCCAATGAAACCAGACATATATAATTAGAGATAAACACAAAACATCACTAACGTAAGCACTAATACAAAAACAAAAGGATGTAGTCCATATATCTCGTGGATGTCTCAAACTTCTTTTCTCTCAAACTGTAAGGCTAGCTCTGCTAGGGCTTCTATCTACCATAGATTACCATTCAAAGTCACTGTTTCTGTTATCTTCATTGCACTCCCAACATGAAAATTCCTTCACGTATGTACGAAAGCTACCTCGTTTTTTGTCGTAATAACCTCGTCAAGTGGGTATTCAAGAATCAGCCAAGCACTCATCCGAGTTCAATATATAAGCAATTTTTAACCGAATCACACAGAATTAGTTAAATCATTAAATGTGTTTAAATTAATAAAATCTACCTAATTTGCTCTTATTAAATAATATGATTAAAAAGTAATAAAATCACTTTTTAAATATATTTTTATTATATATCACCTCACCTCTCTTTCCTGCTTTTATGAATCCCTCCTCCGCCTTTCAAGAATTTTATAATAGGGCTAAAATAAAAAAAATACTCATTAATAACCATATTTGGGACCGACACTTCTTTTTTATAAGACTTTTAATATATTACATCGGAGGAAATAACTATGGTTTTGAGAGAATTAAGACAAGTAGAGAACTGTTATTGTCCGTACGTACAAAAACCTAGATCTGGAATATTTCTGCTTCGTCTCATGCAAACTAGCCATTGGTTCTGGTCCCCAGCTTCTACAAAGTGTTACTGTGTTTCGAGTGTGTTGTTCTATCTACTACAGCTAGCATCCATTCAGTGTCCAACATGAATGTCGTGATTTGATGAATAAGACAGGTTTGGCTTGTTATAGAAGATGAACCCCATTCGGTAGGATATTTTGAAATCCCTCTGCAAGCGTGAAAAAAGTATTCATTTAGTTATTAATATAGTATATAATTAAAGAGATAATCTTAATTATAAATATAAAATATATTTATCATATTTATTAACTTTTATAAATTATTTCTATTTATACTTTATCAATAATAATTAAGGGAAGCCATGATAGAGCTAAGAAAGATTATTATGATTTTTTAGAAAAAATATATCATATTAACTAATTTAATTAATTTTATTAATATAATAAATTGAGTTAAATGAGAAATACCATTATTCTAAGAAAGATAATCCAAAAAAGTAGAGACCCACCTTTAATTGGAAAGAAATTCCGATTTTCCCGATTTCAAATTCCATTCTATTTGTCTGGTTAGTTCTAAAAGTTACTGTTAATCTACTTATCCAGCATTTGATCTAGAAGTTAAATAATTAATTTTAAGCTAATTTTTTTAAAAAATGTGAGCTAATTTCCTTAAAATATATTATTTTTAGCTATGTGCATTGAAAATACATATTAATAGAGACTTCTTAACAAGGGTTAGAAAAAAATATAAATTTATAAGAAAAAATAAACTGAAGTATTATATTTAAATTTATAATTAATTTTTTTAACTAATTTCTATATTTAAAATCGAGGAAGTTTTGTTTTCAAGAGCGGCGGGATTTTTAACTTTTTGTTATTAGTGGTAGACGTTATTGGGGATTTGTTTTCCATTTTACCCCAAGATTTTCTTAGCATTAAACTCAATCAAACAGGGAGTAAAATGGAATATAATACCTGGGTTTTACTGGCGGATTCATGTCTCTTCCCGGGAAAACGAAGCATGTACGTAAATGTGGACAAGTTGATTTGCTCTCCAGCCACATCTTTTATTTATTATACGACACGCGTGTGTGTGTACATATTTTCATTTTTTGACAACACCTTCAATTTTCTTTTTCGGTGGGAAATCAATGGTCCAAGAGGGTCTTATCTTTACTTTATTTTATGATTTTTTTTCAAGGAAATAATAACTTTGCACGGCAGGCTAATTGATGAAAACGACAGGTATGAAAGTGAGACTTAATTTTCGTATGAGAGTTTGTTTCTAGCCAACTGCAATATTGATCCTGTTTTAACTTATTAGTGTCGTCGTTTTACCCTCTCAATTAGTGACTATGATATAAAGATAATCCGTCTTAGTGCCTCCTCTGATATTTTTAATATTCTATCTATCTATAAATATAATACATATTTAATTAATTTAATTATAAAATTAAATTAATTAAATCAGTTATTATATCATATTTTTCTTAAATTATTTAAATTATCTTTATTAACTCACTCATTTATTCTCTTATTTAATTATTGTTAAAAGAGTATCAGTATGGATAATTTATGAAAGAGTTAGTAAATTTTATAAATATATCTTATATTAAATATTAAGATTGACTCGTTAATTATATTCTATATTTATGATAGCTGTTTAAGAATAGCTCAAAATTTCAGAGAAAATATTGTTTTCTGTGTATATCAAGAATGTCTTCCCATCCAATTGAGTGGAGAAAACTAATCTTTTTAAAATATTTGACCGAAGTTCCCAGCTATTTATGCTTGCTAAATTAACAGAATATGTAATACGATATATAATTTTAGGCGAGGTTTCTCAATATATGCCAACTCAAGTGACAAAGTGATAATGACTAGAATTTAAAACATATTAATGTAATCAACAAAAACAAGATTGATTCATGTTTAGAATATCAAATAAGAAACAAAACAAAAACAGCGGAAGGAAGGAGGAAAAGAAAAATATATATATATATTTTGATATAAAAATTTTTGAAAAAGGGTTGAGTCTATCTATGATTTAAAAGTAGGATAAAATTTTATTTCTTTTTAAGTGATACTAATATCGAGTAGTTATTCTATAGATTGACTAAAAAGATAGAAGTGAACGGGCCCATTAGAAGACGGGACCACTGAGACATGCCTTTGTTGGACCTGGGCTATTGAACGCTTCACAGAATAGGCTCAAAAAAATAACAAGAGGGCCCATCTGATCTGTTGCAGGCTTTCGCCATGGGCTTAAGAGAAGGATGGAATGATGAGTTAAAGAAAAAAAATCACCAAAATAGAAAACAGGAAAAAAAAAACGTTATGGTGGAGTCGGACTCCATCGATGGGTTGTTGGATTCAAAATGTATAGAGTGCTGGGTTTAATGGTATACCTAGATTTTAAAAATATTTCTTAAGAGATGGATTAAGTTTGAGTCTTAGTGTATATAAAAATTTTTTATTAGAAGACTCATATATTATAGTTAGGTACGTGATACGGGTCACATCTGGATATAGTTGAGGCAAAGCTCTAGTGAATCGGGTATATAATAAAAAAATATCTATTGCCTAAATTTTAATTTAAAAAAATTAAAACAAATAGTTATATTTATTCAAGATAATTTTTAGATTAAATTATAGTTTAAAATCTTAATTTTAAATAAATTACTGAGAATAACTTTTAGAATAATAAATTGACTTATAGACTACCTAATTATTATTTTATCTCTATTTTTTCTGATACTCTCTTTCCTCCTTTCCCTCTCCCTTATATTCTCTCACTTTTACTTTCCTCTCTGCATTACTTTTCCTTCTCTATCGTGGTCCTTATTGTCAAGCTTCTATCATCGTCCTTCTATAGTTGTTGAACATAGTGTCACTGTCATTGATCTTCAATTTCTATTGTCGTTGCTTGGTTAGTTGATATTAGAGGAGTTGGTCTCCAACGTTAGTTGCTGGTCTACAGTGTATCGTATAGGTAGCAGAAAATGACATTATGCACATAAGAAGGTAAGAATTTTTTTTTCTTATCATACTCTTTCTAAAAATTTAACAATAATAAAATTTTTTATAGTAATAATTATTCAAACACTCGTTTATTTAAAACTATTTTTTTTATAAATTATTCTCTAAAAATTATTTTTCAAAAATTGTCAATAAATCCTTTTTTTTCATAAGCTTTTTTAAAAAAGCTTATCCAAACAGGCTCAAAATTACATAGCAACAAAGTGAATGTCTTGCAACTTCTTTCTAAACATTTCACTATAAAAGAAAAAGTGGCATCTTGACTTTGAAAATTACATTGTATGAAAAATATTTTATTGAAAGAAAAAAAAATATATTTCAGGCAATATCTACATGTCTTATTAGAATTAATATCTAGTTATCGGTTATGAGATATTATATAGATTTTATTTAAAAAAATGTATAGAATTTGACTAATGGGCTTGAGTTTAGGGAAACAGGCTAATTCTTTGTAAAATAATAAATTAAAATTTAATTTTTTATTGGGAGAAATATTGTATTTAAGAACTATCAGTATCTTCTATAAAAACAGATATATATAATTGGGAATAGGTAACAATGTGAATGTTAAAATATTAAAAATTTATCAACATTCAACCCCAAACGGTGTTTAGTGAGACGAAAAAGTCAAATGCGGGGAAAAAAGCAAACAGAATCCAAAATCGAGGAAGGAGTAATTTACGAATTATTTCATTTTATAAGGAGTTAACTATAAAAAAATCGTTTGTATAGGGACTGATTGGAAAATTAGGAGAAATTATGAGTTTTCCTTTAATTTTTTATGATGAAAATTAATAATCTAAAAGCAAATTCCATTTGTTTTTTTTTCCTTTTTGGTGAATATTTACACACATTTTGTTGCTAAAGTTTTCGGCAAAATCTTAAATTTAAAATTATGCTTAAACCCTAAACCTTCCTCTGCTAGCTACGATGTGTGGAAGCCCTGTTTGATAGCTAAGCTTATCCACGAATGTGCGACCTTGGCTGTGTCCATGGCGATTGCTGGCTTAAAATTTGTGTGCAAACCCAATATACAGCTTTGTCCCACTCCATTTCAATGCATTCGCAAGGTATATGCGCGCGCTTTTGTGTCCTCTGAATACTTCTTCCTTCTCACATTCCCTCTTCCACTTGTTCATTCCTTTCTTTTCAAGGTTGTGCCGAGATATGCTGCTTCCGTCGAGGCAGAGGAAGTGATAAAAGAAGAAACAAATATTTTGCTTCTTAAAGAAGGCAAGTGGTGGACTGAATTGTTGATGAACGAGTTTGTTATAATTGTTTTTTTTCCAAATGGCGGGTTGAAATTTTGTGTAGTTTTGTCGACGTGGATAATTGTGAATTCTGAATCATCTCTCTTTGTTGTAATAAATCGATGAAGGAAATAAAAAGGGCCCAAGGTGGAAGAAATTGGATTCCAAAGAGCTTGGGATAAAGACTTCAATGATCTCAAACCCTACAAAAAAGGTTCTTAATAGGCTGAAGAAAAAGGGTACATACTACCTTTTATTCATTTTTTCTTTAGCTCGGTTTGTATAAGAATTGGGGAAAAATTGATGATAAATGGTTCGGTTTGACTAATTTTGTTTAATCTCCATCTCATTGTTATAGATATTAGAAAGAGTTTTTTTTTTTTTTTTAACTTCTATCATAGATAGAGTGTTTTTGACTTTGCATGGAGTAAACATCTTTTATTACTTTTCAGTTTTCAATTGCAGTAGTGGGCGATTTAAATGAAGCATTGGTTTCAAATATTTCTTTCCAAACCTTTGCCAAGGATTTGCACATATATTGTTATAATCAGGAATGCCTAATTGTTGTAGTTGAAATTACAGCTGATCTTGCGGAATATATTTTCTAATGTCTGATCAAATTTTACCATTACCGTATTAAGAACTAGACATCTAACCACCTTCTTGCGGGAACTGTTGCCTCGGTCTGGCCACCATCGCATGTTAATGGCGATTGTAACTGATAATTTCCCTGGTCAAATTCATCTCCTACATTGTGATTTAAGTCTTAGTGGTTCTATGCTATGAGGGATGGACTTCTAGGTGTTGATCAGCAATGCGTAGTAGTATTCTTCAAATGTTAATCAACGTATTAAACTGTAGTAAAGTAAGGTGAATGTTTTGATTTTATTGAGATGAAAGATCGTTTACTGATTAAGTGTCGATACTTATGTTTGCGTTGTTATGTGAATAAAATTTCACTTTTATTTTGGCTGATTTTACTTTTTACGGTGCTGTTCAGCTACTGCAAAGTCTAGAAACTCATTTTCTTCTGAGTGTAGGATATGATACATACCTAGTAGGAGGTTGTGTGCGGGATCTTATTCTAAAGCGGACACCAAAGGACTTTGATATTATAACTTCAGCTGAGCTGAGAGAGGTTGCCTTTTTCTCTTTTTCTTCTTGTCTTCAAATTCATTGTCAACATCAAAGTTTATTGGGAGGCTCTTTGGACAAATAGCTAAGTTGAATTAAGAGCAGTCTGAAGTACGAGCACAAGTGTTTGTGTTGTCTGTAACATAGACCATGCACAATAGTTAATTTATGCTATTTCATTTGAAAGTTCAAAGTGCTTAATGTTTCTAGGTCTTAATATCTCTTGGTGAATCTTGATTCAATATTTAGGTGATGAGAACATTTTCATGGTGTGAGATAATTGGTAAACGGTTCCCTATATGTCATGTTCATATGGATGGTACCATTGTTGAGGTTGGTATTTGTGTTATTTTTAAATTTTAAATTTGGATAGAATGATTAGTGTGATTGCTTGAATTTATCCTATTAAGGAGGGCTTTTACGGCAATTATAGCAAGCATGATTTCATCTCTGTTCTTTGATGCATTATGATAATTTCATTATCCCTTTTTATCAGGTTTCAAGTTTTAATACTGCTAGACGTAAGTTGGGTGTGGATGCCCATCATGACGTTAAAGGACCCCCTGGCTGTGATAAGAAGGACTATCTTCGATGGAGAAATTGTTTGCATCGAGATTTTACAATTAATGGGTTTGTACTCATTGCTTGCATTTTAAAACTGGAAAATCTAATTTCTTTTGCATTGCAATTGTCTACTTTGTGATCTCTATCTAGAATTTGTTATTTATAGTTAGTGCCGCTTCTTATACTGGTAATTAACTTTATGCTCTTCCAGGTTGATGTTTGATCCTTACGCAAAAATTGTATATGATTACCTGGGAGGAATTGAAGATATTAAAAAAGCTAAAGTGTGCATGTATCTCTTATGAACCTTGTTTTCTTATATTTTTGCTTATTGTCTACCTGGAACTCCCTAAATTAACTTTCTGCATGAATAGGTGCGAACTGTAGTTCCTGCAAGTATTTCTTTTCAGGAGGATTGTGGTGAGTTTTCATTGATCAGTTGATGATGCAATAAAATTATAATTCACTCCACTCCCCCCCCCCCCCCAAACCCAAAAACAAAACAAAACATAAGAATTGCCTTCATACAAGGAATGTCTGACTTCATTTTCTGCAGCTCGCATTCTACGAGGAATTAGAATTGCGGCCCGCTTAGGCTTTGGCCTTTCTAGGGAAACAGCTCATTTTGTAAAAAATCTTTCTTACTCAGTTTTAAGACTTGATAAGGTATATAAAGTACTTTTCACCCGTATTATTGCCGTGCATGTCAATATTTTGCCTGAGCTGTTCATATTTTACATTGTTTAGGGTAGGCTTTTGATGGAAATAAATTATATGTTAGCTTATGGTTCTGCTGAAGCTTCTTTAAGGTTACTGTGGAAATTTGGACTTCTCGATATTCTTCTTCCGTTTCAGGTAGATGCATTTCTAGATATGCTTCATTTTTAATTTTATACGTCAGTCTTAGTCTGTTTGTTTAAATTGGGTTCCCATTGCAGGCTGCTTATTTTGTTCGTGGTCGATTTCGTAGACGGGGCAAGGGAATGAATATGCTTTTGGTATACATCTGTGAAGTTTAGACTTTATAGACTGGCATGTTTTCTTAGGTGCAAGGGCATAACAACCCCCCCCCCCCCCTCCAAGTTGTGTACTGAGTATAAATTTAAGATTGGAAATCCATAAAATGCATTTCTTCTGCCTTTTGCATTCTTGAATATGCTGCTAATATGAATTGCAATATGATAAGATCCCTGTTTCTATTGTCTAAGGATTAATAAATAATTATATGTTGATTTAATGTCATAATTTTTATTGTATCTCTTGGAATCTTGGAATTTTATCTGCAGTCATTCCTGTCCAATTTGGATACACTGTTGGCGCCTGATCGTCCTTGTCATAGTAGCTTATGGTAAAGTATATGCCTACAACAATGCCCTTTTCTTGTTTTACTCTGTTAGCCATATGCTTTGCAAAGTTTCTAATTTTCCAGAAGAAATTGAGACTAAATTCATCATTTGTTTGCATCATAAGTGCAATTAAATATCATCATTCTATACGACAGCGTATGTTTGAAGGCATAAATTAAATTTAAAAGGCCTTTCTCCCTTCCTGGGTCAGCGGTAGGAATTAGTTTCTCAACATTATTTTGCTTCTATTTTGATTCTCTGGGTCCCATGGGATTGTATGTAAGTTGGGTCCAATGAACAAGATGCATCGTGGATCTTTGTTTTCAGGGTCTGTATCCTAGCTTTACATAAAGCACTGAGTGATAAACCGAGGTACGCTTCAGTGGTTGCTGCATTTAGTCTTGTGGTCCATAACGGTGGAGATTTGTCAGAAGCAATAAACATAGCAAGGAGGATCAATAAATCACATGATACGACGTTTCCTGAATTGTTGGATCCATTAAATCTGAATGACGAGGAATTAGCAGAAGAGATCATGGATCTTGCAGAGTCTGTTAAAGGTTCTTTGTTGCAGATGACAGATGAGCGATTCGTGTCTCAGGCTATGGCGGACTATCCTCAAGCCCCTTATTCAGATCTGGTGAGTACCCTTTCCCTTAAATATATAAACAACTGCTACCGGACGATGTTATCAAGTAGATGAAATGCTCTAGAATATTTTAGGACATGGACTTACTCAAAATTTCAATCCTAATTGAATTTATAACCCCCTCCTGCTGGGATTGCACACACTACGATGAACTGACATGAAGGAAGAGTAAATGTAAACCAGTATATTGGAGAGAATGGAACATCTGGATTTTTATTCATTCGAATGACGTGTGGCCTGCAAAAGAGCAAGACTCTTGCATATTTGATTTAGGGACAAAGAAAGTCACTCTAGGCATGCCAGTTCAGTTGATGCACTACTTGATGTATAGAATTCAACTAATGGTAATGGCATTTTTAGAAGAGCAAGAACCAATGAAAGTGAACTTGGCTGGTAGGAATTTTGTGGTAAAAGCTTTGAGTATCAATTCATGTTGTAATGTTTTGTTTGATGATGTCGTGAGTACCACAAATTACTGGATATTTAATTATAACAAGCTAATTAGTCAGGGTTTTCCCTGTTAATATTATCCATAAACACGCTTTGAATGACACTTGGTTTGTACTCTTATTTGTGTAAATTTCTCAGGTGTTCATCCCATTAGGAGTTTACCTAAAAGCTCGCAGCATCTTTGACTGTGTGACAGTAAGTGTTGCTGCAAAGAAATTTGTGTCCAAGCGTGGCAGAAAAATTAATTACGAGTCCTTAGGTACCGGCGACCTGCGGGAAATACGGCATGTTTTTGCCAGGATTGTATTTGACACTGTATACCCATTACGCCTTGTTGAGCAACAGTCATAAATGAGCACATCAAGGGTGGTTTTAAGCTTAGATTTTTTTTGAGAAGAATGATGCAGCATGCGTTTCTATCAAGCAAACCAGATCGATTCGGTTAAAGGAAAAAAATTATTAACTTTATACTTATTGATATTTTCCATGCATTTATATTAATTCAATTTATGGGTCAAGTTTTTTTTTATCATTCTGTACTTAATTTTTTGTATGGTAAATACATAATATCTAGAAAAGCGTACATCCAAAGTGCTTGGAGAAAAGGAAAGATGAGGTGAAAGTGATATTTATTGTTGTCCCAAAAAGTAAAAAAAAAAAAATTGATATTTATTGGTGTTCAGTTCAAATTGTTGCCAATAAAAGACAGATAATCCATTTCCCTTATTCTAGGAATTATGTTACATGGAATTTACCTTTTGTTCGCACTCTGTACTCTCCGGTTAATGCTAATGCTATCCTTGAGCCGCCGCTCATTTTAATTATCCGAGACAGTTTGTATTGGAGTGGAAATGTCTTAAGTTTTTATAAAGTCAAGGATGGAATGGCTCATCTTGCCCAATCTTTGAAGTTTGAATCATAATGGTGATGGCATTGATGACTTCTGGAGATTCTTTTGGAGAATATCGCTTTCATTCAAACAGCTCCTCTGCATTTGGAAACTTCTAAACAATGTCTTGCCCTCCTGTGATATTCTGAGGAAGCATCACTTAAATATATATGGGCTCTGTCTATTTGGATGTGAAGTTGAACATTTATTTCTATCATGCCCCCTAACTTGATCCTTCTGGTTTGGTTGCTTTCTTATCAGAATTCTTTGGATGAACTTTTCAGAGTTCAAGTTGTGGCTAAAAGAAACACTGGTTCATCTGCATCAAGATGGTTTTCCTTCTCTCATGTGTGGTATTATATGTCTGCTTAATACAATATGGAGAAAGCACAACAATGTCTTACATCAGGGAAAACTTGATTCTCCCCTCGCCATCATTCAAGAAGTTCGAAATGTGCAGTCCTTCTCAGCCTTTTCTTTCCATGATACGTCTGATATTTGCAATGGGTATTGCTTCAATCATAGCCTTGAATCCTCAATTTCCTTAATGCTGAGGGTTGAGATATTTTTCTTTACAAGTACAAGAGGTTGGGTTTTCATTTTTGTCAAGGAATCATCTATCACCTCGGCACTTCCATAAAGGAGTCCTTATGGAAGAATCAATCTACCTCAGGACTACCCTTCCTCTCTAAATGTTTGCGCGCCTCATTATTCTAGATTCACAACTTTGATTAATGCAGGTTTCAAACCAATATTAACCATCAACTGTGTCCACAAGACCTTCATCCATATTTCTGATGATGCATCTCATTTTTTTACTATAACTTGGTAGGAAATATTATCATCGCTTTAGGATTTTTCTCTCACATCTGTCAAAGTGGTGTCTTTATCTTCATTTATTCGGTTTTTTAGTAATTCTGTTTGTACGTACGTTATCTTATTGTACTATGAAAAACTTATTTTCTTAATGTCATTTTGTTTTATTCCCAAACCCAAAAACAGGAGATAATTACATACTCCTTCTGGCTTTACCATTTGACAACTTCTAATAATCTTTACTACAGGACACCTAATAAAACATAGGATCTTTTTTATAAGTCTAAATGAGATATTATATTTTTTTAATATTGTCTCTTTAAAATTTCATTCATTGCACATTTGATGACTTTTTTTGCATATAGTTCATTGTACTAAATATAAGTAAACTTAAAATTATATTTTAATTTCAGATTAAATTAATGATTGAACTATCTCTGTTTTTTTTTTTGGTACAAGATTGAACTATCTCTTGTTTATTTTAATGATACCGTTACAAGTACCTTTATCTAGGAGGGGGTGAAGGATGTGTGAATTAGGTAATAGAATAATATTAGGATAAATGGGTTAAATGGACTCGAATGGATGGCGAGTAAAGCTAAGGAAGCTAATAGAATAATATAAGAATGAGAGCTGAAAGCTCACATGAAGAAGAACTGAAGGGGTATTGGATTTGACGATGAGAAGAGGCTAAATGGTTGACTATTTATAGCCCTAGGGAGAGGCCTGAAGAGATCAAAACAATATATCTACTTATATTTTTGCAACAAGAACTGAAGGAGTATTTGATTTGGCGATGAGAAGGGCCGATGATGTCGTCGCTAAACTCTATCCTGTGTTAAGACTATTGGTGTTAGGATATATTGGCATTGTTTTATATTTTTCTTTTTATTGGTGTTAAGACTATTAGTTTACATTTTTTTTTAAATGTTGTTTAGCTAACCATATATAATTTGTAAAACTCGTAATTAGTTAATATTATTGTCTTAAATAAATAAAAAAAAAAAGACGACCCCATAAGGAATCAAAAGGGTTAAAAACCTTCCTTCTTGTTGCAAACAGCACCATCGTCAGTCACTCTTTCCCACCTCTGATGTTCCAAACTTTTGACTTCTTCCCACAAAACATTCTTAAAATATTCTCACACGCGCACACACAGTCTTATAGGCTCGTCTGTCTTTGTCATTCATCAATATTCTTCTTGTTTTTTTAATTAGATAGGTGGAGATTAAGTTATAAAGAAAATTGAAATTATAAATTATAATTTATTGGAGAGTTTTTATACTATTAAAATACAGAGCTATTGGCCTTATTCATAAACTTTTTCCACTAATGTGAGCCACTCTCTCTTCTTTATTTTTTTTTTATAGTTTGAGTATTATAAAATTTTAAGAATATAATTGATAATTGATTATAAAAAAACTATGTCAAGATTTTTTTGTTATAAGAAAAGTTTAAGTAGGTTTGACATCAGTCCTCTATTAATGTCAAAACATAGTTTTAGAGTACAGAAAGTGCTTATAAAAAAATTATGAAATTACCTACTAAAAGAACTCTCATGATAACAGTAAAAATTGAATTCACGATTTTGTGGGATATAAATTTATTTTTTTATTATATGTTATAATATTTATTGTCAAAACTATATCAAGTTTAAATAGATTTGCAAATGAATTGCCAAAAAAAGAAAGAAAGAAACAATGTACAAAAAAATTGAAGAACATTATTTTTCATTTAAAAGAATGAGAAGCTAATTTACTACTTTATTGGCCACTCAAAAGTTTCCCTATATTTGTAATAATTAATATTGTTTTAGGGTACGGAGAAAGTTTGCTGTAACTGCTTCAAGTTCATGCATTAGCAACCACTGTGGCGGCGGGAGTAGGAGCTCCACCGGTTGTAGGCCTGAAAGAACCAACACCCAACCCATATTATCATAATTATTTACTTCACATAATTAACAAAATAAAATATAAATTATTTTAAAGAAATAATAGAACAAGTATTAAATATTTCTCCAATCATTAATATAGGACCTGATTATAGATTTAATTTTAATTTTAAATATAAAATATATTTTTTATATTTATTATTTTTTTAAATTATCCTATTAATACTTATTAAACAATAATTAAATAAAAAAGAGAAAAAGAATTAAAGAAAATAATTAAAATATTTTTAAAAAATATTTTATATTAATTAATTTAATTTAATTAAAAATATCAAGTAATATTTATAAGCATATCAAATCCATATTGTAAATAGGAATTGATAGAGTCCTCATTCCACTTACAGTCCCACAAAAACTTTGAAGGAATCATAGATTCCCCATTGTGCTCCTGTCAGTGTTCCAATCATAACTATGCGAAGAGGAAGGCCTCGTGTGAAAAGACCCCACAGCCCCAAATTCTTCACAGCCTGCAAATAATCCACCAATGAATGAGAATTCTCAGTCCTGCTCTGTTTTCTTCAATAAACCCTCTAATCCATCAAATCTACATATGAACTTTGGCTATAGATAAATTTTGGACTTACATCACCAACGGTGGCTCCCTTGGCATTGTTAAGAAAAGAAACAAGATTATCAGCAGGGTGAGAAACCAGTGCACAGAATATTCCAGCCACATATCCTCCTGCAAAACTCACTCCCAGCTGCACACCAGTGCTGCACTGTTCTTTTGGGGTAGGGATGACATGTTTGTACATCATCTCCACAATATTCTCAAAAGAAGAAAATTTCATCATCGTATCTGAAAAGCAATCCACGAAAAGCTTAAGTCCAAACACCAGGGAGGCAAAAAGACAAGAGTCTGATAGAGACTTGGTATTTGGTGATATGAAATACAAACTCTCAAGTTGAGTAGTATGAAATGCTCAACGTGTATTTAAGTAGGATAATGATCCTCTCTCCTTAATAGCTAACTTGTGGAATAGGTTCCATCTCACTTAACTACCCTATGAGAGCCATAACAGAGATGGGACAACTTACATGGAATCTGACGCCCCCATAGAGGAACAAGTCCCTTGTACAACCTACACATCGAAAATTGGATCAAACGTGAGATTCGAATACCTACGAATAAATGGTGAGTGATAAAGGCAAATGAGATTGAATATATGATCGTACCCAAGAGCACCTTCAGCTCTGACAATCTTGGGGAGACCATCTGCTAAGCCACGAGCAAAGCCGGGCTGAGTTTGAACGCGAACTTTGACGGCTTCCATGGGGCAAAGGGCGACATCAGCAATAACCTCTGCAGAAGCTGAACCAGCAAGGTATATCAATGTCTTATACTTGGCTGCATACTCAGGCCCAGCAATGTCTGAGTAGTACTTCTTGAAGAACTCATAAAATCCATACTTGCAAGCTCCCTGTGCACTGTAACCCACCAAAGTTGGCGCCCAACCCTTAAAAAGACCCCTCACACCCTGCTCCCTCACAATAACGCCAAATCCTGACATGGTGCTCTTATACTTTGCTGGATCAATCTAAAAATAACAAGGCTTATCAATTTATATACACAAGGTTTTGCTTAATAACCAGAGGAAGGTATCAAAAGATGCAATCTTATATCCATATATACTTAAAAATAAAGATCGCTTGGAATTTCTAGATTCAATTCAAATTCTTAACTAAGAAGCTTTTGAATCAAGATGTGATGCTTCTTAAATCGTGTCTAGTAGCAGAGGAAGCAGAGCATACCTGCATGTTACACTTGACGACATCGAGAGGAGTGACGGCCATGTGGGTAAGACCAGTACACAACGACCCTCCGACTCCACATGCGGCGTAGTAAGCCGGAGAAAACAATTCGATCTTCTCGCTGGGCGATGGGATCACAAAACTCCTTCCCGGCGAGGATGAATTTGACACAACAGAGGATGTTGGCGGTGGTGACAAGCCGTGATCCCTCTTCGTCAAGGTATCTAGAGGGAAGAGCCTCTTCGATGATAACGGTGACGAGTAAAGAAATTCAGGGACGAGATAGAGACGAGACTCGTTGGACGGAGCCATTGATGAGTGCTCTGAAGCGTGAATTGAATTGGGAGAAAAATCTGAAGGTTTGTGATTAAGAAATGGAGTTGTTGGGTTTAGAGATTGAAGATGAAGGGCTCTTTCAAAGAAGGATGCCTTTGAATTGGCGCGCTTTTATAAAAATTGTTAGTCGGTTACTGCCGTGAGACGTAGTTGACCGTGGACTATTCGATAGACTAGTCGTCATATTCCCACCCTTCTTGGATACAATGCACATATTCATTATTCCATTTATATTCCATGTAACATAAGTTCGAGGAAATTTCCCCGTCAATTATTGTTTAAACTATACTTACTAATAACTTTATAGTTATTGATATTTTGCATGCATTTCTGTTAATTCAATTTATGGGTCAAGTCTTTTTATCATTCAAAGCCGTCCTCCAAAGTGTTCGGAGAAAAATAGAGATGCGGTGGAAGTGATATTTATCGGCTGGCAAAAAAAAAAAAATTATTGGTTGTCAATTCAAAGTGTTGCCTGCAAAACAGAGATAATTATTACACATACGCGGCGTAAAAACGTTTGACTGAGATTGAGGCGGCTTTGCGTGGGGTTGAAGGCTAATATCACATTAAATACGTAATCATGTCAAATTAAGTTTCCCATGAATTAAATCCTCTTTAATATAAAAATTAATTAATATTTTTAAATAAATTAAATAATAATAATCAAATATAACATTTTAAAATAAATGTATATTGTATAAAACAGAGATAATTAGAAATGCGTAGAATTGTTTGGCTAAAATTGATGACGCTAAATAACAACGGTTCATCCAGCTATTAAAAAATTGTTAAGTAATGCATAAAATGTTACCTTATTTAGAGAAGAACAAAAAAAGACGAAGAATTATATTATTTATAAAAGAATAATATATATTTATACAACTCTTATAATTTATTTGAATTTATATATTAATCTATTATTTGTTAAGGTGATTATCAATCCTTAAATTCTTAAGAACTCTAAAAAAAAAATCCAAATTACCCTTTTTTATTTGGAGATGATTCCACATCCTTCACTCACTCAATACATCATAATAGACTCCTTATATAGAGTCGATCTCAACTAAGTAATGACACTTCAATTTTTCTAATAGAAATCAACTTATATAACATACAATATCAAGAGTTTAAATTTTATTATGGATATGAGTATTTAGATAATATATTATAAATACTTTTATACAAGTATTTTTGGAGCAGGGAAGCGTACTATGTTCATAACAAAAAGAAATTGAGGCCACTTTGCGTGAAGTAGTTCAAGGCTAATGTATTTTAATAAATACGTAACCCGACATGTCAAAATTTACGTCAATTGCCACGTGAACACCCTTGCCCTCGTCAAAATGGGAGATCGAATTCAGAGTTATAGTTCCATCTCTATCAAATATTATGGTAATTAGCAGAAATGTGACACAACCCGTAATCAACAACCCTTCCAGCGGCCGAAAATTGAATCTGATCAATTTTCCACGGCAGAAAGAGAATGTGTTGGCCGGGTGGTGGTCATAGGAGCCACCAGCACCGGAAAGTCCAGGCTCTACCTCGACCTCTCCACCCTTTTTCCGGCACAAATCATCAACCCCGAAAAAATGCAACTCTACCAAGGCCTTAACATAGCCACCAACTAAGACCGATGAGGGGTGATTCCCCATTTGTTAGGGACAAAGAACCTTAACTTAGAGTTCACAGCCTCCCATTCCATCAAACGGTTTTTCTCGCCATCAAGTCAATTACGTCTTGCGGATAGCTTCCGTTGATTGTGGGAGGATCCAACTCGTATATTGAGGCACTAATCGCCGATGACGACTATAAATTCCTATCGAGGAATGATTTCTGTTGTCTCCGGGCACACGTGTCAATGCCGGTGCACGACCAATACGCAGCCAAACGCGTTGATCAAATGTTGGAGAGTGGAAGATCATTCGCCGATCGGAATTTATAGTCGATGTCGTGGATTAGAGCCTCAATATACGAGTTGGATCCTCTCAACACGATGATCGGAAGCCGTCTGCAAGACATAATCTACTCGACGGCGAGTAAAGCATTGTGACGGAAGTGGGAGACTAGGAACTCTGAGTTAGGGTTGTTTGACCCTAACAAATGGTGAGCCCCCCGTCGATGGGTCTCAGTTGGTAATCTTATTGGCTGCTATACTTGAAGGCCTTGGTTGAGTTGCAATTTGTGGGAGTTGATGATTTGTGCCTGAAAAAGGGTGCCTAGGTGGATAGAGAGCCTGGACTTCTGGTGCCGGAGGTTCCCATGACCACCGGCCAGCCGCCCCCTTCTCTTACAGGCGGAATGAAGGAGTATTGATTAGGGGTTGTGTGATAGAGATGCAACTCTAAAGCGCAAGACCGAGGGCTAATAGAATAGTATAAGAATGAGAGGCGAATGCTCACACGAAGACGAACTAAATGGTATAGTGGAGTAGTATTTATAGCGGTGGGCGGGCGGGCGATGGAAGGAGGTCGACATAATTCAACTCTGTTGTCGGTCTGGCTATCTGGTCGGCGGTGCTGTAAATTAAAGCAGAAAAGAAGCCGGTGGGTGGGGTTGGGCAATATAATATTTAGATAATATTTCAGCTTATTCGTATTACTACTGAATACTGAAAAAATGTCGTAAAGGTGGAGGGGGTGCTGTGCTGGTGTGAAATTCTGGTAATTTATTAGAGTCTTTTGACTCTCTCTATATGGGAACTAATCAATAATATATATATAAACACACACACATATTTGAGTCGTAAAGATCTCTTCACTATTATACCAAACAGGGCTCAAGAATGAATTAATCAAATCATCAAATTTAATTAAAATTTATCTGTCTTTTATTCTAACATCTCGTGAAATGCGCAAGTATATAAAAAGTTTAGTGAATTATAAAAAATTTACTAAAATCAGAGCATATTATTAAATTTAAATAATATTTATATATCATTAAACATTAAAATCTTTATATTAAAAGCATAATTTGAGTTCATTTAAGTCATGAGCTAATTCTTTACCTTTTGTTAAAACTCTTGTTTTATATAGCAGAAATGTTAGGCAAGTTTGGGTTTGATAGCGTTCGGTGGACTTAAAGCCCAACAATGACAAGTGACACAGTAACGTTAATCCTTAAATTAAAAAAAAAAAAGAGTAGGAAATGACTCACCCACATCTTACGAAAAATTACACTATTATTTAAAATATATTTAATTTTTATAAAATATTATTTTATTATGATATTAATTACGATATTTAAAAAGATATTATACCTCTTATATATTTAAATTTACGTTAAAATATAATTGATAATTAACTATATTTAATATTAATATTGTTTATAAAAAAGATATATTTTATATTGTCATTTTATTTGTATGTGATTCTAATTTATTTTTAAAAAAGTTATTAAAAAAAACAAAGAAACACTAAGAAATGCAATATATTATAATAGTAGAGTTATTCTAGTTTAACTAAATTCATAGGCCCGATGGATTAAAATCAGAATCTTCTGCCTCTTGAGGGTCAAATGAGTCAAAGGATTAGTTGCGCACTCCATCACGTGTCCTCATGGTTGTCATTTCCCGCCCTATAAAATGTATAAACTGAGCATAAATGTAAATGATTCTGTAAGGAAATATGAAATATGCGAAATGATTCCGTGAATTACTCTGTTTATACCTTGAAAAATATTCAATCTACAGAAAGCATGCACCGTGTTATTCTCAATTGGTACCGAGAAATGTACGGTCTGAGAAAGAATACAACAACGTAAAATTTTATTTCATTAAATAGAATCGACACATGGATAAATTTTTAAATTTATTATTAATAAAAAGGTCTCAATTAATAATTATATTAATGTATTTTTTCATTTTTTATAAAATTTTATACTATCTATTTTTTTAATGTATACTTTGGGGATTTCATTTCACTAAAGTTAGTAATTCATTAATAATATATTTATATGATTATATGGTAAAAGTAAAGATAGAGTAAGAGTGGTCCTAGCTCTAAAGACCGGTAATTGTTAGAGCCTATAACTCTAAATGGGAATATCTTCAATATGTATACCAAACCACAAGCATCCACAATTCCGGCAAAGCCATGAACAGGACATGCATTCAAATCAAAACAAAGCTAACAGATTATTTTTTCATATTAAAAAAGGCTCTCAAATTGACAAAAGAACGAATTGTTTGACCACTTTTTAAAAAAATAAACTTAAGACTAGGTACCTTACCTTTAAGCAGAATAACAATTAGAAGCGTGACTGAACAACTCAGAAAATTGACGAGAGTATATGGCAGAAAATGTTAAGCAAGGTTGGTGGAGTTGAAGCACAACAATGGCAAGTGACATAGCAGTGGGAATCCTCAAAAAAGCATCAAACCTACGTATTACAATGGTAAAAAAAGTATATGAGCTTTTTCTCCACAAGTGCGTATTTATTGTTTCCATGGCTACGCACAGAAGAGTTGGAGTTCGAAGTTAGAACAAGAAAAAAGAAGACCCTGTAAAGAATAAAAAAATGGTCAAAAAAACAAAAACCCTCCCTTCTTGTTGCATAAAGCAGACATCCTTCCCACATTTCCCACAAAACATTCTTAAAATATTCACTCACACGCACAGAGAGAGTCTCATGCGCTATTGTCTCTGTCCCTGCGCCATTCATTCACTAATTTCCCCCAACACCGACTCTTCCTTCTTTCTTTTTCACTTTTTGAGTGGTTGGTGGGTGGGTGGGGTGAAAGTAAGATTTGGTGCACACAGTAATTTTGGATTTTTTTTTTGTTGACAATAAAGTCAAAAAGGATTCATGCCAAAAAAATTAGTTGCCGTAGTGCTCCTCATCATGCTATATCTCTTGCCTTTTCTAAAAGTTATTTTATGTAGGGACTCTTTTCTTTTTTTACTTCCTATTTTTTATATATAATAATAATAATAATAATACCCTCTCTAAATTTGTCTTTTATTCACACTTCTTCCTCCCACGTGTGTGTACTCATTTTCTAATATCTTTGCAAAAGTAATTCATTCTTCTATTGCAAAAAAAATAAATAATAATTATATATTTCTGTTTTCACTATTTAATAATAGCTATTATCTTTATTTTGTTTTATGCGGAGACACAGAATATTCTTAAATTATTCTGTTGTGCATCTCAAAATGTCTTTTACCTCTCTTTTTGTTTACTCTCTCATTCTGAAGAGAATATAACAAAAAATAAAAAAGAAAAATAAATGAATTGTGTTTTAAGATAATCTAACTGTAATTGTAAATGTGACTAATATGATAATTGATAACAAACAAAACCTATTCACCTATGGATATGACATGAATAGTTAAGGTACTTGAAGATTCGTTTGGTGGATATCTTTTGTTTACACACATACATATTAGTTTATTGTCTGTTGAGGTACAAATAAAATTTAAATTTTAAAAGGATTTTTTAACATAAATTTTAATTTAAATTTTTTTAAAATAAATAATTATATTTATTTAAAAGAGTTTATAGATTAAATTATAATTTAAAATTATAGTTTTTTATAAATTATTGAGAATAATTTTTAAAATAGTAAAAGAATTTATAAATTACCTAATTATTATTTTATATCTATTTTTTTCTCATTCTCTCTCCTCTTTCATTTTTTCTCTCTTATCTTCTCACTTCTTCTACACTTATCTCTATCTCATTATTGCTTCTAGGTGGTCAGCATTATGGCTATGGACTAAAGAGATGTCACTTCTAGGTGGGTTATTGTTACTACATTTGGATTGGGAGACGATGACGATAGAAGAAAAGGAAGAAGAAGATAGCAGAAGCCTCCTTCATTATCCTTGAAGCTTCAATCATTATTTATCATTGTTGCTTGTTGCTCACCATCACTATCGTTATCATTGCTAGTTACTATTATCACTATTCACTGTAAAATGCTCGTTAAATAGTAGATCGAAGAAGATAATAAAATTTATTTTTTTATCTTATACTATTTTTTAATAAATTATTAATTATAAAAGTTATTTTAGAAATATATATATAAACATTCATTTATTAAAAATTACTTTTTGTTATAAATTTTTTCCTATAATTTTTTTAAAAGCCCTTTAACAAAAATTTATACAAATAAGTCCTTAATGGGTATGATATGAGTAAAATTGGTTGAAGTCAATTATGAGATTAATAATCCTCTCTCAAGGTGGGCCATCGTGATCTCCCAAACACGCCATTAATGGGTTCCATGGTAGGATTATTAGGATGCCTTCCATTTTTTACTGCCCTTCTCACCTTTTATTTTATTTTTCTTCTTTTTCAAAAAGCTACATAGCTAGCTAAGTAAGCTAAGATAGAGAGGCCCTGCAGGTAAGATATATAAGAATCACTTCAATATATATGTACACCAAACCGCAAACATCCACAAATTCCGCAAAGGCCCGACTAAGTTACACTGACGAGCTTTTTTAAACATTTAAAAAAATAGCCATAAGGTAATTAGATAAGTATTAGTAACAGAGTTAAGAACAAAAACTATATATATATATATATATATATATAGTTAAGAACAAAAACTATATATATATATATATATATATATATATAATTTGGAGCTGCGGACCAGTAATGGAGGAGAGGCCCCATGTAAAGATAGCGCGTGAGGTTTTTGAGGGCCCGAGGGGGACATGTGCTTCCCACCCCCTAACTAGAGGTGTTCATAAATCCTATGATATGATATGTTTATTTTAGCCCATGAAAAAAAAATTCTACCTAATCTAATAAATATAAGATAAAATAGAATATCGGATTATAAAATATAATCTATATTTTTTTTGAGCTAGGTACCGAATAAAGGGATTGCCTTGTCCCTGCCTATGAGCACTCATTCTTTTATTTTTTTTACTTTTCTCCCTATATACTATATTTGGAAAGGAGAATATGATAACTACTGGTGACTAAAGAGTCATTTTAGAAATATAAGTAGTTAAGTAAGTAAGTTGCGTCTTTTAATATTTATAACTATATTGATTTTTTCTTTTTCTTTAATTTTATTAATTATAATATGATTATATTATAAATTATAATTGTTTATTTTATTTTTTTTAAATGATTTATTCTTGTCAACATTTGGAAAGTTGATACAAAGTTACAATTACAAATTATTTAGACTTCAAATCTTTTTTTTATATACAATAAATTTTAATACTTTAATTATTATCTTTTTGTTGCTTTATTTTTAGTGAATTATAGATATTATTTAATTTTTGAAGATATATGAATATTGTATTATTTTATAAGTTTATAATTACAGATTATTTTTCACAACATGAGCATAACATCACAACTTAGGTATGTCCAACCCGCCCACATCCAGTCCTCCTATACCCAGTCTAAAATAGTTAGGGCTTTTATCGGACAGGGCAGGGTATCGGGTTGCAAAATATAACCCATATTTTTTCTAAGCATGGGAGTTACGTTGCCCAACCTAACCCTGCCTATAAACACCCCTACCCCTAACCACGTGACCTCCCTCTACCAAACATAAAAACAAAATATACTGCTCATTAATATATATATATATATATATGTATATATATAATATTTAATTAATTTAATTAGATTAAAAAAATTAATTAAATTAATTGATATGATATATTTTTTAAATATTATAATCATCTTTATTAATTTTTTTATCTTTCTCTCTTATTTGATTATATTAAGAGAGTATCAATATAAATATAATAAATATATCTTATATTTAAAATTAAAATTAATTCTTTAATTATATCATATATTAACAATCAGATGAGTATATTGTAATCTCCTAAAAAAAATAAAAAAATTACTATAAGGTCTAAAAAAAATCTCACAATAAGGAAATAATCTACACTAAAAGTTATAATTCCACGTTATTTATTTGTTGCCAAACTTTTAGTTATTATATTTTTTTTAGGAAAAATTACTTGTAAGTACCACATGAAGAAATTTAATTAATACAAAAGATATTGGGAAATTATTTTTTTATCAAGTGTAAGTTATAAATAAAAATATTTTTATAATTAGGTTTTTTAAATCTAATTCATTGCTGCTGAAGGTGGGGGCTACTTGTTTGGGCACATAATCATTCATAATCATCGCAACTAAAGGGTTTTACAAGAACAATTAATTATCGAGGCATTACCCTCTCGTGACAATATTAGCTTTATTTAAACCCTCTTTGTTCCACCTTT
This sequence comes from Leucaena leucocephala, assembly GCA_037074615.1. Lineage (NCBI taxonomy): Eukaryota > Viridiplantae > Streptophyta > Magnoliopsida > Fabales > Fabaceae > Leucaena > Leucaena leucocephala. Next base: position 21,520,194 of record CM073538.1, on the reverse strand, counting down.
AATTTTGATGACCACAATGGAGACAACCCCACCTGCATGCTTTCACTTAATCTTGACTCAAATAATATTATATGCTCCATCTCCTCCACCTCTTGCTTTCATTAGGATCCCATGATTTCACTGATTTTTATATTATATTAAATAAATACTCATTCTATTTATCTTTTTAGAGAAGAAATATAATTTGTTTCATTCTACATATATACATTTCCTTTTCTTAATTCCAAAGCAGTATTTAAAGTAATTTTAATAATAAATGAGGGACAAATTTAATAACACACACTCATATATCATATTTTTACCTATGTATTCTATTTGTTAGCATGTGTGCAATAATCTTACAAAATAATTATAATGAAACGAAGTGTATTAATTGAAGTTGAAGATTCATATGAACTACATGGGCAAAATAATAATACTCCATGCACTAGCTAGTACATAGCTTAAAATAGTTTTCCATGCCTATTAACTTTATATTGATGGATTTTTTTTTTGATAAAAATAGGAATAAAAATAGAATTATGTTAAAAAAAATTAAAAATTTGTTTAATATAATAGAAATAGGTATAGAATTGATGTGTATTTTTTTATAATTTAAAGTAAAATAATCTAAAATATTTTTTTATAACTTAAAAAAAGTTAAAACTATTTAAAAATTTTATCACTTAAGGTAAAATAATTTAAAATATTTTATTTTCACTTCCATCACCCTATTTCATATTTTGGGTTATTCCACTTCCATTGTACCAAATATACCCTTAAGGAATTGCGCATCATTAATATTAAAATATTACAATAAATAAAAGTGTTTAGGTTTAAAATTTGATCTTGTGGATAGAAAAAGTCATATATTTGATGATGATGATTACTTTTACTACTATATATATAATTAAACTCAAAGCTCCACATCAAATTAATAAATGCCACTCTCTCTCTCTCTCTCTCGTCAAAGACAAGAAGAAGTTGAGAACTAAAATCTCAACCACCAACAGCAGCATGTAAAAAGTCCGAATCTTAGGCTTTTATTTTAGCAATGTCTCAGGAGGAAAAAGAAAACTTCGTTATCGAATAACATAGTCTTGTTTGTTCAACAAATAAGATTCTTCCTGCCAAAAGACAATCAGAAAAATGGAAAAAAAATCAAAGTAGAATCCACCCCAAATATTATCCCCCCCAGTTTTCTAATAATAGGCCAGTGATGTGTTTGAATAATTCTGAAAAAAGGATTATCGAATCTATTTATTTTAATTAATTTAAATAATACAAATAGATTATTCCATCTTCCGATCCCTGGAATCGCCTTCATGAAAATATTAATTTTAACACATTTTCTGTGTGTCTCTCTGAAAAGCCAGTTCCCATGGAAAAAGGGGCTGTCCCGTAGGAATTTCCTAGGCACAGAAAGAACTATAGGATGGGAAATGCAGACTATTATTATTACACTGTTGCAAGACTGATTACAATTTTGAATTAATTAATTATTACACTCTGTTGAATAGTGTCTACTTTCTACACAACTTTATTCCATTGTTTCGTTATAATGAAAAAACGCAATATATATATATATATATATAATTAACTGGATAATTTAAAATAAATAATAAAAAAGTTTCACTTACTCCATCATCTACTCTATCTTTTTTGATAAACCTCTAGGTTCTATTTGATTCACCTTAAAAAAAGATAGATTAAGTTAATTTACAGAAGACTAAAAAAAATTAATAAATAATATTTTTTATTTAATTTAAAAAAGGAGGGAGAGGAAGGGAATTAATTAAAAATTGACAAATATACCCTTATCTCTTTATTTAAATTTATTTATTATTTATTTATAATATTCATATCAAAATTATTATTTTTAATTTATGAATCTTAAATTTTTTTATCTCATTTATATATATAATAAAATTAAAAAAATGATAAAATTTTAATATTATTTTTTATTAATTTATAATTATTATATATTTTAATATAATATATAAATAATTTATTATACTTATTAAGTTTTATTATAATTTATTATAATTATTATATAATTAAAGAAAAAATTACATATGAAAAAAATAAAATCCTTCTGGAGAAAATGGAGCATAAAAAAATAGAGCATAAAAAAATAAAAAATTTCTGCTCCTCTTTTCTCTATTTTTTATAACTAAACACATTTTCTCTAACCCTATTTTTTTCTCTCTTTCAAAATCTCCCACCCAAATAAAGCCTTCGGATAAGCTTATAGATGATGTTGAATCAGCTTCATGTATTCATAATCCAAATCTTTTTATATGAATTCCCTTTTTGATGCAGAACCAGCTCAGTGTGGTGGTGCTGACCTCTCTCGCATCTCTTTCATCGCCATTTCCAGTCCTGCTGCAACCAAAAAGCTAAAACAGCAATGATAATCAGATTCAGAATAGAGAGAGAGAGTCTATGGCCCACCATGTGGCCCCCACCTTCAACAATCCGTCTCTTCTCTCTCTATTTTGTCTCAGACATTTTTGTTTAAATTCACCATCCCCTTTCTCAGGGTGTTTCCTACTTGACAACGCTGCTTTGCCTCCTCTATTTGTGAGCTCATGAACTGGCCAATATGGCGGAAATGGAAGGCCTTGGCCATGGCTATAACGGCGTCGTTTCAGATGAGTATTTGTTTGGATGCTCATTCTCTTTCTTCGCTTGGAGATGCAATTCTCAGGCTTCCTGGCCAGCCCCAAGTTCGCTTTCAACAGTTCTCAGGATACGTTGGAGTTGACGATAAGAATGAGAAGGCTCTGTTCTACTATTTTGTTGAATCGGACACCGATCCTTCTTCCAAGCCTCTGGTTCTCTGGCTCAATGGAGGTCACAAATCTCTCTCTCTGGTTCTCTGGCTCAATGCTTGAAAATTTTGGGTTCATCATTTTTATTTGGAGATTCTGGAAACGTATTATCTTGCCCCTGGTTTTTGTTCAGGGCCTGGCTGTTCTTCCTTGGGAGTAGGTGCATTCTCTGAAAATGGGCCTTTCAGGCCAAATGGGGAAGTTTTAATCGAAAACAAGTCTAGTTGGAACAAAGGTAATTATATAAATCTGTATTACTTATTCCAATCTACAAGTCTGGCCAGAATGAATTGGTTCATTAGCAGATAACAATTGAGTTTATTGATTTTTCAGAAGCAAACGTGTTGTATTTGGAGACACCAGTTGGAGTGGGTTTCTCTTATGCCAAAGGAAGCTCCTCCCATTTGACAGTAAACGACGAGGCAGCAGGTATCATCGACTAGTATCAATGACTTTAGAAAGCTCCTTTAAACCCTATTTACTGTGGATAAAGTCACGTACAAGATGTCTGCTTCTTAGGCTTTAGGTAAAAAAAGTTGGGACAAAGCAGTGGTATTTGCTGAAATGCCACACTCAACTTTTCTTTTTTGTATGGTTCTTTTTCATGATTAATTTTCATCTTTCACTCCCCCATGGTAGGCATTAGAATCAAATGGTACTTGTGCTATCATGCTTTTGATTTTGGCATGTTATGGCTAATATGGCTGTCCTTGAATACTCAAAATAGTCATTATCTTGTCTTCTGAATCTGAATTAGTATTCTTGTATTTCTTAAGCCAGAGATAATCTTGTATTCCTGATACGCTGGTTCAGCAAATTCCCCCACTACAGGCACAGAGACTTGTTTCTGACAGGGGAAAGTTATGCAGGTACCTGTTGAGTTGAGTCACCCCTACCAATCATTTCTTCATTTTCTTGGATTCAAACAATGACAGCAGAATACTGTGATCATTATTATCTATCCTTACATTTTTTCCTCCCATTCATATTCATACCAGGGCATTATGTTCCTCAACTTGCAAAGCTCATGATTGAGATGAACAAAAAGGAGAAGATATTCAATCTTAAAGGCGTAGCTGTGAGCAGTCTTAGTTATTTTTGGGTGAAAAGAAGACAAATGATGCTTTATTGGATATTACCTAAGGCCTTAATGGTGTCTTGTATTGTGTTGCAGTTGGGTAATCCACTTCTAGAATATGCCACGGACTTCAATTCAAGGGCTGAGTTCTTCTGGTCTCATGGATTGATATCAGATTCAACGTACAAAATGTTCACTAAAGTGTGTAATTATTCTCAGTACGTTAGTGAATACTATAGAGACTCAGTTTCGCCTCTTTGTTCAAAGGTTATGCACCAAGTAGGGAGAGAAACCAGTAAATTTGTGGACAAGTACGATGTTACCCTTGATGTTTGTATTTCATCAGTGCTTTCACAGTCCAAGGTTATTTGTCCTCACACTGAAGTAAGTTCCCTCTGTCTAAACATAAATGTATTGTGGGTTCAGTTCTGTTTCTGTTAATTATTCATCAAACTTGCAACTTTTTTTCTGTTATCTTGCAGCAAGCAAACGAGATGGTAGATGTATGCGTGGATGACAAAGTTACAAATTATTTAAACCGAAAAGATGTACGTGAGGCTCTTCATGCCAGACTTGTTGGAGTTCGCAAGTGGAATGTCTGCAGCAAGTAATCTCTTCCTTAACTACAAATTCTAAGTGGTTTCTTATTTTACTAATTGTCTTTAAGATTCTTAGTTAGACATTTTCTATGAAAGATGCATAGACTAATCCAATTATTAAGAGACAAGCAAGCATGTTAGAGGTGGATTTTACTAAAAAAATTATGCTTGATAATTGACACACCTCTTTATGATATATGGGTCTATTTGTTCTATTGAAAACACCAGGTCAATCTAATTTTTTTTAAGTGACCTGCCATCCTAAGAGCATTGCATGATTGAAATTTGAAGAAAACATCAGAATAGACTTAGCTTGCTTAATTAAGCTGAATATATTTCCAGGAAACTCGGTAATAATTAATCTGCCTTGTGTTGGTAACAGCATTCTGGACTATGATATGCTCAACCTGGAAGTGCCTACCCTCCCTCTCGTTGGATCACTAATAAAAGTCGGAGTTCAGGTCTTAATTTACAGGTAGTTAGAACAAAATAAAAAAACACAATCTTCTTTGTGATATCTTAATTGCTTAGTTTAAGGCTCGTATCTCTGAACTGCTAAATGGAATCTCATACTTTTCTCACTACAGTGGAGATCAAGATTCTGTTCTTCCTCTGACTGGTAGCCGCACCTTGGTTCGAAAATTGGCAAGGAAATTAGAACTAAATACAACAGTACCTTACAGAGTTTGGTTTGCAGGCCAGCAGGTAGAAACTAATTATCTTTTTCGTTGAATTAGTGAGAATCCAGATATTATCATCTTCCATACAAGGTTAACTTTGAACCCAGAGACTTAGAATTTTCTCCACAGTATGACGGTAGGACGGGTCTAGTGCATGGCCCAAGATTAATTTTCCTCGGTTTTCAGAAATATATACTTCAGATTTCGCCTTGTCAACATAACACAACTTATATACACAATCAGGAACTAATTGATTTATGCAAATCTGCATACTTATAGGTTGGTGGATGGACTCAAGTTTATGGAAATATCCTCTCATTTGCCACCGTGAGAGGAGCCTCCCATGAAGTTCCTTTCTCACAGCCTGAGAGATCCCTTGTGCTCTTCAAGTCATTCTTGGAAGGCAGGCCTCTACCTGATAGAATCTTGACACAAAGCTAAGAGTCTTTTTGATTGATTAGTTGAAATTGTAAGTAACCATGCCATTAATTAATGCGATATAATTACGAAATGAGTGTATTAACAAATTGTGCATGATGTCATAGTGACGTTTCTTTTTCCTTCTTTTCCCCTCTAATGCGTGTTGTGTGCCATCAAATGTAATTGATTCAAGGGTTAGAGAAATTATTGTATAAATGTTGTGAAAGCAAGCTGGGTTTACCCCCCTTGTCTTTAGATCAATCAGACTTGAGTTCGGCCTTCCATGCATAGATATATTTACTGTTCATACAACATTTATACAATACATGTTGATCAAAACCAAAGTGATTTTTCCCTGGCCAAAAAGTGATTCACTTTTATGAAAAAGACCAAATGACTTTAACCAGACACCGGTTTAGTCTAACAGAGAATGATAAACCATAAAGAGTACTTTTAGAAGGAAACTGTCTCTTGGGATCGATGATCCATCAGTAGATAGCTGAACTCGTTCAACAGATAATTGAAGCCGACTGATCGATATCATACAAAACTGGATTGTAATGTTAATGGGGTGATTCGTATGGAATCCGAATGTTGTAAAGGCAATGCCTATGATTGGTTGAAGAGAAAATCATCTTATAAATTGGAACTGAAGGGGTATGATTCATTTGTTGAAAGCTTTATATTGGAAACAATATTATTTAAAATAGTGCGAGAGACTAAATGTAAGTATTTCTATCTCTGCAGAAATTTAAATTTAAGTTTATCATATTGAGAGACTAATCTCAACCCCATTGATTCATTTGTTGAAAGTTGATTAAGCGTGTCCAAAAATGGCTCCTAAATCCATGAAACTGTCTGTTTCAAATGCAGGAGAATTGCCCTTTGATTGTCGCAAATGCTTGAAGATGAAGCCCCAGGGCAATTTCTTTGTGGATTATTGCAGGCCAGGGCAATTTGTTTTGTTTTTTTTTTTTGACGAAAATTTTTAGAAAAAGATTTGGATTATCCACGATATAAAGACAGAGCAAAATTTCTTTTCCTCCTAGACAACACCAATATTGGACAGGGCGAGATGTCAATTACCCTCAAGTATAAATTTAGATACCCAGGAGTTAGTATATCTACCTAAGCGCCGCAACTTAAACCATAACAAAATGTTACTTCTTAGGGATCGAATACGCTCTAAATAGTCATATATCTCACTCTTTAGCTAGCTGAATCTATGGACATTTGAGTTGATTCACTATTTTTTTAGTACAATTTTTTTTAAAAAAATTGGGTTTACCTATGATCCAAAAGTAAGGCAAAATCTCTTTCTCTTCATAGACAATACCAATATACTTTTTTTTTTGTCCACTCGGTTTACCGGAGCTTTACCCCAACTACATCCAGATTCAACCCGCGTCGCGTACCTGGCTATGGTGGGTGAATCTCTTAATGAAATTTTTTTGCATATGTCAAAGCTCAAACTCAAAACCTCACTTAAACGATATCGAGTCATTTACTATTTAGATTAACCCCTCGTTTGTCAGTACCAATATATTTTTTGTTTTTTTGGTACAAAATACCAATATACTTGTTGCCTCTCAATCTTCTTAGCGCAAGTTCTTTTATTATGTTGGGCCTTGCTATGAATGTTTTCTGTTCAAAATACAAGACTTGTCTCGTCCAAAGGGGAAGATTGAGAGTGGATCTACACTATATCTTTTATGCACACAAAAAATTCGCTCAACACTCTAAAATAATTTTAATGATATAATTAGTACTTTAAAAATAATTTTTTAATATAATTAACATCCTCTATTAATTTTTTTCAGAAATTCTATTAACCCTTGTTCTCGTAAGTTTTTTTTTATCTTGCCATTCTTTAAAATCCATCTTTGAAATTGTTTTTTTAAAGAAATACAGCAAAATAGGAAAAGGCCCTTTTAAATTAAAAAAGTAAAACATTCTTAGAAAGGAATCTTACATCGGAAGAGGAAGAGGAAGAGGAAGAGGAACCATGGAATTCTACTTTTGCCCCCATTCATTCTTTTAACATGACAAATACAAATAATTGGCGTTAGTCCTACGAAAGGCAGAAAAAGGAGTCTTACATGAAAGCAGAAGAGTGTAAAGTTTGCAGCATGTTTGGCTGGTAAAATAATGTAAAAGTAAAACGAAACTAATTTTCATAGAATTGTTTATTAATAAATAATTGTATTTATATATTTTTATTTAATAATTTTTTCTTCAATATTTTAATATTTGTTCAAATTGGATGAAGATTTTGTTAGTGAGAGATTTGTAAGTGATAAATAATTATAAGGGTTTTTTAAATCTGGAGATACTTTTTAATTTCAGTATATTTTCAGAAATTAATTTATTTAAAATTTTTAATTCTAAAAATAATTTTATTATTATCTTAAATAAAAAAAGTTGACAATGCGGTCATGTACCGTTGGTTTAGCAGTAGACCGTTGGGAGATCTCTTAACGTAATAGGACAATTTTTATTTCTCTCTCAATTTGGTAGGGTTATAATGATTTAGGCCAACTCATGCAGTACCACATAAACATATTCAAATATTAAATGAGCAAAGATGCGGAGTCCTGTGTATTCCAAGGATTCGTGACAGCCATCATTTGCTGAAATCAAAACTTCGTTTTCCAAAGCCCTGACTGATCTGAGACTGACCCACCATCACCACGGTTTCACCACCATATACAAGAGCACGTCCTTGATCTACTCTGCTGAAGTTTACACTGTAGCTTAGGCTTCTCTTTCTTCCTCCGTTGTTTTCTTGGCTCCAAATCCAAATCCAAAAGCATATATATATATATATATATATATATATATATATAACCCCTGAAATTCCTCTCACATCCATTGAAAAAAGCAAACTACTTTGGCTGCCACTCCGTGCGATTTTGACTTCAAATTCTCACAAAATCCCGCTCTTTTTCCGTTTTTCTTTTCTTATTTCCATATGGCAAAACAGCAAAACATCGACCCTGCCATCATCAACCCTCTTCGCCATCAGGTTTGCATTTTTATTCCGTTCTACCCTTCTCTTCCCCTTTTCCCCAATCTAATTTCAGAAAAACGAATGACCACGCCCATCATGCTATCTTTTACATGCCATTATTTTAGATCTTTTCATGTACCAACCAAGTGTGATCTTGGAGATGATATAATATTTCGATCTCACTGCACTAGCCTGCTGTGGCATGATTCATTGCGTTTATAATTACATTTGGGAATTGCAGGGCAAAGACGAAGATAGGGAATTGCAACTTGGATCCGACGAGCCTGAGGCCCCATTGCCTCTCACTGCTACTTCCCGGGTCTGCTTCTTACTCACTCACTCCACTGACCCGTGTGTTTTCCGATTTCACCCGTTATTAGGGCTTTTGCTTTGTGCTATACAGCAATTGCAAAGATCGATAGATGTGTATACTGTTTGAGACTTGAAGATTTACTTTTTCTTTGTGAAATCTGCAATGCACGCAGGTCTTGTATATGTTGGGAGATATCGCGGCAGGGCCTGCGTTTAGGTTTACGCAATGGCTCGAATCGGTTCGTAAACGCACTGCCAGAAATCGCCACTCCGGGTTCCCCCACCGCCTTACGAGGCTTCCCGATGCTACTATGCCTTCTAGGTTACTCTTCCCATACATTCTTTTCCATTTGAGTCATTTTCAGCTCAAATTCTGCCGGTTTCATTTATCTTCAATTGCTGTCGTCGAGTCAATCTGTCACACATGACACATGTACAATTCATTTATTGGATGCTAAAGGATTTGCCTTATAAAGCGGATGATAAAGGGGCATATCGTGAGTAGCTAGTGCATTAGAAGTTTTCTTTCTTCTTTCATTTTGTCTGATACCCGTAATCAGACATGTCTAATCAATGATTCAGAATCAGTTAATAATTGTAATAGTCTTTTTTTCTTAACAAACGAACCAACTAATATTCTATAAGCATCAAAGCCTTAGTTTGTGGGAGTATAAAAGGGAATTTATACTTGTGTTTAATTGCTTTTCACAAATCAGAACTGCATTGTCTCTTCTGAAAATAGTATTTTTTTTTTCTTTTTCGGTTTCCAGTCCAGAAGGATCAATGGACTATCCAAAATGCGATTCACCTCCTGTGCAAACAACAGAACTTAGTTTGTGGGAAAGGCTTGGTAATGCTGCTATGTTGGACATTGAATCTAGTTCTTTTTCTTGGGAGAGGCTATCTTCACTGCATCACACTGAACACAGCAGCAGCACCGAACATTCCGAGGATGAAATGAACAAAGCTCTTGAGGTTTGTATCTTCTATGCTTGCATACAAGAAAAAATATATTTATATAACACTTATGTTTTATGTAAAGTCCCTTCAGGTTGAGGAGTAATATGTACACTGGCTCTGTAACTTGCTCCTATAATTTTTTTATCTTACCCTGAGGGACAGTTATAGGGTGACACATATGATTTAAAGCATGTCAATGCGTGTAAGTAACTTAGGATTTATAGTTCTGTGAACATTGCAATTTTCTTGCTAGTTTAGATTCCATCCCTTATATGTTGCCTTGGTAAATATTCTTGGAAGATTCATAAATAACAGAACGGAATTGAAAGAGACAGAGCAGAAGGAATTTGCCCTGTCTCTGTTTGGAATTTTAATAAAGTAGATGAAAATTCCCTTTATCTAAATGTGAAGGATAGAATAAGTATCATAGATGTCCAATCACCATATAGTGCTTTTACTCTAATATACTAAGATGGGTGTAGTTGTATTACTAGTGGAAGAAGATGCATGAAATTACTGGAGTTACATGTCCACACAATTCAACTTTATGTTTCCTTTTATAAGGTTTTCTTCAATCATCACTTTTTTCTGATAAGTAATAAACCATTATATCTGCAATCTGAACTGAAGAGGCAATGAAAACCAATGAGTTCCAAAAGCAGAGAAAGGATGAGAACTTCATATGAAAATTTAAACCTGTAGATGATAATTCTATATTCATAATGAAGTTTGTTCGAAGAAATGGGGTGGAATTTACCTACTCAGAGCAAAAGACTTCAAGAATGCAACATATTTGGAGTGAAATATTGAATTTGGGATAGATAGAGAACTTAAAAGGATAATAATGTTTATCAATAATTCAAATTGATATTCCCTCCCTTTACTCCTTAATCTGGTAGGGAATTAAAAAATTAGCATTGTGGATGGAAAAGGGACGGAAACTGTTTCCTCATGTCCCATTCCTGTCCTTTAGTTTTAAAATTTCCAAACAAGGAAGAAAGTCTCCTTTCCATTCTTTCAATTATCCGGCGCATAAACACACTAAGGCATCAGCACCTGTCTCTTTAATTTCTATCAGCTTGTCAATGTATGTGGGTACTTTCCGTTTTATACACATTTTATTAATCATTAATCATTTATTGTATTTTCTGTTTGTAATAGAAGTTCATTTTTTGAAAAAGAACGATTGGGTATAAACTATTTATTTTATTACCTTTTTGCCTCAATTTCCACTCAGTTGTGTGCACATAGGTAACTGTAAATTCTGGGGGAGTTGTCTTCTTTGCCTTCTTTAATGGGAGTGATGATACTTCTCCAAAGGAGGAAGCTGCTGTAATAAAAATATCATCATCAAGAATGGCAACACAATCTGAACGCCTTGGATATGAATTTGCCAAGTGGTTGGGAGTCCAAACTCCTCAGGTTTTGCCTTTACTTTGATTTATGACAACTGTCACATCTGCAAGCTTGGTTTATCAGGCCGTAATTCTACCAAATTCATTTTCTTCTATTACTGGGAAAATGCAGGCTAGAGTTATTCACAATACCAGTCCAGAGTGGCTCCAAATAAAGGAAGCTGCAGAAAAAGCTAGAAATAGAGCATTTTCTGAAGGAGATCAAACTGTTGAAATGACTTGTTTAGAACTTTTGGAAGCACTAGAGCTTAGTAGGTGCCTCTTTTTTATGAGGTATGATCCTAATATTGGTTTAATGTGATAAAGTGCCACAAGGTGGCTGTGTGGAATATCTTTTCTTGCTTTTTCACTTTCCCTTTTTCTGGCATAATTGGTATGGACAGGGCTGTTATGCTCATTTACAAGATTGTCTATTGAGCATCAGTTTGCCTTCTATAAATCTTCAGAATTGTTTGTTGAATTCTTTTCATAGGAAAGTTCCATTGCCTTGTCTCTGCAAAGAACGTGTCACCCGGAACTCTTGCTTATTCTTTTTATTTAGATATTGCTTGAATAATCTATATAATATTGTCTGTTTCTTCAGGATGATAAATAGTTGTTTCTTTTAGGTTTCTAATATTTTTTGGAAGATCAAAGGAATGATTCTTGGAGAATTGTGATTGTTTTATTTGAATTGAATTATGATCTCTCATCTTTGGACAAGGAAGGACTTTATGAAGTTTTACATGAGTTACTAGTTTTGTTAGTTATATAATGCAGGAGTTCCATATAAGCAGGATCAATTTCACCCTTTCTCAGTCAGAAGTCACAAAACTATATCTTGCCAGGTGTTGACCTGGAGGTCATGTGCATGTTTAAATGGATTATTCTTGTCTGTCCTTTGGCTTGGGGGAAGGTGTAAATGAAAGTTGGTATTGTAAGAAATAAGACTATACCATTGCTAGGGCATTTATGTGTGACATTGAGTGACTAGTAAATTAAACCAATTCCACTGTGGCCATTTCCTAGGAAAGACAACAGCAATCAACACTATCCCCCTTGTTTCAAAAGTACATGGCTTTCTTTCTATTTTTCTGTATGTTTTTTATGACATTACTTTTGATTGGTTAAAGTAAAGGTTCAACATCATGCAGTTATATACATGGATCGCCTTTACTAGAAAGTTCAAGTGCATTTGAATCTCGGGAATCTGCTGAAAGAACAGCAGCAGCTCTTGGCAGGGTATTGATGCTAGACCTTGTTATCAGAAATGAAGATAGGCTCCCCTGCCGTCAGCTTAGATGGCGTGGGAATTCTGCAAATTTGTTGTTGGCTGAAAAGATGATGACTGTAACTGCTAACTCACTAGAAAAAGCCTTAGATTCTGCCATGAATCAATATAGACCAAGGATGATAAGGGCACTTCAAAAAGAAAGAAGATCGACTTCAGCAGGTATCAGAATGAGTTCTAATAATCCTGGATTGCTTTCACAGGCCTCTGATACCTCAGACATCTCAGAATCACCAAGTTGTAGTGACATGAGCGTTGAAAGTCAAACTAATGGTGAACCACAATATACTGACATTGTGGCTATTGATTCTGGTGTTCCTCGCCGGCCCCCTGCTGGAAAACGTGCAGATGATCAGGCTAATTATCCTAAGTTGGTTGAGTTGCTGATTAATAGTTCTGGGTTTTGCTCTAACCTGTTACATGATATCTCTGGAGGAAAATTAGGATCTCCTTCACTAGGAGAAATTAATAAAACTACGGATGTACATGCAAATGAGACAGCATCAGTAGTGCATGAGTTCTGTAGTGGTTTCCGTGCTGCTCTCAGAGATCTTCAGGGATTTCATATATTCCTACTTACTCTACACCAAAAGCTTGATAGCTTATTACGGTCATTTATGAACGTTATGAGCAAAATATCACCAGGGGAGTCTGACAAAGAGGATTCAATGGTTCCTGATTCACCTTCACTAAATGCTGGAGATGGTAGCTGTCTATCTCCAGCAATCAAGGATAGGTCTGTTATTGAAAACCATCCAGATTATAGTGATTCAGAATCACAAAGAACTGCTCCAAGGGCATCATGGTCAGGGAATAAAGAAAACTTTGATACTGCTTCTCCTATGTCGAGGGAAGGTTGGCATGGAAAGTTCTATAAAGGAAGTGGAGATCCACTTCGTAGTAGTCTTCGCTTGACAGCAAAGCTACGTGACTTCCATAAATATGCAAAGGTCAGTCTCATAGGAAACATAACTTTGTTTACTAGTTTGATGGTTTTGGTCCTGCTGGTAGAGTCATCTGAATTGTTAGTTTGGTACACTTTTTTCTATGTGACTTCTTCAATAGATCTTAAGTAAACGATCTATGGCATATTGCTCTATCGTTCAAAACAAGACTAGATTATTGCAGGTCTATTTGCACAAAAAATTGTAGTGAACCACACTAATGTTTCACTATGTTTTAATTCTAAAATTTTTTTAATTTTATTAAAATTTTAAAAAATCATTATTAGTATATGAAACATTTTAATCAAAATTGAAGATGATACTGTAACTGAAAAATAGCAAGGGCTAAATATGTCAATTGCAATTTTGAGTGAGTGTATTTGTCTCAAAATAATTTTCTGCTTCTGACTTATTCTATAAAGGAGAAACACCTCCTCGAAATTAAAAAAAAAACAAAGAAAGCTTCTGCTATTACTTTAGAGTAGGTTTATAAAATTTACCTTTCTCCTCCAAAGCTGAATATGAATACTTTTCTGAAAAATAAGCAGCTTATTTTTTGTTTTAAGTCATGTCAAACACTCACACTCTCCCTCAATGGGATTGGCAAATGGGAATTGTAACTAGTTTTGCCTTTGCTGTGTGACATTTTTTTATATTTATATTCTTTTTCCTATCTTACCATGAATCCAGGTTGATGCAGAATCTAATAAAGAATTAGAACAGTGGAATGAAACACTTAAAAGTGATGCTATCAAGCTATGCCAGGACAACAATTTCAATACTGGATTTTTTGAGTGCAGTGATAATAACAGTGTTGTTGATGCATATGAACTGAAGGTATCTTCGACTTTAATCTTTTGCAGAATTTAAACAGCAAAGACTTTGTCTAATTGTATGGAAAATGCCTATTCACAAAGGATATACCTTCTAAATTTCAGGTCAGACTTGAGCACATTCTTGAAAGGATTGCATTAATCTCTGAGGCTGCAAATACAGAGAAGCCATCTGCTGTTACAAATAGTCTATTCATTGGTGGAGCACTGGCTGCAAGATCTATATACACACTGCAACACTTGGGCATCACGCATATTCTGTGTTTGTGCACCAATGAAATTGGACAGTCAGATTCTCAGTTTCCTGATCTATTTGAGTATAAAAATTTCTATGTAAGTCAGTTTCTTTTTGTTTTATCCAACTATTTTAGTCAATTATCTGCAGAAGTTAGTTTTATCTTGTCTTTACCCCTGGCTGGTGCTAAGAACAAGGTTTCCTCGTACATGCACCCTCATGGTATGAATCAAATTAATTTTGCATAGGAGCCTTAGACTTTTTATTCACCACTTGTGTAATTACTTCTTGGGGATTTTCAGTGATCTATTATATGCTTACTCTGCAACCTTTTCTTAGACATTTATATGGGATTCAGATGAGAGGTTTGGGAAATGGCAAGGGTGAAACTGATGCAAGTCTTGATAGATCCTCTTCAATTTTTACTTCAGTTCTAAAAAAATTGATCTCTTTTGGCTGATGGAGAATAGTTATACAGCAATAGCTGAGCAATGGTCCAATTGGACATATGGTATTGAAGACCTAAAGCTGAAGGAAGTAGAATATAAGGGATTTGGGCCAATGCAAGTAAAAACCATTAGAGGTCAATACCTATTCAGAAGAGCCAAGAAAGGGAGTTGTGTAAATAATACCCTAATGGGGAGGGGGTGAACTGGAGAGACAGAATGTTTGAAGGGATATATTGCGAGGGGTCTGTGAAGTAGGGCCGGGATGAATTGGCTATTTGTGGAGAGTCTCTAGCCCCTTGAAAGCTAGATGGTATTTGTTTATTTCTTTATGCATTTTCTTTTCATTCGGCATACCATTGAGTCTGTCAATTGCTATCTCTATGCTATTGGGAAAGGCATAACAGCTTCTTTATGATAAATAATGTTAGAGTTCAACACAGAGCTAACTATGAGAAGTCAGATTATCTACTAGGGGAGATCTTCAACATGTTATTGTTCAAGCCTGTGATCTGTGTGCTGCTTTATTTTATGCTACACACTTGTTCTTATGCTCGGGCACAATTTACTTTAGTGTTAAATAGGATATCAGCTTTACTGTTACTGTCAGACTTAAGGGGTAATCATGTTAATTTATTCTCTTTTTTCATTGGAACAGGTTTGTGACTATGTAGATTGTAACATCAGCAGCATATTTGAAGAAGCCTGTGATTTTATAGATCATGTTGAACAGAAAGGCCAGAGAATTTTAGTTCATTGCTTTGAAGGGAGAAGCAGAAGCGTCACGTTGGTCCTTGCTTACTTGATGCTTAGAAAGTAAGTAAATTATAAAAGGAAAAAATTGTGTAATCTTATGTACATTGGAGAATGATACTACTAATATACATTGACAACCAATCTACCTCTTTTCCTTTTATCGTATTTTTTTATTTCACTTGGTGATGGAAATTTAAAATTAATTGCCTTGTTAGATGCCATAAAGCTATCAGATTATAATTGAGCATGTAGCAAACATAATTTTATCTTCCATAGTTAAGAGTCAGTGCAAGGTATCTTGGACATTGGCAACTATAAACTTCTGTGAATTGTGGCGCAGGAAGTTCACTTTATTAAAAGCATGGAATACTCTTAAACGAGCTCATCGTCGAGCACAACCCAACGACGGCTTTGCAAAAATCTTACAGGAACTAGATAAGAAACTTCATGGAAAGGTTTCCATGGAGTGGCAGCAAAGGAAGCCAATGATGAAGGTTTGTCCAATGTGTGGAAAAAATGCAGGACTAAGCAGCAGCTCACTTAAGCTTCATCTGCAGAAATCCCACAAAAAGCTATCATCAGGGAGTGTGGACAGTGCCATGACAATGGAAATCCAGAAGGCTTTAACAGCTTTGAAAATTAGTCGTGGTGGGAGTGTCAGCCCCACGCAAAGGCAGCCTAGTTCAATAGTGGATGAGTGAATGCAAATTGTAAGTTCATTTTGATGCATAAAGGTCATCGAGATTTGTTCATGTCTTCTTACAAATTTGGTTTGTCCCTTTTTCGCCTTCTCTTCTTTGGGATGTAAGTAGATAGAGGATGGAAAGTGGTTACGGCAGCTCCCAGTATGATTTTATACTTACGTCACAGAAAGTACGTGCATGTCCATTAACAGATGTAACAGAGTTTATATTATATAATGAAACCATGGTTTGCGCTTGTTTTGGATTCTTTTTCTTTCTATTTTTCTACTATGAATAATTATATTTAAACAATATGATGTTATTTTGCTCCATTCTTTATTATAAAAGCTCTAGCATGTTTTACCATATAATAGGTTTTGTTTAAAATATTAATTTTTTCCACTTAATATCATTAACTAACTATAAAATTTTCTAACTGGTAAACCAAATTCCTATAACTAATTACTTTTATTAAGAATAATTTTGATATTTTATAAGAAATAATTAATTTTAACTAGATTAATTCAAGTAAAATTATTATTATGTTTAATAAGAACGGGAGGAAGTAATAGGGAGAGGAATGTCTGTACTTATCTCCTTCATTACTCTCTACTTAGATTATCTTTCAACAGTTGAGATTTAATATTGTAGACACTCCTCTACCCAAAGTAATATACATAGGAAACTTTAGTTTAATATTTGCAAATTTAATTATTAGCTTTAACCTCTACAGATTAACGAGTCCATTAATGAGTACTGTTACCACTCATTATCTCTGTCAAGAGAATTTTTCCGTCGTACTTGGGTTTACAACTATTCTTGCCATCTCGACTCATGATACAGTAAAGCTGGGATAATTTACAATTTTACATCATTGAACGTATATCTGCAAGTTCAAATTATCCCAGCTACCACAAACACGACCCTTTTCCTGTTCACTTCATCTGCTCGGCCATGGGCAAACACGGCTTAGACAGCCAGTAATGGAAAAAAATATCTGGTCCGCTTAGAAGTAAAACAGACCAACAATGTGTATTAATAAAAAACATGACTAGGGTTGAAAATAAAAAATAAACACAAGCATCATCTCCACATAGGCAGACCATTAAGATCATCATTTTATATAGGGATAGCCTCCAGCAATGTCTCTGGAGCACTGCTGCTTCCATTCAGCACGATCACATTCCCGTCAGAATCGACATCTGCTATAACAGAATCACCCTCTTTGATCTCTCTAGCAAGCATCTTCTCCGCCATGCTGTCCTCCAAAAGTCGCATTATGGCTTTTCTTAAAGGCCTGGCTCCATGGCTGGGATTATAACCTTCCTCCACCACTCTATCCCTAAATCTTTCTGTGACTTGAAGTTTAATTTACTTGGCTTTTAATCTGTCAAAGACTTCCTCCAGCATTATATCCGCAATCTCTTCACCTCCAGCTTTGTGAGTTGCCTGAAAACAATCATTTCATCTAACCTATTCAAAAACTCCGGCCTAAAGTATTGTTTCAATGCCTCAGTCACCAAACTCTTGATACGGTTATAGCAGCTGTCCTTATAGTCAAGGTCAAATCCTATCCGACGGCCACTTTTCTCAATCACATTGCTTCCTACGTTTGAAGTCATTATAAGAAGCGTGTTCTTGAAGTCCACAGTTCTACCCTTACTATCTGTCAGCCTTCCATCTTCAAGTATTTGGAGCATCATGTTGAATACATCAGGATGAGCCTTTTCAATTTCATCAAAGAGGACAACAGTATAGGGCCGACGCCGAACTGCCTCAGTCAACTGACCACCTTCAGTATAACCGACATATCCAGGAGGGGAGCCAATAAGCTTGGAGACTCTGTGCGTTTCCATAAATTCACTCGTGTCAAGCCGAATCATGGCTTCCTCAGAGCCAAAATAGTGTGCAGCCAATGCTCTGCCAACTCAGACTTCCCTACACCAGTTGGACCACAAAATATGGAGCTGGCAATTGGATGACTACGGTTCTTCAACGCAACCCAGGCTCGACGTATAGCCCAACTAATGGCTTTTACTGCTGCATCCTGACCAATGACCCTCTTCTGTAGGGTCTCTTCCCTCTTAAGGAGGCGATCAGATTCATCCGTTGAGACTTTCTCAACAGGAATACGAGTCCTAGAAGAAACGATGTGTTGGATGTCAACTTCAGTAACAACTGGACTTTCATCTCCTGCCTCACCCCAGCCTTGCTCATCTCCTTGCCTTTCTCTACAAGTGCTGAGATTTGTGCCTTAATATCCATTTCTCTATCTCGGAGCTCTCCCGCCTACTCAGAAATTTACGTGTCATCAATCCAAAACAAGATTCCAAATTATTAAAAGATAAGATCCCTTGATTAAAACAAGGAAAAAGTCAATAATGTACTGTAAGTTATTATGAAACTCGACAAGTTCCTTCAAAATTTTAAAGAAAACCATTCTCTTTTGAAACAAAGCCGAACACTCCCTGAAAATATTAGTTGCGCCAAAATCATACAAGTAGTCTTTAAAATAAAGACATTAACTTTTCAAAGTCTTGGTTGCGCAGCTTCATCTTTCTCCTTGACAATTTGCCTGACCTCCTTGTCCAGCTCTCTAGCTTCTTCAGGCAACTGGAATGACATAACTCAGCTCAAGTAACACAAAACTAATCAATAGAAGAACTACTAGCAAAGGTAAAAATACACAAGATACCTGTGCATGTTGAAGTCGAACCCGAGATCCAGCCTCATCAACCCAATCTATAGCTTTGTCTGGCAGAAATCAATCACTGCAGGGAACATAATTATTTAGAAACCAGGAATCACTTAGTTAAAATACGCTGCAAGAAGAAAATAACAAGCTTCAAAGAGCATCTAATTAATCTCATGATACTGCATAATTACACTAGAGATGAAATTTTAAAATAGGAAAAAGGACTAATAACGTTTTACCCCCAACTTCATTCCAGCTTTAACATGCAACTTAATATGCTCCATCAAAAAAAGAAAGAAAAGAAAAAAGCAAAACAAGAAAACACGAAAAAATAAATTACAACAAAACCTGATGTACTGGTGTGACAGCTTAGCAGCAGCTACAAGAGCTTCATCAGTGTATCGGAGTTTGTGGTGAATCTCATAACGGTCTCTAAGTCCTTTCAAAATTTGTATCGTCTCATCCACAGTAGGTTCTGGTACTTTAACGGGCTCGAATCGCCTCTCTAATGTTGGATCTTTTTCAATGTGTTTCCTGTATTCATCTAGAGTTGTGGCTCCTATACACTGTACAAATCATTAAGCATATACTTATTTAGTCTAATGTCAATATAAGCAACAATAGCTATATTTAACTATTTATTAATGGTCAATTGAGTAAAGGCTTGCCAAGAACTCCATTAACAGTTGGTCTAACATGATCATTTGGAGTTAAGATTAGAAGTGTCTTGGAATATTCTAAAACTGAATGTTGTTATTACTTATTATTTTATTAATTCTCACTAGATGCCGGCACTTTCCACGAGAATTGGCAATTGATAGCTGACCTAAAGCATCCTTTTTCTTATGTTCAATAATGAATTCACTTTAAGCACATTAATAACGCACAACCACAAAAAAAGATAAAGCATTCCTTCGTAAATTATGAACTTACTAGGGTAGTGAAAACATATACCCAGTGATGCATAACAGAGCAAAACTACCCACATTTTCAGATTAGATAAGTTTGGATAAAAGTCACCCAAAAATAAAACAGCAAAAAGCCAAAAACGAAGCAAAAATAACTGTTCATTCCCATACATTTAACGTCATATCCATTTTGTGCTACCCAATAACAAATATTACCTGCAATTCACCTCTTGCAAGAGCTGGTTTTAATATAGTTGCAGCATCAGTTGCTCTAGCTCCAATTAGAGGGTGCACTTCATCAATGAAAAGTATTATCTCATCACTTTGCTTAATTTCCTCCATTAGTTTCTTTAATCTCTCCTCAAACTCTCCACGGTATTTAGTTCCAGCAACAAGTAGACCCATATCAAGCGTTATAACCTAAACTATTTAGACGACAGTAACCTATTAGAAACAATGGGAAAGTCACCAAAAGATAACTTACTAGTTATTAAAAAAAGTAGACATAATAGATCACTCTTCAACCATGCATGCTTTACAGCAACAAGATTGACAAAATAACAAGGACAGAGAAGCTGCCTTGGCACTTCTGTTGATTTAATAAAGATGTCTAGAGGTGGCATGTCTAAATCAGATAGTCATATGCCCAATACAATTGGGAAGCAAAATCTTTCACGTGATTCAGGTTCCAAACTCCTCAAAAATGTGTTTGAAGAGTTTTATGAATGCAAAAGTAAAATTCATGTTAGAATCAGTTTACTGCAAAAAAAAAAAAATATAAAGAAAATGGGCCCAAATGCACGCTCAACAACCTTGGCCTTTTGGTGCAATACGTTCCTTGTTTCCCAACATGAAAACTCTCAATCAGAAAAATAGAAGGAAATGGGACAATATTTCAAATAAGTTGGCAGTCAATCAGTAAGTTGATTGTATTCAACAGTACCAATAAAAAGAGCGAGGAATACTACTTTAAATTTACACTGCTCTTTAGAACCATAAATAATTCTTAAAATAGATTAAAGTATTTCTAACCTTCTTCCGCTCTATAGTTTCAGGTACATGAACATTTGCAATGCGCTGAGCAAGACCCTCAGCAATAGCTGTCTTCCCAACACCAGGTTCTCCAACTAGACAAGGATTATTTTTTGTACGACGACCTAAAATTTGAGTGACATGTTCAATTTGTTGCTGCCTTCCAACAATAGGATCCAATTTTCCCTACAAAGGAAGAATAGAAATAATAAGCCCGTGTACTCATTGACGCATCATATATCAGTCATCAACAAATACAAACTTTCGGTTACCTCTTCAACTAGCTTGGTCAAATTACTACCATATTCCTCCAAAGTTGGCATTTTATTGCCACTGCTTCCTGTGCCCACAGTAGCAGTGACATTGTCAGCACTCTCACCAACCATGCGAATAAACTGTGCCCATAAACTAAAACTTAATAGCTAACATGAAGGTTAAGATTATCAATAGAAAATACAAAGAATGCAATGAAACTAGCCTGTGTGCGAATATTAGTTGGATCAGCACCCATGTTTTCAAGAACACGTGCTGCAACACCTTCGCCCTCACGAAGGAGACCCAAAAGCAAATGCTCAGATCCAATATAGTTGTGTCCTGAAATTCTCATCAACTAAAAGTTAAATGTTACGGCGAGATGAGATATGATGTTGACTACCCATAGTTTTTTTTTTGTTCATGGTTTCTCTCCATTTCAGTCTTGCATGCGCTAATAAGATATCTCACCCTCTAATAATAGGCAATTAGCTGACCTGCAAAAGTTGTGCAAAATAACTAAACATAATATTTCTCTTTCCTCTTAAAATTTTTAGATACCCAAACAAGAGAAGGGAATTCCTCCCCTTCTTTCTCATGAAATCACTCATACCAAACTATACTTGAGTGTAAATATATTATGATAAGTGACTCTAAAATAAAGTATAACCTTTTTCATAATAACTCAACCCCACTTGGTTTAGTCTATAAACAAGTGGGATTATTGTTTCAAAACCTATATGCATGCGTTTGGTTAAGAGTTTGTACACGTTTAAATGAATGCAAATATATAAGCATACATGTTAGGATTTATACATGCAAAAGCAAACACTCCCTATGTTCATTCTACTAAATGTAACATCAGGACATTCTCTCTCCATTTATTATATCGATATCTCTAGGGTAAAATTTTTGTTGCATGTTATAAGTCTTTCTAACATTTTCCTATTTTACTCTCTTTTAATCCACCATTTTAATTAGTTTATTTAATATTCCCTATATACAAATAACAACTAACCAAATTACATAGATTAAAATTAGCTAAAAATAATACATGTATAAGATGTGAACTTTCTCTTTTAAATGCCCCTTATTTGTGGAGAGGATGGGTGTGAGAGAATTGATATAGAAAAATAAATGAGAGATACATATATTTAATTGAAATAAAAATAAAAAGGTGTATAAAATTCTTAGATACACATAAAATGTTATTTATATATGGGATCAACTCTATATGAGATAATATTAATTAAATATATTTTATCATATTAGAATTTTTTTTAAAAATTATCAACTTTTCAATTTTATTTCTATTTTACAAATATACTTCCTAAAATAATAATAATTTATACACTAATAAATAAAAAGTAAAATTATATATTTATATAAATATTTAATAATATAATATAATTTATAGATAGAATATTAGCTCACTCATGTCTTATGGGTTTCATATTTTGGGTGAAACACGTAGGCATGGGTCAAGTTAGTACCAAAAAAAGAATAAAAAAATATTAGTTTCCCTTAAACTTAAAAATTAAAGTATTATTCTGATCATAAATATAAATATAAATTATTTATAAAAAAATTTAATAATAAGTATAAATCATTTATAATTAATTAATAATATTTTTTAATTTTATTTTTATAGAATATAAATATCTTATAAGGTAATGAATAATATAATTTTTAATAAGGATAGTTATAAAAAAACATTAATTTAATATATATATATATATATATGTATATATATATATATATATAAGAATAAGACATAAATATATAAATAATTAGTGCCGTAGTGAAATGAGGAGATCAATCCTTGTCAGATCTCGCAGGTGATGTTGACCTAAAAGCAAAATAGGACAATTTTCGAGAAACTTAAATGCAGTTGAACAAATTTTAGGGAAGAGCAGGAGCATGCCTAGGAACTTTGAGAGTAATGAATAATCATTTGAGAGATAGATGGGCAAATTAAAAATGGTGGAGGGTAGTATGTCCTACAAGGGACGAAGAAAATTAAGGCGAAGCAGAGAAATGTCACGAGGTTGGTGAAGAAGCAATAAAAGAGAGTGTTGTGAAAACTTAATAGGTAGTTATAACATTAAATATATAAATAATTTGTAATTGTATTACTATAATCTTTATTATAAGTTATTTGTATAAAATTTATTTATCCTAAATATAAATTAATTATAAAGTAATTAATGATTATTTTTTAATTTTATATTTATTTAATTTTTGTTGAAAAAATATGAGAAATATAAGAATAATTTGTAAATTTAGAAGGAGAAATAATTTAAAGGTAAATTTTAAAAAATTATATATCAATGTAAAATATATTTAATTTATTTTTTAGAACATAGAATGAGTTGCTAGTGACTTAAAAAGTGGTAATGGATTACATTAATTATAATGGATTAGTTACTTATCAGGTTTAATTGTATGGAATGACAAAATAGGAAAATAAATATTAAATGCTCTAAATATCATCAAATTGAACTATAAGTCAAGCTTAAAGAAAATAACTTATGAACCACAAAAGAAATATATTTATCCAATACTAAAATGTTTTTTTAGTATAAGTTTTTTTTAGAGAAAGTTGAATTTACTCACGCTTAAAGAATAAAATAAAATATTTTTTAGATAATATCAATATATTTTTCCTAAATGAAGGGATGAATGAATATATGGATAGATATGTGGAGGGTCTTAACACGTTGGATAGCAACAGAGGGATACGTGGGGCAGTAACTGTGGTGACCCAAAAGCCCAAGCAAGCATTCACGAGATACTTCTGACTTTATTACTATTACATTACATTCCCTTTTTTATTGTTATTTTTCTTTTATTTTTAAAAATTTAATTTTGTTTTCATAAAAATAAACTAAGTGAAAACCATGCGCTCACTACAAAAAGAACTAATATAATAATGGTTTCCCAATTATAAGATCATATTGGCTTTAGCCATTGAATGCGGCAGATGAAATGGCATTGTCAATATTGTAAATTAGGATCCAGAACTTTTCCTCTAAGCATGGGGGTAGAAAAACTCCATTATTTTAACAACTGACTAGGTCGGTCCCCGCGAGAGTGATTAAAATTTTAGTTTTAAAATAATCTTTCACTCAAATCTTAGTTTAATTTTTTTAAAAAAATAAATAATTATATTTATTTAAAAAAATAGATTAAATTATAATTTTAAATATTTATTTAAAAACTATATAATTATTATTTTATCTATATTTTTTATACGTTTTTCAATCTCTTTTCTTTCTCTTTTACTATTCTTTATCATTATTGTTGTGCTGCCGCTATTGCTATTGGAGCAATCCATCATGGTGGTTAGACCTCGTCATCACTCGTTTTCTTTTTCTGTCGTCAGGTCATTGGATCACTAGTAGGGATATCCAAATTATCCCGTCTCGAATATCCTAACCTAGTTCTAGATGTCTCGTCTAAATCCTAATGATTTTGGGACTGGTCTATCCTATCCTAAGAAGGACTGGAATGAAAAACTATCAGGACGAGACAGAGGGAAGGGTCAAGACGGGATGAATCTCAGCCTGACCCTCAGGACTCCCCATCCTAATTTTTTTTAATAGAAAAATATATTGCGTTCTCTCATCTTTCCCACTCTATCCACTCGTCTTAGGCTCTCCGTCTCTCTTCTCTCTCGATTTGCTCGCTCATAGTCATAGGTCTCAACAGTCGCCATTCTCATACATATATTTTTACTTACAAATATTATTATACATATATTTTTATTCTTTTTTACTGTTATTTTTTTACTTATATAGGTAAATTATCATTTTATATTATGGAGGAATGTTAGTATTTAGTGAAAGTTGTTATGGCATTTTATATAGAATGATTTACTGAGATGATTTTATTATAATATTTTTTTAAAAAATTTGAGATCGGAAATTTTCGTCCTGTCCTAGTCCCTATGAGACCGGGATAGGACAGGACATGAGTACATTTTGCGTCTTGTATACTATATCGGGATAGAGTTATCCCAGTTCTAACCCATCATGTAAGTACCCTAGGTCACTAATCTTCGCTGAAGCTCACAATCACTCGTCATCTTCCTCCTTCATTGGTGAACGGTAGTCTTCTTCCTCCGTCGCTTTCTTTCACTATCGCTAGTTTTATCTTAGGTCGCTAGTCATCGCCACGTGGAGAGAGAACAAGAGAGAGAGGCAAAAAAATGAAATAGATTTTTTTATATAAAATAACACTCTTTCTAGTAATTTACAAATCACAAAAGTTATTATAGTAATATCTATCCAAATACTCATTTGTCTAGAATAATTTTTTTAATAAACTATTTTTTATAAATATTTTTCTAAAAGTTGCTCAGAAACCTATTTTTTTATATAAGTTATTTTTTAAAAGTCTATTTAAATGGGCTATAATCTCTTGAGTTCAAAGAATCGCTTTTAAAAAGTTAACTTAAATTAAATCTAGCAATATTTAAATATAACTAAATAAAATAGTCATATTAAGAAAACTCATTTGGTTTTTTAACTAAAGGACGACTTATTCAATAAAAAACTTAAGTTTTTAAAAAATTTATTGGTCTAAACTATAATTTTAAAAAATATATTCAAATGCCCTCTAAAACTCTATAAATAATTATGGAGGAAGAGTTGGTTTATATTTAAATTTTAGATAATCTAATAAGAATAGTTATAAGTAGGGAAAATAGCTTATAAATTATCTAATGACTATTTTATCTATAATTTTATGCCACACTCTCTCATCTCTCAACTCTCACTCTACTACTCCGTCGTTAGTCTATCATTGCTCTATCGAAGAGAAATCACATCACTACTCTATCATTGTGTTGATATCTATAAGAGGAAGAGGAAGAAAGAGGGGAGGTGGACAAAAAAGAGGAAGAGGAAGGAGGAGATGAGGACATCAGCAATGGGATTGATAGCATTCTTGTCAGCTGTCTGCGTTGACATTAGGCAATCAGCATTGTTGTCGCTGATGAGGATGAGGATGATGATGAATATTGACCAATATTTTTTTACCTTATATATTTATAGTAATTTACATATTATAAAAATTATTATGATAATAATTATCAAGACACTTATTAAATTCTCCATGCTTTTCTATCCAACCAATTATTGTAACTGAATATATGATTTTGATTTTATTTTTAATTATCTCTCATTCTTATCTTTAGTTTGAGCTATCTATTTATCTTCCTATTTTCAAATTATTATTAAAAATATTTTCGTAAATTAATGCCCCCCTTCCCATTCATTCGTTCTACTGAAAATGTGATTGAAATCACATTTTGAGATTACTAAAATTTAGTAGTTTTGCCGATGGCTATGGCGTAAAGATATACAAATTCCTCTTTGGTCATGCTTATAGTTAATAAATAAAAAATATATAGTAGTTTTGAATAATCCAAATATTACTCTAAATATAATTCAATCCACACTTCTGGTGAACTTACATCGTAAAATCGTGGAAAGATATAATTAGAGATTAAAAATTCAAATCCTCATGATATGGCAATTATGCCTCTTCATTAACATTACCTCTTCATTTGTAATTAAAATTGAAATTTAATTTTTCTCTTTTTATGATTAAATTTATATCTTTTGCTGTTTACGGGACACTAAGTGCCTGTTTGGATGTAGTTTTTAGGAATTAATTCTGGCCAAAATCTCAGTTTGGAAAAATTTGAAACAAACATCAATTTTTGTCCAGAATTGATTTTGGCCAAAATCTCGATTTGAAAAAATTTGAGCCAAACAGTCATTTTTATCCAGAATTGATTTTGGGTAAAACCTCAATTTAAAACCATGGTTTTAAATAAGCTACTGAAAATAGATTTTGGAACTGTAGAAGAGCTTATAGATTATCCAATTACTATTTTACCCCTACTTTTTTCTTATACTCTCTCTCATCTCTCATCTCTCTCCTATTTTCTCTCTCTTCTTCACACTATCTCCTCTTTTTTCTCTCTTCTCTATACTCTCTCCTCTCTCATATTTATTCTCTACCATCTCTCCTCTTTCATACTTTATCAAATCATACCCTTTTTGGTAATTTATTAATATAAAAAGTGATTCTACTACTAATCATCCAAACATATCTATTTTCAAAATATATTCTTCTCAAAATTTATTCTCCAGAATCTATTCTTTCTAAAATCTATTCTTCCCAGAATTTATTCTCCATAATCTATTCTTTAAATATACTACTCCAATATAATAAAAAACATATTCACCAACAACATGTTGGTTTACTGTTATAAAAAACATAAATTTAAATTATAAAAAACATATTTGTTAGAAAATGCAAAAACTTTTTACAATTTTAAATTTTGAAAGAGATTATATTTTTTATTGAATAAAAAAAGATATATTTAGTTAGACATATAAAAAATATTTTTTTTAGAAACTATACGGTATTTTTTAACTCATGGCAATCCTTTCAATGCATAAATATTATTAAAATATATTTTATCTCTTTTAATAATATTTTTTAAATATATAATTTAATATAAATTTATAATATTATATTTAAGAGACTAATGTATTTATTAATTATAGCAAATAACTTTATTAGTAAAAACATGTTTAATTGATGTTATCAAAGAAAATGGTATTTGTAAAAGAGGACAAATGGGTCCACCACGTTGGATGGACCAGGAGATGAGTATACTGTGCAGTACCATTTTATGTTTTTAATTAATACGCCATAAATGCTCGTCTTCTGCATTGGAAGAGAACGACCCACCAGTAATCATTCTGTATAAATGTTTTGAATTTTTAAATTAATTGAACGTTATGTTAAACCTTAAAAAATAAATACTCTATATTTTTATTTTTTTGGTATACTGAAAAATAAAATGCTATAGTTGGAATCAAATAAATATTCCTAACATAGAATCAAATTGACTTTGCTTTGTTGAGCTATTTCCTCAGGCATTGAGAGAGACAGATGAAACGAAACGAAACGAAACGAAACGAAAGTGTCAATAATGTAAATAAGAGTCCAAATACGTCCACAAGTTATAAATAGAGTTTAGGAAAATGCCAATGGTTTTCCCTAAAATGAAATAAAGCCGAAAAGGGCCTACTGAAAACAAGCCCTTTTCTGTGCCTTAAACAACAAAATTGCGGTTCCAAAGGGGAGCGTTCATTCTCAAAGTTTCTTTAGCTTTTTGCAGAGAAACTGCAAATTCAGCTTGAGGCCAAAACCATCAACTCTGCCTTGCTTCTTTTGGATGCTAACCTCTTACTATTATCTCACTTTGTATTTATTCATGTCCGATTCATCATCACCAGCCGCCAACTCCTTTTTCTTTTTTATGCTTATCCTACAATCTTCAATTTTATTCAGAGTTATCCATAAGTAATAAAGTGCTTGTTGGATTTAAGAGAAACTAAGTTTTAAAAAAAAGATTTAACCCAAATTTTAATTTTAAAACAAATTAAAATCAACAATTATATTTATTTAAAAAAATTCTAAATTAAACTATAATTTAAAATTATGATTTTAAATAAATTTATATAAATAATTTCTAAAATAGTAAAATAGTTTATAGATTATCCAATTCCTATTTTATTTATATTTTTTTGATATTCTCTCTTCTCTTCTCTCTCTTTTCTTATCTTTATTATTCTCTCTACTTCTGGTCTATCTTTATCACTATCATATTTTTTTCCTCCGTCTATGCTCATCATCATCGTCAGTGGGAGGGAGGAGTATTTTGTCACTAGAGAGAGAATAGATTTCGTTGGGAGGGAGAAGGGTCTCTATCATAGTTATATATTTTCCTCCATTTGTGTACAAAAACGTCGTTACACAGGTCGACACTACCGTGGTTCCGTTTAGCTCATCGTGTGCTCGTTGTCATGGGCAAAGGTCAATGTTGTCGATGTCAATAAGTTTGGGGCTCTGTCTGTGTCGCTGGTCTTTGTCAGTTGAGAGAAAATAAGAGAGAGAAAAAGAAAAAAGAAATATTTTTTATATAAAATTATACAATTTATGATAATTTATCAATCACACAAGTTTTTCTAATAATAATTATTAAAATATTCATTTATTTATAATAATTTTTTTTCATAAATTGTTTTCTATTTTTTTTATAAAAACGGTATAAAAGCTCATTTTTTTGAGAAACCGTTTTCTAAAAATATATATAAATAGGTATACTGCATTTGGAATCACGTTGAAGTGTCTATTTGGTTAACAAAGACAAAAGTGGTTTGGGAAAAAAATTGTTAAATAGGAAGAAAATATCTAAACATACTTATAGATTAAACTATAATTTTAAATAAATTTATTGAACTAACTTTTGAGTAGATAAAAATAATTTTAGGCTGTATAATAATCATTTTGACAATATATTTTTTTATCATTTTACCTACATATTTTTATAATAATTTACCTATTAAAAATATTCTAATAATAATTATATAAATATTTTTTATAATAATTTTTTTTTAAAAGTTATTTTTAGAAGGTATTCTCTATAAGCTAAATTAAACGGGATGATAATGAGATAATATAATTTCTTTTGCAACTCAATCCCGTATGGATTATAGATGTGTATGTGTGTGTATATGCATATGTATTTGGATTCTTTTTCTAACTTTTTCTCAAGCTATCCACCTAATGCTAATTGTAAAATTAGAATCGAAAGGTTCAAAATTTAAATATGCAATAATAGGTGTCATCAAGATGTTCTCATTCAAATCCCATTTTTGTTGATAATGAATACTTCATTATAGTTTTATTGTTAATTTTAATTCAAGGGATTACAGTGAAATATTGAGCTATTTTATTACTAATATAAAAATAATGTGATTAATCAATTTCTTATATTACACATGAATATTAATGAATATCACGCTAACCAATGTTTACTCTAGAGTACAAAAGGGGTTTAAATTGTATATGCACGTGAAATATTTAATAATTAATTTATAAATAGGATAACAAATATTTTTTTTATATTTTATAAATAGGATCGAAAGAAGGAGGATTTATCTATAAGTAATATGATTTAAAACGTGTTTAGAATCACGGTGAAATGATTTCAGTCGGCGTTACAAAAGAAGTATTATTATCTCACTATTTTCAAGGCGTTGCCTTTTTCAGAAGACATTAATGAAACATTTGTTACTTTTAAAACGTGATTTTGAGTATGCATTTATTTTCTTAATTTCATTTAATATTGAAAACTCATACTAAGTTTTAAGAAAAAAAAAATTCCAACTCAATCCCCACTTAATTACTAATTATAAAAAGGTTAACTGCATATATATATATATATGTGTGTGTGTGTGTATTCATATATTTTTTTTATATAAAATTTTAAAAAAAGGGTTAGATATATCCATGATCTAAAGATAGAATGAAGTCTCCCTTCCTCCTAGACGATATCAATATCAGACAGAGCGAGCTGTTTATTATTCTTAAGTATAAACCTATATACCTAAAAATTATAATATATCTCCAAACATCACGACTAAAATCGCGTCACAAAATAACTCCCTTGTGTGTATATATGCATATCGATTTGGAACTTTTTCTAAATTTCTCTCAAGCCACCTCTCCATGTATAACGCTAAGTGTTGAATTAAAATCTAAAGGTTCAAAATTTAAATAAATCAAAGTTTACCTTATGCAATAATTGGTGTCTTTCAGATTTTCTCAGTCAAATCCCCATTTTGTGTTGCTAATGAATTATTTGATTAGTTTTATCTAATTTCAACTCAAAGGATCCCAGAGGGAGCTATTTTATTACTAACAAAAATGGAATGCTCTGAACATATAATATTATCAATTTTGAACTTGAATAACTTCATAACTAAGAAATAATTGGCAGCCCAATCTTGAGCATAACTTCTTAATAAATATAGATAATGTGATTAATTAATTAACATTGTATTTTCTTCATTACAAAATTCTATCGGCAAAAGAAGAAACTTTTTGCGCGGAAAATTTTCCCTGGATGTGAGAAGCAGTGTAGTCTAGTAACGTTCGCAGACAATGCTTTGCTCGTCGCTATCGTTTGATAATATTAAGTTGCAAAAAGCCAACGGCCTTTTCCTTCTGCAATGTCCTCTTCCATTAAACTCTCTTTCTCCTTCTCTTAACTTCAGCTACTCACCGCATTTTGCTTCTTCTTCTTCTTCTTTTCCCCGAACAAAAAGCCAGAAACTTCAGTCAATGAAGAATTTCATAATGATTTCTGGAGTAAGCGGCGTCGCTTGGATGGACGAAAACAGAGAAGGAGACGACCCTACTGCTCCTTCTTCATGGGCTAACTTGAACGCCAACATCAACATCGACAAAAACCAAAACCAGAGCCATTCTGGTTTTGTCCAGAAAAAGGACGAGATGGGTGCTCTGTGTGCTCTCAAACCCATGCTTGAAATCGATGACGACGATTGCTACCTGGCGAACAATGGTATCCAAAATCAATCAGATATTATCAGAGACATCGCTTTCTCTCCCAACTTTGCTGACCAAGATGGTTTATTGCTGAACCCAGTGGATTCGTCCCATTCATGTTCCCCATCTACCACCGTCTTCAACAATCTCGACCCATCTCAGGTTCCGTATTTTCTTCCTCGGAAACCCACCTTATCGTCTCTTCTTAATGCCGTCCATAGTAACAATCCTTTAGACCATGGTTTTGATGTGGGTTGCGATGTCGGGTTTCTTGAGCTTCAAGCTTCCGGCTCTAGCCTTCTGCGAGGCTTCGCCGATTTCAGCTCACATAACAACCAGATAAGCCTTCCTAATTTATGCTCAGCCCCACAAGTTCCAACGTCAGGTATACCGCAGGTAACCGAAAGCAGTTTTTCGGGTTTCCGGGGTTTCGAGGAAGGTCCTGGAAAACCGCTTTTTCTAAATAGACCGATCTTGAGACCCCTCGATTCATTACCTCCATCGGGAGCTCAGCCCACTCTTTTTCAGAAGAGAGTGGCTTTCCGAAAGAAGCTAGCCAGTAACGGGACTGAGAGAGACGGAGGAAAGGATGAAATCGGAGAGGGGATCGAGAAGAAGAGGAAGATGGGTAGTTGGGAAGAAGTGGAAGACGCTAGCTTTGATGGGTCGGGGCTGAACTACGATTCCGACGAGTTGACTGAGAATACGAGGGCGGAAGAGAACGGCAAGATCGGGGGAAACAGCTTTAATGTAAACAGTGCGGTGACTGGTGGTGGTGACGGTGGCGATAAGAAGGGGAAGAAGAAGGGAATGCCTGCGAAGAATTTGATGGCTGAACGACGTCGTCGGAAGAAGCTCAATGATAGACTCTATATGTTGAGGTCCGTTGTTCCAAAGATTAGCAAGGTAAGAAATTTTTACCCACTTCTTCCTCTTAATTGATGATTTGATTCTATTAGAGAGTTTCTAAATGCGTATTTTTACTCTGCCCTCTGATCTGACTTTCATATTTTTGGTTGTTTCTAATCCTAAGTTTATGGAGGCAATTTGAAGTTGATACTCTGCTTACATACAGAAGGTTATTTTCCAATGAGTTGAATATTATACTACCCTACTTGATCTGGGTACAACCTGGGTAAAGATTATGTCACCACTCAGAGGAAGCTAATATAACATTTATTTTTTGATTGTGCTTATTGTATTGCAGATGGGCATCACGATCTTTCAATTATTTTGTACTTCTCTTTGATCTTGGTTTGCAGGACTGCTAATGAAGCTGCTGATTTAGTTCAAGATAATTGTAACATAGTAGCTGGAGAGGGTTAAGTGAAATGATATTTTGTAGTTTTATTTATCTAACTTCATTCTGTTCATACTTTATCTGATTTGATTTTTTCCTCTTTGTTGTTTCTTTTATGTTGAAATCAGATCCTAAGATTAATCCTCTGTAACATGCCTTTAAAACTTTGATTGTTTTGACATGCCTTTGTTTGAATAGATGGACAGGGCTTCAATTCTTGGAGATGCAATTGACTACCTTAAAGAACTTATACAAAAGATCAATGACCTCAATGTTGAATTGGAGTCAAATTCTTCTGGTTCTTCACTGAGTACTCCGGCCCCCAGCTTTCATCCTCTGACACCGACTCTGCCAACGTTGCCCAGCCATATAAAGGATGAACTTTGCCCCAGCTCATTGCCGAGCCCTAATGGCCAACCTGCAAGGGTAAAGTATCGTCTATTCTGATATTATCGTGGACGTACTATTGAAATGCATGTTTTTCCCTTATCTATTACTGTGAGATAATATATTATGGGTGTAATTATGGTTGTGTTGGATGTATCGATCGCGACATCTTGCTTCCCTTGTCGTCTTGGATGCCTAGATTTGATGCTGATATTTAGTAAGTTGTCATATGATTATATGGGGATGCCTAGATACTGACACCATGGTATCATATCCAAACAAAAATTGATATTTGATGATGCCTGGAAGGCGATATATATTTGATCATTTGCTACAAATTACCAACTTTACCTTTGCCTTAAAGGTAGTCGGCAAAAGGCATCCTTAATGCATTGAATGTCAAAAACACCACAAGAGGTCCTAGAAAGGCGCACGTGCAAGTAAAGCAGCGCGTTTAAGCGCAAGTGCGAGTAAAGCAGCGCGTTTAAGCCCTCGCACGTGCAAGTAAAGCAGCGCGTTTAAGTATGGTGCGGTTGTGGTCCACTTTAATCATCAATATCTTCATTGTTTTGTCAGTGATTTGCATTATTGTGTGGCTGAGGTCCATTATGTCCTCATTGTTTTGTGTTTATTTACAAAACCCTAAAAGTCCAATAGCCTTGAAATATTTTTTTTCAAATAAAAAACTCTTAAATCTATATGATTAGGCTAGGCTTCTAAGGATGGTTTTGTAGTTTCTATTTTATCTTAATACTATTTTTATATTTTTGGTTGGGCTTAGAAACTTACTCTTTTTCTTGTTTTCAAATGCTTAGACATCGAAGACGCAACCCAAGAACAAGAGAAAAACTTTACGACACATGATTGAATGTGCTGCCTATCATAATGTGAGCATTGCTAGCCATGAATAGTGTCTTATCTATGTGCTAGGACGCGCACCTTTTGGATTAGGTTATTATTGAAAATTCAAGTAAATGGTGGGGACTAATATCTTAGTTTTTAGAATGAGATAATAGATTATAGATGTAATTATGGATGTTGGATGAATTGGAATATCGATCTCGACATCTTACTTCCCTCATCATCTTGGATACCCAAATTTGATACCTATATTTGGTAAGTTGTTATGTCACTATATAGTGATACCTAGATACCACTATGGTATGATATCCAAATAAAAAGTGGTATTCAACACTTAAAGGTGATATAAGCCTTTGCTCAAATGCCACCTTTTGCCCTTACCTTGCAAGTAGTTAAAGGCAAAAGGTACCCTTAACCTTTACGATATCATTTGACAGGATGGAAGAGCTTTTTATGGAAGTTGAAGTGGAAGTAGAAGTGGAATTAGGCTAAAAATAAGTTTAAAAAGTTTATTAGTAGGTTAAAAATGAGTATAGAATTGATGTACTTGGGGTAAAATGATCTAGAATATTTTTTTTTATAATTTGGGAAGGATTAAAGTTGTCCAGGAATTTTATAACTTAAGGTAAAATAGTCTAAAATATTTTACTTCAATTTCTCCCATCTCATTTCCCAACTTTTTGGATGGAACTAAAATAGGCTAAAATGTTGGAATTAGAAGTTGTTTCCATTATACTAAACAAGGGAAATATTTGATTCCACTTCCCCACTTCCACTTCTATGCTACCAAACATGCCCTTAAAAGTGCTGAATCTTTAGAACACCTTAGCCAAGATGTTTTAGAAAGACACGTGTGCAAGTGAAGCAAGATGCTAATATATTATGGTTGCAGTCCGCTGTAATCATCAATATTTTCTGTTTTCTGTGTTTTTTCCCTTTTTCGAGTACAATATTTTCTCAGTTTTGTTGAACATGTGTTATAGTGTGGCTGAAGTCCATGATGGCTTTGCGTTTTTGTGTGTGTTAAAATCCTGAAAACCTAATAGTCTAGATGATGTTGTAGAATAACAACAACTATTATGCTCTATTCTCTTTAAGTCTAAAAGATTGGGTCGGGCTCTTGAGATTGGGTATTGTACCTTCCTATTTTATTCCAGTACCATCTTGATATTTTTGGGTGGGGCTAATAAGCTTTCCTTATTGTGTTCAAACACAAAGGTGCTTAAGACGCCCCGAAAAGGCCTCATTGAATTTCATTAGAGGCTACGCCGCTAGCCATGAATAACACCTCATCTACGGAGACCACCTTTATAACATCAGGTTATATTTGAAAATTGAAGTAACTGACTGTGATGGTCTATGTGGTTTGTTCATGAGATGATCTTGCTATCCTAATATCAGTACAATCTAGTGTACCTGTTTCTTAATGCAATCATGGAACTTGTATTATTTTTTTGCACCATACATATAGATTGAGGTTCGGATGCGCGAAGGAAAAGCTGTGAATATCCATATGTTTTGTGGTCGCAAGCCGGGACTCTTGCTTACAACCATGAAGGCTTTGGACAACCTCGGATTAGAGATCCATCAAGCTGTTATTAGCTGTTTTAATGGATTTGCCATGGATGTCTTTCGAGCTGAGGTATGACTGGCTCCTTTTTTCATTACAAATCGGTTTCAACCTGTTTATCACTAGTGAATTTTCTATGTGGAGCTTCAATCATATACCTTGTACGACAAGAGATACAACGTTAGACATCAGATCACTATCATAATCTTGAACCAGAAAACATGTTGTGGTGGTCATAACAGCTAACCTTCACTTTGTTTCAGCAATGGAAGGAAGGTCAAGATGTTGTTCTTCCAGAGCAAATCAAAGCAGTACTGTTGGAGTCAGCTGGCTACCATGTCGCGAACTAGGTCTTTTGGGCAAGATACAGACTTTTAGTTAAAAATTCACTTTTCTTTCCTTGTTCTTTTTCTTTTTTCCTTTCCTTTTTCTGGCCATCAAGTTGCAATTTCGACTATTAGGTCAGATACTAGTAGTTTTTTCCTCTTTTCTCGCTTCAGAATTCAAATAAACTATGAATGTATGTAGTGGCATCATCAGTATTTTTTGTGCAAAAAAATTTAGGTGAGTTCAAAGTGTGAGATTTTGATGTTATTGAACCAACTGAGCACAGAGCTGTAGTTGTGTTGAATTATTGGGCCAACGCAATGCTAAGTGAATTCTCTTTAATGCCCCCAAGCTTGCCCATTTGCTTCGTTTTGAATTAGACCTGTTTTCACTTTCCACCTTTAGAAACACGTACAAGTGGAATTGAATCTGAGACCTCTTAAACCCAAGTGCCTCTTTAAATTGTTGCATTTAAGATCGCTCTCATCTTTTGGGGCCATATAAGGAGTCTGATTCATCTCAATTTGCGATCACTCTCTGGTTGTCTAATCATTAATTTCACTATAGATATCAAATATAAATATTTTAGCGAGTTGCGCCGTTTATAAATTATAAATAAACAGTTTTCGAATTTTATTTAAGGTAAGGACTTGTACGTAGTTAAATAATTAAAAAGATATACAGTTGTGATGCTTATGATTCAAAATTTCTAGGTATGTGTGAAGTTTCTTTTAATAAAAAAAATATGAACTTATGTTTTGAGTCAAGGGAGTGTCTTAATTTAAAGAAAGAAATAGGAGGGATATTGACTGTCTAATTGGGAGTTGGCTTCTCTCCTATGCCTTTTCCTTCCTCTACCCTCCTCTTCTTTCCACAGGAATACCAGTCCAAGAAGAAACCGTCCGTTGGATGTCAACTTCAGTAACAACTTTGCTCATCTCCTTCCCTTTCTCTACTTGTGCCCTAATATCCATTTCTCTATATCGTAGCTCTATAACCTACAAGAAATTCATGTGCCATTACATTAGTCCATTAATTATTGGCTAACAAGGTTCTGAATTATTAGCAGATAAAATCACTTGATTAGAACAAGGAAAATATTGATACTGTACTTTACTCTTCTACTCTAATTAATTTTTTAAAATAGATTAAAAAAGTTAAATAAATTAGATAATTATAACTAATATAATAATTATAGTTGACTAATTTAGGTAGATTAAGAAATATATAATATAAATTTATCTTGAGAGTTGAATTTAATCATAATTAACTGATTTATTTAATTTATTAAAAAACTTAACTAATTTTTATATTAATTGTTAAAGACCGGAGTATTATGAAACTAGAGAAAAACAACCATTCTTTTCTGTAATAAAGGCAAAGATCATCTCCCCGAAAACATTAGTGGCACCAAAACCAAGCAAGTAGTCTTAAAATAAAAGGCATTACCTTTTTAAAGTCTCGGTTCCGGACAGCTTCTTCTTTCTCCTTCACAATCTGCATGACCTCCTTGTTGAGCTCTCTAGCTTCTTCAGGTAACTAAAACGACATAAACCAAGCTCAAGTAACACAACTAATCAATAAAAGAACTGCTAGCTAAGGTAAAAAAAAAAAAAACTACACATGATACCTGTGCATGTTGAAGTCGAACCCGGGATCCAGCCTCATCAAGCAAATCTATAGCTTTCTCTGGTAGAAATCGATCACTGAAGGAACATAATTGTTTAGAAACCAGGAATCACTTGATTAAAATACAGTGCAAGAAGAAAATGACAAGCTTCAAGGAGCATCTAATTAATCTGAAGATATTGCACAGGTACATTAGAGATGAAACTTTAAAAAAGGAAAGAAGACTATTAACATGCAACCTTGTATGCTCCATTGGTAGAAGAAAATAAAAAATAAGAAAGAAAGAAATACTAAATTGCAACAAACCTGATATATTTGTATGACAGCCGAGCAGCAGCTACAAGAGCTTCATCAGTGTACCGGAGTCTGTGGTGAAGCTCATAACGTTATTTAACCCCTTTCAAAATTTGTATTGTCTCATCCCCGGTAGGTTCTGGTAATTTAACTAGCTGAAATCGCCTCTCGAATGCTGGATCTTTTTCCATGTGTTTCTTGTATTCATCCAGAGTTGTGGTTCCTATGCACTGTACAAATCATTAAGCACATACTCGTCCTGTCCTTAATAAACTGACTTAATTAGAGAAAATTTATATTAGTTTTAAATATAAGATATATGTTTTATATTTATCTATTTTTTTTTCAAATTACCCCTATTGATACTCTCTTAACAATAATTAAGTAATACAGAAAGGTAAGAAATTAAACAAGATGATTAGAGTTAGAATATTTTAGAAAAAATATGATATATTAACTAATTTAACTAATCTTATTAATATAATTAAATTAATTAAATAAGTTATATATTAAGGATCAGAGAAATATATTCATTTTGTAATACCCAATAACAATTAACAAATATTACTTGTAGTTCACCTCTTGCAAGAGCTGGTTTTGATATATATGCAACATCAATTGCTTCTTCAACTTCTCCAGCTCCAATTAGAGTGTGCACTTCATCAATGCAAAGTATTATCTCATCACTTTGTTTGATTTCCTCTATTCCTTTCTTTAATCTCTTCTCAAATTGTCCACGATATTTAGTTCCAGAAACAAGTAGACCCATATCAAAGTAACCTATTAGAAGCCGAAGGGAAAGCACCAAAATATAATTAACTACTTGTTAAAAAAATTGGACATAATAGATCACTATTATCTAGCAACCAGGATAGATCTTCTCAACCATGCATGGTTTACTGCCACAAGATTAACAAAATAACAAAGACAGAGAAACTGCCTTGGCATTTCTGTTGATTTAATAAATATGTCCAAAAGTGGTATGTTCGAGTCATAGATCTGGGACTCAAGTCCTTTCTAAACAATTTTATAATAAAAAAAACCCTAATATGGAAGTTAAGATTATCAACAGAAAACACAAAGTATCGAAGGAACTAGCCTGTGCGAGAATACTAGTTGGTTCAGCACCAAGGTTTTCAAGAACACGTGCTGCAACACTTTCACCCTCACGAACGAGACCCAAAAGCAAATGCTCAGGTCCAATATAATTGTTACCTGAAATTCTCATCAAGTAAAGATTACATGTTACGGCAAGTGTAGACAAAATATGGAAACAACGAATAGAATCTTCATTATCAAAATGGTCACTCATGGGAACACGAAAGCTCCAACTCCCTTAAATGGTTCACTTCAAATTTTGGACTGAGAAGGGAATATAAAGGGGATTCATAGTTTATGCAGAGGCCAATCATCCACTGGACCTAGTGGAAGGGTTCCTAATGCATGTATTAGTTTAAACTTGGAAGTTGGAAGCTTTCTGATGCTAACTACTCTAACTTTTTTTTTGTTCAGGGTTTTTCTCCTTTTCAGTCTTGCTTGGCCTAATAAGATATCTCATCCTTTAAGAATAGACACTTAGCAGACCTCCTCAAGTTGTGCAAAGGATTAACATCTCGGAATCCTGAGAAACCTGACATTCTTAAACTAGATGCTCGTAAACTACTACGTGTATTTATTTCAAAATTTATCCACGTATTAAAATTTAATTAGGTATATATAATAATATCTGAATGATTAAATTTTTTAGGTATTGTAGTTCTTTTTCAGTATACGAAAGAATGATGGAAATTATTCAAGGAATTACAGTCTCTTCTTTCAGTCATTTACATTTGCTGAAGCTTTTCTATTTATTACGGGCTATAGAATAATAGCAAAATTACCATGTCTTCATTCAAATGTTGCGCTTTTCTTTCGCGATAATCAGTACACTTGATAGCTTCATTCTTCCCCAGAATTGGCTGTTCTGATTTTTACTTGTTCTTTGTGGCTCTTCATTATGCCTTTTGTTTTCCTCCTTCAGAATTCAGAAACATGCATTCTGATTGACACATGATTCTGATCTTAAATCTTTCGTCCATTCAAATATAAACATATATATATGTTATATGTGTGCGTGTTTATAAGATAAAATATTCAAAACTATTTGGTGGTTACCAGCATATTAAGTTCTGTAACAAAAACTAAAATTTTCAATATGTTTACGGCAAATTAAAGCCCCACTTGTTAACTGATGAATCCGCAACTGCTCACCATCGACTCAAATGTCTCCCTCAAATTCAACCAAAAGCTTCATCTATTTGTAAAATTATCACTTACATGCCAGCCACTTACGTCTTCATCTCAAATTTCAAAGCTAAAAAGTAGCCGTGTGATCAAGCAAACTAGAAAGTGGAAATCATAGCCAAGTTTAACAACGGAGGGCTCTTACCACTTCCTTACTACTACCTCTTAAGCTAACTAATTTTATTACTTATAGATTGATATATAATCTAATATTATACATAATATTTAGGGAGATCATATTATATTTATTATAATTAACTAATTTATTTAATTTTTTTAATCTATTTAAATTAGTCGATTATATATTATATTAAAGACTGATATCTCTGAGAATTTTCCCTTTATCATATGGATTTGACATCGTAACTCATACTACCCCATAATAATTTTATTTTTAGAGGAGTCTATACAGTATCTTTTAACTAATAATTAGATACTAATCTTTTTAACTCTCGATATATAGAAATCGTGTTTAAAAAATATAGTGACCTATGCCAACTTTAATAGTTGCTGTACATGATAATTATCGATATTGTAAAGTGGGGATAATATTATATCAACGTGTACGTATATATGCAAGTTCACTTCTCAAAAGCAAAAGCAAGCGGATAACCAATTATATGGTAAACCTTTGTTTTGGCAAAAAT
Source organism: Leucaena leucocephala (assembly GCA_037074615.1). Lineage (NCBI taxonomy): Eukaryota > Viridiplantae > Streptophyta > Magnoliopsida > Fabales > Fabaceae > Leucaena > Leucaena leucocephala. The sequence continues at coordinate 21,479,115 of CM073538.1, read as the reverse complement.
CAAACAAAATGAAGAAGTGGTTTTGATTACAATCATATAACATTTTCACTTTTATCAATATCACTTTTTAGAAAACATCTTCCAAATATTATCAATTTTATAAAATAAAAAAAATTATTCTAATCAAACTCATGATTTTTATTAATAAATTTTAAGCAAAATCGGTTCTCCCACCACGAATCCGCAGACTACCATTAACAAGTAAAACAAACAAACAAACCATGTGTATAAGAAAAACAAATCATGCACCATGACTAGGGTTTAAATAAGAAATAAACACAAGCCTCTACAAAATTCTCCGCCATGTTTTCCTCCAAAATTCTCATTATGGCTCTTCTTAAAGGCACCGCTCCATAACTTGATCATATCCTCCTCCACCACTCTATCCTTAAATCTTTGACACTTTAAGTTCAATTTTTTTGCCTTTTAATCTCTCAAACACTTTCCTTCAGCATTATATCAGCAATCTCCTTCACCAGCAATTTTGTCAGTTGCCTGAAAACAATCATTTCATCTAATCTATTCAAAAACTCTGGCTTGAAGTATTGTTTCAATTCCTCAGTCACCAAACTCTTGATACGGTTATAGCTGCTGTCCTTCTCATCATGGTCAAGGTCGAATCCTACCTTTCTCGATCACACTGCTTCCTATGTTTGAAGTCATTATAAGAAGCGTGTTCTTGAAGTTCACAGTTCTGCCCGTACTGTCTGTTAGCCTTCCATCTTCAAGAATCTGAAGCATCTGTTGAATACATCAGGATGAGCTTCCTCAATTTCATCAAAGATGACAACACTATAAGGCCTACACCGAACTGTCTCAGTTAACTGACCACCTTCGGTGAAACATATCCAGGAGGAGAACCAATAAGCTTGGAGATAGTGTGTCTTTCCATAAACTTGTCCACTAATACTTCAAGCAACTAATTATTATTTTTATTTTATTAGTTTGAATTAATCAAGTTTGTTATCTATAATCTCTCTCACTTTCCCACTTTTATTTATTTATTATTATTTAATATTTTTTTATGCTACTTTTTTTTATGACAAAGTCATTATATGCCTATATATGATGTTTATATTTTAGTCCATAAATACAAGTCAATTTATGCCTCTCATCTATATTCTCTTCCTCCAACAAAACTCACTCATGTCAAGGCGAATCATGGCGTCCTCATAGCCAAAGTAATATGAAGAAAATGCTTTTGCCAACTCAGACTTCCCTACACCAGTTGGACCAGAAAATGTGAAGCTAGCAATTGGACGATTTGGGTTCTTCAACCCGACCCGAGCTCGGCGTATAGCCCGACTAATGGCTTTTACTGCTTCATCCTGACCAATGACCCTCTGGTGTAGGTCTCTTCCATCTTAAGGAGGTGGTCAGATTCATCCGCTGAGCCATTCTCACAGGGATACCAGTCCAAGTAGAGACTATACATTGTATGTCAACTTCAGTAACAACTGGGCCTTCATATCCTTGCCTTTCTTTATAGCTGCTAAGATCTGTGCCTTAAGATTCCTTTCTCTATCTCGTAGCTCTCCCGCCTACACAGAAAGTCATGTGGAGTCAATCCATTAATTATTGGCTAAACAAGATTCCAAATTATTAGGAGATAAAATCACTTGACTAAAACAAGGAAAATGTTGATATTGTACTCTAAGTTATTACTATCTCCTTTTATTAATATAAGGGTTAATTAATTTTTTTAGATAGATTAAAAAAATTAAATAAATCAATTAATTATAACTAATATAAGAGCTAGTTGACTAATTTAGATAAATTAAATAATATATAATATAAATTTATCTTAAAAGATTAGATTTTATCATAATTAATTGATTTATTTGATTTTCTTAATCTACCTAAAAAATCAATTAACTCTATATTTCTATATTAAAGACTCTATGGAATATGAAACTAGATAAGTTGCTTCAAAATTTTAAGGAAAACCACCATTCTCTTATGTAATAAAGCCAAAGACTATCTCCCTGAAAACAGCAATTGCACCAAAACCATACAAGTAGTCTTAAAATAAAAGGCATTGCCTTTTCAAAGTCTTGGCTGCAGATAGCTTGTTCTTTCTCCTTCAGAATCTGCTTCACCTCCTCGTCCAGTTCTCTAGCTTCTTCAGGTAACTGGAATGACATAAACCCGGCTCAAGTAACACAAATCTAATCAACATAAGAACTGCTAGCTCAGGTAAAAAAAATACACCTGTGCATAGCGACATTGAACCATGATTCCAGCCTCATCAACCAAATCAATAGCTTTGTCCAGCAGAAATCGATCACTGCAGGGAACATAATTATTTAGAATACACTGCAAGAAGAAAATAACAAGCTTCAAGGAGCATCGAATTAATCTAAAGATACTGCACAATTACACTAGAGATGAAATTTTTGAAAAGGAAAGAGGACTATTAACATTGTACCATCAGCTTCATTTCAGCTTTAACACGCAACCTTTTATGCTCCATCGAAAAATAGAAAAGAGAAGATAAGAAAAAATAATTTGCAACAAACCTGATATACTGGTATGAAAGCCGAGAAGCAGCCACAAGAGCTTCATCAGTGTACCTGACTTTGTGGAAAATCTCATAACGTTCTCTAAGTCCTTTCAAAATTTGTATCGTGTCATCCACAGTAGGTTCTGGTACTTTAGCTGGCTGGAATCGCCTCTCCAATGCTGCATCTTTTTCAAAGTGTTTCCTGTATTCATCCAGAGTTGTGGCTCCTATGCACTGTACAAATAATTAATCGTATACTTATTTAGTCTAATTTCAATACAAGCAGCAGTAGCTATATTTAACTACCTGTTAATGGTCAAAAAAGTATTATCTCATCACTTTGGTGGATTTCCTCCATTAGTTTCTTCAATCTCTCCTCAAACTCTCCACGATATTTAGTTCCAGCAATAAGTCGACTCATATCAAGGCTTTATAACCTAAATTATTCAGACAAAAGTAACCTATTAGGAAACAATGGGAAGGCACCAAAATATAACTAACTAGTTATTCTAAAAAAAACAAGAAGACATAATAGATCACAATTATCTAGCAACCAGGACATATCTTCTCAACCATGCATGCTTTATAGCAACAAGATTGACAGAATTACATGGAGAGAGAAACTGCCTTGGCATTTCTGTTTGTTTAATAGAGACTTCTAGAGGTGGCATGTCTAAATCAGATAATCATATTGCAAATACATTGAGAAGGAAAATCTTTTGCATGATTCATATTTCAAACTCCTCAAAATCTTGCAAACTATGATTAATCCTTAACATAGATGAAAGTATTTCTAACCTTCTTCCCCTTTATAGTTTCAGGTACATCACCATTTACAATCCGATGAGCAAGACCCTCAACAATAGCTGTCTTCCCAACACCAGGTTCTCCAATTAGACAAGGATTACTTTTTGTACGACGACCTAAAATTTGAATAACACATTCAATTTGCTGCTGCCTTCCAACATTCGGATCCAGTTTTCCCTACAAAGGAGGGAAGAATAGAAATAATAAGCCTATGTACACATTGATACATCATATCATCAGTCATCAATTAATACAAACTTTTAATTACCTCTTCAGCTAGCTTGGTCAAATTGGTACCATATTCCTCCAAAGTTGGCATTTTATTGCCACTGTTTCTTGGGCTCACAGTAGCAGTGACAATGTCAGTAACCTCAACAATCATGCCAATAACCTGTGCCCATAAACTAAAATTTAATAACTAATTTTGAAGTTAAGATTATCAACAGAAAATACAAAGGATGGGAGGAAACTAGCCCGTGTGCGAATAATAGTTGGTCTAGAACCCATGTTTTCGACAACACGTGCTGCAACACCTTCGCCCTCACGAAGGAGACCCAAAAGCAAATGCTCAGTTCCAATATATCTTGTCCTGAAATTCTCATCAAGTAAAGATTAAATGTTACAGCAAGCTAAGACAAAATGTAGAAACACCGAATAGAATCTTTATCAGTAAAATGGGCTCATGGGAATACAAAACTCCAACTCACTTAAATGGTTCACTTAAAAATTTTGGGCTGAATAGGGAACAATATAAGGGTAATTCACAGTGTATGCAAAGGTTAATCATCCACTAGGGTCCAGTGGAAGGGGGTCTTTAATGCATGTATAAGGTTAAACTTGGAAGCTGGAAGCTTTCTGATGCTGACTACTCAGTTTTTTTGTTCATGGTTTCTCTGTATTTTAGTCTAGCTGCACTAATAAGATATCTCATCCTCTAATAATAGGAACTTAGCTGACGTCCACGAGTTGTAAAAAATAACTAAACAGACAAGATCTAATATAACCCAAATGCAGGTACCCTATGTGGGTGCGTTTTCATTGGAAACATCAGTACAAAAGAAGAAGACAAGTAGAAGAAAGAAAAAACTAGTGAAAATATTATTTATAGAGTTGTTAATGTAATAGTTACTTAACTAATTTAGTAATTTAAAACAATTAGATAAATTAATTAATTATAATAAATATAATTTGATTTTCTTAAAATATTGTTATATAATAATAGATTATATGTTGGTTTATGAGTTAGATAAATTAATTTAAAAAATAATAAATATGATAAATAATAAAATAGATTAAGGTCTTATATTTATATTTAAAATAAAAAATAATTTATTAATTAGTTTTTATATTTAGAATTAGAAGAATATGAGCTTATATTTTTTTTATTTAAAAGGGTTGGCATTAAGAGCATGAGGTTATACGGGCAGGATAGAACAAGGACCTCTCCTACTTACAACAAATGAGAGTTTACTAGGCTACAAGACCATTAACATGAGCTTAGTAATTTGATCACATAAAAAATAGACGAAGGTATTAACAAATTACCAAGTTTGCGGCCTTCAAGTGAGTTCCAATAATACATACTTTGCTCGATCTGAGAATGGAATTTCAACAGGAATAATTCCACTATCCTTTCCAATTATCTTCATCACCTCCACACATGCACCTTTAAGCTTGATCCCCTCAGACACCAGAACCATAGCAGCAATACCAGTGCCTTCTGCAATGAGACCCAATAGAATCTGCTCCATTCCAACATAATTGTGACCAAGACGTCTTGATTCCTCCTGTGAAAGCGAAATTATTTTTTATTGCTTTCTCTGTGAAACGATCAAACATGGCTTTAGGTACAAATCTGTTGGCCCTTGCTCGTCTAGAAGAAGTTGCAATTGACACCTTGGAATAAAAATCTTGTACAGGTCTCAGCGTTGTGTTTGTGTCCAAAGGATTAACAGCCCGGAGTCCTGAGAAACCTGACATTCTTAAACCAGATGCTTGTAAGTACAATACATCATTTTCACTGATTTTGGTGATTTTCCAGATCCCTTATTATGCTCATGACCATTCCTCTGCCAGGCCACTAAACCAGGGACATCAATTGACTGAGCCAAAATCCTAGACATGATTTCTTGATAGCTTTCTGCAATGATTTGTCAATGGGATGTGTTAGCCTGTAATTAGCACTCTCGAGTTTAAAATATCATAATGCATTGAGATAACTAAAGTGCATGGCAAGTTTCAGCACCATAATATTTAGGGCAAAAGACACTGTAAGCCTTAGCAAAAACTTAGAATGAAATTAAACTAAAAACAAATAAACTACTTTCTTCCAATGTTTGTAGACATCTATTCCTTCTAACTACAACAGTAATATAAAGAAATAGAAAACTTTTCCTTGATTCTAATAATTACCTTCAAATGTTCAATTAACTATGATGAACTAAGGAGATCAAATTTACATCAACAGAAGTAATAAGAAAGTAGAAAACTCTAAAATAAGCGGCATATCTTCTTAGATAAACAACTGTCTTAACCAAAGATTGTTCCTTAAAAGGAATTACATATAGAAGAAGCACATAACTGTACCTGCTCTCTACCGTCAGTTCTAATTTCAATGCAATAAAAAAAAACAAAAAGGTTCCAATAAGAGGAATGAGCGTCACATAAAAAGTTTATACGCTAGTGTGTGTATATTTGGTTACTCCTCAGCTTATATTGAAGAAGAAAAGAAGAGGAAGAAGACAAGAAAGAGTGTGAGACGAGGAAGGGAAGAGGGAACAAGAGAGGAGTACCTGCGTATGACTGACGGGCGTTGGTGCTGCGACGAGAATGCGTGTGGAGCAAGTAAAAAGGGAAATTATAATCAATTTTAAAATATAGCATTTTTCATAAATTATTATGTATTCCTTATAAATATTCACGTACCCCTAGATGATGGCAGCTAGGGATGAAAACAGGCCAGGCGGTCTGTTAGGGGCCTCTGGCCTGGCCTGTTTAGAAAAATACACAGGTTCAGGCCTGTTTGAAAGCCTGTTTTTCTTAAGAGGCCAGGCTCAGGCTTCTTACGAAGCCTGTTAGGCCTGTCAGGCGGCCTGGGCCTGTTAGTCAAACTTTATTTAATATTAAAGTGTAATAAATGGGTGTTAAACCAACCATATATTGAACACAATACAAGAGTCAAACTATTAAATTAATATGTATTATTATACATTTTATTCTTGAATTTTATTTTAACAGGCCTGTTAAGCGGCCTGTTATGAGGGCCTGTTACGAAAACCTGTTATGAAGGCCTGTTAAGTAGCCTATTAGTATAATTAAAAAAATCAAGCTTTTTAAACAGGCTTCAGGCCAGGTCAGGCATTTATACAGACCAGATTTAGACAAAAAAAAATAGCGTATAACAGGCCACAGGCTAGGCTCAAGCCGAATTGGCACTTAACAGGCCAGGCCTGTTAAGGCCAAAGCCTGGCCTGGCCTATTTCTATCCCTAATGGCAGCTGACTCTAACTTTTTAAAAAGATATTATGGATACCATATCTCTCTCAATATTTTTTTTCCCATCTACAACTGTGTTTTTTTTTTTTTGGGACAGCATCTACAAATAAAATATAACCTATCGTGATCTTAAATTTTAAAGTAATAAGAATATAAGTATAATTTACTTTAATTTTCATAAATTGTTATTGCTTTCTCATCAAACTTTTAATTTGAAAAATATAAAATACCTAGTTATTTAATAATCACTTAAAATATTTACACGAGAATATTTACATGACAAACTTATTATTAATATTTTAAAAATCATATTCGTTAAAGTCTTTTGCAACTCCTGACAAAAACTTTTTTATGCACATAATCTAATTTAAATTTAAAATATTATATTTAAAGATTCAGTTATCTACCAAATATACTGAGTTTTGTTGGTTAAATCATATTTATTTATTTTTTGTTACATATAATATCTAATTTTTCACTGTGGACATAACGATCAAGATTGAGGCCCAAAAAGATGAGAGGAAAATGGACTTTTATGCAACAGCCCAAAAAAGATTTCTCATGATAGATATCTTCTCAAAACTGAGTATTGCTTGACCTAACAGGGCCTGACTCAATTCTATCTCCAACGCTGATAAGTGAAAGTTATAATTAAATTGATCCATTTATTTATTTATTTATTCAGGAGCGATGATACACCTTTGATTTGATTGTTCATGATGACTCTAGAAGCCTACAAGGATTGCTTATGGGCATAACGTATTGTTCTTTTTCAGTACGCAAGAGTGAGTGATGGCTGATGGGAATAGATGGTATCATTTGTTGAAGCATTTTTCTATTTTATTATAGGGTATATAATTATTGCAAATCGTTCAACTTTATCAATTCTCAACCTGAACAAGAAAGTGTTGCATCAGGGAATATCTGTGACTTTTGTCTTACAGGCATTGCTGATCCAAGCCTCAAGTTTTGCCGATGATGAATTTTTGGGTGTTTGTAAACAGAACCTTTTGCCTACTCCGCACAATCTCAACATCTGAACTGAACTCGTTTTCAATCAATATCTTTATACTTGATTCTTTCCCAGAATCCCTGGTCCTGATTTCTACTTGCTCTCTGTTTTCCTCCTCCAGAATTCAGAAACATGCATTCTGATTGACACGTGATTTTGATCTTAATCTTTAGCCCATTCAAATATATGAACATACACGTTTTGGTGAATTCATCATGAAAACACCTACTGCTTAAATTAAATTTCTCCCGTAAAAGTAGAACTTCAAAACCGACATCGGTTGCATACGCGCATGCTCGTGTTTACAAGTGCAAATAAACAAGTCTAAAAATACAATACTCAAACATCTTGGTTGTTGCCAACAATTACATTTTCAATATATCTGGGCAAAGGCCCACTTATCAACTAATGAATCCTCAACTGCTCCCCATCAACTCAAATGTCTCCGTCAAATTGAACAAAGATCTTTTTTCTTCATAAAGAGGTTATATTTAGTCTAGAAAATACACTTGATTTAGACCCATGAAGACCTGAGTCATGGCAAATGAAGGCAAAGACGCAATAGCCGAGTATTCTCCACATCTCGCTTGGAACATCTTTCATGCCATTCCACCTTCCACTCCATTCGCCAGAGCAAAGTCATAAAATAAATAATGTCAAGGCAGCATAAAATATAAACCTTGTAAATAGTAATCCATAATACTACTCTATCTCAATCCTCAATCTGGCATCACTTACTAGTCATGAGACAATCGAAGACAATCAAAATCAGATAAACTGGATGCTACCAATACGAGGCACCTACCACATAAATGAACTTACTACTTACATTATGGGGCGGGATGGGGTGGGGATCAAGGGCAGGGAGGGAGGGAAGAGGTGGTGAAACAACTATTTACATGGTGGGGTTGTTGAAAAATTCAAGGCCACACCTCGCTCAACGCATAACATATACTAATACTATACTAATTCCAAGATGGGTCCAAAAATGGGATGGATATATTAATTCATACTATATCCATATTCTGATTCAACTAGTCCCTTGTCAGTTTACAATACGGCTTCAGTCCTTCATATCCTATTTCCAACTGGATTGCTTTTCATGAGATCCCACTTTTTACAGCCCTGAATAGGAGGATCAAAATAAATGACATTACAAATTAGGCGAAGAAAAATGTTAAAGGTCATATAGGGAGACCATGACATTGAATCCAGTAACAACTAGAACAGAAGAGCAAAGTTACCTGGAAGCTATGGAAAACAAATGTATAAATTAATTATCAGGCAGCGAAGCTGGATGATGCGACTGACATTCAACTTTAGCGTCGGCACCTTCACTAGCTGACTGATTCTCTTCATTCCTTGAGCTTAGTGTACCTGGGCTCATTTTTTGAATCTCCTCTTTGGGATAGATATAAATTTTGCGAACCATGGCACAGAACTCCCTGCATTGACGTGTAAATTCATGCGAATGAGACCCCTCAAAGATATAACAAGCCATACAATCAGTTAACATCAATGAATGTATAATTTGAAGGTACTTACTGCCATGGATCATCCCCAACAAGCATCATGTCACCCTCATCATCAGTATAGACAATAAGCCAATCCTTTTTAGGAGACATTAATTCACCACCAAATTCAAACAGCTGATCCAGTTCGACAACTAATTCTTCATAGTTGCTAAACTTTGTGAGGTCCACTGACCTACCAAGTGCAATTCCCTTCTTGTGTACCTAGAATTGAGAATTAATAAGTTTTCCAAATTCCAAATTTACTTTTTTTTTTCAATTATCAAATAGGAGGGAAAAAGAGAAGGAAAGAAAAGATTTTACTTTAGTGCAACTCCTAGCAGAACCACTTGGTAATTTGGCTTGAGCCTCTTTCAGATGTGTCTGAGAAGCTTGCAACGACTTCTCTGGGTCATCAACAGCAGCTACAGCAGCTGGTTTGGAGGCCCCCAATTGTTCTGCTTTATGATCACTATCATGAGGTTTGTAAGATGCAGGATGCAGGTAACCTGGTGACTCGCTAGTCACATTTCTTTGGGATACAGATGGCTCTGGTGTAACAGAGCCACTGATAAGTGAGAAGCCAAAGAGCTTGTAATCACCATCTTTTGGCTTGATAGGCTCACTTGTTTGGGTTGATACTGGTTTTGACATCAACTCTCTTGAACGAGAACTCTCATATTGTGTTGTAGATGGTGGTGGCATCAACGAATTCCCATGTAACTGCTGGATTTTATGACCATGGAGAACAGGGTAGTCACCAAATGCACCATACCTCACATTCCCCGGGGTTTGATATGTTACATCACCACCATTCACAGAACTCTTGACATTTGAGTCAAGGAGGTTTAGAGACAGACCCGAAGGCCCCACAGGCCATGGATTGGCCATCACATTAAACCTCCCTTCCTGGTCCAACGAATGCTTTTTAGCAGGACTAGCCAGAGGGCCAGTCTGATCAGCCAAGGGGGGACGAAAAGAATCTCCACTGGCTCCAAAACCTGATAGTAGATCTGAGTATGTTGGCTCATGCCTCCCCATTGACATCCAACTCTCTGACCCATACCTTCTTGAGGTGGAAACCATATCAATCTTTTCATCATCTACTGCAGGAAGCCACACAACAGACTTCTCTGCAGTAACAGACTCATTGCTTTCTGCAAAATTGCCTCTCAAGGTCGAGTATTCTTGACCTTGCAAGACCCTTGGAAACCCACTTGCCAGCGAAGGGTCTTTACTTACTTTAGATGAGGCTGCATATTGAAACCCCCATCCCAACCACCGCCAAACCAAAATATCAGACTTCATCAGACTGCAAATGCATAATAGTTTTGAAAATATTGTGCACTAATAATAAGTCAGTCATACCTTCTCGAGTGAGAACAGAGGAGTCAGGGGATAATGGAATCACATTAGTACGAGGCCTTTTAGGCCTGGGCATTGGAAGAGGATTCAAAGCTGGAGGAGCAACAGCAGGCTCTATTTTCCAAGGGGAAACTCTTTCAGGGCGAGGTATATTAGATGTTTCATCCCATCTCACCTGGAAGACACAAAGGGGAACTCTATTATGCCTTACGACACTTTGACCGTCATATATAGTTGCAAGATAAAAACTATAAATACAACCTTGAGGCATCTCCATTTGGAATTTTGCCACCTGTTCGGATCAGCATCTTCCATTCCAACAACGGTACCAGTAAACCTACAATTTAAGAGGTTATGTCAAAAACGTTCTTCCATTTTTAACTTACATTCTAGTAATAAAACTCTCATGGATTACATTATAGGCAAGAGGAAAGGGAAGATACTACAAGAGAAAACTTCGTTCATTTAGATTAGAATTAGACGCTCAAAGTAAAAACGAAAACGTTAAATGTCCATACCTTTGCTCTGGAGCCTCCTCGCCTTCAAACCTCATTTTGAATCGCATCCCTATTGTGTAGTTATTTTTTAGAGACTCCATATATTGTTCATATGGAACAATAAACTCAGCCGGACTTGTCCTACAGAAAATTATTGAAAGATGTACTATAAATGTTAATATGGAAAATTGAAAGATATCCCCTAATTTCAGGAACACAATAATGAACAGTAACATTCATAACACCAGAACATGGTGCAGTTCAAATTGACACTGCAAAAAAATTGATTTAACACAGTTCTGACAGTGAGCTACAAACCTGGGCTTGTAATAAACAGTGAACATGGTGCCGGTTGAGATGGCATGCCAAGCGGTTGCAAGGACACCAAGATGCATGCTATGACAGGAGATCACTGAAGATGGAACATTACCCTGCTGTCTCATTGCCCGCCTAACACCAACACGAAGCTCCCCGTTCTCGCCCCTGAACGTTCTTAATTAGAACCTCCGCAAAAAGAGAAGCAAAGTAATAAACCTACGCAATCTAAAACCCCATTCAAAGTATACAAACCTAAGAAAGATAAAGGCATCCCCAGCAACGAGCCTCTTGGAGCTGACAAAAACACTCCAACCACTCTGGAGTAAGTGTCTACGTGGTTGACCTGAAGATTGTCACCAGTCACAATCAACAGAAAAGATAACAGCAGCTACAAGTGATTATCTATCTAGCAGATTAATCAGCAAAAAGTATTAATTAAAGTGAAGATTTTGTCCCAATCCTCTGGACACCAAGTTATTTCTCAGCAGCATGTACTGTAGAGTAGGCATTGAATCAATATTCAGCAAGCATATCCTACAATAACGAGACGAGTTATCAGTTACGAGCAATCACCACGGAAGATATGTCTGAATCGCCACTCATTTCCATGCAGATCCTTTGCCACTAACTCCTGGGTAGGCGGCTGCTTAGACATGTCCTGTAAACAGAGCACAGAGAATCCCAATTAGTTTTGACCAAAAATATTTCAGTGTAGAATGAAAAGAAAAGAAAAACGCACCAATGAAGGTAGGCATTCATCAGCATGTCGTCTAAGAACCGAAAAGCCACCATGAGTACTTGTATCCGATGCGGTCAGAGTTTTACAGAAAGAATGCACGTGAATTCGAGGTGGCGGCGGAGGAGGAGGCTCTTTCTCCACGGCGTTTTCATCTTGCTGGCATTAACATCAAAGTTAAAAAATAAAAATATATGAGAACCATATCTCTTTGATAATTTCTTCAGATCCTAGGGGCTTGAACGAGTCCAGAACTTACACTGGTCTCAGGAACCAATGTGACCTGGGCAAACACCTCGTCAGTGTCTGGCTCGGCCTGAAATTTCACGAAAGAAATTAAAATAAAATTAGTCGTCATGTGAAACATTTAACAATTAACAGTCACAACTCTACAAAGGTCGCTCGCTTGCTTTAAAAGATTCCGAATAAATAATTCGGCATAGATCAAGCATCATTACCTTCAGCAACACGTTGATCACCCGACACAAAATTTTGGAAGGGAGATCGTAGACGGGCATATGCTGGTCCGCCACCTGATTGGTGGACGCCTCAACCTAATGCAACAGGAAAACAAACGCAACACAGATGCTAAGCAACTTCAACAAAATTCTCGTAAATTAACTGATAAAAAAGGCCTTGAAGCTATATCATGCTCGAACTCATTATTGAAGAAGTAAATACAGCCTAAGAAGCAAAGAGATAACAAAAAATTAGAGCCAGAAGTCAGACTCTTGCAAGTTATGACCATCTGAGCTCTGATAATAATATAGAGGAAATTTTGTCAAGGCAGCTAGAAATTCGGGTAACAACAACGACTCACAGACGACGAATTATACGAGGCTCGGAAATCGTTAGGGAATCACCTGCTCGATATGTCCTTGGGGGAAATAGAAGACCCTATCTCCTTCCCGGGGAACTGTAACAAGAGGACCAGCACAGGCATGCCATAGCTCTCTGTAAAGCGCAGCTTCTGCTTCTGTGAGGCAGAGATAAAATGTTAATAGGCAGTCATCGATTCCAAATATTTCAGGAACCACAAATTTCAGAGGGGAAATAATACTAGTTCGCTAGAATTACCTTTCCCGGTCAATGAAGTAGCATTTTGACCCTCTGTACCGTTCTTAGTATCGTCGTGGTTGTTATAACCAGAAGAAAAGCCTTCCCCCTTCCCGTTCACCCCATTCCCCTTTATCGATACCTCTGATGATGCCATTTTTCTGAAATCTCAGCACAGATCTGTCATCTGAGACACTTTCTAGACAATTCCCAGGTGATATCACATCTCAAGACTCAGACCTATACCTTCACGGATTCCCTCCTCAAAAACCCACAGCTAAACAACCCGGCAGGAAACACAGGGACCAGTGACCAGATAACCAAACCAAAATACCAGAACTGTCAAAATCGGCGAGAACTAGTTTTCTTGCTTCCTCGTCAAACGTCCTTCTCCGCAACCTACACACAGATAAGCCACCTTCAATCAAAAACCGAACCTCCACTCTCAGAACAGAGCTTCTTCAGCGAAAACAACACAGAATTCCGACCTCTCTTTCACAGTTATCAACCTTTTGCTCTAATCGACCCCTAAATTGACACAGGCGATCACAGGAACATGATATGGACCCTATCGCTCTTCCTCTCTCAGAAGACAAACGCTAATATCTGCACCAGAAACACCTCACAGTATATCTCTGTCTAGTCTGAAGGGAGACTTAACCAGAGTGGTCAAAACTGTACAAGCAATTCCACCGTGGTCAATCCTTAACTAGTCTCTGCCACCGGCATTAACCAGTCAGCACACCGGCCACAGCAGGTACTAGCATAGAAAACCTCTCTTTCAGTGAGAAAATATTTAAAAAAGAATAAAAAGGAAAAGGCAAGAGACGATGAGGATCATAAATAAAGGGCGAGCTGACGGAGAAGGTACAAACGACGTTAACATTAGGGGGAGAGTTGTCGAGGAGGCATTGGACGGGGGAAGTAACGGCGTGTGTCTTGCGGTCGTAGAAAGTTGCTGTGCTTTTATTGGGAAGTGGTCTTGTCGTGGTATGGACGGGCAGGCCTTGATGGAAGGCAAGGGGTAAGAAGTGGTGGAGGTGGGCGTAGGGAACACCCCATCGGCGCAAGATAGCAATGGGTTTCTTTTCTTTATAATAAAGGGCGCATGGAGAGTTAAGTATAACTTTGATATTGCTTTTCTTTTTATGGAGTTACGATAAGAACTTTCGTGCACCTGGGCGCAAGAGTACCACACACTCTCAAAGCGTGAGCAGCACTTGTCCCCCCGTTCCCCCATTTGCCTTTTTCTTCTCTCTCATCCTCCTATCGTACCGTATCACGATATATATATTTCCCTGCCTCATATCGCAGTTTCGTTTTGTATTGTTTTCAGAAGACAATTACTAAATAATCCCTATTAAAATATTTACGGTTCAAAAATATTTAAAATTTGTTCAATAACCTTCTTTAATTATATAAAACTTATATTTAATCATCTATAAATAATTTTCATTTTATTTTTAAAATAAAACATATACAACTCAATTTGAGCATATATAAATTTTCTTTAACTGTACTTAATTTTTCTTTAGCGGTATATAATTAGAGAAAAATATAAAACATTTATATATAATTAAAAATATATTATATACAATTAAAAAAATTTAAATCAAGTCACAAATTTCTATTAATGATATAAAAAATATTTATATATAATTAAAAATAATTTAAAAAAGAATTGAACCCAAGTGACTTAAGTTCTTATATAATGATGTAAAAAATATCTTCAGCTTAAAGTTTTTTTATACTATTTACCATATCTTATTATCATGTATATAATTTTAGAATTTATAAATACTCCTCCTAATATAAATACATCCTTTATAAAACAAACTCAATACTTAAATAAATTTAAAAAAAATCTTATACTACTAAAATAATTATATATTTATAATATTAGAGTGATGATTAAATCCCATCTTCCTAAACCAGATCATAAAAGGCTATATAATACTTGATATTATTATATTATTATCTATAATATTTTTAATTTAATATAATTTTACTAATAATTTTTTTAATTTTATACAATTTTATATACAATTTTATTTTTTAAATATTAAAAATTGTACTAAATTAAAAATATCATAGATAAAATTATATCAAATTAAAAAGAGTATAGGTAATATTATATCATAAATAAAATTAAAATATTATATATATAATAAAATCAATATATTTAATGTTATATAACACAATTATAAACGTAAGAACTTATCCCTCCCTCTCATTAAATCAAAATGCATTTTCTATTTTGTCATCCCAAATTCTAGGCTCAATGCTTATAACTACACACGTATTTCTAAATAAATGGGGCACACGTGATATTAAAATATAAGTGAATCGACCCTCTGGTCAAGCTTGTCAAAAAGTTATAGATAGGTATTTATTTTTCTTTTGTTAAACATGAAATGAAGTATTTTGAGTTAAAAAATAGCTATTAATCCTAAATACTTTGGTAGCTTTGTTTTTATGGATTATGCAAGGTTTATATACAAATTTTTTATTGATTTATAGATTAATAACTTTTTAATTTAAACATTACTCTTTTTAAGATTATATATAAATATTTTTATCTATATTAATTAAAGTATATTATGTTAATCATGACTCTAATTTATTTATGATAAAGTCGTTAATTCTTAAACTACTATTTTAATTAGTTTAATAATAGACAAATTTTTAATATCTCAGCAATACCTTTAAGAAGATAAATTCATTAAATGAAATAAGAAATAATTAATATTAAGTGAAATTAATATTTTTAAAATATTGCATCATATTTTCACAATATATTGATAGGGTTAGATATTCTCTCATATAGATAAATTCTGTGTATTATAAAAAAAATCTGTGTAAACAAAGATTACTTGTTAAATGGGTCTTTTATGAGTTTCTCTCTACGCAGAATCATTTTTGCCCACAAGCGAACCCAAACCATATTAATATCATTTTGGTCTTCTCATTTAATACAACCTACATAAGTGGTAATTATATTACACACAAACGCCAATAGATTATGCGGCGAAAATTTCAGCATTCCTTGTTTGGATTTTTTTTCCCTTATTCTTTTTAATTTGTATATAAGAAAACGTGTTTTATTAAGTATGTTAAATTTCACCTAACTTGTCCGTAAGGGCTTTTGCTTTTGGAAATATATAATAAAACAAGTTAAGACATTCTTTTGTATATGTCAAACCTTAATCCGAGGTTCTTTATACAGCGCATTGAATTCTGTTTTATGGTCATTTATATTTTAATTTATAAATTAAATATTGTGCTGTATTATCTCATAAAACATGATGAGAACTGATTAAACCCCGTCAATTTGTTCAAGCGAAAATTTTTAAAAACTATGACAATAAAAATTTGATAATAAAAATTAATAAGATGACAATAGAATACATTTTTAATAACACATGATTTTTTTTATCATAAATATACAACATCAACTCATTTTATTTTTAAAATTTATAATTTTTTTCAACAGCCATACTTTACTTATTTAGGAGTTCTTTTGTTAAAATGATACTTTTCAATATAAAATATTAAAAATAATATTTTAAAAAAATTAATACATATTTTTTTAAGAATAATTAATTTAATTATTTTTAAATTTTTATAAAATAATTATTTAGCTCGTATATTTTTAAAAAAATATTTTATTATACAGTGGTATGGAAATTCAATGGAATTTTTAAACAAATAAATCAAGCAACCACTAATCTAATTTAGGAGTTATACAAATCAAGCAACCACAAAAAACCAAGAAGAATGGAAGTAGTCGCTAAAACGACGCTTGAGGAATCCTGAAAACTTCTAATTGTATCCATATAAACTGACATAACCGTGCACGTAACTCCTTTTCGAAATTACCCCCTTAAAAACAAAAGGAATATTTAAGAATTATACAAATTTGGAGGATTTGCTGAATATATGGAAGCTAAGTGTGGTCAAATTGAACCGTACATGTTATTAATTATATTAAATTATTAATTATTAATTATTAATACTCCCTCCGCCTGTTGGCTAGTGACTAGTGAGGATTCAAAGAAAAATCTTTATTATTTTATAGAGAAAATTAGTATTCAGTGTATATAATTTCACCTCACTATTATTTATTTTATTGTATTTTTTATTAAATCTTTATAATTTTTTAAAATTATATATATTAGTTTCTATATTTATATTTTATAAAAAACGGCGTTAATAATTAATGATGTGACATTTTCTCCATATATATCAAGATTAATTTTATCACATAAATTTAAATAAAATAAATTATTCTATAATTTTATTCTATAAATTTAAACGGCGTTAATTATTGATAATAAATAGATTTTATTCTATAATTGTATTTAAAAATATATATTTTTTATTTTTTATTTTATGACAATTTATCTATCATTTATAGTCCGCATTCACATTAACGGAAGAGATGAGAAAATAGAAAATGACACATAACGAGATGAGGAGAAATTGGGAGAGTATGAGAATGGGACCCACGTGTATTGTCTCACGAAACATCAATTGCAGGAATCTTCGTCCCCTACGCCTCAAAATATCATAGCCCTGCTCTATATTTTTGTTTTCTTTTTAATGTAATGCATCACATAAATAAATAAATATAAAATTTATTGACCAGATAAAAAAAAATAATAATAATTTAAAACCTCTAAGGATTCATTAAGGATCTTGGTCTTTTAATTGAAAAAAAGGCCAATTAAATTTATAGAAATACCTCATTTCACATTCATTTAAGTTAAAAATGTTAGAAATTATGTTAGAAAAATAATGTATATAAGTTGGAAATGCCCCTAGAACTACTATGAAAAACGTGCTTAATTTCAACCAAGATTGTCATGATTTATTGGACCGACTTTCACACACAAAAAATTATACATTTATTTAATTTGAATCAAATTAAAAGGTCCAAGTAATTGTATTTCCTTCTTTTGGGGGGATATCACATTCTTTTTTTGAACTTGTGGGATGCATCATTCTCCCCTTTTATAGAGATTTTCTGACTAATGTCTAATAATTTTTATTTTAAAAGATAAATAATACTTGTTGGAAAAAGTATCATATTTCATATTTTTATAAATTCAGAAAAATTTATACATGTTTCATGCATTCTTCAAACCGCATCTAGGTTGCCCAAATCTTGGTTTCAGATGTGTTATCAACCCAAAAATTAGATAAATAATATTAAAATATTAAAATAATTAGATAAAAATTAGATGTGTCATTAAGGGTACAATTAAAATATTAAAATAATACTATGGATAATTTTGTTAAAATTAAATAAATAAAATTTCTCCCTATAAAGATAAAATTGTTTATCTCCTCTTCCCTCTATTTTTCTCCATCAAACATACTTATATTTTTATTTCTCTATTTTTTTCCTCAAAAAACCTCCAGCCAAACAATGGGTAAGAACTGTAATAAGAAGAAGCATGAATATCTCATTATAAAAATAAAATACGGAAAAAAAAATAAACGATTGAATCACCCTTGCAATAAGCCATTGTATATTAGCACTTCAACACTATCTTCTCTGCTTTTTGACGAGCTTCTATAAACCATATGTTCAAAAAAAAAAGTTGATCATATTAAATTAAGAATCTTGACCAACTCAGTCTAGTCCAACATACGCCGTCCACGATATATGATCTAAATGTGAAATTGTATGGACAAGAATCTAAACTAACTAGGCCATACTAATTAACCGGGTTGAATTAGATTTCAAATCGAATATTTGGACTACCCAATTTATGATCCAATGCCTGTATTTTAATTTTTTATTGCCAAAACTCATCACTTCCAGAATAAACCAATACAAAAGGCCTTTCCCTCCATGACCCCAAAGAAAACAAGCCCCGAGATTAAATTCCCATGTAGTTAAACTTTTTTCTTTTTAATTTTGAAAGTCATTTTTGTATCTTTTTTTATCTAGCAACCAATTTATTTTAATGATTCAACAGTATATATTTTACATAATATATTGAAACCGTATCGTTGCTATATATTTAGTTTTGGTAATTAAATGAAGGGAGAGATTCGTGAAGTGAAAGGTTAGGGACATGACATGAAGGTGCACATGCTTTGAAGGGCCATGAGGAAAAATGGAAACGAGGGGTGATTTGAGGAAGATGCTTGAATCTCACCACGCACCATTCAATCCATTTCAGGGCCAACACCATATCATGCGCCTTATTCCCCAAATCATTCTTTTATTTTAACTACCACCTCACTTCATATTTTAATATAAAATTTATTTAATCTTTTAAAATATATTAAAAAATTTAATAATTTAATTAATTTTAATTAAATCTAATCATAAATTCATATTATATATTTATTAATATATTATAATTAGTCAATTAGATATTATATTAGTTATAATTAACTAATTTTTTATTTCTTTAATATATATAAAAAAATTAACTGGGTCTCATATTAAATAACTGAAATAATATATTTTGTTTAATTTTTAGAGATCATTAGTAAAAAATCTCTATTTAACAATTTTATTAGTTAAAAATATTTAAATTCAAATATTTGTATTCTTTATATATAAATTTTTTAAAATATCAATATTTTTGTGTATAAAAATATATTAGATCTTTTTAATAATTAAAAATTCTAAAAAAAAATTCCATCGATTTTTTTACTCTTTTTTTGTCTGTATTTTTTGACAGTATCATTCGCTGCTTTTATATTTGGTAAAAAGCTTTCTAACATGCTTTGATATACTAACTAGGAGGGTTTGAATAATTGACATATGCCTATATCTAACTGAACTCCACTCCAAGGTGGACGAAGGTGCTTGCCTCTTAACCTTTCGAAACAATCCACTGTTTATTTATTTATTTATTCGACAAGTGTTTGGTGCGAGATGGGATAGGATTAATATAGAAATATTAGATTTTTAAGTGTTTTTTGCTCATTCGTAAAATTTTGAATTAAAAATGTTTACTTAAGAGGTATTGCATATATTTCAATGTATGTAAGTAATCCAACAATTGTTGGTGATTTACTTTTTATAATAAAATGTTTTAATATTTTTTCCAAAAATATATTTTATATTTTATTAAACATGGAATATCCAATTGTTTTGGTGCATCTCAAATCTCAATCTCTTTCCACATTAACATGTGTAACATGTCATGCATGGTAAACCCATTGTCACGTTCTAGAGGACTTATAATACTATATTTATATTTTTTCAAATACCAATATAAAATGTAAAAAATAATAATATTTAAGAGTAATCAATTATATATTTTTTCTATACTAAAAAGTTTAGATAGATTCAGTAACGGTTTCTTATCAAAATCAGAACATAATTATAAGATTCAGATAACGTTTATAGAAAACTTACGAAATCGCCTAATAAAAGAATTCTCATAACGACAGTAAGAATTGAAATCATGTCCTTATAAAATATGAGTATATTTTTCACTGTCAGTACCAACTCTCATTCATAAAATAATCAATTATAAGTTTCATATTGGAATGCTTTATAAATTTGGAATGAAACATTAATTTTAGCCTAATTGATGAATGCGATGATTTTTTTTGTCCATCTAATTTACTGGAGCTTTATCTCAATTATATCTGTATTTGACCTGCATCGCGTATTTAGCTATGGTAGGTAAGTCTTTCAATGAGAATTTTATACATATGCTAAAGGTTGAATTTAATATCTTACTTAAACAATATCGAATTACTTACTACTCGAACTAGCTCTTATTAATTAAATATGATGGATTAATTGTATGGGATTGAGATTGACTCTCGACTATAAAAGCATAAGGAAGTTTAACTGTAAGACCCACCCATCCAACAGAAACAAAAATCGGCCATAGTAATTTGAGGTGCCGAGTAGAAGGGTAATAATCATAGTAGTTGTCAAATTTAAATGAATGGTTTTTGAAAGAGCTATTGCAGTTTTTTTAAAACTAAAGGAACAAGCAGGAATGGTTTTACGCTATAACTAATAACAGAGCTTTCATATATTATTAGATGACAATTTCAAATTTGAAACTAGAGAGACACACACAGGGCCATACAAAGTGATAAGCATGGGGCGGCAGAATTGATAGCGAGTGGTACCACCAATAATAGCATCCATCAACTCCCTCTTCAGCTCTACCTGATGACGTTTTCCAATAAAAAAAAACAATAATTAAATTTTACAAAGCACGATTCCTTTTTTGAATTTTTTGTATATTCATATAAAGTTTATAAAAATTATATTATTTATAAATTGTAGACAATGTGCTATATATATTTAGCTTTTTTTTATGTCAAAATAGATTTTATCATCATTTAACTATTTTAAATATTTCAATTATATTATTGTGGTATAATTTTACTTAAAGTATTTAAAATGATATAATATCATTCACATTAATATAATTATTAATTTTGACTATTACATAATAATTATATTCTATTTTAACAAAAATAAAAATAACTTCACAAGATGACTTAACTCTTTTAAATATTTTTATTGTTCATACTTTCTTTTTTTTTTTTCATTCTATCTCTTTTACCTATTTATTTCATCTCATATTCTCTCATCTTTTTATTTCAACTCTTCATTTTCTTATCACATTTTAATAAACAATATAAAAAAATATATTAATTTTCATTTTAGAGTTTTGAACAATACGAAAATAATGTCATAAATTATTTTACCTATCGATTAAAAATGTGCAAGGAAGAAAAAAGATAAAGCTTGAACAAAGTGAAAAGAAAGTCACAACTTTTTTATCTACCCATAGGTATTGAAGAATCTAGGAAAATAAATAAGAAGAAATATATTATATATTTTATAGCATTTGACGTACTTGAAAAAATGTTTTATGGTAATCATAAATTATTTTAAAATATTAGACATACATAAGAAAATACTTTGGGTTATTTGACGCACTTAAAAAAATACTTTAAAATATTAGGCGTATTATAAATTATTTTAGTATACTTGACACATATAAAAAAATATTTTAAGACACAGGGAATACCTTACCCCTATAATATATTCATCAATATACTAATTTTTATATTAATTACAATTAATTATTTTTATTTTTTTAATCTATTTTTAAAAATTGATTAACTTTTGTAATTAGGACGTGATGATATTGTTTCATTGAAAATAAAAAGGAGAATAATCTCTTTAAAAAATAAATAAAATATTTAATTTAAGAGTAAAGAGATAATTTTTTTTTAAAAAAATACTTTATATAAAGCACATAATTTCAAGTTATGTATAATATGCCTCCTACCCTAAATACTAAATACAGGAGCTGTTTATGGAGTTTTTTTTAATATAATATCTGAAGTTATTTTATTTTATTTATTTATTATTTTTTAAAAATTTAATTTAATTAACTTATAAATTAATATATATAACTTAATATTATCTAAAATATTTTAAAGAAACTAAATCATAATAATTATAATTAAATAATTTATATAATTTTTTTAATCGGTCATTAGTTAAGTATGTTTTATTTTATGACCTAAAGGAGCATGACTAATTAAATTAGAACTTAAAAGTGAGATAAAGAGAGAGAAAACAAAAGGTAGAGTTGGGAAAGGAGATTAAATTAACGGCTCCTAGGTTGAAGGCTTAGGTGGGTCCCTATAAGATGTGCCCTTTTAATGGAACTTGTGGACCCATCTTCATTCTGCCTCTCGTCGCCTCGGCAGTTCCCAGTTCCCAGCCTCCACCTTCTTTTAATCAATATTTTTATTTTTCTTATCATTATATTTTTTTATCAATTTTTTAAAAACAAATAGGCATTATTTTAATATATTTTTCCACGTCATCCCCTACTTTTCTTGCACTTGTCTCTGTTCCGTTGCACGAACTTACCCGCCAACAGGACGGAAACGTCGGTTGCGGATTTGAAACGGGATTTAATTGTAGTTTTTTTTTATTAATTAATTAATTATAAGGAATTGGAAAAACGGAACCAATAACGCGGACTATGATTCTTGTTGTTGGTTGGAGGGGTAAAGCCCAAAGGGAACCGCCACGTGGCAGTAGAATCAGTTTGGACTTTGGAGGGGAACAAATGAGTCGTACGTGGTTAACTAATCACTCAGGTAGCGGGAGTGTGGTTAGGTGGGGATTGAAACGGAACAGCGTTACGGACGATGACGTCACCCACACCCAGAATATACTCCACGGAACAGCGTTCGGAATGTTATTCTTCATTAATCTTTAATTTAATATCTATATTTTTCTATTTTTATTAAATTAAAAATTAAAAAATATGTAGATATCTATAGAACGGTTTCCCTTATTTTAAAGCCTCGGTTATTCTTTTCCGTTTTTTTACCTATAGTTAATTTCTTAGTCCAGGACAGAATGGCATGGTGGATGCTGAATAAAGTGAAAGAGGTGGGCTCCTTTACATATTAATACAATGCAAGTCACATATCGTTTGTGAATAATAATAATAATAATAATACTTGTGCCATTTATATTTTATAAATAATATTTTTTAAAATATAAAAACTAATTAATAATTAATTTTAATTTTAAATATAAAATCTTAACTGGTTTAAAAGATGAAGGAATATAAATCGATTGGAATTACATAAATATATAGAAGGACCTCTATGTTAGGGTCAACCAAAAATAACCGCAGAGGCCTTATCTTGACAACAATGAAAAGAGTTGTTGGGCATATAGAATAAAAATTATTGATATATTTAAAAAAATAATAAGTGAAAAATGTAATATAGATTACATATAGCCTATTTTGTATGATAAAAATAGGAGCGTATATAGATAGAGTTAAACATGATAGTCCACCTCTCTAGTGTCCTATTCAAAAAAAGTATAAACTATATTTTATAACTTGATACCCAATTCTACTTAATAAAAGCTCTAACTATTTTAGGTTATAAATATGTGAGTTGGGCATGGACAGGCTAAATATATCTAAATCGGGATTAAATATCCATGTTGTGAAAAAACATATAATTATAAACTTATAAAATAATATCATATTTATATGTATTTAATAATTAAATAATATACATAATATATTAAGAATAAGATAATAAAAAGATAATAATTAAAATATTGAAATATATTGCATATAAAAAAAACTTTAAAATTTAAGTAGTTGTAATTATAACTTTGTATCAATTTTTTCAATAAAGATAAAGCATATGAAAAAAATAAATAATTAATTATAATTTATAATGTAATTATATGATGATTAGTAAAGTTAAAAAAAATAATAATATAGATATAAATATTAAAAGATAAAATTTATTTATTTAATTACTCATATTTTTAAAATAACTCTTTAATTTCTAGTAGTTATTATATTCTCCCTTATAAGTATAACATCTAAAGAAAAAAATAAAAAAAATAAAATAATAGGTGCATAGGTAAGATAGGGTAACCTTCTTGTCTCGTGTCCAGCCCAAAAAAATATAGATAATATTTTATAACCTAATATCTAATTTTATTTTATATTTATCATGTTAGATATAATTTTTTTTATTATAAACTCATGTAAATATATCATGCTCTAAATTTTGTACACACCCCTAAATAAAGGATTGTACCTTTTGATAATTGTTATAACTAACCGTGACAAGTCAAATACCATACAAATTAAATTTCCTCACAACACAAAAATCAGTTATCACGTTTATTTATTATTTTGGAGATTATTGTCAGTGCTCTTTATTTATTGTCTGATTTTAAAGTATCGTGGCTTATGCTAATAAAAATTAATATGTATAATAAAAAATATATTTATATTTTTATAAATTCAATTTTTTTATTATTATAAATTTTTTTAATAGATAATTTTATAAATTTTTTATAAATATTCTTTAAATTTTAATATTGTAATGATAGATAGATATTAACATATTTAATTTTTTTTATATATAAAAAAATAATACTGCGGCTATAAATTATATTTTAAATATAGATATGTTGATTTAATCTAGGGGCCCACTTTTGTACGTATAGTTAGTGGGTAACATGGATGCCCACGTGCTCGCATGGGCCCCCCGGCTAGGGCATTTCCTTTTTCGCAGCAGTTATGCTTATTTATTTATATTATTATTTGGTTTTTTTCATAAAAGGTAGTGTTTAATTAAAAATTAAAATAAAACCCAAGGTTTGGTCGGTAAAAAAAAAATAGGAACAGAGGAAACTCGGATTTATGATCATTGTTATTAATCTTATTCTCTAATCCATCTCCGGTTTTATGTTTGTGAGCGTATCATATCACGTGACAATTTTATCCACTTTTTAATTATTATGTGTGATTATTTTAATCTTATAGGCATATCACGTGACACTTCACCTTTGAAGTTTTTTAATAAAGGACTCATAATACCACATTTAAAAATTTGATGGTTACACTCTTAGTTACTTTCATAATCGGATAAAAAAAAATTAATACAAATAGAAATAAAAATAAATAGAAATAAAAATTAAATTAAATTAAAAATAAATTTTAAATTTTAAATTTTTGTTTTATATAATAAAAATGAGGATAAAATTGATATTTTTTTTATAATTTAAAATAAAATATTTTAAAATATTTTTTTATAATTTAAAAATAATTAAAGTTATCTAATAATAATAATAATAAAAAGAAGACAATGATTATTTTGAAAGTGTTATATACAAATAATTAACATTTTAATTATATATATATATATATATATATCAAATCAACCAAGTGAGCTTAAAGCTGGGTTAAAAATCGAAACCAAAGTCATATGAAATGGTCTATTTTGATGTCTCTTTATGTTAGTAATTATTGTTATTAGACATGAAAGACTCAAAACTCAAAACACCAACGAAAATGAGTGTTATTGATAAGAGACTTAAATATTATTGTACGACATTATTTATTTTATAATAGATTAAAATATTAGGTTATTCATGTGCGATAAATAACATGACTTATTTAAAACCTTTATATAAAGGATATCTCCATGGTCTAATTATCCGTAATTAATATCAAAATTTAGTTCGATTATAACCAATTTTATTTTTTATTAAATTTAAAAATAAATCTTGGCATTTAATTTTGTATATTTGATAACTAAATGAATTATATACGTTTTTTAACATAATGAATGACAAAATGGATTTGATCTTTATAAAACCCAATATTTAAAATTGTTTTTAGACAGGTCGTAACGCTTTATCTAAAAATAATTATTATAAGTTTAAAAGGTAATAACTATCCAACTATTAATAACTGAATCAAGTAAAAGAAATTTGATACTTTTTATATAAGCTCTCAAATTATTGTTTTTTTAATTAAGTATAATAAATATTTATATTTAAAATATTATCTGTCATTAAATCTAGATATCAAAAATTTAAATATTAATTTATTATATCATAAAAAATCAGTGCTTTCTACTATATCAATCTGCAGGTTATAATATGAGATCCCAGCTTCAAATATTGTAAAGCAAATATATATTAAGAACTTAATCAAATCCTACGTGTAAATTATTTAAAGGATTAAGTTGCATCAATGATCTTAAAATATTTTTTAAATAGCATTTAATATTTTAATCTAATTTATATTTTTTCAAGTGTATTAAAATATTTTTTTAATAACACTTACCTAACACTCTCAAATATTATTTTAGAAACTTTTAGTACTTATAGCACCTTAATATATTTTTTAATAAAATTTTTAATAACACACACTATTTTAAGTTTAAAGTATTTATTGTTGTTGAAAAAATATTTTAAGATAAAATTATATAACAAATATTTTATATTAATAAATTATTCTGAAAAAAAATAATTTTCAGGGGTTAGGGTACTAGATGAATAGTTTATGATACTAAATTATACTTAAAAATACCTTACACTACTGGACCATATTAACCCTACTACTAATTAACAATTTACATAAAAAATTGAATACTACTAATAATTAATAATAATTTTTAAAACCACAAATAAAAATTTTAAATTTTTAATAATTTACATAAAAAAGTTCAATGCTTAAAATTAACCTCTTGTATAATTAAATTTTAGTAATTTTGTCACAAAAAAATTCAAGTGCTATTTTTGTCCAAATAAGAATTTTCTAGTCTTATCTTGAAGGAGTATACTTGTCCCCCTACCAACCACCATTGGTAAATTTTAGTAAATTTTTTTAATTAATTTATTTTTTCTTTGTTGGGGAATTTGACAATTTTTAATTAGAACACGGCACATATGAGGCCATGCTACCTTGCAATATACAGAGGACCACAATTCAGTATAGGCTGTATCATTTTTTCGTTTTTTTTAAATATATTATATTATTACTTTAATGGAAGAAGATAAGCTTAAAACAAAGGGAAAGGAGACAAAATATGTAATTCTTCTGTTTCTGCCCCTTCTGCTTGCTTTCCAGGCATTTTCCCAACTTAAAACAGAGGAATCATCCCCACCCACGTGTTTGCCATTTTGTGATCATTGATCCATTATCCACAAAAAATACAATAATTTATTTTCCAATAGTGTTTTTTTTATCAGTTTAATTTTTTCCCCTTTATATAAATTGAATTTACTTGATGATCTTTTCAATTTTTAAGATGTTCCCAGGGATGGGGAACCAAGGTGGAATCATTGCAAATTATATATTAATTAAACAACAAACGAAAGGGGTTACGTCTCCTAATATTATATAATGTGACTTATTTTAAATTTTGTAAGAAAGATGCAATCTCCAATCAAATCATACTAAACTTTATGTACTGGATTGGTTCAAAGAATATAATGAGATAATGATAATAGAATATTTATTTAACACGTCATCGAGAAATTATGAAATAAAATTTTATATTTTATTTAAAAAGATAAATATACAATAATCTTTTTAACTCTCTCAAACTATAAAATATAAGGTAAAAATATTTAAATATTAATTTAAGGAAGCTTAATTCAAATTGCATAGCTAGAGTTATGTATTGAAGATTATCTTATTTATTATAACATATTATAATTAGGATTATATTGGATTAATTAATTCTACCAACTACACCCCTACGAGCAAAATACTTCAACATTAATTTCAATACATAAAATCAAATCAAATGACATAAATATATTTTTTCTGATAGCATGCCATAAGTATTGCTTATTAGTGTCTTGGGTTTGCTGACATAAAAGTAATGAATTTGTAATGTAAGAATTACTTTAATGAATTTATCCAAAAAACAAAAAGAACTACTTTAATGAAAATGAAAAAGTAATACGAAATTATCTCGTGTATGACTCATTCAACTTTATTATTATTTTTTATTAATAAAAATTTATACATATAATAAAAAATAAATTTATATCCTATAATGATATAAGTTTAATTCTCTACTATTATGAGATTTCATCTAATAAACAGTTTTATAAATCTATTATAAGTGCTTTTTAAATCTTTCTTAAAGATGTACTCTAATTTTAATAGATATCTGATATTAAATTTATCTAAATTTTGTAGTATAAAAAAAAATCTTTCTGAACCATTCACCTTTATCCAATTACTTTATTTCGTAGGCTGGAAATTTTATCATTTTATGTAACAGCTACAGAATCTTAATTTATATACTTGACAAGCAAAAGGCAGACATTTCAAAGCAATTAGCTCAAATGCTTTTGTAAGCAAAAGAAACAACAGAGGCGTGTTCTGTTCAAAAGTCGCAAGATATTTTATTTAACTGAATGCCCACAGTCATTTGCTTCATTTTTATATTATTAAAAATCCATTTTGGAGAGGGCAATCCTCCATCTGCTTCGAGTAAATAAATTGAGAGAGCTTCATGAATTATTATTACTTTATATCAATCATTGTTACATAACTTGGGCTGGGCAAAGGTTGAGTAGATGAACAAAACTGGTATGCTTCTTTGGTCTAATGGGGAAGCCAAGTGTAAGGATATATATCATCAAAAGGTCTTTTTCAGAACGGTCCCCCATCACTCTACTTCGCTATAAAATAGAAATGCTAAAAATGGAACCCCTCATATATCGCATGACTCATAGCTAATCCCGTTGGCTTTTGTACCCTTAATGGAATTGGTCAAATTCATTGCCTTTGTTAAGCCTTTGCTTCTGCTCAGAGAGAGAGAGAGAGAGTGAGAGAAGGTCAAAGAGGGCGGCCAACTTCTGCTACCCACTCAAAGAAAAAACTTCACCATCTTCTGCAAAACTGCTGAAATCTGTTACAAGGCACATATACTGGATAACAATGTATCAATAATCATCAATGAAACAGAATAAGCATGCTCGTGAACTGAACACTGTCTAAATTTGACCTGGTACATGTGGGACCTATTATATATATTTGACTGTACTGTGAGCGCGTGGGTTAAATTTCTGAGGTCAATGCATGATGTTGAAGTCTTGCGGCCAATAAAATAACAAGTGGAAGGATGCATCTTTGGAAAATGAATAGGCACACTGGGAACAGGTATGAACAGGCTCGGGAGTTATGATAAAGAAACAAGTGGTCAGTAAGATAAACGTGTTCAGACCCAGAAGGGTTTCTCTTTCTATTATTTAGATCTTGCAAATAAATTTTTCTGCACAACTAAAGTTTATTCACTCCCCTTAGTCCCCAAGAAATGGTTGTTTTAACTTTGAACAGAACTTCCTTATGCAGGCCAACAACTGGAGTACATAATTTCTTTGCCCCTCCAAAAAAAAATGGTACACAATTGCATAATTCATCACCACTATTTCACCCCACCTTTATACATCATATGCACCATTGTGGCCAGCTGGGACTCTGGGCTATCATCCACTTAGAAGTACTTGTGTACAGCATCCACTGTCCACTGACATTTATCAGTTTTGAGAGAATATTGACCATATGAAAAAGTTCTATTCATGTGTATAAATGCATAAAGAAATACATCTATATGATAATTCTTATTTCTTGCTCAATTGTCAGGCATACGACGCAGTTTTGATGGAAGCCAAATCAAGAGATTAAGGCTACTGATCATATCTTCAGAGGTTAACAATTCGATAACGATGATACTAATTTACATTGGGCATGACAAATAGAAGGAATAAGATATATTCAGGGCAGCAAATTTACTTGGAGCTATACGTCTACCATACTCTTCAACTCGGGCCACTGCATCCATAAGCACGTCAGTTGGTCCAATCCTTCAAGTCCTCCTGCAAAAATCTTGGGATGAAAATGAGAAAATTCTCACTCTAACAACACAGGAATAGTACTATTCACAGCAGTAATCAGGATGGACATTTTTCTTGTTATAATCTTCAATATAACACGCATTAAATCCACTGACCCCGTTTAGGTTTATTTATAAGCGTTGGCGTGTCACTGTGAGAAGGTATTATTTTTCTGAACCAGCAAGTAATTCCACAACCTGTTGTCAGTTTTGCAAAACAAAAGACACTACCCAGTTAAGAAAATATGTGACCTAATTGTCGGTACGTATTTATGTTAAACAGTCATATGTATAAGAAGCATTACAAGGCAAGGCTTAACAAAAACAATGGTTCTCCAGTTCTTATTATTGCATTAGGTCGGGCAAGCTTATTAGATTCAAAAGGAGTCCTAGGCCTCACTTCTCAAAACTCCTCCCACTCCTCCTAGTAAGCATTCTTATCGTGCCCTGACCTTCAGGTGCATTCTTTATCCTTTGATGACAATACAGATCATAGTTCCATTCCATATACCAATGGCCTATGAAAAGCAAAAGGCGTTGGGCAAACACAATGCAGGTTACAACAAAACTACCCAAAGCTTCTATGTACACTTATCCTCATAATCCATAATTCAATTGTTCAGTTAGTACTTTCATCAAACAATTAAAATGCTATTAGAACATGGCCCAAGAAAAAGAGAGCATTTCAATTTGAGTATCTCCCATCTATGGCTATAAATGATTCGGGAAAAAAAGGAGAATGGGGTTCGATGGTCAAGTACATGAGGAATACCATCATGAGGAGCTTGGCGAAGAGAGCGATTCCGACGGCAGAGAGAATCATTTGCATTGTGGCAGTGTACGCCGAGGTATGATTTGGATTCGGCAACGTCCACAAAGAATTGGTCCTTCTTTCTTGAGGTCCTCATCTTCCTTGTTTTCTTCCTGAGGAGCCAGCATGGTACAAACGCGCATGCACCTCCCTCCCAACCATGAACAATCTCTGCTTCCGTTCATTGTTCGTAAATCCAGCTCAATAGCTCTTTACGTATCTCAATTCAAAATGTTGCTCGATGCAATCCAAATGCGAAGCTACTATGAAATCGTAGCAATCTGCTGCAGATGATTCCCACTAGACGGGAGAGTAGGATTTAATTGATTAATGTTTAGTTTTATAATTTTAAATTTTTTTAAACACGTATGTTGGCTAAAACAAATAATTCAACTACCTATATACAGAATATTTAATGAATCAAGATTTTAATATAAAAAGAGACATAAATTATTTAATATAATGTATATTATTTTTATTTTTTTGAATATCCATGATGATAACAGTAGATTAAGTTAAAATATAAGTTCTCAAAATAAAAAAGAGGTTATTTTAATTAAAGACAAAATAATAGTAAGAGATCCAAGTATGTTTAACTCAAAATCAAAAGTAAAAAAATAAAATAAAATCATTTTAGGTATCTAGGGTTTATGTAATTATACTTTGGAGCTATGTTTTAGTTTTCCTAGGAGATGAGTCATAGGTGAAGGTCCGGGATTTTGTTTTCTATGGATTCAAATTCCAATCCAAGTTTTATGATTCTAAGAGAATTTTATATATGAATAAATAATAAAAAGGTTAAAAATTACTAGCTTAATTTTTTAAGTCTATTTAAAATATTATACAACTTTTGAATATAATTTCTAACCATTTCCCTAAAGAAGTTTGTTACTGAACTCTTGAAGATGAAAAACTGCTCAATATTGTTTTATTGGTTCTCATGTTATTCCATTTATTTAGTTTTCAAGAAAAAGAAAAAGCGCCTTTGCTCAATTCTCTTCAAGAGGTTAGCTAAGGACCTCTTCTAGAAAATTCTCAACGAATAACAATAAAATAATTTTATGAAAATTATACTCGTTAATCAATCAAAATCTTAATTCTACCTTGAATATTCGGAAAGTCAAAGCGTGATCCAGGGATCGCACATCACATCATCTGATTTGGGATTACAATTCGTGTGCCATTCAAACATGACAAATATTAGATGGGTCTAAAATCATTGAACGGGGAAAAATGGCGTTTCTATAAAAAAGGGACCTATTGAAAATGACAGTTTTGACGGTTTAACCATATCTGACATGACGCGGTACAATGGTCAAGAGTTGAGCAGATTCAATTACGTGGAATTATAACTCACCATCTTATTATACATTGAACCTACCTATTCCCTCATAATAATAAGTCAATAATAATAATAATAAAAAAACCTTAGGTATGATCCACGTTTCAGGGACAAAGTCGTTGTCCCCACATTAGAAGTCTCCGGCTTTTGCTAGTCTTCTACTACATTGTCTTGTTTTTCCAGTGTCGTCACGTGTCTAAATTGAGAAAGTTAATCCTCCTACAATGAATGATGATCATAATCATTCAAGAAGCTTGTATTTTTGTATGCATACCTGCATACCTTGGAATATAGCATACGATGCTCCTATTTCTCCAAATATTCGAATAAGGTGGGGGGGGGGCATGGTTGAAGATTTGGACACTTGTGGAGCCCACAGCAAGATGGTCATTACCTATATATTTTTTTCCTTTTTATACACTGGAAAGCAAGCCATTACCCACTTCAATCCAGAGCATAATACTAGCGCACCATTATATATACAAGTATGATATACACCTATCTCACTGATGGTTTGAGATCTTATCCTTTTATGATATTGATTTTTTGATATCGGTTTTAACTCTCTTTTGTATAAAAACAATGATATACACCCATTAACTACAATCCAAAAAATTAAATACAGATCACTTTTTTTTCTTCCCTCAAAAAAAGCAATTTCTTTTTTCTTCAGCAGTATGGCCCAATACAATGACTCCTGCAATTTTGATCGGTAGTAATAGTAGGCTTTGTGGGCTTGCTATCTGCTTGTTAAGAGAGAGAAAACATCGCTTCCAATAGAATCGGATCTCGAAGCAAGCTCAATAGGGGTATTGCCTTCTTTATCTGCAGCGTGAGAATTGGCCCCTCTACCCAAAAAAAAAAGAAGGGTTCATGGCAAAGTTAATTGCGGAACACTGGGTTCATATGAGACGGGACACAGTAACAACTTAGCTAAGATAGAGGCTACTATGGAGATAAACGGGACACAGTAACAGCTTAGTTAATTGCCATGGACACATTATTACCACAGGATTCAGGTTGCTTTCCCTAGGATTTCGTCATGGCCCTGAGGTAGGCAACTTACACAGGTAAGCTCACGGAGGAACAAAGGTAAAAGAATATCTACCACATCATGTGACAAATAATTGAAAATGCTAATTGAGAAGAAACACAAGGAACCAAGAAGGGGGCCAGCCAGCTGGATCTTAAGTTCATAGGCATGGATGAGAGAGATACTGAGATAATACATTTATTACCTTATTACAAGCAGTTTTGCAGCTGCGCTCTTGCTATTGATTATACAACAATGCAGTGGTGTCTGACCTCTTGAATCTGGAGCATTTATATCCGCACCATACTGGAGAAGGAGCTCCACCATGCTTGAATCGGCAGTTAGACATGCCTGATGAAGCACACTCGAACTAGAACAATCTTGTCTATCCTCTACCAGCTCATTTTCTGTTTTTTTGGGTCGCAACTCTGTCGGCTGATTTTCTTTTTTTGTTGACGAGTCTATATTGTTTTTGGATGAGTAGTCTATATTACTTGAAGACGGCACCTCAGAATTACCTGTTAATGGAGTTGAGAGACAAGAAGCATACACACCATATGATACTCGCTCAGAGATGGTATTGAGATTCACATCTGACTTGACTATATGTCGGTACACTCCTCTCTTGTCGTTGGCACAGATGCTTTCCCACACCTGGTGAGCCAGGGATCGGATACGTTCGGTTTTCTTCTTCTTCCGGTTAACAAAGACCTTCTCCAAATACTGCAATAATAGAAAGCATCAAGTTCTACCTCCCACACATAGACTCCTGTCAAGTAACACTTGAAGAATAAGATTCCTACCAACTACCGAAGGTAACATTGAAAATACGATTATTCCTACATGTTTCACCGTAGAGAGAAAAAAGAAGCAACTAGAAACCCACACTCCTAGAATATTTTAATGGCCTACTTTCAAGGAATCAAGAAACTTTAAAAATTAATTAAGTGCAACATCCTTAAAAACAGTTTCATATTTTACTACATCAACATTAAAGGTAAAAAATAAAAATCATAAGGACCATAAAACCCCTCCTCCAAGTGCTATAAATGGGATCAAAAGAGCAATCTATAATCATATTAGAATAAATATTACATACGCATTAAGCCAATATAAGATGATCACTCTAATTTGTTTAAAAAATAGAATAAATTTTTTTATGAATTTTAATAAAAAATAGATAACGTTAAAATATAAGTTTAAGAGATACATTTCCTTAGAAGTTGCATTGTAATGAACGAAATATATATTTTTGAAGATATTGTTGTAATGTTTTGGTTTCAGATCAATTTGTATAGATTTTCATAATAGATGAAAGGGATGTATAATTTAAAAATCTCTAGTAAAAAAATAGAGAGTAATTTACCTTCTACTCCTCCTGTCCTTAATATACGAGCTATTTAATTAATTTAATTAGATTAAAAAATTAGTTAGGTTAGTTAATATGATATGTTTTTTCTAAAATACTCTAATCATCCTCTTTAACTCCCCCTCTCTCTTTTAATTATTGTTGAGGAATATCAATAGGAATAATTTAGAAAAATATTGATAAATATAAGAAATAAGTTTTATACTTAAGATCAAGATTAATTTTCTAATTAGATCTTATATTAGAGAAGTATCAAAATCATAGAATATGTTTGCAAAAAGGGAGAATGGCAGGTCTCAAAACTTCAATTTAATTAGGTCTTATATTAGAGGAGTATTAAAATCATAGAATATGTTTGCAAAAAGGGATAATGGCAGGTCTCAAAACTTCAATTTAATGACACCTAGGTTTCCAAAAAGTTTGTTAAAAGATAAATTAAAAATATCGATTCAAACAGTTGTATATATGAAAACTTCAGTTACAATTTATGAATTAATGACAGTTAAATCTTATAATTTGTTAACCAACGAACTCTAAACTCGTAAGCAGGACATTACGTGTCACAAAATAGGCTACCTAAGGTGGAATCAATATGGGATGCGAGAATCAATATAAAGAGAGCACTGAGTTCCTGGTAAATATTCTTGGGGAATCTTTAACCATGCCAAACTTATTAAAGCTAAAATGAAAAGACTGTTTGCTGTTTTACTAAGGTGGAAAATATAAAAGCTCAGAATTTTTTAATTGACGACTTTCAAAGACTTGTTTAACTCCCTTAATATTCAAGTGTGAAATGCGATCAGGCCATAGTAAGCAGAAAGTTAAAATTACCTTTGCGTGAATGAACCTCTCCTTAAATGAAATAGGGTCATCATGTTCTGGTTTCTTTGAATGAAATAATTTAGTTTTGGCCTTAAATGAACTACATCGCAGGAACGCTTATCAGTATAAATTCAAACATTTAATGCTACCATTGGCCCCAAATAAGTAAATAAATTTTGGCTACTTACGATACAGGCATATCATCTGATTGCGAATTATTTGGTGAACGCAACAGCTCTTCCCAAATTGAGTTTGCAAAGAGATTACCCAGTGACTGAAACATGCCCAAAACATAAGCGTCCCAGACTTTCACATCCAGTGTCAACGATCTTACCTGCGAAAAATATTGCATGAATTTTAGTTCTGTATGATAACAGTATTAGCTATCTAACAAAGTAAAGGACTGCCATTATCTTTCACCATATATATCATATATGTATAAAGCAAACGTTAAACAAACAAGCAGTTATGTTACAGTTATACATAGTGAACGCTTTCCGGCCACAAGTATAAGGCTCTTATGCTCTATTTATAGCTTTTATTCAGAAAAGATTGATGAACATAAGCCATATACAGCGCAGAAGGATAAGCTTAAGTGATAAACCTCAACAACAACTTACTTTAGATATATGTACACCAAGATTACGATGCACACCAGAACATTCTATGCATATAAGAATACCGAGGTTTAAGGATGCCCAGTCCGGATCAGGTTTACCACAATCAGCGCACTTGTCATTCCCGCACACCTTTCTAAGAACTTCAATCGGCTTTTCACTTTTTACAACCTGTTTATGAGATTGCAAACTTTTAGCTAAAGAAAAGTAAGTATTTTAGGTGAAGTCCTCAAGATGCACATGCTTTAGACACTACCTGATCATCAACTGGAGGATTTTCCGACGTATTAGTCTTACTGGCTGGGTTACCATCATTGCATTCAGAGTCAACTGAGGGAGGCTGCCATATCATTGTTTTAATAATTATCGCCATCACTAATCACGATCAATTCTGGTACCCAAGAATACACTTAAAAAGAAAAATCTACAATGTACCATTTCTATTGTTTGGGCATTCAACAAGGAGGCAATTACTCCTGTTATCTTTTCAACCCAATCCATTTGGTCCGGCGTATTTTCTGCCTGCAATGCTTTACCTTAGTACCGTCAGGAGTAAGTAATAAAATTCAAATTAAGTGTAAAAAACTTTTGGGATACGTACTTGCAGTGTGAAGTTCTTTGTTGGTGAAATAATTCTGAAGCAAAATCTTAAATCCGTCTGCTCAGCATCAATCTTGATTGTTGATGTTAGCAAGTTCACTGCACGACGTGCGGCAGTTTTTTCATCGACAACAGCATGGTGATAAGCAAGACGGCTCAAAAGCCCAGTACCAGGTTCAGTGGGATTATTCTTTGCTGCGGATTGTTGGCCGCCGCCCTGAAATGGTATGATCAACATTTGTTAAATGAAGAAACTGACAACATGAGCATTATCAGGCACAGAGTATTAAGTTTTAACAATTTAGTTGGTAACTTACGTGCGCTTGCAACCAGTTGCCCGGTTTGCGATGGTAGTATAACATTCCTCGACTATCAAGAACAAAATACCTTCTCTTCCATGCCCCTCTCAGATTGGAAGATCGCTTTGATAGATATCCTTGTCTAAGAATTTGAACCTAAAATTGTGTGCATATTTTGAAAAAGATATGCTTAAATAAAGGACTTAAAAGTCGAAATGTTGAATGCACATTCTCCGACAAAGAGGGAAAAATAAATCAGAAAATACCTTTCCATTTGCAGCAGATTCCATTACAGCATCGGCCACATCATTAGGTATCCTAGCAAAAGCTTGCATGTCTCTATTAGGAGAAGGGCCATTCGAGTTGAGCTTACTATCTTGATGAATTTGTTTTTTGTACTCTTGAATTCTTTCAAGAAGGGAAATCTGCTCCGTATTGTAATTTTCTCTCGACTTTTGTGCAATACTCAGAACCTGCAACCTAGCAGAATTAAATATATAGAAGTGTTCCTAAACCCTCTTAAGCATTAAGCTAGCAAAAAAAAGCATACACATCTCAAATGATTGCCGGCAATGCCAATCTTTGAAAAAATACCATGCATCTCAAGGACTATATTGTAATTTTAGCCACTGAATTGTTGGTAAATTAGCATTTTCTTGGGTGTCATTACTGGCTTTCACATCTAGGATCATTCGATGTTCAGAGTTATGAGGAAGTAATAATGCTTCCTAACATTTCATTCTAATCAAATTGTCATATAATTATATTCAACAGCTATCTGTGTTAGCTGCTTGACCCCCCTCGGCTTATAGCTTTTTAGGAAAATTGAAAGAAACCTAAGTCTATTTTTTCCAAGGGAAAAAAAAACTATATGCACCATCAGAAGTCAAGTTAAAAGCATAGAAGTAGGAGCAAACCTCGCTGATGAAAGGTTCCATCTGCTGGAATAGTTGATATCCCTGCAAGAGAGAATTTTCAGAGGCAGCAACGTGCAACACTATCAATGAAAATGAACCGTGCATATGATTTATATACCTGTTGAAAATATCGAAGATGAGCATCCATAATTCCAGGAACAGCCTCCAAAAACTCAAATCTCTTCTTGGCCTCAATATGGTTGAGAGCACTAACCTGGATGATGAGTTATGCTTTGTAGTTAAGACCCGAACAAATATTAAAATATATATATTATAATCTTACGTATCTTCTGGCGCTAATATTACCAGGTTGAAACGGGCTTCCTCAAATGAGTCCCTTGCATTGTGCATTTCCTGGAATCTCTCTCTACCAATTAGATTTTAAAGGATCATGGCAATCCATGTCAAGAAATAGGGTTATCTATAAGACAATATTACGAACTGATGTCATAAAATAAACTACTGCATGTACCTCTTCTACGGCAGCGACGGTATCCAACTTGGCGCTTTTCCTCAAAGACGTAAATTTATCACGTGCCTGTACCACGAAACCCAGTGCATGGCTACTATGATCAGGAGATAATAATTGCTCGTGCTTACATTTACACGGTCTTTTCTTGGGACCCCATCAAGCATCAAGTTACTCAGAACAGTAATGGCATTTTGAATTGAAATTTGAGACACAGTAGTCTTAGATCTCTCACTCGCAAATCGAAATACAACTACTTTAATAAGTTGGAGACTAAACTCAACTCAAGGGAGGTCTGGCATGCTGGAAAATCTTGAAACTTCAACCAGACCACTAAAATATTCTTTTCATTACCTCACAATTTGAATATATCCACTAAAAGTGAAGTAACTTCTCCCTTTCTCAAGAAATGAGCTAGGATCATTAATAAACAAAATTAACCTACTGTCTTGGAGTCGTTGAAATCAAAATCAAAATACCGCAGCCTATGCAGG
Organism: Leucaena leucocephala; assembly: GCA_037074615.1. Taxonomy (NCBI): domain Eukaryota; kingdom Viridiplantae; phylum Streptophyta; class Magnoliopsida; order Fabales; family Fabaceae; genus Leucaena; species Leucaena leucocephala. The sequence goes on along the minus strand of CM073538.1, from coordinate 21,439,822 downwards.
TCATTCTTTAATCCATATAATTCCTTTCACGCCCCATTCATATCCAGTCTAATGAAACATGTTGAACTCTTTATACATCATAAATTGACATAACAGATTGAAAAATTGAATAAATTGAAAATATACTCCTGATATTAGTGTCAAGGAACAAAAACCATGGATACATATTTTATAATACTGTCCAACCTTCAAAGGCAATTGGGAAGCACCTGTTCATACTGAACGGAGGCTTTATCAAAACGTTTTCGAGCTTCCTGTAGGAATTACTTGAAGCATTAAATGGGAAAAAAATATAGTCACATAACAAAATAAATATGTATATTTTAAGTATATGAAGCAAAACAACTTCAAGAGCATAACTCTTGTTAAGAGAATTGTTGCTTTTTAACTTAATTTCAACAGCAACAACGTCAACTATCCACAATATTAATGTAAAGTCTTAAACTGAAATACGTGAGTGTATAGAGTACTACTTTTATGAAAACTTATTTCTGACACATGTTTGCATGATCCCGCACCTTATAATGAAAATTCACAAACATTGACAAAGATTAAAGTCTTGTTTAATTAGAAGAGCTGCGCATAAACAGCTTAAGAAAGGCAGAGCAGCTTCACATTTATATCGGTTTGGCAGGAAAATACTGTAGCCAAGCTCACAGGATTTCATGCCTTGATATCTCAAGGATTTAGAGTACAATAAACAGCAATATTACAATATAAATACGCAACAATTTATATTATTCAAATATACCTTGGCATCAAGGATGTCAACATTGAGAACTTGTAGTAATCGGTCATTCAGCATGTGCTCCACCTACGAAGGCACACTAGATGGAGTCAAAATGGCAATAACAATAAGAACAATAATCAATCTATGAGTGGGAAAAGAAGAAGCAATGGAGAATATGCATAAAAGGAACTTCAAATTTGATCATAACCAACCATTAACTAACAAATTATTCTTATGCTTGTGAGTGACGTGACACGTAAATGAAAACAGATATTCTATGTAGATCCGGCGCCTTCGGAAACAAGTAAAACACTCAAGGAAATGTTGGGCCTGGGGTTGTAAAGGTCTATAGCAGGAAATAATAAAGAAAAGAAAATAGACGAAAGGAGAACAGTGTGAATTTTTAGGTTTAGAAATATTGGAGAAGGCAAGCAGAAAATTAATCTCTAGCTTCTTGAAAGCTAGGGGACCATTTTCATTTTTGCTTTAAATTTTTCCCATCTGTTTCCCACTGTATTTCTTCCACTCCATCCTGTTCTTCTGGTTTTTTGCTTTATACTAAGTAATATACAGAGGTTTCCATCCAGAATGAAGTTGGTAATCAGCGCAGCTGGTAATCTTGAAGTTGTCTTCTAAAACGGAATCAATGAAATATACATGTAACAGTTAAATTTAAAAGAAATTAACGATTCTAGTACAAGAACATAATGGGATGAGTAAAGGAACTAAACATCCAGAAATTTTATTATGTGCGCATTTCTTATAATCATTGGTCAAACTACTAGGTACAAGCTACGAACAAAACTGCCCCAGCACTCGAGAAGGAAAAGACACTACTTGTTTTATACATACTATAGCCTGTTTACAAGCTAATTACAAATACACTTTAGCATGATAAATATAAAGTTATGTTCTTCAACCAAGAATAACTGCACGGACATGTTATAACCTGTATAACTGAAGGTAGACAGAAGGGCATTCATTTACCAGAAGAAGCAGTAGATGAAAAAAAAAGAAAGTTACAACCGGAAAAATAGAATAGTGAAAAATGACATTGACAACATTAGGCAAACCGTTACCTGTGACCGAAGCAGCTCCTTGTATGTACTGATTTCTCTCAAAGCAACAGTGAATTTCGTCATTACAGATCCTAAGAATGATACATGAAAATGAATAACCAAAAAGGAAAAAAAGAATTATAATTTATTGGAACTGAATACGGTACATTGAATAGAAAAACTTTGTTCTAGAAAACCTAAAAAAAGGCAAGTATTCTATGGCATGCTTTAATTTAGATTGAGTTAAGCAACTTGGACCATGTTTCCTGATTAAGTTGAGAAAATTTTTAACAGCACAAACATGCACCAATTCTTCTTATGTTCAACCACTAATTCATGTCAGTTCAGGGAAATTATATAACCCTGGTTTAACCACCAATTAAGCATATATTCAATTATTACCTTTACAGAAAAGGCAGATGGAGAAAGGAAAACAATAAGGCCTACCTCCCACAACATCAAAAAGAGGATCACTAGGCCCTCCTCCAAATGTTTCAAGGGCATTTGCAAACGCGTTGTCCCCATCATATTCCCCTTCAAGCCCCTCCCTAAAATAAGATTTGAAATAAATAAGAAATAATTTTAAAAACTTGAGGAGCATGACAAAATTTCCATTTTATTTCATGTTTTCAAAGCAGCCTGCACAAAAGGCCTTCCTTGCTTGCAAACTTAAGTCGTAGCCCAACTCCTAACATTATTAAAGAAGATGCATATAATTAATCCATATTAACATAACGACCATTCGATAACTATAATTCCTTGAGCTGCTTTAGAATAAAGTAATCCACGTTTGTCAGTAATTATAATTGATCAATAGGTAGCAGTTGCTTCTCTCACTTATTCGAGACATGGATATAGAGCCATGTCTTAAATGAAAGACAAACATTACTTGTTGACGCATTAATTATTCCTCAGTAGGCTGGTTTTCTAGAACTTCTATACCTTCACTTGTCTAATTTGGTCATCACTGTCATTTTTTACTTCTTCCACTAATTGTTTAGTGGCTGGGAGAGGGAGTTAAGAGCCTAGAGTAAAAAAGTTCGATTTGAGAATGGCTGCAAATTTTTAATATTCTCTCACTTATTTTTCTTTACTCTTTCTTCAAATTTCCAAATTTCTTTCAACTTAGGAGGATATTGAACGTGCTTCCCACTTTCACTCTTTTCCAACAGTTTATAATAAAATAGTCTTACACAATTCATCATCCGCGCATCAAAACTCACAACACATGTAAGAGAAGTGGATACTGTGAAAACGACTCCAATGGCAACAGAACAAGTTTATTTAACAATTCCATGAACACGAGCAAAACTCACGTGTACTTTCGACATCCTTTGTAGAACTTCCAGCATCTGGATCTTAATAAGTCAGTACCTTCTTCCAAGTTTTGGATCTGCATCCATAACCATTCATGAACAAGTATCCTACCAATGGTCAGCAAAACCATAAAAGGCATGCCCGAGCATTTTAACATTTGATACACTAACATTCCCTTGGAAAGAAGACCAGTCACGGATGAGAAGCACAATCTCCATAAAAAGCAGCATTTCTCGCTCATAACAATGTGAGATATAAAAGGAACAAAAAAGTCGAAGAGATTGACGTCCATTAAGCTCTGAATATTACTCAATATTTATATTTAATCATTCAATTTTAGAATCAGAGCATCATTCCGATGATGGCAACAATTTTAATACAAATAGATAGAACTCTAAAAACACACCACACTAAATTGACAAGAAATCGAAGAAAACAGAACCTGTTGGCGGAACAAGGGCGAATCATCAAGATTATCAATTTGCATTGTCCAGAATAAAAGATGGTGAATAATCAATACGCTTGGTGTTGATCCTGGTACTTTGGAAGGGGAAGGAATCGCTCTCTATCTGCGAAAGAAAGAGCAAGAGCTTGTGATTTTGTTAAAATAGATATTGTTTATTTAGCGCGCATTTGGAGGAGGAAGGAAAGGGATGTTCAGAATTCGAATACCTGTCGCGATTTTTCATGCTTGTCGCTCGAAATACGAAACCTCTCACCCGCTATTTTTCTTTCTACACTTCTCTCTCTCCCAATATCGTTTTTTAACTTGTGATTACACTAATAAACATATATATTACTGCTCAAGTTATCGATACTCTTTTAACAATAATATAATAAAAAATAATAAAAGTAATTAAAAAAATAATTTTAATATTTTAATAAAAAATATTATAATAAATAATTTAATTATTTTTTAATCTAATTAAATTAATTAAATATATATTATATTTAAAACTAAAAAAATATTATAACATAAATACTTTTATAGTCCTATCCTCCGAAAATTCTTCAATTAAATATAATTGTATTGGATTAAGTACACTTAAATATTTTTATTTTAATACCGTGCCTAAATATTTTTATCAAATATAAAAAGAATTAGTATTTTATCAAAATTATAAAATAAGAATTGAACATTTTGAAAAATGACTACAACTCTAAAGAGATTATAATTTTAAAATTAAAATATAAAATTATATAACACCTAATATTACGATATTATTTTTCATATGCTTCTAATATTTTAATTTTATTTATAATATAATTTTATCTATAATCTTTTTAATTTAGTATAATTTTATATATAATCTTATTTTTTAAATACTAAGTATTGCACTAAATTAAAAAAAATATAGATAAAATTATACTAAATTAAAAAAATTATGTATAAAATTATATCATAAATAAAATTAAAATATTAGATATATATGAAAAATAAAATTAAAATATTATATATTATATAACTCTAAAATATAACATGCCATCATAAGCTTGCAATGTGTAATATTTTCCATTGGTAATGTTCTTTCTTATGTGAGCCTTTACAATCTACCCCAAAAAACGCTCTCCTTATTTGATTTAAAAATTTTGAGAGAATGAGATTTACAACAACAAAAAAGTCATACTCACATCACAATAGTAGTTTTTTACTACTCTTCTAACGATTTTAACCGCTGCACTCAATCACGTAAGGTGGTAGTTTTATAAACAAACTATCAATTTGAAAATATATACTCTTTATATTCCCTCATTAAAAATTGATAATAATTTCAAATCTAAAGTGATTGGGAGGTACTCTTAAATAAATAGAAAAAATTGACAATAATAGCATTTTCTGAATAAAGTAGTGCTTCACAAAATTTTTATAAAATAACTTATATATTGATCCACAAAACTCTTCTTAAATATGACAATGAGAGAGTACCTAGTTAGTTTTTACAATGGGTTGGGGCTCTTAAAGAATTTGCACTTGCCTCTTTTAATATGTTGAGATAATTACGTGATTTAATTGATAAAAAAATAAAACATATTAATATTAAAAGTGTATTTAATTTTTTGTGAATATAACTTTATTAAAGTGATTTTAGTCGCAGTGTTAAAAGATGTATTCTAATTCTTGGATACTTAACTTTATGTTTGAGGATAATAGATGACTCGTCCTGTTCTAATATTAATATTGTTTAGGAGAAAGGGAGACTTCACCCTATCTATTCTTAGATTATAGGTAATTTAACCTATTTTCAAAAATTATTATATAAAAAAATATTGAGATAATTATTAGGTAAAACATTTCAAAACTAAATTAAATGACTTTTTTATCATTCCAACGTACATGTATTTATTCTCACCTAAGAACTCTCGCAAAGTGTGCAACAAACGGGTATCATTCCTTTTTTGGACGGTAACTTCATATTTAGCAGCAAACAAAAGGCAGATTTTTCTATTTTGGGATTTGAATTGCAATAATTTGATAAATGTAATGAAAGGCCTCAGAATCACATAAAACCACAGGGCACAGGCCTTCTTTATTTGTTGGGTGAAGTGGGACATTATTCAGTGGAATCACCGGTTGTTCTGAATTCACCGGCGGTTGTTCTTTTTGTCGCTAAAAACCGATAATGAAAGTTCGTATTTCCATTGGAGCGAGTTCTACAACTAGCTTTTCTGGATCTACGGGTCCTCCTCTTGACACGTGGCCTCCTTCACGGGCTTCTTCTCCTTCTTCTACCTTCCACACTAGTCTCTTCTTCTCCATTGCTGCTCTTTCTTGGTTTGCAGACAGACTTGTCTCTGTTAGTTGCTTTATCTGAACACAATGCGATGGATCCTCAAGCTTTTAATAATTAAATAAATTACAATATTATTATTAAAAATTAAATTATTATAATTTATGCAGTCTTTGTTAAAGAATAGCTATGACAAATGCTCTTTTACCTGTTTACCCGGGAACACCTTTTTCAGTTCAACACTTGCCTTCACTGAAAGATCCTTGTCCTCGTCCATCTTGCATTCACCAAAACAAGACAAGAATGTCGTTGATGAGTATTTGTTAAGTCTAAGGTAACTATTTTATATCAAAACTCATCTGTTAAGTTGTAGGTTCAGAAACAAGTGTGTATGTGTGTTCAAATGTTTACCTCGTATAAGTGAGCCAGCCTAAGAAGAACTTGTCCATTGTCCAGCTCCTGCAGAATTCAAGGTGCAATAATTAAATTTTTAGAGACCAGAAACCTTACAAATCAGTAATTGTTTTCATGGAAAATCTCACAGAAATAACTTAATCAGGACAAGTCTGCATTCACCTCAAGTGTTAATATTGCGACATTATCTGGCAGATTGTACGAGGAATCAATCCCGGAAAAGGTTGTCTGGTGAGAATTTCTCCAATTATCTCCCCTCTACAACAAGGAGGAAAAAAAAAACAAAAAGGTTTCATCAGTAACTTAGAAAGAAATTAACCATACAAAGCAATTCAAACATATAATTCCAGATTCTCTACACATCTTAATCTAACCTCTTCTGTGAAGGCTAAAAGAAACGGCGAGTATATCTCCTGACCAAGCGAACGACGCCACCTGGCACCCTCTCCTACTGGATCAATTCTGAAGTAGTACTTACCAAGCACCTGCAACATAGTGAAAAATCGAACACTTGAACACTTCATATTGAGTGTATATCAGTGTTAGTGTTGAAATTCAGAAGCTGATTTGGATGTTCTTACAGTTAGTCCACTGCACTTATCATTAATGCAAACTGTTTCATTTAGCGCCTCGCCAACACCCCTGCCGTCATCCACAAGTAACCTCCTGCAATGGAAAACAATAGAACTTTTCGTATTCAATAGTGAATAATACTATCTCTAGTGCTAAATATACCATCTTTTTATCAAAAGGTAGTTAAAATACATATGCTTAGAAATAGTATTCTAGGAAAGTTACACGCGTTAATTACGAATAACTAATTTAATTATTTTTTATCAATTTATCTTAACTCATAAATTAAGGACCTAATAAGTATTTCTATGAGCTTGTCAACTTAATCAGTATGAAGTTGTGAATAACAAATAGAACAGACCTATGAATCATTAGCTCCAGTTGTCCATCAACGAGGCTAGATCCGCCCACCGACCGATCTACTAAGACAGAGAACTCTTTACTCTCATCTCTTAGGTAAATCCCGAGATTGATCTGAAGGAAGAAATTAGATTCCACTAAACGACAACCTTAAAAACAATGCAATCTAATCACGTGCATTACTGTAGGACAAGGTTTAATGAAAGAAACATACAGGGTAATAATTTCCAGCAATAGGTTGATTGACTTCCAAGTTCCAGTCTTTTCTATAGTTTCGAATCTGAGCAAAAACAACCGTTACAATCATTAGCTAAACACATGCACGTGAAAAAGAAAATAATAGCTGAGAATTAATTGCTGAACTTTGTTTTGACCTACCCTTGCGATAAAATCGCGTCCATTAGAATCGGTGTAGAAAGTTTTGTTACTTGCAAGATTTGTTTTAATCTGCGTGGCAATTTCTTTGCCAACTCCATCATCAATAGGTATGGGTCCAACCTGGTGTCAAATAGCTCCATCATGATTATTAGCTCTTACAGAAATAAATACTAAAATTATTCATAAGCATCTGTATTAGAAAATCTCAGGGAAAAATTAAAAATGAAATGAGGAAGAGAAGAACATACAATAAACTCAACTTCAGCATGCTCTGTCCCTTTGTACAGTCTAGTGATCTGTTCAAAAAAACAATAGTCAACGATCGATGAGGACAGCAAATTCTTTTGTTGTTTTTGTTTTAAGAATAATACCTGATATATCCATGAATTGATCTGCTGATGTACTTCATGAATTATAGGTCCCTTCAAAACTGTGAGCTGAAAATTTAAAAATGAAGACATCAACTTTTTCCATTACTACTGAATGAATATAGGGATAATTTAGGCAAATTAATTAATTACCTTTTCTTCAGATTTGATGGGATATGTGCCATTGGGCCGAAAAATGTACGCTCCTGAGGCCTTAGACAACGTAAAACATTTAAATTGCTTTCATTAGTAATCATTATCGTGGCATCAAGAAGATTCGCGGTAGAAAGTTTTATTACCTGAGCAGTCTGAGTATAATCATCTCCATACCCAGCATAGAAAGTGTATGTTTGGTCAACTGATTCTTTGACCTTCAATTGTGAACAGCAGTTTATAATGAAAACCATGTAATCATTCATATGAACATCATGAAAATAAGCACTACCACTAGGTTGAACCGAATTCATATTCATTACCTTGCTTCTGGTGTTGATATAGTCCGTTAGTTTCCCTTCGTTTCCAGAATAAACTAGTTTCAAGTTGCCTGGGCCAACTTCAAATGACTGACTCTGAATTCTTGACTTGTATGCTGTAACTGTAAATCTGTCTGAAATAACAGCTGAACCTGCAATTTTTTCCGAAAGATAAAATTTTGTTTACACGCAAAAGTATCGCAATTTTATAAGTTCCTATGCATGTATGATACTTCTCAAACCTGATTGTTTCGCGCTCGATATGTAGTAAGTGCTGAAACCAAGTGGAGGCACAGTTGCTGAAAAAGCAAGCCAATACTTGGGGTTTACAGTTGGAGACACTCCCAGGTATGCCTTAGCATGGTAGTTTCTTAGAGCCAGAGAAGCATTAAGAATTGGTAGAAGCTGAGATTTGATTTCTTTTCCACTTGAATCCCGAACACCGACATTTTCACTGATAACCTATGGCAGATTTGAACACGATGTCGTGTTAAACAAAAGCAGATTTCAACTCATGCGATGTGGTTTTTCATATCAAGTTGCAAACATCTTTCATTCATTGTAATGCATTAGGTAATTCCACAGCACAAGGTTAAAATCAATAAATAAAGATGAACTCACCGGGATTCTTATAACATCCTCTCTTTTCCATCCGAGAGGATTGTAAACAACAACCACCTACGAGAGACAATATATTACTGAGCGATAAATCACGAAAGATCAAATTCTTTGATTCTAGTTCATGTAAGATGTCAACTCCTCACCAGGTTTTTTCCGTTTGAAAAATCAACTTCTGATGCAGGACAGTAAGTTATGTTCAAAAGTGGACACTGTAATGACAAGATAAAAGAAATCAATGAAGCAGTAGCATACATAAAAGAAAAATGCACAATCAAGAAGTCAATCTTAGGATGGTCGTTGAACATTGCTTCTAGGAAAACAGTTGGATCAAGGAAAGTATTATTTGCCTGAAGAAATTGAGTTTGCGAACTATTGCAACTGGATTTGGATGTTGTCTCGGTGATGCAAGAAAGTGACGCTGCAACAACTTTCTCAGCCTGTGTAAGTCATGAACATAAAGAACATTTTTGAGGTTAATTTCAAGGGAAGGAGGTTTGAGAGCTTATAGTGGATAGGTGATAAGTCTTACTCTCACTCACCTCGGTGTAACCTATCGAGAGCCGCTTCGCGTAATCATTAGCCACATGCTGCTTTTCTGTTCCAGAAACTGCATCATGGTGTTGAGCAATAGCCAAAGCATCTGCCAGAGAGTCGGTTTTAGGACCCGACACACTCTTTCCTTTATAATACTCCAACTGTCTCGCCGCCTGTTTAAGATTTAAGGACATTGTTCTTTATCACAGGTTTCAGATTAGCTTAAAGAGTACAAAAAATGTCATATGCCCTTGATCTTAATGATTATGTGATAGCTTAGCTTGAAACATGACAGTCACAAAAAGCTTACCAAATAGTACGCGCTCATCGCTCTAACATAACCTTTAATAGCCGGCCTACTAGTAAAATACCCAGTCCAATACGCATTTATACTGTCAGCATACCTAACAAGAACATGTAACACATAAAAGAATATTAAATCAAGCCAATCTTAAACTGATACGTAACTAACTACATGGGAATAAAGGTTTAAGGGTTATAACTCACGGAAAGTAGTCTTCAGTCTTGATTGGCCATGCCTCATTCGCTGCATATTTTGCATCTGTATAAATCGATGGGGTCGAGTACAGGGCATGAACCCTTCCATCCTAAGGAAACAAGAACCCGTATCAACACTAGAAGTTAAGAAACTTGCAAGCTAAGTAACAAGTTAAAGGGCAATTACTTGATTGACGTAGTGAATAAACTTATCCATCTGCCGAAACCAACTATTTGCATATTGGTACTTGAAATCTGTTCCCATTGTCCACATTATATGATTTGTTCGAGTAATATTTGACTGAAACAGACAAGAACGTAACAATGTAATCCTTTTTGAAACACAATTAATACAAATGTAAGGCACTGAGAATTTACAGTATTCCATTTGGATCATTTCTATTTGTTAGAATACCAAGATTACAGCTTCTATTAGGTAGAAGCATGCACCATTTCAGACACTCAAAAGATACTCAGCTTGTCCCCATGGCTACTGCTCCTTGGCTCATTGTCCAAGAATCTCTTTGGATCAGCTTAAAAAAAGCACTTTTGCACTTTATAAGACAAATCTCTCTCACACATTCACCTTGGACAACACAGAATCAATTCTCCGCAGCTAATCCACAGGGTAACTCAACCTGTGTAACTAAGTACTAACTCGCAAGATTATTACTTCAGGATGGAAGTATTATTCACTTGCATATTGTAGAATCTATGGCTACTTTCTTACCTGTGACATCGCGGCTGCGACGAACTCGTTTACTCGTTCAGGTACATTATAGTCGAACAAATCAATATCATCCTTCAAGGGAAAAAAGGAGTACATTGGCTTCAGTCTTAGTTGGAAAATAAAACATAACACTTTCAGTTATAATTTGGTATAGATTTCAGTTTCACCTGGACAATAGGAGAATCATCATTTACTTCATAGTAGAAATTACTAGGAGGTTCATAATTCTTAGGGAATGCTCCAGAAAAGATCTACAAGAATCAACAGTTAAAAGCATAATTAGAATCTGAATCTTTAATTAACTTATCATTAAAACCACTTTAAGGTTACAACACACTTGTGCTGATGAACCAAGGCTTTTAGAGGCCCTCCAAACAACTTCAAGTGACTTGTCATCCTTCCTCTTTGCTCTGTCTTGGTAATCGATCCGCGCGAAAAACAGCGAGTCAAATCCAACCTAAGACAGCAATTCAGATACTTTTGAGTTCAAATTTCAGTTGTTTCTTTTCCATTCAGTGTTCAAATTCTGGAACATACTAAAGCAAAAGCATTTACCTCTGCTGATAACAAATAAGCCTGCACTGCAGAATGTCCAAAGGGATCAATTTGCCAACCTATTCTGGGAGTTACATTAAATTCTTGTTTGAGAAACCTATGTCCAAGAGTTGTCTGGTCAATCATGTCAATGTAATGAGTAGCTGCCTCATCATGCATACACATGCCCCCATTTCTGCAATCTCATGTCAGCAATCTTTCATATCAGTACTAGAATACAACAATCTGAGTTCTTTCCCCATTTTATTAATTTAAAAGTAAATATCATTTATTGTAGAAGGAAAATATGGAATGTATCTTCATACATGAAGTCCAATTGACCAGAGTTGACTAGCTGTTTGACTGTGTTCTGAATCGCCTGGCTCTGCTCTCTCCACCAGCGTTGGAAAAAGGCCTTCAAAAAATTAAAATTAAAATTTTCTCAAAATTAACTCAATTCTTCAAGTATCAGCTAATCTATGTTTGTCATCAACAACAACATCAAACCTTATCTCACTAGGTGAACTCATTTATATGGATCCACCCTATTATGTTATTTTATTCTTAGTAGTGAAATTCAAACTCTATGAACCTGGCAAAAGTTGATGATCCCCAAGCAGCATTTTTCCCCCCTTCAAATTTCATATCTTCCCCATATTTATTTGTTGAGGAGAAAAATCTACTAAAGTAAAACAAAACTCCCACCAAGTGGGTTCTGAGGAATGGAGATAGATAGATATACACTGCCTTACTATCTACAAATGATTAAGATACTAAATTAAAAGAAATCATCTGCAAACAGAAAAACTAAGCGTACACATATCATCAAAGACAGAATCACAAAACACGTTAGATTCTTACCTGTTCAACATAAATGAACTTGCGATTCTTGTCGGCCAACAATGCCGGAACCAGAGAATCTAAAACATTTTGAACACACGCTCCCTGCAAATTTTCCAGATTAGAGAAACCAGAATGATGAATCAATATTTCAAATTTCACACAGACACAGTGAGGGAGTGAACAACCTGAATGGAATTGTTAGAACCAACGTAGTACTGGTCAACGGTCTTCAACCATCCAACATCATCATGAGTGTGAGGAACCAAGTGAACGTTGAGCTTCCCAGGAACAGTGGTTGACGTCGTATTGTACTTTACATACTTCGATTCCGACGATAAAACAGAACCCAGAAACAGAACAGCACATAGAAACACAGGGATCGCCATTGAAGTGATTAAGGTTAAGCACAGTTCAATTCAGTTCAACTGAATCCACCATTGAAGTGGGAAGGTAGGTACTTATAAGTGGAACTGAGAAAATCGAGCGTATCAAATATCAGATGATATAATTTGATATATTGACTTTAATAATTGAGTGATGATTGATTCACGTTTTTGCTTTATATAAAGAAACTGTCGAGTGGGGACCATTGGGTTCACAGAAGATTCCGAAGCCAAAAATCCTTAATGATAAGGATTTGGGTGTCTCAGCGAATAAAAACAATTTCTGGAATTTTTTTTTTTAACTCCAAGATTCCCACTTTCAGCAGTGAGCAGTACGGTGAAATTTGAGTATCAACTTGTTCGAGCCTCGGATAATGGTTATTATCTATTGTGGTGCGCCATGTCATCATCGTCGTTTGACCCCACAAAAGCACAATATAAAAGTGCTGATGTGGTACCCAAAATCACTTTTTTAATTACTTTTATATGTTGGGAGACCAGAAAAGTTTATATACTCCGCAGCTTCGTAAGGTAGAACATTCGTTACTAATTTAATTTAATTAAAAAATATTTAAATTAGTTAATATATTATTTTTTTAATATTTGAATAATTGTTTTTAATTTCATCCCTCCTATTTTTATCTAATTATTATTGAGAAAATATCAATATAAATAATTTAAGAAAAAATTAATAAATATAAAAAATAAATCTTATATTTAAGATTAAAATTAACTTTTATATTAAGAATTAGAAGAGTATATATATGGCACTGCACAAAATCAATCACATATCCATTTTTTATAGGCATGAAGATTTACTGAGAGTATTTTTAAATTAAATATCTGAATAATTTATATATCTCGAATATATAATAAGATTTAATGAATTTAAATTCAAATTATATACTTAAAAATATTTAATTAATTTAATTATATTAAAAATTTAATTAAATTAGTTAATATTATATTTTTATCTAAAATACCTTAATAATTTTATTTTAACTATCTACATCATTCTTTTATTTAATTATTATTAATAAATATATAAAATATATTTTATATTTATAATTAAAATTGACTCTATTATATATTAGTCACTATAGTAGTATTATCTTATGAACCGAGATATTAAGGATAGATTGTGAAAATCTATCATACTTAATTAGATGGATATTGTGAAATACCTAAATTTTATAAAGTTTTGGATATTGTAATAGATATTGTGAAATACTTTAGTTTTCTAAAATTTGGATATTGTCCCTTCATAAAATTTCCTCCACTGAACTGATATTTCATAAGTTATTCTTAGTCTCACGTTGAATTTTGGGTTATGTCTCTCTATTCTCTCTTGTGGCGCATTTGCTATGCCACTTTAAATCAGAGAGGAACCAGATCTGATATGTTCTCTCTCCTCCTTAATCTTGAGGGTTTGAAATTTGGAGAGAGAGAGCACTGATATTGTGGGTTTTGTGAATGTTTGCTTTTTTACTCCAAAACTTCGTGTAAGAAATGATTAGAAGTAAATAATGGCCCTTTTCTAAGTGACCTGCACGATAAGATTGTTATTTTTAATGTACTATTATAAGTGTTAGTGAGAGATATAATTAATATATTTAATTTTAAAAATATTATTTTATTATGGTTATAATCGTGACATTTAAAAAGATATATTAATTTTTAAGTGTCTAAATTTATACTTGAAGGTAATAGATAGCTCATCCTATCCGATATTGATATCGTATATGAGGAAGAAAAATTTCATTTTACCTTTAAATTATAGATAAATATAATTTTTTTAAAAAAAAATTGTGTATAAAAAAAATAATAACTTCTGGTTGTTCGGTGAGGTTTGTTTTTTCTTTCGGCCTCGGGGTCAAGTTTATTTGATCGATCAGACAAAAGAAAATAAAAGCATTATCACGTCAATTATCAAACAATTGTCTGTCTCCCTAATCAAACAGATGGACAGAATTTTAAAAAATGGGGAAAAATAATTTTTAAATAATCTTTTAAAAAAAGTTTTTAATTTTTTTTATAAAAATAATAGTTATAACTAAATAAATATTTAGATAGTTATTATTAACAGAATTTTTATTATTAATTTTTAAATTATCATAAAAGTATAATTTTATTAAAAATATAAGAGGAGAGAGAGAATATAAAAAAATAAGAATAAAATAGTAATTATGTAATCTATAATTTTTTTTACTATTTTAAAAGTTATTATCAGTATTTTATGTAAAATTTTAATTTTATACCATGATTTAGTCCAAAAATTCTTTAGATAAATATGGTTATTTATTTTATTTTTTTAAAATTAAAAATTATGCCAAAATCACATAAAATAGTTCTTATTTTCCTTTAAACGTGGTTTCTTTATCTTTTTTTTTTGTGATGTATAATTCCTTTTGAGATTTAAAAAATATATTTTTAAAATAAATATATTTTTAAAATTTAAATTTATATTTTTTAATGAAGTGGTTTACTATTTTAACTAATACCTTATTAATTAAACATGACTTCTCTAGTTGCATGAGAATGTGTTGACTATTCTTCGTTGAAGATTTGAATCTTAGGTGGGGTAAACAATTTCCACAAGACTATCTAAAAATACTTTGAAGGTATGGAATAATCCTCGGGAGTTTTCTTTTTTTTAAAAAAATCAGATTTTTAGAATAAAAATTTTAAAACAGATGATATTGAATTTCTTTATAAATTCAACGTCGCCTATGTTTATCTATGTTAGTGTATAATATAAGAATATTTTTGAAATAAATTTTAAAAAAAATATTATTTGTGGAGGGCAGGGAATGGTAAGGGCTTTCAAGGAGACTGCCCTCTATGGACAGGTCAGAGAAAAAAAAGGCCCAGCTCATTGTTGATCAGGCTTACGGGCCCTACAATTGGATTTCACTCTGGGCCTGTTGTCTAGAAAATTCTGCTTTAATAGTTTTTGCGTGTGTGTCTGTGTGTTTGTGGTGTACATTTATTTTGAGTTGATTTGGGATTAGGCCGGACCCAATATAAAAAGAGTTGGGGGTAGTATAAGAGGAAAAGAAAACTATTACTCCCCAATTCAATCTAATTAATTTATTTGGATAAATTAAAAAATTATCTAAATCTATTAATTATAATTAATATAAAAATTAATTGTGATTAATTTGATAGATTAAAGAATATATAATATAAAATTATTTTAAAATAAAATTTAATAATAATTAATTAAATTTATTTATATTGTATTGTTTCCCACTCTATATTGTTTCTTGGTTCTCGTTTCCTCCTCTCACCTCTCCTAAACAATGTCGTCCAAGAGGGGGGGGGGGAGAGAACCAAGTTTACATGGCCAAGCTCGTTAAGCAAGATGAGACACGTAAGAAAATGGTTCATTTAACCAATTGTTTTATGACCTAAAAGTAGAAAAGTTCCCTTTAAATGATAGTTACGAATTTGATCCCGCTTATGATTTAAGTTGTTAATGCTGGCTTGATCCTATAACTAAAAAAAAAAAATAGTTGTAGAAAGCAGCATAGCTTAATTATCATTTCAGGGACAATATATCATAAGAAGGACACGGGGGAGGTGGATACGTGTTGTGAATTCTTGTTATTTTGCATGGTGGACCCACTTAAAAGTTTATATCCTCATCAATCCCTCTCTTCCTCTTAAATAATACTAATATCGTATAAGATGAGTTATCTATTATCTTTAAACATAAATTTAAACATTCAAAAGTTATAATACCTCCATAAATATCTTGACTAAAATTATAATAGAGTAGTACTCTTTAGATTAATTTATTCATTATAAGTAGCTGATCTGTCGTGTAATTAGATCCTGTTCACGTGTAAAGAAGCCCAAGTTCGGAGGAACTTATATTGGAGCTGCTCGATATCAGTTACGTTGTTAACAAGAATCAGAGAAGAGAGACTAATTTTGATGGCAAAGGGGTTTATTGGTTATTTACTTTAACTTAGTCTAATTAAAGACGGATTAATGAGCCTGTCTCCCTTTAAGAGAGGGGCCAGTGATGCTTACAAGGCAGGTAGCATTAATTTCTACACAACGAGGGCATGTGCGCTAATTGACATGGGGGTTGGCTATATATGCTAATTGGTTCACGTCATATATGAATTAGCAAGTGACCCTGACTGTTGTCACCGTTTTGTGTGTAGGAAGTTTATTGGAGTGTTACGTCCCTCCCTCACATTCTCACCACCCCATCATAGGTTTCGAGCAGGTTTAAGTGTTCATTGGGAATTTATGCCATTTCTCGCCTTCTGATACGTCGAAAAGCTCTCCAGCCTTTCATGTTGGACTCCACTAATTGCTTGCCCCTAAACAAACCTCAAGTGTGTCATATCCTTCTCTTCAGGAAAAGATCTCCAACCAAGAAGATAAAGTAAGAGCTTAGGCTAACCCCAGGAGAAATACGAATTGTTTGCTTGGTTTTTTTCAAAAAATTATTTTAAATTTTTTTTTGGATCAATTAAATAAATAACTATTAAATATCTCTAAAAACTTTTAAAATAACCCATAATTTTTGAGGTCCAAAACAATAAATTCAAATAAACTTTATGAGATTAATTTTTAAGTGAAAAAAGAAATTTTTAACTTGATATTTTATCCCTATTTTTTTATTATTTTATTCCATATTTTTTTAATAATTTATTTATTACAAACATAATTTTTGAGGTCCAAAACAATAAATTCAAATAAACTTTATGTGACTAATTTTTAAGTGAAAAAAGAAATTTTTAACTTGTATATTTTATCCCTATTTTTTTATTATTTTATCCCATGTTTTTTTAATAATTTATTTATTACAAATATAATTATGATAAAAATTATCTAAATATTTATTTATTTAAAATTATTTTAAAATTTATTTTTTTTTATTTTTTTTCTATAAGCTACACAAAACGGCCCAGAAGACATGTCCTTAACACAAAAAATGTCATCGCGGTGGCATTAACCTGTACGATTAAAGTGAGAATTTGGTGTTTCAAATCCAAATACCCCCAAATCCAAGAATAACGTTGAATTCTTGAGATATTGGGTATGCAAGTTTCATGTACAGGTAAAAAGTTTCACTTTACACACCCACGAAACTCGTCATTTTAACTTTTCCAGAGGAGAATTATGACTAATTAAGAGGCATGGTTGAGTTTCTGACTGGGGAGAGGGACACCACATAGAAAATGAGCCACTTACGTGTGACACGTCATCGTTGAGTCGAGGTCAACGAGTGGCTACAAATTCTGATAATTTTTTTATTTTAAATAATTAATAATATGGACACCAATGACTTTTTCTTTGGTTATAAAAGCATTATTTCATTCCCACCACTCAAGTGTTCATGGTAAAATTAATCCCTAGTATTTGTTGGACCCAAAAGAATTCAATATATTAGACCCCTCCGTCCTTAATTATAAATCTCAATTTTTCTAAACACAACTACCAAAAAAAAAATCTAGTTAATATGTAAATTTTTATTTTTTGTTTTTCTCTCAATTAAATGCCACCATTTTTTAATTTTTCTTTTTGTAAGAGGTATATTAAGAAATTGTGCTTTGTATATGTTTCAAAAAGTTCAGATAGACAAACTCATTCGCTATCCCCAAAGAATTCGGCTAAAGCTTCATATTTGGAATACAAATAAATATTTTAAGAATAGTTCCTCAAATATCATATATCTATATAAAAAAACCCAAAAATTAAAGAAATATAAAGATAATTCTCATAAATGTCATGTTTTATTAATAACTAATGTCCTCATATGTTAAAAATAATTTTCTTTATAAATATATATAATTAAATAGTACCCTCATTCTCCCTTTTCTCTATTAAATATTATTTCCCCCATAACCCAAATAAATATATTTAAGCAACCATAAATTTAGGATTAGAGCAGCAAACTTTTAGCAATTTTTCAATCAGATAAACAAATAAATTACTACCCCCAATTTTTAATATAATATATATTTAATTAATTTAAATTAATTAATTAAATTAGTCAAATGATTATATATTAGTTTATTTAAGATATCACATTTAATTATGTGTATTTGATATATCATCAATATAAATATTCTTAATATATATATAATCATATAAAGATATTTTGAGATAAAAATTAAAATTTTAAAAAATAAAGTAGATTGTAGTATTATATTTAAAATTAAAATAGATTTCTAGTCTACTATTTATATTTAGTATCAGGTAAGGAATATGGTATTATAAATATAGTTTAAATAGGCAAAGGTATACAAGAGAATTTTAGTCAAAATTAAAATATAATATCCAATATGTGGAAAGTAATTGGTTGAATATTGCTTGTAATTTTAAATTATTAGTATATGTACATATAATAATATTGTAATTAAAAGAATAAAGATAAATTTAAATGAGGAAAGAAAGAAAAAAGGGAGAGCACTGGGGTGGGGGGAAGGGAAATATTGGGAAGAGTGCAAATGATGAACAAATAACGCCAACGATGAAACGCTAAGAATCATCATAAGTTTGCAGCGAAAGAAAGAAAGAAAGAAAGGGGCTTCTCTTCTCTTGTCAGCAAATAAAAACAAAAAACAGGAGCTGATCCACATAAAGATGATATATGAGAACATGGGTGTCTTCATTTATTTATTTATTTATAATTATTATTTGTACGAATGCAATAATTAAAAAAAAAGAAAGTGAGAGGATAAATGATTGGGCATGTGGGTGGGTAAGGAGATAAAATCAGAGGCTAAGATATGTAATGTTGTGACGTTGCTTCTCATTTGTGGCATTTTTGTTGTTGGGTACAAATTGTTACTTTATCCACTCTTTCACACTATCCAAAGGAATAACCCCCACGTAATATCTTCCTCCCTTCCCATTTTCCATTATTTAATTATTATTATTATTATTATTAATCGTCACTATATTACAATACTATGAAATTTAGAATAATTATGTATCTATGAGTTCCCAATTGTGAATGAATGTATCTAAATAATTTAAAATATACGATGAGTCATTTTTAGTTTGGAACTAATTCTTTTTATAATTTAAAAAGTATTAAAAGGATTTGTTATTCTTCTAACAAATAAATTTTTTATGATTCGAATTTTATTCTTTTCTTATATAAGTGATATTATTATCATTTTAACTAATGATTTATTTGTTAATTCATCCCATTTAAATTGACTAAACATGTTTTAGTTGACTAATGAGATTAAATTGTATAAAGAGTTTGCCTGAGTAAAAATGGTTCAAAAGACTCAACGTCTTTATGTTCAATTAGTGAAATAGTGAGACATATAATTATTTTAAACGTATATAATATTTAAGGAGTATTATTTTATTGTCATTCAAGTCACGGTGTTTATGAATATATCATAACTCTTAGTTATTTAAATTTATGCATGATAATAATAGATAGTCCGCTCTACCCGATATTAGTATTACTTATGAGGAATAGAGATTTAACCTTATTCTTAGATCGTAGATAAATCTAATCATTTTTAAAAATTTCATCATAAAAAAAAATGTTTCAAAAGGATGCTTAATATATAGGCCCATCAAATTATTGGTTCGGTAAATATTGAACAAGAAATGGAGTTTTTATTCACTGACCTCACATTTTCATTTTCTTTTTTCCCCTACTGTACCATTATTTGAATTAGACTTCAATAGTTATCATTTAATACTTTAGAATGATATTAATGAAAACGTGGCAATCTTAAAAGATAATAAATCTTTCTCAAAACAACAATTTTATGTTTGTTATATTTAGGATTAGAATAAATAATTTTTTCAATGCAAAGTATATTACATGTATTTAAAATGTGTGGTTATACAATAAAATATAATATCTTAAATAATTATATAAGAGAAATAATTAGTTTAGTATTTATTGAAGAGAAAATAGTAAAAAATTATTTGAGTTAGTTTCAACGTGTATAAAAAAGATTATTTGAGGTACTAGTAAGAGGGGTAAATTATAGATTATGAAGTCATATAAAAAAAAGTACGGGAAAATTGTAAGAAATTCCAGTCCAATTTAATATAGTATAATTCAGATAAATCACATCATGAAATTAGACTAAACTTACTAGTTAAATTAGAATGAGTTATAGACCAAGTGATCATATCACTTGGTTTGGTCTAGTCTGGTTAGGGTGATTTTTTTTTATAATTGAAGATTCTTATGGATTTATAATTAAAACTATTTTGGGGTAAATTTTATATGATTATAAATATTTTTTATCTCAATTGTATTTTTTGTTTGAAATCTTGCTTTTTATAGAAGAAAAAAATAAATAAAAATAAATTGAGATTATAAACTATTTAGATTATTAGTCTTATGAAGGTCTAACTTGATCTCAAATTAGAATTGAACTATATTGGATAATAGAATGTTGTGTTTAATTCAAATTTTTTTATAAGTTAGACATTAGGTTGTTAACTAATATAGGTCGATCTAATTTATATAGTTATTAAATAAAATATTTTAATTAATAATTTATTTAAAAATTTAATTATTTAATAAAATATAATAATATTATGCATTATATATAAATAAAGTTTAGTGTTTTGTATATTACCTGCACTTAACATTATATTAATATATATGGGTATATATAGTTATAAAAAATAAGATTTTTATAAATAATAAAAATTTTTAAGAGTATAATATTAATAATTTTTTAATTATACTAATATAATATTAAAATTTTTTATTAATAATTTAAAAATTTAAAAATAATTTTTTAAAATATTTTAAAAGTAAATAAAAGTAGTGAGCTAGACAAATTCAGACTGACATTTTATTAGTTTATTTTAAGGCGAGTTGCACAATTCGCCATATCTAACTGTGGATTAGCCTATTTTTCCATCCTTACCCCTAAGCAACATTCAATTTTTATATATTAAACCAGAAAAAAAAGAATTTTACGGCGATTTTATTTTTTTTTATTAATATGATATTTAATTATTTTACTTTCACATTATGATTTTTATTTATATATACCAAACTTCGTCCATTGAGCATAACCTGAATCTATGGAAGATAAACCAGAGTGGGGCTCCATTGCTTTGATGACACGTAGGGGAGACCCGGAAACGACTTCTTTGATGGTTTTCAACACGTGGATGATTTTGATTTCATGGTTCAACATTTTCTCATATAATCAAAAAAATATGTTTTTGGGTAAATTTATAAAGTCAATTTCTTCATCTCCTCAAGCCTGTTTTTTCATTTTGCATTTTTCCATGATTTATTTTCTTTTATTTTCCATTCAATATGTTAATTCTATTTAAAAAAATTCTATTTAAATCCTATATAAAGAACCTAAATGCAAAAAAGACAGTAATTAATAAGGATCATATTTATTATTATACCCAATATTTTTTATAATAAAATAAAAGACAGAAATATTACTAGATTTGGACTGATATTGAAAAGGATTTGATATTTATTTGAAAACATTAATTAAATTTAATTACACAGAAAACCCAACACCCACAACATACACGCATACTCACACACCGCGCGCCTATTTATGATCGCATTCTTTTTTTTCGGTTGTTATAATTTGTTGATTTGTTTTTAGAGCCAACTAACACGCTTTTTTCACTTTCTCCCTCCTTCCTCTGTTTTGGTCTCATTCTCTCTCCCCCAAACCAGAGGGTCTCCGGCGAGCTAATCTCGCCGGAAACTCACTCTCAGGTCGCTGGAATCTCCAATTTCTTTCAATTTTGAGCTTCCAATTCTCATTCTTCCTTTTTGGTATATTTAGTGCTCGCCGGAGCGATATTTGGGTCGATTGTTAGAATCAACTGAGGAAGAAATTTTGTACATCTCAGACATTTCTGTCTCTTTTCTTCGTAGTTAGAGATAGCCGGCAGCACAATGCAGCGTGAGAGTAGATGAAATTGTTGCAGCGAAGTGCCAAAAAAATGCTGATATCCCCTCTTTATGATTTGCTTGTGCTCTAAATCGACACCAAGATTTGTGTTATTTCTCTTTCTCCCCAACCCTTTGGAGGATAAGTTTGTTGAATTTTGCGAAGCAACGGGGCAAGAAAGAGTTTTGGTGTTTGTGTGCCAACGAGACGGTGTTTGAAAATTTGTAGGTATGAATTTATTAAATTGACAGATTATGATTTGTGTATGCATGGTTTTAGTAGTTTTATCTTTTTGAATTATTTCGTTTTGGTCTTCCTGATTTTGATTTTATTATAAAATTTATAACCTGTTCTATGCATATCACTATTTCTTCCATCTGAAAATATGGGTTTTTGCATCTGATCCGTCAACGTTTGAGGCTTTTCTTGCAAAATTGTCCTTCTATCTGCTTCAGTTGCTGCCAAAACGGAGCCGGATTACCGTAAACTTGAGATAGATGCGGTTTTGTTTGTTATTAAAGAAAAAGAGAGCTCTCCGTAAGGGGGTTCTTTGCGTTCAGCTGATTAGGAATTTACTCCTTTTTGTTGATGATTCTAGATTAGTTTTCTACATTTTCTTCGCTAATAAATGGCTAAGCCGAGTTAGGTTGTTGTTAGGTAAGCAGCGAGTTTTCTTATTTACTCGGTGTCCTCCTCCTCCTCCTTTTTTCTTTATGGAGGTATTTAGTTGAATTTTTTTAACTAATTTTATTGCAATCTCGCTTAATTATACCGTTAAGACTTAGAATTCAGGAAGCAGCTTTCGCAGAATTTTAATAAGTCTTCATTTTTTTTGGTGGGTTGGAGGATGTTGAAAAGGATCAATCACGTCTTAGTTCTTAATAGTTAAGACTGATGAAACTTTCGGGGTCCGAGATGAACTTGGATTTTCTCCCCTCTAATAGCAGTTTTGTGACGCGTTACAATGTTTATTCTCATCTGACCCTGTTTTTATACAGCCGACTTCAAATCTTCAACAGACGAGAGGGTAGTAAATGCTGAATAAAGCCAGCAAGTCAAGAGCTTTTCAGTGATTTTTTCTCTTTGCCCACTCTCAAGACTCTGAGGAAGAGGATGCCTTCTGAAATAATGGATCAAAGGGCTGTCTCTGCCTCATCACACTTTTTTGATGACATTTCGTTTTTCTCTGAGGTATTTATCGTCCTATCTTTATAATGTTAGTTTGATCAAGTTATTTCATATATCCTCAATGTCTTAGCCTTCTGGACCTGCTGGTTTTTAAACCCATCTTGAACTTCTATTGGGCAGAAAAATGCCGGATTGGAGAGGCCAAGATCTATTCATGACCACTACCATCAAGGTGAGTATCAACCGGCTTGTATTTTGTTCAAAGTCTTACATTGGTTTGCTCACATCAAACCTCCAGTCTAGAATCTGGCAAGTCATTATTGTTGTGATTCCATAATATTGAATAACTTTTCTCTGGACCATACTGCAATACTGCTTTTCAATGCACGTATAATTCTTATCCTTGGTGTTTTACTCATTATTTTTTGTATGGGTGGGATCATTTGAAGAGTCACGAGTTTTGATGGTGTACTCCGCTGGATTGTAGATCGGATATGTATTTTGCAAATAACTGTTATCCAGACTTTGTTGCTTTTAGCATGTTCCCCAGTCCCCACTCCCCTTTTATATGTCTGTATCCTAGTATCCATATTCTTGTGTGTAAGCATAAATTTGGCAGTAATTAGTGCATATGGAGAATATCCAATAATCTACTGAAAAAAGTGTGTTCTGCAATATTATTTTTATTTTATTTTTTTAGGAAAGAATGGAATAGTAGCGTCACCTGGCAGCATTTTGAATGCTTTGTCACCTGGGGAAATTAGTGCAAAGACTGGCTGGTCAAAGTCATCGACAGGTCTGTCTGGAGCAACCATTGAAAAGCTGCATGTTGGTGAAGAAGGCAATGTTGATATGTTTAAATCCTCCAAGGAAGCATTAAATCATCATCCCAGATCTCAGTCTAATGTGCGTATGCAGCCAGCATCTAACCCATATGGTTTAATTGGCAATAAGATCATCACCAATGCTGCCTCCTGTGAAAGTAGTTTATTCTCAAGCTCACTATCCGAGATATTTACCCGGAAGCGTAAGATCTTGTTCTAATGCACGCTAAGTACTAGAACTGTATGGTAGGATTACAGCATCTTCAATAAACTCTGATGCTTTTTTAGAAAGAAGTACTTGTTATTAGTTTGCTTGCGTATTAAAAATGAGAATATTAGGTGCTGATTATTTTTCCTAATGGAGCAGAATAAAGAAGGCGCTACCCGTGACCCATGAAACAATAAACATGAAATTGTTTTCTTTTTTGGTTGTTCCTTTTTCAAATTTCTGATTTTTCCAAGAGTATACCATCTTATGTGTTTGATACGCATATCTTGGTGTAGTGAGGTTAGCGGAAAATTATGTTCTGCCTCAACAGCCTGTTACTGTTGGTTCCCTTCCTGACGAGGAACCATACAAATCTCTTGAAGAAATTGAGGCTGACACTATTGGAAATCTCCTTCCTGATGAAGATGATCTATTTTCTGGTGTCACTGATGACTTAGGATCCAATATTCTTGCCAAAACTGGCGATGACATGGAAGATTTTGATCTGTTTAGCAGTGGTGGAGGCATGGAGCTAGAAGGTGACGAACATCTAACTTCAGGGAAAATGACCAGCGGTCCAGATGGAGATCTTGGTTGCTGTGGAGGCTTCAAAGAGAAACTTCTTTTTGGTGAAAACCCTTCTAGAACACTATTTGTTAGAAACATCAACAGCAATGTCGAAGATTCTGAGCTGAAGGCTCTCTTTCAGGTGCATCTTTATTGTTTTATGTTGGTAGATGTTATGTTAATATTCTTAGGAAGTATTTTAGGCCTTGAATCATGTAAAAAATGCAATTTTGTTGTTTGTTGTGACAGCAATATGGTGATGTCCGAACCGCTTATACTGCTTGCAAGCATCGGGGATTTGTTATGATTTCTTATTATGATATAAGAGCTGCACAAAATGCAATGAAAGCTCTTCAAAACAGATCATTGAGGTCTAGGAAACTTGACATACATTATTCGATACCAAAGGTAAGATTGCTAGCCACATTTGCTGCAGGAATAATGCCCATTCCATATTTAGATAGATGGTACTATTCTTATCATAATCTCTTAGTAGTCCTATCATAATGCCACTTGGTTGCTTCTTATTCTTATATTTGATGCGTTGCTTATGAATGCATCTTGCTTATGTGTTAGGTAAATGCTCCAGTGAAGGATATTAGCCATGGTTCATTGCTTCTATCAGGACTTGATTCTTCTGTTTCACATGATGAAATTCTACAAATTTTTGGATTTTATGGAGAAATCAAAGACGTAAGTTGATCACTGTTATTTTGGCCATTTTTGCTGTTTCTTTACTAAGATGGCATGAGCATAATATTATTTTTGTTTGCAGATTTATGAATCTCCAGAAATGAATTATGACAAATTTATAGAGTTTTATGATGTGCGAGCTGCAGAAGCTGCTCTTCGTGCTTTGAACAAGAGTGAAATTGCTGGGAAGCTGATCAAGCTTGAACCCAGCCATCCTAGGGGTTCAAGTGCAACATGGTGGCTACTATTTTCTTCTTCTTTTTATTTAAGGCTATTTTCTTTCCTTTTTAGCTCATGTTACGATTCTTTGCTTTGAAGCACACAGCTCTTGATGTTTTGTAGATTATAAGTTCTGCTTTTCTAGCATTCTTTCATACCACCTTTGATAGAATAACATCTCATGATTAATGGACTGCGGCATTCTTTTTTACGCCTTTATCTGCACTTAGTAAATAGTACTAATTAAATTTCATTTTAGAAATTATTTCCTCCTGAGTGTAAGTAATGTCGGAAAGTCTGTATTTGTAGTTTGATGCAGCAATCTCAGAAGGGGCAGAATGAGTCTGATCTTAGTCAGAGTATGGGTGACAACTTATCATTAAGCCAGAATGGTATGATTTTGGGTCTTCTATTTGCTTCAAACTGTTCATGTTGTTATTTCCTAAGAAAGCAATTGGTTTTCTTTGTCTCACTATACATCATTTACAGCAATAACGTCTTCTGGAGTAATTGCATCTGGCTGCTTGGACAATGGATCTGATCATGGATTTCCAGCAGCAATACGACAAACTGTGGATGCCTTATCCATGAATGTATGGTCACATGTGAATTCTGGCATTCACAACACAGTGAGAGGGCCATCAATTCCTGGATTCCATCCCCATTCCCTCCCTGAGTATCATGATGGTTTAGCTTGTGGCAGTCCTTACAACTTTTCAAGAACCTTTAGCAATGTATCTGGTAATATGGGTCCAGGACTGACAGATAGCTCTGACAGCAGACACACTCTGGGATTTGGTTCAACTGGGAAATTGACAGACTTTAACGGAGGTATGTACATTGGATGCTTCTTATATGGGGCAATATGTTGAGAGTGTGGATTTATGTATTCTTTACATAATTTTTTATTTACTCCAGAAACTAAAGCTACTATTTAAATATACTGACCGTCTTAGATGATGCTTGACTTGAAGTCAATATCTCTAGAAGTAATTGTGGTTTGAAGAAACTCATGTTTGTGATGCAGTTTGAATAGTTTTATTTTTGAATCCTGGTCTGAGAACTTTTTTTTTTTAAATACAGGAAATGGGAGCCTTCCTAATCATGGGCTTTATCACATGTGGAGCGGATCCAATTTGCACCAGCAAACTCCACCAGGTCCAATGATCTGGCAGAAAAAACTGTCATTTGTTAATGGTGCTTGTGCTCCTTGTCTTCCACAGATGCCTGACTTTCCCAGATCATCATCTCGTATGCTGAGAGCATCACATATAGACCACCATGTTGGATCAGCACCAGTTGCTACAGCCTCCCCATGGGACAGGCAACGTTCTTATTTGGCAGATTCCCCTGACTCCTCTGGTTTTCACATGAGTTCTCTTGGTAGTACAGGTTTTCCCGGTACATGGCAATTGCATCCTCCAGAATTTTCTTCTCACAAAATGTTTCCTCATGTTGGTGGGAATGGCATGGATTTGTCTCCCAATGCGGGGCAGAGCTCCCCAAATCAGTTTTCACATGTTTTCCCTGGGAGACATCCCATGACTTCAATGTCTAAATTTGATTCGACCAATGACAGAATGAGAAACCCCTATCACCGTAGAAGTGATGCTAACACTAACGGTGCTGACAAAAAGCAATTTGAACTTGACCTAAGTCGCATATTGAACGGCGAAGACACACGAACAACACTTATGATTAAGAATATTCCCAACAAGTATGTAAATTGCTCTCCTAGCCGTTTTCTTACGTTAGTACTCTATCATCTTTTAATTTACAGCAGGAAAATTGAATTGTTAAAATTTGTCTATTACCCTTTTAGCATTCTTAAATCCTGAAATTGTTTTATTAAGATATGGCAAATACTAACTTAAATGTATGTATTTTGATTCACTGATTTTAATCAGGTTGGCTGATTATATTTTGATTGTTTACTTACCTTTAATAATTTGAAGTGTTAGTAGCCACTTAAAGTCAAAAACTTTTTGTCCCCTATATTATCATGTTCATGCCCATACACATGTCCATGGCTGTGCTTGTTGACGTATATTTATATTGGACAATCAGTCTATTGTAGAGGATGATTTCTCAAGTGTTCCTTTGTTATTTTTTGCGTGGATTAGGTATACTTCAAAAATGCTTCTTGCTGCCATAGATGAGCAATGTCGGGGAACTTATGATTTCTTGTATTTGCCAATTGACTTCAAGGCAAGTATTTATGTCATTAATTGGTTGTTTTCTTTATAGAAGGAATCCTACTTGTGTTCACATTTGATTATACAAATAATTGCAGAACAAATGTAATGTTGGCTATGCTTTCATCAACATGACTGATCCTAGTCAGATTATTCCCTTCCACAAGGTGATTCAAGAACTCTTATGCAACTGGAATTTGAGTTATTTATGTATTGTTATTATTATTTTGGCCAAAATTGGTGAAGCTGATAAATTAGAAAAACCTTATGCAGGCTTTTAATGGGAAAAAATGGGAGAAGTTCAACAGTGAAAAGGTGGCTTCACTTGCCTATGCTAGAATTCAGGGCAAAACTGCTCTTATTGCACATTTCCAAAATTCGAGCCTGATGAATGAAGATAAACGTTGCCGCCCTATTCTCTTTCATTCAGAGGGTCCAAATGCTGGTGATCCGGTATGATGAAATATTTTTTGTTGTCGACTCGTTTTAAAAAGAGCTTATATATATGTATTACATGAATGCTTCCCAGTAGTTTCCACCTGTCATTTCTTCTTACATTTGGTTCTACCTGATGCTCGTGAGAATGATAGGTTGATAGGAGTAAACTACAAGCCATTCCTCATTTTCTTCCACTTTCCTTTCACCTTCAAACCAGCTACTGATATGTGTAGTATATACCATATTTGCTTATTGCTTTTGGACACATTGATATTAACCGATAGGAAAGGCTTAGTATGCTATTGACTGGCTGAAACTGATGTATAAAATATATTGGTAATTGCATCTATTGAAAACATTTTCCTTGAGAAATTCTCTAGATGATTATGGCATGCGCCTGAAAAGCTGGGAAAATGCATAATTTAGGAAATCTCTTCTGGTGATCTACTCCATGGTACAACATTGACTTCATTTTTCTCTACAGGAGCCTTTCCCTATGGGGGCCAATATTAGATTGAGGCCTGGAAAAACACGTGCTAGGAGCCCATCGGCTTCGACTAGTGGAGAGGAGTCTTCTAATGGAATAATAAGTTCTTCAATGGGCTCTTCAAAAAACTCAGACTGACTTAACTTCAGGCACTAACCTTTCAATCTTGCAGCATCATAATACAAGTGATATCACTCCAATATCTGTATATTGGCCTTTTTTGTTGGAGGAGTTGGAGCCAGGTGGAAATGGGGCTCCCAATTTTTGCCTATAGAGAAACACAAACCCAAGTATTTCAGAGGCTGAGGTACATAACCAGAATGAATTGACTCTAAATCTAGTACTTTTTCTTCATCTTCTTTTTTAATCTTTGCATGGAGTCTTGCTATATCCTACGGCTTAACTCAAATTCAATTTTGGCTAGCTCTGTGGTTGGACCATATATGTCACAAGTTTGGGCAAGTTCCTTTGTGGGGTTCAAGGGGACTTCGTTGTTTTTGTTCCATTGTCTGTCTTAATGTTCATATAATGTAATGTAATTTTGTATTTTGAACACGCTTGGCGGTAGCTTCCTCCTGGGATTTATTCATTTATTTGTATGGTACTATATTTATTCTGATCTTCTTGGTCTCTTTTGTTCTTGTTAGTTTTCTTTGTTTTTTTTTTTTTGGCCGTTGTCTTTTTTCATCTCGTCTTTAGATGTAAACATGTGACAATCTCGGTTTGTTTGGCATTTCAGGAGATGATTCAGCCTGAAAGGATGAGATGATTTCTGAAAAATTGACTGTCAATTTAAAAGGATCCAAATAAAGAAAAGAGAGAAAAATCTAATATTAAAATATTTTTCGATTTACACATTTCTAAATTAAAGATCAATAGGTTAGCAATTTGATGAGGCTAGCATTTACTGTTAAGGAGATTAATGATGTTAAAATTAAGAGACAAAGATATATTTTATAAAATTAAAAGGGTAAATTGAAACTTAATATAAAGAGATTTGGAGTTGAAATATTATATTTATGCAATTAAAGTTCTCTTACTAAAATTAGCGCTTGTTGAACCTATGCCTCTATAAATGTTTATTAGTATATACAGGGTATTGAGTTTGAGTTTTGGATGTAATAACGTTATTGGGGGGAGTTTGTTATTTAAAAAGTTTTACAAGTGTTTGATGATGATTAGTTGATTACTCAAATATTTAATAATAAAATATAAGAAATGAACCGAATGTCTAATGGCTAAAGGCATATAAAAAAAATATTTATAAATATATTTTTAATTGTTTATGTTTTATAAATATTATACTTTAATCTAATATTTAAAATTTAATTAAACGATATATTTTAATTTTAAAAATAAAAATATATCCATATAAATTAACGAAGTGGATTAGAGGAATATAACCCAAGATAAAAACGGCGCCACTAATGAAAATTCGTAATGCCCTTTAGCGCGCGCGCCTCCCGCTATTCTTCTGGAAATTCCTGAGGTCGAATTTGATAACTGCAAAGCAAATGGTACTGAGTATGGAAGATCAAGAAGAGGCATTGGTGGCTTTGATCAATCACCGCACCCACGAAGTTCAGCATCTCCGTCAACGCATTTCTTATTATACCTCCAAGGTCTCCTTTTTACCATTTCCTCAGTTTCCTTTCCTGCATTTTTGCCCTCTCTGTCAATGAGTAAACTACCCTGTAGGGGTTTCCTCTGTTTTTTCTTCTTATTAGCATGCGACAGTGTATGTTTTCTGAAGTACGAACTTTT
Source organism: Leucaena leucocephala (assembly GCA_037074615.1). NCBI lineage: Eukaryota > Viridiplantae > Streptophyta > Magnoliopsida > Fabales > Fabaceae > Leucaena > Leucaena leucocephala. The sequence continues at coordinate 21,408,863 of CM073538.1, read as the reverse complement.
GTTTTGCTCAATTAGAACACACTGCATTGGTGAAATTTGTAAGGTATCTTTCAAATTTTATTGTATGTTGGAACTTTTATAGATATTCATAGCACCGACAAGTGATATATCGCAAGCACATGTTTTTTTAAATCTACTTGGTAAATTGGCTATGAGAATTGTCAGCTGATTAAGCTTTTGGGAAAGATATGCAGCTAGAGGGAGCGGAAAAAAGGTTGCAAGACTCTGAATCTCAATTGGCTCGCCTTCGAGGGCAAGCTAATGGGGCACCATCAGGAAGTTGCGCGAATGATATAACAAAAACTGCGAAGCTGGAGTGCCAATCAAACAGCCCCATTCATATAAATGAAGGTCCTCCCATAGTGCAGAATAATTCTAAACCAAAACTTCGTATTCCTGATGTAATCCCACCGTCTTCCCAAAATATGCTATTGCAAAGGACTTCGGAGAAAGCTTCAGTAAGTACTGATTCTCAATCCAGTCCATCACTCTCCAATCATGCAATTAGTGGTGTTAAAGTAAAAGAGGAAAAGTCTCAAGAAGTTTCTACTGATGAGGAAGTCAATGAAATCAAGTATAGAGGCACGAAAAGGAAGTTAGGTAAAAATTCATTTCTGGTAGTTTTTATTGTTACTTTTGATATATATTGAGCATATTTGTGCTTTTATGTAGACTTTATGCAAGCTATTTTTTTAACTCTTTCATTTCCAGATTGTCGTTGGTTGATATTGAGTTTCACGAGAAATTTCTTTGCTTTTCAGAGCATAAAGAACACAATGAATTGATTCCTCTAATAGGTAGTAGTACATCACCGCGCTCACTACACTGTAAAGCACTCTTATCCCAAGTCAACACAAGAGGAAGTTGCGTAGTCTTGCTTTGTGTCCTGTGAATGATCATCTTTTTGCAACCAGGTAATGGAATTATTTGATTTATAATTTTTCATTACAATTATGTATCAGCAATTTATTGAAACCTAAAAGTTGACTCATACCAAATGTTTCTAAGTTGATTTTCTTCTCAATTTTCCCCTACTGCAACATTGAGGTTTTAGCTCTTAGGTTTATTGTTATCAACTGGTATGATGGGTTCTAACTAGGCTTTTAGTTTTAAAGTGAGAAAACCAATTCTAAGTTGATCTGGGTAAACCAATTCTAAGTTGATCTGGGTGCTTTTTTTCCTTTGCAATCCTTATTCATCCATTCCAACGAGGATAGAACATACGCTTGGCTGCAAAAGTCATGCTTCTGGAGTCTCTGCTATCACTTTTAACTCTATTTAGAGCAATAGCTAGGTAAGCTTATGTGACATAGGAATCATTGAACTTCATATGAAAGTATGTTTTTTTTTTGTTGATGTAGTAGCTCTTTTTATCCTCAGGTCTAATGTAAAATAACTAAAAAAAACATGGTGTCTGATTCTTGCTACTTTTGGAAATGGTTGCAGTTCTTTGGGCGGAGTGGTGAAGTTGTGGAGCATTCAGTCTAAAGGGTATGGGTTATCATTTATTTGTCTTTCATTTTGTAGATCTCTTGGTGTCCTGCATATTGGTTGAATCCTAGCTTTATAACGTCAATTAATACATGATCTCAAGTTGTATAATTAACATATGCATCTAATTAGGGAATCTGCAAACTACGAGCATCTTGCATATATAATTTCATCAAGTCCAATGAATGGTAAGGCTTGATAACGTTTTCATGTCCGCGGCCTTTTACCATATCATTATATCCTTTAAAAGAGACTCCATTGTAAATTAGACATGATTAGTAATTTTGTTCACTAGTCTATAAAGCCACAAAGTTTGATTCACTCAAGATACAAAATTTGGTGAAAATTTCATCTGTAAGTGCACACCGGGTAGCCAATTGCTTACCTTATAAATATTGTAATTATAGTTGATTTTGATCAAATGATATTTACTGCATGCTTAAATAATTAATTCTTGAATGTGATGAATTGGCGTCTTTCATTAATGTTTTATCGATTTAATAAAAGTAGCGACATCCAGAGTACGCTCTTACTCTTTATTTGTTATTAAAATATTTTTATGGACACATTTTGTAGAAGTTGGACTTTGTTACCTGGTTTATCAAAATGCTTTTACCCATCTACAAACGGACATTGAGATTGAGCTATCTATTTTCATATTCTCTCTGGAAGCATTACAGGGAGTTTTGATCTCTAAGTGAAGTTTGGCATAAGCAATTGATTTAATACTTCTAAATTTAAAAAAAAAAAAAATCTTACATGTGTTTCATGTTTTTTTCTCCATCTTAAACTGTAGATCAGGAGTGTCTTTGCTTAGCTCTACTGATAGTGTATCCCTAAAACAGAGGAGATGGCCAGAATATCAGTTATCAATAGCCTGTATTCAGTTTACACTGCTGATGCTGAAGAATGTCAAATATCAGTTATGAATCTGAGAAGAAAGCAAGGGGTAAGGCTTATTATCAATATTTAATACTGACAGAAGCAAGATGGCCTGAAAATTGCACTTTGGAATCAGGTTAACTGATTGAAATCTGTATTATATTTTTGTTTTTTTGTTTGGTCAGAGAGAATGTGTGAATTTCTTAGAGGACAAGCCTCATTCTAGAGGTATCATAAATAGCATTGTTTTTATGCCCTGGGAAGATACCTGTTTTGTGACCGGAGGATCTGACCATGCTGTCATACTCTGGAGTGAGGATAGTGAGAAAATATGGAAGACAAAAACATTGCACAAGAATCTCCATTCATCTGCTATCATGGGAGTAGCCGGTATGCAGCAGAAACAGATTGTATTGTCGGCTGGTGCAGACAAAAGAATCTTTGGGTTTGACACTTATGTAGGAAGAGAATATTTCAAGCATCAGATCGATAATAAATGCATGAGTGTGCTGCCAAATCCATGTGACTTCAATTTATTTATGGTTCAAACAGGGTAAGAATCATTATTCTGCTTTGTTTTTCCCCACAAGCTCTACTATCTTATAGCCAAATTCTTCAAGTTAATGTTCGTCTTGAATGCTTGTCTGATCCATAACCAAAAAATAACGCTCAATAACTATTGAAATTTAACAGAGTCTTCGAAAGATATTACTAACCATGTTTTCTTACCCTTCAGGACTCCAGAGAAGCAGCTTCGTTTATTTGATATGAGATCAGGAACGTCAGAGCTACATGGTTTTGGATAGAAGCAAGAAAGCAGTGAATCACAATCAGCTCTGATAAACCAGTCATGGTCTCCTGATGGGCTATATATAACATCTGGTTCAGCAGATCCAGTGATTCACATTTTTTATATTAGGTACGATGCTCACAGGCCATCACACTCCATAACAGCTCATCAGAAACGAGTCTTCAAAGCTGTGTGGCTTAAGTCTGCTCCAGTTCTCATCTCCATATCATCTGATTTGAATATCGGATTACACAAGATTAAGTGATCGTCTTGGCCCTTCATGAAGGAGATTAATATTGTGGGCTAGGACTGGAAAATGATAGACTTGAGAGTATAGGAAATTTTTTTGGGAAAAGTCTCATTTAAATTGGGCGAACAATCAGATTTTGTTGTTTTTGACTAGTTTTGATATAACAGCAATTATAAAATTAGCAGCTCCAATTTCTCGTGGAAAGTTAGAAAAATTATCCAAAGATCGATGAAGATGCGATCGGTGTTTTGGCTAAGGACGCATTGATGATGCCGGTGCCATAGAAAAGCCATGACTACAGGAATATATAATTTCTTTTTGGGCCAAAACTAGATTTTTGTTCCAAGTACAGTTATCCTAGTGATATATTAAATTTAAATTTTAGTTATTAATCTCTTTCATTAGATTTAGTTAAATTTAACTGGTTGAACCAAAACTAGATAAATATATAATTTATAAATACTGACATCATAAAGGAGCCCAAATATGCTCACATATTAATTTATCTTATATTTTTTCTATTATTAATATATAGTATATTTAATTAATTTAATTATATTAATTAAATTAATTAAATTGATTAATATGGTACGTTATTTTAAAAAGATTCAAATAATTTTTTTTAATTCTTTTATTTTATTTTTTAATTATTATTAAGAAATATTAATAAAAAATTTTAAAAAAATAATAAATAAAAATAAATAAATTTTATATTTAAAATTAATATCAACTCTATCTATTAATATTCATGTCAATATCCAATATCAATATATCAATATCAATTATTCAATCAAATATAAATTCTAGAGCTCATTCCTCATTATTTAACTATTAAAGGGAGCCCACTTATTAATAATTAGCAAATTACAATTTTTTTTAAAAATAAAAGACAATCTTATACTTTTATTTTCTAATTTTATATAAAGTTTATCTCCTTAATTTTATAAAATATTAAGTTTTCTAACACTGCTGTTAAAATGATAATTTTTTTATAATAATAATAATTATTTTAAATAATTATATTTAATATCTTATCATTTAAGAATGTTTTATTGAGCTATAAAATTTTAATATGGGTATCTTTTATTAACAAAAAATAATTACTTAAACAGACGTTATAAAATAAATCTTACAAAGTAAAAGGATTAAATATACCTTTCCTAGAATAAAAAAGTAGGGTGATTAAAAATAGGATAATTATGCTTAAATTTATATAAGATAATTTATTACTTATGGATCTTATAAAATGCTTTTAATTATTATCAAGTCTTAAAGAATATGTTAGTGACATATTCTAATTATAAAATGACGCCTTTGCCCTTATTAATAAATTCTCATTCAACCCCAACTTTCTACTTCCCAATTAAGAAATCGATTCACTCAAGGAACCTTAAATCCTCCTGCCTCCTACTCGGCACTCATCGGGGGATTTTGAATTGGGGAGCAGAAATTTGGGTTTGAATGAGAGTTTATTAGTAAGGGTAAGGGCGTGATTTTATAATTACAGTTTATCACCTACAGATCTTTAGGATTTGCCAAGACTCTGAGAAATAAATTGCCTAATTCTCCCTAAAAAATATCTGATGCGGAAGACTGTAATTTTCTGTGACGTGAGTAGGGAGACTTGCGAAGCAACCCAAGAAGAATTATTGTTGAACAAAAAAAAAAAAAAGGAGTGACGCAGTTGAATGCGTCGAAGCAAAATCGCACTTCACTGAGTCGGAGTAAATTTACACGCAGTGAACAGCTTCCACTTCCAGATTGGTTTATCGCCGGCACTATTTTTAATTATTATTATTGCATACGATTTTAATTATTATTATTTGCATATTCCTGCCTGAAACCCTTGAAACCCTCCCATTTTGAAATTTATGTTTGGGTTGATGCATGGATTTTCACATGAATCGTTCTGATTATGTTCAGTCCGTTGTTATCTTAGTTTGAGTTTCTTGGGAGTCAAGATAGAGTAAATCAAAAGGTAAACATGCATGAGAGTTGTACATGAACATGAAATGAATGTATTTGTTACAAGAAATGTGCTTTCATGGGTAAGGTACTCGTAAGTTTGTGTTAGATATGATTGTATACCATATTTAATTTCATCCCATTTGTCCTTGTTTATGTGGATTTCATATTGCATCACGTTAGGAAATATTAAAAACCTTGGTTGATTGATACTTTTTATGATGAAAAGGTACTAGCTCATGTGAATTGGGTTACTGTCGGCAATTAGCTTCTTATTTTTCAAATAATCTACTACAAAAAAATTTCATTTGAGGATGTGTCAGTAATTAAATCTTATTAGGAAAATGTCACGTGAGAGAATTTAATTATATGTGAAATTACATCTTTGACGGATCTGGCATAATCTTTTTGGCCAATGGATATGTCATAATCTGTGTGTGATTCTAGACATAGTTTCATTCTTGATATCTAGTCTCTTGATATCCAATTTCCTTGTTTATCCTTGCTCACGAAAATGGCATTTTGTGACTTATATACGAGGTCACTGGAATTTCTCCCATGATTTCCCCCTTTATTGTCAGTCTTCATCTTATTTCTGCTCACCCTGTTTGTGATCCTGTTGCTAACGCATGCAGAGATTCAATGCCTGAAATGGAAAAGGCCCTGAACAACCAGGAAGAACTTTCTGGCTTTATATGCATGTGTAATCATGTAACAGAGGCAGAATGCTACCGATTCCGAGTTTTTGGGCTCCCTGGATGGAGAAAGGAAGTTGTAGAGAAAATACAGCCTGGCACGTACCTTTTCTTTTTTGATTATGATTTAAAGCTTCTCTATGGTATATATACTGCAACCTTTAGCGGGAAGCTAGGGATATAAGAATCGGCTTTTGGTGGAAAATTCCCAGCCCAGGTGACGCTATTAACCATTGCTTATGCATATCACCCAGACAGACAGACACACATGTATATATACACGTCCGTCTATATATATATGGGGCAACCTAATTGAACTTGTCCTCAATTTTTCAAGGGGAAAATGCCTACCCACCTATTAAAAAGGTATTTTCTGGTGTAGTAGATAATTGAAATAATTCTGGTAGTATCAGTCAGATGGTTAGATGTTTGCATCATAAGTTGTGTTTTCTATGAGAGGCCAACATAATTGTCTAATCCTATGCTTCTCCTAATTGCAAAGTTTGGATTGTGACATCATAACATAAAATCATGACATCTCATAACAATTTGCCCCTTCCTCCATCTACCTCCTTCCTCCCATTGAATTTTGTGCAGGTAAGATTTAAGATTCATCAGGACTGTTTAACCTTGCCATAGAGCTGCTTTAAACACGCGATTCAAGATAATTACCAGAAAGACGGTCACAAATTTAGTACTGAACTTAATCTTGGACAAGTAAGCTTCATCATAGTCTCATGTAAATCAGTTTAACTACAATTATGCCATTTTTATTCTCATCTTTTTTTAATATTAAATAAAAACTCTTGCAGTATTTACATAGTTGAAGTTTGTTGTTGTGGTGCAGGTAAAAAGTCTATTATCACTTTTCGTCTGATAGTGTTCAACAAGAAAATTGTTATGCCAACTGCAGCCCCGGCACTGTCTATGCAGTATCAAAATTAAATGAACCAGCTTCATCAACCAGCATGGCCTCTTGCTGCGCAGAATACTTATTCAGCTGGGAATAGCGGTGGTTTTGGTGAATCAGTGCCAGAACCTCAAGGTACATATCAGAATATGCCATACCAATACCATCAACCTGAATGCCACTCCTTGATGAATATGGGCACCGTTCATGGTCACTTTTCTTCCTCCATGGTAAATATGGGTGGCCGCTATGCTCAATCACTTCCAGATCCTCAACATACCTATATCCTGAATCCACAGTCAAATTATGATTGATCAACAGTGAATATGGGCAGCAGTCAAGCTCCATCAATATCAGATCCAGTATGTGCACCATAATGTTCTAAATCCACAACCAAATTTTAATCCCTACTTGAATGCGGGCTATGTTGATCCTATTGTGCAGCCACATGCTTCGTCATCATCAAATATTCCATATCATTCTGGTCAAATTGGGGACAAATACATTCCTGAAGCTGTCATCTCCGCCTCTTATCCTCATGAAGGGTAAACCTCAACTTTTGTTTTAGAAACTTTGTTTAGATCCTTGATGCCGAGGTCATATTTCTGATCATTTACCATAGAATGAAGTAGCTGGCATTTAGAAAGTACTTTTTAACCTTAACAATGGTGTTTTTTCAAGTGTGTTCGCCTTAAATTACTAGCTTAATTTTTTATCCTTGAATTTTGTATTTTTTCTTTTGGGAAACAGAGATGCTTTGCATTAGCTAAAGCTGGGCTGTTTAAAACTCTTTGGTGGACAAAGCATTAAATTGTCCATCCTACATTCCTAAAAGAAAGAGTGAATTTGATGTAAAAATTTAATTCTAACTTTGTTTGCTTAGTTAGCATATGCTAAATACAGGCCCATAGAAATGTTCTAATTTCCTGTTGACTAGTCTCTATTGTAACAAAACTCTGGTGATTAAATTGTCAGTTGCAGTGTAGTTGCTATTACGAGGTCTGGAGCGGTTGAAGGAATAATGCATGGTGATCAACAGACTGGTATAGGAAATGAGTGCCCTGAGACATCCTTGCAGACGGAGATAAATATTACTCATCAACAATAGTATGCTGTTGAACACAGCCTGTGCTCAGATTGCTTCTCAATCACTTACCAAATACTGACGGATTCTCGGTTTGGGAGTTCTGGATGCTTTATGTACATATGCAGGGGCAAATCGAAGTTGCTTTTCAGAGAGTGATGGAAACAAAAGCAGGTTTAGTGTGTCTTCAAATTACAGGCCTTATAGTTACCTGTGAATGAACCATTGAAATTGAAACTTGTAACTCAAAAGTTAGCATGCAGAAGATTTCATATGAATCCTTACTTACAGCTATATGGTGTATTGTAACAAGAACTGTGGTAACCAGAAGGTAGACTAATATGTCTGAAATTGTGGAGAATTTCATGCGTCTCTAGCTTACACGCATATTTCTTTTTGTGAACATCACTCTCTTGAAATATATATCATCACATCATTATAGAATTTCAGTTTATGAGATATAATGCAGTCAATGAAGGTGGACGATTGAGTTGAATCGAGTTGAATCAGGGAACAGTTTCAGATACAGTGAAGTTATGAGGAGGATAAAAATCCCTTGGTTCATCACATGGGTTCATGAGGATGCATCCAATTATCTGTCTCCACCATGAATGATGAAGCAAGCAGATGTCCTACAAATCACGTGGTATCTCTAGCTATAATTATAGTATAGTACAAGGCGGGTGGGCTGGGGATGAAGTAATGTGAAAGGCTAGTTTTTACAACTATGGGCACCAAACAGAGGAGACACTACTTTTCACTATTGGTCTGCATGGATCCATCATAACCATGGAAAAGGAAAAGGAGATTAGGTGTTCACGTTGCCCTTTTAGGTGGTCACCGCCAAGCACGTCCCAACATTACTCCCTCATCTCTTATTAGCTTTTTTGGTTGTTCTTCTAATTCTATTAATATTTGAATTTTAGTTTCATGTCTCTCATGAGCTTTTAGTGACTCCACCTAAATAAAAATTAGAGACAGTATACTGTATAGAGAACTATAAAAAAAATGGTCGAAGAATATTAAAAAAACACTTAATAGAATTATTGAACTTGAAAGAGAATGGTATATTAAAACATTTGGTTGTTTATGGAGCAGAGTGTGTCTGATCCCATTTAGTAAGACAATGTTGCCTGTTTCAAAATATGCATTACTTTTTATTAATATCTCAATATTCCAACAATGTCTTTAAGAGAGTATTTAGATTGTGCCCGTGGTTGTGGTGAATTAATTTTAGGAGATGAACATGTAAGAGAAGTTGTAAAAAAGTTATTATAACTATAATCTCTTTTGTGTTTGAGGGTTTAAAATATAAATCTTTTTTACTTCTTTCAATAACTATGCTTTCTCAAATTTTAAACTTATATTTTTTATTTTACGGATGAAACTGTTTAACACTTCAATGGTCTTGTTAGTTAATATAATTGGCTTTAAAACATGCACAAAGAATATTTTAGTTAAATTATTTAATAATTTTTGTATAAAAAAATTTTAAAATGACAATTGCTTCGAATTACGTTGATACTTGAATATCAAACAAAGGAATTTTTAATGTAGACATGTCAGAAAACGACAGTAGTTAATTTCCCAGTGCTCAGTCACCCTCCTGCTGAAGCCAGCCAACACCTACGCTGAATTCCAATGGGCAACTACTTCTCCGACGTTGGGCACCGCCGGCTCTCTCCTCAATCCTGCTGATTCTCCAAACGATGCTGTTGATAACTTCCTAAAGTATCGTGGCTATCATGGCCTCTACTCTCAGACCGAGGTTCTTTTTCTGTTTTGGAACAAGTTTCTCAGGACATTTCGCTCTCTTCCTGAGTTAGAATTTCAATTCGTGACTAGTTTTTATGGAAGGACTTTTTTTAAGCATGCCAGTGGCTTCTTTTGTGCTGCAGTTATCTTTTTCTGCTTCAGGTTTGCGTGAGTGGGACGTGCTCTCCAAGGTTTATTTGTTAAACATTTCATGACTCCGAAGCTCTGTTAGTATAATCCGTTTCCATTTAGCCTTTATCTAATCATAATTGTTGATGCCCGAAACTTAGTTTAGTTTCATTCAGCTCAAATTGAGCTTGGCTCCGGTTATATAGTTTAAATGTCTACTCAATCAATTCTGCTTCTTCTTCTTCTTCTTCTTCTTCTTCTTCTTCTTCTTCTTTTAACGTAATTTTCAGTTTTATAGCAGCATAATTAGTTAATGCCTGGACTGTTCTTTTGGTGTACATGTAATCATGCACATCCAGGAAAATATGTTCAACTACGAACTACTAAGAACTTAAAGGTCGTATATTTGCTGCACAAGAATTTTGGATTTTGGAGCCCCTGTATAATTTTTTCATTGTTCTATTTCTTTTCTGAAAAATAATATCATGGTTTATATTTTTAATACGATCAATATTCACGTGAATGAAAAGTTAGCATGTTTCATATTTAACTCTTGTTTTCCGTAGAGTGATCCAATGATGGTTCTTTATGGAAAAGGAAAAAGTGGAGCACTTGAGGAACTGGGCCGCACAGAAGTAGTCCTAAATTCTTTGAATCCCTCATGGATCACTAAGCACACTCTTTTATATCATTTCGAGGTTGCTCAGGTTTTAGTGCAAGTTTAAATGTAAAGGATGATAGTTCTATTACTAACAAAGTAGATGGGCATTTGTGGTTTTGCCCAGAGTTAATAAGTAAATTTTCTTTCATCACAGGTTTCGTATATATGATATTGACACCCAATTCAAAATGTAGACGTAAAGGTATGGCTTTTGTGAGGGTATACTTGCATAATGTTATTCTGTTGACTAAGATATGGTTCTAATTTATAGTTTTGTCATGTAAAAATGTGTTCAAACAAATGTGGATAAACAGATATCCCTGTAGGAGATTTCCTATATGCTTCCTTCCATGGTGACATAATATTTTACTAAGTGGGCATTCCTTGCTAGTTCATTAGGCGTGATAGCCTGTTTGTTTGATTTATGCAGATGCTTAAGCTAGAAGAGGAGCAATATCTTGGTGAAGCAACCTGTGCGTTATCTGAGGTAATATAGGGACCATCTACAAATCTACTTGTTGTTTATTAATATCTAACAGCAAACAGAAAACTCATTATACCATGAACAATTTGAAATATGAATGTGAGAGGTAGGGAGAGAAATCTCAGCAATGAAGTCATTTTGATATTTTACAATCACTCTCTGACACTATAATTGTTCCTTTGGTTCTTCCACATAAATAATGCATTATAATGCTTAAATTTTCCGGTCTTCAGAGTTTAAGTGTATTTGATGACTACGGTGCATTATAGAAGTTTATTGAAAATAAGGAGCTCTTGTGTATATAATGCCGCACTTTACATCAGAGTCTGCCCATCAACAATTTCTTTTCCTTTTTTTTTTCGGTCGAGCCCATTAACAATTTCATCTGTGCAGATAATTACAAAACCTGATCGGTCATTGACCTTGGATGTATTCATAGAAGATTCTACACGATTAAACCACTCTCAGAACTGTGGAAAACTCATGGTGAATGCTGAGGAATGTATCAGTTCGAAGACTACAATAGAGATGATATTCAGGTGTTCAGATTTGGAATATAGGAATGTCTTCTCAAAAAGTGTATGTGGTTATTTTCATTTTTTGTGTAGGCTTTATGAGGAATGGAAGTTATGGCATAACACACACTTGCTTATCTTGTAGGATCCCTTTTTAATGATATCAAAAGTTGTGGAAGGCCCAAATTCCTATATGCAGAACAGAAGGTAAAAAAGTGACCACAACCCTATATGGAAGCCAGTGTTCTTGAATATTCAACAAGTACGAAGCAAGGTATATATTTGCTTCAAAATTTTGCACTTGACATAGCCAGCATACTTTAATGTGGACGTCTTTAGTTTTCAGCATACTAATATTTTTCTGACTAGTGTCGACTTGGAGTCAGTGCATATTTTTTTGTCAGTGATATTGGTCTTTTTTACATATAGTATTGTTAACAATTCAGCGAGGCTTGCATCTATTGTTATCATAAACATGGCATCCATATTGCACCACATTTTTTATTTTCCCCTCTGTTTTTAGTGAAAACATTGGCTTTACTGCACAGATGTTTTGTAAACTTTCTCATTTTCCATTCTTATTTTTTTCAGGACAGCCCATTAATTATAGAATGCTACGACTTCAATAGCAATGGCAAACATGAATTGATGGGGTAATCGGTCGGGAGTGTCTTTTAACCTTTTTCTCCTTTTGTCCTTTGTCTGAAATGCATATTGGGGTTATTTTTTCTTGTTTTCAAGGCAAGTGCGTAAATCCTTGATAGAGTTGGAAAAGCTTCATTCTGGTGGTCAAGGAGAAAGTTTATTTTTGTCCACTGCTGATGGAAAAGATAATCATGATGAGGTAATTTTGTTAATCAAGTGCACTTCCATTATGAATTTCTCGACCAATCTAAACCATATTAGCTATGACACAGGTCTTAAAGAGCCAAATATATGTGGACAAATTATACTGAAAGTGTCCAACATCCTTTTCTCGATTACTTGGCTGGGGGATTTGAATTGAACTTTATGGTGGCCATTGATTTTACAGGTATAGTACATGCCAATATCCTCAATGCTTGTGCAAAATTATTTTTGTAAAGATATAAAATTCATGGAAGTTAATATAATATAGGGAGATGTCTAGCAAGAACTGTGATGATTTATGAGGGATAATCCGGACCATTCACACAACTGTCAATTGATCATATAGATATGTATATGTACATATTTGCACACACGCATACTAGTGTGTGTACATGTTGAAGTAACCAACTTTCTTAAACTTTAGTCATTGCTGAATAATTGTGTTCGCATTGTTTGCAAAAACTTGACTGAGATTAAATTTATTAAACTCTATTTATGAAATATTTTCATGAACATTGATTTTTGTTCTCTTCACCCTTCATCTATTCGCTATTAATTTTCCAACAACATTACAGGTTACAGCTTAGAACTGCGCTTTCACAAAGTCAATCTTCTGGCAGTATGAGAATTAATGATTCAATATAAGTTCATTAGTAATCTTTTCTAGCTTATTTACCTTTTGGTCTCTTTAACCAATTTACCTCCAAGCCAGTGGCTTGATAGTTCAGCACTCATCCTCCTAACTCAATGCTTAGGTCCAGTCTTCACCAGTGCGCTTGATAGGGCGGAGGGGTCAGACTGTATCCAGCCTGCTTTGAGGAAGCATTTGTAGGTTCCACAAGCGCTAGCCCTTTGAGGCCCTTGTTGTCCTGCTGCATTGTTGGTATGAGATTGACCTTCCACGTCCATATAGTCTCTCTTTTTCCTTCCCCCCTTCACCTTTTTGTTAGGAGACTAGAAGAAAATTCTTGCTGGGTTTAATAATATTTACTTAGTTGCTTATTTTACTCTCTTACGTAGATATATTTTTTTTCTGAAAAATGCTGGTTAAACATTGGATTTCAGGGGTCTTATGTATATCTTTGGGCTAACTCCTCTTTCTTGCTTACCAGCTTCAAATGGAAAACCCCGCCTTCCTGATTCTTTACATTATAAAAAAAAAAAGTACATAACTTCTCTTGGTGCAGGTTTTGGATGCAGAGAAGGAAGAGAGGCTTGAAAGTTTTTCGGGTCGGGTTGCTTCACGGGATATAGTCCAGTTTGTTCCATTCCGGGATTTTCAAAGTAGGTATCATCAGCATCCAAATTACTACCTCCCATCCTAATTATAAAAATTAGTTAATATAGATTAAAAAAACTAAATAAATCAGTTAATTATAATTAATATAAGAGCTACTAGATTAATTTAGATAGATTGAGGAGTGTATAATATGAATCTATCTTGAAATATTAGATTTGGTCATAATTAACTAATTTATTTGGTTTTTTTAATTTATTCACAAAAGTTAACTAACTCTTATAATTAAGACTGGAGGGAGCATAAATGAATGAGGAATCAACTTCGACTTATTCTTCTCTCTTTTGCAGATGGACAGGTTTCAGTAGTTCAAGCACTTCTAGCAGAATTGCCTACTCAATTTTTATCTTACATGCGGACCAGAAATATTTAACCAAATCTCTAGCAATGTTGATGTTTAACACAAGCATTGTGCAATTTCCAGTAACATAGATAATTAAATTCAATTGAATGGTTGATAATGATAACTCTTAAAGGACGAGCTTCATAAGTCGCAATTTTGCATCTAAGGGGTTTTCAAATGGTATGTAAGAATTATACCTCTCAGGCGAAAATCTGGAAGTCAGACATATTTTAGCACCACGAAACTTTGGAAAAAAAAGTTGAGATGTGTGTGTTTGTTTGTTTTAATCAAACCCAATAATCAATAAATGTCAATGGGCAGATTTATAACGTTGTTTAAAAAAAAAGGGTGACAAATGACAAGCGCGTCTTTTTCCATGTAGTGGGTATTTGGTTTTAAAAAAAATGGTTTTAGACCCAAAATAGATTTTATATGCGTTTTTTAGATTTTTTTATAAAGGAAATGACGATTTTATCCCTTTGATTTTTTGTTTTGCTATTTCCCCTCTCTCTATCTCATGCTCTTTTTAATAATTTATATATAAAAAAAGTCATTTAAATAACAATATCTAAAACTTTAATTTTTCCAAATTACTTTTGATATAAAATTTATTCTCTAAAATCAATTTATAATCAATTTTCTTTAAAATATATTCTTAAGAATTTAATTCTTTTTTTTTTAGTATAAATAAGTTTAGGTGAATTTAACACTAATTTTCATTAAAGTTAAGGTATAGCTCTAAAGCTCATAGAGTATTTATAAAAAATTTATGATATCGCCTATTAAATGAGTTATCATAATAATAATAAAACTTAAATTTATATTTTTATAAAATATAAATTTGATATTTACTATTTATATTAATTCTTGTTCAAACACATCAGCCATTGGCATGAGAGTCAATGGGCAGAAATTTGGCGACGGTGGAGCGTCATAAGCAGGCCAATTGCCCAATGCGTTGATCAAGATTCAAGACTTTGAACCACAAATATTTTATGTGTGTAAAATACTATCAGTTATCCAATTTTCTAACATTCTTTTATGAATTTCAACATCCAACATTTTCATCGTCTGATGAAGTACTAGGTATTGTCGAGATTAATCTAATCTAACATTAATTCTCTCTCCTCTCAAATGTAGTACATTAAAATTTTAAAGTCGACGATGTGTGTCTTTCAATATTTGTCATGGCGCAAAAAAATAAGACAATTAGTAGGTTATATAGCACCTAATATCCTAATCTTATTTTTTATATATGTTTAGTATTATAATATTATTTATAGTATAATTTTACCCATAATCTTTTTAATTTAGTATAATTTTTAGTATTTAAGAAATAAGATTATGTATGAAATTGACCAAATTAAAAATACTATAGATAAAATTATACCATAAATAAAATTAAAATATTAAATACATATAAAAAATAAAATTAAAATATTAAATTCTATATAACCCTCGAATATTTATCCAGTTAAGTTTTTATGGTTTACACATGCAATCATTTATTGTCAATAAAACAAGTGAGGTGTATCTATAATGTCCTAAATACTTTATAGTGCTTGATACACCATAAAATATTTTAAGATGTTAGATATATTTTAAAAAATATTTTAAGATATTAAATATATTATAAAATATCTTAGAATATTATATTTATCTGAAAAGATACTTCAAAGACGCTAGATACACCTAAACCTTTATGTTTCTTCACATATAACTTGTACAAGCAGGAACAAAAAAAAGTTATAACTGGTAGAATGAAAATAGAAAGAAATGGATGCGTGTTTGCTTTTTTTCCCTATCAAATTGGATATGATGGAAGTAAGTTTAGTTGCATATGATCAACAGGGAAATCATTTAGTGTGTTCATAGCTTCATTTTATTTTATATTCAATGGCTTAGAAAATAATGTTGATTCTGGTAATCATAATATCAACATAAGAAATTCACAGTTTATTCAGTTGTTCCTTAATTATATGCTTTCAAATTCCAACATTTCGCTCATGGGTTGAATGCCAATGCCATGTTCATAATGAGCATTCTATAATTATGCATGTGACAAATAAGAACCCTGAAATTATCTAATTCCTCTCAAGTCTTCAGGGACTTTTTTGACATATATTGGCAATAAATGACTATATTGCCTATAATTTCAAAAATAAAAGGCGACCATCGAATTATTGAAAAGAGGTTAGCTTAAGATAAATGACTGTTTCACTTAAAAAAAAAATGCGAACTTCAATTATATAAAATGATAACAAAGCTTTGAGCAATAACAACTATTATTTTAAAGTTTGAATGTTCACTTTAAGAAATAAAATTCTTAAACAGATTTAATTATATGAATAAAAATGAATAATTTAACTTATCAAAGATATTATGACCTATAGTAATTTGATACCCTTATCCCTATTTTATAATTTCATAACTGTTCATTTTGTAAGTGAGATTCTACGTTTTTTCCCTTTTTTTTGAAAGGCAGAGAGGTTCAACGTTTTACTATAAGGGCATAGTAATAAATCTATTATTTGTATAAAATCCCTAAAAAAAACTTTTGGTCCTTATTTCGGATTTCTAAATTTTTTACTCTTAAATAGAATTAATTCAATGTTATTTTCCTAAATTTTATATTAGAAGCCTTGAACTTTAAATATATTTTATTAGAGTGACCATGGTAAATAACATAAAGTGAAAATCTTGTCTCACACCCTAATTAAGACACTTTTCTTAAAGGAGATCGATCCCCCGACACCTCAAGACTACGCTAATAGGTGATAAGAATAGAGGTTAATTTAGTTTTTAATTTTAGGGAACTACCATTTTATTCCCTTGAAATATATGGTCATTTTTTTTATAACAGTATGGTCATTTACTTAAGAAAATAATTCAATTGCTCAAAAGTCCAATAATAACATGAGCTTGTAATAATATATTTTAATATAGGAATTGATAACAAATTTATATTGCTTACTAGTTATTGATATTTTTTAATAATTAAATCTCTTTTTTATAATATCACAGTAATTCTCCCTAACCCAATAACATCACAGTTATGGTCACAGTAATGTCAAGATAATTTTTTTTTCATTCTG
This sequence comes from Leucaena leucocephala, assembly GCA_037074615.1. Taxonomy (NCBI): domain Eukaryota; kingdom Viridiplantae; phylum Streptophyta; class Magnoliopsida; order Fabales; family Fabaceae; genus Leucaena; species Leucaena leucocephala. Next base: position 21,391,668 of record CM073538.1, on the reverse strand, counting down.
ATCAATGTTTGAAACTCTTTGACTTCATTTAAGGATAATTAAGTCCCTTCTCTCTAACCCAATAACTCTCGGTTTTTACAACGCACTTGTTGTTCACTGTTTTGCATATGTTGTATTACGGAGGGACTTAATATTTTCCAAAGGGTGAGGAAGATATTTTTAAGTGTCATATCGTTCATTATTACCTTATAAAACTAATTGGTAAAATATGTGTAAACTTACTGAGTTTGTTGAGAAAATTTGATTTCGGGAAATCCCTTGCTATATATTTAATGAAAGATTAGCCACATAATCATCTCTTATAATTTGAGGAAGGTTTAGCAACAAAATTATCCCACATCCATCAAATAGCTAAAATTAATTCAAAAATCTCTTGATCAAAAAAAGAGGAAGAGAAATGAGATAAGCCCAACTTATTTATCCTTTCTCAATGCATTTTCTTTTATATAACTATCTTATCCAATCATGTTTAAGTATTATCAGACTCAATTGACAATAAATTTTTTAAAAATATTTTATGCATTCACACGAACTCAACACGAGATCAAACTCTAACATTTTGTTTAAGTAGCTAAAGTTTTAATTATATTTTATCTCTCATTATTTGTATTATTAGAGAGAGATTTATCATTTGCTCTCTAATTTCTCCATATTTAGCTAATCTTGCTATACATTTTTAATTTTCAGTTAACTGTGCTGATATGAAAGTAGTTATACACACACACACACACACACTAGAGTCTAGAAGAACCAAAAATTTGACAACGATTGAATCCTTTTTTTTCTTCTTACATGCCTATCCGAAACCTCGGGTCTTATTTCAATTTTTTAATCCATTGTTAATTAATTAATACCACCACTTTCACTAAACTAATAAAACTATGATACATTAATTCCAAAAGTCATTCAATGGGCGGGCCGGAGTCAAGTCCCACACACGCGTGAAAAAGAAAAAAAGAAAACGACCAAAAAAAAAAAAAGACAGTCTTGTATTGCTGTTATGTCTCCCTTCTTTCTTCACGTTCACACTCACAGCAAGACATAAATCCACGAAGTCAAACTAGGGTTTCCTCCGCTCTCTGCCTTCTTCTTTATTTCCCTTTTCCTTCTTTCCCTCTCTGCTTTTTAGCTTTTTTGATCGATCCAAGAATATAGCACACACTTCTCATAATTAACCATCGCTTTTGCTTCCTAGATTTTCTCTGCTCATCACCGAATCGAACTATATATATATATATAACCTTGAACTTCACATACGTTCATACATGCATATGTGATCTGTGTAGATCATAATTTAGAATCAGGTAAAGTGGATCGAAATCATGGAAAGAGATCAGGTTCTTCCGAAGAAGCGAAAGAGAAAGAAGAAGAAGAAGAGTTAATGTTCCCAATCTACTCTGATCGTGCTCAGCAAGATATGTCCGCCATGGTTTCTGCTCTTGCTCAGGTGATTGGGGCTTCTCCTAATGTTTATGATCAGAACCATTTAACTGATCATATATCTCAGTCCACTTCTGAAACTAACTCTCAGCAATGTCTTCAAACACTTCAACATCATCAAGGTATATGGGTTCACATTTACCTATATTAACTATTTCACATGTATATCACATGCGATTGCTTCTTTTTTTATCTTGTTATATAATAATTGTCTTCGTGTTCACTGATTTTCAGTATGAAACGCTGAAGAATTGTGGCGGCTAGGGTTGTATATTTATGACTTGAATATGTTTCTGTTCATATTTGAATCTCCATTAAATATATTATGTTGTCTCTGTTATACGTTTCTGAAATGTTTACCCCTACTCTTGTTTCAATATGTTCAAATCAGATCTATCCATCTCATTTCATGAAATATCTTCATCTTTTTTCAAATTAGATCCCGAATATCTGTGTAATGTTTATTTCTTTTCCAAATCGTGTTTTTTTTTAATTACTACGGCTTTGGTCTCAATACGTCCAAAGCTAAAATTTTCTCCCCAAACATCGTCTTACTGTTTCTCTTCCTCTGCAATACAGAATCGATCAATTCGCTCACCAATGATTCTACCAGTGTGTCCAAAAAGAGGGTCAAACTTATTAGGTCAAGTTCTATATATATATATATGTATGTATGTATGTATCTATGTATGTATGTATGTATATTTATATATATGTAATTTTAACATTAAGCTTACTCGTTCCAATCCCTCAAGCATATATTTTAATTAAATAGTTGTAGGAGAAAATTAATTTTTTTACAGTCATACGCTACTCTTTTTTTTTTAATTCTGTATTAATTATCTATGAATATGCTATATAGAGTTATTTACTTTTGCAATCGTAGCTGAACTGAATTATTATAAAAAAATCTATAACTGGCCATATATATATATATATATATATATATATATATATATTAGTGTAAACTGGAAATCATATAGCTCTAGTGTTCATAGAGCCATGTGAAGGGTGCAATTTGTAGCGTAAACTGTAAATCATATAGTTCTAATGTTATGGAGATTATTGTATTGAAGGGAGCACAAGGAAGAGACACTACAGAGGAGTAAGGCAAAGGCCATGGGGGAAGTGGGCGGCTGAGATTCGTGATCCCAAGAAAGCCGCCAGAGTTTGGCTCGGAACCTTCGACACGGCTGAGGCGGCCGCCCTTGCTTACGACAAAGCCGCTCTCAAATTCAAAGGAAGCAAAGCTAAGCTCAACTTCCCTGAAAGAGTTCAACTTCAGCCCCCACCTTCCATGACGACGACCACGACGTCGTTTCCTTCTTCTTCAGGTGAATTTTCTTTCCTCATAAACCCTCCTCATAATCCACAACCGCCACTTGTTCTTGCTCCTCCGACGATACCGTTCTTTTCACAACAACCTTATCATTATAATTACCAATATAATCCACATCTTCTGGGAAGTGTTGGTGGCGGCGGTCACAATTTGTTTAATTATTCTACACAACAACAACTACAACCTTATACGTCTGTGTCTTCGTCCTCGTCTTCCTCGGATGGAATGTCTCACCAGCAGCATGAACAAGAACGAGAACAACTTCTACAGTTTCCCATAATGCAATTTGGAGCTCCCTCTTCTTCTACTTCTCATCCTCCTTCAACTTGGCCATATCATGAGTTTGATGGTCAACGTTGACGAATTGGATAGATGCTTATCAATTTAGGTGCAGTTTTTTTTTTATATATTTTTACGATCAGATTTTGTAATATGTCATGATAGAGTTTAAAACAAGAATTATATTCCTGATCTCTGTCATAATTTTATCAAAAATTCTGATGGTAAATATTTAAATTTTTACCTAAACTCATTCTACAATATATACTCATGTCCTTCACATGTTTTTGTTATTTTGTGTGTTAAATCATTTGGTTTGATGTATGCTATTGTCATTTCTGTTTGTTGATTACAAGTTGATGGCCAACATATTTCCATTCCCGACAACTACATGTTTCCACTGAATTCTATGTTCATTATATAGCAAGCATTCCAAGTTTTTATTGGAAAATGTGAAAGTTCTTTAAATTTTAAGTTGCAAAATGATAAGGATAATCTTGACTAAATAAAAACATATCAATGGACACAGATAATTAGTGCAACTAATTCAATTTTTAACCTTAATCTTAATTATAAGGATATTTAGGTTGTAATTCAATCAATGGCAATAATATTGGAACATTAGCATCATTAATTAAGTAGCTCGATCGTCAACAATTTTCACTTATTGAGTTCAGCTTTAAGAATTCACTGGGATTAGGGCAAGTTTCATAACTCAAAGCAAGGAGAAGGATCTAGATATAATCTAGTATGGTCTTTGCACTAGCACTTTGATGATTTGTATATAAGAGGAACACTAATTATATAAAAATAATCACTAAGCATAAATATAGAAAGCCCATAAGAGCATTAATATGAAACGTACCAAAGAGGGATAAATAAAAGAGTGATATTAGGTTTCTTAATATATAACGCTATATATGCATATAAACTGTATATAAAGAAGCTGAAAATCATACCTCACAACACCCACAAAGCAAAACACGAGCCCTTACTTTATTAGGTCGTCCAGAGCCTAACATAATCTTCTTCCTTTATCAGAGTTTGGGAAATAAAGAAGCCGAGAATCCTACCCCACGCCCTGAAAATAAACAAAGGGTGAAAATATTTAATAAGAAAGAGAAAATAACTGAATACGTAACGTACACTTACTGTGATTTATATATTCATCACACACATATTTATATATATGAGAAAGGAGATTAATTGTTAATTAAGGAAGGTGGTAGAGATAGAGATAGAGATGGACAAGTGGATATAGAAGGGGATATGAACACACACTTGTGGACAAGTGGATATAGAAGGGGATATGAACACACACTTGTGGTCTAAAGATATATGAAAGGGATCGATCAGCAGAGTTTGAAGAAAACGCGTCTTCTTCATATGTCGGTCTTTACGCACGATTGTTCATTCATTACTCTATCCACTACCTCTCTAGAAACTCCTTATTTTTATTTTTATATGCCGGAAATCTCGCAATTAATTAAATATATCTTCACCACATATTTTAATTTTATTATTTATTTATTTATTTATTATTACCTCTTACTCCTACAGCCTTCATTAGTATCTTGCATCATTGAAAATTAAATATATATGATAGGATTATATGGTAAATTAATCTCTTGAACCATGCACGTTGAATCAAACAAAGCCATGCGCGCGCCTCATATATATACATATATGCATGTTTTTTTATTGAAATACATAAATAATGAAAATTTAATTCATTAAAAAAAATGTATATATGTACATATTCCGTTCATAGAGAAGACTTTATCATTCCAAATTTAGTGCATGTTAATTAAGTGTTTGTTTGGTTTGCTGCTAAAGCATGGTTTCAAAAGTGTTAGTTTTGGTAAAAAATTAAATAAACAACTATTAAATGTTTAGAAGTGTATTTACACTAAATTATAATTTTAGAAAGTTTAAAACTATGATTTCAGATAAACTTATGAGACTAACTTATGAGTAAAGAAAATCATTTTTGGTATGTGTAATTAATATTTTTTCTTTGTCTTTTTTATCTATAATTTTACCATATATCTTTTATAGTAATTTATCTATTAAAAAATTATTTTAATAACAATTATTTAAATACTTATTTTTTTAGAATCATTTTTCTTCTAAAAATTATTATTCAAAATCCATTATTCATAATTATTTTTAAACTATTTTTTGTATAGACTCTTCTCTAAGATTAAACAAAATGGGTTTGGGAGTTCCGTAACAAAAACAAATGCATTTGTAAAGAAAAAGTAAGAGAATCCTTTTGGGAATTAGTTGCAATATGAACAGAAAAGGAGAGCTTTTGTGCCCCAACATGTGTAACACTTGCTATAAAAGCATCCTTCCATGATTATTATTTTATTAATTAGTATAAGTGAAAAAGCATCCTTCAATATCATCCATGTTATATCACTTCAAAATTCCTGCTATATATGTAACGTGTGAATTAAGTTGATTCTAAAAGGGAAAAATGAAAAGAAAATTATTTATTGAATTTGTCTCTAAATAAAGTAAAACCGGCCCGTGTTCAAATTTTGTCAAGTGAGGGAGAAATAAAAATTAAGAAATAAATTTAATTAAATTAAACTTACATGCCCAATTAACTTGCAAAATAATCAAGACCAGGAAGACATGCATATATATAGCATAGGGGCGATTATATTCTCAGATAGGTTTGGAAGATTTGCCTAGCGAATTGAATTGAAATGATTAAATTAATGGATTATATATTCAGATTAAAACTGCGGGTGAGTTACGTTGATTGCTCTAAAACAAGGGAAAAGATAACAGCTTAATAGTTTAGCTTGGTTTTCACGTGGCATTAGCTTATATGAAATCAAGCCCCAAAAAAAAATGGATTCTATTAGGACCGTTTATCTAATTAATTGAATCGATTCTATTAATTAATTGACAAAAAAGTTATTGATGGATTATAGACGAGTAACATGACTAAAAACCAACTAATTTTGTCATTTGTTAGTATTGAGGAAATTAGTTGAATATATTTATATTTTTTTAAAAATATTATTTTTAATTATTTGTATTGAAATCATCATTTGATGAAATTTCTTAATATATATACACACAGTTTAAAGAAAAATTATAAACTTGTGAGATAAAAAAGTGATTAAAATATTATATTTAAGATTAAAATAAATCTTATAACTGACTTTTATATTTAATATGGGAAGGAGTGATGTATAAATACACATAGTACTTTCAATTATTTGGAAGCATATACAATGGTCAGACATTTAAGTAAAATAATGAATTATGATTTGTGTGTGGATATTTAAATTATTAGCGAAAAGGATTTATTACGCAAGTCAATGCAAAATATGTCGAAAAAAATATGAAAGCAAAACATGAATTTGGAAGGAATCGATCATTGGAATAAATGGAGTTTGTATAGTTGAAATTAAAAGAGGATATATATGCATGAAGACGAATATAGTGAAGCATGAAAATACAAAGGAATATTTGGAGTGTAGCAGATTGGTCTACGAAATCGGCCTTGGAATCATATTATGAAAAACTCTGCTCCAGAGACAGTGATTTTGATATTTTTGGTTTCTCTTGGTGGGGATGACAGTGATTTTGGTGGACTCGTCAATAACTTGGTCTATTCGAGACTCTGATTAAAGGTTAGTAATTCAAACTAAAGTTAGACTAATTTTGACTGAAATAATATATTTAATTAGAATATATAAAAAATTATATATAATTCTAAAATAAATAATATTTAAATATAAGTATTAATAGAATATTTATATATGAATTATACATATAATCTAATAAAACAGTTATTAAAACACAAACATAATGTATTACAATTTATTACTTTTTGTTTAATTCAAAACAACGTAGTTACATAATTAGGAAGAAAAAATAAATAATTTAATCCGGTTAATCTCTCATAAACTCTTGATTTGATTGATTTAAAAAATAATTTACTGGTGCATTGCTTCGACCTGTTAAACTAGCTAGGTTGGATTTTTAGAATTAGGCATCAATTAATATTAAAAAAATATATTGAGATATTTGAAGGGTAGAGCCGGTAAAGGGTGACGTATCTGTGAATCGAAATCCCTATTTTGTGGGGGCAAGAAAAGGAACGAAATCCCAAGTTTGGGGTCAGACCCTTGACTGGAGACCGAGTCCACCACTGGAGATGCGTAAGGTAATCCTCACGTCTCTATTTTCAACACGCCAAATTATGTCCCACCTTTCAATAGTTACATGTACACCAATAATATTGCAGCTTTTACCGCCATCGTCTCCCACTATCAGCAGTTAGCGAAATTGTGTCTTAGGTTTCTTTTTCTTTTTTAGCTATCACTATCTCCTTTCTTTCTTGTCCGGCCTCCTTCGTCTTTGAGTTTCTGATGTCCAATTTAGCACTCATATTTATTCTTTTTCATGTGGGATTTAAACAGAATAACTTGAGTAACTCGCAAAGTTACACCAGATCAGTCCAGGTCACTCGGGTAGTGGCTAGCAACTTAATTTGCCCTAAAAAGTGGTTAGGTCATCCATTTTTGGGCAAAACCCGGCCGGTCTAATGCGGTCCAATTTTTTTTGTACCATACTATCAACTATATAACTTCTTTGAACATAAGCAACAACGAAAGCATTTTCTTTTTTCAACTAAGCTTACTTCTTTGCCATTTTCTTAAAGACCTATTATTAGATGCATGCTACTAAGATCACCTTTTTAGTGATGTTAATACAGCTTTCGAGAAGAGTCCATAGCAAACACCACTCCATGAATTATGAAACGAAACCATCTTCCCAACAAATCATGTGGCCAAAGTTTCTTTTTTTAACAAAAAAAAAAAAGATTCAAAACTCAAGCGTAGCAAGATTAAAAGTAAAAAACCGCGTGAAATGATGAGGGAAAAGAAAAGAATGTAGTGTGATCCGATGATAATGGGAGTGTACTTTTTGTATTCGGAGGCATCCATGAAGGGATGTGATGGAGAAGGAAACAAATCGAAAGTGAGAGTTATAAGAATGGCTTTTCGGCCACCGAAACTTTAGAAATTGGAGGGGCCCCCTTTCATGAGCCACTCAACAAGTAGATGCATGGAACCAAGTTCTCTCTTATCCTATAAAGATCTCCCTTTAAACCCATTATTATTTATGTAAGAATTTAAATCAATATATAATTATCTGATTGGGTCAGATTAAACCCAATTACAAATAACTTTCTCAAAGATATTTTTTATATTATACTTATTAAGTAGCCAAAACTAACATTTTTTAGCTATATATAACACCAACACATGTTGACACTGACGTGAGAAAATTTATTAGTGATTAATTTATAAATACTTTAACCCTTGAAGCTTTTTGAATTCTGATTTATGTTTTAATCTTGGTGAACATCTGTCCTCAATTAGAGATAACTCTTCAAAAAATATTTTCTATATTTACACAAACTTAAACTTGAGGTATTCTACGTATTAAGTAGTCGAAACTAATATTTTTTTAGTTATATCTAACACTAATGCATGTTGATATTGATACGAGAAATTTTATGAGTGAACGTATGTTGATATTGATACGAGAAATTTGTCGAGTGATTAATTTGTAAATACTTTAACCCTAATCTATAAAAACTTTTTGAACCCTAATTTATACTTTAACCTTGGTAAACATCTGTCCTTAGATCCAAATCACCCATTTTTTATAATAAAAAATATTAAATCATATTATTTATAATTTATTAACAATTGGACTTAGGTAATAAATTTTATATTCTTAATAAAGTAAATATAATTATAGTAAAATATAAATTGAGCTCGAGTTTAAATCATCTATACATAATATAAAATATACAAGTCTCACAATATTTACAAGCCATAAATAATATAAAATACTCTGATATTTAATATAAGAGTTAATTTATTTTTTTTGGGTATATTAAAAAACTAAATAGATAAGTTAATTATAATTAAATATAAGATATTAAGACAAATTTATATTATATTCTATTTAATCCTCTCATATTATTCAATTAACTCTTATATTATTTATAATTAATTAATTTATTTAATTTTTTTAATATATCTAAAAAAAATATTAGCATATAAGACTTGGAAGAGTATATCTTAAACCTTGTGCGAAATATATGCCCATGGTCTAGTGAGTCACCAACGATGAACTCAATTTTCAAGCAATCTACATCACAACACCTCTTGGATGCGTCATATATCGCTTTTGCATGAAAAAAATAAAATTAATAAAGGGAAATGCATCAAAAAATAATTGGAGACACAAAACAGATTTTTGGGGGAGGGGAGAGGGGGGGGGATGAACAATTTGAGCATAACCGACCAGCGACTAATAGAAGAGTCTGAAAGAATCTAAACTCTCCCCCAAGAGTCACTTTATATTTGGTCAGTTCCCATGAAAAGATGCATAAACGTGAATTATAATCATAATTAAACAGTTGCTGAATTAATTAATTAATTAATTAATTAATTAATTACCATGCCACTAGACGCTATTGTATAAATTTGTACTATTACTTTCGGACAAGTGTGTGTTTTTATAAGCATTATTATAGAAATTAAATTTAATATGCATGTTAGGCAGGAAAATTAGCAGGCTATTTAATTTGGCTCCTTTAATTCTGTGTTCTTCAAACGTTAACTGAGTCAATACAATGGAAAGCAAACGTTCTAATTCTATGCATGCCTACCAAACTTCTATGTTAGCTCAAGTCTGATTTAGTCTCCCTCTCTTAATTCTCAAGGATAAAGTTAATATTTTAGATGCGATTCAAAAATAATAATTTAAATATAAATTCTATAAATAAAAAAATATCATTTTTAAAATCATCCAATTTAGATCTCAATAATACATGTTAATAAGACTTAATTAATAATAAATACAATTTTATTTTTTAAATAACAAAGCTTGATCTTACAGTAAGAACATCCATAAATAATAAGGAAAGTAGTTGAGTTGGGCAGAAGAATTATATATATATATATAAGGTCAAGGTTCCACATTGTAGGAGATTAAACTTTGGTGTTTCTCAAAAAAGCTACTAATAGCATATAGGACATGTTTGGATAGTATTTTGAAAATGGACTTATAAAAAAAGGAGTGTTTGAGCAGCTTATAGAAAATGGCTTACGGAGAAGAGTTTATGAAAAAAAAATGGTTTTGAATAAATGAATGTTTCGATAGTTATTTCTAAAAGTACTTTTATTATTGGTAAATTGTAAAAAAAGGATATGAGTATTAAATGATGAGAGATAAGATATAAGAGGAGAGAGGGTGTAAGAAAATAAAGGAGAGATAATGTAATAAAAAGTATGAGAGATAGTATAAAAAAAATAGGGATGATATAGTAATTAGTTAATTCATAAGCTATTTTAATGTTCCATAAATTACTCTTATCAGCTTATATAAAACCTTTATTTTAAATTATAATTTAGTCTAAAAGTTAATTTAAACAAATATAACTATTTATTTTAAAATTTCTCAAAAGTTAAAATTTTGCACATAATTTTTGGAATATCAATACTTGTACTAACAAAGTGACTGAAGTCAATATGACTACTAATTTGAATGGGAAAAATATAGAGAAATTGAGTAAAAGAAAACCGGGAGCATATATATATATGTGTGTGTGTGTGTGTGTGTGTGTGTGTATGGGGGTTTTGATATAGACGTGGAATAATTAAATTTGAGATAAAGCAATTATAGTTCAAATTTCAAATAGAAAGACAAAAAGTCGACGAGGTTGGTCAATATGGTTGACTTGGGGATAGTTGCCCTTGTAGAGTGGGCATCATTCCAGGGGAATGAAAATGATGCTGCTATCTTCGTTGTTCATAAGTCACCCTTTTCGGCCCCTCCATTCCAATTTCTCTTCTCTTCGCTTTCAAGTTTCAACTCTCACATCATCACTTTCCTTACTTTATACGTTTTTTTTTATCATATATTTCAATCCCCGGTTGATTGCTGGAAATTCATTCATTACAAATTTTATTATCTAAAAACATTTAAATATCTAAATCATTAAGCAACCACAACTCATCTTTAACTGTGTGTAAATATTTTCTATTTTATATATAGTTAAAAATAAATTGCATATAGCTAAAAAAAGTTATATCTGTTAAAAATATATTGTGAGCGAGTCCTTAAATAAATTTTAAATACCTTTAGTATAAATTCGTAATGGGAAACAATTTTATAAATTGCAAATATAATCAATTAATATGTTTGTTTATCCTTAAATTTATTATGATAAAATAAAAATTAAATAAAATTAAGAATTTTTGTTGTACAAAAAAATTTAGGTAGATTCAGTATCAGTCCCCCACTAAGGTCAGGAGAATATTTACGAGGGACTTACGATATCGCTTACCAAAAGAGTTTTCATAACGGCAACCGAAATCGAACTCGTATTCTTATAGGATATGAGTCTATTTCTTACTATCTGTATTAATGCTCATTTGAAATAAAATTAAGAATGAATAACAAGTCCCCCTTCCCTAAATTTGGGCCAAAGTCCATTGGTTCATTTATGCATTTTTTTTTCTTTTTAGATAATTTGACAATTTTGTTTTAGAAAGGCAGCCGTATTTGCTTTCTTTATTTGTCACTACAACTTAAAAGTAGAAATTGCATATATCCTCATGCCATCTACTTTCATTTTGAATGTAGAGGGTACATTATGAACTTTAAAAAAATATATATTGATGACCTTTTGAACTTCAAAACGTTTTTATACAAAAAATTTGAGAACAGGGTTGCATTCACTCATAATCTAAAGGTAAGATAAAATCTCTATTCCTCCTAAACAATACTAATATCATACAGGACGAACTATTAATTATCCCTAGGTATAAACTTAAACATCTATGAGTTATGATTCCTATCTAAATACCACGGGTAGAGCATAATAAAATGATACTTTCTAAAAATTAAATATATTTTAAATAATCACATATCTTCCCTATTCACCAAAGAATCCACCACAATGAGGTTTTGAACTTTAAAATTGTAAAGTCTCTATGACACATTAAGTAAAAGGAGAAGAACACATTCTGGTCCTTGCTTCAAATGAGAAAGCCCAATGGGCTCTGTCTAGGCCCATCTCAAACGTGGGTCTGGATATAAACTTTCATACCAGACCATCAGATAACCAAAAAAAAAACAAAAGATAACCAATTCTGTTCTAACTAGAATTAAAATATATCCTTAAGGATCTAATTATGACACTTAAAAAATATTTTAATTTTTAAATATTTAAATTTATACTTAAAATTAATAGACAGTTCATTCTGTTCGATATTAATATTTTATAAAAAAAAAATTTATCTTATCTTTAAATCGTGAGTAAGTCTAACATTTTTTTATAAAATTTTTTAACAAAAAAAAAGAATTGGAATATATGAGGGGTGCTTCGTATAGATTTAATATTGACTGTTAGTTGGCAAGTGATGATTATTTAAGAAAATATTATTTTATTATAATTTTAATTATAATATTTATTTAAAAATAATAGATAATTTATCATACACAATATTAATACCTTTTAGAAAGAACTTTTTTTTATTCTATCCTGCAATTTTAGGTGAGCATAATTTTTTTTAAAATTTCATTTAAAAAAAATGTATTAACTGTTCGTTGCCAGCTCTCTATATGTCAACATAGTAGCGAAACATATTTAAATACTAAGCGTAAGGTCCGGAGCAGGGATATACAGAGCAAATTAACGAGCGCGCACACACACACATATATATATAGGTTACATTATCATAACGGAGTAAATATTAGACGAGGAAAGTGAAAGAGATTGGGGTACTAGACTAGAGAGAGCAAAAGAACTAGGCCGCGGCTTCGTTGCTCAGAAGGGGAGGTGAGCGCTTCCGACAGAGACAGAACTGGAAGCTCCGGCGGCGGCGGCGGCGGTGTTCCTCTCGGCGTGACAAAGTTGACGGAGCTTAGTAGGTACATACCAAATGGAGAGACGAGGATGCGCGTTGAAGATAGCATCAATGTCCCAACCCTGACGCGCCGCAATCGCCACAAGGGGCTTATAACAGGCTTGCCTCCACGCGCCCACGTTCTCGCCTCTCTCCTTATACCTCATCCTCAGTTCATTCGACACCTCCTCGTCTAAACAGTGCAACGCATAGCAGTGCACGTAATGTCGCATCTTGGGCTTGTTTATGTAGCTCGCTCCTGCCTTCTTCGCGTACCTAAACACCTGGTTTGTCACCTGCACCTTCCACGTGTCAGATCACAAACCCCCTCACAACCTCCTCCCTCCCTATCCCTGATCTATAACGCATACATATGAAGTCATGTTCGGACCCATCAGATGCGTCGTTTTAACTCGCGGTTCATTGTGTTAATAAAAAGACATTACAGTACCCCACCAGAGGCCCTGTCTTTGTCACGTGTTCCTTGGAACAATCAATGTTAATATTGTAGTACCATGACTCCGAGTTTGTGAAAAGCTAATCGACAAAATTGAGACAAAGATTTGAGTTGAGTTTTATGGGGTAGGGTTTTAGTAGAATATTTACCTTGGTGGGGCATTTATCGCCGCGTTCTTTGGCCATGTTCTGGACTTGGATTAAGAACTCGCGGCATTGTTCGTAGAGGTGGAAGAGATAATCTAGGCCGTTCTTCTTGCCACGTGCCACTTCCCCAGGTTCCGTCACGATGAATGGGTGCTCTCTCTGTCTCTCGCATCCTCCATTGTTGTTCATTCCTTCTTCGTTCATGTCTTCTCCGTCGCCGTCATCTTCTGGATCCTCGTTCTCATCGTCGTGGTGGTGCTGGCTCGTCTTCATCCTCGCCGTCTTCCTTCTCCGCTGCTGCTGCTTCCTCCTCTCCTTCGCCGCAATCACCTCCCACGTGCTGCCTCCCGCCTCTTTCTCTTGTTGCACCACTGGTTCCTCCGACAATCCTATATATATATAAATGGATACAGCAACAATATTGTCTTATCGTCATGGTCAACAACAACCCCAGGAACTTAATAGTTAATAACGATAATTATTTAGTACATCATCTACAGTATTGTTCATAAAATATTAAATTAAATAGTGCTATTCCTAAGCCCACTTCAACAACAGTAGTTTAATATAACAGTAGTAAATATGCAGTCATGTCTACTTTTCTGATTTTCTCTTGGCACTCTCTTTTTCTGTTTCTGTTTATAATGACTGGGAATGAGAATTAGTCAAAACCTTCTTACATTACATTCAGTATATAAAGTTGACATCCCGCACAATATTTGAACAATTTCTAACGATAGTTCACCAGAAAAGCAGAGTATATATAACTAATGACGAGAAATGAGTGGATAAGTAAGAGGGTTCACCTTCTTGGGAGAGAGCGTCGAGTGCGTTGGTGGTGTCCGCTGAGAGAAGATTTCGACGCCGCAAATCCTCTTCGTCGATACGTCGTCGTTCGGCTCTCACGGCGGCTTTGATACCGTATCGTTCCCCGACGAGGAGATCCCAACGGAAAATCTGAGAGAGGCTGTTCATCATCTCGTCAAGCTCATCGTCCTTCATGTTGACGAGAGTGCTCACCGTGAACCCAAGCTCAGCTATCTTATCCGCCGTGTAGTACCTAATCCCATAAGCCTGGAACAACTCATCCAGCCCTCCCACCTCCCTGCTGGAACCCCTCACAAAGGCGGCGGCCGATGGAGGCGCCGGTGGAGCCATGGTGTACTCGGGAAGCGGGGGGCGGTTAAGCGCGGAAGTTGAGAGGATGGTGCGTGGGTCCCACTTGAAGATGCTGGCGGTGAATGCTTCGGGATCCATGGAAAGACAAACAATAATCGGAAAATGGGAGGGGAGGAAGCGAGAGAAGTACTGTTTGTGGCGGAATTTCCTGTGTAAACACTTAAAAGGGCAGAGAAAGATGAGAGAAGGGGAGGAGGAGGGGTGGGTTAAATAGTGGAATCCCGAAAATGCCCTTGTGCGTGAGTCTGATTCCCCGAGATTAGTTGAGGAATTGTGTGGGGTCGTTATTGGAAGTTCAGAGATAGTTAACCAGATGGGACCGGGCAGTCACAAATGAACCGAACTAGCTGTTGGGTGTTGTTTTGTCTCTAATGGTCTGAACAGTAGAGAACTAGAGACTCTGCTGCTACGGCCTGTGGTTCATGCCATCGCGATCTACAAGATTTGCCAGGTAAGCGGATGTCTTGGATTTGGGCAAGGTTTGACCAATGATTTGACCGTTAATTATTCATATTATTACATTATTTTTTTGTGTTTCTCCCTTCAAAGGGTGTGCGTGTTATTCCATAATTAGCATCGTTTGTTCCCTCATTCAGCACTACAAGTAATCTGGCCTTTCGGACAGGTCAACTGTTGCTTAAATTAATCCAACACAAACCATGTTAACCTTTGCAACACTAGTAATAAATTAAATTACACAAAATTCTCCCAGTGATCAGATACAAGTAACTCCTTTATATTACCTTTAGAATTTAATAACAAAATTTCATAAGCTTTCATGTTTGTTTAATATCCCAACTATCAACCATATATCCTTTCAATTTTGTTTTTGTGTACATATAACCTATCAAATCTGGGATTGATATATAGATAATTAACAATATTTATATATTTATATATTTATTATATCAAATTATCTAATTATATTTATTATATATATGATATTAATGTTTAAAATATGTATGTGTACTTATAATTTTTTTTTTAACTTTTATAAATTTTAATATTAACATTTATATTATAAATTAATATTTATAAATTTTATATAGATATTTATTATTTATAAAAATTTTAATATTTTATGAAAAGAAACGCAAAATTCCAAATTGTCCTTTATGCGAGGGGAGGGATATATTCACTCTTTTGTTTGAACATTCGAGGAATCAAGCAACTCTTTATGATGTGAGCCTATGTACCTAACGCGGACTCATGATTTGAGACAAGACCATGTTTAGAATTTATAATTAATGTACTTTTTTTTTATAATTTTTATACTATAGAGATGTTAGATATATATATATATATTGCCCAAATTTTGAAAATTAAGAAACTATAAAAACTAAATTGATCAGATAAAAGACTAGACAAACTGATATGTTTTAAATCATATTTTTTAAATTAAAATTTCATTTAGATAAAATTTTAGAAATAGATTTATAAAAAAAAATGGATAGCTTTTAAAAAAAATTGAAGGAGAGTTTATAAAAAAAATAGTTTTAAATAAAAGAGTATTTGGATAGTTATTTCTAAAAATATTTTTATTATTGTTAAATTATAAAAAATTGTATAAGTATTAAATGATGAAATATAAGATATTATAGAATATAGGAGAGATGGTGTAAAAAAATATAAGTAATATAATATTTGGTTAATTCATAAACTCTTTTACTATTCTATAAGTTACTCTGATAAACTTATCTAAAATTTTAATTTAAAACTATAATTTAATCTAAAAATATGTTTGAACAAATATAGCTATTTATTTTAAAAAATTTTAAAATCTAAATTTTGCTGATTTAAAATATAAGTTTAGACTATTCTTAAACACATACTAAATAAATAATTAAGGTAAAGCTGGTGTACCAAAAATTATATGTTTTTCTTCTATTATACTGATATAAAATATTGGGGTGATACATGGTATATGGGATGATGCATTGAATTTCAATATTAATAATATTATTGATGATGTTAAAATAATAAAAAATTATCAAGCAAATTAAGTATAGTTAATAAATATTTAATTTCTTTAAATATAATATATTAAATTTAAATCATATTCTTTATATAAAAAATATTAAAATAAATAAAATTTATTTTAATTATCTCTATACTCGAAAATAATCATTCTCCTATCACTTATCAGTTGAGAAATATTCTCCCCTTCTATTAAAATAAATAATGAAAGAATTGATGAAAAGGATTAAAAACAAACTAGAAAACAAGTGGGAGGCAAATGTTTGGTAGCTTAAAAGATGAAAGCTTTTGTAGAAGTTCAAGAGTTACATCCCTTGCAACATTTTTTGTATTTATTTACTCAGTATATGACTTTATTAATAATTTACTAATCTAATTTATAAGAATATATATATTTATAAGAAAAAAAATCTCATTACCTTTAAATACTTATTATAATTATATATTGAAATTCGAATACAAAACATTACTAATTAAATTAAAGGTCTATTTAGATAAAAAATTAAAAAAATTACTTATAAAAAATAGAAGAGATAAGAGAGAGTAGGGAAGAGAGAATATATAAGAGATAAAAGAGAAGAGAGAGGATAAAAAAAAAAGAGATAATATAAGAAAAAATAAAGATAAAATAGTAATTGGATGGTCTATAAATTTTTTTATTATTTTAGAAATTAATCTTAATAGTTTATATAAAATTTTAATTTTAAATTATAATTTAATCTAAAAATTTATTTAAATAAATATAATTATTTATTTTTATTTTTTTAAAACTATAATTTAAGTTAATTTTTTTAAAAATTATAGTTTAAAGAATTATCAAATACACACTAAATTAAATTAGAAGGATCAAAAGTAAAAAAGAAAACACAAAAGAAAAGAGAAGAGATGGGGAGAAAGATGAAATGAGATAGTAGGAGGAGAGTGGGGTAGGGTGGCAGAAGACTGAAAAGTGATCAGAGCAAATCTCACTGAGGCGTTGGAGCATGGGCAATGCGACAAGCCAGTGCTCAGCAGCGACGCAGAAATATTCATTCATATTTATAATTAATTAATTTAATTAAAACGAAATGAAGTAAAAGTAAAGTGTTGAATGAATGGCAGAGGCAAGTACAGCGTTTCAGTGGGGCCCCCTTGTCTCTGCTCTAAAGCCTGTTACCCTTATGTACTTTCCCCATTACTACTTCACTTTCCTTCTTTCGCACTCTTCCTTTCTTTCTTTCTTTCTTCCTTCCCGCTTTTTATTTCTTTCTTTCATTCTTATTATCGAAGTTTAAAACCCAACCAATAAGTCCATCTTTTAATTTCGACTTGTTTATATAACAATTTTAAAAAATATTTATAAAAAAAGTAATTTGTAAAAAATTTAAAAAAATAGATAAATATTTATAAATAAATAAATATTTAGATAATTATTATTAAAAAATTATTTAAAAAAATATGATTTTATTAAAAAATATAAAAAGAAGAGATAGTGAAAAATAGTAAAAAAACAGGAGAGAGAATATAAAAAAATAGAGAGAGATGAGAGAGAGTATACAAAAAATAAAATATTAATTAGGTAGTTTATAAATTCTTTTATCATTTTAAAAGTTAGTATTTATAACTTATATAAAATTTTAATTTTAAATTATAATTTAATCTAAAATTATTTTAGATAAATATAATAATTTATTTTTTAAAAAAATTAAATTAAAATTTTAAGCTAAAATATTTTAAAAAATTTAGGATTTTTCAAATAAGCACTTTGTTATATTAAGAGCTGAGTTATACTTTTTTCCCTAAACCTAAAACCTTACTTTGAGTAAAAAAAAATAAAAAATATATTAGTTTGCATTTAAATATTAATATTCTATTTATCTATAAATTAATATTTTTCATATTTAAAATTACTTTTTTATAACTCTATATAAATATTTTTACATATTTTAATTAAATATTTCTTTTTAATAAGTTGACTTTGGTTTGAACCACCACCTCAACCTATTTATGGTAGGTTTAATTTTTAATATCTTAAACTTATTACTCTCCCTCATCTAAAAGTAAAAAATAGTATTTTATTTATTTTAATTTTAAATTTTTATTTATTTTATTTCTATAATTTATAATACCTTTCTTAAATTCTCTTGATAAAAGATTTTACACTTGAGAATAATTTCTCATAAAAATAATTAGAAGTGATATATATTTTAGTTAAATATAAATAATTAATGTAATTTATTTTTTAATTTTTATAAATTAATTATCTAATTTTATATTTAAAATCAAGAGGAGTATACTAACATTATTATCCCTCGTATATTATATGGACATCTAATTATTCGTTGATGGGCACACAAATCATGGGAATGATTTATTAGTTAATTAATCTATTAATGATGCAAATTTTCCCGAAATGAGAGGGGGGAAATGAAATAAAGACGGGGTTAAGCTTATCGATGTCCACGGTATCTTACTGAATTCGCTTGCCAACTGACGTTATCTTATCTCAGTCTGCGGTGTGACATTCGGTGACGGCAAAATTGTCCAAGACAATTATTCTATATAATTCCGTAGTCTTTTATTTATGCAATTTCTTATAAGCTGTTTGGGAAAGGAATTTAGGTTTTATTTAGTTCAACTTAAAAAAAAATAAATTAAATTAATGTAAAAGAAGATATAAAAAATATAAGAGGTTATAAGTACAAAGATAAAAGAAGAAAAATAAAATTTTTTATTTAATTCAAAAGGATAAAAAAATTAATTAAAAATTAATAAATATATCACTATTTTTTTATTTAAATTTTTTTATTTTTTATTTATAATATTCATATTATAATTATTATTTTTTAATTTATAAATCACAAAAAATTTTATCTCATTTATATATATATTATAAAATTAAAAAAAATAAAAAATTAATAGAATTTTAATATTATCTCTTAATAATTTTATAATTATTATATATATAAATATAATATATAAATTATTTATTATATTTATTACGTTTCATCAATGAAAGTAAAAATTAGAAAAGAGTGGGGAAGGAATTTTTTTTTAATTTTTTTTAAAAAAATTAGACAAATGTGGTTAAAAATTTTAAATCATTTTTTCTTAATTTTTTATTTTATATATTCTCTTTGTTAAAATTTTGTAACCGAATTTTATTAATTCTTTAAATTTAATTTAAAAAAAAATATTCCCCATTTCAAATTTCTCATTGGAGCCACGGTGTTTAGATTAGTTTTCGATAAAAATGATTTTGTCCAGAAACTTTTGTTAAAGTTAAAACAATTTTTACTAATTTTGGGATTTTGAATTTTTATTTATATTTAGATATTTTAAAATTGATTTTTTATTATATTATTTAAACTAATTTCTATCAAATTAATTTTTTTATAAAATTATATTTAAACATAAATAATGTTATATGACGTATTTTTTATCGCAACTTCGATTTATATAGTCTCCTAGTGTAAAAGTCCACAAGCCCCTATTAATGAGATATAAATAGTCATAAAAGAAGGTCGTTGGAGTCGAATTCCCAACGTTACAGTCTCGGGTTCTCAGGAGGTACCAGCTTTCATTCCTCTCATGCATTTCATGTTCTTCCTACCATATTTTCACGGGTATTTTCTTTTTAAAATTTGATAAATAAAACTGCCATGTGTACTATGAGACCATTAACTTGGCAAATAAAATTGGGCCTTCGAGAATGCTCCAAATTAAAACCACCACTAAACCCATCATCAACAATAACAGTTTTTTATTTAATATCATGACTTTATTTTAAACGTATTTAATTTTTAAAAAATATTATTTTATTATAATTTCAGTAATAGAATTTAAGGAGATATCTTACCTTTTGAGTACCTAAATTTATATTTGATAGTAATAGACAATTCACCCTAATCGATAATAATATCGCCTATGAAAAAGAGTGACTTTGCCTTACCTTTATATTATAAGTAGACACAACCCCTTTTAAAAAATTATTATATAAAAAAATAATAACATGACTCCTTTATACACATCATCCATAGGTTTAGCTCACGAAGGGTGAGACATATGCTTATTTAGAGTATATTCGATCTATAGGAAGTATCATTTTATTGTAGTTCTAGTTGCGACACTTAGAGATGCATTATAGCTCTTTAGTATCTAGGTTTATGCCTGATAATCATTAACGACTCACCCTACTCGACATTAATATTATTTAGAAATAAATAAGACTTCACCTTATCATTCGATCGTGGGTGAATCTAACTATTTTTTTTTAAATTTTATCCCAAAAAAATATGACTCCTCTATCTTTGTGGGTCCCCTAAAAAAACATATTTTTGGGATTTAATCTTTCAATTATAAAAAGAATTACAAGTCTAATATATACATTTTTTCCCAAGAATAATAGTAAAGGAGTTACATAATTTTTATCTTATAACAAAAATATTTTTTTAATTATTATTAAAAGAATATTAATAAAAATAATTATTAATAAATATTAGAAATATACCCAAGATTAACTCGTGATATGCAATGGCATAAATTGGTTAATTTCAAATTGGACAGAAAATTGCTTTAACTAACGATGTGGGATCCTATTTCTTGTTTTCCTGTGTAAATTTAATACGAACGCTAAATGTAAATTTGATAATGATAAACAACTCCATAACTTACATAATATTTATAACATTGCAGAAGAACAGGGAGGATCAGTGATGAAAACGACGGCGACATTGTGGAGGGCAGGATACAGAGCCAAGAGATTTGCTTCTTCTTCCGAGTCACGTAAGCTATATACCAATGGTTCATGGTGACAGCTCTTATCCTCTTCTGACTCGCACGATTTTCTCACTGGTATTTTCCCTCCCTCATTTTACTTCCTGAAATGTATGTGTTTTGCTCATGCCTACCAATTCCTGAAAGAAAATCTCATTCAAACAAATCTTCTTCTTTTGAACATATCTCAGATGATCACAAGGGTCTCTCCCGTGTTCTCGAGGCTTTTAGAATTTCTAAGGATTTTAGAACTGCGGCTAATACTCACGCCATGGAATCTACCCATCTCTCGTGGAATCCCTAATTTCGACGTATGCGCATCTTCGTCTCAATCATATTACCCAGCAAGTTGTAGATTGGGTTTTATGTTCGGATCCTGATCTGTTCACCATGAATTTAATAATCGGAAGCATTATGAAAACTGGTGTCCGACAAAATGCCTGCTCGAAATGTGATCTCGTGGAACTCCATGATTGGAGGCTATGTGAAAAACTTGCGATTCGATGATGCCATAAGTCTTTTGAAGGAGCTGCTAAGCTCATCAGAGATTGAACCTGATGGGTTCCCATTTGCTTCCATGATCGCCGGATGTGCACTCCTAGGGGCTCTCAGTTATGCTAAATGGGTTCAGAATTTGTTAATTGAGAATAGAATAGAACTAAACTATATATTAAGTTCGGCATTGATTGACATTTAGGCAAACTGTGGCAGAACCAATGTGGCTATAGAACTTTTTGAAAGCGCCAGGGGTGACGACGTTTGTGTTTGGAACGCAATGATAGCTGGCAACTCATGGACTTGCTTTGTATGCATTTGCAGTATTTTCAAGGATGAAGATGGAAAACATTTTCCCTGATTCAATTACCTTAATTGGGACCCTCACAGCTTGTAGCCATTGTGGTTTGGTTGAAGAAGGTCGCAGATACTTCAATTTGATGCAGGCTTGTTTCTCGATTCAGCCACAATTGGAGCATTATGGAGCCATGGTTGATCTCTTGGGGAGATCAGGGCTCTTAGAAGAGGCTTACGGTATTATTAAGGAGATGCCAACGAAGCCAGATGTTGTAATCTGGAGGGCACTTCTTAGTGGTTGTAGAACACACCGAAACACGGAACTAGGTGAAATTGCCATTTCAAATATAACCCGTATAGAAAGTGGGGATTATGTGCTGCTGTCAAATATGTATTGCACTTTAAACAAGTGGGATAGTTCTGAGAGAGAATGAGACACATGACGACAAAGGGAGGAGTTCGGAAAATCCGAGGTAAGAGTAGGACTGAAGTTAGGAGGCATTGTTCATCGATTGAAGCTGCTGATAAGTCACATGCTAATATAAGATTAAACTACAAATAAAATTAAAATACTAAATATATATAAAAAATAATATTATAATGTTTAATACTATATAACTTTAAAATATTTTATAGACTTCTAAAATGTGAAAGAATATTACGTAGAACATCAAACATCAAATACTATTTGACCAGGGTTGCTTTGTGACATTTGTAAAGTAAAACAAAACAAAATTGTTATGTTATAGTTTTATATAATATGTGAAAACGAATACAGTGAGGATGCATATTAACATGAAACAAAATGCTCATTACTCTTTTGAGATATACCTTGATTTTAGCATGTTATTTTTTAATACTTTATTTATCTAAGTTTTTTATATAAAAAATGCTCAATGCTCATAATTTATAAAATTATAAATTTAAATTTTATTGTTGATTTTAATTAATATTTTTTAAATTCGGAGATACATCCTAATCTTGACGGCATCGGACAATAGGGACTCATGTGTGTGTAAAGAATATACCGAGAATATGCGATTTTGTTGTTGGAGGCACATGTGTGAAAAGGGGTTGTTATTGACTTAAAAGTATGTTTGCTTGAATAGAAGGGAAGAGAATGGAGACATTTTAATAAAGGAAAGAGAAGAAAAAAAAATAAAAAATTTTATTATTATTTTATTTAGATTAATATTAAGAGAAGGAAGGGAAAATATTTTCATATTATTTTATTTAGTTTAAAAAATAAAGAGAAAAAATATTTTTATATAAATAAATTTACTCTTATATTATTTTATAAAATATTTTAATAAAATATAATATATAGATAATATTAAATATTAAAAAATTATAAATATATTAATATTACATCTCTTTTTTAATTTTTTTTAATTTTAAAAAAAAATAAAACTTGGGATCATCATTTTCCTCCTAAAAATTTTTATTATTGAGCAAAATCCTCTTCCCACTCACAAAATTACTCATACCAATCAATCGAATCATTAATTAAATCGACGTGGTGGCTATGACACATAACACATTAAAGGCTAAAGAATGAATGGTTAATATCTTTACCCAAAAAGGACATCATTTTGAATTCGACCTTCAGATATTTGAACTAATTAATTTTTATATGGTTAATCCAAATTTTAAGTTTTTTTTAAAAAAAATTGATTTTGAATTAAGGCAATTTTAAAAAAAATGATAATACCAACTGTTGTTGACTTGAAGTTCAGTAAAAATAATCCAATTCTCTTCAAGGTTCATTGTCAAAACTTTGTAGGTGAAAAAAAATTATTCCCTTATATCCATAATATAATTTATTTTGAGAGTAATTAATATTTATTTATTAATTTTTCCTATGTAATTAATGTTTACTAGTTTAACTTATAAATAATACAAATCAACTTGTAAATATTAAATTGAAAAATTGGCTTGTAAATACAAAAGTTTAACTTATAAATATTAAATCTTTTAGGAATTAGGACATACTAGTATAAAATAAAATTTAGAGGACCTATTTATATTTAACTTTCTTACTTAGTACCTGAGTATTTTTTTCTAAAATAGTATAAATTTGATTTTCAACTAACATGAAATAAAAAATAAATTATGTAATTAGCATAAAAAATATAAGTCCTCTAATTTTTGTCTAAACACAACTATCTTTCTATTAAAGATAATATTATATAATTTTAAAATATTATTATATACTAAATATAGATAATATGGATTCTGGGGGTTCCTCTAATCTCAAATGAATCAAACTCTTGTTTTTCCGATTTTGAGGCCCACGAATGAATCAATAACTCTGTAGAGAAGTCTGAAAATTTTTGGGCCTAAAACGAAGCCCAAATTGAAGGTAGCGAAGGATGCCTGCAGGTTGCAGCTTTATCAAGTTGTCAGAAAACACGAGTTCAGTTGACGAAGATATAAGATATATAAATATTTAAAATATATTTAATATCTAGAGAGTATTATTTTATTGTAGTTTCAATCACAGAGTTTGGGGAGGTATCTTAATTTCTAGGTATCTAAATTTACGCCTGAGGATAATAAACAGTTCACTATACCTAATATTAATATCTCTTAGGAGGAAGGGAGATTTCGCCCTACTTTTAGATCGTAGGTGAGCCTAACCCCTTTTCAAAAATTTCTTGTACAAAAAAAAAAACAAGTTGTCAAGAAACCCATCTTCTATAAGTTCAACTAATAAAAGTGTGAGATATATAATTATTTGGAGCGTGTTCAATTTTTGGGGAATATCATTTTGTTGTAATTCTAATTAGTATTTAGAGAGGTATCCTAGCTATTGGACACTTAAGTTTACACTTGAAGATAATATATAGTTCGCCTTGCCTGACATTAATATCGCTTAAGAGGAAGAGAGACTTTGCCCTGCTCTTAGATCGTTGGTAAGCCCAACCCCTTTTTAAAATTTTTTGTACCAAAAAAATGTTGTTAAGAACAACTAATGAGAGTTGGCATAGATAATGAAGAATGAGCTCGTATTTCATAAGAATACGAGTTTAATTTCGCCTACCATTATGAGGGTTTTTTAATATGAAATATCGTATGTTCTCTGTAAGTGTTGTCTGAGTCATAGGGTTACACTAACTTTAGTAGAAGACTGATATCGAACCCACTTAAATTTTTTATATAAAAAAAAGTTGGCAATAACATGGTCGTAGCTGTAGGTTTAGCTAGTGAATGAATGAAAAATACAACTATTTTGAATGTGTTTGATCCCTATAGAGTATTATTTTATTATAGTTTAAGTCACAGTATTTATAGAGATATCCTAACTCTTAAATTTATGTATAAGAATAGTTAACAACTGACTTTATCTAATATTAATATTGTATATGAAGAAAAAAAATTTAGTTTTACTTTAGATTAACCCCATTCTAAAAATATTTTTACAAAAAAAATTATCAACATCAAGAATATATACAATCGCATCCACCTCTAAAACCGATATCTCTAAATCCTCCCCCCCATTGCTCTAAGGATATGTTTGCTGCTATGATTTGATTTGTTTTGAAATTTATACAATGAGAATGAAAATACATTCATTATCAGATCAATTATTTTTAATAACTAACTTCTTTAGTTCCTTGTTAATTGAAAAAAAAATTCCAAAATCAGAAAGACCCAAGGTCAAGTCACACTCACACAAGGCCGAGAAGCATCGTTGTGGTGATCTATAATTTTTAAAATATAATATATTATCTTTTATGAAATGGATTGAAAGTGAATTTGTTGGAACTATTTTTTAACTAGTACAAAACTTTGACTATAATCAATGTGAAAGGGGGTTGGAGTAAGTATTTTTTTTTTCTAGGATGGAACACATTCATGTCGTATTTAGTTCATACGAGAATAAGATGTGTAATGAGAATTATATGAATTTGTTTTTTATCATATCTAAGAATATGTGAACTAAATATATAATTTATATTTTATTAAATTAACATAAAAATAAAGTTATGAGTTATGAGTTAAAATTCAATTTATAAATGTTAATCTAATTCAATCTTTATCATTTTAATTTATTTAAAACTCAATATTTAAAATATAATTCCGCATAATTTATTTTTTATAATTTTAACAATTTTAAATTATAATTACTATATTTTAAAAAATATAATTATAAGAATTAAAATTATTTTTTAAATGTTAGGGATCAATATAAACTATCCAGATTAAGTTAGGTTAAATCAATGATTAGGGGTGGAGTTAGAATAAAATCAAAATTATAGGGGCTTGGATCATATTAAGATGAGCTTTAGAAATTGAGATTTAATTGAGTTGAGACAGTACGTATCAAATGATTGATTTTTGATAAATAAACAAAATGATAATTTTAATATAATTTTTTACGATTAATTTAAAGGAAAAATCTTCAAAAAAAGCACTATTTTTATTTTAAATTTTTTAAAAAATATATGAATATATTAAAGGATAGATTAGTCATAAATATCAATTTATAATTTTAATATTTATGAAAAAAAGATAAAATTAACTTATGACTTAAAATAGTATAAGTATTATTAATTTTATTATTAGTATAATAAAATATATATATGTACTATTAAGTTGTTAAATGATGTAGTCAATCTCATCAATAAAATAGTTAAAATTATTATATATGTTATTAATTTTATTATTAAAGTAATTAGTGTCACATAATCTAATATAAGTATTTGAACCACTTAATTAATCTTATTATTAAAATTGTTAAAATTATCACATATATTATTAAATTTTGTTACTAATATAATTAATATCTACTTGGCATTCTTTTTGTTTTTTCACATATATTGAAATCTTAAATTGATAGTTGTGATTAATTTATTTATTTTATATATTTACATAATATTTTTAAAATTTTAGAATTCATTTAATATTTTATGGGGATTTTTCCTAAATTAAAAAACCTTTATGTTTAGAATAAATCTCAATGGTGACGGCTAAATCATTAATATTTATTTTTTGGTACAATATAATTTTTAAGTATTTATTACGATAGTCATAAAAAAAAGACACTTTTTTAACCAACTATCACGTTGATAATTATTAAAAAAAAAGCTCTGTTCTGCCGTCATAACAGTAGTTGTACGTTCATATTTCATATATTGCATTCTTTTTTGACATACAAAAAATGTGATAATTTATTTATATCGCCAGAGCGACAATTTTTTGGTCAATAACTTTTCAATAGTAACTGTAAACGAATTGAGCACAAGAGCGTACCGGGGTTGGGGTGTGGCATGTTTATGCCTTTATGGTATTCTTAGATTGACTTCTCATCAAACTAGAAATCTTGCAAATTCTTACTGCTCCTGCGAGTCCCTCCTTCTTCTATAATCAATCATCAATCATTTCCATTATTTATTTATTTATTTCTCAACGAATCGTCGATCTCGTTTTGCCTGTAACTTCAAAGCAAATCCATATTTAGTTTTTGTGGGTTCGTCTAATCTGTCTCTCGTTGCTGATAGGAAGAACCCATATCCCTTTCTTCTAGTTGAGCCTCATAAGCTCAAATCATAAGGAATCTCCCACAACTACTTTCTCTTGCGACGTCTTAACTGTCATCTTCTTCTGCTGATTAAGCTGAGGCTTGCTTTCATTCTTTGTCTCGTCTTTTGAGACAATGTTTGTAGAAACCTTTCTTTCTTCCTGCGTGTATGTGAGTGAGAGAATCCGAATATTAGGTTGTGAGGATTAAAAAATGGATGCTTGGAATCGGGTTTTTCTTTGCCTCCTTTTTGCTGCTATTCTCTGTCCAAGTGGTGCTGTAAACCGCGGTGGGAATCAACCTACTGAGAGAATTTCAGGTGGGATTTCTTTGATTTGTCCTTTCTTATTCTTCTTTTTTTTTCCCAATTTGTCCCACCAGCAACTTTTGATTTGAGTTGACTGTATACAGTCTATTTCGATTTAATTAGCTTTGTCTTTTTGCAATGCATTGATAAGAGGTTTTGGTTCTGGTTCCATTTATTTTTTTCGGCGTTTTCTTTTTGTTTTTTTGTGCATTTGAATTTAGTTAAGATCTAATTCAGATTGAGGTTGATTAGGATGTTGGGTTTAAGTTGCTGGCTTGTTTTGTTCAGTAAATAAATTTTATGTCCTACTTCGTCCACTGGCTACTCATAAAGCATCATTTCTCCGGCCTCGCGTGTGACAGGTTATGCCTTAAATCCAACTTTTGTAGGATGGCATGAGTTCTTGATAAGCTTTGTTTTGAAATTCTGTAGCCTGACTCACGAATAGTAATCCAAATTTTTATACATGTGGGAAGTCTGGTTGCACAGAGGCACATAAGAACATAAAGCGTAGTTTTTTGGGTGTCTCAACTGGCCCTGGCTTGTTCTCCGTACATGATTTTCTATGCCTGGGGCAAAGGGAATAGGAGTTTTAACATTGTACATTGTAACTGAAATAATTCCTTGTTGGAGCATTATATTTCACCAAGGTAAATATGGATGGAGTAAAGGCTAAATGTTCTGATTATTCTGAATCTGATTTTTTTTTTATATATCCTGAGGTGGTTCTCTTATATAGGTATAGGTTTAAAAGATATTTTCAGGATTTTATCATAATTTTGAACTTTGAGGTTCCCTGAACCCCACAAAAGGATTCACTGCAGACTTGAGTTTCAGTTTTGAAATGGAAATTACAGATCAGTAAGTCCATTGTTTTCCTCTCCTTTTTCCCACTCTGTATCCTGTTTCTTAATTTTGCCTGTGGCTCTACTTAACCTTAGCTTCTAGGAAGTCAAGTTGGTGGGAAAAGTTATGTCACTATAATGATATGATTTGCGTCTCCAGGTTCTTGGCATTATGTCAAACAATTTCGTTTTCTTTTTCTTTATTTTTTTGAGTTTCAATTAGAGGGTCATGACTTACCTTCGATTGATATTAATGCAACAGCAAGTTTTCATTCTTTATGATATTTTTAGTGTCATTTTTGCTCCTGCAGGAAAATTCCGTTGACACTAAAAAAAGAACCTTAGATAAATTAATATTTGGATCTCAAATACCTTTCTGGTTGAAGAGATTTATATGCTAACTTCTCTCTTGCTTTGCAAACCTTATCAAGTGAAAAAGAGAAATAGGGATCCATCTGAGATTGTTTGTGTTGTCTGCTCTGTCTACATTTGCTATGACCAAATATTGCACTGCCTTTTAATCCCTAAAAAAAACACTCAGGATACTGCTTGATAAATTCGTGTTTAAAATGTCTGTAAGACACCAAAATTAAATCACCCTAATGAAGTAAAAGTTTTGAGGTTATAGCATCTGTTTGGATTTCAAAGCACCTGGGAAGCAGCCATTGGTTGGGTAGAGTAAAAGAAGAGAACTATCTGATAATATTAACACACAAAAACACACTTGCACTTGCCAGGTTACTTGAACTTTCAAGGTTCTAGCAAGCAGCCTTCTCTACTATTTCTCAAAAACCTGATCAAACAATCTC
This sequence comes from Leucaena leucocephala, assembly GCA_037074615.1. Taxonomy (NCBI): domain Eukaryota; kingdom Viridiplantae; phylum Streptophyta; class Magnoliopsida; order Fabales; family Fabaceae; genus Leucaena; species Leucaena leucocephala. The sequence continues at coordinate 21,361,857 of CM073538.1, read as the reverse complement.
GTTGAGGAGATTAACTGGGACTTATTGCATATCTCTTACTTTTCTGTATGATTATTATTTTACAATCAGAAAACATATTTCTTCTAAAATTGAGACTCTTAAACTTGTTATGCTTGAACCGATTGTAGGTAGTGCGGGTGATGTACTTGAAGACAATCCAGTGGGGAGGCTGAAGGTCTTTGTTTATGAACTTCCAATCAAATACAATGAGAAAATTCTGCAAAAGGACCCAAGATGCCTCAACCATATGTTTGCAGCCGAGATCTTTATGCACCGGTTTCTTTTATCTAGCCCCGTTCGGACCCTTAATCCTGAAGAAGCTGATTAGTTTTATACCCCAGTATACACCACCTGTGACTTGACCCCAAATGGCCTTCCCTTACCCTTCAAGTCACCATGAATGATGAGAAGTGTCATCCAGCTTATTTCTTCAAACTGGCCGTATTGGAACCAGACTGATGGGCAGATCATTTCTTTTTGGTTCCTCATGACTTTGGAGCATGCTTCCATTATCAAGTAAAAATTTTGGAATATCGTTATTATTTCTAAGGAAAATCATTATGGGTTCCAAGGAATAAATATAATAACCAAAAAGTCCCACAACAAATGAACACTGTGCAATAACAAGTTTTAGAGCAAGAAATAACAACAGGTCCATGTTGCTCACTTGTTGTAGGATTTTTTTATCATTACATTCTTTCCTTAGGATCTCAGTGATTTTCCTTATTTCTATCTGTATCACTATTGAATGCCTTTGAAGTTTCTGAACAGATTGTGATGTCTTACGGATGCTCCCATCACTGCTTTAGATGATGCATCTACTAATGTGCCTTTTGACTTCTTTCATATTGGCTTCTTTTTTCTTTCTATTTGCTGACATTGTTTTACAAATTGTTTAGGCTGCAGTAGCTCAAGCAGTTTTAGCTTACCAGATTTACCAGAAGAAGTTTTCTGGTGCAAGATGGGAGCTTTTGGAGAAGAGCGGTGCCAAGAAGCAGAGGTTGATGTGGGCCTCATTAAATGTGAAAAGTCCTAGTTACCCTCACACCTTATATGTTGCTTCTCTGATTGGACCAGATACGGTGAGCTATATATCTCTCTTGCTTTTCTACTGCCTTCACTGATGAATTCATATGTAGAAGGTTTTGAGAAATTCTAAAGTAGGCTAAGTTTAGAGAACAAGTAAACCGTAAATATATATAATATGTGTGTCCAATGTGGGGAGAGGATGTTGAGCCGGACCTCTTTACTAATAAATTTATTTAAAAATGTAATTTTTATAAAATAAACTGGTTTTAGATAATTTATACAGTGAACCCTACTTAATGTAATAAGATTTATTGTTGTTGATGTTGGGTGCAAATTAAATCTTTTACAGTCATAAGTAGGATTCGTTGTGTGAAACTTGTAAATTTTCCATGTAACAAGTGCAGTTACACTAGTAATTGCCTAAGAATTATTCTAGATTTGCCATGAGAGTATGCAAGAATCATAACGGATTGATTGTAAGAAAAAGTTGACCATTCATGCGAAAGTTGACTGAAATGTGACCGCCTTGCGATTGTTTGGTGTCTCCGCAGATCTCAAGTCTCAACCATACCAGAGCAAGCTCTGAAAGCATTTATGGACCATGGGATTGCTTCAAGAACCCTCGACGCAGAAGTAACAGAGGCGCAGCTCATATACAACGCAATAGAGAAGTTGGGAACTGATTGGAGTGGGGTTTTGGATCACAGCTAGAAACAGAGGTGCTGGATTCTCTCACAAAATGCTTTTCAATGCCTCCACAAGAAGGCTACTTCTAGCGAATCCATCACTGTTTAGCCTGCTCTTGCTTTCTGTATCATCTCCGTGATGGTGTGCCATATTTGGTTTGTGTCAAATAATGGGAGAAACGAGTTCTATGAAAAGCAAATTGGGGAAAAAAATTTCTTTCAGTGATTTATTGACTTTCTAAAATCAATTGTATAAAAAAGACCAAAAATTACTTGTTCCTAGTAAATAAGACTAAACCTAGTATATTACTTATCTAATTCTTAATATATAATATAATTAAATATTGATTTTAATACTAAATATAAAATTTATTTTTATATTTATTATTTTTTTTAAAATTACTCTTATTGATATTCTACTATTAATAAATCAAATAAGAAAAAGAATGAATGATTTAAGGAAGATAATTAGGATATTTTTAAAAAATTTACTATATTAACTTATTTAATTAAATTTTTTAATTTATATTAAAAATGGAAGAGTATTAAATTATTTGTGTGTGTTTTGTATGATGTCTAAAAGAGCAAATTGAACTTTTAATGACTTTGGAACCAGTTGCTATTAATTTTATATAATATAAATAATTAACTACTACTCTTTTCAACTGATAGTAATTTTATTTAGGCAATTAATGGCGCCAATAAAGTAGTTCCTCCTTTGGAGGAAAACAACAAAGAAAATATGTACAAAGATTGTCACTCAACGTCAAGGGAGCCAAGGAGAGGAAGAGAAAGAAAGGGAGGGAAAAGGGTTAATGTGGGTGTGGGAGTGTGAATGCCACGCTCTCCACGTAGGCTTCCGAACCATTCTCTTATCTTCTTCTGTCTCCCTTCTTCCTCTTCCCCTCACTGTTCTGCAGCTCTGTTACGGACCTAATAACCCCAACCAAAATGGCCCTGCACTTGCAGGTTCCCACATCCACCTTTCACACTCCCAAATCCCTTTCTTCTTCATTAGCCCCTCCTCCCAATGCTGGCCTTCGATCTCCCTCCGATCCTTTTGCTCTCAAATCATCCTTCTTCTGTGGCTCTCTTAGTCTCATGCTTCTTCCCAATCATCGCAATCTTACTCCGGTAACTCCCAGGATTTACATGCGCGTCGCTTCCAAGCAGGCCTATATCTGTCGTGATTGCGGGTTTCCTCTCATCTATTCCCTCATTTTCATTGCATTATCAATTTGATCGGTGGAATTGTCGTTTGTATGCGGTAATTTTATGCTTCTCCGTTTTATTGATGCAGCTATATTTACAACGAGCGAACTCCTTTTGAGAAACTGCCCGATAATTACTTCTGCCCCGGTAATTAATCACTTCTCTCCCCCTACTGACATACAGATTCTTTTTTCCTTTTTTCGTTTTAAAAACTTTCTTCCTAAATTTTGGTTAATTGTCGAGCCAAGAGCATGCAATTTTATCACGTTCGTAAACAATCTCGATTTGTTCTTCATTCTGAAGGGGAAGAATAAAATAGCCACATCCACAGATTTGTATGCCTATGGTCGACATGTTTTTTTTTGTTGGCCTGGTATGCTATACTGTTCACTTGTTATTAAAAAATTGTTAGAAAAATATAGATCAGATCAATGCTTATCATCATGTTTACATCTGTATTTTTTAGGACCTGTTCAAAATTCAGGTTAAAATGGGTAGGTTTTTAGAAATGAATGGATTGTGCCAATAACTTGTAGCATAGGGAAGTCAGGGTTCAATTCTGTTCATAATTCTAACCGTTAGTGATTGTCCCTTTAATTAAAAGAAAAAAAAAAGGGATTGAAGGGATTGTGAATTAGATGTTGAATTGAAATGTGCAGTTTGCGGTGCCCCAAAGCGAAGGTTTAGGGCATATGCACCAGCAGTAACAAAGGATGCAAATAAAACAGATGTGAGAAAGGCAAGGAAAGCTGAGCTTCAGAGAGATGAAGCTATTGGGTAAGAATACAACTAAATCTTTATATTTGATGTTCAAGTAATGGGCAGTAACAATGCAATATCTGTGTGAACAGGAAGGCACTACCTATTGCGGTGGTGGTGGGAATTGTAGCCCTTGCTGGGTTATACTTCTACTTGAACAACCAGTATTAAGATCCTTTTGGTTAATTGGTTCTACTTCCTTCTCAATGTCTGAATTCTGCACTCCCGGGGTCCCCCCACGCCCCCTCCCCAATATTTTTAGTTCCATTTTCCTTTGGTTCCTTTTCTTCACTTTCCAATGTTCTAAGCATAAGAATTGATGCAAAAACAAAATATTTTCTCCAAGCTATAACCCTATGTGGAATATAAGTTAAAGTGCACCTACCTTTTTAATTTCACATTAAAGTTTTATTTTAATCTTTTAATTTTATAAAATATTCTTTTAATCTTTTAAATCTGATATCATTAATAATAAGGTAAAAGTGCAATTTTCACAACAAAATTATATGTCATGAACAGCTAACACTATTAAATTTTTATAGGTGTAAAAATATACATAAATTTTATAAGATCGTGCAAAATTACCAATTCCATTGTATGCTCTAAACTGCCGTCACTTTTCTTTACGCGAGTCCCCCCTAACATTTTCTCCTTTGTCCACTCAGCTCACCCTACCTCTCTTTCTTCTCTCACCGGCCCTTCCCCCTCTCTCTTTGCATTCTTTCAGTTTCCAGCTTCCTCCTCTGGTTTTCAAGCTTTGCTGTCTCCATTTCTTTTTGAGCTTGGGAAATTTGGAGAAACATCATCGAACACGTACATCTATGCAAGATTTTCATAATACACCACCTTATCATCTGGAATTTTAATCATCTCCTACAAAACCGTCATAGCAGAAAGAGCATGCGACATTAAAAGAAATTGTTCGAATCTTGAAATTTCCATCACTCCAAAGAACAAATTCGAGAAATTAACAGTAACTCAATAACAAAAAATTAGCAAACTTTCAGGTTGTTGTTCTACTTCCTCACTTTTTTCTTTCTTCCCAACTTAAGATATGAATGATGGAGTAATGAGTTTGAGCAAAATTCCAAAACCCACAGACAAATTCAAGAAAGCTTGATGATGAATGTACCTAAAAAGCAATGGCGTATATGAAGAGACTCTTTGTGGAGTGGCTGGACATTTCATCACCAGCGTTGGATATCTAAATTTGTTCTCTTACTGCTTCTCCCACACGATATTCCCTTCATTGCGACGCCGCCACTTTCCTCTTTCTCTTCCGGCTTGATCTTCCCATACCTGCATTCATCTCATCCTCCTCCTCTTGTTCATGCCCACCATTTTGACCTTCCACCGACTCTTCTTCCTCGTCGAAAAATGCCTCCGACACTAACTCTGAATCGAAGTCAGAGTCGTCTTCCACGCTTCCCCCTCAGTCCATTTTCTCTCGTGTGAGAACATTGTTGCCTGAGAGGTGCTTGAGCCAGTACTGTCATTGGGCGATGAATCTCAGGTACCTTAGCCTACTCCACCACAGAGAGAGAGCGGGGAAGGGCCTGTGAGAGAAGAAAGAAAGAAGGAGGGTGAGAGGGAGAGAGCGCTGATGTGGACAAAGGAGAAAATGTGAAGTAGGACCCATGGAAAGAAAAGTAACAGAAATTTGAAGTATTCCAGGGAATTGGTAATTAATGTACATTTTTTGACCTATAAAAATTTAAAGTTGTTAGATGTCCATAATATATAATTTTATTGTTAAAATTCTACCTTTACCTTCAATGATAAATGCTAATATTGAAATTCATTTGAAACTAACCGCTAATGTTAAAGTTAGAGGAGTAAAGATATTTTATAAAATTAAGGAACTAAACTAAAATCTTATATAAACTAAAATAAATATGTACTTTTTCCTTAATTTTGTTTTAATTGTTTTATCAATCTTTCTTTGTACTAAAATTTTCATATATATAATCAACTGAAATTCAAAATTAATATATGCAGTAAATTTTTCTTCTGCTAAAACTTATTACTTAGTGACGTGACCAGAATACTTATTTTTTTATAATATAATTAGAAAATTAATCTCAATTTTAAATATAAAATATATTTTTTATGGTTATTAATTATTTATTAAATTATTTTTACTAATACCCTCTTAGTAACAGAAAAGGAAGGTAACTTTAAAAACGTTAGAATATTTTAAAAAAAATATATTATATCAATTAATTTAATTAATTTTTTAAATTTAATTAAATTAATTAAATATATTTGAGGAATGAAATATAAGAGATTAATTGGCATCATAGTTTCACAATTACATAGCATCAACAGCATTATTAGATGTTGCTCTAGTTAACTTCCCAAGGAAACCACCCTGTTCAGAAGCTTCAAACAGAGGACCATTACTTTCTGCAGTAGCCTCGGTAAAGCAGTACGGAGGAGCCTGCCACTTCTCATCATCAAGCACTGCTCCCACCTCAAATGTCATCACATGAGTAATCATCCCTGCATTAAAAAATATGCCAATGACGCAGTTTATTCGACATATCAGAATTGGGGGGAAAAATTGTCTGAATGGATTTGATCTTCAACGTAATCAATCATGTGAAGTATTAATTCGGAGATCACAAGTTCATGTGCTGTTCTATAGATTCACATTTATACAACGAATTACTGCATATGGTGGATTATTACAAGCTCAAATGTCTGAGTGATTGTAGAAGATCCACTTAACAGGTCTACGAGTGACGACGTCCTCGTAGTACTAGATGAAGTCGACTTTCTGCCACAATTTGCAGAGGAAGCTATCTACGTAACGCTGGCCCAGGTAGGTGGCGCCATCGAGCCAATTAGGGCGGAGAATTCCCACGGGGAAATGTAAAATCCTACATTTCTGATTGGCAGGGTCGAGAGTGTAGATGTAGGAGGTACCGTTGTCCCATTCGAGGGTTCCCAGCTGATTCTGGATGATGTTGAAGTTGCGACCCTTGGTCCACTAGTACCAGAGATCCACTTTCTGGAGTTGTCCGGCCGTGTTGTTCATGAACAGAATCGAGGGAAATTGAAGAGCCAAGAAGCCGGAGTCGGATGCTCTGTCGGGTTCGTCGTCGCTGCCATTGAAGGGAACTGGAATGAGGAGGAGAGGAGGAGGAGTAACGCTGAGAAAGAGATAGCTTCTACTGTAAACGCCATTCTCGCCTTCAAAGAATTTGCAGCTTCCATGGCCAAAACAGAACGAAATTTACAGGAGAGAGAGGTGAAAATCGAAGAAGATAAGAAATAAGAGGTCGATTTCTTTCAAGTGGGCTACTTCCTCCAACAGAGTGAAAGAAGAAAAACATAGACGTCGCATGAATACGTGTGAAGTCGAATCAATTATCAATTATTATTATTATTTGAGAAATGTTTTTCATTTTTTCCTTATTATTTAAGAAATGTTTTTCATTCTCTTTCTATTGATAAATAAAATATCTAAAGACAGTACTCCACTATTTAAGGTTATTTTAATAGAGTATATCAAATACGATTATTTTTTAGTAAATATTGTATTCAAATATATAAGGGGATGGCATTAAAGTCTCAAAAGGTTGAAATCATGATATTAGGTGCCCAAATTTTTTTTTAAAAAAATCAAATCTAAATGTCCATTCAGACAGTTGCAAATAAAAATCTTAATTATAAATTGATTTAAAATTTAAATGTTTTATTTGCAATTGAAACCCTTAAATTTATAGCTGTTTAAATCAATATTTACAACTCATTTCTAAAAAAACAATTGTTGGAACTTAATTGTTACTATTAATTTACTCTTTTAAAACCTTACATATATAGTTCCAAAGTAAAAGGATTACAAAGTATAAAAATAGAAAATACTAAAAAAAATTCAAAGGTAGAGGATGACTGCAGTTATCTAATTTAAAAATTCACTTAATTATAGCATCATTTTTCAAAATACATCACACAAGATATTAAAAATATGTAATGAAACATCACATAGAAATCCAAAAGAAGGGATTTACAAACAAAATAAATAAATGTGTACTTAAAAATTATGCAGAAAGCCAGAAAACAATTTGAAATTAAACCGCCGGCCGACTTATGTTTAGAATGTCATCAAACGGCGAACCCAGGATCATGGAAGTGCCTGAAAATCACCTTTTCAGATATCATATCAATGCATTCATATCATTTTCATCCCCAATACAAAAACATGAACAAATATCGCTTCCCATTGACACAAACCAGATAGATTTCTTAGCTTGTCTCTGGCAGCAACTTAATTATAACTGAAGCAAGCTTCTCAAAACTTGATCTCTCTTCTCTCTGCAAAGAACTTGCCAGTAATAGCTTGATCAGGAAGAAGAGCAAGCCATACACCAGTATCAGCACCTTCTTCAACTGTCACAGTTCCTGCATAACCTGTGAGAGCAGTTTTCACCCAACCTGGACAATAACAGTTCACGTATATCTTCTCACCATCTTCCCTCTCTGAAAGCTTCTTCGCCATGAACCTTGTGTACGCGTTCACCGCGATCTTCGACAGCGTGTAGTCTGTGTGTGATTGAGGCCACCCTCCTTCCTTCCATGTTCCATCCTCTACTTGTTGCAGAAATTTGTTTAAAACCTCGTCTATTACTTCCTCTGTTAGGTTATCCACATCGCTTAGTTGTGCCCTCACTTCTTCATTCTCCAGTTTCTGCCACCCACTCAATCCTTCCATAATCAGTTTTCACAATCAAATACAATAATATATTTATTTAATAATAATCTTGATGGGAGGTAATAAATAGCGATAGTGTTAGAGCACTATCCCAAGAAAACTTAATTCACTGTTCTTTGATTTTGTTATTGATTTCATATGGTTTGTACTACGAGAAAAGATCATAGAATTCATTGCTCATATATATATGCATGCTAATAAAGCAGTGTTTTCAGGAAACAGGACAAAGGGTTAGTTACTTACATTTCGCTTGGTACTTAGTCGACTGAGACGAGTGCTGACATTTACAATGCGAGCACAGTGAGAAGAAGGCTTCATCAAAGGCATCATAGCTTCAATCATCCTCTTGGTTCCGAAATAATTCGTTTCAATTACCATTTTGGCATTCTCAACAGAGTTATCAGATCCAAAGTTGAAGTTAACCCCGGCATTATTTATCTGCACATAATATATATCAATGCCGTTCTTTTCTTGATGATTTGAAATGTAAGCAGATCAGAACAAGAACTTGAAACTGACCAGAATATCTATACCGCCATATTTTTCTTTCAACCACTCAGAAAAATTGCTGATTGATTCAGAGTCTAATATATCAAGCTGGTGACAGTCTACGTCAAGCCCACCTTCTTGCAACACCTTCGTCGATTCAACGCCAACGCTTGCGTCTCTCGATGTGAGAATTACAGTTAATCCATGCCCTGCAAGTTGTCTCGAGATCTCAAACCCTATTCCTCTGTTTCCGCCGGTAACCACCGCAACAGTTTCCTTAGACCACCACCTACGTACGTAGGAACGAATTCTCCCTCTTGTTTAATTAAAATTATAGCAACTGCAATAACTGTTCAAATTCAAACATGGAATATTGAGAAACATAGTTCAAGAACAAGAACCTTTGGTGATCAGAATAAGGGATGGTTCGGAGAAGGGAAATCTCTTGGCGCCGCTTGTCCTTCTTGTCTTTCGATTTCTCTTTCTCTTTGTGCCCCATTTCTGTGTGTTTTACGTAGTTGAAGTGTGATTCATTCCTTCACGTAAAACTAATTCATTTCATTGTGGCTTTGGGGAAGAAAGAGAAGGAATCAGCTTCTATCTATCGCAAGAAAGGCGGGGTCAACTCATGCCACGTGGCTGGTCCATGCACCTCAGTCAACGTCGTAGAACTACACTTTAGGTCTTCCTCTCCCTCCACAACCATTAATTCCCCTGTCTTATATATTTAGTTTTTTTATCAACGTTTTATATATTAAGTTTAAATATATATCTATATATTAATTCCCCGGTCACATATATACTAGTGTGATTATAGTATTATAACTGCGCGTATTGTAGTATTGTAGAACCCTCTCCGCCTTTAATATATAATTAATTTATAAACATTAAAAAATTAATTTAATTAATTATTTATAATAAATATGTATTAGTTTTTTTTATAATACTATTAATAATCGTATATATTATAACCCCTTGATACAACCTAAGACTGTACATAAAACCTACAGCTAGATATATTTACCTGAACTCACAATAAAAATATATTGCCTAACCTAATAAATATAGGGTAGGGTTGGGCATTGAGCTACAAGATATAATCCATATATTTTTTGGGTTAAATATTGGACATATGAATTGCCCTGTCTTGCCCTACCTATGAGCACATATTATCTTATTTTTTTTACTTTTTTTTCTATATGTTAGTATATTATACTTGAAAGGAAGAATATAATAGTTACTAGTAATTATATGTTAATTTTAGAAATATGAGTAGTTAAGTGGGTATGTTGTATATTTTAATATTAATAACTATATTAATTTTTTTCTTTTTTTAACTTTGTTAATTATCATATGATTACATTACAAATTATAATTATTTATTTTATTTTTTTAGATGCTTCATCTTTATCAATATTAGGGAGATTGATACAAAGTTATAATTATAAACTATTTAGATTTTAAAGCCTATTTTTTATATACGATGGATCTTGAGACTTTAATTATTATTTTTGTTGTCTTATTCTTAATAGATTATAGATATTATTTAACTTTTAAAAATACATGAATATTGTATTATTTTATAAGTTTATAATTATATTTTTTTTACAATATGAGCATATCATTATGACTTGTGTATGCCCAGTCCACCCATATCTATCCTAAAATTGTTAGGACTTTTACTGGATAGTACCAAGCATCGAGTTATAAAATGTAGCTTATACTTTTTTTTAGGTAGGGCACCGGGCAGGGGGCTATCGTGCCCAACCTTACCCATACACACCTTTAATACAACCTCTTTATCATGTGTAATTAATAGAAATATTTTTAAAAAAATATAAAAATAAAAAATAAATTAGATCAAAATTGTATATTTAAAATTAAAATAAATTATTTATTTATCGCTTATATTCAAAATTAAAGTTAGTAATTTAATAAACTTTACTAACGGTTAAGCAAGTTGGAGAGTAAAAAATTTATAGCTATTAAAAAAAATATCGTTAATTAAGTTCAACTACATTTAAATATAATTATTTTTTATTTGACAAAGTTAGCCTCTAAATAAGCTATGGGTGATTAACCTATAACATTTTGTGCACGTGATGACAGAAGAGTAAAATACTTTTGTGAATGTGATGGCAGAATTCCACCTAAAATTTTGGAAAACAAATCACTTAGTGGGTAGCATGTTTTGAAATTTACAACTTTGTATTCAAGTTTTATAAGTAACTATATTTTTATCCTATTTAAGTTATAGATTTAAATAGTATGATAATTTATCAGTCTTTCTCCAAAATTTGTAAGTTCTTTTTCAGAAATTTACAACTAGACTCATGAATCACATATACACAAAAATTGTGTGTATTTTTAAAAAAACTGTAAATATACGATTTTTTTTTAAAATTGTAAATTTCTGAAGGATTTGTAAATTTAAAAAAATTAACTTTGTAAATTGTGTGTGCATATTTGTAAGTAACAATGATATTTAAAGAAACTAAAAATATAGAAATTTCATCTAAGTACCCTCTGGAATAAACTGGCCAAGGAAAAGTACTCTAAAACTTCAATTTTATTTCTTTCATCAAATATAATATATTTTCTCAGACTAACACTAAACTAAAAAAATCCGTCTAATGGGTGTTATATTTAAAATATGGATATTTCATACGTTTATTCTTTGTTTTAATAGTCTTTTATAATTTATTAAATTGTTCTATAAAATCGTTGAGGTTTAAAAAGTGATATTTTATCACTTTAAATGTTTGTTTGAAAAACCCTCTAAGCTAAAATTTTAAAGAGATTTTTAGCCTAATTTTTTATTTAAAAAAATTTTAAAATAAATAATCTTCTAAAAGAGCTTTTAGATCAAATTATAATTTAAAATTAAAGTTTTAAATAAACTATTAATACTAATTTCTAAAATAGTAAAAAAACTCTCTCATCTCTCATCTCTATTTTCACCCATTCTCCTCTCTTTTCTACCATTTATCTTCTCTAATATTTTTAATAAAATAATATTATTTTTATTAATTTTTTAATTATAAAATTTTTTTTATTAATAACTATTAAAATACTAATTCATTTAAAATTATTTTTTTTCATAATTTTTTCTTTAAAAACTCTTTGTTAAATATATCAAAAAATTATTTTTTATAAATTATTTTCTAAACTCTTATCTAAATAAACTATAAATTATTAAATAATTAGTTTATAATATATATTTTTAAAGTATTTGTTAATATATTTTAATTATATCATATATATAGAATCGCGTAATTTAGATACTTATCATACCAAATTATTTTATCCCATCCTGTTTGCAACAACTAAACTGAAATTTAATTTTTAATTATAATAAAAAATAAGAAAAATATATTTTAATCATATTTATTTAATTAATTACAAGCTTTAATTATTTTAGATAATAAAGTACCTAGTACCTACCATATCCAAATAAAATAAGCAAGTAAATCAAAAAACTGATCTTGCATTACCCTGACACTAAGAATTTCCTTTTCTTTTATCACATTCTTAATTTGAAAATTAATATCCCAATCACCAAACTTTGACTCAAATTTAAAGTCTTCAACGTCTGTGTCATATGCTTTTACTCGGTTTATAAATTTCTAATAAAGGGTCCAAGCTCCAAGCCCATTCAACCCAAACCACAACTCACAATTATATAATATATATATATATATATATATATATATATATTGGTGATAGTTCGGTAAATCCATCGTTGTGGAACACAGCAAGAGGCAAAACCATCGACATTCAACCGTACTGGTGCAACGAATTCAAGGTCAGATTGTTGCCCTTGTGTGGAAGAATATCCTATAAGATCATTTCTTCTTTCTTACACACCCTTCCCCTTACCTCTTTTTCTCGTCTTTCTTGTGGAAAAAACAACCCCATCAAATTCAAGACTCTGCTTGACAATTAAAGATGGGTCTTTGATTCTGGACGACAATGTAAAACTTTCTTTCCTGTGCTTCCATAATTCTCGAGGAAGCAGAGAGGACTAGTTTAATTGGCTCATTGGGGACCATTGCACATAACACTGTTCTTCAATTTACTAATATTTATTGAAGGGGAAGTAAAAACTGTCCCCAATTGCAAGTTTCAGTTTCAGGTAACTTCTTCGTCTTGACGAGATTTTGGCCTTCAATTCAATCGCTATCACTAGCGGGATTTTTCTGTTGATATTTCTAGATATATTTGAACACGAAGGTGTAGTTACTAGGCAGGTGTATATCGTAGTCTTGTTTTTGTGACCTGTACATTTTGACCCTATGAGTTCAGATAGCTGCATTCGAAATTGAGTTTGAGTTCAGAATCCATTGGGAGTTTCTTTCTACAAAATTGAAGGTATATAAGGATGTCTGGGGCTGGCCAGGCTATCGACGTCGATCGAGTGGGTTATTCCAATGTTGACCCGAAAGCGAAATCCAAGGCTTTAGGGAATTATACCATCGCCCAAGCTAGCGATCATGGCGGCGTAGGCGGTTGTCGTAGCAATTCCATCCGGAAAAAGGGATCGTTTTCGATTGATCATGTCCTCCTCGCTCTACGTGAAACCAAAGACGAGAGAGATCTTCGAATTCGTAGCCTCTTCAATTTCTTCGATGCTGCCAGTAATGGGTATCTGGATTATGCTCAGATTGAGGCTGGCCTGTCCGCCCTGCAGATTCCGTCTGAGTATAAATACGCTAAGGAGCTCTTTAAGGTCTGTGATGCCAACAGAGATGGCAGAATTGATTACCATGAATTCCGACGATACATGGACGATAAGGAATTAGAACTTTATCGCATCTTTCAAGCTATTGATGTGGAACACAATGGCTGCATTCTTCCTGAAGAGCTTTGGGATGCACTTATTAATGCTGGTAATTTTCTAGTGGACACTCTTTCTCTGTCTGTGCGTGCGTTTTTGTTTTTCCCCTCCTTGTATTCAATTTTGTTTTTGTTATTGACTGCTATGACATTGCCTTTCTTCTGTTACCCTACGTTTTTGTTTTTACTTGCAGCAGGATCTTACTTAATGTAATTGCCGTTTCTTTTCTGTATTCTTCTATGCCTTGAAGTTTTTAGTGATGCAGTTCTTTTTTCCCGTGGCTTTGTACCATTGTTCTTTTGCATAAGTGAGTCAAGACATATTTACATAACTTTATCTCTCCCTAAACTTTCATTGCCTGTGGCTTTAACATCACGTTTGAGAAACTTACACGATGGGAAGTTGAAACCGTTGTAGAAGTGTTTTAAAGTATAGTGATGATTGTTTGGTGGTGCACACTTTACAGTCACTTCAAACTGGTGTGGATACTGTAATTAAGATAGGAAGTTTTTCTCTTGGAATGAGAAACTTTTTGGTTTTTTATTTTACATCTGAAAATTAATCTTTTGATCTGCATGGGTAGGCCTGTTTCCATCTTTAATGGTGTATTCTATTGTGTATTCAGAGATTTCTTTCCTTGATTAAATTTTTTCACTTGGAAAAATCTGTCTTGTTGCTTTAATACATTTTAGAGATTCCATTCCTATTTGCTTTTTGTAGATGATTTTTCCACTCTGTTATTTCAATTCTTTCTGTAGTATATTATTGATGAACCATGGTTGCTTCTATGTACTTCAGGGATCCAGATTGATGATGAGGAACTTGCTCGCTTTGTGGAGCATGTTGATAAAGATAATAATGGAATTATCACTTTTGAAGAATGGAGAGATTTTCTTCTACTCTATCCTCATGAAGCAACTATTGAAAATATATATCAGCATTGGGAGAGGGTATACCTCGTAGACATTGGAGAACAGGCTGTCATTCCAGAAGGTATCAGCAAGCATGTGAACCAAAGCAGATACTTCATTGCAGGGGGAATAGCCGGAGCTGCTTCTCGTACTACAACTGCTCCTCTCGATCGGCTGAAGGTTGTCTTACAAGTTCAGACAACAAATGCTTCGGTTATGCCGGCAATAAAGAAGATATGGCAGCAGGATGGTTTACTAGGGTTTTTCCGAGGTAATGGATTAAACGTTGTGAAGGTAGCCCCGGAAAGTGCCATCAAATTTTATGCATATGAAATGTTGAAAAATGTAATCAGAGATGCTCAAGGGGATGCGGATATTGGTACCTCCGGAAGGTTGTTTGCTGGTGGTATGGCCGGTGCAGTTGCACAGACTGCCGTCTATCCAATGGATCTTGTTAAAACTAGGTTACAGACTTGTGCTTCTGAAGGTGGAAGGGCTCCTAAGCTTGGGACACTGACAAAGGAGATATGGGTTCAAGAGGGGCCTCGGGCTTTTTACAGAGGGCTTGTTCCATCTCTTCTTGGTATAATTCCTTACGCAGGCATCGATCTCACTGCTTATGAGACCTTGAAAGACATATCTAAGAGATATATTCTTACGGATAGTGGTAATAACATACCCTGTATCCTTATGAATTGGCTTTATCAGTTAAATTATTAATTTTCCCCCTTCAGAAAATTCACCTGATGGACTCAAACTTCTCTTTTTTCTTCTTTACCGTAACAGAACCTGGTCCTTTAGTACAACTGGGATGTGGAACAATTTCTGGAGCTCTTGGAGCTACTTGTGTATACCCTCTACAGGTTATCCGTACCAGGTATTGATTTATGTCAATGTTACAGTTTTTGCCCCCCACCCCTCCCCCCCAAAAAAAAGAAAGAAAGGAAAAAGTACTGGGTGTGGAGGATGTTAACGATGGATTCTTGTAAACTAGAACTGTTGTTATTTTGTGTTGGTTCTACTCTAATATTACATTATCGCGATTTTCAGATTGCAAGCGCAACGGGCCAATTCGTCTGCTGCTTACAAGGGAATGTCTGATGCATTTTGGAGAACTTTTCAGAATGAAGGGTTAAGGGGCTTCTATAAGGGACTCCTTCCTAATCTTCTCAAAGTTGTGCCAGCTGCAAGCATTACTTACTTGGTATATGAAAGCATGAATAAGAGACTAGATCTGGATTAGAGATGTTATGGTTATGGCCTGAGGCAACCGAGTTAATTTCAATATTAGGAAGATTTAGAATCGTTGGTAAATTTCCCCCATAGATCACAATTTTGTAGCCAGAAAATTTTGCTCCATATTTACCTGAGATAGAAGTTGAGTGAGAGAAATTAGGGTTATGCTTATATCATGCCTCGATGTTTGATATATGATTTTGTTTCCTTTCTTTGGTTATGCCATTAAAAAGGAGGTAAAAAAAGCCAGATTCTGTCTGAATTATGCTTCTGCTCTCCTTACCTCTTGTTATTGACATGAATATATTTACGAGTGAATGAGATCGATCAATGTCATTCTCTGTCTTTTCCTCTGTTTTTTTTTGGTCAAATTCTGTCTTTTTCTTTGTTCTGATAAACAACTCAATTTTTTGTGCTAATAACTCACACCCACCATTACTAGCCTGTACATGTGCGTGTTATTGTCAAAATTTTGAGATTGTTCCTGTGACATTATTGCATCTCCGTATTTCTTCTAAGTGAAAAAACCTCATAAAAGACTATTATTGTTCTATAAGGGAGATGACATAAGAAGGTATAAAATTAAAAATATAAGCCTTTACCCAAAAACGGAAAAAGTTAAGCTGTATACGAACAGCCAACAGTAATACAGTTTATTCATGGCTTCCAACAAAACATGCAGTGGAAGCTTACAAACCCTAATTTCACTTTCTGAAGCTTGGTCATCTTAATTAATAGTACAGAAAGGTTTGTGTGAAACGCTGAGAATGACTTGTGTATTATGAAGAGTGGGTGAAGAAACGGGAAAACTAAATGATGAGCACCATGGCCTTCAAGATTCAACAAAACAAACACTGATTTTGGATGGAAACTGCAAATACTGTCTGATATAAACCAGTACAGAGAGATGCAGCTTGATGAATGGAGGAAACCTGGAAGAAAGGCTTTGCCTTCCCTTTGCCTTTTATGACTTGCCTTCTCTCCACTTCTCTCTCCTTACCAATCACAGAGAGAAGAGAGTTAGATTATAAGCATAGCATGCAAGTTCTGAATTCAGCCATCGTCACCTTCTTCTTCATCATCCGCTTCTTCATCATTTTCTTTCTCCATAGCCTTCTTGTTACTGGGTTGAGATCAGGTTTCTGTACTGGGAAGGAAATAAACACAAAGGGATTCTGCCCTGTTCTTCCAACTGTCCTCTCTAAAGGAGTTTATATAATAGGAGTTGGGAAATTTTTTAACCGGATCTGTTCTATTCATAAAAATGAATATATATGTATATATATATATATATAGTGCATTCAAAGAGACATAAAAAATGTGAATTCTACCCATAATATCACTTTTATTGATTCTAAATATGAGAATGTAAAGGATCAATCTAAAGTTTTGTATTAGTGGAATTAAAGAATATATATAAAAAAGAAAAGAATTACATTTTATAAAAAAAATTATTCTCAAAATGGATTCTAACATGTCCATTAACCCCTTTGTGAATATTTTTATTTTTATTGCTTTAGACAAAAAACAAACACAGGAACCCTATTTTTGGTAACGATGATGTATGTCAACGTTAAATTACTGCCAGCATACTCATCCCACACTTAATGATGGACACTTTTGAAGAGGCATGCCAAACGTACAAAACCACTTGACTTCAAATGTTAAAATTTTTTTATAGCACTTCATGAAAAAGATTGACAATCTATCATCAAATACCATTATCAATCAATTTGAACTAATCAAATAGTTTTTTTAACTAATTGAACCCACTAAATCCTATTAGAAGATACAATGATAACCAATTTTATTTTACTAGATAAAATCAATTATATAAATCATATAATATTATTATATATTGTTAATAAATAATTTTTTAAATATATTTTTAAGAATGAAAATGAGTCAAACAACGAATAAAGTAATAATGAGGGAAACAAAGATTAACGGGATCGCTTTAATGAAGAATTCATACCATATAATAATAATAATATTCTTTTTATTTTGGCCAAAGCATAATAATTACCCTAATAATAATAATAATAATATTGAGGATGATGATGAAAGGTGCTTAAAGATGTCAAAAGAAGAGAGAATAAGGATATGGATAAGCACTTCCGATTTTTTAAGGGCAAAATAAGTTAGCACATGGCACCGTTTACACTCCACACGCCTTAAATCTGGAAAGTCACGGGATAAGATGGAAATGGATTCTCTGCATCGAAGAAATCTCGCACGGTGGTACGGACTAATCTCATCCTTTAATTTTCAGTTACCCCTCATTATTCGTTTAAATGAACGGGTAAGATTGTTCCACACACACCATGTATGAGAATCCTTAACGCACCAAATCTCCAAATATATTCTAAAGATAAGCAAAGAATAGAAATATTCAACTTTTTCTTGTTCATTATTTTAATCAAAGAACAGCTTCTTCATGGAATAGCGTGTGGATTATGCACAAATATAGTAGTATTAGATCTGTCCGGGAATCTCACTCCTTCCCACTCTGAGAAGGTACGATTATTTAAACCTTTTGACAATAATAATAAAAAAAATGGTCTGTAAGTGGTAACCTCTCATTTCCTTGAATAGCCCATGTAGGCAGGGTGGCTTAACGTCTGGTTTAGCGGTGTGTGGTAGTTAATCTAAGATTGGAGTGGCCTTTGGGGTTTAGTGACTTAAGATTAGGAACAGTGAATTTGAAATTTTTATTAGTTTTTGAAGTAATTGTAATTTGAAACTTTAATAATATTGTACTAAAATAGAAGATAAAAGATCCCATGCTTATAGTCTCCATCGCCTTTACGTGGGCTTTCTCTCTCCCCCTCTATATTCTTCTTGAGTGGTGAGAGTTACCTCTTTCTCGTTTTTGTGTGAGCGGCTGTCACGGCGTCTCCCTTCTCGGTGCTTTCTGTCAGGAGAGCGGAGGGGATGTCTGTCCCTTGTTTCTTCTTTTTGTGTTGTTGGGTTTTGTTTCTCTGACAATAAACACAATATGTGGGATTTGCTTATGCCACCCCTTGCTTTTGATGGTAGTGTGGAAGTCGATAAATCAGAACCCGACCTGACGAATTGGATTTGCATTTTTGGGTCGATGAGAGTCTGTGTTGCCATTTATTCTACCTCTCAGAGGATAGTTGTTGGTTATGTTCAGTGTATATGGATCATAAAACGGCATTGCTTGATGGGTGGTCGACAGTGAGTTCTCTTCCTTCTCCATTGTCATTTGGCTGTTGGTGTCTGTGGATGTTTGTCTTTAAGCTTCTCCAATATTTGATTTTCAACAACGTCCGTGGTTGCTCTTTGGCTGGGTGTTTTGGGGTGGTTTTTTGGATCCCCAACCCTTAATTTGGTGGCAATGTCAACCACGACTACTTCCTCCCTGCAAATTCCAGCGGAAAGACGGTCGGGCTTTCTAGTGATATTGACATCTATTTCTTTAGTTTTGATGGGCTCAACTTGGACCGAAATAATAGGCAAGAATTAATTGAATCCAAAACAATTGTTGTGTCCGCTACGCATTAATATGTAAATGTTAAGAATTATATTATCCCATCAATGTGGACGTGCCGGAGTGGTTATCGGGCATGACTAGAAATCATGTGGGCTCTGCCCGCGCAGGTTCGAATCCTGCCGTTCACGTTTTATATTTTCTATGACATGGTGCTTTTATTCATTGAGCTTTAAATACGAATCCTTTCAAATCTACCAACTTTCCGTTGAAAGAAAGAACTATATTCATAAACCTTGATTTTACATGGATTTCAAGGAGAAAAATGATATCTCTACCACCCATTAAGGCGTATTTTTCCTTTCCTGCAAGTTGAGGTGTGGTGTTTCAGTATAAGAAGAAACAGCTAGTTAATGTAGGTGATTCTGTTATTAAGAAGAATTCAGTTTTGTTAAAAAATTGATTTGACTTCTTCACTACCAAGAGATTATTGTCTTCACTTCTCAGGATAAGAGTCTACCCCTTTCTTTCTTTTTCACTTCTCAGGATAAGAGTCTACCCCTTTCTTTCTTTCTATTTATTTTAAGATTTCACCCAACATTTTAGTTGCAGCATCATAGTGTCCTGTGGGCTGTGGCAGTTCACTCATTGAGACAAAAGAAAGAGAATACGATGGGCATGGTAACCAATTGCCTGAAAACAGCACTCTGTTAGCTGCAAATCTTCATTTAGACAAAGGTTAATTACAAGTTTCATAAATGATTAATGCCAATCCTCATTCTCTTTGAAAAACAATCCTTTGTTTTCTTTCCCACAAAATAGTCAAATATTATATATATATATATATATATATATATGAAGTATAAATATGTTTTTATTAGAAAAATGCTCTTGTTGGATTGAGAGAAAATGGGAGATGAAAGAAAAGTGAGGTGGAAAAGGGGGAAAGGAAGGGATTTTTCCCTTGTTTGGATCCAAGAGAAAATGGGGAGAAAGGAAAAATGGAGGGAAAAATTTGGGTCGGCCCCATGCCCAAACAAACAAACAACCTGAAAGAAAGCAAAAGAAGAACAAATGGACAGAAGTTGGTATACAAACTACTAGTAAGAGTTTGATCTAATAAAATTAACTAGGTCATTTATATGTAACAAAAAAAAAACTAATCACTTATATGAACGGATATTTAAATCTCTATTAAAATAGATGTACATATTTAATAATCAGACATAATTACCTACAATAATATGATCCTTGTAGCTGGCAACAACAAAAAGGCGGGTATAAAACTCAAGAACACTGGCACTGAGGTGACCACATACATCACGAGCACTTTAACGAGTGCAAAATGCAAACTACCGTATAAGACTACCAAGGGCGGAAACATCCATAGGATAATGAAATTGTGAATGGGGAAAATCAAATATAGACACGTAAATAAGTTAACGTAACAGAACATACTTATAAAAAACTACCAAGAAGTTTTGCAAAAAATTGAAGTCCAATATAACTTGATAAAATTACATTAAATTAAAAAAATTATAAATAAATTATATTATAAATAAAATTATGGTACTAATGGCATATAAAAAAATAAAAATAAATCATTTAAGAGAACCCTAAAAAAAACATAAGAAAATTTTTCAATTTGCAATTTTTAACCTTGACGTGTAGCTGCGACAGAAAATAAAGGCCACCGTGCATATGTGGGGCTCCGAAAACAAACAGTAGGATTTCGCATGCTTGGCCCAAGACGACGGAATAACAATGCGGATGGTGCTAAATATTTCATTCTACCTTGAAATATCAAAGCAAATAAATTGTACAGCGTCAAGTATCTCAAATACTCAATTCTTCCCAAGAAAGAAAAAACGGAGAGAAAAAGAAAAAGAGAATAGAATGTCTGATTTTACTCTCGCTGTGCATAATAATGAAAAGGCTCCTCCTGATTTCGCTCAAAATTTACGTGTTTTTTATGGCATGGGATCTCACTGATTGATTCCATGATTTCAATCATCTCGCTTTGTTCTCCTGCGTGGAGCTGCAGATGTTTCCTCCTCTTTGTTTTCTTCCTTCGCTTCCCTGCTTCCCTCGTTGGAAGCCTCAGCGGGTTGTGCATTCGTCTTCTCTGCCTTTGCCTGCATTACAAACGAAATAGCCGTCAGGAATTACCTCATTTGTAAACTACGCTTACAAGTAAAGAGAAACAAAGGAGTTCCACAACTCACAGGCTGCTTCTTCCCGCCAAATATGAGCTTGAAGAAAATAGTCAAGAAGACAGCAACAACGGCCACAAGAATTCCAATGGTCACATTTGGCTGCTTCTCTCCCTTTTCAATGATTTCCTGCAGAGAAGAATTGAGTTAAGACAATTTTTCATCTGAGAATTGTACTGAACGGAAAGACATCAGTTTTTCTTTTTACTTACTTCTATTTTAGACTTGTAAGTGCTTAGGAACGGAATGTCTGCGATCTTGTACAAGAGATCGAATATCTTCTTCTGCAAAATTAAAATTTAATTCAATGCATGAGAAGGGATGCAAAAGAGGGTACAAAAAGAGAGATACAAGAAGGGTAGAAACAGTAAAAAACAGAGAGAAACCAAGTGAAGACTGGCAAACGCTGTCATTACCTGGAACCCTGAACTTTCACTGGCAGTAAACTCTTCAGCCTTCTGCTTCTCCTTTTCGGCGTTAAACTTAGGCTTCCATGTAGTCTCCCGATACGATTCTGCAACCTTGTCATCGTCTGCTATCAAAATGTTGTCAAACAGAATGCCATCTTGCATAGTCCAGATTTCAATGCCGATAGCAGCGATAGGCTCAAAATCAGGTTTCTCGAGTTCAAAGTACTCAGGATTTGGAATGTCCCTAGGCTTCCAAATACCCTTGTACTTGGGGTTATCAATAAGAGGGGCGTGCCATTTTCCCTTATAAGCTGGGTTCCTTTTCATTGGTCTCTTCCACTCACCACATCCAGGAGCCTCTTCGCACTTAGGGTTATCAATCTTTGGAGCCTCCCATTCACCATCCTCATCATCATCCCAATCTTCGGGTTTAGTGGCTTCTGGATCATCTATCTCTTCAGGCTCATCATCCAACCATCCTTCAGGTTTCTCAGCTTCTTCATCTTCAATTTCCATGGGTGCATCCTCATCCCAGTCATCTGGCTTAACTGCATCTGGATCAGGAATTTTAGCTCTCTCATCCCAGTCCTCAGGTTTCTTGTCTTCAGGGTCAGGGATAGTTTTTGGAGGGATAAGAGCAGGCTCAAAGTCATCAGAAGACAAGAAATTAGCCGTTTTCTTTTCCTCGCCATCAACCAGAATTTGTAATTGATTGTCAGGCTTCAATACAGCGGTGTAGACATGAGTTAGTTTGTCAGATGGGACAGAAGGAGGGATCTTGAGATGATGTTCCACGTATTCCCCACTTTTGGGGTTCTTATGCTTTAAAATGAAGTGAACCTTGTTTGTGGCACCACACCTATCAGGACCAAACATAATAGAATACGGAGATTCATTGTCAAATCCCTTTGGAGTCCATCCAGCCTCCTGGGGTCGAAGATACTTGAGATATGCACCACCACATTCAAGGCCATTCTGTAGGCGAACCTCAAACTGGAGAACAACTGTTCCGTCCTTAAGACTCACAGCCTTGTCAAGCTCTTTTACGATAGCATATTTCCTTGCTGGCTCACTGACAAGAAGACCATGATCATCATGGCCCTCACTCACAGCATGCTTCCAGACACCTACACCCAAAATACGAATGAAGATAAATTTTGAACTTGGGTGAATCAAATAGAGAAGGAATTGATCAGATGAATCTCTGTTCATCCGAGGATTTAACCAAAACAAAGCAATATCCGTTTACAAACTTAAAAGCGCATTCTATCATAACACAACTCAATTTAAAAATAGATAATAAATAGCAGCCCACTAATTTCTGAGATATAACACCCATTCCCATATAAAATGGCTGGTCTGACTTTTAGAACACACGTCAACTCTGATGATAATAATTATTAAGAGATTTCTCAAGTTTATCATAACATCTAAAATACTTCCAACGGGCGAATTCCAGTTGCACAATGCTTGAACACAGACAAAGTAAGTTATTGAGCTTGTAGTAATAATTGAAGAACCAATCTAACCAGAAACATTCATCCTTCGTTATAGGTTCACAAATCCCCAACATCAGCTAACTATTTTTTCTCCATTTATACTGACCTAAATTAAACATTGAACATTTTCAAATAACAGATTTAGAAATCTTCCTTTCGTTTCCATTTTATACATATTTCCCAAAAAAAGAGGCTTTTGATCTGTTGCCCTGTTAAACATTTTCTAAGCAAACAATTATCGTAGCCGCAAACTACTCAGTATTGTGGATTCAAACTTAGAAGTGGCACGAGACTAAGTTGGACGATAAATTCTTTTAAACTGCATATAATTCAGACTTTGAAGCCGCAAATCAGTTATTCGATAAACAGTGGTTTTAAGTGCGTACATAGCTTGTTTCAACTTCGATAAATTAAGTTACCATTACCAAAGAAACATAGAATAATATTTTGAAAGCAATAACTACAAACCGTATGAACCGGAGCTAAATTTTTTTGCATGAGATAACATTGACAGAAATCAGCGTATGACCACAAAAGAAAAATGATTGTTCTACCAAAAAGAGTAAGTGTTAGAAGATACGTACCATTGTAGTCCTCCTTCCCGGACACAATCCAACGGCCTTCAAAATTATCGTCAAATGACTCGTAGAAGATCTAAACAACAATAAATAAACGCCGACAGTTCGCCAATTAGACTTATAGAGAATTACAGATCAAGTTCAACAGAACACAAAAAGAAGAAAACAAAGAAACTACAAAATTGAGCTCCCATTACCGCATCATCGTTATCATCGGAAGCAGAAAGCAACTGAATCGAACAGCAAGCAAATAGCAGGAGCATCACAGAGAGGCCCACAGGGATCCGTTTTTGTTCTCCCATCGCTGCCAATTCCTCCGTCTCCCTCACTAGTGAATTGACAGTGAAACCCTAAAACTACGACAAAACACTTTCTGCGTACAAAAAGGGATCTGTAAGATCTCAGAATTCAAACTGCGAAGATGAACTTATTACCGGTTTGTTCTACTTTATAGATCTCCGTGAGACTCGGTTAGAGCTGTCGCAGCCAATGGTTTTACTTGCCACGTGACATTACCCAATAGAAACCTGCCACGCAATCATTATGCATCATAACCCTTTGATAGGAAACCTTGCATATTTTCATTTTTTCTTCATTTTCCGAACTTGGAGGATTTGAATGGGCTCCATGTGAGGCCCATGGGCCATTATATTCCCATAAATAGTAACTCATTCATCAAGTCTGGAGGAAGATATTAATAATGATTAGTTCGTGTGATAAATAATTTAATATTATTTAATTTTAAGTTTAAATTTTAATATATATATAAAATTATTTTAAATATTATAATTAATATAATAATAACTATAATAATCATTATTATAAATTTAGACATACATAAACTATTTTAAATTTGATCATCCATCATATATTAAATAGAATTCTAGTTAAAAGAAATATAATAGTACATCGGATGAATATAATTATTTTTAATATTAAAATTTATGTTTCTTTAGAGGAATAAGATTATCTTTAATCCACGAAACTTGAGCTACCAAAGCTAATTATTTTACAAGTTGAGAAGAATTATATGCATATTATTGATGATACTATCTTATAATATTTATCTTTAACAGATAATTTGGGTTGATAACTGCAACCTATAGATTGTGTTAAAATTAATATAGATAGTGGTATAAGTGTGTCTACTAATAAAATTGAGTGTAGAAGAGTGATTATAGACCATAATGATAAGTAGTTATTTAAATTCTCTCTCTCTGTTTTTTTTTATTGCGTTCAGTAGTACAGTTAAACTATAAGAATGGGCAATCTGAAAAATGCTCTAAACTACTTGGGATAAGGAATATATGAATATTATTCTTAAATATGATGCAAAGCTTTTTGACAGTAGCTAATACGAAGCAGAGATAAAGTTTGTTATCTTTTTAGATTGAGGTTAAGGTATAAATAGTAAAACTTACAACTGTAGTTCATTCCATAGAAGCTAATAAAGTGCTGAATACGCTAACAAATAAGGTCTCTCTAAATCTGCTGTATTTGATGTGCCCTTCATGATTAAGGTATTTAATAGCTTCCGAGTGAATATGTCTAACTTTTTACCATTGGGCTTATGCCCATGTATCAACAAAAAAAAAAAAAGAAGAAATCATGTTCTTCAATGTGCATGATTTAACGTGTTACATGAATTCTGATTTCTGAAAACCAAACGTCTTCTGAACCCAAAGAGAAGCAGGGAGAGAGCTCAGAAGAACTTGGGTATCCAGAATGATTGGAAAAGGAAGAAACAGAGCACTACAGAGAAACAGTGTTGTGGCTCACTTATATAATCCGTTGATACCATGAAGAAATCATTTTCCTATGTTGTTCTCAACCAAATGAAGCTACTTTCAATGAATCCTCAAATTCCTAGACTCGTCCGCTTCAAGCAGGACCCTCCACCGTGGTCAAACAAAGGAAGTGGAGATATCTAAAGAACAGAGCAATTTCAGTGAAGCTGTTTAGTTGTCCCCCAAAGATCAGAATTTTAAATACAAAAAATCCACTTCCTTATCCTCTTAAGATGAGTCAGGCATCCCCCGAACGATTTTTCGCATCTCATATTTGTGGCCATTCTTGTGACTGCTATTTGACGTAAACATCAAAACTCTGAAATTTGACGAATTCTTTTCCCCATGAACAGAATTCCAATGCTCACGTAACGTGCCACTCAATCTAATTTTTATTCAAGCTTACTCAACTCGGCTCCAATTACACTCTAACAGCATTGTACAAGACATTATACTTTAGTTTTTACTCTTTCCAAAATGCAGCATTAATCTGGACGCATAAGAACAGGGTCTTGAAAAGAGTTTTCTCATCTTCGCCAAAGTGAGTGTATATATTACAAGGTTTTGGAACACAGAGCATAATTACATTGCTTTGGCTCATGGCACAGGGAACATAAGTAAAAACCTTAAGACAACAGAAGCTGATATCCGTACACTGATTTTCCTATAAGCAAGCTGATTTATATATGTATATGTACGTATATGCATGCATATGTACATACAACTTCAGCACTATTACATAAAAATCTATCACGAAGCTAGAAAGGATCAGAGTTGAGAAGGATCAACTCCAACCGATTTGAGAGTTTCAATTTTAGGAGGATGGGCGAAAACATCATTTCGGATAGGATCAGGTAGGACATGTTGGTCGGGGTTCTTATCCTGAACGTGTGCTACCTTCCTAAAGAAAGATCCCTTTAAGTTCCTCTCAGCCTCCTCCGCCACGTGCTCCGGCTCCACCACCTCCGGCAGCGTCTCCCTCCTCTGCTTCTTCACCCTCACCGTCGGCGAAGTCCTCAGCTGAAGCCACGCCGTGTGCAACCCAAGCCCCATCGACAACGCTATCATCCCCAGGGCTACGTACACCGGCACATAGTCCCCCTTCACCGGCGGCTTCCGTTCCTGTTGCTGGGGCCGATGAGCGTAGCCATAATCAGCCGCCGGTGCGTATGGTTTTGTCTTCGGTGTTGTTGCCGTCGTTAACCTTCGAATTCCCCTGTTCAGCAGTGCTTTTCCCAAACCCATCTGCACCAAGAGACAAAACATGGATGAACAAAGAAGAGAAGATTGCAGAATATAAGAGTGAGGAACTAAACTAAGATGATGAACATACCGTGGAAGAGGAAGCCATGACTACTACAGACGGAGATCAAACAGGAAGGACGAGAAAAGTGGTAGAAATCAGAAGTCAAAATCAGAGAAGAGGAGAACTGGAGAAGTAATCATTGAAGATTCTAACAAGTCAGTAAGGGTATATAAATGAAGGAGAAGCATCTGCTGTGGGGAGAGAGAGAGAGTTCTGGAGGCACGTAGCAGTATGGAGAAAGGCGAGGGACACTTGTCGGAAAACTTAACGGTCCACGACAATCTCCGAAGCTTCCGGAAGTGCCGCGTATATATGATGGCAATAAAAAAATGTAAGTGATGCATATTATATAAAATAATGTTACTAAGAAGAATTACAAATTAAAAATATATGTAAAAATACACATGTTTTTGGACCACAATGTAAACATATACTTGCCTAAACCCACCACTGTATTTCTTCTAATCAAATCTCAAGAATTATTTTGGAAAATTTTAAGAACAAAACCCAACGTAGGGCTATTCTTTTTCTTTTCTTTTTTTTTTAACCTAAATATAAGGCCTATTTTAAAACAAGTAATTTTCAGTTATTTTTATAAAAAAAATTCGCAAATATAATTTTATGAGAAAGATTTTTTATATATATTATCTCTGATTTTAATTATAAAATCTAATTAATTTTTTTAATAGATTAAAAAATTAAATTAATTAATTATAATTAATATAAATATTAGTTAATTAAGTTAGGTAGATTGAAGAATATATAATACACTTATAAATTTATCTTGAAAGGTCATATTTGATTATGATTCACTAATTTATTTAATCTTTTTAATATATTTAAAAATATTTATTAACTTTTATAATTATAATTAAAATAAATAAGGTTTATTAAAAAAGACTTTTAATAACCAAATATGGCCCAAATGCTCTTCCGACAACTAGTTGGCAAAAATATACACCCAGGCTATCGGTTGAGTTCAAATAAACATCTAGTTACTAGATAATTAATTTTTTTAAATATAATATTTTGAGTTTAAATTAGGTTATATATATAGAAAATATTTTATTAGGAGATATAATATCTATTTCGATAATCTTTATATATATTAGAAGAATTAATCTTTAATTATTAATTGAAATATTACTAGTACTTTACTAAAAAAAAAAAAGTCCACAGTTACAAAATTTCACAAACCCGGCATAGGTAACTATAAATGACATTTTGTAAAAATTATTATATCACTATTTTGCAATAAAAGTCATGCTAGAACCAAAACTAACGTGATAAAACCACGCATCTTAATTAGCACTACAGGCAAGATATATGCCCTCATAGGTGAGGTAAAATCAATAGATTATTATTGTTTTCACTGCAGGTTATGAAGGCTTTTTTTTTATTTAATTTTATTAAAATCATTTCAATTTTTATTTTTTAAAACCTTACACCCACTTTTCTTAAAGTCACATTACACAGACAAATTTTATTTTTAAATTAAATTTTCGCCCTCCTCTATCTAAGATTAGTTCGTTCGTGTCTTATAATTAATTTGATACATTATTATTTTTTTATTAATACGAATGTTTATTTAGTAATTAAAAAAAGATAATACCTACAATAATCTCGCTTCTTCAAGTAAATCCCAGGATTTCACTTCAACGCTTTAAAAAAATGTTATTTCAATTCTTTAATAAAGTTGGTTCACTTTTACACATTACGTATATAATATGAATTTATTTTCCGTTAAACAAGATTAATTCAAAACCTAATTAAAAGAAGTTCCTCCCCATTCCTCAAATAAACTCCTATTGAAAAGTTTTAGGACAAGCGTTCGCCGAAATTTATTGGATCAATTAAATTTCTAAAATTAATTTTTAAGTCATTAGTGAAAAACTCGTAATGGTTTAAGGACATTTTACTAAAACAGAGCATGGAGAATAATTAGGGTTCGTAATGTTCAGATCTATCATTATGTCCCTTGCCGCGGCTTAACTCGGGGCCCAGAAAGTGACGGAGGATATTTTTGCCATTTTGAGAATTTTATGAAGGGTTTCAGACTTTCAGTCATACCAGAAATCCAAGTATTTGTCCCGTTTTGCATTTGTCGTTGGATACCATCGCCGTGCGCGTCAGAATCACAAGGTAGGGCTTACATAGCATAATTCACCAATCTTTTATTCTGAAATTTGCCCCAAAGAGAAAAGTCTTTCCTTCTACCAACTCAAGTGACACATGCTTGTTGAACAAGATAAATTCTTTTATTTTGCTTTTGGTAAATCACGTTATTGAAAGAAATTCTACTACATATAAATCATTTCGGGGACGATGTTATTTTTGGTGTCCAATTTTGATGAGCGAGGTCAACAAAACCCATAGTAGCAGTTTTGTAATGATCAAGAAGCACAAGCATACACAGGTATTAACTGAAACTTGGTCTCTAAAATCCCCCATGGTAACAATGAACTTCGCCTCATGTACCTTATTATGACATCATAGAAAAAATTGTCCCCTCAACCTAACAGACAAAATTTAAAAATAAATAAATAAAAATAAAAACAAAACTAAGGTTCACGCACCGCATTTCCTTTCCCCTCGCTAACTCGTCAAAAGCATGATGTTCATATGCCCCTATACCTTCACTCATTTTCTCTCAAACACGTCTATCTTATAAATTACTCACATTATTACATTACATTCATTTTCGACCACCGGCCTTTCTTGGCGGAGGAAGACTGTCTTCATCGTCTGACTGAATATCTCCGTACTGCCATATTCCGCGCCTACCAGTTTTCGCTTCTTGCTGGAACATCTCCAAATTATCAAAAGCAACCTGTCTTTCTTTTCTGTCCCACCTATTCCTTTTCTCAGTCCTAGCAAGTCCTTCCTGGAATTCCCACAGAAAGAAAGCAAAGTTCAGAAGATTGCATTTTGTAGTTTGTACATGTTTAGGGTATTATGCAGACAAAGAATCAAGACAAACAGCCCCTAAAAGTCACCTAGACTAGCTCAGGTCATAAGAGTGAAATGAGGCCCCGTAATATCAAAGGTCTCAGGCCATAAGAGTGAAATGAGATGTGGTAATATCAAAGAAAAACCTTCTTGATATAATGGCGTTAATAAAAGACAAATGGCTATAGAAGATAAAGAATTAGCTACAAGAAAAAACCTGAAGCATGGAAGCATTGATGCTGATCTCCGCATCTGCGGCAACAAGTGTTACACTGAGAATTGTGCCAGTTCCCTTTCCTTTCACTTTTCCTCCTGAGGTATCTTTTTCCTCAACCTTGGCCATGAACTCTTTTCCACTGGTTAAAGTCATCTCACTCAGGTATTCAGCAGCTTCTTGACCAAAATCATCCTCCAAGCTTGGAACCTTTATGTATGCAAGACTGCACAATTGAGCAAGACCAGGTGCAGCAGACACAGATGCGTCAACAGGCCGTAATTGACTGTAAGTTACTTCTTCTTGATTTCCATAATCAATGTAGAATACTTCAAACTTGTCCTTAGGAGATTCAACTGGTCCTCGAGGAGCATTGACAACCTGCAATACTCAATTGTAAATACTCAGGATGATGAAACAATGGATTGCAAGTTTGAATTCTAAACACCATGTAATTAAAAAAGGAAAAGAAAGAAAGAGGTATGCGGAAAATAGAATTTTACAAGCAAAAGACAGTTTATCAAATGATATTAAACTAGCATCTTACCCAGGGAAAAAAATAAAAGTAGATATATGGTCAAGAAAATTATGTTCCACAGAGGAACTGGAATACAATAACCCAACCATCAGGAGATTTCCACCCCTAATACAATCCCTATTTAATTGTCAAAATGTTTTCAGCATGAGCTTGCATGCACACCGAAGGTCTCAGGCCAGAACTCACCATTGCCCGGTACCAAGAATTGTCTGCCTGAAAATGACAAAGGACTATGTCACCCTTCTTCGGATTGAAAGTACCAATCACAGGAGGTTCATGAAGGTTTAAAGAAGCAAGTTGTTGCTGAATCGATGCTATCTTTTGATCACCAACTGTCTGTACATAGAATTTACCACCTCCCAAGATATCGGTAACGACAACCTGACAGTTCACAGAAATAAGATAAGTAATTCACGTTTTTAAACACAAGGATCACTTATGCAATGTGTATCCAAAGCACCTTAAGCACTTCTTGTTGCTTGTTTTCAACAGCTGCACCATTTGGCACTTCCTCCCCTTCAACATAGTTCTCCCAAATCTGCAAAACAATTCATCTTAGAATATTTGAAAGGGGGGGGGGGGTTAACAGAAATAAGACCATAATAGTTCCTTTCTTACTTTCAGCTTTTGCCTCCTAGCAGATTGTTCAGCTTGCTCAAGAAGGTGAAAATCAGGAATTCTGTCACTGCCAAAGGAGGTTTGAAGTCTTGCAAGGCCAGCTTCAAGAAGTACAGCTCCCATATTGGTCCTTGACTCCCATAACGATCCCAAGAAAGTTCCAGTTCTATCAACAGTTTCCACTTCAATCTGCACAGAATATATATTGTATAAAGAAAGAAAAAATGAAGTAATATTACTTTCACAGAGAACTTGGATTACCTCAACATCTCTCTGCATAATCTTTCTCCTCATCAGTGCAATTGCTTCATCAGAATGCGGCTCATCCCGACCTGGACATCTGACACCAGAAAATGAAAAGGCAATGCTGCAAGTTTCTTTAGGAATCAACAGCTTGAATCGATGTCCACTAAGGACATATTCCACAACAGCAGGAATTTTTCTACTTCGGTGCAGGAAAGGTAAGAAATCTCTGGCTTTCTTGGCCGATGTCTAATGGGGGAAAAGTTTAAAGTTATATTTTATAACATTAAAAGTAGAAAGAAATTCAACATAACCATCACTATACTCACTATGGTCAAGTCAGTTATATGCATGACTGGAGGATCCTTGGCAGAATGGATTCCTTTCTTTCCAGAAATGGCACGTGATTCAGCAGCAAGTAGAGCATCATAGTAGTTTGATCTCTCCTCAAAGTCACGATGTCTAATGACAGTCCCAAAACCACGGCCAACCACCAACTCCGCAACATTTACCCCAGATTGCTGACCTCCAGCAGGAGGAGCTGATGATGGGGCATCATCACCCTCCACCTTCACAGGAGACACTAGGAATACAGATCCAAAATCCATTACTCTGGAATCTGCAGGCCCTGATGGAGCTGCCGGTCCATCTACTGGTCCAACCTTCCTAGAATATTCCATTTGAACATTCACCTGGAAACAAGAGTAATCAATATAAATGAACTTCCCCATTACATCATAATAAGCATGATAACTTATTTTCATACTTGACGACCAATGAGGCGTGTTCTTAAAAACTCCTTTGCTTCACGAGCATAAGGAGCTGGCTTTTCATCCCGACGAGGATTGCCTATCTTTGGACACCTGATACTTGACAGGTTAACTCTCCGCTCTGCTAGCGGACTGCCATATGGGATGGAATCATCAGCAACAATTATGCAATCCCCACTTACGACCTCCACCACCTGGAAAAGTCAACTTAAAGAATTATAAGATGACATAACTGATTATTTGTCGTAAGGATATATTTGGACAAAAGTTTACCTTTCCAGTAAAATTCTGGTCATGAATTGCTTTTGAATTTGTAGCTGGTGGTACATAATTTGTCCAAATCCTCAACCTGCTCTTCTTTGCCTGAAGCTCTGCATTCTTCAGCCCCCGCTTTGCTTCTTCTTCCATCATATTTGCACTCCATTCAACATATTTAGCGAAACCCTGTATAGTAGAAAAAATCGAGTGAGGTATTCTAAGAATATCTTTAATTCACTGTAAAATTACAGTAAAAATATTTACAGATGATATTTCAGTCAAGCAGAAGAATACATCAGCACCAGAGTGTATATAAATCAGATGCTTAAAGAACTATTTAATAAATCCCTCAGAGAGAAAGGAAACCCAGGAGGAACAGCAAGCATAATGTCTCCCCTTTAAATCCAATGTTCAGCACATGCTTAGAAACCAATAAACATAAGATTCCTTCAGTAATCTATTGTGCCCATCATTCTGAGTTTAAGCACTGACATGTCCCTTCTAAGGACCCAACCAAGTAGCTACTAGCATGATATGAGTTTCCATAAAACAACCAAAAAGGTGTGCTGTAGAAGCAGCTTATTATATAAAACCTCAAGTAAGATAAGAACAGACTAAACAAAATCAATTATGGCAGTATCATTTCTCAAATGAAGCACATACGTTTTCCACAAGCTCCAATGCTAGATCCTTAGCTGATTCTCCATCAGGATAATACACTGAACCAATCAAATTGCTGAACTTATCAACACCTTCCAGGACAATGCGAACCTACATATGTCCACATAAAATTCAGAAAAATTGCAGAAATTCGCAAAGCAATATATATCTTATAGAAGCAGGCCACTCACATCTCGGTTCAACACACGCATCTCAGTGAAAAATTTGGCATCTAGTGCAAAAGGATCAGCAGCAGTTTCAGTGGACGTTGAAACTGCAAGTCTTTGGGCAGACGTAAGTGGGGCTTGAGGTTCTCCAGGAACATCTCCATTAGTCCCATCAGCTGCCAACTCTGTTTCAACAACCGTTTCTGTTGCAGCTCTCCTTCCCATTTGTGGAGCCTAATTCAAATTGGAAATAAAAATATATATGATTAGCATGCACAAAATATTTGTAGTAATAACCAAAGAATTGTACAAAACTTACCTGAATACCGGCCATGAAAACTTGGACAAACTGAAATCCTGGAAGTAAATACACTCGAAGGGTACTGCCATCACGAACTTGCTCAACAATTCCTTCCATGGGTCGGCCCTTGTTCTTAGCTAACAAGCCCATAGCATCCAAGTTGCTAGGGTCACCAATGGCAGAAGGGGGCAAATTTCTGATAGCTGCCTCAGCAGCACCAGGAACCTGCAATCAGCGACAGCATCAAATATAGCATGTGCATAGCATATTGCTATAAATTCACGCATAGCATCAAATATAGCATGTGCATGTGCATAGTAAAAATTCAGGGGTAAAAATAACCTCTATCATAATTAAATAACCCAGAATAATGCCATTTATATTAGTCAAATATCTGATGAACAAATCCAGAAAGGGAAATTCAGAAACAAACCTTGCTCCACCGACCAAGGCCTTCTTGTTTAGCCTGTTCCTCCAGTCGCAATAATTCTGCTAGGTAAGGACTCACTTCTGCTTTCTGTTGCCCCTGCTCTCTTACCTGCATCGACAGGATAACAATTATTCAATTCAGAAAGGCATGAATAATTTCAACATGGAACATCTGGAGAAGTTCGTAGTTTTTAAACCTTGGCCCAGCCTTCCCCAACAACCCGCATTGCAACATTTTTGTCACCAAGAAAAACAGTGCCAAAGTCACGATTAATGGATGGCACGTTGTAGTCAATTCTAAAGGTCACTTCCTGGTTAAAGAATACATCAAGTCAGACTTAATATGCATCATTCAAAGAAAAACCACCAAACCAGCCAAACAAGACAGCAGTTTTTATATTGCGCACCTTCCCTATGCATAGTTTCCTTAGAAACTCTCTACTTTCCCATGCAAATGGCTCATCCACACCACCTCTACGTGCCTAGCAAAGAATAATATAAATCAGTACTCAGTCTTGCACGGTTTTAAATTATAATGTGGAAGTTCACACAAAACATACATCAAAAGTAATTGCTGGCAACATCACATCCACAGAACAGATTCAAGAGAATGTCAGCTTGAAAAACATACCAGTCGAGGAGCAATCAGAGATGACAAAGTGATGCTCTTTTCAGGCATAGGACCAGGCTTGCTGCTGGCCATGGCCACAATGACCAAGCAGTCCCCTGAAGGAACAGCTTTCACTCTTCCCCTGTACCATCCCGTTGGTGCTGCCATTTCAACACCTACCGAATGATCTACAACCACGCAAAAAAAAAAAAAAAAAAAGATTCCGAACATTATCTCTAAAATTATAAAGACGAAACTTTCAAGACATAACATAATATATATGCGTATACAGAAGTTTATATTTCTATCCAAGCACAGATATAGACAAACGCAGTCACCCCTTAAGAAAATCGAAGAAATCAGCCTGGACGATGCAATACAGTAAGCAGATCTTAATTCTACATACTTTGCTACCAAAGGAACACTTAGATCCACAACAATAGAACCGGAAACATTACAAATCACCACAGTCATTCACAAGCCTCAGAGATTGAATGCGGCAGAATGGTGCATGACACTATCGGGATCCGATCAAGACTCATCACAAAAACCCATAGAGATGCCAAATCACGAACGTTTGTTATGAAACAGAGCAAGCATATGAAATTTAAATCCATTAATTCTCCTCAACAAAATACAATTCAAAGCCCAAAACAACTAAGATAGTGAACTGGAGCGCATGCAAAGGTATAGATTGAATATTAAACCAGAGATCTACAACAATGGATTGCTAGAAGAGGAGCTATACCTTAGATCAGAGAGGTGCAGAGGAATTTGTCTCACACTGGTCACTTCGGATCTATCGAAGCAACGTAACCCGGATCGAACAACAAGTACAATTCGAATCACAATATCTGGTTTTCAACAAATGATGAACAGAAAAGAGATCCCAAGCTCGATGCGGCCAAACCCGGGCGGCGGATCAGTGAGAGATCCAGGAGAATGAGGAGAGAGAGTGAGATTAGTTTTGGGGGTCGGAGGTTAAATATAAAAAGGACGAGAGCTGAATTGTAAGCTGGTAGTGAGATTACCCTCGCTTTCGTGGCAAAATTACGCCAAGTACCATTTAAAGTGTCCGAGTAATGATAGGAATGCTGAGGATAGGGAGATTTAGAAAATATTTGAAAATGTAGATAAAATATACATAACTGTAAAAAGATATACTTTTGAATTTTTTAGAAAATAATATATTTTATAACACTCAATAAAATAATATATGAATTTCTATTATGTTTTTTTATTATTTTGCAATGTTTATATTTTATCATTATTATCATCTAAATTTAAATTTAGATAAATATATAGTAAGCACAACTCTTTTTTAAAATTAATGTTCTTCCAATCTAATATATCCCTCCGCCATTTTTTTTTTCATTTATGTTTAACATATGAATGGTTGACATGTTCTTCTGACTAGAAAGAAGAACCTCAAATCCAAATAAGAGACTTGTTGCAATTTGGACACAATTTCATAAGTTTTGCATTGGGTTAAGGTTAAAAAATGCATGTTACTCGATTTAAATAAAATATATTTCAAATTTCAATAAAATATGTATTATAATTTACAAATATATAATTTTTTATATTAAGTACTTTCGAGTATTTTGAGCATATTTAATAAGTTATAAGCAAAATCTTTTACTTTTTTTATTTAGTACAATAAAAATTATTTTCATTTTTAATATTTTAAATAATTTTAATTTTATTAAAAAAATTAAGAATTAAGATGATAAAATGAAAATAAAATTTTTTTATACTATTTTATTTCAGTTATAAAATTATTAGATAACTTTAATTTGTTTCAAATTATAAAAAAATATTTTAAACTATTTTACCCTAAATTATAAAAAAATATATATCAATTTTATACTCAATTTTATCATATTAAATAAATTTTTAAAATCTATTTTCAATTTAATTTTACTTCTACTTCCACTTCTATAAAAAAAACTTTTATCCTATTATCAAACGTACCAATTTTCACCTAATAAAAAATAAAAATAATAAATTAGGAAACAAAAGTATTGGCAATGATAGAAATGAAATTCAACAATGTATTTGGACTTACTTTTATAAACAGAACGAATCACATAGAAATAATGGTCAATGTGATCCTTCGCGTTAATAAATTTTGAAGTTGCTTATCATGTGAGATACTAGTAGTAGATTGATCTAATGGTGTTAATAAATCATTATATTCACTGTACTGGTTTATTAACAAAACAAATTACATGGGAATAACAACAATTCTCATCATCTTCAAATATTGGCAGTTGAGTTGTTCTAACGGTGTTATCCAATCATTATTGGTTACTTGTTCATTAACACGTGAAAGGTTGTCATGTGCTGTATATAATTAGCAAAAATCTCTAACCTAGGTAACTATGCATTGCAAGGTGAACCTAGAAAGAACACCGAGGATGTTAGGATAATGGCAACAAAATCCGATAATGTGTTTGGAGTTTGTCTTTATAGTATTAGTAACGTCGAATCTTATCCTCTCTTGCTTAAAATGCTACACTTGTCTATTGTCCGGTACAATGACGGTTAGATTGATCAAGTAGTTTTAAACATGCCCTCATTCATTAATTAGTTTGTTATAATTTTTAAAGCCATGATACCAATATGGACAAAATCTCTCTCCCTATATCCTTGTGACGTTTTTCCATGTGTACTTTTTATTCTTAAGTCTTACTGGCGATTTAGTATAGATCGATCTATACCAAATCGATGTTTTGGCTTCACATATCCAAAAAAAAAAAAATCATATAAATGATTATTTAATTAAGAAAATAAAGATATGAAAGGTTGACATTTTATCCACTCAAATTCCTATAAAATGTATGCATTGCCATTTGGATTCAAATTTTTAAATCTATCATGAGATACCTTAAAAGATGTGAAAATCTGACATGTTATTCAATAGGAATAATAGATATTGCACGTGTTCATAAAATGTGCATTACTATGAACACGTTTTCTTTAGCTTTTTTATTTGCTTAGAATTTTCACTTAATAAAAATAGCCAATCGCATTGTCTAGACCATTGTTTTTGAGCTATCATGTTGCATTGTCAATGACACCCTCATGATGGTTTCATTAGATTTATTGGTATGATTCTAGTTGAGTCAACGATAATAACTAATAGTCAAAAGAAAAAAAAAACGTGCGATGTCTAATTTTGGAGATTTTGGCGTGCCTGTTTTCAATAACATGTCTTCATTGATGGCTCAGCACACACTGTACTTCTCTCCTTTCAACATCCTCTTTTAGTGGTTTTTAAGAAACATAAAAACTTCCCCCAATCCCAATCTAAATGAGTTAGTGCTTGTAAAAGTACTTATAGTTAAATTTGAGCTTAAAAATTAACGAAATTTAGTTATAGTAAAATATATTCATTTTTTAAAATATGAAAATTTAGTATTTAAATTACTATTAAAAAATATATTATATTTAATATCTAATAGCATCTCAAATAAAATAATTTGTACTAGGGTATACTTATGTTTATAGGGGGGAAAAGAGCTCATACTTCTAATATGAATTATATTCCCACCAATTAAACAAGATTTTATTAATAATTAATAACTATCAATTACTAATAATCAATTCAAAATATAAAAAAGTAGTAAGTTATATTTTTTTTTTGTTAAGCCATAAATTGTATAATTTACACGTAGTTCTATTCCTTTCACCATTACATAATTGTTTTTGTTACTATCTTTTTTAGCAATTTTTTTACTATGAGTGAATTTTAATTTTTTAAATTTTTATTTAATACTTTACTCAAATGATATATTGTTTAATAAAAAAAGTATATCTACTTATTATTTATGTTGTGAATCAAATATCAATTTTTTGTTTAACGTAAACCATCAAGTCAAATTAAACGAGTAGTAGTATCAAGTATCAACAGATATATCCTGCAATTGCGTTTGGATTTATGAGTTGGCGATTCGTACTTGAAACTTAGAAGAAGAAAGTGCTTTTGTTTCCTTAGCTTCCTGCTTTCTAATTCTTAGCCAAAAAATAAAATACTTACTGCTCTGTGTATTTCCTATTTTTGGATGAGAATGGAAGGGCGCGCATCCAATCATTACTTGTTCAGAACCCAAATCAGAATTCTGTAGATCATATCATTTTCAAGATAATGCGGTTAATTTGCCAAAAATTGAAGAAAAATTAATGCTGATTGAGACTAGCGTCATCAAGATTGAAACCAGAGACACAGATCTCTAATGATAAATTAGGCTCTCCTAATTTAATTAAATTAAAAAAATTAATTAATTAATTTAATTATTATAATATATTTTTTAAATATCTTAATTATCTTTTTTTTAACTTCTTTATACTATTCTTTTACTTATTATTAAAAAATATTAATACAGATAATTTAAAATAATTAATAAATATAAAAAATATATCTTATATTTAAAATTAAAATTAATTTTTTAATTAAATTATATATTTAAGATAAAAGAAATATAGCCTATTTTAATTATACACGAAAGTATTAAAAATATTTATAAATAATTAAATATATACTATATATAATTAAAAAAGAATTATAGTTAATATAGATAAATTGTATCCGTATTAGAGACTTTGCTCAGAGAAAATTTTAAAATAGGGATATTTCAGTAAATTTCTTATAAATATCCTGTGGTCCTTCTGCTAGTAATGCGGAGGGAAGAAAACGCGGAAAATATGTGAAATGAAGAAAACAAGCTTTGTGATGGGGTCGTTAGCAACCTAGATGCACGACACGCCTACAATATATATACGCGTGTTGCATGTATATAATCTGCACTATAGATGGACAAGATTATCACTAACCTTGGTCATGATGGTAAGAATTACCGATTTTTTTAATGGATCAATAATATTAAATAAATTAATTATAATTAATATAATAGTTAGTTAATTTATTTGAATAATTTAAATAATATATAATATAAATTTATCTTGAGATATTAGATTTAATTATAATTAATTTATTTATTTATAAGAAAGAAAATAAGAAGAGATTGGATAATATATCTGATGTATGAAATTGTTATGAATGTAATATGTAAAATTTTTATTTATTCATACTTGATGACATTTTGTGTAAATAAAAAAAAATCAATGATTAAATAAATATAGGGAATTTTGCATAAGGATAATATACATTATAAACTTAGATTTGATGTAAAATACAATGTGTTTGGATGTTTATATACGGAGAAATAAATTTTTAAAGTTAGAGGATTAATTATAGAAATAGGAAAATTTGATCAAATAAATAATAAATTTTTAATATTGGCTGATATTGACTTAGTCAAGGCGTAGTCAACGAATTATTTTTTTAAAAAAAGATTAAACTAGTTTCGTGTAACAACTTGAATAATTTTATTTTAATTTTTCTATAATTAATTATAATTTTTTGAAATTAAATTGTCTGTATGAAATTTATATAATAAACAGTAATCTAAAATTTTAAATTGTGTAATTTGATTTTAATAACTTTAAAGTATAGATGCGATTATAATTAAATAATTTATTTAAAAAATTAATTAATTTTTATAATTAAAATGAAGAGAGTATATTTAGCATATGCCACTATGTTTTTGGGTCACTTGATGAAGCCACTATCTCTATATAGCTTGATCCCATAAACCTCTGAGCTGGACATCACAACCTTTGAGTGCAAACTACTACCATCCAATAGCCTTCATGCTATTTGTCACTTTTTTCCCACTCCCATCGTTGAAATCTTGAGACACTCATCTCAAACTGCTCTGTGAACCACCGCAGGACAAAATATATACGAGTATACGAGTATTTTTTTTTTCAAGTCTCTTTTTTATTTAGTTAATAATTTTATGATGTTTTAAAATATCTTTTTAAAAATACTCATTTAATATTTTCCCCTCAATCCTTAATAAATTATATTTTCTAAAATACCCTTGTTTACGCTGCTCATTTTCGTATCTTTGGCTCCAGCTTGGATTTTATTTTATTTTTTTAATCTCAACTGGCATTATTCTCTTAACAATCATTTTTCCATTAATATGATTACTGATTCGAAAAGGAAAAGAAAAGTTCTCAATTGAGGGCTACCAAAAGATTGAAAAGAAAATACATGGTTGCAAGTATAGGTGCTTTATAAGCAAGTGCCTAGCAATCAAAGGAAATAACCATGGAATATTTAGAGAAACATCTCATTCTTTACTAGCATTTGGAGATAGTGCCCCTTAAATATTCATATTTCATTTTTGGCACTGTCTCGTTCAAAGACGCAAGACCCGGGGAGGGGTAAAAACATCAGAAATAGCATCATTCGGACCAAGATCATTGATGGGTGGCCGCTGTTTGTAGTGATTGGTCACTGATTGGTAAGCCATTGCCAGTGCCAAAGCCTGCAAAATTAGAAGCAGCACAAGAACATGGTTACATAAGAATTGAAGATATCATAATTGTAACTAGATATTTATAAATTATAGCCATGTGCATACAATGTGATCGTGGTCCGGCCGAGCGTAAATGCCGGTGGTGATCGTGGTTTTTCGCCTGCTTCCACCAGCGGGTGGTTTGGAGATGTTCTGGGCCTGCAAAGAATAAAATGCGAAACCATGCAGCAAGTTATATATAAGGATTATAGCTGTTAGGAAAGAAGGGTAAAGTACATGAACTGAAGAATCCTAAGATTATGGTATTTTGATTCTTTCATAGTTCTATTAGACCAAATATCTCAGTTGATTCAAGATTCTGCGATTTTTCTTCACCCAGGTTTAGTTACTATGGAGAAAATCTAAAACTAATAACCTCCTGTGGTAGAAAACTGAATCAGATAGCATAGAACGAGCCTGTAGGTAATCCACAGCTGGGATTAATCGTGCACGTCGCAGTTCAGTAGGCCACTGATCTTGAGCTTCATACGCAATATCTTGGCCCGATGGTTGCTACTCATCAAAGTGTGCCTGCATATCAACATCCATGGTGAAATTTAGCATACCTTGAACAGATTCAGCTGTGTAATTCAGTTGAAAAGGTACCATCTTCACACCCTTTGATGCAAGAACATTAACAACCTATAATTGTTTATCCCAGAAGTATGTTCAGCTTACATATTATATACGGAAATATCTGATACTAAACCTCATCTTTGATCATGAGGCCTTAGCCAAATTAAATGAACCTAAACTAACCTCCATTTCAGCATCATTAAAATATCCAACTGTCAAGTTGGTAATGTCAACTGAGAAAGGATCATCGATGTGGCTCTCTCTTGAAGAGATGTCTTCCGGATCCTTTCCCCGGATAATGTCCAGGACTATAGCACAATCGGTTGCGGTTCTGCAGAAAGGGCCTAGCTTATCCGACAAGAATTAGGTATTACAAGTAAGGAACAACATTTATTGCATCTAATCACACAAGAACAGGATAATGTGGGTTAGTTGTACCAAGCTT
Organism: Leucaena leucocephala; assembly: GCA_037074615.1. Taxonomy (NCBI): domain Eukaryota; kingdom Viridiplantae; phylum Streptophyta; class Magnoliopsida; order Fabales; family Fabaceae; genus Leucaena; species Leucaena leucocephala. Next base: position 21,319,525 of record CM073538.1, on the reverse strand, counting down.
TCTGATATGCTCATTACACCACTTCGACCAACTGTACCAAAAGTTGGTCGCAATGCTTTCACACCACAACGAGCAGCAGGATAAGTGATGGAGCCAGCTGTTTTCGAACCAATAGCAATTGGAACCATACCTGTAATACAATAAACAAAGTCACCTCACAGGAAAACACAAGCAAAAGGGAAAAAAAGCATCTTAACCAGTAATTGATGGATCATATTCCGAGAATGAGTGAATTTTTTTAGGAAAATACCAGCTGAGGTGCTGGCAGCCGGTCCAGCAGATGACCCGGTAGAGAACTCTTCAATATTCCATGGATTTCTAGTTCTTCCACCGAACCAGATATCGTCATATGCCAAAGATCCAGAAACAAGCTTTGCAACAAGAACAGCGCCAGCAGCCTTTAGCCTAAATGAACAAAGTCAGCAAAATTTTATTTTTTTTTAAAGATGAAGTGGCTGCTGATTTACGTTTTGGAATCAATACCTCTTGTAGACCCAAGCTTCATCGCCGATAACTTGATCTTTGAAAGTTCTTGAACCCCATGTAATGTTATAACCGGGCACCGATATTATATCCTTCAATCCATATGGAATTCCATGAAGAGGGCAAAGATAGACTCCTTTGGCAAGCAACTCATCAGCTTGTTTCGCTTGCTTGTGTGAGCCAATTCTTCAGTATAAGTGATCACAGATTCAAGAACAGGATTGAACCTGGTGTTATTTTCAGATCACTTCATTAAGTAAGAAAACACACACAAACCCACACCCAAAAAAAAAAAAAAACGCCAAGATGTCAGTGTTCTCAAAACTACTCTTTTAGTCTCCGAAGGAAAATCTGGGTAAGCTCCTGAGAAGTGATTTGTTTTGTTCTAATGAGTTCAGCTAATTCAAGAACCTGGTTTAAGAACATAAAAATAAAATACAAGTCATTAATCAAAATAACACAATATGGATCACATTCAAATCACTTACACTCATGAATGCAACGTCTTCATCAGATTCTAGTCTCCAAGTCCCAGAAACATAAGGATAGTTAAATGTTTTATTCGTGGTCGATCGATAGCCCCAACCAGGATTGAAAATCAAAGCGGTGGGTAATGGAGGCCTCCATTTTCAGAAGCGACAAGTTTCCTATTTGCTCGTATAATTGGGATATTGAGTTCATGTACACCTTCATTAATCTCTAAAATATAAGGTGAACATGAATTATTACTCAAACTTCACATTCAGTGTTCATCACCAAGTAATTAACACAGAAAGATCAAATGCACAAGTAAACGACATGACCTGTTCATCATTGAAGAAGGTGGCATCGAGTAAACCTAATGAATGTCTGAGGCAGGAAACATCAATATTCTTCCATCTACTTGGGCATTTGTTCTTCTGATCCTGGTTGATTACACAAGGAAATAATATCACAATATATGTAATGCAGACAAGTATTAGATTACAATTCTTATTATAGCTGGTTTGGAATGTTACTAACTAAAAGCATCATTAAAGCTAATGTTGGATAAAAAAGTTCAGAACCCACTATCTCACAGAACATTTTCCATATTCTTTTAAGGTTTCTCATTTTTAGCACATTTTGTCAGGACCACAAAGAAACATAACTTCTTGTTCAAATAGAAATAGTTGCAGGGAAAGGAAAAGGAGACTAGTCCCAAAAATAAACCCCGTTCCAGGGAATTAAGTTTAGTCAACTGTAACTAACTCCAATCTGACGGAAATAAGGACATTCCACATAAATGCAGGTGGAGACAGTCCATAATTCATAATTTTTTTCAATCGGATTAGTAGTAAAAAGAGGGAAACAGAAATAATAATAATATTATCGTGGTTGTGGCGGTTGCGTTGGTCGACGGGTGATGAGGTGGCAGGCGGAGAGTGAAGGAGGAGGCATCAGAATACAGAAGAAGAACATGGCAGCATAGTAAGGCAACAACGAACTGGAAGGTGTGTGTGGCGGTGGCGCCACGTGTCAGGCGTGGAAGTTGAGGAGGAGGACACTGGTCTCGAGGATTGGCTTCTTCCTCGTTTGATCGGTTCGTTAGGCGGAAGCCCTGAGGATTCGAAACCAGGAATCGCTCTAAACCCTCCTCTTAGTGGCGTCCTTTGACCTTTCAAAAAACTCTCCAAGTCAACCTTCCTGGTTTGCATCTTTGGTTCATGAGCCATCTCACAAGTAAGACAAGTCAATGCTCCAGGACAAACAAAAGTTGTGGGCATGTGGTTTCTGAGCCGGGGGCCCCCAGGACTCCAAACCAGGAATTGCTTTCAAAACGAATTTATGGATGGAAAAATATTAAGACAAACTAAACAAAAAATAATACCACCCCTTTTTTAATATAAAAATTAATAATTTTTTAAATAAATAAATTATAATTAATATAATAATTAGATAACTAATTTAAATATATTAAAAAATATATAACATAAATTTATCTTAAATATTTAAATTTAATTATAATTAATTAATTAATTTAATTTTTTCATTTATCTAAAAAAATTCTAACTCTAATTTATCTAAAAGATTAACTAATTTTTATATTCATAATTATAATGAATAACCTTTAATCTAACAAAAAAAGCTAGCGTCATTGAATAGGAAGTCAGAATCCTAACTAATCTGAAAACTGTTTGGTTAATTATGAATTACTAATTACCAAAATAAACCGGTGGTTAAGAACTCCCACACACGTACAAGCCACTTGATTGATATACATATATAAGTAATTAATTATTAATCAATAATTAAATACCTTTTCTCCGCCCATAGAGAAGGAAGCGATTATTATAATAATATTATCACATGGAAGGAACGTGTTAATGCCGGGCGTTGAATTTATGATCTCCAAATCCTCTATTTGTCATTTGCAGATCGAAATAAAAAAAATGGAAATAGAAAGAACCACGGGAATTATATACAAGCTTTAATAATTAAGTGAAAATGATGTGATTGATTCTTAATCTCTCGAGTCCACGCCGAGATAAGTATTCGTTATTATGAGCCCTGTTTAAATAAGATTTTAAAAATAAGCTTATAAAAAAATAGTTTTTGAACAGCTTATAGAAAAGAATTTTTAGAGAAAAAATTATGAAAAAAAAATAATTTTAAATAAATGAGTATTTTGATATTTATTTCCAAAAGTACTTTTGTTATTGGTAAATTATGAAAAAGGATATGAGTATTAAATGAGAAGAAATAAGAGATAAGAGGAGAGAAGATGTAAGAAAGAAAATAGAGAAAAAATAAGAGAGAGGAGAGAGGGTATAAGAAAAAGTAGGAGTAATATAATAATTGGTTAGTTCATAAGTAGTTTACTGTTCTATAAGCTACTCTAACCAACTTATCTAAAACTTTAGTTTTAAACTATAGTTTAATCCAAAAGCCCGTTTGAACAAATATAACTGTTTGTTTTAAAATTTCTTCAAACTTAAATTTTACCTAAAAAATCTTTTAAAACTTTAGTTTATAAAAAAACCAAACAGTTACAACGTCATCAAGTCCAATTAACCACTTATTTAATAATATTGTCTATTGTCAATAACTTCACTTTAATTATATGATTAATTATTTCCATCCTCACTTCTTCCAGGGTTCATGCCTTCATGGTAGTTTCATTAATTCAAACATTCAACTCTGTTCTTTTTTTATATTCATGTATATTATGGAAAATTGGGATTAATACATTAAAAACCCTTCAAAAAAATGAATTACTAGTAATATTCATAGAGTTGAATTATTAGTTTTTTAAAAAGGTTAAAATCCAATCATAATCCAGAATATTTTTTGGGCCCATAGGACATCTTAAAGTCAATGGTGGAGCAATGAGCCATAGGGTCCCCCTCCCCACTACCAGTGGCGACCAATGACAATAGTAGTTGGCCGTCATGGGCGACTTTTTCGGTAGAATTACACCCATTATGTTTTACAAACAGACCAGTGTTACTCCTATATTAGTGACTAACAATCAATTAACGGGCATTTATAAGGAGAGCGGCTTTATTTCATTTTTTTTAACACGTGGAGTAACATTACTTCACCAAAATTTAGGGCCAAAATTAGACTTAAATCCTTTTTTGAAAAAGGTGTTAATATATTTTCTGTAATTTTTTAGTTGTTCCATCTTAGTATAATAACAGAAGTTATGTTTGGTAATTAGACTTCATGAATGAATAAGTACATATTTAATTTATAAAAAAAAGGTGATTTTAGATCTAAAATATAATTTGAATCTAAAAGAATTCAAATACTTATCTTGAGTGTAGAATTAATTTTGGATAAAATAATAGTTTTTTTATTTAAAATTATAATTTTAAAAAAATTAATTTATCTATCTACTGTCTCTTTTCTATGTCTTTTTATTGTTGCATCTCGTTCAACTCCCTTTTTATTATTAAATTATATTATATTTTTATTCTCTATTTATATCTTAACTAATTTTAGTTATATGTTTACTTACTTACATTAATAGATATATATAAAATTAAATTTTTTATTATATACAGGAAAATAAAAATAAAAATATATTTTTTAATTATTTATTAGTATATATATTATTTATTATTTTAATATCAAATATAAAATATATATTTAAAATTATACTTTATGTAATTATTGTTTCATTACATGTCTTATCTGATAATTTATCTATAAAAAATATAATAATAATAATCATATAAATACTTATTTTATTAAAATAAATTATTATATAAAACTATTTTGTAAAATATATTATCTAAAATTATTTTATAATCAATTTTTTATAGAAATTAAATAAAACACACCTTAAAACTAGTATTTTTCTCCTCTAATTTTGAAAGTACAAATATTAGTAATTAATAATAGAAATTCTGGCCCCCGTGGAAAGGTCAAAATTCTAGGAATCATCTTGATCAGCATCACAGCTTCCTCTCCAATAAGTGGTAGGGTTGGTATTTATTGGCGTGTCATCATTAGTTACGTCTTGGCCGCCAAAGTCAAACACCACGTTGCCGTGTCCAATTCCACCTCTTTCTTTCTTTCAGAATAATAAGAAAAATGACAGGATAAACTATAGTTGTTATAAAAGTGGATTTGTCTTAATTATCACTTAATTTTTTCAATTTTATTATATTTTTGTTACCTTTTTCTCAAATATCATTAATTACTTCTCTCACTACCATTGATTAATATATATTTAAAAAAATATAATATATCTTATATATTTATTATTTTTAACTAATTCTTTAATATGGACACATTGGTTAATTTCACATGAAATTTTTTAAATTATAAATTTAAATAATCTTGTTATTTTTATTTTTAATAATATTTTTATTAAATTTCCTAGATATTTTAAACTCATGTTGATGGTTTGTATATATTATTATAATTTGTTAATAAATTTTGTATTACATGTGTGTTTGTATATATATTAATTTAGGCCGTTATCCAATTTTTTTTTTTTAAAAAATGAAAGGCCACCTAACCTAACCCTGTAACAGTATGTAAGACATTGTTCCATACTAACTCCATTCCCATCTTCCTCAGAATATTCTGATCTCATAGATTTCCGGGTTGGAATTATTCCATTAATTAATTCCTCAGCTCGCAGGAGAAAGAAGGCAAAAGCAGTGGTCTTCGATCGTCTCGTGGACACAAAAATGGAGGGTCTTCTGCCTTTAGTTTACAGAGCAGTGAAGAAAAGTCGAACTCGCCGGGAATACGAACGTCTCCGATCAGTAACTTCTCCTCTCATAGACATGGCCGAGATCTATCCTCGCAGCTCTCAGAGTCATCTCTATCAGTATGAGACGCCGGATTCAACCCAGACGGTGACTGAACTTTATGCAGACGGCAGCAATAAGGATCATCATCACAGGCGGCACAAATCCATCGGAGATTTCACTTCCGGAGGCCGTTTCTCGTCTTCTCAGCGGCAGCACACAACCAGTGCTGCTCCAAAGCCTCTCGTCCGGTTTAGAAGTCACAGAAGAATGTTCTCATGCATCACAGCGTAGTTTAAGGTCATTGATGTGTTTAGTTTCTTAGTATATGGGGTTCATGAATTGAAGATCCATTGTATTGTTCCAAGATGATGATGTTTGTAATTGTTCAAGTGTATATTAGTTTACTTTGTTTCTATTAAAAAGCTAAATTTGTCTGAATAATGATGTAATAATATTAAAAAGCCTTTAATTTCTTCATCAATTTAGGAATCTCTTTTCTAGCTATGGAATACTTGTCTTTACAGTTTGTTTTGTTGTCAACAGAATTATCAATTGTGAATAATCCTCAAATTTTAAAAATATTAAAACAAAAATAGATAATATTTATATGAAAAAAAATATTATTATATAATTTTTAAATCTGTTTACAGCATTTTACTTTGATAAATTAAAATTGTCGCAAAAGGGCGTGTTTGGAATTGGCCGAGTATGGCTAATAATCAAAGTTCTGAATGGTTGTAAACTTGTAATTAAAAAACATGTTAACAGAGACGAGAAATTAAGGAGATATAATTCTCCGTAAATCCTTCTTCACGTGCAAAGATAAAAACACTATAATATAGTACGTGTTAGGCAGAGGCAAAAGCCAGAAAAATAGTTTAACGGGGTATTCAAAACGGATAGTGCGTAAAACAAGAGTACAACCTTGGATTTTTGTCATTCATCCATTCCTAAAATGCCAATGAAGATATGATTTTCCTACTGCAATTATGCATGAAAAAATGGGCAAGATTTGATGAAAAAATGATAAAAATATGCATGAAATTATTTTTTTTAATCTTGGGCAAGATTTTTCTAAAATGACGGAATTTTACACTCTATTTGATATGAAGAGAAACAAAAGAATAAAGAAAATTAAAAAGCAAAAATATTCAAAAGAATAAGGAAAATTAAAAAGCAAAAATATAATTTTTAATCTCCATTTCAATAGAAATATTATTAAAGTAATTAAACAGTAAGTATAAATTACATACTAATAAATATCACTTAGAAAAAAATATATCTTTTATATATCTATTATTTTATTTTTTTAACGGAGGTCCTGTTCAACAAGATCGGGTCACGACTTTTGCACCTTTAAAAGGGAGAGACGAATGACGATGACACTTCCATTTGAACTTTCGCGCAAACAGTTGCGACACTTTTTTCGCGCCAAACCGGAGAGACAGAGATAGCTGAGAAGAAACGAAATGGTGCAGGTGTGCTTCATTATGGACCTGCGGAGCTTGGCACCTCCATTGCTTAGAGACCTAAAGCAGGTACTACGAAAGAAGCTGCTCTCTCAGCCTCCGTATCTCAAAGTAATTCTCTGCTTTAGTGCCCAAGCATCTGATAATCGATTCTACGAACAAAATCAATAGGATTATCTCTAACCGCTTAAATTACAAACAATCTTATACTCTACTTGATTGCTTATGATGGATTGAATTTCAATTCTCAGTCACTTCTTCAACTTGTTAACTACTACGCCGTATCAAATACTTCCTCTTCGCCTCGTCGGAAATCAAACTCTCCCTCAGATAAGATCGGTCTGTGCTACGTCTTTAAAAGTCGACTATCTTCTCCTGATGAGGTATTGGTTCCGTTGTACAAGCTATTGTTATTTTCTTTTATGAACATCCGATTTGAACGATTAATTCGAAGTACACAATACATGGTGGCCGCCATCCGTATGAGCTAGAGAGTGAATCTGCGTATAATGCAGCTGAAGATAATCCCCGCGGAAACTTCGATCTACACGATTTCCACCATGCTGTTAGCAGCTTGTCCTGATGCCTACCTGCCTGATAATGATAACAATTACGGTGCGTTCTCTCTCTGTATATCTCTCTTGTTTGCAGAAAAGCAATGGTTACTTGGGTTGATTATTTTCAGATGTCATGCTTTCAACTGTTTTGAGTGATCGAGTGTTGTACTCCTGGAAAGGTAAAGATATTGAGAGAAAAGCGATAGTCATAACTTCATTCTTGCCTGAATATGGAGACTCTACAATGCAAAAGTGCCTCATGGTGAGTCAGTGATTACACCAATTTGTTTAAATGGTAATGGAAATAGTTCCTTTTGTCTAGTAATCCAATAGCTGTTCTGTCTTTTTCCAGGATGCTGCGGATAGATGTGTTTCGGTTGATTTTGCAGTATTTCAGCAGAAGTCAAGCCATCTAACTGATACGCGTGAAAACGTTAACAACTTTCGTCGTTGCATTTCTCATCTTGACAATTGCTCATTCCAGACTTACATCCCTGGTTAAGTACACTGTCAACATTTTAAACCTGCTATTGCTTTTTGGATTTTGAGAACCATTATTTGTATCTTTCGATACTAAAAGAGAAGATACAGGTCTCTTATTCAAGTGCTTACTAGTTAATATTTGAATCTGCAATTTCTGGAAACCTTATAAAGGATTGCAGATTTCAGAGTAATGCACAGTCTTGTTAAAAGATGGCTTCAGGTTTTACAAGATGACATAAAGGAGACACTCCAAGCACGTCTCATTTTTAAAGAAAATCTATTAGATTCAGTGAACCACATACATTGCAACCTGTATGCAACTGCCACTCCAATTGGTAATGACTTTAGTCAATGTCAGGTAATATGGTACTCACAATACTGATCTGCATCAACTAATCACTCCAATTTTTGTCTAATGTATAAATTTATTCGTGTTCAAAAGTAGCGTGTTTGTGTTGGTTTTCTACACTTAGACGAGCGTAGTTACCTGAATAAATTTGGACATAATGTATAAATTTATTCAAGCGCTTCTTTCCCTTCCTGAAATTGCCTCAAGTGATTCCTTTAATTGATGGTAATTTTTACCCAGAATCTTGGAATCCTATCTTCTTTCAATAACACTCTTATTCCCTCAAATTGACAAATCCACGGATTGTTCTAGGAACTCACTTTTAGAGTATTGATATTCTCCATATGGCATAAAGTTAGTCTTAACTACTAGGAATTTTTTTTTATCGTGACTGATTTTATCAACAGACTTTTATGCTTGCCAGTTTATTAAGCATAATATGTTAAGAATTTACAATTACTCTCGGGCTATAAAAGATGCAAGATCAGCATAATATACTGTATATGTTTTCTTTATCATATTTAGTCAATATTAAGGCTATTGAGTATGCACATACTGGAAGCATTTTACTGCTCAATTTTGTATTTCCGTCTATCCAGAAGAAAATCCATTCCGACGATTATGTTTTGTTTTACTCTAGGCAGATTAAGGACCCTATTCTTGTCATATCTTCAATGAGATGAGCTCTATGTCCTAGTACTAGAGAGCTATAGCTAGAGCATAAGGGCAAATATGTCTTTATAATCTCATAGATTCTAGCTAGTATACATTTTGTATTAGTTACTTGCATTGTTAGTCTGATTTTAAAATAACTATGCCATTTGATTGTTCTGCATCATTTATCGCGAAATCGCATTAAATTCAGCTGCTACATCATTTTGACTTTTTAAGTAGAAAAGAGAAGCGTTAATTATGGGAAACTTATAGACATGCAGATGTCATGGCATTCTGTTAGGAGATGCTGAAACAACCAAGTTCAACAGATTTCCTTGTCCAGTCACTGGCAGAATCTGGAAGCATGTGATGTTATGGAAAATTCTGTCAGGGTTGGGGACAGTACAGTTCTGTTTCGTCCATCATTCCATAGTTTCCTGAAGCTCCCGCAAATAATTCACGAATTAACATAACAGTTATCAAGAGAACAAGCTTGACTTCTGTTAATGAAGGTAAATATAGCTTTTGGAATTTCATATACTTCTTCAGAATCAGAGCATTATTCTGCATGGGTATGTGTTTTCTATTTTAAGAAAACTGCAATGTCAACTGGGAGCTCTTGATGAAGGTACTTAGTCCGATAGACTGATAGAACAAACACTTAGGCCTTTCTAGAGATTAAATTAATATAAATTACATAATATATACCTTATTTGAAGGAACTTCTGTCTGATTGACTGGAAAGGAAGAAAAGATCTTTCTATATGTGTTTTGCACAAATTTATTCCTAGTATTTTTATTCCAAATTCCTTTGTGGTTTATCATCTATTTTCCCTCAAGCATTGCCAGTTTTGCACCTTAATGCAGGTCTGATAATAGGGGCTTCCTTCGTCGTGATTCCATCCCCTTGTCATGTGATTGAATCTACTTCAGATGATGCTGATCAGTCGGACCTGAATGCTCTAGGTGTGTACTAATCCTCAATTCCTTCTTGAATTCCAACATAGCAATGTCGCATGCATCACACCAGAGGCATAGCTTAGTTTTCCGAATTGTTCTTCTCTAATATACATTTTTCGAAACTTCTTCACAAGATATAGGTTTCTTCCATTATTTTAAGTATAGCTATAATTTGACAGCTTTCCGAGGTTTATTTAGTGTTCTGCACTCGATGGACCAAGATTTGATATGCTATTCGAATAGTGATTTAGAAACAATGACAGAGGTTCCTTTCCGTTGCTATTATATTCTGCAGCCCGCCAATGCTGCTTAGGGTAATCACTGTGCCTCCCTTGCTCTTTCTTTCTCTCAATAATTGTTTCATGATATCTTCCATAGCATGTATACTATATGGTACATATATCTTGCTGAAGTTTTGTTGTCCCTTTTTAGACCCGTGTAACCAATGTCCTTATGCAGCGTCTTGCAGGTGCGGAAGAAGTGTTACGAGTTCCTGATAATCGATTAGTTAACTCATCTGTCAATAAAGAAATTGAGAATTATGTTGAAGCCTGTTTGTTATTTAAACATTTCTAAGAGTTTGTGTCTGTCCACACACCCACACCCACACGTGAAACACACATTTTCGTTGCGTTCCTTTTCCAAAGAAGGTTCGAAGCACACATATACAATGTAATCTTAAAAATATTCCACCAGGATCAATTGTGGAGTGTCTGTAGGCGCGAAATTGTATTCTGCCTTTTTTCTTTGTCATGTTGTGCTGCGAGCCTCATATATATATGTGTGTGTGTGTGTGTGTGTGTGTGTGTGAATTTGTCTAGAAGAATTTTGGTTCTTCTGTGAGTTTATGAATTTCTCTTAGCGGGACCAAGGTCTTTTTTAATTATCACAGTCCTGGAATAGTGCATTTAGCACTTTCTGCTAATTATTGATAGAATTAACTAACAAAACACACAACAAGGCTTCTCCTATTAAATAGGGTCAGCTATATGGATCATATGACGCTATTGTGTGTTTATTAAAAACTAAATCATTAGATAGGTTATTGACCAGGAGATCCCGCTCAATGACTTCATTGAGTGTTCTTTTTAGCATTTCTCTACTCTTTTTAACTAGAGTCCATCCTGTTTGATTTACCCTCCTCACCAACTAACAAAACACATATACTGAATTATAATTATATTGATTATGTTCCTAGAATTTTGTAACGATGACAGGCAAGTTATGCATGCAGCTTGATCTAGCACACTATGATCCCTTGCTGCATGAAAGAGGCTTTTATCAAAAGCTAAACTTGCTAGTCAGAGAAAGCTTATAGGTCGGGTTAGTGAACTTCTCCATCCATCTTGACATATGCCAGCGAATGAGCTTAAAAACGCACTTTTACATGAATGGCCTCTTAAAACGAGTCTTTTCTTCCTAAGAAAATAATAATAATAAGAATCAAAGGTCCAGCACTTAAGAGCAAATGCTGCCCGGTATAACAGTAGACAATATCTTTTCTGTGGATGGACATTTACTTTATTAAAGAATTGAACTAGCATTCTCAACCTTTCCGAAGAAAAAGATGGCACCGTTATTGGCAAATTATTTCACACACTGTTATTGATATTTATCATTATCAATCATTATAGTCCGTAGCGAAACCAGTTCCTCAACCAAATATTCTCAGTTCCCTCCACATTCATTGATTGTATTCTATTGTAGGTCAATAGTTCCTAAAGAGGGAGATGCAGGCATTGAGCCAGGCTCAGTTGGAAAACCATCTTCAGAAGTGACTACCAAAGCAGAAACATGTTGGAAATCATGCCCTATGGACCAATCATTGTCTTATAAATATTATTGATTTATGAATTTATTAATTGTGTTATCATATTATTTGCATATTTTCTGTGATGACCATCCTTGGATAATTCATGAACTTATCCTAAATGTCCATGATCGGTCATCTATGCGGGAGCAGAGATGAAATAAGACCAGTATGACTTTGAAAATGTATAGAGATATAAATCAAAGTCATAGGCACATGTAAGAGTATAAGGTGTTGGACCGACTCACTATGAGAGAACTACATGGGTTACGTCATAAGCTTCTCTCATATACAAACCATGTCACTATGCCCTTCGACCTGAGATTATTATGGATTCCTACATGACAAATACTCAGCTTTGACCTAGTCAAAAGTTACTTTTGACCGAGTGACCATAAAGATTATGTTCGGGCTTAGTGGTTTTTCATGCGGAGGAATGTGAATGGTCAATATGGAATTTGTCCCTCACATTCGTAGAGAAATATTACTGGGCCCCTCGATGAGTTAGTCTGATAAATATATGGCCATACTGTAATGAAAAGGTAATTCCATTTCTATAGTCAGACTACTCAGGGATCGAGAAAGTAACAGTCAGGAATAAGAGGATGACATTATCCATGCCTCATCCATGACCAAAATAGCGTGTGACAGAAGGGACATGATATGATTGTATAAAAGGTTACATCGTTTAATGATCCTCATATGATTTGGGTAGTCATTATGTCTTGCTAGAGACCGCTTGCGACTTGTGAGCCAGTATAGCAAATGGCCCACTGTCAACTTCATATGGGCCTACAAGGTCGCACACAAAATAGCCCAACACGAGCTATGATGTCTAGATTCAATGAATGATCCAGGGTGGATGTATATATTTATTTATATTTATAATCATATATATATAAATTCGTATATATACATTATATATAAGAGATATATGAGATTTAATTTATAAGGATAAATTAAATCTCTATCACGTTTGAATTTGAAATTCAAATTGACAGGATATCTCATATAAGAGATATTTATAAGATTTAATTTATAAGGATAAATTAAATCTCTATCACGTTTGAATTTAAAATTCAAATTGATATGATATCTCAAATTTGATTTATGAGAATAAATCAAATATAGTTCAGGTTTATCTTTATTTTAAGTTAAATAAATAGGTGAATTAAATCTGTGGGACGGATTTAATACAAATATTATTTATTTAATTAGTTTATTATCAAATTATACAATATATGATATTGTATTAATTTCAGAATTAATATAAGATTAACTCCAAAATCCAATTCGGTAGAGAAAAACGCATAGCATCCTATATATCTGATTTTAGGAGTTATGTTTTAAAACATATAGAACACAGAAAGGCCGAAGGGGAATCTGCAAAAGGTTTGCAGATAAGAAACTGCCGAAATAGAGACGGAGAGGACGAATTCTTGAGAAAGCCCTAAAAGGACAGGAGACACTAGCATGTCGTTCGTGGTTGGAACGCTGCTCGTGTGGATACCAGTAGAGGAAGCTGACCTGAGTCGTCGACTTCTTGCGATCGAAAAGAGAGCACGAGCCGTGGAGAGAAGCTGTAAACGTCGTGACCAGAAGCTGTGGAAGTCGCTGAGGAACACTGAGGGTAATGCTTCTTCCCACTTGACTTAAACACATACGGTATATCCTGGTAAGGAATGGAAAAATTTTTAAATTAATTTCCGCTGCGTATCTTCTAATTCCTTACAAAACAATCATATTAGTGGATGAAAAATCTCTGCATTGGATCTTACAACCCAAGAAGACAATACCATCGCCTGTATTACTAAAGAATGGGAGCAGTTGGTCGTAAACAAGGACCCTAAGATGTATTCTCCATCTTGTATGCCCAAACTCAAGTTGGATCAAAAATGTGTTTCGCCACGTCAATTGTAATAGGCAGCTAGACAGAGAAACTTCAAGGATTTTAGAGAGATTGGAGGTTCCAAGAACAATAAAAGCAAAGTCGGTGTCTCCTGTTTCAAATGCAAGTGTGCCCATAAAGAAACCTCTCATACCATTTCAGCAAATTCAAGCTACAGAACCAGTCTGTATTGGCAGCCAGCTAATGAAACCAAATTTCCAAAGGCTGGAAAGGAAACATATATGAAAAGAAGTGTGTGGCACATGCGGGGCTTGAATAAATGATTCAGAAGTCAATATATAAGGTCAGCATGCATTGCTCTTTTTCTCTTTTAAATTTCATGCTTCAAATTATTTTCTGGACAAACTTTGTGTCGGTAGCTGCACTTGTGAATCTGCTCTAGTAAATATTAGAGGTGTGAAAATGCTGGATAATTTCAGTTCATTTGTCTACTAAAATATACTACAGTCTTGGCTCATTTGTCTACTTAGCACCGTTAAACTCATAAGATGACTACAAAAAAGCATGCTGATTTAGAAAAATTATAGAATTATCTGATTAAAAATTTGGTATGATTAAAAGACAATAATAAACCCTACTTCCTTAAAATGAATTGCCCATGAATGAGAGGGAGAAGGGCATCAGAGGAGCACTAAGACGTTAGATCTACGTAAAATTAACACCGTTTTAGCTAACTCGTCATTTTGAGTATTTTACGAGTTATGAAAATAAATTATATAGACTAAAAACTACATGAAAATAAACTATATGGACTAAAAACAAAGCACAATATAGAGATCTAAAATGAAAATTTTCCTTTTTTTTCTTATATATAAAATTGGAGGCAGTATTTTAGAAAGAACCACCTTTCCCATGAAAGATAAATATATATATAAAAGGAATCTGTACTTAATCATGATTGAGGAAGGCAAAGGGGTTTACTCATGAACTAAAAACTAGACTACATAATTATCTTAAATTTATTTCTTTTATGTTGCAACAGTAAAATGCATCCTTAATCTTGTTTTAGAAGAAATTTAATATGGACAATTTTTAGGATATGACCATAATACCAAGGAATCCTTAATTTCTATGACATGTTATCATGAAAATATAGCAAACAACGCAAATAAATACTATATTTTATAATGGATATAATATTCTAGCAACACTCTCCATCTGGATTCGTGAATTAATTATTAGTTTATTAATAAACTACTAATTACAAATAGTAGAGGATATGATTTAATAAACTTAGTCGGGTACATTCCGGTTGGTCTGGTATCTGCTCCGAATCCACTTTCTTCCAATCCCTTCACAGAGGCCCCAATCTCTTCCGCAGAATTGCTATTTGGAATTGTTTCCGTAGCATTGTAGACTTGTAGTGACTGCACCCACATACGTATCACGCTGACGCACCGATGCCATAGTCATCTAACCACACCTTAGTTTTTTATTCCCACATCTTCCATTGTTACATTTATTATGAGAAAGATTACAATGAAATATACATCGTCACAAAAAACTGTACATTGAGGTAGTTCCCATCATCATCAAGGAGAAGAAGGACTAGATCATTCCCTCAGCTTTGTTTAGAAATTTTGTTTATGGAAGTAGAATTTCGTCCTTGTCATGTGAGAGAAATCCAAAGCCAAGTGGCGAAGCTCTACAGCGAGCGCGTTAATCCCACAGTAAAACACCCCTGCATGAAGTATGTTTTTTGTTAGTTCTCAGACAAAACCTTTTGGATGTTATTACTTTCTGCAATATATATCTTATCTTTCTAGCATTATAATAACTCTCTGGAGATAAAGATGTTTTTTTTAAAACAAAAGGATCCTTAGAAAAAGGCGAAAAAAGTATATAAAGGTGTGGGAACTCACCAACTCGAGCTTGTGGATGAGCAAGCGCAATGCGTGTGTACACCCTTCGCCAATTGGGTCTAGCAAAGTGAGTCATGACACGAGTTCCTGAGACAGTGTCGACGCCATTCTTTTGGAGGTTTAGAAACTGTAGCATAGCAATAAGAGCAGAACGTGCGTCACCACCTCCATAGACACTAGTGCAGTAATTGTGGAGCTCCATCACTCCACCATGGTCTGCTTCAGCTGTCTCGTTCATTAACCCTTTAAACCAGTCAAAAGAACCTTGTTCTCTAGTCACGCAATAGAAGTAGGCCTTTCTAGTTTTGAACTCACTGTGGCCAGATTTCCTGTGTTGGGATTTACCACTTGCTCCTTCCTCTAACGCCATCTCCTCTTCTTCCATCGCCTTGTAGTTATTAACTATGTCCTTCACTATACTGATCATTGGGGTAGCTCCAATTCCTAATCCCACTAGTAAAACCACTTCATACTTCTGATAGTCTTGAGCTGTTGCCCCATATGGACCATCAATCCGAACTTCAGGAAGAGAGCTGCGCATTGTTTAATCATTAAATTGTTCAGTCTATGAAAATCTTCAATGCTTAGTAATCTAGTGTGGAAGCTCAAATTTTAAATGGCTTCAGTACGTTTTTCACTGATAGAACTACTCAGGTACCTACTTTAAATTAGCATGCTTGGGTGGGATGACTACTTATAGTGCTTTACCCTTTTATAATCTGGGTTGTGTAAATGACTGGGAGTTATAATTATTGTTTTTCCCACTAAGATATATGCAACTGTAACAGCGATCAGTGTCACTCAAAGAGCACAACCAACCATATTTGGATCTTTTAGTGCAGAATATGCTTAATCGAGTATTCCAGTTCAAACTAGAAGTAGAAATGGATAGGAGCAATCCATCTACTGCTTCAATTATTGAGTTCATTATCTTGAGTGTGACAGTGAATTCGTTGTGGTGTGTTGAAAAGTAAAAGCACAATACTTTCACCAGCAAGCCACATGTTCATTATCCTAGTTTCAATAGATCTTTTGTGAAATTCCAGAGAATAGTTTTTGCTTGTTAGTTGTAAATGTAACTATATAACATAGACTACATTTATGTAATAATTAAGATTTTGGGGAATAATTTCCCCTCTTGAGATAGGCCTTACCTTGGACTGCCATCTCCTAGCACGCTTTCAGCTCTTAGAAGTCCACTGTTCCCATCCGGTGGAGGTCGGCATGCCTGAAAGAAACCAAAGCAAGAAACTGAGTAATTAAAGAGATTTTAACTCAAGAAAAAGCATTGAAACTAGATATCACCTCTAATAATTTTGCTTTTATGCTTCGGGTCCAGTAACCTGCTGTTCGAATATGAACACTAAGGTAGTCATCCCCAGGGGCCGAGGTTATGGAGAACGGATGCCTGAAATCCAATAGGACCTGAGGAATTAGATTCTGGGAAAACAAACAACAGAGATACTATGTTTTCTGGGGGTCTCATACTATGTTTTCTCCAATACATACCATTCAAACGGAGATACAGCATCACAGTTGACAAACATGTACTGTCCACTCCTGTATCTAAACCCACGAGGCTTTGACATGTGAATTGCTAACACATTTCCAGGATAAACAGCCACCTTCAAGTTTTGGCATTGAAATTGCAGTGAGACATAGTTCTAAACCTTTATATTATACTTATGAGTAACTGGAGTTTCAATATTTCATAATTACCTTTAATATTCTCACTCCCTTGATGCTTGGTCTGAGTGCTCTAATCAACCTTTCCAACACATAGATGATTACAGGAATAGCCAAATACATCCAGGTCTATAAAACACCGAAATGATTAAATTGTGTGTAAAAATCAGTTAAAGAAGATAAAGGAGGAAGGGTTGAGTTGAATCAAGGTGCTAACCGTTTTCTTGTACCATTTATTGGTCAAGTAAAGTTTCTCTCCATGCACTATCAACATGGCATACACAATGACGAAGAGGTGATGGAAATACCAAAAGGCGTTGAAACCGGTGAGCATGTCGAGGGGTCTGGGTAGCTTCACTCTGCCTCTCCTGAACCAAGAGGTGGCCAGGGTGAATGCTATTGCCATTAGCACTACCATTATAATCCCTGTCACTCCTTCCCATGATTTGACAAAATGCCAATAACTAGTAGGTTTAGGTCCAAAATATTGCACCATAGACATGAACTTTTCATTACTTGCATCAAGAAGGCGAGGAAAATCACAAGTAAGATGATAAATAGCATGTATACCAACGCCAAATGTTACTCCCACAGCTATCACCTGCAAAACAAAACGATTTGGTAACTAGAAGAAGAATGCATACTCCCTATTGCCTTGTGAAATTGTGAAACATGCTAGTTATCTTCCCCTATTCTAGTCACTCTGTTTTGTTGTCTGAAAGGAACTGTTAGCAGTTCAAATTACCTTGTGGAAGTTGAGGTGGTCATCAAAAGGAACCACAACACCTAGCCTGGTCTTAGTCCTGATCCAGGAGAGGGTGTTTCGGCAAACAGGTAACAAAATAAGAGCCATGTTCAATTTTAGTGTCTCAGCTGCACCTTTCGCCATGCACACACAATGGCCCATTACCTCATACACGTCGTCTCTTTCTCGATACTGGACGTACTTGTAGGCAAATAGACCTGCCATCACACCCGTCCACAGTGCCAACACCCAAGCTCTCTTCCAATTATCCTGTAAGAAGTATGAGGTGTCCCGGTACCGTCTTCTAATAACATTGTTGTCATAGGTAGGCATAAGCTTTTGGCTTAGCATTTGGCTCAGGTACTTGCCGTGTCCTCCTTTAGAATTTTCAGGTCCATGCAACAATAACAACTCCAGGTTGTCTATCTGTTTTTCCCCCCGGTAAAAATCATCAAATGACAACCCAAAAGCATGTAGCTGAGATGAGAATTATGTACTAGTAAATAGTTGTGCTCCATTCTTAGGATTAAAGGTTAAGTAGTTACCATGATAAATCCTGTTTCAGCTGGGTCTAGTTCTTCCATAATCAAAGCTGCACATTCTTCTGCTTGTTTCTGGATATGCTTGAGTTTGTTGGTAGTGGCGCTAAGCAAGATAATCTGAAAAGTGAATACAGAATTGAGTGTCCCTGTGGAAGAAACATATAGAATCTACAAGTGCTTGGAATCATCTATTGTGAATCAAAAAAATTCCTTACCTCTTTGATTTCTTCCTCGGTGATTCTACCATCTGCCTCTTTATCCACCCTGCATCCCAAATTAAGAGCATGGTGATCCCTTGAAGCCTTTCCTGGCATTGAACAAATTCTGAATTTTTATATTAACAACAGCTAAGAATTACATGTCAAAGAATATTCTAAGCCTGGAATCAAAGCTTTGGTCGGAAATCTGGTCCCACAAATCCTTCAGATGTGCCTTGTTAATGGAATCCCCCTGAATTCCTCTCTTCCGAGCAAGAGCATCAAACAGCTCCAATGCAAAAGCCTCAGATTTCTTGCTCATTCCTACAAATACAAATCCAAATCCAAAACCCAAAAAGTATAGGATGGTGAAGAAGAAGCTAGGTTTGGATTAATAATACCTATACATTTTCCAAAGAGAGAACGAGGAAGATAACCATCTGTAGTAGCAGTAAGCTTATCAAATTGCTTCTCAACCTCATCCCAACCTGCACTACCAACAGTTTTACGGATTAACTTGAGTCCCTTAAGAGCATGAGCAGCTGCAGATTTAGACCTATCATAGCGTTTCACCGGTGCTGCTGGCTTTGAAAATGAAGCCAAACGCTTCAGTTCCTGAGACACATGCTTCACTTTAATAGAAGCATTACGAACAATTGAAGCACCAAATAATGCTTTCTTCTCAAGATCTTTAAGCAAACCAGATCTCTTGTCTTCACGTACATCCCCACCTGCAACTGTTTTAACGCTGTGTAAAGCAACAGAATCTCCTTGTATATCCATTGTGACCTCAACATAGGCTCCTTCGTCTCCATCCTCTGGTTTGTTGCAAGCACTGCTTCTAGCAACATTAATGGCGGTGCTGGATTCGGGAACACTGAACTGGGGGCTTTTCCTTCCAACCCTTTTGGTCAAAGGTCCAGTTAATGGATCACTATGAGGGACCCTCTCGCCTCCAGTGAGTTCTATGTCTGATTCACGATTATGAAGATCTGATGAAGTTCCTATCACCTCGTTGTCAGCTCCCATTTTCTCTCTGCTTAATTTCTCAGATTCTGATGCAGATTCTTGTGTGATGATGGCTTATACAGTACAGTACTACACTCCTATCACTTTCTGATATTTCTGAATGATATGCCATAATACTTGGCTGCATTCTATCTTGAAGGAAATATCGGTGGATATATTTGTAGGAAACGGATTGGTGCTGTGAAAAGGAAAGAGGAAAGAAAATCGAAGATCCTTTTGTAGATTTGTAATTTTTGAGTGGAATGAAACTTTTACAAAAGTGGGCGGCAAGACCAGATAGCATGACGAGGAAAGCTCCAATGTTATATATATATATATATATATATATATATATATATGTATGTATATATATATGATGGGAGGGACATTATTATATATTGTATTAAGTTACACTCTTCCCAGTGTGGATCTGGACGCATGTCATTAGCACATTGATTTTTTTTTTTTTTACAAAAAGAGAGATCTTTAGAGCGACGTGCCCCGTAACAAAAGCAGTGAAGGTGTCTTGGAGATCTTATTTTATTTTATAAAGATAATTACAAGGCTTTAATAATAATTTTGTTGTCATTATTATTAGTTTCTGTCTATTTTATTTAAATTTTAAAATTAAAAGTAGAAGAAAAAAACTTTTTATCTACCCACTTGATTTTGAATTATATTACATGTTTTATTAAATTAGACTAATCATTGAAAAGAATATTATTTTTATTCCTTAGTAATGAAAATATAATTTAATTAAGCTAATTTTACAAACGCATTAAGATATGTAATTATATGAAGTTTATGCCTTCTTTAATTCTAAGGGCTGGCAATCGGCAATCCTAGAGTAAGTACTATGAAATATGATAATTCAAAATGTCATTGAATTGTGTAAATCTACGAATTCGTTACATACTCTTATTAGTATTTTTAATTTTCAGTTGTATTAATTTTACAGATTCACAAATTTGACCTACGCCTTTTATTGTTTTAAATTAATTAACCCAAGAATCCACTTATTTCAAATTATTTAATGTTGATTAGAATAATATAGCGAAGTTTTTTTTTATCAAAGAGTAATGCATTGATCTGATTAAAGTTTTATTAACTAGATCGTTGAGAAATATATTATTATTATTATTATTATTATTATTATTATAACCAATTAGATTTAAGTTAGCCTATAGTGTCATCAAGTTAAGCTGTTAAAAGAGTGCCAAACAACCTTTTCTGCTTTCTCTGAACATCTTGTCCATAATAAAATAAGTTTATTAAACTAAAATTAAAAGATAAAAAAAAAATAAAGATGCATATATGCTTTTATGTTGATAATTAATAACCATATAAATTTATAAAGATACTTTCTTTAAAAAGGTGAAACTTATATACTCCGAACAGATGGATTCCAATAATTAATTATTCAATTAAAATAGATTAACAAAACAGATTGAACAAAGGGGAATGGTTTTTCCTTGGTCCTTACTCTGCTTCACGTGATCATTCCAATCTTTTATTTTTTTAGTCTGACTCCTTTGTAGATCACGATTTCATTTTCCTCTCTACCAACTTATCTTTTTCTTTTTATTAAATTTTTAAAGTAATTTATAATTAATAATTCCTCTTCTTAAATGTAAGATCCCTTATTTGGAATTTTGATAATGCCAAGAACAAACAGATTTATGTGCAATTTTGAATTTTGAAATGATCATGCCATTCGGGAGATTCTTTGTGTGACATCAATGGAATGATGCCTTCAACACTCAATCATAGGATAAAGCATAACATAATGCAATTTGGTTTATTCAAGGCAAAATGTAAGGATACGATGCCTTACTTTTAGGTCAAGGACCGAGGAGTAATTTACATTTAAACTAGTGTTGTTTTTGTGTCTTTTAAAAAAATAAGTTGAATTCTTAATAAAAGTTAATCTAAATAGTAAAGCATAATTTTTTATTTTTAATATAACATATCTTTTTTTTAAAAAAAATATTCTAATCACCTTTAATTCTCTTCCTACCTCTCTTTAACATTGATTGATATCTTATACTCGCTCTAATCTTAAATATATAATATACTTTAAAGATGTAGCATTTCAAATGCAAAACATTAATTCACTTTAACTCCATTTTTTACCACACATTACTCTCACGAGATTCATAATTTTTCTCATTTTCTTCATCACTTTCGTCTAATTTTCTCATTGAAAAAAGGGTATTTTAAAAAAAGTGACTCATGATTTAACTCACTATTATTATTATTATTATTATTACCATTATCAATTTAATCATATTTTTTAGTGTTAGTGGATTAGTTAACTAATAGGACTGAGCCAAAAATGATTGTGGTTCTAAGTATAGTATTATTGTAAGAGGAAATAGAGTTGACATTATAGGAATATACTCATATTCTATAAAGACACGAGTTCGATTCTTGCAGTTGTTGTGAGAGTTTATTTAGTAGGTATTCTCATAAATTCCCTCTAAATACTCTTTGAATCATAAGGTTATGCCTTAATCTTGGTAGGAAACTGGTGTTGAACTCCGAAACTTTTTGTATACCAAAAAAAATAGTTTTGGGCCTGTTACAGTTTTGCAACCCTGCTTTGGGCCTGGGCTTGTCTTGCTATGGTCTATAAATATGATATACAGTTTTGTACCCAACAAAAGGTCTATAAATATGATAGCCTTTACAGAATATTTTATATCCATGCAATGATATACAGTTCTATTTAATGCGCATCCTTCCTGCTCGTTTTATCATGATAAAAGGAAAACATATTGTAACAAAAAAAAACATATAAAAAAAATTTGGAGCGTGGGTTGAACTGTTAAATAGATGATTATTTAAAATATATTCGATCATTTAAGAGTATTATTTTATTGTGGTTATAGTCGTGGTGTTTATAGAGATATTCTAGCTTATGAATGTCTAGATTTATGTCTGAGGGTAATAGATAGTTCACCCTATTTAATATTAATATCGTTTAGAAGGAATGAAGATTTCGCCCTACTCTTAAATTGTAGGTGAGTCTAACCTATTTCTAAAAATTTTTATACAACAAAATATTCAAAGACCCGACCCACCGGACGGATTATTTCAAGATCCGATATCTCAAAAACTGTTAAACCACCGTTAACCCTCTGGAATGGGTGGAACAAATGCATTAAGATATGCAATTACATGAAGTTTATGTATTTTTTTTTTAATTCTAAGGGTAATCCTAGAGCAAGAACTGTGAATTATGAAATATGATAATTCAAGATGTCATAGGATTATGTAATTTACGAATTCGTTACGAACTCTTATTAGTACGTAGTGGTAATTTTCAGCTGTATTAATTTTACAGATACAAAAATTTGACCTACGCCTTTTATTATTTCAAATTAATCCAAGAATCCACGTATTGAAAATATTTAATTTTAATTAGAATAATGTAATGTAATTTTTTAATCAAATAGTAATGCATTGATATGATTAAAGTATTATTAATTAGATCGTTGCAGGAATATATTATTATCAATCTCATACAGTAATGAACTTTTCAAACAAGTGTATCATTTTCCTATTAAACGACACTTTGTTATGTTTTCATTAAAAATGTTTAAACATAAATATTTGTTTTTAAGGTAAAATTTAGGGTCAAATAAATCGATTTCATAGCCAATTCATCATTTTTTGTATACATATATTCAATGGATTGGTCCAGCTGATTTGTATAATTAAATTATACCTAAAGATCGGATAAAAATGTAGGAAGAGGAAGGGTAGATATTATGGGGGTAATTATATTTATTTGTTTGGTTAGCGAGTGCTAAGTCATTTGTCTCCGTCTTCTCTTCTCTAGTTCTCTCGCTCCTCTCTCTCCAGGTCTGAACTTCTTCGCGTTCTCTCTCTCTGCACTCCATTCTCCGCCACTCCTGTGTTTAAATCTTCTTTCTTTTTCAGTTCCACCCTTCTTCAACTTCCCGCACCCTCTCTGTGTTTAAGTCTTTCTTTGGCCGAATAGAAAGAAAATAGGTATCCTTCTTCTTCTTCTTGATAATATATAATCTTCTTCTTCTTGTTGTTGTTGATAATATATAACTTTGCAGGCAGAGAGTTATTAACATATATAACTGCTGGAGCTCTCTTGTACGCTTGTGGAAATGAGGAGAACCAGATATCCGCAATTAACTCTGAAAACGGAACGCCTTCTCCTTCTAGAGAGAGTTCTTCTTGCCCAAGATCGAGTGAAGACTCTGCAAAAGTCTCTCAGAACCATGTGCCATACCCTAAAGAAGGCATCACAAGAAGGCACTGACATTGATGAAGTGTTGCAAGGATGGGTAGGTTGCTTTTCCTGTTATTTCTCTCTATTCTCTTAGATACACTTTGTTCGATTTGTCTATTGGTTTTGTTGCTTATAAGCCTTTTAATTTCTTTCTGAATGAAGAGGGGGGAGCTTCAAATAAATTTGGAGTATCTTATCTCAGAGCAACCACCGGCAGATGTTATGGAAGAAGAAAAGGCTTTGTGGCTACACACTCTGGAGAAGGAGCTGAATGCACAAGAGAGTTGGCTTCAGATAAGAGAGACAGAACTCAAGATCAGAGAATGGGAGCTGGATATAAAAGAGAGAGAATTAAAGGCGATGCAGGATTTGATGCCACACGATATAATGGAAGAGGAATGGCGGCTTGAAGAGATGATGAGAACCAAAATGCTTACGCCAGAAGATCAAATGGGTCCTTAATATAGTTATTCTTATTTTCTCTTTAGAACGATTAATTCCAAGTACACCATACTTGGTTATGGTTGCTGCGATCTGTATGAGCGAGAGAGTGAATCTGCGTGTAACGCAGCTTATGACGAAGATCGCTTATTATCCAGACTGAATTACGGTGCTAATCTAAATATTTCAAGGCCAAAAATATTCTCGCTTGCTTTTTTTTGTTAAGAAATATTACTCACTCCTTTAATATAAGATATATTTAACTAATCTAATTAGATTAAAAAATTACTTAAATTATTTAACATGACATATTTTTTCTCAAAAACTCTAATTATCTTCCTTAATTCTCCATTTATTTCTTACTTGAATAATATCGATAGAGTATTAATAAAAATAATTAGACAAATATATAAATAAATATAAAAAATATTTCTTATATTTATAATAAAAAATTTAGACAGACATATTAGGTCAAAGACTGAGGAGTAATTTATATTTAAACGAGTGTGGTTTTTGTGTATTTTAAAAAATAAGCTGAATTGTTAATGAAAGTTAATCCAACTAATAAAGAATTAATACATACTTACCCAATTTTAATATAACATATTTTTTTTAAAATATTCTAATCGCCTTCTTTAATTACTTTCCTATCTCTCTTTAACATTGATTGATAGCTTATACTCAATCTAAACCTAAATATATAATATTGTTATTAGATGTAGTTTTCTAAATACACAACATTAATTCATTTTAACTCTATTTTTTCTGCCCACATTACTCTCACTAAATTCATAAGTTTTCTCATTTTCTTCATCACTTACGTCTAATTTTCTCATTGAAGGAAGGATATTTTAGAAAAAGTGACTCATAATTTAGCTCATTATTATTATTACTATCATTATCAATTTAATCAACTTTTTTAGGGTAAGTGGATTAGTTAACTAAATAGGACTGGGCCAAAACTGATTGTGGTTCTAAGTATGGTATTATTGTAATAGGAAATTAGTTGTTGGGCCTGTATAATTACCACCTTAGATTTGGGCCTCAGCTAGTCTTGTTAGGTTTATGAATATGATAGTCTGTACAGAATATTTTATATCCACCCATCGTCCGTGGGTTCAGCTGGTGAAGGGATGAGACATACTACTATTTGATGTGTGTTCGAACCCTAGGGAGTACCTCTTTGTTGTGGTTCCAGTCGCGGCGCTTGGGGAGGCATCCTAGCTCTTGGGTGCTTAAGTTTACGCCTGAGAGTAATAGACGGCTCGCCTTGCCCGACATTGGTATCGCCTAAGAGGAAGGGAGACTTCGCCCTGCCCTTGGATCGTGGGTGAGCCCAACCCCTTTCCAAAAATTTTTCTATAAAAAAAAAGAATATTTTATATCCCTGTAATGATATACAGTTTTATTTCTTGAGCATCATGGGCCTGCTCATTTTATCATGGTACTAGGAAAACATATTCAAAGACCCGACCCGTCCGACGGATTCTTTCAATATCCGAATCTCATCACGAGCGCGCCTGTTTCCAGAGCGTTCCTAAATCGTTTTGCGATTATCGATCATGAAGGTTCACGCGAAGACTCACTTGATCGTCGATCCAGATTTGAGCAGCGGCGCCAGTCTTCGATCAAGACTTCACCATCGGATTCCACCGTCTGCGTCATTCACGAGTTGCCCCTCTTTCACCGTGTGGGATCTTGATCGAGTAGCCCAGCCTTCATCGTTCTCTGACGAACAACTTCTTGATATTGATCAGATAATTTCCAAAATTAAGGAAAGTGATGGCTGAAGAAGAGTTACGCCACACAAAATTAAGAATTCGCGCATTAGAAAAAGGTGCTCTTGTATTGGAAGCTTTGTTTTATGGGCCTATAGGAAATCAAACCTTAGACGACTTCTTAAACGAAGTCAATGGAAAGGTATCTTTAGTTTATGAAAAATTTGCACATTATCATTTTCTTAAAGATTTTTTCCCTCTGACTTTTTTATTGTCTCTTTGACCAGATTCCATTTTTAGAGGGATTGTACATGGAGAATTCACCAATTCGTGAAGTCTTCGATATGGATCCAAAAGTAAAAAACGAAGAATTGGATTTGAAGGAGGCACTTTTAAGGCTAAAGGAGACGGGTTTGGCGCAAATTGAGGAGCACATTAATGAGAGAGAGAGAGATCTGCAAGCTAGGGAGGAAGATTTTGAGAAAAGGAATCGTGACTTTTTAAATATGAAGAACACTTTGATGGAAGAGCTGAGAGGAAGGTATCAAGAATTCTGTTCCTGTGTTTGTTACTTGTTAGTTAGTACTTCAAATGGCTTTATCAATATGTTCATGAGAATTGTTGGTGGGTAAAGTTTTGGATGCTTTAAAGTTTTGTTACCGGAAGTGCTTCAAATTAGAAGTCGTATTTGTTTTTGTTGCTATTCTGTCTTGCCCTTCTTTTCAGTCCATTCCGGTCCATTTCTGGATGATATGGAGGTTCTAATATGGAGACGTGCCAAATTAACTGCTTAAGATGGATCATTGAATTATGTGTCCTTTATAATTTATCATTAGAAAATTTAAAAGAGGAAAGAAAAAACCAGATGAATTAGTTTTCTTTTGGTCTCACGCAATCTAAAATTGTATGCGCAAACTGCATAATGTGTTGTCTCTGTTATAGATGTTAAGCAGATAGTTGCATGCTAATTTCTTCATTGTGAGAGATGAATTAGTAGGATATTAAAGGTCTATATATATATATAGATGATTTATGTTCCATTGAGGTTCTATGGATCTAATCTAATATCTTGCATAACCATTTTTTCCTGACAACTCTGCCTTAAATCATTTTATCAACGGTCTTGCATGCCTTATATAAGTTGTTTTTTTCAACACTCTCTTAAATCGTTGTATCAACCATTGAGCTCAATGTTACCCTTTTAACAAAATTGTTTTTTTCTTGGTGATCATGACATTGTCTCTTTCACAGGTTGCAAATTTGAAATCCGTCTGCCATTTTCGTTAAGTACTTCATCTTTTCGGCTGGATGGATGGGTTACAACCGTAGCTTATACAATTACTGAAGTCATCATAGTGTTGGTCTTTCTGGGTTTTTTTTTGGATCTAAAATCAGAGTGAGTCTGTCTCTTTGCCTTATTGTCAAGACTGTTGCAACTTTATATTTTTGTGATACTAGTGACTGGCAGAGATTTCGTCAACCCACCCTTGATAATGTTTTACGTGGGTTACCCAATCTAATTCAATGGGTTTATACTTTAAACACCCCTTGAACGTCGAAGGATATCTTCATTGCTATCAATGGCTCAATGCCCATGATGACACTAGAACGAATATATGCATTAGCGTTTAGGTGAAATATAAAATACAGTAGTAAGGATTTAAAGTGGAATTATACTCATGTGGATACTTAACTTTTTTTATTTTTTTTCTGTACAATAATTTTTTAAAAGGGGTTGTACTCACCTACAATCTAAGGGTAGAGCGAAATTTTCCTTCCTCTTAAGTGATATTAATGTCAGATAGGTTGAACTGTCAATTACCCTCATATATAAACTTAGATACCAAGAACTAGGTCGCTTTTCTGCCGTGATTATAATCATAACAAAGTAATTACATATTTCAAGTGTTCATTTGGGTTGGGTTGCAGAAAATGTCAATAGGGTGAGGTGTCACATTTTTCTCAAATCCATCCCAGAGAGAAAAATAATATTTTAAAGTGTTAGAAACACATAAAAAAATATATATTAATCCCAAATTTAATATTTTTAAATGTTTTTATTAGTACATATAACTAATTATAAGGTCATTGTAATAAGGACTAGGTGAGTATGTTAGTATATTCTTTCATTTGTATTATTAATGATAATGATGGTGAATTTAATTTGTTGTTTGAAAGTAATTTAGTATGTCTAGACAAATGTAAATGATTTGAGTTTGTTGGAACAAGCCCGAAATTGATTAAATAACTTTTGCTAAGAATACTCAATTGAGAGAGCTAGGCCGTATATAATAACACGAATGTTATTATATAATTATGAAATATGAAAATATTAACAGATTTCTTTTATACTATGAAAATATCAATATATAAAATCAATCAAAATGAAAAAAAAGATTCAACAGTCACATCTCAAGGTCTTGTGAATGGATTTGGATTCTCTAGAAATATTGGGGTAAAGACCTTAGCTGATTTTTTAAAATTGCAACTCTCCTCAATCCCGTTAAATCACAAAATGGTTAATATTCCTCAACTGATAAATATAATTACTTCATATTATTAAGGGGGATCTGAATCCTGCTTCCAATTCACATAAGGGATAATGAAGGAGAAGGACCCAGGAAAAATAATAATTATTAAAAAGATCTTAAAAGTGTAGTTATTTAAAAACATCAACAATTGAAATAAAAATTTATAATTATTAAATTACCCTCTATTAAAAGAGTTCTTTTGATAACCGCTCCCTCTCTTTTTCCCCCCCCCCTTCTGACACCCACATAGTCTCTAGGTTAAATTACTTACTTCGTCACAAGTTCCATGAATCTTCACATTATATCAAATCTTACTTGACAAATTAATTAAAATATTTAATTTTAATCATAAATCCTAAATCCTATGATAGTGTTATTTCCTTAATTTGTTAGTTAAACTTTTATTTCCTTCTATTTGTCCCTAAAAAAATCATATGCTTTAGAATTGTGGCAATGGTCAAATTCATACTGACTTTAGGTTTTCACCAAAATCTGCACAATATATTAACATCATTGTATTAATTTAAACCCATAAAAAATGGTTTAGTGGGAAAGAATTTCTAATTAATGATTAACTGTCAAATCATTGATAGTAGTGGGAGAGAATATAGGAGTTTAGCCAAGGATAATTTAGTGATCATAAATTTTTATTTTTGTTTTGTTTTTTTAAATAATTATAATTTTTAAAATCTTTCTTAATAAATAATTTTTCCTCATCCATTCTCCCTAAATCTCCCTTAATATAATCATAGATTTGATTAATATATCCCATATTTAAACTTGATTTGAATTCTCAAAAAGATGTCAAATCATATCAAATCATATCCTTTAAAAATATCAAATAACTTTTGTTTAAGAATACTCAGAGACTATAAATAAGAGACTAACAGTTCCACACCAAACTTCTTGTGAAGTTATAAGTTGGAACTCCTCTCAAATCATTAGGCAATCAGATTCAGGTGCGTTCTCTAAACATTATACTATGTATAATTTCTTTTCCTTCACTATATATTTATTGGGAAAAAAAATCTTGGATTTTTTTTTTTTGGCTGGATGGTTCTTTAACTTAAGAGAAGAAGATCGTGAGACGATGCCGGAGCTGCAAAAAATGCTAATAGTAGCACGGCTTTATGGAGATAGTCGTTCAAAACTATTTCTAGAGATGATGCAGTTTCTATATGTAATAGAGAAAAGGTGAGTAGAACCAAGTTTTTTATTTTAATTAAGCATATATATATATATATATATAGTCGGTCATGGACTAAAAAAATAATAACAGGAAAATATTTTAAAATAAATAAATATGTTTTTGTACGAATGGAATATGATAATTTGGTTTTGCTTTCTTACTGCTAATAAGAGTTGAAGCGCGGAGAGAAAGGAGGCCGCAGCTTTATGCAAGACTTAAAGAAGGAGAGGTAAAAAACCGAGAAGAAAGTAAAATTGCGATAGAGAAATTGAAACGACTTGAACATTGTACTCCGAGAGAAGAATATTTGGAGTCGATGCAGGTTCTACAGAAATTGGCAACAAAGGACCCGCAAAGATGGGATATTCTTCTTTCAACAGATGATCTTAAAACCATTCAGACTCTGCAGAATATACAAGAATTAAAGAAACGGTAAGCACATATAACCAAGTTTACCTTACAGTACATAGTATAACATACTCATTTAATCCGTCTTTAATATAAAATATATTTAATTAGTTAATATATTTTATTCTTTTTAAAACACCATAACCATTTTCTTCTTCTTTTCTCTCAATCTATTTTATTTGATTATTGGTATGGCTATTAATATATTGGCTAATAAGATGTTCTTTTTGTATAAATTGAATGAAGAATTGTAGAATTGTGGAAGAGAGGCCATGTTTCACAGAGAAGCCAAGTTTCACGACTCCATAGTCTGAGAATGAACAAGAGCAAGGGCTTGAAGATGACTAAGGGAGAGACCTCAACCTCAGGGAATAGTATGTCCTCAAAACAGCAAGAGAAAGCGAAATCAAAACCTTTTCTGTTTAGGGCTGGCTTACTATTATTGGGTTCTCTTGTTATTATCTTAATTAAGAACATCTTGGATTTTATTTATTTTCAATAAAATAATATGTCAAGATTATTATCCTAACAGTATCTTTGTTATCTTTATTGTTTTTAGGGTTTTGACCTTGATCTTGAATTTAAATTATTTTTATTAATTTTTAGTCTAATAATAGGGTTCTCACTTATATTTTGGTTCAAGTAAAGTTCTATAAAGAGTTGAATTCAATATCAACTAGTGTTGTGCTGCAGATTATATTAAGTGCCTGTTCATAGTTTCAGGTTTGTAAAATAATGCTGCTGTTGTAAACCTAAATCAGTCAACAAATTATGAGTTAATTTTCCCAGTCATTAGATTGTTTTTGAAACTGGATCCTAACAGGGTTCAAGAGCTTCATTTAAGTGCCTGTTTGATATCAGATTTTTAAAATTAATTTTAGGTAAAATTTTAATTTAAAAAAATTTAAAACAAATAACTATTTTTTTCTAGAATTGATTTTGGTTAAAACTATAGTTTTGAATAAGTTATTAAAAATAGCTTTTGAAAAAAATAAAAGAGCTTATGGATTATCCAATTACTATTTTACCCCTACTTTTTTTTATACAATCTCTCCTCTCTCTTCTTCACCCTATCTCCTCTTTCCTCTCTCTTCTTTCTTCCCTACACTCTCTCATCTCTCATATTTCTTCTCTATCATCTCTCATCTCTCATACTTTAATTAAATCATACATTTTTTGGTAATTTATCAATATAAAAATTGATTATACTACTAATCATCCAAACATCTCTATTTTTAAAATCTATTATTCCCAAAATCTATTCTTCTCATAATCTATTTTCTAGAACCTATTTTTTTTTATAATTTATTCTCCAAAAGCAAACAGACGCTAAGAATGCATTGGTACGGCGTGGTAATGACTTCAAATGCATATTCTTCCTTGTATTAATATAAAATATTTTTTAAAAAATATTTTAATTATCTTCTTTAATTCCTACCTTATTCTCTTAATTGATTATATTTAAAGAGTTTAAATAGGATTAATTTTAAAAAAATAATATATAAAAAATATATCTTATATTTTTTTATTAATATTAATTATTTAATTAAATTTTATATTAAAAATTAAATAAATATTAGCGTATTTAACAGAATTATATATCTTCAAACACACAAGGAGACAACCGCCCCATGAGCCTCATGTAGAAGTGTTAGCTAGCTTGTTAGGTTATCAAAAGAAGAATTAGTGGAAAAACGTTGATCACGGAGACTGATAAAATCTCTATGCATGGCGCCCACAACAAAATTATATTCTACGCATTCACCTACTATACTCTCTATCAGCAACAAAATTGCCGGATAAATACCCCTTTAATAGAGATATTCATACTTAGTACCCAGAAATAAATATTTCTATAAATAGGAGGAGGATGTATATCCTTAATAATAACAAAATTACAAGACCGATCGAATACAGCGCCTCAAGTAATCGTTATGAATATCCCGTATTCTATATGTCCCCCCAATTTTTTAATTAACGAGCTCTCTTATCTGGAAGAACAAAAAAAAAGACGCGTTTTTAGGCACACTATAATAATTTGAATATATTTAAAAATAATAAATTTAATTTATATAATTATGAAACTACCTTATATACAAACGATAAATTTTTAGGTGCTTTATAAAAATTTAAAATTACACAAATAATAACTAATATTATTGGTGACATACCCATTTTTTTGGCGTGTGCGTCAAAGGTTGAGGATAGAGGAAGGCGAAGACAGAATGTCCAGGTTCCTCCTCGGACTCAGAAACACTTTTTTCATAAGAAAAATTGACAATGACACTACATGTGCATTTGCATAAGATTTTAAATAAAAAATTATATAAAAAAATAAATTTTAAACACTTTTTTAGAATTAAAATAACACAAATTATAAATAATTTTATTGGTAATGACAACTTAAAGAGGATATTATTATTTGTATACCCTCAATTATTATTTGTAGTATTTTAAGTTATTATTCCATGTTTCTGTTGTCATTTATATTATTTTAAATTATTATCACATTTTTAGTAATTTATTATTTAGATAAAAAGGTAAATTAATAATTATATAAATATAATTTATTACCTTTAAGTCTTTTGAACTATTTAATAATTTCATGTTATTTTTTTATAATATCTCTATATAATTCTCTAAAAAATATAAATTTGTTGGGTTATACATAGTTGGCACTTGATGTATTAGGGCGAGGCCATTTTAATTGGGGAAAAAATGAAAATAAGAAAAGTATGGATAAAGACTAGTGACATACCCATTTTTTTGGCGTGTGCGTCAAAGGTTGAGGATAGATGAAGGCGAAGAAAAAATGTACGGGTTCCTCCTCGGACTCAAATACTTTTTCCCTTCCTCTCATGTGCATTAATTATTTGCCCACAAAATATAAGGGAATTGACAATAACACTACATGTGCATTTGGATAACCTCTTAAATAAGAATTTATATATATAAAAAAATATTTTTAAACAGTTTCTTTAAAAAAAATTTATAAAAAATAATTATATATAAATAAATATTTAAATAGTTATTATTAGAAAAATTTTTATAATTAAAAAATTATTAAAAAATATATAATTTTATTAAAAATATGAGAGATGAGAGAATTGAAAAAAATAGAGAAGAGAGAAGAGATGATGAAGAAAAGATAGCAGAGATGAGAGATGATAGAAGAGAGATGATATGAGAGAGGAGAGGGAGTGTAAAAAAAATAATAAAATAGTAATTAAGTAGTTCATAAATATTTTTAATATTTTATAAGTAAGTCTCGATAATTTATCTAAAATATTGATTTTAAATTATAACTTAATCTAAAAATATTTAATAAATATAATTATTTATTTTTTTTAAATTAAAATTTAAGTTAGAAATATTTTTCAATTTTATAAATTTTCAAACAGCCCTTATATTTTGGACCACCTTCAGTAATATTGTATCTTCATCAGGAAGCGTCGTCGTTTGGATTCGGTTATTAATTTCTCTGGTTATGATTGATGTGTGAATTGACGGAAGCTTGGGGATAAGATCAAAATTATTCCACTAGCAGGTCAACTAGGAAATTAATTAATTTTATAAAATGGTCCACCTTAATCAATTCAATAATAAAATAAGAAAAATAAATATTAAAATTATTTATCCAGAATGATAAGTGATGGCAAAATGATTACTAAGTAATATTTTATGTTAATGAGCGGCGTGTTAGACAGATGAAAATTGAATTTTGAAACTAAAAAAAAAAGGAAGGCCTATGTAAAATATATTTTGATTTTAAGATCAATCCCTATATTTTTTTTTAACAAAATAAAAGAGAACTCTATATAATTTAAATAAAACTGATGAGAGATGAGATGTCGGCCCCTTTATGTTCTTTAACAACAAGACTTCATCGTGGACGAGAAGGCAAGTTTACATTCCCAATATCCTTAGAACAGAAGGAAGGGGATGGGAGAGACTTCAACATCAACGAAACAACTTTCAAACCAACAATTTTATAACAAATTCTTTTCATTCTTGGACCAAAAAATAGGGAGTGTAAAACTTGCTAATCATCACCAGACAAACTTTCCGTGGGAGAACTTAATTCTGTTCCCCTTCGGGCGGCCCCCCCCCCCCCCCCCCAACCCCCACCACGAAGGAAAAACAAAGGATCTTTCGCATCCATTCACAACAGGACAAGTGTCCCCCCTTAAGTCCCTGCCTAAACTTATATTCTACTACGTGTATCGACGTGCTTCAATCCCATACACAAAATTACTCCACACACATCCGCTGTCCTCCCTAAAAAAAATTAGTAATAATATTATCATATTCTTTAAATTAATTATTTTATCCCTTAAAATTCAATTTAGTATTATAAAATATTTCTTAAATTATTCAGTATTCTAAAGATGCATTCAGTCTACTAAAATATTTTTTGATATATCTAATATTTTAAAATATTCTTTTAAATGCATCAAATACATTAAAATCTAATTCTTAAAGTATTTTTGTATGCGTTGAATATTTTAAAATATTTTATTATTCATCTAATGTCAGAACAAATAAAATGTTAAGATGCACCTGATAAATATCAAAAAAATATTTTAGAATTTGAAAATGGGGACACCGGGACGGCAGAGGAAATCTTTATACGCGCACAAACTTCTTACAATAGTTGACAAGGTCCTTAACGTTAACCGAGGTTGGGTTGGAACCCATCGTCTTCTGAAATTTGATAAATGTACTATGTTGGATGTGACTAGAAAGCCAACTTGGGTTGGGTGGTGTTATCCAAAATGCAAAAAGAAAAGAAAGAGAGAAGTGGGGCTTTTGCTCTCCGAGGCCTATTTAAATGCTTTCTTCACCTCATATCTTTGCTTGCTTCTTCATCAATCCTTCTTCTTCCTTGCTTCCTTCTTCAAGCTTGTTTCTCTGATAGGAAAAAGGTTAAAGGTTGCTTTTCTTAAGTTGTTGACGGATTCGAATCAAAATAAAGTAGAAAATTCCTAATCTGCCCCGTGAGAGAGTCCTCGCAGTGACACCCCCTTTTTTTCCCTTCTGCCCTGCTTTTTTCGGTGAGTATTTTTGGCGGCACAGTTCAAAGCTCAAGATGATTCAAGTTTCTTCATCGTTAATTGAATCTCGCTGCAGATTCTACCCATTCTCTATCGGATCATCTGCTTCTAATCGACGTGTTCATGCTCGTGTCCAACGCAAGGCGATCACTCTCAAGTTCAGTCCAATTCGCTCTCTGCGATCACAGCCTTGTCCCAGTTCTACTCCGGTTATTGCTTCTTCGAGTTCGCCTTTCATAAACGGCTCGTTCTCTCATGGAAACTTCCTCGTTTCTCAAAGAAAAGGTTTCATATCACTACGCAGCAACAGCAAGAAGACGAAGAAGAAGAAATATCTCACCGTCTGTGCGGCGTTTGAAAAATTTACTGAAAGAGCAATAAAATCTATTTTGTTTTCCCAAAGAGAAGCTCAGGCCCTTGGCAAAGAGGTGGTTCTGACTCAGCATCTTTTACTGGGATTAATAGCAGAGGAAGAGAATTCTCCTGATGGGTTTCTTGCTTCTGGTGTCACCATTGATAAGGCTCGAGAAGCAGTTCAAAACACCTGGATTCTGAAATTTTCTAGCTCTTCTGCTACTACCACTACTAGTACCGATGATGGCGATGATGACGATGAAAAAGATGTTTCTTATCACCATGTCCCCTTTTCCGTTGGCGTGAAGCGAGTGTTTGAGGCTGCCGCTGAATATTCGAAGCTTCTGGGCTATAATTTTATTGGCCCTGAGCACTTATTCATTGCGCTGTTCAAACTTGATGATAAAAGCGCTGCCCTAGTCCTCAAGAGGTACTGCATCATGTCTCTCTCTATATTT
The DNA here is from genome assembly GCA_037074615.1 of Leucaena leucocephala. Classification (NCBI taxonomy): domain Eukaryota; kingdom Viridiplantae; phylum Streptophyta; class Magnoliopsida; order Fabales; family Fabaceae; genus Leucaena; species Leucaena leucocephala. Next base: position 21,283,157 of record CM073538.1, on the reverse strand, counting down.
TGTTTGGAATCTGATATATTATTCTCTACTTACAAACAAATTGATTGCACATACTAGTATTCTTTGTCTAGTTTTATTGTTAAAACGTGACCCAAAATGTTTCCCAATTATGCCTCTGGATTTCTGTTTGTTGTTCATTAAATGATGCCTCTAGTTGAATCTGATAAGAGGTTTAAATTCTTTCCAAAAGCTATTCTTGGAAGCGAATCTAAAATGATATCCCAACCTTAAAAAACAAATAACTATTTTCTATAGGTATGGATGTTGGACCACTAGCCCAAAACTGGATGGTATTATGCTGAGTTAGACAAAGATGAAGAAAGAGAAAGTAGAACTCTTCTATAGATTTTTTTTTTGATATACGAAAGAAAATTAATTATAACTAAATTTAATATTTTATCACGAATTTATATTATTAATTCTTTAAGGTTGAATCTAACTAAATTAGTTAATTATTTTTTATATTAATTATAATTAAATAATTTATTTTTTTAATCTATCTAGATTATTTAATTAAATTTTATATTAAAAGTAAGAGGGAATCATACTTTAGAGTTGACTCGCATGGGCTCTGAGGTATAAAGGGGGGGGAGAGAGAGTCTCTAATCTGTAACATAACAGGGGTACATTTATCTTGTTTTTCATTTTCCTGCCTACTGTAATCAATTATGCCATATGCTGTCATATGTTTTGTATGTACTGCGGTGGAGAGAGCCTCAGGGTTAATAGCAGCGTTGTTTATGGAAGAGATCAGTTTTTTTATTTGGATTTCTACCAGTGTATTCATTTCTTGCAGTGCAATAAGTAAATATGGTAGTGGCTTAAGATAATAATTTCAGCCTGTTATTTTGATCCTTTTTTTTCCCCCAGTTTGGACGTAAATCCACACCACTTGGCATCTATAGCATTCTCCAGACTACAAAAGGAACTTGACAGAGATGGAAGAGATCCTAACATGTTATCCAAAAAGTATCTTTCAAGAAGGGGCACTGGCTCCTCAGGATTCTCTGACACATCCAAAGGTAAGAAACGTTCTCTTTAATTTTGTTAAATTTGGCTACTTTTTGTACTTGAGGGCTGAAAAGTAATAAACTCTGTTTGTGTTTGTCAGATCAAAGTCCTCTATCGCAATTCTGTGCGGATCTCACTGCTCGTGCTAGTGAAGGACTTATTGATCCTGTTATTGGCCGGGACTTCGAGGTTCAGCGAATGGTGCAGATTTTAGCTAGAAAAACCAAAAGCAACCCCATTCTTCTTGGTGAAGCTGGTGTTGGAAAAACAGCTATTGCTGAGGGTCTGGCGATCCGAATTGCTCGCGCAGATGTTCCTTTCTTCCTTTTGGTGCGTTTCTCCACAAGTTCTTCATGTTCTTCTATCCTATAAGCTTGGGCCCTTTGGTGTGAATTAATTAGACGTGTGTTTCAAACTTGTGTTTCTACAGACAAAGCGTGTCATGTCCTTGGATGTTGCGTTATTGATGTCTGGGGCAAAGGAGAGGGGAGAACTGGAGGAACGTGTTACAAAATTAATAAAAGAGATAATAGACGCAGGTGAAAACATCTGAACAAAAAAAAATTGGTGGAATAGAAAATTGCTTTAGTTCTCACTGTTTTTCTTCTAATACAGGTGATGTCATTCTTTTCATTGATGAAGTCCATACACTTGTTCAGTCAGGGGTAGCTGGATCAGGAAAACAAGGAGCTGGCCTTGACATTTCTAATTTACTGAAACCTGCACTTGGAAGAGGTCAATTTCAGGTGATTATTTCTCATGCAAATTGTATTTACCAATACCTGTTCTTCTTTAACTTCCAACTATTCCTTCAAAATGGCCAAATTTTCTGGTATGAAACCAGAACCATAATTTTGTTAACATTCACCTTCTCTACAGTGCATTGCATCTACAACCTTCGACGAGTACAGGTTGCATTTTGAGAATGACAAGGCATTGGCACGACGGTTTCAACCTGTTTGGGTTGATGAACCAAGCGAGGTAGTTCTAAATATCCATGCCTTTTATTATTCCGTGTATTGTAAATAGTTAGTGCTAATTCGATTTCTAATTCTGAGATTATGTAATTATGTACAGAATGATGCAGTAAAGATACTCATGGGTCTACGCGAGAAATATGAGGCACACCACAAATGCAAATATACACCAGAAGCTATAGAGGCTGCAGTGCATCTATCTGCAAGATACATAGCTGATAGGCATCTTCCTGATAAAGCTATTGACCTCATTGATGAAGCAGGAAGCAGGGCTCATATCGAAGCCTTTAAGAGAAGAAAATCACAAGAAATTAGCATACTTTCCAAGAGCCCAGATGATTACTGGAAAGAAATTAGAACTGTTCAGTCCATGATTGAAAGGGTAATAATGGAACTGCTCATCGCATTCTCGTAGCTCTGTAAATTGTTCACATTGTTAGCTTGTCTGATACCTGATATGTTACTTCAGGAAGGCGAACTCAAATGCTATGGCGCTTCTGATGATACCAATGAACTCATCCTGGACTCCTATTTGCCTGATGCAACCAATGATGATGAGTATGTGATTTTAGCCTAAGAATAGAAGGATTTCACTACTTGAGCTTAGTTTGATTTCTAATTCTAAGTGGCAAACTTGTTCTTTTCTTTTAGACCTACCGTGGTTGGATCAGATGAGATAGCAGCAGTTGCTTCCCAGTGGTCGGGCATTCCTGTTCAGCAGCTCACTGCGGATCAAAGACTGCTTCTGGTAAATCTTGAACAGCAACTTCACAAGCGTGTGGTCGGACAAGAAGAGGCTGTTTCTGCCATTTCTCGAGCTGTTAAGAGATCACGGGTCGGCCTTAAGGATCCCGATAGGCCAATAGCAGCAATGCTCTTCTGTGGCCCAACTGGGGTTGGAAAAACTGAACTCGCTAAATCTCTAGCAGAATGCTACTTTGGATCGGTAAGTCTTCTTCTTAAAAGCATATGATAGATAAGAATTACTCATTATGAGGTCTCAAGTGAGCACTGAGCAGTATAAACCTATCGCCATTTTCAACATTGAAACTTATCATTGGACACTCTTTAAGTTGTTATTAGACTTTTGAGTGATTAAATCTCTTTTTTAAAACATTATAGCAATTTCCCCTAATAGATATTCATTTCTTCCTTTAAAACTTGTATAAGATTCATTGGTGTGATCTGACACACAAAGTTCCTCATAATTTGTTACCTAGACTGAATTCAAACAACTGAATATAACAAGGAGTTAAAAATATTTTTATCTCAGGAGGAAGCAATGGTACGATTAGACATGAGTGAATACATGGAAAGGCACACAGTAAGCAAATTGATAGGATCTGCTCCAGGTTATATTGGTTATGGAGAAGGAGGCACTTTAACAGAAGCTATTAGAAGAAAACCATTCACTTTGCTCTTGCTCGATGAAATCGAGAAAGCTCATCCAGATATATTCAATATCCTTCTTCAGCTGCTCGAAGACGGCCATCTTACTGATTCTCAGGTCCGTAAAATGCTGCTGTGAACCTAAATCAATCATCATCAACAGGTTATGATGAGTTAGTTAATTTTGTTTTTGAAACTGCATTTATAGGGCCGAAGAGTTTCGTTTAAGAATGCATTGGTGGTAATGACTTCAAATGTGGGGTCTAGCGCCATTGCGAAAGGTCGACACAACTCCATAGGTTTCTTGCTTGAAGATGACAAAGAAACTACATACAATGGTTTGAAATCAATGGTGATGGAAGAATTAAGGACATATTTTCGTCCAGAATTGCTCAACAGAATAGATGAGGTGGTAGTGTTTCAATCCCTTAACAAGACACAGGTTCGTTACCATCTGTTCATTCAAATAAAATCAGTCTAACTTACTCCCTCTAGTAGTACTAACCAAATAATTAGATAATTAATTTATAAATATTAAAGAAATTAATTATGTTAGTTATATATCCCTTCTAATAATTTGTTTTAGAAGCTACTCACTGGGTGAAAAATCTTCTATGAGCAATTAATAGGGAGAGGGTTTAAAAAAATATATATATTTGAGAGAGAGAGAGTGTAGATTGAGATTTTATATTTAAAAATAAAATAAACTCTCAATGACTCTTATATTTAGTGTGAGAGAGAGTATTATGTTATTCGTATGGTCCTTAATATAAGGAGTATTTAACTAATTTAGATAATTTAAAAAAATTAGATAAATTATTTAATTATAATAAATGCGATTTGATCTTTTTTAAAATGCTTATATATGATAGATTATATATTAGTTTATAAATGAGATATATCAATTTAGAGAAAAATAATAACTATGAGAAATAAAATATATTAAAATATTATATTTATAATTAAAATAAATTTTTTAATAACTCATATTTGGGACTGTAGAGAGTATAATGTTACTATTATGATTCTTAATATGAAAACTATTTACTAAATTTAGGTAAATTAAAAAAATAGATAAAATACTTAATTATAAGAAATATGAATTTATCTCTCTAAAATGCTCTTATATATTATTAGATTATAAGTTAGATAAAGTAGTTTAAAAAAATAATATATATGTGAAGAATGAAGTAAATTAATGTCTTATATCTATAACTAAAACTAATATCTTGATTAGATTATATGCTAACATTAATATTTTTAAATGCAGCTCCTTGAAATATTGGATTTGATGCTTGGAGAGGTGAAGAAGAGAACAAAGTCTCTAGGAATTGATTTAGAGGTATCTGAATCAGTGATGGAGTTGGTGTGCCAACAAGGATATGACCCTATGTATGGGGCAAGGCCTCTGAGGAGGGCAGTTACTTCACTCATTGAAGATCCTTTGTGTGAAGCAATCCTTGCTGGAGAGTGCAAGCAAGGTGACACTGTCCTATTTGATTTGGATGCTACCGGTAACCCGTTTGTTATAAATCAGTTTAATCAAAAAATTGTCAACTTATCTTGAGACACAAAACCCTGTAAATAACCATTCTACAAGGCCTATGTGCACAATTATTCTGTTTTTTTTTTTTTAAATTTGAAGCCCCCTATTTGTAGCCTGGGCAATTATTTCAATTCCCTGCTGTATATTTATTGAGGACACATCAGTCATTTTATTTGTATATTTATTGAGGACATATCAGTCATTTTATTAAGGGACACTCTTGTTGAGTTATTGTCATCCAAAATACAAAAAATAGTAAATTTAAATTGAATTTCTGATTCCCCCCTTCTTTTCAGCTTTTATTTTTTGTAAGTCTTGACAAATGCCAGACAGGAATGCTGGGGATAAGTGGGGCCCACCCATTCATGTTTCATTCCCACCACCCAAAGCATCATATTATAAAATATTTGAAGATAAGATAAAAATTTACATGGTGTTTTAGAATTTTCGACTTGATATCTATGTATAAATCTTAAAATTAAAATTAGATATTAAATAATAAAATCTAAAAAAAATAGTGAAAAAAATCATATGTCGAGGTAATTTTGTTCTAAGGAATTTAAGTGCAATTAGACATATTTCTAATGTTGGTCTCATTTTAAATTGAAAAAAGAGTGATTGAAATTGTTTCAATAAATGGCCCTCATTAGGGGGAAAATAAATATCAGACATAATTAACTTTATTGAACCTAGCTTGTAAAACAACTATTTTTCCTAGTATATGAGACCACGTGGATATAATTAGTGTTGAGTTATAACCTATACCATTTTAATTAAGAGTATTTTTTTAGAAAAAAGGAGTAATTTTTAAAAACATCAACTACTTTTTAACTAACTTTTTTTAATTATGCGAATAAGTCAAATATCGTTTGCAAATATAAACAGGAAAAGATTTAGCTAAACAAAATATACCTTTCAAGAAATCATGCCAAAGTTTCCATATCTTGTATTCTTTTTTCTTTTTTACCATAATTATACATCGTATATGCTTATGAAACATAAATAAGGCCAGATAAAATATATATATATATATATATATATATATATATATATAACATAACTTAAAAAATTTTCAATCTAACTGAAAAAGCTGGTTTTGATTATCAAACAGAGAGAAATTGAAATTAGATTTATCAACACATATATAAATAGTAGTAGCTGCAGCCTGCAGGAAGATATCTCGACCATTCTGTTTGCATAATGTTTTCAATTAAAAGAAATATTTTAGGAAATTTTTTGAATATATTGTTTAATGATGCTAATAATTTGGATTCAAAAATTATATTTTTAAAATAGAGAGGAGATCTATCTAATTAAGATAAAATTGAAGGATAGTTAAAATATTTTATTCTAATATTTTTGTTGCTGCATATTTTATACTTTTGTTTTACATAATAAGATGATTAAGTGCTATCTTTGAATGACACAATAATTTAATTCTCCAGTTAATATAAACATATAATGCTTTGTCATGGGATTTGTTTGACCATAAAAAAAAAAAAATCTATCGGTTAAGAAAAGTGGTTCTTAAACAAATCATTAATATTATCTTTAAAATTTTATAATACTTATATCATTTAAAAATATATCTATATAAATCAACCTGATTTAGTATTTTAATTTATTTATCTATAAATTGTGATCAATAATTTCAGTCAATAATATTATTTTAATATTCGGAAGACTTTATCTCTTTAATGTAATTACTATAATAGAGTTCTAAATATATTTAAAATAAAATACTCAAAATCTTTTAAATATCAAATTTTAAATTTTTAACTATAATAAAAATTTATAATAATCATAAATAATTAATCAATTTTTATCTTCAGTTATAATTATAAGATTTAGTTAATTTATTTTTGGATAGATTTATAAAGTTAAAAAAATTAATTAATTATAATTAATATAAATTTTTAAGATAAATTTATATTATATACTTTTAATTTATCTAAATTAATTAATTATAATTAATTATTTTATTTTATTTTATAAGTTTATTTAAAAAATTAACTTAATGCTATAAATATTTTGTAAATATGCATATTCTTTTATTTTCGGTAAAAATAACTCTTGAATGTGTGTTAAGCGTCGTCGTCTTAACAAACCAGGGAAGATTTTTTTTTTTTTAAATTTGATCAATCTATCTCTAGATTGTCAAATATTGTTAGGGTTCTTCCTCCATTTCAACTGTCATGAATTCTATTGAAATCGCTGGTAATGTACATGTCAAGAAGTAATATGACCCAGTAGCGTCAACATCAGTGTCTCTGCTATCGATATCGCCTCATCAATTTCCCATGAAGCCTGTCAAAGGAGAGCACGACGATCTTACAAACGGTCAGCTTCCATTGGTGGTGTCGTTAGTTTCATCAGCGCATGGAGATGATAACCGTGTGGCTGAAATTACGAAATCGGTGAATGAACTCGGCAATTTAGCTGCTGCTATAAACGCTTTCGAGAGCAGGTTTGATGAATTGCAAAAGCATCTGGATTTCATCGACAAAGCCATTGACACGAGGTCCAAAGAGCTTTCTCTGTCATCCAAGACAACGCAGAATACGGCGACAGTGTCTCCTACACCTTTGGCCGGAGGCAATGTTCATAGTACGGAGGAACCCTTGAGTGCTCAACCTACTCCGGTGAAAGAGTATGAATTGGATTCAAATCAGAAATTTAAAGAGAAGATTGAGAATGGCGACGGAGGTGGTCCCCTAAATGACGTTTTTTCACTTTGCCGAACTATGTGCAGCCGTGGCCTCCGTAAATATTTAGTCTCAAATCTATCCCAACCAGAGAAACTCCTTGAGCAAGTTCCCGAGGCTCTCAAGAGTGCCCCGAAACAATCGAAACTCGTGTTAGAATGCATTGGGCGGTTTTTTCTCCAGGGAAGCAGAGCCTACATCAAAGACTCCCCCATGATTCCTGCTAGACAAGCTTCAGTTCTTGTTTTGGAATATTATCTCTTGTCCGGTTGCACTGGTGATGAGAAAGACATTGATCCTTCCTTGAAGGAAGAAGCTAGCTTGGCTGCATCTGCCTGGAAGAAAAGACTGATCGTCGAGGGTGGTGTTTCAAAGGCTTGTGAAATTGATGCAAGGGGTTTGATTCTTTTCGTTGGTTGCTTCGGTGTTCCAGCTAGTTTCCGACACGAAGAGATACGGGATTTGATTCGTTTGAGCAATCCTAGGGAAATTATGCATGCCCTTCGCCAGTCTCGTGGCCTCCTTAAGAAGGTTTCAGGTATTGCTTTTTGTATAATTTCATTGGGGTCATTGCACATATGAGGCTCACTGATTATCATGTTCAACAATTTCTATCAATTTTATGACTAAGCTGTATAATTCTATAGCTTCCCACTTAGTTTGATTAGAAGGGGGATAAAGAATAATAATGAGAAAAAAGGAAAAGTGTTCTTGGTTGAGACTAGAGTTCCAAGACAATAGGATGGAATCTATAGGACTCGTAACTGGGCTAACGATTTTTTGAAGGTTTGTGCTACTCTATTAGGATATTAGTTGTAACGTTCCTCATTGTCAAGTCATGTATAATTATCGCTAATCAAGCTTTCTGAAGAGGATACAGGCAATTATGGCGTTATTGCCCGCTTGAAATCAGAATTGTAGTTGCAGCGAAGGGTTCATTTTATTTTGTTGATATACAGAAATTACTGCTTATGGTTTTTGAAGCTAAGTCCTCTTAGGTTATCCATTTCAACTGACCTTTAAAATATGAGTTACCTGTCTTAGGTCCCATTCAGCTCTTGGGGATTATTCAATATAAGAAAATTCAATACCTTAGTCAGCTTCGTTAGCAGATAGCTGAAGTGATGAAAAGTTCTTTAATCTTGCCTGGAAAACAGGCCTTACCTGCAAGCGGCAGGGAAGACTGTTTAAGAACTAAATGAAAACCATGGGATAGTCCATGATTTTTCTAACTGTACGAGTATGATACTTCGGATAATTAATATTGATCATCAAGATTCATTTGAGAGCCAGGAAGCTGCAATCGTTCTATTGGAATATCAATGATTTGCCCCCACACAATATCTCTTGCTGGAGCTTAACCTCGATCATTGCAGTTTGGTTTTTTGCTTTTTTTTGTTTGTTTCTTTTTTTGGGGGGGGGGGGTAGAAACATTCTACTTTTGTCCTGATAGTTTTTGATATAAACTAGTCTGGCGTCACCCTGAATTTGTTACCTGCCTAGATCTGAGTCCAGGGATTTGCAGTTCTTGAGACAATTAGTTCTACTGGTTGCACTGGCGGAGGTGTTTTATCTTCTAAGTTATTATCTTTTTTTTTATGGTTTATGTTGCCTTCTTGCTCAGCATCCACTTGTTACAAAATAGTATTTTCTCCTATTCAATGTATTATATTAATTTTTGTTTTCCTTCTTGAAATATGGGGACGGTTCCCAATCATTTTGGATGCTACATTAGTCTTGACAATTGGTATTTTGTGGCATTACTCTCTGATTGATCAATTTATTCTTCTAGAACGATGATGAATGAGTAAAGTGTTGTTTTTTAATGTTCTGAACCCTAAACCTTACGTAACCTCGGTAATTTTAACTGCCACAGATATTACTGATGGATTGATGAAGAAGGGAATGGTTGTTGAAGCTATAGACTTGGCATATATATTTGGATTTGAAGAAAAACTTTCCCCTCAGATAAATTTGACTTCATATCTGAAGAAATCTGAAGATTCTTGGAAGAAAACTAAACAAGAAACCCGTGGTTCAGCTACTGCATTGGTATGGGCTAAGTGCATTGGCATTGCTTATTGGTTGCATTGTTCTGTTATGAATATTAACTATGACGATACATGTTTATCTTTCACAGAAGCTAGCCGATGAAAAATACTTAGCTGCTGTGAGGTCTATAGTAAATTGCTTGGAAGGTCACAAAATTGATCACACAAAATTTCTTCCTGGATCAAAACTAAAGGAGAAGATAAGTAACCTGGAAAAAGATATTGATGATGCCAATAGAAAAATCCAAGACAAGGTGGCGGCAAAGAGAAAAATGGATAAAATTTATTCTTCGAACAAATTGAAGACTCCAGAGTCAAAGCGGGCAAGGCTGAATTTGAGAGATCCATCTCTCGTATCATCTCCAGTCTCCTTCTTGCATGAGCAAAGGATTAGTAGTAATATGGATGGAAATATCTTGTATGATGGTTCATTGACGGCGCATATGCTGAGTAGTAGAGTTTCAAGCCATTTAAATCAGTACTCTCCTGCATCATCTGTACAACTTGGATCTGCGGCAGGGCTTCTGCCGGATAGTGTCTTTGGAGGTACATTAGCAGCTGGGGGTGGTAAGCTTATAGGTGCTGGAATTGGTGTTACAACTGGTTCATTTGCTGGATATCACGGAGATACAGTAGTAGACAATGTTGGGGCATTGCTGAATACCAATGACCTTCTTTACAGACGGCTTGGAATAAGGGAATCTGTATTATCTCACGAGAGGTCGGTTGGACCACCTGCATCAGCCCGAGTAAGCAGTCTGTATGGGGTGTCACCATCCATAGAGAGTTTTGCAGGTTTGCCAGATCATCCTTCTTTGGGTTCTATTAGTCGTGTTGGCAGCACTGATATATATAGCTTTGCCGATACCATTTGCGAGCCAGAATCACTCCAAGCCGGCAGTTCTGCGAAGGCCACCAAAGTGCCACCTGTTCTTCCTGCCCATGGTTCCTCATACATGTATTAGATATACTCCAGAATCCAGACGCATCTCTTGATCAGGGTAACTTCTTTACTGGGAAAATTAGCCTTGGCAGCTGGCTGAGGATGATATTTGTCCACACGAACCCATCAACTACAGGTTGGTTATTTTAGTTCAACATACCAATGTTGAAAACTAAACTAGTGGCATATTTCTGTGGATATTGTGCTGAGCTGGTCTTTAGTCTTTTATTTTTACTTATGTATACCCTAAGGGAACAAAGCTGTAGATGCGTACAATGTTAATTATATTTCTCAAAAGTTATCCATTTTAGAGAATTTTGGTGTTACTGGGTAGTACAGGTTTTTCTAACTTGATAGCGCCAGATTATTATGTAAAATGAGAACATCTAAAGTCCCTGTAGCAGCCAAACCTGTCGGTGCCTCCACTGGTCTGATAATTTCCACACTTTTGATGTCTCCAATCGATTGGATTCTCATGTATGTACTTATAGTTGGTTAAATTCCGGTACCAATGGAATAAACCAAGAAGACCCTCAAATTTACTATTCACATAAGACGAATATATCAGTCGAACTTTGAGTATTTCTTATTCACGTAATGTAAATTTACACCTAATTAGATCTACTTTAACATATTATATATGAAGTTAATTTCTTTTTTTTATGCACTTTATTCTTTCTTCTTATGAAAACTTATTGCATAAAAAAGGTGTGGGCATAAAATTCAACACTAATCAAAATTAGCAAAATATACATTATTCTAAATATCGTAAATACTGTATCCTTTTCCGTTATATATCTTTTCTTCCACCTCAATCTAATCAAGGAAATCTCATATAAACTATACACAAATGTTTATTACCATCAAATTAAGTTTTACAAGCTCAAACTCCTAAACCGTATATCGCCAGCTGATTTGTAAAGGTAGTTTCCTTAGGACTTCCTATGTTGCTTTTTAGGCGGTTATGATGGGTTTGAAATAACAATATCATTATACATCAACAACATCCCCAAAAAAGCTCAACAGAGAGCACGAGAAGTTGCAAGATAGCATATGATCAAACAGGACATTTATTCAAGCTGTTTCTTGTTTTACAAGTAAGAAAAAGCATTAGCCCTTTGCCATTTCTTCCGTTATAGTTCCCTCCTTCTCAGGATAAAAGAGAACTTCTGTCAACTATGGAAAATGTGAGGAGAAGAAGAAGAAGAAACAGACATAGGAAATGGATATGGCGTTTTGGAGCCTCCTTTTGATATTTGTGAGTGGAAATGTTGTTGTGGGGGCTCCTCCTTCTCCTTCTGCTCCACTTTTCCCAGCAATGTTTGTGTTTGGAGATTCTCTTGTTGATAATGGCAATAACAACTACCTCAATTCTCTAGCAAAAGCCAACTACGTTCCTTATGGAATCGATTTCCCAATTGGCCCAACTGGCAGATTCAGCAATGGCAAAACACTGATAGATCTTCTAGGTACAATAAAAAAAGGAACTTATTGGCTTCAATTTCCTTCTTGTTTTGATTATCTTTCCTGGTTTATAGGCGAATTGCTGGGTCTTCCTTATCTTCCAGCTTTTGCAAATACTCTCTCAGAAACAAGCAATGTTTCTGCTGGTGTAAACTACGCTTCAGCAGCTTCTGGGATTCTTAATGAGACAGGATTCAATCTGGTAATCTCTCTGCTAAATTCTCACACAAACAGTTTTACTCTTATATTAAGTACCCGAGATAGTACTAAATAATAATTTTGTAGGGAGATCGTGTTCTCATTGGCCAGCAAGTCTGGGATTTTGAAACAACCTTGAAGCAACTGAAAGCCCAAATGGGTGACAGCAATCTAAGTCAGCATTTAGCAAAGTCCTTGGTTGTTGTGCACCTTGGAAGCAATGATTACATAAATAACTATCTCTTACCAGAATTATATGGAACAAGCTTGATTTATAATCCTCAAGACTATGCTGATCTCCTCATAGGCCTTTACAAGAAGTTACTTTTGGTAACCAAGATTTTTTTCTGACAGTGACAATAAGCAGATATAAGGGAGAATTACTATAAGGTTTTAAAGAAATGACTTAATCACCAAAAAATCTCAAGTATCATAAACTTGTTATCAAATTCCTACACTAAAACTTGTTATTGTTAGTTCTTCAATTGTATTCGAACTTTTGAATAATTAAATCCGTTGTTTGGGACCTCATAGTAATTCCCCCATATATAATGATACTAAGTTATTACTAATAATTAATTATTCTCTTTTTCAGGGCTTGCAGAGTTTGGGGCTGAGAAAATTCTTGTTGGGAGCTCTTGGACCACTTGGGTGCATACCAAATCAACTAGCCACAGGGTTTATACCACCAGGACAATGCAACTTTGTGGTGAATGAAATAGTTTCTATGTTCAATGATAGGTTGAAATCTTTGGTCAAACAACTTAATTCAGATCACCTTGGCTCCATTTTTGTCTATGGCAACTCTTATGGAGCTTTCAGTGACATAATAAATTACCCAAACACATATGGTAAGAAATGTCCCTCATTGTTTGCTTGTATGTTACTAATTAAAAGGAAAAATTAATTTTTTTGTCTCTACAGTTTTACTTCAGTTGTAACTTAGGTCCTAAACTTTATAGTTCTGACTTCATTATAACTCAGTCCTTAAATTTTATCTGATACAACTCAATTCTTATAATTTAACTATTTAAAAAATTAATCAGTATATTTCATGAAATATAGGGACTAAAGTTTTATATGATTAAAATTATAGGGATTAAGTTGCAATGTGTCAAAATTCAAAGACTAGTTACAAGTAAGTTAAAACTATAAAGATTGAGTTCACCAAATCAAAATTGAAGAATTGAGTTACAATTAAGTCAAAACTATAAAAATTAAAAGATTAATTTTTTGAAAACTTAAAAGTAGTAGACTTCATGACAAATGTATTTTTCATGCTCATGTTTTCTACACACTCCAAGATAGGAACCATGCATGGTTTTAAGGTTTGTTCTTGTAACCAAACAGTGCCTAAATGTGATGAGACTTGTTTGGCACAGGGCTAAGTGTGGTAGATAGGGCATGTTGTGGAGTTGGAATGAAACAAGGACAAATAACATGTCTTCCTCTGTCAGTTCCATGCCCAAACAGAGACCAATTTGTGTTTTGGGATGCCTTTCATCCTACTCAAGCTGTTCATCAAGTTCTTGCTCATAGGACCTTTTCTGGACCCCAATCTGATTGCTATCCTGTTAATGTCCAGCAATTGGCTTACTTGTAGCTACTTACCTTCATATCCAAATTAAGATTATATGAGTTAGTATAATCAAAGAGATTAATTAATATGATTTATCATGGTCCAAGTTTTGTGTTGCCTTACTTTTAATTGTAATGGTCAGATTTATGCTATCTATACAATTACAAACTGCACAATTTGTTTCACCATATGCTAATCTTTCAATAATATTTGTATTCTCCTATTGGTATATTGCCTCCATTTTTCTCTCATAAAATCTTTATCCACCAACCAGATTTATTGAAATTTAAAAAACTAAATTGTCATCTATAATTTTTTGAAATTTTAAAGATCAAATAATTGATAAAATTTGTTTAGGATTAAATTAAATAATATTTAAATAAATCATTTAGATATATAATTAAAAATTTATTTTCAGAATATGGTTAATTAGTTTTAAAAATATTAAAAATTTAGGATTTAAATTAAAGTATTACTTGTCTCAATTAAATTATAATACCAATAATAGGAATAGTATAATTATAATAATTAAACTAAATTAATAATAATTCAATTCTATTATAATACTAGTTTAGTAATTATTCTTACTATCATTATTTTTTTAGTAGTTAAATTTTTTTAATATAAAAATATTTTAAAAAAATTAGATTTACCCACAGTCTAAAGATAGAATAAAATTTTCTTTTTTTTTAAATAATATCAATATTAGATAGGATTAATTATCTATTACTCTTATATATAAATTTAAATATTTAAAAAATATAATATTTATTTAAATGTTATGATTAAAATTATAATAAAATAATATTTTTTTAAAATTAAACTCGTCCAAAAATTATTATCGGGATCAACTCCTCCCATTTACGCATCACCATACCACCACGAATCCATTGGCTTACAATTGTTATTATAATAATGATCATCGAACCTTGCGTGGCTACCCCCTAACATGAATTTATAAAGGCTCACCTCCTCAGTGTTTTACCCTTACGATCCGTTTTTTAATTTTCATATTCGTTTTATTCCCCAAAATATCTCTGCAAATTTCTGCTTTCCCTTCCGCTAGGCTAAGTCATATATTACTTTGATACTTCGATTCCATCTCTCCGTGTAACCTTGGGCAACGCAGCGGAGAGGGATCAACTCTCCGACGATGGCGCCGCCGACGACCGCTGCAGTGGAAGGAGGTCAAAGGCCCCAGGGAAGACAGCAGCAGCAAGGTGGCTTCGGACAGACTCTCACCGGAATTATTCGGATGGCCGTCTTTTGGTATTTCGCTTCCAAATTCTTTTCTCCCAAGAGACCCACCGAATCTACTGCTCTCATGTCTAATCTCTTCCAGAAAGGCGAACCTTTGGTACACTCTCCTCTTCACTCCACGTCTTTACGTAGAACTTTTATGATCTGATAGACCGATGCTGCTTCTAGATTTAGAATAATCCATACTCAGTAGCAATTAAATTGTTCGTTGTTTTCACTTTAGGTTATGCTATACTTTTTAATCATTTTCATAGCATTTATTTTTCATTCCTTTAGTTTTAAATTGGCGACTTTTCTTCCTAACTAACGAGTGACTCTGTTCTAAAGGTTTACGGTTATAGTAAAATATGATGTTAGCATTTGGATGCCTTACGTATGTATACAGCTTGATGCAACTATGTGTTGCTGCGTTTGCTGATTCAGTTGTCCGCGAACTACAATCTCATATACAAAGTCTGTACAAGATTTTGCCACTTAAAACCAAATTTGTTTCTTTCTTTGAGTTTAACCTTTTTCTTTCTTTGAGTTTAACCTCTCTCTCCTGTTGTCTTCTCTGGCTTCTTGAAAATATTAGCTTCTTTCGTTATCCTGCAACTCTTGGCTTCATAGCCATTGAATGACCTAAGATATTTGCTGCTGTCAAGTAACCCCATAAAACTGGTCATAAAGTTTGCTACCTGTTTACCAAAACCATATTTATATATCTCTGCTATCTAATATAGTCCACGCCTGAAACTAACATTTTACCATGTTTGAAAGTGCATATTGTTCTTTCTGTTTTAGTAAAATTGTTTACATCCTTTGCAATTTCATTTGGTTTCTTGTCATTTGAATTGAGCTTTTTGAACATTTGCTATTTACAGGCTTGAGAGTCTTAAGTCTTAACTTGGCAGATACTTCTGATATTAAATTGTGGCTGTAGTTGCCTTGTCGCAAACTATGCTGTGCATCCTTTTCTTCAAGATAAAAATCTTACAATAAAACATTTGTAAATTTGTATAGGAAAATATGTTTCTTTACATACGAAAGGGCCATCGGATCTGATTTGTCTTTTGGCTCAAATTTATCTTGCAACCTATTGTAGGTTTGGTTCTTTCATAGGGTCTGCTCAATCATGTTGCTTCTTGTTTTCTTACTCATGTTCTATTTAAATGCTACTTTGTTCAGGATATGTGGCTATATCTCTCAGAGCACGAGAAGTTCAATGACTTTGGCAGTGAAAGTGCTCTTGTGTGGCATGAAACCAATATACCATATGCTGTTTGGGGACCTGAGAGTACCCGATCTCTTTCTTTGGAGTATCACCCGTCTGAGGTATAACTGATTGGGAATGCTGCCTGCTACATTAATTTTGGCTTATTGGCATAGCCATAAATGTAGAAATTGACGAGTGTTTCAAGTAACTTCCATGTCATAGTAGACTTTTTTTATTAGGCATTCATTTTTCAGGCTCTGAAGCACAATGGTAGTCTATATGCTCATGTTTTCTTTGCACATTCTGGATATTCACCTGACCCAAATGACCCAGAATACCAGCCTCAAGCAGCATTTGGAAGGACACATGGTAAGATCTTTGTCTCTCCACTACTTGAAGTCACTTAATATATAAGTTTAAAATTGATTTATAAAGGCTCTCTCATATCATGGATTTCAGCTGTTGTGATTTACTTGCCCAAGTCAAAAGCAGATAAAAGAAGGAGTCTCTTGGGGAATTCAGAAGATTCTAGTGAGGATCAAGTGGCATCTGAGGTTGATGGCACCCAAGATGATTTGAAGGACAATGGCCCTGTGGAGTGGGTTTCTTATTGGAAACCAAATATTACAATAAACTTGGTTGATGACTTCACACGGTATGTTTCTTGCTGTTGTTTGACACTGTTCTTGTTTCACCATATACTAATTTGTGAAGTTCTGACCAGTAACCACTATTCTGGAAGGAATTATTTAGCACCAGATGATCAACATAAGAGTCTGTCAGAAGAAAAGGCCTTCTTTAAATGAGAGTAGAAATATTGAATATTTCTTTGGCCTTTTGGTCTTGTATGAAGCCATTATATCAAAAGTTCGATTTATTTAGAAATATCCCATTTGTTACATTCAGCCTATGCTTGGTTCCCATTTGTTAAGATTTGCCCAAATTAATTGATCTACAATTTGTTATTGGTCATAGAAAGTGTAATGTCAATGAAGGCCATGTTTATGGATTCCTACATCTGGGATACAATCTTGTGGTCTTAGAATTGGCATTCATTTAAGAGAATGAAGTCGTCATTTCTCAATATTAAGCTGACATTTCTATCATTGAAATTATACTCAGTCATAGTACTGTCTTTTCTTGACCTGAATGATTCCTTCTCATTGCTGGTCTGTTTATTCTATTTTCTTGATCTTCTACTCTCGCCAAGTGTTTGACTGCCCTGCAAAAGAATTAATTCCCATGATTCTATGCTTTGTTTTAACTTCGTTATAATTTTCCTTGTCTGCAGGTACCCAAAAAAGGGTATCCCACCAAATATTGCTCCACGTATCCTTTTGGCATTTCTTTCTTTTTCTATGTTCCTATATTTCGTTAATTTTGGCCTTGATTTTTTCAGTATTTAAAAGAATGCTATTGGTATTGTTTAAGATTAGTGTAGTCAATATTTATTAATAAAGAAGTTGCTGATGGTACATATTTTTTTTTTTTCAATTTTAAGATCCCTTGTTTGACAATTTCAACATGCTGAGATATTTTCATTTTTGGCTAGTCTTTTCTTATGATATAATCTTTTGACTATGGAGTATGGACTGTAAGTTAACCAGTTTAGGATTGAATTTCCTTAATTTTGCATGTACAGACTTGAACATCGATCCTATCTCTGAGAACTACTTTCCAACCGTTTTTTTCAATGAATTCTGGTTACTCAGGGATAAGTTGATGCCTTTAAATGAGACGGTAACTGAATTACCTCTTCATTTGGAGGTAGGCCCCATTAGCGCAACAAAGTGGCAATTATTCCAACAGATTGATCAGTCCTTCCAGATTCACCGTAGTTATGGAAGCATGATTGAAGGCGAGGGGGATGAGCTGAAGGTATGCGTTTTTTAAAAAATTCTAGTGACGTCTCAAATGTTTCAGGCTTTGCCTGCTGTTACACATAGATTCTTTTGGTTGAATATATATCCCTTTTCTTCCAAAAAGAAATAAACTCCATACCCTAGGTTTCTGCCATTTGATATATTACGAACTTATTTTGACAGATATTTGCATGTTGAGTGTTGAATGACCTGATGTTTCTGCATATCCTTTAACTTTTTGTTGGTTTTTGGCTTTGAATAATTTTCAAACTGCATCTTTTGGTAAGTTGGTATTATCATATTCATATTCTTTACTCTGTTTTTCATCTTTAGTTTCATCGCTTACATTGTTGTTCAGGTGCTTTTACCTACAATTACAGTACATTGTAGGTCTTCGAGGACATTTTGCTAAAAGAGATGATGTCTGGTGTATTTAAGAAACTAGGAGGACATATACCCCATTTACCTTTTTAAAAATTTAAAAATGAAAATTCTTTAATGTTTCGGGAGGATATGTAATCCTCTCACCTTTTTCCCCCTTTTTAAATTGAGGTATTTTTTTTTTCTGTTGAGAGATGGCTCCCACAGTATCCTTGTTTTTTGGGTGGGGGGTTAAGTTTTCTTTTATTGAAAGATCGCTCCCATAGTATATCCCTTGTATTTTTGCACAGGGTAATGGTGACTCATATGTCCCAAAGAACTTTAGCCTGCATATACCTAGAGCTAGGTTTGATGCCTGAAAATTTGCCCAAGGAATTTCATTAAATTAGTCTCAGAGGAGGTTTCAGATTTTAGGTGACATATGAAAATGTTATTTTTATTAAAAGTTTTGTGCCAGGTCAATCTTTTGGATTGATATTCAAGACAAGGTTTATTATTGCTACTTAAATACTTTATAACCTGCCATTTAAATTTTATTAATTGTTATCTGCTATATTAACTTTTTTGCAATCATACCTTTATTGAAACTTGATAAATTCTACCATTTATGATTGTCCTTGATCTCTGATTATCTTGTGGTTTTGTTTTCATCGTTATTCCGCATAGTGGCATGTACATCTCAGTTTGTGATATTCCCGAAACCATCACAGGCATTACCTTAAAATTCATATTGTCCTCATGAACATTTACCTTAAAATGCTTATCTCTGTTTGGCTTTACCTTGGTTGGTCCATTAGCAGCTCAGCACTCTACCATAAATCTATTTTTGTAACAGACAATGGTTTTTAGATGGATTTTCTGCTGGCTTTAAAGCAACTTCGCTGTTGGTTGTGTATCTGTCTTCTGTGCATTGATTAGTTTATTTCATTAATTACTGATTTTGTTTTTTTAATCAGAGGGTATTCCTGGAAGGAAATCCTTACCTCCTGGCAGTTACCATGGTTGTTTCTCTACTACATTCAGTTTTTGACTTTTTGGCTTTCAAGAATGGTAAGTTATTTCGTATGACAAATTAACTATCTTAATGAAAACAACACCAATGAGGAAACTCTGATAACATGGCTTACTTTTGACGACTCTTTTGCCTTCTTCTGCAGACATCCAATTTTGGAACAAAAATAAGTCTATGGAAGGACTCTCTGCAAAATCTGTTGTTGTTAGCTTTATTTCTCAGCTTATTGTCTTCCTTTATCTGCTTGACAATGACACTTCGTGGATGATACTTGCAAGTTCTGGCATTGGCTGCATAATTGAGTTCTGGAAAATTGGGAAAGCCATGCATATTGAGGTATCTCCAGTAGTCTTCACATTGTATTTTCTATACGTGAGCATATTTGATCAGTGTGTACTGATACAGAGAATATTAAAATGACACATGGTTCATGACATGTGTACTGTATGTATCATTTGTGGCATTATGATGTTCTTCACAGTATTTTTCTGGAGCAATAGAAAAACCTCTGATTGTCTCCTGCTTTTAGGGCTATGTTTCGACATTACTTTCTAGCTTGATCTACATCTTCCATGATCAAGATCTGTTATTTTTCTATATTGCATGTCTGCAATCAGCAATAT
Organism: Leucaena leucocephala; assembly: GCA_037074615.1. Classification (NCBI taxonomy): domain Eukaryota; kingdom Viridiplantae; phylum Streptophyta; class Magnoliopsida; order Fabales; family Fabaceae; genus Leucaena; species Leucaena leucocephala. The sequence continues at coordinate 21,262,961 of CM073538.1, read as the reverse complement.
ATATATATATTTTTTTTTTGTCACTAGGTTGATAGGACTGGAAGGATACCTATGTTGAAGTTCCGAGATCGGGAATCATATGTACGGAATAAGACAAAGGAATATGATGATATTGCAATGAAGTATTTGTCCTATGTCATGATTTTCCTTGCTGCATGCTTCTCTGTTTACTCATTAAAGTATGAACGCCACAAGAGCTGGTATTCGTGGATTCTGTCTTCACTCACAAGTTGTGTATACATGTTTGGTAAGTACTCTTTCATCTGTATTGATCTTTCATTTGGGAGTGGCAAATAGCAACTTGCAGCTGAGGAGGTTGGCCATTGGTCATTAACACATTGAATGTGTTAAAAAATAAAGAGCTCAAACAATCCATCACTAAGTTACTTGGGTGTGTCGCATCAATTTAATCAACTCATTATTTGAGTTAAGAAAAGGTAGCAAGTATAACTAAGTAAATTAGGTTAAATGATGAAGTTAGACATAAGTTCTTTTGTTTCTCTTTAATGACTAAATGGATTCTACTGTAATCCTCAACTGTTGCAGTTCATGCTTTCCTAATTGGAAATGTCGTAAATTTGAGATGAATCATTTTGCCAAGGGAGCTCTGGCTTTAATTTTTTTTTAAATGATGAATTTATCTACTGCTATGGATCATTTGCAAAATTTGTAATATATGCACCTTATGTTGAAAAATTGCGGCAGGTTTTATCATGATGTGTCCTCAGCTGTTCATCAACTACAAGCTTAAATCTGTTGCTCATCTTCCTTGGAGGCAGATGACTTACAAGTTCCTCAACACAATCATTGACGATCTTTTTGCCTTTGTTATTAAAATGCCAATGTTACATCGGCTGTCTGTTTTCCGTGATGGTAAGATTGGTTCCTTATCACTGCCATGAGGTCAGAATTTTGTTTTATCATATTCTAGGGTCTAGCCTGAAGAAACTGCTAATGTTAACGGGTCATCTCTAGTTTAATCTTTAAAATGTGATTTATTGTTTGGGATATATTTAATTTGATTTTTCTACTCTGTCTTGCAGATATTATCTTCCTCATATATTTATATCAGAGGTGGATTTATCCAGTGGACAAGAAACGTGTTAATGAATTTGGTTTTGGAGGTGAGGATGATCAGGCTGCAGATGCTGCAGCAATAGATGCTGCAAAGGAGGAGAAGAAAACTAACTGAGAAAGTTTTCTATCAACTATGTTAGAAAGTTTCACAGTAAACGTTGTAGAATATAATGGGGAATTAACTAGTTTTTCACCTCCCCTTTTATTTGATTTTTGCTTACTGTTCTGTTTTTTCCCCCTGCAAGGCTTTTAGTTCGGCCTTGACTTCCAAGGATAAGTATGTTTGATAGTAACGACTCAGTTTTTTCAGTTTTCGTGTTAATTGTGTTACAAGGCCCTTATCAATGATCTGTATAATACCGAGTCATTTTTATTATTTATGAATTGTTTTATACATATTTTGTGTGATATTATTGCCATAGACACTAAATGTAGGTAACTCTTTTAACAAAGATGTAAATTTTAATTTATCATGTCATAGGAGATTAGTCATTTTTGTTAGATTTAAGTTATATTATTTAAGAATAATGTAGATTATTGGCCGTTAGATGGTCGGTAAGTCAAAGTGGCGAGTTATTGATAGACATGAATCTGAACGTGCTGAAATACATTATTATTATTATTATTTTGGTTACAAAAGACGGTTAATATATTTTTATTATAATTAATTAATTTATTATTATAATTAATTTACTCTGGCGAATAAGGAATTCTGCTATTAACCCATCACAAAGGGCCATTGAATATTACTGCGGAAGGGACCTGTGAATGGGCTGGGAACTGTCTACTCACTGCCAAGTCGCATGGATATACTTGGGAGAATTATTATAATGTTACGAGAGAGAAAAATAATTATTAAAAAATCTCACAATAATAATAAAATAATATAAATAATTATATTCATTTTTTAAAATATCATAATAATTCTCTATTTAATTTTATAAAATATATTTTAAATTTTTTAATTCCAATACTATTTGATATTAAATGTTTTGTTGATAAAATGAATAGTATTAGAGTTAGAAGCTTAAAAATTTACTTGATAAAATTAAGCTTTTGAAATGAAACTTCAGTTAAGGAAGTTGAAGGATGAAAGGCATAATGTCGCTAAAAATAATAAATAAATGAAAAATAAGAGCAAGTGATCAAGGTCAACGCCATCATTGATGTCCACATGGAACGAATAAAATCAATGGATGGAGAGCACTGAAACCAAAACGCGCAAACATTCTTCACAAGAATTTTGTGGGAGAAGAACAGAATCGGAGCAGAAAATGAGTGAGGGTGTGGGGTCTGCAAGGAAATACGTAGAGAAAAGAAGCGAAAACGCATCACATGCTGATGGATTACCTACCAGATTTTGGGAACCCTTGATCATGAGCGGCATCAAGATCGATCTAATCGAACCTGGCCGCGTCATCTGCTCCATGAAGATACCCAAACGTTTAATTGTACTACGGACGCTTTCTCATCCTTGCATACTTTGAATTACTATATAATTTTGATCGCTTAATTTTGTTCTTGTTCCATCCTTAGAATGCTGGTAATTCCTTGCACGGCGGTGTGACGGCAACGTTGGTAGATTTGGTTGGGTCAGCTGCAATTCGCAGTTCGGGAGCTCCACAGTTAGGAGTTTCGGTGGAGATCAATGTTTCATACTTAGATGCTGCCTATGCCGATGTGAGTATATTCTCTATTCCATTTTGTTATTCAATTTCTTGGTAGTAGTTGCTTTGTTGCTTATGTGAGTATGTACTGGGATGTTTGTCTATGAGGCTTAAGTGGGAAAATGATTTGGGAATGTGGCGGAATGGTTTGAGCTTAATACTTCTAAAAGACTGATGGTTGGAACCATCCTAACCCGAGCTACTCTCAAGTGGTTCTGGCTAGTCTGAATTGTTCCTAGTTTCTTCGTAACTACACCTTTTAAACCCACTCACTTTGATATTGTAATATTTACTTGGTGGTGATTGAAATGCCGTCATGTTTTTTAATTAAAACTTACAATCAATGAGGATTTAGTCCCCCCCAAACGTATTTCACACCACTTCTTCTCATCCCATTATTCACACCTCACTCCACTCCCTTCAAAATTCCCACCAAGTTGTAAAAGTAAGAAGATGACCCTTTTCTTTGGTATGAAGAAAAAGGCTAAAGCCAAATTACAACGACTAGGGGGTTAAAGTTATGCATCATTGCGCACAATATTGGGGTATAAAGAAAGATTGGCCACTAAATAGTTCTGTGCTTACTTTACTGTCACATATTGGTAGTGCCTAATAGAAATGCTAATTTACATACAGCATGCCCAGGGAAAAATTTACTCGGTTCCTGTGGAAATTCTCATCTTGATAAGCGCATAACATGATCCCTTTTTCTTAAGGCATCATTGGTACTGAGGTTTGGACAAGGTCTTGTACTTCATCCGAGAATAATTGCCCTTGTTCCTTATAGGCTGCTCATTATGGTCTTCCAACCAATAAGAAAAGTTCATATTACCTAGTTTCCATATTTCTTCTAATCCCTTTTAAGTGGTTTTGAGCCGTTTATTAAATTATATCAAAATTATTCAAAGTGGATCTTCAGTTTAGTTCATTGGGTTCCTCCAGCATGGTGCTTGTGTCTTCTCTGTTCTTGTCTCACCCAGGATGTCATAACTTTACTGACTCCAAGCTTTGTTGAAGTAAAAGGAATCCTTCTGAGTGGAACCGTTTCTCTTCTGAACGTAAAGTATTTCATGACAAATAATCTAGCATTAGGAGGAAGTGACAATGAAAGATGCGGATTTTGAATCTGTGCTTGAACTGTAGTAATTTCAAAACAATTTTGTTGTCGGAAATTCTGGGTTGTGTTGCATGCAATGCATTAACCTGTCAGTTTGGGATCCAAATCGGGGATTAACACGATATTAATGGATGATTTTCTCTGATACGATATTAGGAGGAAATTGAGATCGAAGCCAGGACTCTACGCATTGGAAAAGCTGTTGGGGTTGTCAGCGTTGAGTTAAGGAAGAAGAAGACTGGAAAACTTTTTGCTCAGGGGCGTCATACCATGTATCTTGCTGTTTCTAGTAAAATGTGAAATTCTGCAAACACAGATTATCAAGTTTTTCAATGTTTCAATGGTTGCTCCACGTGGGGTGTGTCCCTTGAATCTTCCTTCACAAGTGTCCATGACCGAAGAAATATACTTGTAGTATTCAGTTTGAAGACCTCCTCCTAGTGTAATACTTCCTATGTTGAAGAGTTTATTTTAATTTTATATATAAAATCTTAATTCTTCTATATTTTTTTCTATACTCTCTTTTATTAAAAAATTATTTTTAATAAAAATTATTAAACATACTATTATAGAAAAATTAATACGTACAAATAACTAATTTAATTAAATTTTTTAATATCTATAAATTTATTATATAACTCATATTTAAAACTAGAAGAAATATATTTTATATACATTTTACTTTATGCAATGAGTCTCAAATGCTGTATGATTTGTTTTATTAATTAGGTATCAACCAACTGAACACATTTCAATAAGTTGACTTCCAGGGAGTTAATCACCCTGGTAGAATGAACCGTGGGATGAGAGATTATTACTTCCAAAACGTCATACTATTTATATTCTATCCAATAAGAATAATTAAAAAAATTCCTTTAACACAACGAGAGAATATTTGTTATTTAAGAGAAAAATAAAATTATTTAATTTCAACTTTTTATTATTACATGCCCCAGGATAAAAGGATTATGTATTGAAAATCGGTACATACATCAGAAACTCTCCAATATTTGGCCAAAAAGAAATTCTCCAATATTGAATCATCTTTTATTATAGTGAAAAACATAAACTACATGTTAAACGTTTGTTAGCGATGTCCACTAGGCAACTAGGAAGAAATAGAGCATTTTCAAGAAATTGACTTAAAAGAAAATTCAAATGTGATGCCCGACGACTTTTTCAAGCATGCTCAAGGGGAAGAAAAGTCAACAAAAAACGAGTCAAATATAGTCAACAAATCACTATTAATTGACACAAGATTTGGTCAGATAGCTACATCGTTTAAATTTAATGCCTTTTTATTTGTTTATTTTTCTTTTCAAGTTGTTTGACTAGAGCTGAGAATCATTGGAACCATTGCCTATAAATCCAAAAGCATCCCTCAAATTCAAAGTCTTCCTCATTGTTCGCCTTCCAATCCCTCCATTCCCCTTTCTCATCATCGCTGCAAATTCCCCATAATCTATTTGCCCATCCTGCAATACAACACAACACAAACCAACCCCTAATTAAATAATATTCTCAACCAACAACTTGTATGCTAATGAGTTTCAACCCAAAATTACATCTAAGGACTCAGATCATACAAGATTAAGCTAAAACTTTTCAAAAAATTGGTCCATATATGTAATTTTGCCGGGTTCTAGTTCTAAAATGGCAGATGTGTGGGCTGACATATAATCTAAATCCAATATTGAGTAGTATAAGATGCTCAATAGGATATTTAAATAGGTTGCTTCTCCCACCTCAATAACTAGTTTTTGAGGTAGGATTCCCATCCTACTTAGTATCCATCACTTGGTATCAGGGTCAAGTTGTTGATGGTGCCAAAAAAGATTACCCATAGAGGGTTCTGATAGGTAAAAAGGTTGAGTGAAGTGCCACAAACTGTAACAAATTAATGGAGACTAGCTTTTGGGATAGAATTTCTCATCCTACTTAAGTACCCATTGGATTAGTGGTATTTAACAAGGAAACTTAAAATTGCAAGGAATGAGAGTTACTTACATTGTCTTGATCGATTTCCTTGATCATTTCATCAATATGGAAGTCATTGAGACCAAACTCTTTACAAGCCTGTTGAATCTCATCAACAGTTATGTAGCCACTTCCATCTTTGTCAAAGTAGGAGAAAGCTGATAACAGATTCTCTTCCCTCTCCAGCTTATTCAAGTGTATAGTAGCAGCAATGAATTCACCATAACTAATGGTCCCACTATTATCAATATCAGCCTATCATATCATATCATATGCAAAGTCACAACATGATGTCAAGTTCTTAAGAAAAATGTATTAAACTGAAGAAAGAAGTAAAGAAATATATCTTACTGCATCCATAAGATCCTTGATTTCTGACTCCATAAGGTCGGATCCTACTCGCTTTAAACCGTCTTTTAGCTCGTCAAATGTTATGTTTCCACTGTTGTCGGTATCGATCATTTTGAATAACTCCTTCAGGCCACCGATTTCTTCCTCAGAGAGCCTCTCAGCTATAACCTGGTATCAGTATGAACCATATAATAAATGGTATGGTCCAAGGATTTCTAGAATATTATTACATGTGTCAAGGATTTTAATTCATAGTTAATTCTGATTTCATCTTTTCCTCACAACAAAGCCAATTTTCTATCTAAAAATACTACTGATATTAATTATAAGAATATCCATTTAAAAAGTTGGGATCAATATTATCAGCAGAAACTCAATCAGAACACATAAGGGAATAAAGACAAAAATTAGTCGCATTCCTTAAATTCCTTAAATTTAAGCATGCACAGAGGATAACCATCCCTTCTTGGGAATCTGATGCCTCGTGAAGCTCCCCAAGGCATCGAAAGATGCCCGTTTATAAAGTTAAGAAATTCCTTAACCATGCAAGACCACTAGCTATGTCACATCCACCAAAATCCATATTATAAAGTGATATCTGATAAGGGCTCTTAAAACCTTTAGCTCTTTTTCTGGCAAAAAAGCATCTTTGGCATCCCTAAAGTTTGAGGTCACTACCAGTTCATCCCCAAATGTTTATTCTGTATCAATTTCATCCTACATGCTTGCCAAAATTTCTCAATGTCATGCTAAAAGCTAATTCCTTCAATAAATTATACTCCTCTAATCCTTAATATAAGAGCTAGTTGACTAATTTATATAGATTAAAGAAGTCAAATAAATCAATTAATTATAACTTATCAATTAATTATAACTTATATAAGAGCTAGTTGACTAATTTGGGTAGATTAAAGAGTATATAATATAAATTCATTTTGAGGGGTTAGATTTGATTATAATTAACTGATTTATTTAACTTCATTAATCTACTCAAAATTGGTCAATTACTGAAATGGAAATATCACCTTGTAAAGTACCTTCATTCAGTAACCTTTAGAGTCAATTATTCCAAGATGATGAATAACACCATTGCAGCCAACATATTTCAAGGTAGAGAATAAACATGTACTCATGAAACCACAGCACATAGAAATAAATTTGTCAAAGTAGAAATATGTCATGAAGCCTTACTCGCAAAGCCATCTTTTTGAGCTTATTCATTGCGGAGAACTGCTTCAAGCGTGACAAAACAGCAGAATCAAGAGGCTTATCTGGAGCAATGCTGTCATCAACAATCCATGGGTGGCCTGACACAAAATCAAATTAGCACCACAGCCTTATAAAAATTTAAAAGTTGCCAATCCCACTTTAAAAATCTTATGTCTCAAAGCATTAGTACTATAAAACCCGCACATTGACATAAAGCATGAAAGACTTACGGAGTACTTCATGGGCTGTAAGCCTTTTTTTGGGATTTTGGTCAAGCATTTTTCGAATTAGATCCTTGGCACTGTCTGAAATGCTAGGCCATGGTTCAGACTGAAAATCAATTTTTCCTTCCAAAATCTGTCGGAAGATCCCTGTTTCACTTTCTGTAGGTGACAGAATTTAGGTAACCGTATTATCAACGAGGAATACAAGAAATTTAAGAACCAAAACTCAAACTATAATTTAACATATCGAAGACAGATAGATACCTACCAGCCCAAAATGGTGGCACCCCACTAAGTAAAATGTACAAAATAACCCCTGCACTCCACACATCTGATTCAGGCCCATAATGTTTGCGCAACACCTCTGGCGCAACATAATACGGGCTTCCAACAACATCAGAAAATGTTTCACCTGAAGATCATATCACTTTGTTAGGCACGCACAGCATGAAAGGAATATTCAAATAGTAAATATAATAAATGCTGCTAAGTTCGTTAACTTTTAATGGCTAAATACATTTGGACGAAAATTGAATTAATAATTCAAGCAATTATGATAATTTCAGTGAACCAAGTCCCAACACTCGATGAACTGTTGAAAACTATACCTTTTTGTCAACCAACCACAAAGATGCAGACAAATAGCTTTATATTCATCTTTTTGATAAATTTTGCAGGAGAAAATAATTAAACATAGAACATTTTTCACATTATACTCACAGAGCACCTATATAATCATCTTCAAGTGTCTAAAGCTCTAAGCTTCTAGAAGTTTGAAGTCCTCAGACACAAAAGAGCATAGAAAAAGGTTTTTCACTCCCCTAAATCCCATTAACCAGATTAGTAACATCAGCATTTGCTAACTTCGAAATAATCATGTAAATCGGACATGAAGGATTTGAGATCATTGGATAAATTTGCACATGAACATGTTTTACAGTACTGGAATGACAAATCTAACAAGGATCTATCCATAATGATACAAACTAACTAAAAAAGCCAATCCATTTCAGACAAAGAAATAAACCAAGAAGAAACCTGGCTTGTAAAAAACAGACAGCCCGAAATCAGTTGCCTTAAGTTTGGCATCTTCTTCGACGCTATCGAATAAGAAGTTCTCTGGTTTGAGGTCTCTATGCATAACCCCAAGAGAATGACAAGCTTCAACAACCTCAACAATGGTCCGAATGATCTTGGCTGCTTGTCTCTCACTGTAATGCCCTTTCTGCACAATCCTATCGAACAACTCTCCACCTTCGCAGAGCTCCATGACCAAGTGAACAGAAACATAGTCCTCGTAGGTACCATGAATTCTTACCACATGAGGGTGCTCAGACAAGTGATGCATTATCTGAATCTCCCTCCAAACATCATCGTAGTCCTCTTTGCAGATGAGCTTGCGCTTAGGAATTGACTTGCAGGCATAACTGCGACCCGTGGACTTCTCTGTACAAAGGAAAGTAGTACCAAATTGACCTTGACCCAATTTTCTGCCCAATGTGTAAAGCTCTGTGAGGATTTGGGTCCGATAGGGAAGAACCCAGGTGGGTTTTGATGGTAAAGTATAAGTGCTCGATTTCTTCATTCTTGTGTTCTTGCAAAGTTGCAATCTTTGTCAAGAGAGGAGATGAACACAGAAATGACAGAAACCTAAAAACGCTGACGGAGCTTCCTTCTTGAAGGGAGAGAGAGAGAGAGAGAGAGACACACACACAACGATCTTATTGCATCCTATATTCTCTCAAACAGAGAGTGTATGTCTGTTTTTTTCCTTTCCTTCTTCAGATATTTGTGTGGGTCTGCGTCTTCAAAAGATTTTGGCTTTCATAATCTGCTTTTTTCACGGCTTTTTTCCTATGGGCTCCAATCCCAGCCCGCGCTGTTTGAAGTTTCTTTTCTTTTACCTTTCTTTTTCTCCCTCTTGTTTTTTTATTCAACGAGAGTGATGAGCATCCCCTTTCCTCTCATGGACTCGTGATTCACTGTCACCTGAATTTTTTTTTATCATTTTTTTAGACAGTATTTTTTTTTTTTTGGCCTGACAGGGGACCAAGATGTTGTTGTTTTTTTAACTAGGTATTGAAGTTATAAATGGAATGTTTGGAGCTTTGTCCTAATTGAAGAAAACTTACATGATATTTTGGCCCTAATACTCCTCAACATTAAATATAAAATATATTTAATTAATTTAATTATATTAAAAAAGTAATTAAATTAATTATTATAATATATTTTTATTAAAATACTATAATCTTTTTTAACTCCCTTCATCATTCTATTATTTGATTATTATTGAGAGAGTATTAATACATATAATTTAAAAAATAAATCTTATATTTAAAATTAAAATTAACTTTTTAATTAGAACATATATTTAGAACTGAAAGAATATAATAAATCTAAATTAGATTAGATATAAAAATTTAACCAACAAAAAAAAAGTTACTCCGTCCCCATATTTATTATAAGAGTTAATTTGATATTTAAATTTATTTTTAAATATAAGAGTTTGATTAACTTTATTCCCTAAATTATAATTTTTTTAATATATTTTTATTAATTATATATATTAAATAGTTTCTATCGTAATAATCATGATAAAAGATAATATTTTAATAAAATCAAATATTATTTATTATAAATAACTAATATAATTAAATTATTTAATTTATTTAAATTAATTATTTAACTTTTATATTAAAATCTGAAATAGTACTAAATATGAAGCATACAAAAGTGGATCATAAAATTTGAGAAATTTGATTTTTTTTTTTTTTAATATCAAGAGATTTTGAAAGCTAATCAATATTGGAACAAAATTGAGTCAATTTAAAGTAAGTGTACCCTCTAATTGGCAACATTTTGCAGAACTTAGAATTTAATTTAAACATCGAAAATGCTGATTTCATCAATTAAAAGGGAAAAAAATTGAGATCCAAATGACACCTTTATAAAATATGAGTCACATATTCACTAATTGATCTGAAATTATAGATGCCTTTTCATATAGTAATTTCATGTTTCTATTGCCAGAAAGATTTGTTTATTTTTTAAATATCATAATAAAGGGTCAGACTTTGTGCTATTTTAAAATTATTTGCTTCAGTTTTCCTGAAAGGAATTATTGGTTTTGCAGACTGTATCACATGACTTTTATTCATTATTTAATCATTTTTTGGGCCCTCAAATTTCAACATTATTACCATTCATAACTTTCACCTAAAGTGATGATGGGACCACTATTATTATTCTACATTATTTTCTTCCCTAATTGATATATATATATATATATAGTAACATTTTTTGAATTCATTTTGAAAATAAAAAAAATATAGGAATTAATTCATATATTTTACATTATTTGGTAGGGGGAAGGGCGGGGAGGGGTGAGTCATTGTTACCATCTCCTTATTTGGTTTAAAAATTCTTTAAAGGATAGAGAAAAGTTATTCTTTTTTTTTTTTGGAATAAAATATTTATAAAGAGGAAAGACTCTACTTTATCTTTTTTTTTCTTTCTTAGTCTCCCTTTTAAAAGTGAAATTTTTTTATAGAGAAGATGATAGATACATGTTTTTTATAATATTAATCTCAATAAAATTATATAATTTTGTATTTATCCTTCATATTTTATAACATTGTACTCTTATGCTATTCTTTCATGTGACTTCTTACTGGAACATAGTTCTCCATCAAATATTTCTTTTATCTTGTAGCTTATTTAACTGTATCTTATTCTATTTTATTTTATTTTTTTAAGTTTTTAAGTTTATATTTATATAGTTATGTTATATATAGTTTATATAGTCCTTTTATATAGTAGCTTAAATATGTGTGTGTGTGTATTTAATTTACTTTTAAAGACATGAGACTATAATAGAAATGTTAAATTTTTCATTTGATTATTTTTATTAATAATTAGATAAATAATTTATTTAAATTTAATAAAATTAAAATAGTCAATTTTTTATCAACTCCCCTCTCCTCCTTCTTAAACCAAACAATAAATTATTAAAATCCTTCCCTCTCCCAATAATCAATTTAAACAAAGGATTATTAAAATCCATTTCTTCGCCTCCCCTCCCTTCCCATTCATTAAAAACTCTTTCATTTCCTCCCATCCCCTACATTAATATTATAAATTTTAAGAAACTAAAAAATACATAAACTATTCCACTTAAATAATTAAAAAATTAATTTTACACGTGCCTATCCCTCTTTTAATTGATTCTGAATCATTAATCAGAATCTCCAACGCACTTTTCACTTTAGTCCGTTTGAAAGTCATATACTTGCACTCGGGATAAATAGTAATTTGGACATAAATGTTTTGTTTGGGTATAAGGGAAAAATTTCTTATGATTAATCACGTTCTTGATCTATGAAGGAAGATGGAGGAGACGGGGTATATTGAACTGATGAGATTTATAGATTTTCCATATTAAGATTTAGCAAATGATTTTATATTCTTATCTCAGGGTTAAAAGTTGAAAATTGTGAAATCTTTACGTCGGAACATGTTGGCTATACAAGTTTTTTTTTTTTTTAATATTTTGGATTGAAGGGCAAATTTGTCCCAAATTTTTTTACTCAAAGAACAATATTGCTTCAAAAGTTTTTTTGAATTCAAAATTATCCCAAAAATATTAAAATAGAGTAATATTATATCTTAACGTTAAAAGTCAATATCAATTTTTTAACAGTTAATGTTAATTTTTTTTAATAGGTAGAACAATATTACATCTTGAAACCTCCATAGAGGACGTTGAACCTTCAAAAAAATTTTAAAAAACGTTACTCCTAAACAAAAACTTTCAGGTCAAATTTATAAGTTAACCCTTGTATGTTTAAATCTTCCAATGTTAGAATTGAAAATTCAGAACATTAGTTAAAAGGCCAAAAGTCCTAAATTGCAATTTTACAGTCTTTTCTTCCTAAAATAAAATTACATATATCTTTTGGTCCCAAAAAGTTTTACCCCATTATTTTATAGTCGCCAACCAAACACACCACCACAAGAAATCCCATTTCCATCTCTATGACTATATCAAAAGTCAAGTTCTCTATCAACCAAAAGCTGCCAAACCCTTCACCGACTATTTTGACTATATTAATCTTCCAAATCCAAACGTTAAAAACAAGCTATTGGAGTTTTAAAACAACTTCAACATTGCATGAATCAAGTAATAGTTGCACAAAAGATTCTAGGCGCCAATGAGAAGAAACAGAACTATAATATATATATAATAAAGCAAAACATGTGATTCTCTATAGAAATACATCAACACGATCTGGCAAGCTATCCTGAAGAAATCATATTCTATATTCAAATATGTCAACTGTGTCTCCCAAAATAGGGCTAGAGAATTCAAAAGGTTAATCTAACTAAAATGCGTTAATGGTAAGCTTCCTAAAGACCTCTATATTCGCAGCTCGTTGCACAGATCAGACTCTTCTATGAACAATCATTGGTCAGATTGTCAAATTCTGTACACTAATCTAAAACCTAAGGGAATACCGGTAGTTAATAACCTATCCTATTTCGTACCTTTGATACGCTGGCCGTGGTATACTTCGTTGCCAGCATATGTACGGAATTTGATACCTCCAAAAGCTGCTGCTCGATTTTATCTTTCCATGGAAACAGCTACATCAACATCCCCTGCAAATAGAATGTATTAAGGCTATTTAAGCTATAAGAAATTAACCTGTAGTAAAAACAGTCATATACATGCGTATACTGCTGTCAATATCACCTGAATCAATATGAATGTGTTGTTGTCTAGCTCTGATTTTGAACTAACAGTCATTGAAGAACAAGGAGTCCCATCAGGTTGATCTTGCTCGTCTCTTGGTAATGACCTCCAGCAAATTGCTAATATCACGAGGTAAAAAAAACAAACAAAAGAATAAGGCATGGTTAAAGAATCGAAGTGCCATCATTTCTCGGTGATTTATCTGTTCTACAATTTTTATTCCCTGAAGAAGAAAGCACAGCCTAGTGGGGAGGGGGTGTTATGTCAAAAGAGTGGCTTCAAATATATTACCTCCTTGCGTCATTCGGTTCTTTATCGCATGGTGGGGATGGTAAGGGTAAGATAGGATCATGGAGTACAACCTGTTGCTGAACATCTTGCAGTTCCGGACCACCTAACCAAGTCGCGAGTCCATCTCCCGGAATATTGTCTAGGTTGATGTTTTCTAGCCAACTTTCCCATTCTTCGGAGGGAAAACTCGTGGTAGTTTGTTCGTCGGCGACTGAAGATCATTCAATTTATTGGCTATATCTGCAAGTTTTCCAAGTGAGCAATTCACCGTACATGCCCTGAGAATGTATAAAAGCATTAGAATAGACTTAAAATACATGAATAGACATACCACCAAGAAAAAGCCTTAACTTCCTGCAATTAGCACAAAACCCATTCAACAAAACATGAATCCCATCAAATTCTCAAAAGGGTGAAGGAGTGGTTGTTGCGTATTGCTTAACTACCTGCATACCCTTCAAAGAAGTAATAATCCCAGTTAAGCGCTCTTCAGTCATAGCTTTCAACGTCACCAATTCCTTCTGTGTCCACTGAAAGTAAGAATCAATACGAGGTATCAGCAAGTGCTGGAGACAAGAAGCCATTGATATTAAATAATACAGCACTCACTTCCATCAGATTATGTTCATTTTCTCTTGCTTCTTCAACATCAGCTCCTGTATATCTCTGGCAATGCAAATGAAAATTATTAAAGAAGAACGTATAATGGCAGCCAATACAATATCAATTTTGAAAATCTAGTTTTCACGTTCAATACCTCTTCATTTTTAGTTTTCACATTCAATACCTCTTCATTTTGGCCATTTCTATTTGAAGCAACTTCATTTCACAAGAATAAAAAGTATCCTGAGAGGGGGCATTGCCGCACTAAAATTAGGTGGTAGCCAGTAAGGATCCTGCACCCCAGTCTCCCAACGGACTTTATCTAGGTGAGCACTCTCCAACCAATACTCCATAATTCCTGTGGAACTGTGCCACCGTTGAAACCGTTCAGCCCCTCCAGGTGCTACTTTACCATCAATTTGCTTCAGTAAGTGGTCTAAAAGTCCAGTATCATCAATGTGCTGACGGGCTTCCTCTCTTAGAGCATGTCGTGAAATTGGGTTTGCAAAATTTGTATCTGCAGCCTTTAATATCTCCCACATTCTTTTCTCATCCTGATGATACCCATATAACAAAATTGCCTTAATTTACTATGTGGAGCTAACAAAGAAGACAGCGACAATAAAAGAAATAGGATTTACATTCTTCACCTTTCAGCTGACCATCTATTTCTACTCCGACGCTTCTTTGTCCTAAGCTTGCTAATAACTTGCCCCTGTTCTCCATCTAACAGTTTTTTCATCTCTCCAAGATGATCAAGGCTAGGCTGCTTTCTTCTCTTAGATTTTGGCATGAACATAGTTTTAATTTTAAAATCTCTTCAACTTCATCTTTCAAATCCTCTTCCTCTTCCTCATCTTTAGAAATATGTTCATACCAAAAGTGGAAAACAAGCATTAATTGGGCCATAACCAGAAGTAAGAAAAGATTAAAACACCCATATTTGGACCAAAACCATAAGAATACTAAAAGAGTGGTCATCAGCATGTATCACCCTTTTGCAAGAGTAGATAATTTGCATTACAAAAAACTTGCCAGGCAGTATCAATCCAGAAAGTCCCTCAGATTCCTAGTGCATGCTAGTTATTTTTTAAAGCGTAACAAATTTTCTGATATATAAAACTACGTATCTACGTCAAAAAATAAAAGCAGTTTCTTTTCAAGATATTTCTTGTGAAAGGTCCCCGGCAAATGAGAAACATAATATAGATGATTTATTGACAAACATCATGGGTCATAGATAGAAAATATCTATAAGAATATACACAATAAATCACACCAATACAGTGGCCCAGAGCCCCAGACATCAATAAATGTAAGGAATAAGACAACCACTTGGTTTCTTGGCGCACACGGTGTTGGGACTCACTAGGTTATATGACGTAGCTAAAAAGCAGAACAATTAAACACTGTAACTAAAATCCATCTCTACCCTCCTTCCGCAGGGATGGCTCAAACTCAAACTCAAAAAAAATACGAAAGAAAACAAACAAAAAAATCAAAGGAAATGAGTTTTAGCAGTAAGCAAATTAGCATCAGCCCAAAACCTAAAACCGTACGAAACTCAAAGCAAAATCAGCAAGGACAATTACTCCAGGGACAAGCACTGAACTTAACAAACAATTAACAATGCTAAAACCCTTAACAAAAAAGAAAAGAAAATAAGAATGACAGAACGAAAGACCTAGGTAAGAAGGGTGAACTATGACACTGAAAGGGAAAACAGTAAAAAGACGGTAGAAGAAGAAGAGACAGAGGTTTAACACACCAATGAGGGGATTAGACAAAGGTTGCGCCGTGAAGGTTGTAGGAGAAAGTTGGCGGGTGGCCGACAGAGTCACCGGAAAACAGAGACACAGACCCAGAATCTGTGAAATAAGTAATAACGTTACAAATTGAAACCCAAAAACATAACATCTAAATTTTTGGCCAATTTTTTTATGGCTTTCTTATTAAATTATATTTCAGCTTAGCTCCAATTACAGTTAATTTTTTAAAAAATATTTCATGCATTTACACTCAAACTCAAAATATCATATTTAAATGGTATAAATTCCTCTCACTTAGACTAATACCCCTTAATATCTTTTGCATAAATTTAAATTTAAATGCCTATTCTTTTTTTTTTTCTTTTGGATACCATAAATATAAAAGCCTATTCTCTCTCTATCCACATTAAGCATATTGTAGCAAAACAAAAATATTAACCCATTCGGTTCAGTTAATGAAAGAATGAGATATACGATTATTTAAAATATATTCGATCTCTAGAGAGTATCACTTTATTGTAATTTAGCTGCGACGCTTATTGAGACATCTTAACTTCTAGATACATAAGTTTATGTTTAAAGGTAATTGATGACCCGTTCTACCCGATATTAATATCGCTTAAGAAGAAATGATATTTTACTCTATATTTAAATCGTGGATAAGTTCAATTCATTTTTAAAAATTTTTGTACCAAAAAAAATATTAAGCATAAAGTAAAATTATTATCTAAGGACTATTTTATATAATAAATTAAAAAGTTGAAAATAATAATAACTTCTAAGAATAAGCTTTTATGTTGAGCTTGTCCCAACTCTCAACTACAATATAACTTATGTCAAGAAAGAATTTTTGTAGGATTAATGCACAAGTTGTTGATTTCTTTTAAATAAGACTATTTTTAGTTGAATTTACATAATGTGGTACCATTACATTAGCACTAAATTAACCATTAAAGACTTAAACTCGTCTGAGGCTCACTTAAATAATTAAAAAAAATTAAGACCCATTTTAATAAATATTTTTTCGCAAGTTGACAATAATACACACTGCCTAAAGAAATGCATATTAGAAACATAGGGACTCAAACCTAAGAAATTCAGTTCGCTGCAACACATGACATTAGCTGTGAGGACGTTGAGGCGAACGAGACAATGTCCCTATAATCAAATTTTCCAAATTTTGAACGCTCATGTCTTAAGCTACAGTAATCTAATTCGAGTAATTCAACTGTCCACTTAAAGTATGGAGAGCATATTGAAAAGTTAGAGGTAGACAGATTAGCGAGGGGCTATTTGTAGCTTTGTCCTTCCTAATATGGCCATTACATCGCTGATCTCCCATAGAATGCAAACTTCAGAGTATTAATTAATTAATTAATTAGGTGGGGTCTAAAAGATGATTAAGCTAATAGGCAGACTACAGACATGGGCTTCAAGTGTCAAGTCCCATCAAGAATTTCTTGATTTCCGTAGCACGATAAGATACGGGTGTTCCCCGGCTATATGGAATATGGTATTCTTAGACAGTTTCTTATATGATGTCTTCTAAAATGGACCAAAACATTTTAGTGTTTTGGGAACAAAATGAGAGGGCTTAAAGAACGGTGAAGAGAGGAGAAGAAGAGCACCAAAAGGGCATTTTGTTGTGCACGTGAGGAATGAACCTCCAAGATTTGTGGAAAAAAAGAATTTGATATTATTAATTTTTTTTTTAAATGACTTATATCTAAGACCAAAAATTTCTTCCTTCTCGTGTTATCGTTTGTTTCTTTCTATCTTTACGAGACGCATGTATTTTTTAAAATACAATAATCTAATATTGGATCCTACTAACAAATTCAAATTTGAAATTAAGTCTGCTACCAGAATTCTTTTCTTTTCTTTTTTCTCATTTGGAATTGATTTCATACAAAATAGGAGGGAATCACATAATAATTAGATTTACCAGAGTTCTTGTTAAGCTAATTCCCAAATTTTAGAGGATGAAGGAATTGCTGTTTCATGTTAACAACTGCATGCTCAAAGAAGATAACAAAGTAACTTCTGAATACTTCCATCGTATCTGCAGTGTAATGTGTCAGATATTGGAAAATAGGGGTCCTACTTCGCAAATATAAAAAAAAAAAAAACAAGAAGGTACTGAGAAAAAAGGGGGGGGCGAGGGGGGGGGGGAACTCAACTTATGAGAAGGGCTGGTGTCCTAAAATCCATGCCTCGCACCCAAGAATAATTTAACATTTTAACATTAGACAAAATTCTCTAATCTATAAAATGGGAAGAGAGAAACCTGAAACATAACAACAAAATTCATCATCATGATATTTCCTCCTCCTGCTAAATAGGTTCCGCCAGTAACACCTTTAATTTAGTCATCAATGCATTGCCTAAGGTAAATCTCTGTTCCTCATTTTTTAATTAACCTACTCAGACCTGTTTCTTCTTTTCAAAGCTAGATGCAGCAAGACGTTGACGCTTCTTCCAAGCTGGAATTTTACCAGGGAAAGCCCACCTTAATAGTCTCTCCCATGAATAGCAGGCCAACAACATAAGAGCGGCCCAAAGCAACAGTTTATCCCTTAATCCCTCTGGCAGTGGCACCAGCTTCAGCCAGTCATTCAAGTCTCTGAAGACATCTGATGTGATCACCGTGAAGAAGACCGCGGCGGCAAAGAGGGCATATCGGAATGGTTTGTTTTCGGAGATGCTCTGGTTGAAAGGATGGCCCATGTAGTTCACAGCAAAAGTGGCCACCTGAAGCATCATGCTCACCATGTAGGAAACAGTATTCACCAGGTTGGGATGAAAATCAGAATCTACTTCAATGCATTCCTCCGGCATGTGTTTCTCAGCCTCTTTAACCGAAGAAATCAAGAAAAACAGGTGAATTGCAAATTGTCCTAAGAGAGAAAGCAAGACATAAGCACAAAAGACATTGGGGTGAGGACGTTCAGCTGAGAGCGTGTGAAGAGGGCGGGCATGTGAGATGAAAAGGAAGAAGGCAGCAGTAAACACCCCACTAATCGTGGCTTGTATATCACCAAGCTTGACTCCATCCAGGTACATGACACTCAACACATATGCAGTGGCAAGGCAGTTGAGGCCAAGAATTTTAAACATCTGGAGGGTAGTCACAAGAGTACTGCGACCCTGACGAATTATGTCGGTGGTGGGAGCAACAGATGCATGCTTTGCAGTGAAAGGTGATGCCATTGAGGCATCACCAAGCTTAACTGTAGGAGCAGTGCGACCATCTCCTTCCTCATTAAGCTCATCCATCATTTTCTTAAGCTTCTGTCTTTGAATTTCTGCAGCTGTCATATGACGATTACTCAAGTGGCTAACGGAATCTGATCGTGAAGCACCTTTGGCTTTTGAAGTGCCTTCTCCACTAGAGCCAACAGGTTTTCCAGATGAATCAAGTGCAGATTTAGATTTCTTTGGCTTGTTAGACTTTGTACCATCTTCCTTAGACGAGTCTGAAGAGGAGCTTCCACTTTGAGTTGGAGGTATCGCATTCAGAAGAGCAACCCCTACATGGGCCTGAAACAGAGAAGTTAGCCTCTTGCTGGTTGCGGTCGCCTTACCATGGTAAAAGATGCACTATGGCAAAAACCTTAACAACCATACCAACTGAAGATGCAAGACTAAACAAGGGCCTAAAGGGATAATAATAATACCAACAATGATATATCAGACAATTGAAGTTGCAAGACTAACCAAGGGCCTAGAAGGTTAATAATACCAACAACTGTTACAGTTAGAAGATTGGAAGATCCAATTGATCCTAGAAAAACATGGCTCTATTTAAGCTGTTACCAATAGCCATCTATGTCCTGATGAATGCATTCTCCTTCAGACTTCAGCAAATAAACGTACTAAAAACGTACGAAGGTTGTAATATGTCAACACAGATTGAAATAAAACATTCAACTAAGCAAGCTCAATATTCAGGAATTATAGGAGAGCTATTGAGTATGCTATTAGCAAACGCAATATTACCTGCTTCAAAGCTCCAACATCATTTGTTCCATCTCCACACATCAAAGTTACCCTTCCTACTTTTTTGAAAGTGGTCATGATAAGTTCTTTCTGTTCAGGAGCCACTCTAGCAAACACCTTCACGTATGGAATGACCAGTAGACTAGCAGAAGTTTGTTGCAAAATCTCAATGCAATCACCTCCAATGCAGAGATCATGAGTCTCTGATAAAGATTCGACCTCTTTCACACTGAAATCAATATATATGTTAAACAGCCTAAAAATTTAACTGAAATAAGAACAATAACAAATAATAGCAGAATAGAAGAGGAAGAACTTCAGTTCAACAATCAGAAAGCAACTAAAGGCTATTTTATGAAAAACCTAATTCAAAAAGATCTTATTTGTGAGGGACAAAAACTGAAATCAATTTTATATGTTAACCAGCCTAGAAATTTAACTAAAATAAAAACAATAACACAAATAATAGCAGAACAGTAGAGAAAGAACTTGAGTTCAACAATCTGAAAGCAATGAAGGCTATTTTATGAAGAACCTAGTTCATAAAGATCTTATTCGCGAGGGACAAAAAGGTTTTAGTTGATTAAAACAAGGAAAGATAATGTAACCAGAAAACAGAGAATTTGAAGTTACCTGTAGGGGACTATTTCAGACTCATCAGGAGACATCCAGTTATACCCTTCACCATTACTTGCTGGACCAAGAATTAATGTGGGTTTTGATATTATATGAACTTGACCAGCAACATGACAAGCTGTCAAAGCTTGATCACCAGTGATCATAACCTATAAATGTTCAGAAGAAATTCTTGAAAATTGATAATTACTAGTTAAGAAGAGTTTGCCCATCCCAAAACAAAAAACAAGAGAAAAGGAAAAAAAATAATAATCTTGAACTTGTAACCCTGGGATCAAATCAGACGGTTCAAAAAATTTCAGCAAAAATTTCCTTTCTTGTAAATATTATTTTGGGATAACATTTAGCCGTGAACTCCAAAGAAAGAGGCAGAAAAGTCAGAAGATCTTTTCCATCCTAGAAGCTGAAAAGTCCATCTTGCTTGCAACAGAGGGGGCAAACATTTTTTGGGGCCAGAGAAGCTCATCCAAATGAGCATGCTTACCAGGTCATGTGATGATCCTTTCAATTCAGATAAAATTGAGGCTGAATCCGATCTAATAGGACAATTAAATACCTAAAAATAATTCATGCCAACATTAAGAACCATGTCAACGAAAAGGGAAACTCTCAAAATTAACTTCAAAACATTGTATGAATAAGTGAATGCATTGCTTACCACAAATCCTGCAAAAGTAAGCCCAATCTCCACTATATCCCTATCCAAGCCTCTAGCTTCACTGACCTTCATGCATTCAACGAATTATAAGCAAAAATTTAAAAATGCATGCACATGGTCAATAGTCTGCTAAAACAGAAATGATGGTAAATGTTAATCAAGAAGGCAACAATCAGAGAGGGAGGGATTCAATAGACAGAATTCTTACTGTCATGTCAGGAAGAGACTTATAAGCAAGGGCAAGAACACGAGACCCCTGACGTGTATATTTTTTGTAGGTCTCAACATATGATGGTGGTATATCGGTAAGCCTATCTTGAATAATTTCTGGGGCACCCTGAAACAATTTACAAAAGAATTGGTTAATTAAATATGAAAAGAAGTTTCAACAAGAGGAAAAGACCCACATTAAGAACCTCAAAGATGCACATATCAGTTTTCACTTCTGATCAACAGTTCCGAAAGTGAAAAGGACAAAAGTAACATAAAATGAATCAAGAAGTAAGCAACTGCTTTTAAATGTAGACATGTAGTCAATCATAAACATTTATAGCAGGTTTTCAACACAAAAAGCAGTCAGGAAAAATCGTTTGAGCCAATTACAATTTCCAGGCTCCCCAAAAGGAGTTAAGAGAATAAAAGTCCCATCGCAACGGTTACATAGTGTAGTCACAATTTGGAGGTGTGGTATAATGTGTGTCTGTCAAAAACAGTACAAAAATTTATAAATAATCACAATCAATCATAACACATAATGCAGGATAAGAAAATAAAGATATTGATTATTTTAATCCTTAAAACGTATTCTATTATGTGGGATAAATATGAATTTGTAGTTAATTATATCAGAGTTATTTAACAATAGTTTAGCGTTATCAATTTTGATGTTTGGGTCAACACATCCATCGTCAATATTTTCCTATGACATAACAAGAGAAGAACCAATGTGAATGTGGAGAAAATGCAGGAAATAAAATGTGATACCTCTGTAACCAAAAATACAAACACACAATACCTCAGATGATCAGCACAAATTAATCTTGTCAATGTATTACATCAAGAAGGACGAAACTGAGTAAAATGCATGAATTGAAAATTTTGAATTTCAAAATCCATTATTTGGCAAGAAACCAACCTTCACAAAGGCCAAAAACTCCTCTTGAATGCGGACAACAACTGCCATTCGTTTTAAGTGAGATGCAAAATGGTGTCGCTGAACAATTTGGACAGGATTGCCATTCCCCCTGCAATTAAGGTGATGGGTGATGGAGGAAAGGAAAGGAAAAGAAAAGAAAATATAAAATGTTATAGAAATTTGTGTCTCATCCTTTTCCTTAACAAGTGCACTATCTTTCAACGTTATAGAAACTGATAATGGCAATATTCAAATTAAATGAGTCCAGTATTAAACGAAACTTCACATGTGTTAGCCAGTAAAAGAAAATAATCGATCGAAACAATAGAGGAGATGTAGAACTAAAATCTATGATAGCAGAAACATTTCACTTACTTTTTTGGAACAGCCTTCTCGTCAGATTTATAACTCCAATCTATTCCCTTTAGTGCTGCCTTCTCAAGAGGATCGCCAACCTATAAGACAATATAGATTTTATGAGAATATGGTATGAATCAAATAATGGAAGACAGAAAAAAGGTAGTGGAAAGCATGTCCTTCTGATTCTCTAGAAAGGATCATGAAGATCCATTGCGCACGATAATAATCAAGCAGAGAGTATGTCAAATAGAATCACAGGAAAAGATATGGAAAGATTCAATCGCCAATTTGTTTCTCCAAAAATGGCTACTTTTATCTAAGATATATGATTAGTATAACATTCAAGAAACTATATCCAAATCAACTATCCAGATGTCATGACACAGAAGCGAAAAGGAAATAATAATGACAATACAAGAACTTGGCTTTCAGAAACACGGGCATACCAGCTTATTATCAACAAACACCAATGCATGACAAGAAGCCAGAATTTCTACAGTACGTGCAGGCACTCTATTCACATCAGATTCTAATTCTGTAGACCCTGCCACCCCAACAACTCCAGAAAACTCCTATAATATAGAAGAAAAACAGTTAATGAGCAAAACAAGGTCTCAAAAGAAAATTGAATGCCATGAATAGATGCAGTTACCATGTCATCAGAGGTAAGTGTTCCGGTCTTGTCAAAACAACATATGTCAACCTAGGACAAGAGATGTACAATAAATTCAAATAAACAATGTCAAGATATAATCTGTGTAATAATGATGTAAGAAAAGAAGCCTGGTAGTAGCTGTCCTTGTCCAGGTACCTTCCCAGCAAATGGTATTCTGAAAGGTTCTGTACAAAATATTCCATGCCGAGCCAGTGCAATTAGGGAAGTATTAACCGCTATTGACAATTCCATGGGTAGTTCAGGAGGTATCACAGAAGTGATAATAAGTGAACAGCTTAATATAAGCTTATACTTGCTCCTCGTGGGATCTTCTAGCCCCTGTAATATACCACATACCAAGCCATATGACAGTTTTTAACAAAGACCAATTGATATCACAATTTATAATTCATTTGTAAGGAAGCATTACCTTAACAAGTACATAACCAGCAGCTACTAAAGCAAACACGACCAAGAATAAAATGAACAGCCCACTTTCCCAGCTATTGGCAGTCACCTAGAGCATATGCATTCAGAAGATAAGATACAAATTCAATAGACACAAAGCAATAAGTTATAACATCTTAAAATACTTAGGCTTACTAAGGTACATATCAATTTACCCTTTCAGTAGAGAATAAGATTGTCCGCATCAGCTTTCCTTGACTAGTTTCAAATCCCGTCCTTAGAACAACAGCCAAGCAGCCACCATCAGGTGTTTTCAATGGAAAAGTCTGACACCAACAAGAATGTTAATGGCATAATAACAATGAAAGCATGGGCAACGCCTCAACATCAAAAACAGAATACATAAACGTCATACTCTCAAGTCACCTTGTCAGGGGTGTGCTGCAAAACTTTGGTACCGCCAAACAAGACATGGCTTTTATCTCGCCTTGCTGACAACTTCTCCTCGATACCTTTACCAGCAATTGAAACCTAGAAGGATGGTCATTTCTAAATGAAAATCATGCGAGAACACCATGACATAAAAGCTCCAGCCTCAGGCTAATTAGAGATGCCAGTTAACTTGAAAGATGTAATTATTTTCATTTATGATGTTATTCTTACCTAATATATATTTTTCACAGTAAAAATGCTTGCAAGGGTAATAATAAAGAAATAACATGGTCAGACATCAGATACATGTACAAAAACTAGAATTGAATCTTGGGGAAAAAACAATCTGCCATGACTATCTATATTTTTAGACAGTCAATCTTTCCAATGAAGACACTAACAGCTAACAAGAATCATCCTTCCAGAAGGCTTGCAGCAAAGAAAAACAGTAAACAAAACAAAGCACAGCCTTAGCAACAGAGAATAGCAGTCAGTCTATGACCAAAGAATCCAACAAAAATTGATATTATTCATGTTTATTAAATTCAGTTTTCAGAACCCTAAAAGAAAAAGAAAAAAAGCATTACTCTAGCCCTTCAAGATACGTAACAAGCATAAAAGCATTTCAGAACCATTAAAAACTCAGAAAAGTAACTAATGCCAACAACCCCTGCAGTAGGACACAAATGGAAAGCAAATCCAGCAATGCGAAAGAAATAATTTCCTCAAAGTGTAGAAAAATAACCATACCCACAAAACTAAGCGCACGCTTTCAAGTCTTAGCATATATCCATTAGACAATCACATTAGAGAAAAGCAGTTCAGAATAGAGAAACACCTTCCACTGAGGAGTAGACTCGCCTGTGAGAATTGCTTCATTTACAATTGCACTTCCAGCCAATATAAGCATGTCTGCAGGTACAGACTTCTCTTCTCCATTCTGACCCGAAGAGCGTCCAATAGATACAACATCCCCAGGCAAGAGATCAGTACCAGAGATTTTTACCCACCTATAATTCAGAACAAAATACAAGTATACAAGCAGCTTTAGAGACCATTCCATTAAAACCCAACATGAACCTATTTAGAATGCAACAACATACTTGCCACAGCGGTGTACCATTAAGATCTGACTATCAACACTAACACGTCTCAGCTCAGTTAAAGTCTTTAGCTGGCTTTTTGCCATAGTCGACTCAAACATGAACAGCATAAATAGAGTAAACAAACTGTAATACCAATATTCATCCAAGCACCAGAGACCCACACAGAAAACCTGTCCAATTTAGAAGATCAAAACCAAACAAGAGCTGCATGAAGATTAAGAACTAAAGAAAAACTTTATAACCCTGAAAGGAGAAAGAATACCTGAAATACAAAAAAAGGCTCCATGCAGTTCTCTTTCAACAATTTCTGAAAGGTAGGTTGAGGATAATCAAATCTAGAAGACCAACAAGCATTATGTTAGACTAAGAGAAATCAAACAGGACACGAGATATGTATAACCGTTAAAATGGGGAAACAAAGCCAATAAAAATATGAAAGCAAAAATATTAAGGGGGAGAATTTTGCATTAGCAGTCATTAAATAAAAGCAGCATGCACACAAGCATGAAAACTCATCAGCAAACACACCCGCAAATTTGGCATCCAGCATTAAGGGTTGCAGAGTCAAATGAAATTTACAAAAGTGTAAACAAAAAAAATAAGAACATACACATTGCAGCCCCATTTCTCAGTGGCAGCAAGAACTTTAGCTTCAGTGCCATGGCCGGTGCTTTTGAGATAATAACCAAATGTTTCCTTAGTAGGGTAAGAAAGCTTGCAAAACGTTCCATTCTCCTTTGAATAGACAAAACGTTGTTTCCTGAAGTCAAAGTAAATCTCTTCTGAATCCACCTGCGATGAAGAACCTCCAGCCTGCACATGCAAAAGTTAACAATGTAACACACAAAACATGGGTCATAAAAAGAACAGAGAGAAAGAAAAATGCCGTGGTCAAAATGTATTCTGTAAGGCCAGAAATGACAGTGTCAATAAAAAGGAAACTTGATTATTCGATTGCCAAATTCAAATTAGTTGGTTGTATTTGCAGTAATGAGAAATGAAGTTGAAAGTATGTAGTAACTTAATAAGACAAGTAATCAGCATTGCAAACTAAGGCAGCACAATTGGGCACAATGTGCATAACCAAATGAGAATATGTAATGAAAACATATATTTAACTGGGTCCACAGAGATTGTCACTAGCAGAGAAATTTGACTCGAACCTTAGCCAATCTCATAAATTAGTAGAACATAAGACATCTACTTTTTCTTCCCACCCCACAATTCTTTCTGCAAGTCATCTACCCAAGTCAAGCACAAGGAAAACATGGGAGAAAACCAACTAGGCCAACACCCATAGACCCCCCTCGAGAACATAAAATGTGTTGGATATACATATACATATACAT
Organism: Leucaena leucocephala; assembly: GCA_037074615.1. Lineage (NCBI taxonomy): Eukaryota > Viridiplantae > Streptophyta > Magnoliopsida > Fabales > Fabaceae > Leucaena > Leucaena leucocephala. The sequence continues at coordinate 21,236,183 of CM073538.1, read as the reverse complement.
ATAGAGAGAGAGAGAGAGAGAACTAAAAATAAACTCAATTAAACACAAACCATTTCAAATAGGGAGAAGCAGATTTTATCCCACTATGATCTAATTACAAATTATAAGTAGTGTTTGGTATTTGAGAGGGTTTTTGATACATTCACCTTTGCCGCCAATACATACAAGAGGAAAAGACATGGGAAACATGGAAAAGACAAGATCCCTTTTGTGAATTCAGAGGTTGAACTAAATGTTAATGATGAATTGAGGAAAGAAACATAGGACTAGGGGGCTGTAGGCCTGGGTGGTAGCTGCTAAACTTTTTGACATTGCTGCCTTGCTTTTGACATTATTCTGGGGAGGTGTGTGGTGCACTTTTGGGTAATATATAGAGGCAGGAGTTTTATGGAGAGGAGAGGATCATTTTGGTAAGAAGAGGATAGGAGAGGCTGGGCTCTCAAACTCCCCGATGAGAACCAGCAAGTGAGCTTGACATATGTGTCTGCATTGCTTTTGACAAGAGGGGCTTACTCAGAATCATTATCCCTCTTCTGTAACTTTGATTCTGCTAAATGCTATTAATATAAACCTCTAATTTCCTTCAGCGATTGCTAGTTTCCTGTTATTATTTGCCATTTTCCAGCGCAGGGCATATCAGTTTTTGTTACTATTAGTACGGCTAGCCTAATTCAATCCTTATGTTTGCTCCCATATGTGTGTGTGTTTGTATGACTGACCCATTCAATCCATACATCTCTCATCTGTGCATATGTATTTGAAAGGGTAAAGTTCATTGACCCCCCATAATCTATTAATAACAAAAGTGGCACGTGAACATCAAATTGTAACAAAGTACCAACCTCCCAAATGAAAATTGTCTTTGGCGATTGAGAGGGTGTTTGGTAGCATTTTAAAGTTCATAGGGTATATCATTATAGTTTGATTTGATGTTCATGTACCAATCTTATAATTAGGCTTTAATTTATAGAAATAAAATGTACTTTTCCCATTCTAAAATTATATAGGAGCAGGTATAAGGATTGAAATAGGTCAGTGGTGTAAATAGCAATAATTATACGGAAAGAAATACAGGATCTTAAACTAACAACTGAGACTAGAATCATGTAACTTGTACCTCTTATCATTCTGCAATCACCATAACTTCCAAACTCAACATTTCCCATGTTCTTGTAACCCTTCTTATTCTCTCTCTATTTATCTATCTAGCTATCTATTCTATCAGTTATCATTTAACTGAGCTGTAGCCCTAAGAAACAGCCCACCCTATCTCGTGCCAAAACAAAAAAGTTTACTGTCAAAGAGTTCTTCGTTATTATAAATATAAGTGAGAAATGAAGTCTCACTTCCCATACAATAGAAATGACAATCAATCATTTGAAACATCTCCGACACTTACTGTTTTTTGAAAATTAAGCGGAACAACTTCTTTAGAACCTGAAAACTGAGCTGGTGTTATTTTGCATGCATCTGCATCGTGAATATTTTTAACCTGCAGACCCAAAGAAGGATAAATGATAATATCTTGCTGTTTAATCTTCATCAGAGTCTAAAATATTGGACCTGGCGTTGGAAACCATCATACCTTGCTGTAATGGGCAAGAGATTTGAAATCAACGGACCAAACCGTGAACAACCAGAACAGAATGTGAAGAGCTACAAGGCCACCCAATACAATGGCAGCATCCACAAAGTCTAAGCTGGGAAGAATTGTTGTTGGCCACAGAGCATATATAATAACGAAAGGCCAAACATCCAAGCGCCATGGCCAATGCCTCTTCCTCAATACATCAACTCTATCCACCACCTTGCCACTCACTCTAAAACTTGACATTGCACCACCACCCGATAGACTTCTCTAATCTTTATATCTATACCAAGTTTCTTCTGCTCAACAGAAACCTCAAATACATAAAAAGTCATGAAACGACAATATTGCACGCTGTGATTACAAAAGGTACAGTAAATTAACGAAAATATTAAGATAAATATATATAAAGTAGTTGACAAATTGGGGCATATTTGTAACGATTAGGTTTGGAGTAAAGGCAAGCTTCTAAGATCATAAATTCGTACCCAGATCCGATCAAAATTTTTCTTTTCCATCTTCTGAAGATACATGCTAATACTGACTTTAGAATTGAATAAAATTGTTATATTCGTAATTGTATTCCACGATACTTGACGACGGTGACAAAATGTAGGAGAATAGATGAAAGAAAATACTGTACCTGGATCAGAGACGGTGGAAGAAGCAAGTCGCTTGGATTTGGAATCCGATACTCGCAGCTTTCAAATACAACCCACCCAGAAAAAGCTCAGCTTGCAGGCAAGTGACCCCTTTTTTTTCTCGTTTTTTTTCCTGTGCCTGCTTGGCCTAGTTCCCGATACCCCTTGAAGGACTTCGATTAATCACTGTCGACATTTTTTAACGTCGCTAAATATTAATCTAATCAGTTAATCTATTAGCTTTTACTTCCATCGATAAAAACCAATTCCGATTGATCGCTATCCTATGCATAGAATTGGATGCGTTCAATCTACTATAAAAAGAAAACAGAAATTTACTGAAAAACCTTGTAGAATTTGTTGCTTCGAGCATATGGAATTTGTTTTAGTACTCCGATGAAACTTATTTACTCCCTCCAAATATATAATAATTAGATAAAAAATATATTTTAATTTTAAATATAATATTATAATTAATTTTATATTTTAAAATTATAATTTTTTCTTTAAATTATTTTTTTATAATTATACATATTAGAAAAATTAAAAATAGTCTAAATAGACATTATAAAATAAAAAATTTAAAATTAATACATAATTATTATAAATAATTAATTTAATTAATTTTTTTAATTTAAAAATTTTAATTAAATAAATTTTATATTAATGATTAGAAGTAATATTCTTAACTAGTAGATTATATTTTTAATAGATATAACTCTTCTTTAATTATATCTTAAATATAAAACATGTGCACATAACATATAGTTTAAGATGAATTGAACATCTAATGAGTAAGCTTTATTTTATGTATATAGCTAGATTTAAATTTAAAATATTATTTTGTGACAGTATAGGGAAGATTCTTTTTGCCATAAAATTTTAAGTGAGGGATTTAGCTCACTAACAAATTAAAGGTAAGGCTCTATTAGGTCACACAATACTCATTTGCCTCTCGGTCACGCATTAGCCACTTGGGTCATGGCATGTTTAGGTCATGGGCTGGGATAGGACATTCCCCACGTGGGAATTAGCCACTGGATACATGTTATACCCTAGTATGAGATGTTTCGCTAGGCTTTTTTTCTGGTAAATAAGTTTTTAAAAAAGGATTAAGTATACTTATAATCTAAAAATAAGATAAAATCTTATTTTCTCTTAAATAATATAAATGTTAGACAGGACGAACTATCTATTACTCTTAGGTATAAATTTAAGTACTCATGAGTTAAGATACCTTTCTAAGTATCTACCACTATAATCACAACATAGTAATACTCCTTAAGAATCGAACACACTTTAAATAATTACGTATCTCACCCTTTCACTCGATATCTTGATACTCTAAGAAATTGAACCCTCTCTCTTTAGTGAGAGTACAATCCTTTAACTATTTTTTTGTTATTCATTCAGTTTATCGGAGTTTTACTTTAATTATATTTGGATCAGACTCGCGTCGTGCACCTGACTATGGTAGGTGAGTCTTTCAACATAAATTTTTTGTATATATCAATGCTCAAATTTAAAATTTTATTTAAGTGATATTAAGCTGTTTATCATTCGGATCAATTTCAATCGGTAATTCTTTAACTATTGAACCCAAGTAATGAGAAGATTAACTCATGAAAAGCATGATTGAACTTAAAGAAGTCCAATGGGCTTTCAGGTCCATTCAACCCAGTGGGCTTTTAGTGACATTAAGCCGAATGGGCTCTTATAGCTTAACTGCGTGAAGGAATCCTAGCAACGACTCTTTCAAAACTATAGGAACGCCGAATAGGGGGTATTATTACTGATCTTATAGGCAATTAGGTTATTAGTTTTATAAATAAATTGAACTCTTATAATATAATTGAAATAGAGTAATAGATAATGTATAAAGAGTTTAAACTAGCTTGAGATTTAAAATTTAAGAATATTATTCTTAAATCCGATTATAAAAATTTTATTGATATGTTGTCTAATCTAAATATAGATACATACAACTTTAATAAGAGTTCAATTATCAATAAAATTTTTAAATAAAATATTTATTCAATAAATCCGATTATCAATAAAATTTTATTGATAATTTTATTGATATATAAAATATTTCAATTATTATAGGATATTAAATTTTAATTTATCCTTAGAGCTCATAAAATACTAGCGTATGCCCTAACCAAGGATGAGTTGACGTTAACAAAAATATTATATTCATGTCCTCTATATTTAGAATATATTGTTCGTACTGAGTGTTTAAGATTTAATTATTTATGAGTTAATTTTATTTATTTTGGGCGCCTAGCCCTCATTTGTATAAAAAAATAGTGTGGAAATTACTCCCATTGTCCGTTAGTTGAACTATCGAAAGAGTAATACATACAACTATTTAAAGTGTGTTCAATTTTTAAAAAATATCATTTTATTATAGTTTAAATTGTGGCGCTTAGGGAGATATTTTAGTTCTTAGGTATTTAGATTTATACCTGAAGATAATAGATAACTCGCTCTACCTGATATTGATATTGCATAGAAGCAATAGAGACTTTATCCTACTTGAGTATTGTGAGTAAATCTAACCTCTTTTTTTAAAAATTGTTTTTACAAAAAAAATAATGTGCAAATTATGACCCCCAATCTGGACATCTCTCGGCTTAATGGGTCATGGAATAATATTATCTTTAAAAAACTATTTTATATATATTTATAGTTTTCTCAATTTTTAATTTAATAGTAACAATTTTTTCCTAATTTAGTTGATTTTTTAAATTTTTTTTATAAGTTATTGATCAGTCATATAAAATAAATAATAACACATTTCTATATAAGCTTTTTGTTTCTATTTTCCAAAAGGATTTTGAGAAGAATAATAATTAAATATTTATTATCACGTCACATCAATAAACAGTATTTAATTCAGCAATCAGTCATCCTATTTTTATAGTTTGGCCAACAAAAATTATTCTATTTTCATGCAATCTTTTGTAGCATGTTTGACGGGCACCAAAGGAATTTTAATCAAAGGTATAGAGAGGGCTCGAGAAACAATAATATCTCTTGGTATATTTGGTAGGCCAGCTGTAATAATCACTCTTCTATTAAAAAATTATTTTCCTCAAACATAGAAATAAGCTAGTCTTCCATTCAAATTCTAAAATAGCTGAAGAAATGTCACTTATTACCTGTCTTTTTTAAAATAAATTTAAGACAAAAGATATTCGTCTTATTTATTCATTTAATCTTTATGTTCAAATATTTTATTTTCCATTTATGACAAACAGATGATTAATTTGACTATCCATATCTCTTTTTTCTATTACACTCTCATTTCTTGTTTCCTAACAAACTTTTCATGGCAAGCCACTCGAAGCCAGACAGTTCCAAAATCTGAATTTAGCCCGTTTAAATTTTAGACGGCTGACTCTCCCAAACACTTCCTCTCAATTTTCATCATTTTGATCAAAGCCAAAAGTTGATGATTAAGAGATTCAACCCCTTTTCATTTGAGCTAAAACCCTTTGCTTTTATATCAGACACAATCTTAAATAGAGCTAAGCAAATAGGTGGAGATCACACTATTTTGTGTCCTGTTCTAATATAATATATGAGAAGGAAAAGAAATTTCCGATCCTAAATTTTTTTAAAAAAATATGATAATAAAATTATATAAATAAATTATTATATATAAAATATTACAATAACTTCCTCTAAATATCAATATTATAGTTTACCCAAATAAGGGAGAAAATAATAGTAAGAAAAAATAAAAATATATGTATAAAAATATTTATATAAGAGTGGCAAGTGGTGAGACATGTGATTGTGAGCGAGTAAAGCGTAAAATAAGAGAGATAGAGAGCTTGAGATGAGTGAATAGAGTAGGAAAGATGAGAGAATGTAATATATTTTTTTATTAAAAAAATTTGAGTTAGGATGGGACGGGAGTTCCAAGGGTCAGACTAAGACCCGTCCCATCCTGATCCTTCCTATATTTCATCCCCATCCTTCTCAGGACGGGATGAACCCGTTCTCAAACTATCGAGATCTGGTCGGGACACCAGGGACAGGAAAGAGTTGGACACTCCTACCTCCATGCATAATTTTTTGGTTAATAAATTCCAAAATGATTTTAACATGGGATTAAGAAAAATCTAACAAAAATTGGTGTGTTTGGAAAAAAAATTTCAAATTAACTTGTGAAAAAAACGGATTTATACATAGTTTATGAAAAAGGGCTTTTATAAAAGAACTTATAGAAAAAAAGTGATTTTGGATAAATAAGTGTTTGGATAGTTATTTGTAGAAGGAGTTTTATGAGTGGTAAATTATGAAAAATAGTATGAGTATTAAATGAGGAGAGATAAGAGATGAGATGAGAGCGGGTGTAAGAAAGAAAATAGAGAAAAAGTATGAGAGAGGAGAGAGGGTGTGAGAAAGAGTAGGGGTAATATAGTAATTGGTTAGTTCATAAGCTCTTTTACTGTTCCATAAGTTACTCTGACCAGTTTATCTGAAACCTTGGTTTTAAATAATGGTTTAGTCTAAAAACCCGTTTGAACAAAAATTGTTGTTTGGTTAAAAATTTCCCCAAACTGAGATGTATAGCTAAAAGCCCTTTTCAAATCAAGGTTTAGGATATTACCAAACACACCCTTATTGATTTAATTGGTAATAAGGTAGTTTATAACTCATAATATTGTGAGTTTAAATCATACTATTTATATAAAAATATTATTAGTAGATGATCTATAAATATTTTTATAAGTATTATTTAAACTTAAAGATATATCATAATTCTAATTAGCAATGAGCCCAGATCTAATTCATCAAAAATTTATTTTTTTTTACTAGAAAGATTCGTTAAAATAATAAATATGATATTATTTTTTTAAAAACTCTAACTATATTCTTTAATTATTATTTTCTTTTGGATTTAATTATTATTTATATAGTATATATAAAAATAATTTTAAAAAACTTAATAAGTATTATAAATATGTTCTATATTTAAAAAATAATAATTTCTTAATTATATCTAATATATACTAAAGATTGGAAATTGGAGATTGGAGGAGTATCAATTAATTATTTTTTAATCAGCAAGCTGACAACCCGACTATCAGAATATTGGATAAGCTAGCGGATTCGCTACATGATCTCAAAATTCAAGAGAAAATATCAATACATGATGGGTAATTTAGTGTTTGTTTAAACTTGTATATATAAGTTGAGACAAATTCTTTTTTATATTTAAAAAATTAAATAAGGATTTCAAATCTTTAATCTAATCAATCACATTACAAAATTTTGTTAGCATAGAAGGCAACATCAGTATAACTATTTTCAAACACCTCCAATCAGGACACAGGACATATGAGGGAGTAACATAATGTTCATCACAGTCAGATTCAAAAGCCACATGTTTTCATCCTTATTTTTATAAAAATTTTAATTTATTAATGTCAATATTTTTCACGCAAAATAAAAAATCATACTTAATTTTAAATGGATCGGAGTAGGCTCTATAGTTACAACAGCAAATCCTCCATGGAGTAGGCATTGTTAACAGTTAAATATAAAATAATATTTTTCAAATATTAATTTATTTAATTTTAATATTTCAAAGAATAATTTAAGGAAAGTGATAACAATGTCAAAGAACAACATAATTAGGAGTGACTGAATCTCTAATGATAATAGATGGACCATAACCATAACCAATAACTTTTTGTTCATCCTCTTTCATTCAACTCAGTAGATTGATGAGTATTGGGATCATTTTTACATCCGGCGGCTTAAAATCAGGATCATATTTCACGTATGAACGTATAGCATTGTAGGCATAGTCACATATGTGGAATGTTTCGTTGAGAATATTCTCAACTTCTTCGAAAGATATCCTATCGTGAACGTAATTATTATAACGCTGGCGAGCGTGGCGCCATAATCCAATTGAGTCAACCGAATCATATGATTTAAGAACTTTACCCGTTTTAGTTTCTTTTGATAAATCATGGTTTAAAAAAATACGGATTTAAATAAAAAAATTAAATAAATAGCTATCTAGATGTTTACAAGAGTTTTTAGAGTTTTAGGTAAATTTATAAGATGTATAATAAAAATATTTTTAATTTGTACAATGACCATTTTCTCTATCATTTTATCACATATTTTTTATAATAATTTACCTATTAAAAAAGTAATTATAACAATAATTATATAAATACTTATTTTTTTATAATTATTTTTCTTTTAAAAACTCTTTCTCTACAGACAATTTTCTATAATTATTTTTTTAATAGTTTTTTCTAAAAACTAAATTAAACGGTACTTTGTAGCAAAACAATATTCATACTCACATTTAGGATCTATTTAGATTAATTTTTAGATAATAGATTTTGAGAAGAATAGATTTTGGAGAATAGATTTTGGGAAGAATAGATTTTGAAAATAGAGATATTTGGATGATTAGTAGTATAATCACTTTTCATATTGATAAATTACTAAAAAGAGTATGGTTTGATTAAAAGTATGAGAGATGAGAGAGGGTACAAAAGAAATATAAGAGATGAGAGAGTATATAGAAAATAGAGGAAAAAAGAGATAGGGTAAAGAAGGGAGATGAGAGAAGAAAGAGGATATAAGAAAAAATAGGAATAAGATAGTAATTGGATAATCCATAAATTTTTTTATTGTTCTAAAAGTTATTTTCAGGAGTTTATTCAAAACTATGATTTTGACTAAAATTATTTTTAAATAAAAATAACTATTTTTAATTTTTTTCAAATTAAGATTTTGGTTAAAAGTGATTTTTAAACCGAAGTGAAAACAATCACTTAATAGGTCCACGGTCAGGGGCAGAGTCAGTCCACGTCCACCTTGTCTTGAACATTGAATTAAGCCTTTCTTCCGCCTCATGGGCAATATATGCTGCCCCCAGAAAATCCCATAGAGGTAAAAATTCAGTTCGTTTTGGATTATCGCAAAACAACGGCCAGTATAAAATATATACCTTCTTTTTTCTTGAGATTACTGAAAGCATATCATCATAAGCTGCAAATTCTCTACCACAATAAGGAGTAAAGTATTCGACCGAATACACTGGCTCATCTTGTGGCTTCTTACGTTAAAGCATCATCAATCTCACTAGGACGTGATGCAAATATCACATTACGAATAAGAAAGAAAAGTTCTTTCAAATCATCTACGTATCTATCTTGTCCCATATACTTCATCATGTTGAACAGCTTGACCTTTTCTTTAGAAAATGCAATACCTTCGTCCCAATTACCATGGGTAAAGTGAGGTATAACCTTTTTAGTGCCTTTAGAATAACTTTCAGTAAGGTCAGTAAATGAGGATTGACTTTAATCCAACAAGCCTCATGTGAGGTCCCTGGTGAAGCGGATTCGAAACTCAAGTATAGAGATTCATACCAAGTTTTGAACCCTCTAGATATTACTTCTAAAATAACAGAAATTTTGATCAGTAAAATGTACCAATACAGCTAGGTCTCCAAGCAGAGAAATGAAATGCTGATACCGTGGTATCATCATTTTGTACTTTTAAAACACTACACTTAACATTGTTATCTTCAAATTGATCAGTCTTGAATCACGTCTACATGATATAACCTTCAAAAATATTACCAAGATATGCTCCAGATTTCTAGTAAGGTATTGTTGCTTCACCTCTGTAAAAAAGAATTCTTGTGTGAAAAAAAATAATAATACGTGAAACTCGTATAAAACTGAGTACATAATAATAATAATAATAATATAACCCTTTTTTTAATACTTTTTCCCTTAACGCAGTACATAAATAACGTAGCGCATGCTTGAAAAATGTTATGGCAGTACTTTATAATTTTATATTAGATAAAAATGCATACAATGTATTACTAAAATTAACGAGTTGTTATTATATTTTAATAAAAATAATACCTATTTTATTTTTAATTATAAAAATTAGATAGAAATTATATTTATTTATAAATATAATATTTTAATTTATTTTATCTTTTAAAATTATAATTTTTTTAATATATGTTAAATGATCGTATATATTAAGAAGTATATGTTTATATAGTTTAAATATACATCATTAAATATAATATTTTTAAAAAATTAATATAAAATTATTTCAATTAATCAATCTTCTTATTTAATATATTTAAATCAATTAAATATATATTATAATATAATATTAAATTTTTAAAAAATATTAAAAAGGAACTTATTATTACAACATCCACTGAAAATATTATTGAAAGTTTTTAAAATTTTAAAAAATTATTAAAATGATGCAACATACATGGATCTGGTTCACCCTAGGAAAACGGACCTTTGGTTTAAAACCTTTATCATGAGGGACGACTAGGGATACTTTTGTTGAACTTGAAGCTGAGTTATTGGGTGTTTGGTTTTATTATGTTTGAAGGGACAAAGAGGATGAACAGAGGAACACAGGACGAGGAGCAGTGGGTTTGTGCGAGGAACGATGCACATGAAACCATTCGTACGTTCTCAGAAGAAGCAGCCCCAATCACGCGTTCGTCTTCTCCTTCTCCTTCCTCCTTTCAATTCAAACTCATCTTCAGGTACAAACAACTATCAATCATCATTTCTCTCTCTCCCTCTCCCCCTTCAATCTCTCTCTTTCTCTATCTTGTTCCTCCTTTGCGTGTGTCCTGGCTCTTCAAACTAGAAACAAACAAATCTCCTATGTTCCTAGTTCTCCAAACTGTTCAGATGTAACACAGTCCATCATGTTGTTCCTCGGAAAAGAGCGAAACCTCCCTCCCTCCCTCTCTCTCTCAATATCAATCTTCTTGTACGTTTCGGTTTTGATCCCGTAAAGCTTCTTCTTCTTGCTTTTTTTCTCCCTGTTAATTGAGTGCACGTTGGATATCTTTGTTACTCAGGGAAAGGGAAAGAAAAGAACGAGTGTTTGTTTTTTTTTTCTTTTTTGTGATGACGATGGGTATGTGTTGGAGAAAGCATACTCTTCCTTAAAAGAGCCAAACCGAACCCTACCCCGTTTCTCTTTTGTCAAACGCCTTACTTGAAAAAGATATATAGTTGCCTTAGCTTATAATATACATACACTACTCATCATCATGGCCTCTTCTTCTCGCTCTATCAACCACAACCAATTCCTCAAATACATCATCGATGAAGAAAAAGGACCGAATCCAAAAGGGGCAACACAAGAAGAGATTGAAGAAGAAGAAGACGATGACGATAACGAAGAAGAAGAAGACGACTTGCTGCAGCTAAAATTGGGGTCAGGATCTGCTGCAACCTTGTGCAGGAAAACAACAACTGGTGATAATAATGGTGAATCAAACCCAGTAGTTCAAAATCCAAGATCTGGCTCATCACTGCTAGGGTTAGGGTTAGGGTTAAAATTATGGCCAAACATGGAGCTGCAGCAGGAGGAGGGTTCCGAAATGGTGGTGGGTGTGAAAGAAGTAGCAAGAAGATTTATTGGGAGGTTACCATCATGGCAAATAATGGCTTCTCAAGATTATTGGTATCATAAGCCTACTGATCCGCATGTTCATCATTCTCATCATTACCCTCACAAAACAAATCCCCACCACTCTGGTTTGTGGTTTACGCTACACTCTTCTACCAACCAGTAAGCACAAAATTTTCCCGTCTCTTCATAATTATTCACGCACTTAACTTTCAAGCATGGTATTAATAACATTAAATAAGTGAAAGATCAGTTTTTTTAGTTTTCATATGGTAAAAACTTAAATCAACTTTACTTACATTTGGGTTTAATAATCATTGTTGTCTTACTGGCTCCGGTAATGAATAAGGGTTCTCTTTTCTGTGTTCATCTTCATTTCAAGACACACAACGCAAGCAGCCTGAGTTTTAGTTTTTTCAGTTTCTCTCCTGTCAGTACATGTAGTTAATTATATCTGTACTGTCTGCTGTTTTTATTTCTTTTTGGTTAGATGTAATTAATGATGTTTTTTTAATTTGGTTTTGGATAAATGGCAGAAGAGGAGAAGCTTTCCCTCAGGTGCCAAAGGCGTACATTAGAGTGAAGTAAGTACTGGTGCAAGTGCAAGTTAGCATATATATATATGTATGCATGCCTGATCATATCTCAGAAACATATATTTTTCCACTTTCTTAATGATGATGTTTATTGAAATGAGTGAAAAAGCTGGCTCTCTTTTTCCTTGCCCTTTCTGTCATGGCCTTTTTTTTTTCTCCTTCTAACTTTAATTTCAATTTTTTTATCCTTTTTTTAATGATTTGGCGGAAAAAGGAACCATGAGATGACGATCTTCATGGTTAAGAAGTATCTGGTTACAAAACTTGGTCTCTTCAACGAAAATGAGGTAAGGATGTTTCTGGTTTGCTTTCTGCTGTAGTAGATTGAATCGATCGATGAATAATAATTATATCAAAAGCAAGCATGCATATATATATATATATTAGGGGGATCGAAATGATGAAAGCTCCTCATTATACGTGGGTCATGATATGTTATGTGAAATTGTACATGAGATCTTTCTGCTTCTGCAACTGCCATGCATTTCGACAGAGAGGGAGAGAGAGATGAGAGCCCTAGATAGCTAGTAGTGTGTTTTAGGGTTTACAATTTTAGAGGGTACTCTATAGTCTGAAATGTAGACCATTCATGATGAACTAACTGTCAGCAAGTTTTCATCATCATCTTCTTCTGCATCAACCTCTAAATGTTAATTAATTAATTGAACTCTTTGATTATTCTGTTAAAGAATTTTCCAAGTACATACTAACAAAAACAATGTCCTGCATTCCATGAAATTTACAGGGAGAACTTGTATATATACATATATACACACACACACACACATATATATATCAAGGCGCATTAATGGAAAAAAATTGTAAGAAAGCTTTGCTTATTATGATTTTGTGAAGCTTTTGATTTATCACTTTAAACGATATAGCTTTTGATTTTGTCTATAGTTTTAAGAAATTGCAAGGAAGCTTGCTGATTATGATTAAAGGGTGGCCAAAAAATTGTAATCATTACAAAGTCTGATGGTGAAAAAATTTACTATATATTTTGTTAAGTTAAAGTCTGTAGATTTAATTAATTTTCTCTACTGATAGTTCACTTTTTTAAAAAAATTATGAATGTACATAAAATGAAGAGCACATTATTGCCCTGGCCTCCCAGAATATATTTAAACTAAACTATATCTGACTAAATTAATTATCAAATCCAAAATTGAAATTTAATATCAATATATTAATTTACCATCACACAAAAGAATAAATCGCAATAATTTACGTAAGAAGTTAATTTTATATAAACATTAATTGGATTAGGACTTTTTTCTGCCCAAACTTGCGTCAAAATGTCAGGAATTTGATGAAATTTTTGACACGAGGGGGTAATTAGGTATAATGCAACCAAATAATATTATTAAAGTAAAATTAAAACTAACTATTGACTAAGTATATACAGGCATTGCATGTGTACCTAATGGTTTTTGGACATAATTATTTTGATACATTCCCATTGACTCGGTCAATTGATTCATTGAACGAAGTATCAAAAAAATTATTTAGAAGTCTTCAAACTTTTAACATCTTCTGCTTTGGGCTTTGGTTTGGGACACAAATTCTCTGCTGTTTATATTATAGACTTGATATAAATGCTGTTGTTTTTGTTACTTCACAATCTGCCCCATTTTATCCGAGATTATGAGTATTTTATTAATTAGGTTAATCTGATATTGTTATTCTCCTCTAGTGCTTAATATATGATATGATTAGAGAGTTGATTTTAGTCTTAAATATAAGACTTCTGTCTTATATTTATCTATTTTTTTAAAATTATCCCTATTGATACTTTATCAACAATAATCAAGGAAAAGAGGGAGAGAGTGCATTAAAGAAAATGATTATAGTATTTTAGTAAAATCATATCATATTAACTAATGATTAATTTTATCAAATTAATTAAATAAATTTTATATTAAGGGCTAATGATAATAAGTATATATATATATATATATATATATATACACTCAGGTTATAGGTTATGTATATATTGTTTTATCCGAGATATTGAAAGTATTCTTGTTCTCTTTCACGTTTGCTTCAATGTTAGTAGTCAGAGCTAGCCTGACAATTATAATGCTTGAAACTCTGATGCTCTTGCGAGGGATTAGAAAGCCATTTCTTGTAAACAATAACACTTCAAACATAACAAGGAACGCTTGAAAAGTTCATGCTTTGGAACAAGCAAAAAGGCTGAGCTCATGATGAGAGAACACACATATATAATATGAGAGGCATGCAGGTTGAGAACATATATATATATATATATATTAATTATTTACTATTGCAGGTTGATATTTTATGCATGGGACAGAGATTGCTGAATGTTCAGAGCTTGAAGGTGGTGAGGGACACCATTTGGATACCTGCACTTGTTGATTCTTTAAACTCAGCATCGAAATCACTAGCAGATTCGTTTGGCATGCCTACCTCAAATTTAATGCCATTACTTTATCAAAAACATATAATCTCATCAAATAACTCAAATGATTTGTAGTTAATTAGGCCTAATTATAATTCTCTCTCTCTCTCAATATATCTTATTTATCGAACTACTGTTTTAGATATTTCTTGATCTCCATGTGATGTAAAAGTAATGCTCTCTCTCTCTCTATATATATATATATTTGTGATCATTTTCATGACTCTCTTTGATAAAAAGTAAGTTATCCCTGATTGAAGGATGGATACAAGTAGGTTATGATTGTCTTAGCATATGGTAGGCACTTAGCATAAGTTATCCCTATCATTAATAAGAAATCACATGATGCCTTTGTAATTTAATATCAATGGTAGAAACTCATAGCTAGTTAGTTCTCTTCATAAGAAGTTTTATCGCTTAATTCGAAGCCAAAAGTTTGTCACCCTTTTGATTTCGTATTCCATAGCTGTGAGGTTACTAGCTAGTCACATTATAACTAACTAGTGTTCTGGTTGGTAGTTAAAGTTGGTATTGGAGTTGAGCTCAATACTAGGATAATGGCTCAGATTTGTATTATTAGTAGAAATTGCAAACCTTGATCAGCTTAATTTGGTCCCTTACAATTAAGTTGCAAAGCGGCTTCTTGCTAGGCTTGTAGATTTGAAATAATATGCATCACCACAGCAATATGTATATAGGGCTGTTTGACTAAGAGTTTAAAAAATGACTTGAAATATTTTTTTTAAGATAGTTTTTAGAAAATGACTTTTGGAGAAGAGTTAATGAAAAAAAATGTAGTTATGAATAAATGAGTATTTGAATAGTTAATATTAAAAGGATTTTTGTAATTAAAAAATTATGAAAAATGTATAATTTTATTAAAAATATAAGAGAGAAGAGAGGGTAAAGAAGAGAAAAGAGAGATGATAGAGAAAAGAAAGGAGAGAGGGTATAAGAAAAAGTAAGTGTAAAATAATAATTGAGTTGTCTAGAAGTTTTTTCACTGTTGTAAAAATTAGTTTTAGTAGTTTATTCAAAATTATGTTTTTAAATTCTAATATTGTTTAAAAGTTTTTTTTTGAATAAATATGACTGTTTGTTTTTAAAAAAAATTAAATTAAAATTTTGGTCAAAATTCCTTTTAAAATTAAGGTCAGTGAACATTCTAAATAGACACATAATGAAATATCTATTACATAATTAGGCTTGTAAAATATTTAATTTCTAAATTAGTTATTCTTAGCTCTATGGGCATATTTGAAAAGTGTTATAACTTAGGTTTTAAAAAAAATTTATAATCTAAATCTTAATTTAGAGAAATTTTAAAATAAATAATTATATTTATTTTTAAGTGTTTTTAAGTGAAATTATGGTTTAAAATTAAAGTTTTAGATAAATTGAGATTAACTTTTGAAATAGGATAGTTCAATTACTATTTTACACTTACTTTTTCTTACACATCGTTCTTCTCTACCATTTCTTCTCTATCTTCTCCACTTTACTAATTTTAATAAAATTATATTCCTTCTGGTAATTTTTTAATTGTAAAAATCCTTCTAGTAATAATTATCAAAATACTCATTTATTCATAATAATTTTTCCCCATAAGCTTTTCTTTTAAAACCCTTTTTTACAAGTTGTCAATATTTTTTTTATAAATCATTTTTTAAAATCTTATCTAAATACAGTATAAATAAATTGAAAGTGTAAAATTTAAAAAGAACATATCTATATCAAAATCCCTTTTATTTCTAATTATAATTATATTGACAACTTCTCTTGCTACCTTATTCATTCCTTTTATTTGGCGGTTTTTACCCCCTCCTTTTCTCTTCACCATTTGTGGTGACATCTAATTTTTATGTAATATTTTTCTCTTTTCCCCCCTCCCCTTTTCCTGTTTTCTAAGTTTTTTTTTTTGGTATAATCCTGTTTTCTAAGTTAATATGGGTAATGGTTCACAATGTCACATGGGGCAATCATCAATAAAATAACATAATTACGATAACAGAAGGATGGAAGAATATAAGATTGCGTTTCCATGGAGTAGACAAGTAAAAACAAAAAAGAAATTACACTCTTCAAATCTCAAGAGTGGAATCACAACTTCTTAAAATCAACAAATGGCATCAAAAAATTAAACAAGAAGAGATTTGATATTTTGAAACCAAATCCAAATTTTCATTTTTTTTTAAATTTTCTATGTCTGTAGTAATCATGATAATTATAAACTTGTATTTTGAATAATTATCTATGCGTTACCCAAATTTGTAAAAATAAAATATAAGGCAAAAAGTCTTGAAAATTAAAGTAGCACTACACGAAGACATATATCATGAAAAGATAAATCATTATTATAAATTGCTGGAGGGTGGGATGATAACATGACCTCTTAAATAATGCCAATGAGATTACTTATACCCATTCGGTGATAATTACATTCAGCTGTATACTGCACGTTAGGGGTGTCCAACCTTGTCCCGTCCCGGGTGTCCCGACCCGGTCCCGGGGATTTCGGGACGGGTCCGTCCCGTCCCGAAATGGACCGGGACGGGTCCGTCCCGGGACGGGACAAGATTGGTATTCGGGACGGGACGGGTTTCGGCCCGTCCCTCGGGAATCCCGTCCCGTCCCGATTTTTTTTTTTTTTTTAAAAAATATACATTATCCTATCTTTCCCACTCTTATATAGATATTTTTATTCTTATACAGATATTTTTATATTGATATTTCTATTCTTTTTTACTATTACTTTTTTTCCCCTTATATGGGTAAATTATTATATTATATAAAGGAGAAATGTTGGTATTTTGAGTAAGTTGTTGGGGCATTTTATATGGAATAATTTATTGAGATGATTTTATTATAATATATTTTTTTAAAAAAAAAAATTCGGGTCCGTCCCGTCCCGTCCCGAACCCGTCCCGGTCCCGTCGGGACCGGGACAAATTCGGGACGGGACGGGACACGGGACGCATTTTGCGTCCCGTGTACTGTATCGGGACGGGACACGGGACGGGGTTGTCCCGGTCCCGACCCGTCCCGTGAACACCCCTACTGCACGTAAAGACGAATCATGTATTCATCAGGAAAAATAATTTACAGCAACTTTTTTCCACAAGCTATAACTCAAATTAAAAAAAGAAAGAAACAGACCAAAAGGTTATAGTGAGAAAAAAGGGGGAAAATATATTGTATGTAATGTAGATGAGATTCCTTCCATAAAACAACGTTACCATTTTTTTAAAATACAAAAAAAGTAAAATGTAATTTTTTTACAACTTTCTAGTTCATTGTGAAAGACAAGGACATTTTAAAAAAAAAACGAGTCATCAATGTTTCATTAAATTTTATAAAGAGTTTTGTATTAAAAATTTATAAATTGAAAGGAAGTGTATAAATTTAAACATTTAAAATTTTATTTATTTATATTTTATTTTGAGAGCCTATGCATGTTTGTGGGTGCTTCCCCAAATAAAAGAAGACTGATCCAATCAATCAGTCATATTATTTATCTACTTTTTTGTTTATATTTTTAGAGTCTTATGGTAATTTGCAATAGGGAAAAAGAGGAAATGAAAAAAAAAAATTAAAAAGGTTTATGATCTCAATATAGTTTAATTTTTTTTAAAATAAATAAATTTAAAATTAAAATTTTAAATAAGCTATTAAAATTAGTTTATAGAATAATAAAAGAATTTATTGACTACCCAATTATTTTACTTATATTTTTTTATACTTTATTTTCTTTCGTTTTTTCAACATCTCTCTTATCTCTTATTTACTATCTTTTTTCTTTACTCTCTCCTTTCTATTCTATTTTTTCTACAATTTCTCTTATTTTTAATAAAATTATATATTTTTTAAAAAAATATAATTATAAATTTTTTTCTAATAATAACTATCTAACACTCATTTATTTATAATTATTTTTTTCTATAATCTTTTTTTCAAAAATCTTTCTCTAAAAATTATATAAAATTTTTTATAAGATATTTTTTAAACTCTTATCTAAATAAACCTATAGTATATAATAAAAGTGATTTCATATATTTTTTTAAAAATATATATAATAAAAAAATATATAATCACTTTTATTATGCAGGAGTCGTTATATATTATATACTAGTAATCCCAAACATAAATCTAGTTTAAACAAAACCAAAAGGACAAAAAGGAGATGTTTAGTAGGGATTTTGTAGGTCACTTTTATGATTTTGACAGTGCTTGGATTTTCCTGAAACCTTGTTATTTGTTACGGACCTGATCCAACACCGTACAACCCATGGGCCCCCATTTACATATTAACCAAAAAACTATTTTATTTATGCTCATAAATATTTAAATTAAATTATTTTTTTAGTTAAGCTTACATAATTGATTGCAAAAATAGCGATTAATTCACTCATACCATAAATTTTTGGAAAATGCTTTAGTGTTGTTGGCTAAGAGACTCCCTCCAAAATTAAAATTTTGTAATTCAACATATAATTGTGATTTACTGATTTTATTTCAAAGTTTATACTTTTTTAAATGAACAATTTTCATTTAAACAGTTTATAACATATCCTTTTGCTGGCAAATAATATATATATATATATATTAACTTTCACTCACAGGCCAACGAATTTGGTCAATACAAAATTCAGTCTAAAGTATGACAGATAACACCAAACTAAATTATTTAACCCACTCCCACGCACCTTGGGCCTGCGTGGACAACACCACCATTTCCATTAAGTTTTTATATTTCTCTCTGTTTTTTTTTCTTTATGAAAAGGTCAAAGTCAAACAAATATGTGATGGTTATATATATATATATATATATATATATATATAATTTTAGAATGATGACAAAAAACAATGTAGGAGAGATATAGTTAAAATTATTAATTATATTTATGAAAATCATAGATTAATATTTCACTACATTTTATAAAGTCTCTTATATTAAAAATTAAATATATCTCATAGAATGTTGTTTATAAAGGTTTCACAAAAGTACTTCATGTGTGCATATCTGAAAGAGAAAACTATGAAAACTATCTCTGAAAATACTTTCTTTACAATATGATTGTTTATGAAGAGATGAAATAAACAAAGCGATGATATTATTTTTGGATTTTGTATATATATATATTAAAATGTTTTTTATAGAAAAATACATCCACTCTTTTGAATAGAAAAATATATATTTTACATTTTAGTATTATTATCCAATACATTTTATAAAAATCTTATTATCTTCGGGTCATTAACATAGGTGCTATTTATTAATTCATAGGGAGGGCCTAGCCTCAATATATATATATATATATATATATATATATTACGTATAAGTTTTAATAAGCCATATTAGTTATGAGGAAAAATTAATTTTTGTTCTTGAGTTTTATTTGATTTTTAATCACTTTCTATAGTTTTTTTATTAGACCTTTATATTTTTTCAATTTTCTATTACTTCAATTCTTATACTCATAATTTATTAATTGTATTTTTTATAAAATAATTTTAAGTATTATCAAATTTAATTAGTAATAATTTTTTAAATATATTTTTATATTAACATGAATTTAGATTTAAAATTTTATGTTTAAATTGTCAAAACTTTTTCTATTTAAACCACCATTTGTAGGGTATTATCACATCTTTATAAATAATTTGTAATATAGTTAATTTTGATTTTATTTAAATTTATATGATAAAATTAATTCAAGTGTATTGGAAATAAAAGCAGCACCATGAGCTATTAACATTATTTTTTATACTCATTTTAGTTATAATTATAAGATCTAATTAATTTTTTTAAAAAATTAAATAAATAATTAATTATGATTAAATTCAATATCTCAAGATAAATTTATATTATATACTCTTTAATTTATTTAAATTAATTAATTAGATATTATATTATTTATAATTAATTGATATTTTAATTTTTTAATTTATATAAAAAATTAATTAACTCTTATAATTAAAAAATAATATAAATTAATAAATTATAAGTCTAGAAATGAATACTTAAAATTAAAAGAAAAATTATAAGAATTTAATAAAAGTAACTATATAAATTTGGTTAAAAGGCACGAGGGAACAGGCGAGGAGCGACACGCTAGAAGATCAGGGCGTGGGCACAGAAATGCTGCAACATCAATTTCAATGGGGCCAACCGCCATAAGGCCAATGGCAATGGGATCAGACAAGGTCATTGGGTTTTTCCCCCAGCTTTTTTGAGAGCTTCGCATCTGGTCGTTGCTGCTACGCTTCGCTTTTGCTTTGCTTCTCTTCACACTCGCTCTTTGTACAAAGTCGTTCTTCTCCTTTCACTTTTCTCTTCTCTACCTGTTCCATACCATTTCATCTTTCTTCAGAATCACCCTCAATAGTAACCCGTTTTCTCTCCCATTTTCCAGAATCACCCAGACAAAAAAGATGCCCTCTTCGTTTTTCTTTCCCATTGTCTTAAGATCTCCCGCTTTCCTCACGTCCCCTTCCGCACAAGTCCCACATTTTCCTTCTGCTTCTGCCTTCAATGCCGGTCCTTGTCATCTTCCAGACCCATTGCGACGTATGGGTTAAAGAATGCGGGTTTCGTGGTTTTGGGAGATCTTTCAGTCAAATCCTACTAACTTCTCAGCTTTTCTGGGTTTTGTTCAGTATCCTTTCGCTGGTCGCAATGCAATTAGGTGGATTCACTTTTGACCTGTTATTTTGTTTATAGGAATTAGTTAATGGCTTTTTGGGAATGATGATTAGCATTATATTAATTATGGCGTGTTCTGGTTATTTGTGCTTTCCTAAATGGGATTCCATTTAGATAAACTATTCTATGCGACTTGGGAATCGGCTAAATAGGCATTTTGGCCCTATCAGTGTAGTTGTATATTCCTCTTCTTTTCAGTTGTCTCAGGCTCTCATCAATGAGATCCGATTAAGCGAATTAATTCTAGTGATTTTTGTCATGCATTTCAATTCTCTTAAATACAGGGATTATACATTTTATTGTTTTTTTTTCTAATTCTATATTTATTCAGCCTCTTGATATTGCATTCGGTTTGCAGTAAGAAGAAAACTCTAACCATCCTGGTTTTTGATAAAGTTTTGTTTCTTAGTAATACTTTCACTACAACATCTGTATTCAACATTTCGATTTGCTTCATAGTGAAGGTCTTAGATGGCCCGTATTAAAACCTGATGCTCTTTGTTGTACAAGTGCCTTTTGTGTTGTCTATTCTCCAGACTGTGCAAGCCTTGATAAATACCGTATTTTTCAAGATACAGATTTTCTTACTTTCAAGGAATTTGGAGTACTTCATTTGACTAAGAGATGATTGTATTAACTTTTTATTAGATTTATATGGTGCTTAACATTATTGATTATGTGCATCAGGTTATCCGCACAATGATTTGGACTTATCTCCTGGGAAAAGCTTGGATGGAAGTTTCAGGAAGTCTAGTTCTGGTTAGCATGAATGACTCTTCTCTTGCTTAGATGATTCCCCTTATATGTAGTTTAGGATATTCTATGTATTCTCTCATGCAAATTGCAGTGTATCCATTTATGGATTCTCTTATGAAAAATTAGAAAGTTTTCCGTTATTGTATGAGAAGAATCTTGATAATTTTAAATGGAAAGAAGTTTTGCTGCTAAACAAGCTTGTACTAGTCAATGCACACCCACAAGTTCTCCTTGTTGAGTTTGTAAACTTGCGCATCATCCTTCATTATCTTAGTATTTTAACAGAATGTAACAGCTGTATCATTCAAATCATCCTAGGAATTATCTTTTTTTTGTTTTTTTTGGTTCTAACTGGTAGCTACTTTATTTATTCCTATTATTAATGTGCAGTGAAATGGTTTTCTATTTTGCAGTTACCTCAGTTGCTCATAGTATCTCTGGAACTTCAGGAACTAGCAACTTTGTCTCTATTTCCAGAAGAGTGTACAGGGGACTCAAGGACTGTGGAAGAAAACTTGTTGACCTGGAGATTTTCACGCAGAACCTTGAGGATTGGGTTTTGGAGAATCTACATGTTGATTCAGAGGACAGGAAGCAATATTTCAGTTCTCCCTTCACAACTAATGAGTTGCGTAAGCTTGATTTGGCATTGGAGGGGGTTCCATTTCAAACACTGGTACGAATGCCAAACTTATCTGAAGTTTCTGACGATCTTATAGAAGATCATCTCATTGAAGATCAGTATCTAGCAGTCGAAGATTTCCTTCATGCCATTATCATTGGCCTCTGGCGTACATTTTGGCATAAAAGTGGGTCACTGCCACTGTTTGTGTCTTGTCCCTCTCATCCTGGTTCCAAGTTCTACAATGTTGAAAAGGCAATATTGAGGGGAAGGCTAAAGGAACTGCAGGGTTTAGCTCTGATGGCGAAAACTGGGTGTGATTTGAAAGTTAGATGGGATCAAGTGGTATCATTTGCATTGTTTAGGCCAGAAGTAATCTCAGAAAACGAGCTGAGCATTTCTTCTCGCACTATCTGTGAAGCTCTATTTTATGGTTTCCATGTTCTTGTTAATCGTAGTTTGAGCAAGATTAACTCCGTCAATAGTGATTCTGTCTTCCTTCTAGTTCTAGATTCCAAACATGGAGGGGTGGTGAAGTTGAGTGGTGACCTTGGCAAACTTGATTTATTAAACTCAAGCAATCCATACCAATCTGTGGCTGAATGGTTCAGAACCTGTGCTGAAGTTGGTGTCACCCCAGCAGAACCAATATGGAACCGACTAGGAAATGCAAACTGGGTGGATATGGGAACCTTGCAGTTACTCTTGGCAACTTTCTATTCTATTGCCCAATGGAAGGGGCCACCAAGAAAGTCAGTAGCTTCACTAATCTCAGATCATGGCCTGCGCCTACAAAAGCGCAGGACTGAGTGCTGCATTATTGAGAGTGAAAGTGCACTGATTCCTTACCAAGGACCAGTTAACTATGAAGCGGGAGAGATTGTTGAACTTGACCAGAATGATTTCTTTCTCCAGAAGCAAGCATCACGCCTGAGGCTCAAGCAAGGTGATGTATTGCTCTTGGATGATCCACAACAAGGTCAGAGAAGTTTCCAAATTCAGGAGTTTGTCGTAGGAGGGAATTATTTTCTATATAGTGCTGTCTCTCTTGATCATCCCTCAGAGTTATTGACTTTATACGTGGGCGCCCATCCCTCTAGACTCGAGCCTTCTTGGGAGGACATGAGTCTCTGGTACCAAGTACAACGTCAAACGAAAGTACTAAACATTTTGAGGAATCAAGGAATCATAAGCAAATATCTTCCGGAAATCATAGCTTCTGGTCGGATTTTACATTCTGGTCCTTGCAAGAAAGAGAGTCCTGGAGGGAGATGTGATCACCCATGGTGTGGGACCCCAATACTTGTGACATCTCCGGTAGGGGAGCCACTTTCATCTGTAATTGCTTATGAAGGACAGTTCTCAGCTGATGAAGCAATTCGCTGCTGCCGGGACTGCTTAGCCGCTCTAAGAAGTGCAGCCATGGCTAATGTCCAACATGGTGACATTTGTCCAGAAAATATCATACAAGTTGCTGAAAAACACGGTTTCAGAAGCCGATACGTCCCCATATCTTGGGGTCGAGCTGTGTTGGAAGACAGGGATAGCCCTGCCATAAACTTGCAATTCTCATCATCCCATGCTCTTCAACATGGGAAGCTGTGTCCCTCTTCTGATGCAGAAAGCATTGTCTATGTCCTCTATTTTATTTGTGGAGGGACGATGCAGCAACAAGACTCCATAGAATCTGCTCTACAATGGAGGGAGAGAAGCTGGGCAAAGCGAACGATACAGCAATATATCGGGCAGGTTTCTGCAATTTTGAAGGCATTTGCTGATTACGTGGATAGCCTTTGTGGGACGCCATACCCAGTCGACTATGATATATGGCTAAAGAGGTTGAATAGAACTGTGGAAGGATCATCATCAGATAGAGGTAAAGTGATTGAAGAAGTGGCCATAACATTGAGAGTAGAGGATGCAGCGGAATCTTCTGGGCCTTGATATGATGCTAGAAAAGGCTGATTTTGGTGGCTTGTTTGTTGGTTTTTTGTAAATTGCAAATTGGGAGATTCAAATGCATTATTATAGATTGTCATATTGTGTAGGACTATTTAGATTGTCAAGTATCATTTTGGCAGCATTTGGGAAAAAAAAGGTATTTTCTTGGGAGTGATTACTGTTTTGTCTGATGGAGAGTTAACAAAATTGAAGTCTGTGTGAATAACTTTGAGTGGATGCTAAATTTCACCATCAATTTCAATACATGTTGCTTCTTGTTTGGAAGCATGTTGAGGGTTCTGAAATGGACGAACTTATAAAGCGAATGTGTTGTGTTGGGTACGCGTCTGATTTTATTTTGTTTTTTTGTTTTTCACTTTTTGGTCCTCAAAAGTAAACCAACCTCTTTCTCCTTGTCGGGAGTGTTGCAACTCTTTCTTTTTTTATTTTTGTGTCTTGTTCAAACTCAGAACTCTACTCCAAGGAAAAAAAAAAAGGTTTTTCATAAACGGCTGGATATTTTAGTCCTGAGATATTATGTTTAAGCTGAATTCTGAAAAGGGAAAATTCAAACCGAACCAGCATTTTTATTTACATGTAAAGGATCATGAATAAAAATTATTTTTATTTTGATGGACTTAATTTATAGTCTCAATCACAAACACCCCCCAGACAACCAAAAATCTTTTGTTTTCATAAAATAGTATAAAATATTTTTTTATAATTTAAAAAAATTAAAAATTATTTAAAAATTTTATAATTGGGATAAAATAGTTAAAAAAGTCTACTTCTATTTCTATAATTTTAATTCTTAATTTTTTTGATAAAATTAAAATAGTCTAAAATTTTAGAAGTGAAAGTAAAAGTATAAATAATTATAGTAAATAAGATAAGTAGAAGATTACACTTCCATTTCTCACCTATTAAATATACCTCAATTGATTTTGGACATTTTTCTTTGAAACTAGAAATTCCCCCCATTATAATAAAAAAAATATAGGCTCTTCGCGGAAATTTTCCTTCTCCAAATTAATGCTAACAGATTTGTTAAGAAAAGGGTTAAATCTGTGTTTATAAATTTACTTTTATTTGAGTTTTAAACAATAGATATAGATTTTAGTTCCTAATTTTTTTTCTATTTAAAATTTTAGTTTTTATATTTTAATAAAAATTTTAGAGCATTCTACCTCTAATGAACAAAAAAACTATGTTTTGAAAATAGAGATCAAAACATTAAACATTGTATTAAACCCTAAAAAAAAATTACACAGTTCCCAGATAAAAAAAGTTCAATACCGATAGATCACAGAATTTCATTTAATACTGATAGGTCCAAGAGAATATTTACACGTTTTAATTGCCACAAGTATTTCCTAAATACTCCTACAGTAATTAATATAATATATAATTAATTAGAAATTAATTTTAATTTTAAATATAATATATATTCTGTATATATATTAAATTTTTTAAAAATTATTTTTATTAATATTCTTTAAATAATAATTAAATAAGAGAAAAAAGAAGTGAATTAACAAAATTATAGTATTTTAGAAAAAATTTATTATATTAATTAATTTAATTATATTAATCATATAGATTTTGATATTTAGATTGAAGGAGTAATATTTTACGATTTAAGTAATAAATCATTTTCTGGGAAAATGGTCGACGCTGACACGATGACGCCTTGCCGTAAGGAGTTGGAATTTCTTCCCTTGCACGCCTTATTTAAAGAGTGCGTCATCTTCATAAACCCTTTCATCTCCCTGAATTGCTGGGCGCTGCCTTATTTGGATCAATAGACTAGTGCTGATGGGGGAACCGGGAGCAGGCTCTGGGTCAAAATCCTCAGATGAAATTTGGGTTAAACTTGGTAAACATACAATCTGAATTTCTTCTTGGGTCGCTTACACAATGCATGCAAAAATAAAAACTCAGATATGCTACTCCAAAGTTTCAAACTGGGTGCTCCATATTGTTGCCCTTTTTCTTGCTACGAATTCGTTGTCTCCCTTACTTTAATCGGATTCTCTTGAGACCCTTTTAAAATTATGAGGACCGGAGGGGGACTGGAAAAAGGAATTTTTTTTCTCTCCATTTAACAGCTACAATGGCAAAGACTCTGTTCTTATTCAGAGTTGCTTTAAAACTTATAAGTGATTCCCAAAGTTTCCACTACTTCAGTACTACACTATGGAGTTTAGACTATAACGTGGTCGTTTATTGTAACTTTTTCGGAATGTTTCTCTGATATCACTTTTTCCCCAGTGATACGACCGTCTGTTATACTTGATTCTCATTTCTGAGGATGTTTCGTGTCGGGAATCAAATGCTAGTTACAAGCATACAAGCACATTTGCTTTACCTATTTTATATTAACAAATGAAGAGACTGATTTTGTCAAAGTCTCAAACTTTTTTAAGGTGCTCATTTCGGTCAAACTCTTGCCTTTTTTGCAGTTCCATCAGACTCAAGACATTCAGATGTAGAGATAAGGTCAGATGAGAAAGTAATATGTTCTGAGATCACGTCTTCTGGGGATAAACAAAATTGGTGCAAAATAACAAGGAACTCTGATTTTTGTTCTGCCACAATTGAAAACACTAGGTACTCATGCTACCACATAATATTGTTAAGTAGTAGTCCTGCTCCTGATATTCTATGGTATCTGTTGTGATTTGCTGAAAGAAGAAAACTTAAGTTCACTTTCTTAGGCGTTTGTTAATTAGGTTGTTTAGTAAGAGTTCCTTTACATGATATAGTTTTATTGAAAAACATGATATAAACACCTTAAAAATCGATACCTTAAAATTTGGCGCCAAAGTTCAGTCCTTAACAATACTTTATTGATAAGGCCAAGGAACCATGGCGTTTACAACTTGAAGATCCAATGGATGTGGCTGTTTAGAACTTGAAGATGCAATATATGTGGCTTTCTACCTCGTTTGTACATGGCAACAGACAGATGTCGTTTAAAACTGCCTTTGAAGCAGATAAACGTTATGTTGTACACGTGTCTAAAACTCTAAAACTTCTCAAGTGATTATTTATATTAGGAATAGTAATAAGACCACTTTCTCCCTTTTCATGAATTGGAATCACTATAACTTGCTTCAGCCATATGAAGGGAATGCAGCAGGGCAGTGGGAAGAATCCTTACATAGCTTAAGGAATTAATGATAATTTATAGTGTTACGTTCTTTTTTTTTTTCATTTTGTTTTCCCCCTGAAGTATTGAAAATTCTAAATTTTTACTCCACCTTTTGTTTTTCTGTTCTCTCCTTATTTTTGGCTGTAACTGGTTGTAGTCAAAATACTATACTAGTTGATGGGGCTGAGGTCCGCAATGAAGACTCCATTCTTATCAAGGATGGAAGTGAAATTGTTTCAGGTCCTGATAGAGAAGGTGCGCGTTATTCTTTTTTAATACCTTTTCTAGTGTAACAATTCTTTTGCATATTTCCTGGATTCAATCATGTTTAGTTTCATTAAGAAGCATAGACACCAGGCTACAGTCTATTTATTGATTTTTGTTAAACAGGGTTGTATATCAAGTAAAACATTCATGTATCTTTTAAATGTACAGAAGCATAGTTTTTAGCTAATGAATTGTCTAGACTGGTTTTTAATTACATCAGTTTTCTCTCTCTCTTAATGCCATTAGGGTTTGTCAGCTATAAATTTAATATCACGTCTAGCCCAGAAACCAGCCAGAGGCAGCTAAAGGTTGATAATTGCTGAATTTTCCCTGCTTCTTTCAACTCATTCTTCATTACATGTGGATGTTGCAGATGGGAATCTGTAACAAAGCAATGCGAATGATCATGTTTGGTTTTGCAGATACATGTGGATGTTGACAATGCAAAATGCAGCATTTGCTTAAACATATGGCATGATGTAGTTACGGTCGCTCCATGCCTCCATAATTTTTGGTGTGCTTATTGTCCTGTTCATCTTTTTAGATCTCCTCTTTCATTTCATTGACTTCTGCTTGAACTGCTATGTGACGTTTCAGCAATGGTTGCTTCTCAGAGTGGTTGAGAAGGTCACAAGAAAAGCATTCAGCTGTACTCTGTCCCCATTGTAGAGCAGTTGTACAATTTGTTGGAAAAAACCATTTTCTACGAAACATTGCAGAGGTAATTTTATGCAGTAGCATTTGACGGAAACTAATTTAACTAGACCAAATATGGTTAAGCAAGTATGATAATATCTGCAAAATAGGGATCAAATGATGATATTGAGTGTGGATGGAAGGGGAACTTGATTCAGATTGTTTGATGCATAAAATTAGGTTTAAGCCTTATATTTAATTTCTCAAAATAAACTGGCCCACTTATCGATTTATGTCGACCAAATGCAGCATTCCTACTTGGCTTACTTAGCTTACAGATTTGTGCAGCATTCCTACAAAGGGTCTTTTTACTATATATATATTTGAAGTTGAGCTTTACTTCTATTCTTGATTTTTTTAGGTGATGCTGTCATTGTGCTGTCTACTAGATTGAGATTTGAGATACTTGTTCTAACAAATTCTCAATAAAACTTCATCTAATTTTACTGAGTAAAGTTGATATTAAACATGATATGATGGGCATGATGATAAAATTTGCTGCTTCCTCAAGGCACCGGCATATGCTACATCCAGCTGTTTTGTTGAAGCTTTTGTTCATTTTAATTATGTCTTTCATATCAGTGTGTGTTGGCCCTCTTAGTTTGATCTACTCCTTTTCTTATCTCTTTTTTTCTGTCGTTTTTTCCCTTTAGTATATCTTTTTCCCTTTTGGATAGGATATACTAAGAGCTGATTCTTCCCTTAGACGCTCAGATGAAGAAGTTGCACTTTTAGATTCGTATTCATCAATACGATCAAACCTTGTGAGTAAGATGATTTACTTTCTTTTTATTTTAAATCCTTGAAGTGAAGTACTAGTGTTGACCTTACATGGCAAGGACACTGGTATCATGTGTTAAAGAAGTATGCTGCCTATTTGGAAAAGCAAGATGCTATTAACAGTTTATTTGTCTAATTGGAAATGCCATGTTAAATAAATATTTTAAGTCCTGCCTAGTACACAAGGTGATTGATAAAGCGGAATTGCCATCCTGCTCTAGTTTTTGGCATTGCTTTTCTAGCCATACTTGGTCTTTAAAACAAGAATGAAGTTGGTATTTTACTTTTGTTCTGTTTTGCCATCAGACCGCTTTCAGTTTCAAAAATTGTTTGCCATCATGAATTTAGTTGGATTTCATGATCTTACATTGATGATCAATCATTTGAAATTGTATTTGGCTAGGTCATTGGATCTCAAAATAAACGTCATCGAAAGAGGGCATACTCACCTATGGATGAGCAAAGTTATGACACAAACCTTCGATGCCCACAGTGTGGTAATATAGCTGTCATATATCACATATGGAATACCCCAGGACAATACCACTTGTGCAGCATGATATTTTATGCTCCTTTTAATACATTTTTCCCCTTCCTGTCATTTCCTTATCCCTTTTGTTTCTGCTTAGATTAGGGAAGGATTTTTGCATTTATCCCGTACCTATTTGTCTTCATTTATGCTCATTATTCTGACTTTCATGGTCAATTTCATAATTCAACCAGAGGAGAGGAAAATTTCCTAATTTATGATCTTTGTTATTTCATTTCTGAAGCTTATTGAGTTTATTATAATGTTCAGTTACTGAAGTTGGCGAGTTTCAATGCAACCCAAATACTGTTCATCTTCAATGTCAAGCATGTGGAGGAATTATGCCTTCCCGTAATGGTTTTGGCGTTCCTCAATATTGTGAGTTATAATTTGTGTGACTTAAATATGGTCCAAGAAATTATTTATTTATTTTTTCAGGTTTCCATATAATTGATTTTAGAGTGGGGTGATGAAATATTTCTGTTTGTAACATTAGGTTGTAGACTTTATTCTAGGTTTACTAAAGGAGTGCCTATCAATTTATTGGGTTTAGAGATGAACTATAACTCAGTGCAGTGCATTTGGATACATAATAATTAAACAGAGTGGACCTGTATTTTCCATTTTGCTTTGTCCCTTGTAATGAGGTCCAATTTCCCAACACGCCAAAGATTTTCAATTTTCCTTCCTTCCAGGTTCAGGGTGTGACAGAGCATTTTGTGGAGCATACTGGTCTGCTTTAGGGCTAACCAGGAGTGACTCTTACCCTGTTTGCAGCCAGGATACTTTAAAACCTGTATGGATCACTTTGAACCATTTCTTGTGCATAATAATATCTGAAAGAGCATAGTTTTTGATCTTTTCATAATTAGTGTCTTCACCTGTTGGAACTGAGGCTGTGGAACTGATATGGTCACTGAATCTAGAATATCATGTACATGGTTTTTGCTTTGCAGATCACAGAACATAATATCTCAAGAATCCCTGTTTCAGCACATGAAAAGAATTTACATGAACAGAATGTATGCATTTTGATGGTCCCGAATGCTGATGGTTGTCAATTTTAAACTTTTAACTGATGACTTTTTAATATGATCGTTATCTTCGTGGTTTTCTAGATTACAGAGAGTTGTATTAGACAAATGGGGAGGACATTGCCAGATGTTATTGCCGAGTGGATAACAAAGCTGAACAACAGAGAAATTGGTAGAGGGATATAATTGACCAATAACAGTTTATCAGATGTGCATTTTGGGGGGTTTTAAACGTTCCTGTTTAAATTATTATGCTCAATCATATAACTTTTTTCCCTTCATATTTTCTGGTTGGTAGCTTCTTGGTTCTTTTCTTCTCTACATTAGTTTATTGGCATGTAGAGTAATCTAAATTAGAGATAATACTGTGTTCTTGTCAGATAGAACAAGGTTGGAACTGAATCACTCTGAGATGGTAAGCTTCGTACTCAATCTAAAGTCGATTAATGTGGTAGATAATTATTAGGTCAAGTCCTATCATTTTGAACCATATTGAGAGCAGGTTTTAAACCATTCTATGTAACATGCGAGTAGCTGCTGAAGGATAGAACCTGAGGCTTATGCTGTAATGCGGATTCTAACTTGGGGAGAATGAATAACCCATTTAGAATTAATTTTCCTTGCTTTCATATAATACTGATATTGACTATTAACATTTTTAACAATAAAGAGCAACATTGCTCTTAAGTGAAAACTTCTATGGAAAATTTTCACCTTAACTCCCTAATAATTTTGGCTCCCTTGGTTACTCAAACATTCACACAAGCTTTTTGTAATGATGCAGTGAGTGTTATGAGAAGTTGGCATCGTTTCTTCTGTACTGGTTTCGGGTTTCTCTTCCAAGACATGTAAGTATCACTGTCATCAACTCAAGTATCATTATGCTAATCAGCAGTCTGAATCTTGTAGGATTATTTTCCGTCTGATATCAAGTGTTTGTGGTTAATTTCCCTCCCATTAAATATAATTAGATAAAATTAATAATTTG
The DNA here is from genome assembly GCA_037074615.1 of Leucaena leucocephala. NCBI lineage: Eukaryota > Viridiplantae > Streptophyta > Magnoliopsida > Fabales > Fabaceae > Leucaena > Leucaena leucocephala. The sequence continues at coordinate 21,203,998 of CM073538.1, read as the reverse complement.
ACTCAGACAACCCAATCTTTGAATTTTAATTCAAAGCAACTCAGTCCTTCTAGTATTGATTCAATTGAAATTTAGTTCTTGAATTTTGACTCACTGTAAATTAGTTCTTATAGTTTTAATAATTTAAAATGTTGGTCTTTGTATTTTAGAAAATAAAATTATAAGAACTAAAATTATTTCTTTAAATTTAGGGACTGGTGTTTTAAATGACTAAACTATTAGCACTAAGCTATCACGATTTAGAGTTTAAGAAAGTTTTAGCTGAATCAAAATTATAGAGATTGAATTGTATTGAATTATAGTTTAGGGATTAAGTTATAATTGAGTAAAAATTATATATTAAATTGTCGGTTTTACTGGCGTCATTATTAAAATATTTGGCCTATGATTATGAAATTATTCTTCTTCTTGTTGGTACTGTAAACAAAATAAGTTACTGCCAGCAGGAGCAGGAAGAAGGGAAGATTGCTGGTATGGATATGCATGTCGGACTCAGCACCATAATGAAGAGCATGCTGGCAAACGAAATCATGTCTGTCGCCCCACTCGAGGTTCTCATTCCTAATAAATGTAAATTTTTCTTATTCAGAATATCACATTTCTATGGAGAATATTATTGTTGGAATACTTTTTGGACTTTTATCTTATATTACTTTCATTTTATTTTATACCTACTTTGTAACAAATCAAAACCTTCCGATCAAGTACATATTTTTCTAAATAAAAATTTAATTATACATTTAGAAATATTTTTACATATTCATTAATTAAATTTATTTGAAATTAGATTAAAGGAGAAAGAAGGCATACATATACTACATGATTTTCAAATGCTTGGATGTTGAAATTGTCAATTCCAGATATATCCTAATACGTGAAACCTGGAACAAATTTTTTATTGTTTACAAATTACAACCAGGCAGCTCAGATAATTAGCTCTGGTTGCCCTGCTAACTCATTCACCACTCGCTTAAACTCGGTTGTATTGTGCTTTTGACTCGGTTGTAGAAGCGAGTTAGTAGATCAATGACCTAAAAAAGAAATATATGATAATGTTTATTAACCTCTTGATTATGTGTGTATAAATATATAGAAAAAAACTCCCTCCCCATATAACAAAATGATCATAATTCAGATTTTATTAATATATCTATTAATAAAATATGAAAAGATGAAAATAAATGCGTATAAAATTTTTATTTAAATTATCTGTGTGTATTATATGAAAACCTCTATTCTAAGTATTATTATTAATTATAAAACAATGCGTTTCTTTAAAATTATTGAGTAAAATTATATTTAAATGATTTTCATATTATAGTTTAATTACATGGATTCATACTTCAAAATCTATTTTTTAATGTGATTCAAGCCATAGTTAATATAATTACTCCATTCTATTTTGACACTTGTGATAGTTAGGGGTGCCTAACATTATCCTGTCATAGGTGTCTTGACATGGTTCTAGTGGTTTCGGGATAGGTCTGTCCTGTCTTTTTCTGAGAAAGATCGAGACTGGAAACCATCGGGACGGGATAGAGAAGGGACGGGATGAGTCTCGGCTTGACCCTTGCGACTCCTGTCCTGTTCCGACCCCAATTTTTTTAATAAAAAAATATATTACATTCTTTCATTTTGTCTACTCTGTCCACTCATCTCAGGCTCTTCGTCTCTCTTCTCTCATGCTTTTATCACTTACGGTCACAGGTCTCGCCAGTAGCTACTCTCATACAGATATTTTTATTCTTCTTTACTATTATTTTTTCCCTTATCTGGGAAAGTTATCATTTTATATCAGGGAAAAATGTTGATACTTATAAGTTGACGAGTATTTTATAAGGAATAATTTATTGGGATAATTTTATTATAATATTTTGTTAAAAAAAATTGGGATAAGAAATTCCCATCCATTCTGAACCCATCCCGGTCCAGACGGGACTGAGACAAATTCAGGATGGGACGGGACAGTACACGCGACGCATTTTACGTCCCGTGTACTATATTGGGACAGAACATAAGACGGGGTTGTCTCAGTCCCGATCTGTCCCGTGAGTACCCCTAGTGATAGTTATTGATTGAAGGAGGATATTTTAGAGTTCATCTTACCGGCTTAATACAAGTTTATTAGGCCCTCTGATACTAAATATATTTATTTTAAAAAAAATGTGTTAAATCGATTCCATTTTTTAATGTCGGTCAAAATTGGAATCGAATTTGTGGATATAGTCAATCAGTAAATGTAATGGGCATCACATGGTTACCCTTTTAGCATCGTTGGTTTTAGGAAATCAGTAGAAAGGGTTAGTGTTGGCATTTAATACTTCCAAAGCATCAGATTCACGTCCTTTTGAAATTAATATGCTTGCTTATGGGGCATCACATTCCTTGAATTTATAAAACACACAAATTTAAAAATTAAACGAATTTGATCTTATGAGTTAGGACCAAACTACTCCTCCAGTTCTAATGAAACATAAGACCTCCCTAGTACAATATAGACTTTTTAAAACCCTATTTTTAAATCAGTTCTCACAGAAATAATTTAAAAAAAAAAGATCGGTATTATTTTTATAAATAAAGATAAAATATTTACACCTAATATAAACATGACTAGTGTAAAAGAAATAAATGGTGACATTTTTATAAATAAGGATAAAATATTTATAACTTATATATATATATGACCGATATAAAAGTTTATTTTCAATCAATTTAAAAAGCCTATTTTTTACTAGTGTCTAGTTTATACTATAAAATAAATCTTATTTTTAAAACTAAAAAATATTATTTTTATTATTAACAATAATGATAATTTTCTTTAGTTTCGAAACTTTAAAATGAACCTCTAAATTTATGTGTGTGTGGGTGTGTGTATATGTAGATAACCCTTCGAGGGGTAATTTTGTTTATTATTTATTTATATAAATACTAAAATTCAGAGATTGAGGATATAATACATATACACGAATATGCTGAGTCTCCTCTTCCACTCATATGTTTCTTTTTTGTATAAACAAAAGCAATGGTCCACTTTGAGGAAGAATTTGATGCCTTTCTTTGTTTCCCCTTTTTAATTGGATATTATTATTATTATTATCCCATATATATATATATATATATATATATATATAATGTGGTCAAAGGGTGGGTTAGTGACATATGTTCATTATTAGGTGCAATGAAGGGGGATGGGGAAAATCAATTGGGTCAACGGGCTGACCTATATAGGTTTAATGATTAATTGCCTCTGAAATCATGTTGTGAATTAATCTTTATTTTCTTAAATATTGAATATTATTATACGATGCTATGTTCTTAGTTCTTTTCGAATATTTCCTTCTTTTCATATTTTAAGATTAATTTAAAGATCTATCGGTTGCGCCACCAGTTTTACTCGTTAAAAGTCAATTGTCTTTGATTTTCTATGGAAATAAATATATTACATTTTATTAGATAGCTAGTCATTGCATATTCAAAAATTCTGCCAAATTTATCAGCCTCCTGATCAATTGCCTATTACTTTGGATTTATTTTTTCGTTTACTTTATCTGGTGACTCGAAATTTTTAGTTCTCTAATTATTGAAAAGATTTACTTAAATGGTTATAGATAATAAATATAAAAAAGAATTACAAGATTGGTATAAAAATTGAAAACGCATGCATCTTATGCATATCTTTACACACCCACCCACACATTGTATAATTGTTCTTGTAATTGTTTACAATTACAGAAATAATTAGCCTTAGAGTGTTTAAAAATTTGTTTCAGTTTGATTTTAGATGAAACCCAAATCAAATATAAATGGTCTCATTTTGTGTTACGTCATTGTAGAAATAGAATTTTTGAATTGAGATCAAGAATAAGTATCCTAATAAATAAATTCAATAATTTTGTCTTGAGAGTTGATATAGATGATAAGAAATAATTTTATATCTTATAAGAACGCAAGTTCGATTCCTACTGCCGTCGTGAGGGCACATTTAGTATGCGATTTCGTAAATCCCCTATAAACATTCTCTAAGTCCTAGGGCTATACCCTGATCTTGGTGGGGGACCGATGTTAAACCCACCTAAATTTTTTGTAACAAAAAAAATTCAATAATTTCATATCATAATCTTTTATTCAAATCAAAGAATGGTTGTTTTTAAGCACACTTGTATGTATTATGATTATGATAAACATGCAAATTGAGAATGAAAGTTAGTTTGAATGGGTCATATTCTGTATTGACAGAAATAGTGTGTTCAAAAGTTAGTGTCAAACCGGTCATGATTAAAATAAAATAATTTTATTATAATATAGAAATATAATCATAAAAATTAATATTTTTAATCCAATGAATGAAGGAAAAAATATAAAATCCCTAAACCCATTAGATTGACTGGGTTGCACCGAATTGAATCTTAAGGTCGCTCATTTTTCTATTTAGTTTATTGATCGGACCGACCAAGGGATTGGTTTAACATATCTTCAGTCTGGGAGGGGTTTCAATACAATGAATGATACGTATACATATGGAGGTTTTAAATTGAATAGATGGTATGAGAGGAAACTTGAAAGGAAAGAAAGCCATGAAATCGAGAAGATAGAGCAAGCATAATTTACAGGTTTTGGACAGAGTGGTGCAGATTCATCATAACTTGAGAGAGAGAGAGAGAGAGAGAGGGGATTGTTGAAGTTTCAAAGAGACAAATGAATGATGAATGAGAAGAGTATGGAGGCATGTAGCATGTTGGAGGATATACGTGACAGCTGAACTGAACCAGATGCGGTGAGGGAGAACGTACAGCAATAATGGTAGAGAGAGAGAGGGGGGGTGAAGGTGAAAATGAGAAGAATTAGGTAAGGAAGCAAGTAATAAAGTAGAGAGAGAGTTTCATTTACGTACATATATTACCTATCCTCTCATTTTCAGCACTTGCCATTTGTCTCTTCCCTCTTTCCACCATATTACCTACTCCCTCTAGAATATCTAGATCTCTCTGATCTCTCTCTCTCACACGTTATTAAATATTTTATTCACAGATTTGTAAAAATAGAGGAGAAAAAGAGTAGGTGGGTCGTGACGTCAGGTTGATATCTACCAACCTCAGGCTTTGTTGATATTTCATTCATTTCATATCATTCTATGTTTCTTCCTCGTCCCGTCTCATCCTTACGTGATGAATAGCGAGATGGGCCCCACTTCTTACCCCCGCACCCACACCCACACCCCCACCCCCACCAAACCGCCTCTCAATTAGGGGTGGGATACCCTCAGCATAATGTCTTATCTAAAAAAATATAAACTGTAATTTATAATTTGATATTTAACCTTCGATAAAAATACAAATCATAATGTCTTATTCGTATTATAAAAAAAATTTATAATTATAAACTTATAAAATAATATTATATTTATATATTTAAAAGTTAAATAATATTTATAATCTATTAAAAATAAAATAATAAAAAAATAATAATTAAAATCTTAAAATTTATTACATATATAAAAAAGATTAAAATATATAGAGGTCGAATGTTTATAGTATTATTGCAATACCAATAATCAAATGTTTGATAAATAAAATATAATAACAACTTTAGTATCTACATAAATATAAAAATTATATTTAATACTTTAAAAATGAGTAATGAGAGTTATCAACTAAAGTAAAAATTATAAAATTACAAATAAAATAGGTTAAAAAAATAAAAAAAATAAAAAAATATGTATATATAGAATAAAACCAAATAGGCAGAGCGGCATATCTTATCCAATGCCTTATCTTACCCAAATATATTTTAGGCAACTTTTTTTAAACCAAACTAAGCGATTTTTTTTCAGGCTTCAGCAAACATACTAAGCTATGAATATTATGAACACCCCTATTTTCAATCACACACTCTCCTTCCTTCATTTTCTCTCTTTTCTATTCTCATATTTTAATTTAATTTTATATTATTCTGTTTATCCGTTTACCTTTTCTTCCCCTCTCTTTATATCCCCATTTGGTTTAATTTCTACATAAAAACTTGTGGATTGAGAATGAGTTATTGAAGAATATCTTCTAGAAAAAAAATAATTATAAGAAAATGAATATTTGTATAGTTATTATTAGAATATTTTTTTCATAGATAAATTACTAAAAAATATATAGAATAAAATGATAGAAAAAAAAGATAGAGACAAAATAATTATTAGATAATTTAAAACTAATTTTTTCCACTCAAAAACTAATCCCACAAATTTATCTAAAAATAGAGTTTTAGACCCCTAAAATTATAGTATAATACAGAAACTCTTAAAGATATTTTATAACTATTTATTTAACTTCTAGTCTAAAGTATAATTTGACCTAAAAATACTTTTTAAACTATAATTTAAAAAAAATAAACAGACGCATAATCTTTAACAAGTTATCACCTCTCTACCATTCAATTTCTTAAAGCCCTTTATCTCATCATATTCAGATTTCCTAATCCTAACTTTTCATTTCATACCTTTCCTCCTATTATTCACTCTCATCCTTAATTATCATAAAAACCTTTCTCACTTCTTTAATATATAATCTTTCAAATATTAGTATTATCAGTGTATATATAATAAATTATTTAAAATATTATTATTTTTTATGTATGGAAAACTATCATATCCTTTATAGTAAATAAAATTTTTAAACACGGATTTTTCACCAATTTTTCTAGTTTTTCCTTTTAAATGTTACATTTTTCCAATTAACTAACTAAACAATCTTCTCTAATTTATGATTATATTTTAAATCATTAAGTGATTAATTTTAACAGTATTTATTAATGTACAAATTGGTAATGTTGATGGGTGTTTGTAATAAAGACAGGAAGAAGTAATTAATTAATTGCTATTATTAGTTACTTGAGTTTTTGAATTTGATCAATCTGATCATATTATTATTATTATTATTATTATTATTATTATGAATCCATCATTTTCATTCTAGATGATGATGATGACTAGAAAACATCAAACCCATACGCTTCTTTCTCTTATCTTGCGAATTTCTTTGTTTCTGTTGGGTCTCTTTCTGGTTGTTTCTCTTGATTTTTTTCCCATTCAAGTAATCTCTCTGACGTTATATATTAATTAGTTAAGTAGTCGTTGACCTCTCTCATTTTTGAATTCCTTCATTTGATTATGAGTGTTTCGTTATCCTTCTCTCTCTCTCTCTCTATATATATATATTGGTGAAATACATTTCCGTTATCTATACCAAATTTCAGAATTCCACCAACTTCATAAATTAAAATATCTAGAAAAATATGAATGAATTGGCTTGGCGACTAGTCTACATATCCCTCTCCATAGTATTTAATATTCTAAAAAATAGATAAACTAAAGCCTTGAAAATGGAGCGAGGGAGAAATTTGAATGAGTTTGATTTTAAAAAATTGGAGAAGTGAGGTTAAGAGTTTTTAATTATTTTTTATTATTTTATCTTATATTTTTTTCTTTATTAAAATTTTATAACCCCACTTGTCCATTTCTCTCATGCCACACAGTCCCTTAATTTTGCCTTTGACTGCACTTAATTTTATATCTACAATATATTCATTTATCAACAGTTTATAATACTGAACCGTGAAGAAAACAAAAAGTGAATATTCTTGGATCCAAGCGAACCCTCAACCCTCAAACACCTCTTCAAAATGTAATATCATGTCAATAATATAGTACTCGTGATAATTATAAAAATTAGTCATATTTTTAAAATAAATTAAAAAATTAATTAATTATGATCAAATATAATTCTTTAAGATAAATTCATATTATACTATTATTAATTTATTAAAAATACTTAATTAGTTATCATATTAATTATAATTAATTAATTTAATTTAATTTTTTAATCTATTTAAAAAAATTAAGTAACCCGTACATATAGTGTTCAAGAACAATATATACATCTATCGGAGAAACACTTATATTTGAAAATAACTAAAGAATTTATGATTGGTAGGTTTACTTTTGTTTGTGGTGAGATCAATGATGAGTAAAATTTCAAAACATTGAGGCATTATTGAATATATGTAGCAGGTAAATTTTGTAATGACAAGAAGGAAAAAGACAGAGAGAGTTGGTGGACAGACAATAATGCTTGATTTTAAATGGTGAAGGGTCATTCACCATCGTACCATATATATCATATTAGTCTTCTGTTACTTTCATTTTTCACTTTGTCTTCTTCCTCTGACAAGATATGGTAGCTTTCTGCATTCAAATTCGTGTCATAATAATAATATATATATATATATATTATTTATAATTAAATTTAACTATCTCGTACTTGCTTGACCAGTTAATGCCCCTACCGTATACATAATGTACTATAAATATATAGCAATCCCCAACTTATTAAAATCATTATCTGATAAATATTAATACTGCCCTGTCGCAAAAGAGTTCATATTTTTGCAAACCATATATTTAATAAAAGAAAGTATATTAAAGACTTACTAGAAGTAGGGTACGTATAGAAAAAGGAGAAGCATGAGATCATGGAAAGATTGAAATTATGTATTCTCTCCAAAATGTTACTACCTCAGTACCTCTGTCCTATTAACTATAGAAACTAGATAAGTGATTTGTGTTTTAGTTGAAAGTCTAGAATCATATTTTTTAACCAATAGCTAGAGCTTGAGATTTTGAGACTTTTTTTTTAAAATATAGAGAAACTTAGAATATTATATTTGTGTTGAGTTTGTTGGTGATAGGGGATTACAACTTCAATATAATTTACTTCCTAAATTTATAATTTTTTTTCAAAATATTTATATTAATTATATATGAGATTTCCATCAAAAAGATGGTTAAAATGTATATAATTAAAAATATTATTTTACATAAAACAAATATATATTTATTATAAATAATTAATTTAATTATTTTTTAATACTTATAAATTAATTATTTATCTTTTATATTAAGAGATAGGAGTAGTATATATTGAGGGAGTAATATGGAAAAAATAAAAATAAAGATGGGCAAAATCTTAACATTTGAACTTTGAAGCCACTACAGCTTTAATTACATGTATTACGACCAAGTTAGTTAGGAAGGGACGAGATCAGTGCATATGGGAGGGCTATAAATTTCCATTATAATTGTTTCTAACAAAACACAACTAAAATACATTACAGTAAGTAATAATTAGCGTTGGGAATTAATTAATTAATTCTACTATATAATTGGACTAGCAGTACTTATACCGTCTAAGAAATATTGAAGGGAGTAAAAAATCTGAAAACGTTATTGTCTGATGCAGCAGTAGAAGTAGGTGCAGTAGTAATCACTGAACATGTACTATTCCTCTTGGCTTTGCACCTACATGCTTGATTATTACCACCATCAACGCTCTGAAACCCTAAACTGCAACAAAAACACACTTCTTCCTCCTCATGTCGTCGTTGCCTCTTTAAGTTGTCGTCTGAGACTACTGATGAAGGGCGAACGACGATGGTTTTATTGTCATCGTTAGAGGAAGAAGGAAAACCTATGGAGAGCTCCAAGTTGATGAGTTGATGATGATGATTATCAGAATTGGCTGATTCGTCTGTGGTAATCCCACTGCTACTATTGCTATTTGAATATCCCCCTGACGATGAGACTAGCTTCAGTTTAGGGTTATTCTTGTCGTTACTGGTACTTCTCTTGTTACCGCCGATCGCCGGAGTGGTGGGGGTGGGGGTGGTTGCTGCTGCGCCTGAGGTAAGTGGACGGTGCGTTTGAGGGTCGATTCCAAGGCTATAGAGTTTGCGCTTGATGTGGGTGTTCCAATAGTTCTTGATCTCATTATCGGTTCTACCCGGTAACCTAGCTGCTATAAGAGACCACCTAGAAATTCACAAAAAAGAGAAAACTTTATCAATCCCATGTCAGAATTTGAGGATAGGAAGAACAAGATGCCGATATATATGATAAGATGGAAAGTTGAATAAAAGATCACTTTTGTCATAGATTCGTAAGTATCGGATTCTGGGTTTTTGGTTGAGAATTGAACAGACATATAGAAAATCAAATCAAAGAAGAATAGAGAGGCGTATGTACTTGTTTCCGAGTAAGCTGTGAAGATTAATGATAAGGTCGTTTTCGTCCTGAGTAAAATTGCCTCTCTTCAGATCAGGCCTTAGATAGTTAATCCATCTGAGCCTGCAACTTTTCCCACATCTCAGTAAACCTGCACATATACATATATGTATATCTATGTTATAAGACTGAAATGCACATATAGAGAGAGGGGGGGGGAAGAGAAGAATGAATTGAAGTTAAATACCAGCAGCTTTGGGGAGGGAACGCCAGGAGCCTTGGCCATGGAGGGAGATGTAGTTGATGAGGCGTTGGTCTTCTTCTTTTGTCCAAGCTCCTTTGTTGGTGTGTTGTTTCTCGCAACAAGGAGATCGGACCATGGCGGAGTAGACCGGAGAGACTGAGAGAGAAAAGGAAGGTAAATGGGGCAAATAAAGTGGGAGAGAAAATGGGGGCACAAGAGAGGGAATATAAATGGGAGGGGCTATTGACTCGGGACCACTTGAGGGAGAGAGAACGTTGTGTTATGTTATGTTTCTGTTGTGTGTGTGTGTGTTTGACCGAGTTGGTGAGAAAGACGAGCGGTTACAATTTGAGTTAGTGCCGGATTTGGTAGGTAGCTCTACCTTTCCTGTTTCTTTCTCCCCAATCTTTTTTTGTCACTCATTATATATATTTAACATTTCCATATATTCTTAATTTAAAATTATCACCAGATTTTAATTACTAATAATGACTTTTTACTATGTTTGTAAAGTTTAATTGTTGAAATTAATTATAATTTAAATATTTTATATACAATTATGTGGTACTCCTCCTTCTATCCTAGATGCAAGAGTTAATTAGATAGTTAATTTTTATTTTGAATATAAGACCTTAATATACTATGTTTCTAATATTTATTATTATTTTAAACTAATTTATCTTATTTATAAATTGATATACTCCATCCAGTCTCTAGTTTTTAATGTATGATCTAATTGAACAGTTAATTTTTGTACTAAATATAGGACCTATATTCTATATTTATCAATTTTTTTAATTACACATATTTATATCTCATCAACAATAATCAAATAAGAAAAAGAAAGAGAAAATTAAGGAAGATGATTAGAATATTTTAGAAAAAATGTCATATAATTAACTAAACTAGTTTATTTGATTTAATCGAATTAGTTAAATATATCTTACATTAAGAATTAAATGAGTACAATATAATATTACCCTAAGTATTTTAGGAAAAATAAATTATATTTATTATAATTAATCTAATTAATTTTTTTAATCTATTTTAAAAAAATTAAATGACTCTTCCATGGAAGAGCTTGAGGGACATAAAAATAGGCATAATTGAGTCTCAAATAGATGGCGGCACGTAGGATTAGGGGTGTTCCATAAACTGACAGCATGAGGGAAAAAACATTAAACTTAACATTTAGATTAAAGAAGTTATTCTAAATGAAGAAGAGGTGTAACATACAAATGCTTTTCTTTCTTTTATGTGGCTGAACAAGTTTGTTACTTTGAAAGCGTTTAATTAGTTAAGCTTCAACTGACGTGTTGGCTCAAAATAGATTAAGTAAGCTCAAAACTGAAACACGAAAGCATGCGTCAATTGTATTACACACCCTATCGAACATATAAGATTTATCGGCAAAAAAAGAAACAAATGACGAACAGAAAAGTTTGTAGTATCTGGTAACATAGGAATTTGTTTATTTATTAATTATCCAATTAACGTATATTAATAATATGATTATTTTTTGACCCCTTCATTCATTACGCATAGAAGGTGTGTATATATACGCACACATACTGACATACACAATAAGGAATACTCTGTAAAACCCTAAACAAAACAAATTAATATATGCAATGCGATTGGTTCTATTTATAAATTATTTCTAGTATATTTTACTGGAACCAAAAAAAGCTTTAAAATCTTATTAAATCTGCCTTAAAATTTAATAAATTTGTAACTTTAATTTAATATGCAATATATCCTATGCGAATGAAGTTCATAGAATAATAAATAAAGAATAAAATTATATATTTTTAAGAAGAATTTAATAATATAATTTATAAATATGACTAAATAAAATCTTCTCTCTTTACCTTATAATTAAGACTATAGAGGACTAATCAATCTAAATAGTAAATAGTACCCATCCAGTCTTAAATATATAATATAATTAGTGAGTTAATATTTATTTTTTATATTTATTAATTTTTTTAAATTGTCTTTGTTGATACTCTGTAAAAAATAATCAAGTGAAAAAAATAAAAAAGGGAGTTAAGGAAGATAATTATAATATTTTAGAAAAAATATTCTCTAACAATAATTAATTTAACTAATTTTATTAATATAATTAAATTAATTAAGTATGATATATATTAAAAGATTATTTGGAAGAAATATAAAGTTACCTCAAAGGACAACAAGGAGATTGTGCAAATCCATGGAAAGCAAGAGGCTGTGGCTAAAAAAGGTTGGGATGAAATCCCACCAGACAAGTTTGTCTAGTTGTTTGGTGGGTTCTCAAAAACTCACTCATACTTCTTTTTTTATTATCTTTTATTTGTTGATTCTTTTTCAATTTCCTTTGTGTGGGAACGAATGGTCTTCCAACTTTCTACTTTGTTTCCAATTCACTTATTTTCAATATTTGTTTGCTCCTAATAATCAAGAATATTCTAGAAGCTTTTCTTTCCCAACTTACTCCACTTACCCTATTGTCAATTCAAGTCCATCTCATTAACTAACTTCCACCTACCTCCCGTGACTGAGAGATTTATTTTTTCCCCTTTTAATTAAAATAGATATCAAATTAACAAGGTAATGTAAATTGGAGTGATTATTAAATTAGTTGAGATTAGTTGAAAAGTTAATAGTTTTCAAAGTCAGTTGAATTAGTGTCAATTTAACTATGATTAAAATAATATAATTTAATTTAATTAAATATATAAAAATATTTATGTATAAGCATGAAAATAATAATATTTAAATAAAAAAGATATTAATCAACCATTAAATATAACATTTATAATATAAAACTACAGATAATCCAATAAATAAAATTATTAAAGTATAAATTTGATGAATTGTTGTGTTTTTTACTCAAAAATACGGTATTTTAAGGTTAGTAAGAATAACAAAAATATGAATTTCAGTCCAATTAATTTATTTAAAACTTTTGACTAAACTAACAATAATTAATTCACTAGTTTAAATGGTTCATCTAAGTTGAATTTTAATATAATACAAACTAATTATAAAGATAGGGTCACTAACTTACTATCATGAGGGGGGAAAGCAGAATATATAAAAAATAGTTAAAATATTTATTTAAATTTTATTTTTTTAAATTAATTAATTTGTTTATATATATTAACGACATTATATATAAAGTATGGTGATTTGGAGCCGGCAATTGATGAAGAGGTTGGTAAGGGTGAAAGGGGCTTCTAGAAGCACTTGAACAAAATGATACAATTAATAAAAGAAGATGTGAAGGAATCATGTTTTGAGGTTGGTTACCCACCTCCCTTTTTCCACGGTTTTCCCACCTCATCTGGTGGGCCACATCTTTGTGAACTACAAAATTAGTAAAGGCCAACAAAAATAATAAAAGTCATAAAAATTAAATTGCCTATGTTTTCCATTTCACTTATTCTCAATTCTATCCTAATCCTTCAAATTTAATTCGTCCAACTTAATTTTCTAAATTTTAAAAATTGTATTCCACATTTGTGAAAAATCGTCTATTAACATAAGGTTTTAAGTTTAAATTTAAATTTATGTATAAATTTTTTTTTTTAAAAAATTATCTTAAATTAGATATGACAATATTTAAATTTGATCTAATTAAATATTGATATTAAAAATAATCATATAATCTTTCAATTTTGAGAGTGGGTTATAATCGAATAAAAAAATATAGAAATTGATAAATTAAACAAGTGGACCATAAGAAAATGAAGTTGTATCAAATTAAATTTATGAATTAATTAAAATCTAAATTAATTTTTTCAATTTCAAATCATGAGAAGAATTCGAACGAATGTAGTGCTCTAATGATGCCATCGCCACTCCTGGTCATGCTTTGGAACATGATAACGTTTTTTTTTTTAAGGAAAACTAATTAATAGTAATAGTAATCAATAAATGAATCGATGTGTCTAATTTTTTAGGTGGCATGGTATGCATATGTTTGACTCTCAGAGCAGGAGTCTAAATAATTGTCTGTGACTCTCACCACAGGGGGGATTTCTGGAATGGGCCCACCCGACAACGTTAGATTAGGAAGACTCAAAATAGCAATCAACGAACACGCCAGACTCTATAACTACTATTCAACGCCATGTGGTTTGTGAATATTCCATAATTTCTAAAATCATTAAAAGGGCATTTTATTTTTCTTGCACATGACATATTCTTGTTCCTTCGTTTCCAACCCTACCTTCCCATGATTCGCATCTAGTATTGTTTCACCACTTTTCTTCGTCCTTTTAGGCTTTTACCAACCTCAATCTCAGGTTTCCAGAATCAGATCCCTTCTTTCTTTCAAGAATCCACATTTTTAAATATTATTTACCCTGCAAATTCTATAAACGCTTTCAATTTCAACCTCCTAAGTTTTGAATTTTTTTAATAAGCTGCGTTGGGCCTATGTTTTTTTTTAATATATATAATATTTAAACAGAGAATAAATTCAGTCACAACTATTTTTAGGTACGAATATAGTCCTTAAAGAAAATCTTATTTAATATACTACTATAAATTATGGACATCTTTTTATAAAAATGTAAAACTCGATTCATCATGTTTTAAAAAATTTCATTAGATTTTGCAGCCACAACTTAATTATTGAGAAAATTATATTCGAAACATTAAATGTGAGTATTTTTTAAAAATTTAAATATTAATTTATTATATTATAAAAAATTAATCTTTCTATTAGATCTAATTTATAACAATTTGTTTTTAGCATAACAGTTTTTTTTTTGTATAAAAATTTTTAGAAAGGGGTTGAGCTTACCTACGATCTAAAGACAGGGCGAAGTCTTCCTTCCTCTTAAGTGATATTAATGTCAAACAGGGTGAGTCGTATATTACCCTTAGGCACCCAAGAGTTAGGATGCCTCTTTAAGTGCTGTGACTGGAACCACAATAAAGTGATACACTCCAAAGATCAAATACGTTCTAGATAGTCGTATGTCTTATTTCTTCGCTAGTTGAACTTTACCTAAGAGCTAGGATGCCTCCCTAAGTGCTGCGACTAGAATCACAATAAAATAGTATTTCCCAATGATCAAATATATTCTAAATAGTCATATATCTTACTCTTTCGCTAGTTAAACCTACGAATAACAGATAGCATAAAAGTTTTTAGGGACAATTTGAGTCCTTGACAACATGCGAAAAGCTCAAAATTGGGCCTCTTATTCCCTCCATAAAGGCCCATACCCAAAGAAAAGAAGCTAGTTAATAAATTAAATGTTTATGCACAGAGATAACGTTCACCCTGTCTTATCCAAAAAAGAAAACGCTCACCTTGTGAGATGATTTTAAAATGAGAAATGACAACACATGTACATATCTAATTCTACGTTACTATATAGGATTAAAGTGTAACAAGTACTTTAGAATATTTTTTATGTGCATGTATCTACAATACCTTAAAATATTTTTTAGTCCATCCAGTATTTTATTACTATTTTCATGGTTAAAAGATAAACTTAAAGATGCCTTTGGTAGGATAGGAAAGAGTCTTTTTACATTACAAATATGTGAAACTTAAATACATATTATTATATGAAACACACCTAAATTCTAACAGAATATATATTATTTTATTTATTATATGAAGGATTAAATCAGGCTGAGGAAAGCAAGAACAAGACAGAAACACAGTAGATGCATAACAAATTTCGTGAGACATGATGGCTGGACATGGACGAGACACAAAGTACTATAAAAAGAGGAGGACGGCGGCAGCGGCGGTAGGGATATTGGGAAAATCAGCAACGCTTAGCGCAAAGGCAGCGGCGGCGGACGCCTTCACACTCACCATCCTCGTGGCCTTCGGTTTTGCAGACGCTGGCGCAGTTGCGGTCGCTCATGCACAACCCGTGGAACCTTCTGCTGGCTACCCGGCATGGGTGTCTCCATATACCCTGGGTTTCCGTCGCCATCCCTTCTGCATTATATTTATCCATCAGTGTATATATATATATATATTAGAGTAAAATGTATATATGATTGATAAGTGAAATCAGAACGTACCAGAAGCTAAAAGAAGAAGCAAGACGAAGAGAACTCCATAGCTAACGAGAGTCTTGTCCATGCCTACGTGTAATGTATAGTATAAGTGCAACTTGAGTAATAGGATAATGGAGATGGTAGTGATGATATATAGAATGGTGGTGTGTGTGTGTGTGTGTATAGAGAGAGAGAGACGTATGTGAATTAGGTTGTTCACGTAGGTTGTTCGGTGGCGGTCATGGGACCAACATGGGAATTCTAATAGAAGAACGAGGTGGCTCAAGGACAACACGACATGTATCTTCACCATGTACCTTTTTGTTTCTCCCACTACATCTTTCTTTCAAGCTCCTTATCCATTTTTTTTAATTGTTTCTTTTACTTATAGCTTGAATCTATAATAATGACTTTTCCGTCATTTTTTTTTCTAGTGAACTATATATTAAGTTATTAACCAAATGATAATTTTGGAAATTTAATTATATTACTTGAACGATGACTTTTCCATCATGTACTAAGGGACTGTATATATACCCCTTCGTTAAAAGAGTAAATGAAATGATCAAACTAACAAATGGCCTTGGGTTCTTATTAATAATAAATCTGACTTGCATCTGTTAAGTGCTTTAATGACAAATTAACAGCTCTAATTTAATGGCATGAGTTAGCGGTGGATTGGTGCCACGTGGAAGTTCATATAGTCAAATAAACCCATTTAACGATCAAAATTAACATCCCCATTATTACTATTTGAAAATTTTTAGGTAATATTAAATCTGAAAAAAACTACCCAATACTCATGTTCTTGAACGAAAACTTTTGAGATAAATTTATACTTTTACTCCAAAAAAAACAAATGATATAGATGACACGTAAATTAGTCAATTCAGCATATTTGATTAACTAACAGTTAAACTTAATCTGGAAGATATTACCACGATTTGAAAAGTTTCAAGACAATATTAAACCTGAAATAATTTCTAGATATTCAATATTTTTAAGTGAAAATTTTTAGAACAAATATATACCTTAACTCTTTAACTATTTTAACTAATTTTTTAATCTCATAAAAATAATTAATGTGGCTTTATAAATAGTAAGTAGATGAGGGAGCAATAATTTATTTGTCAAGTTTCAGAGTTATGCATGTTTTTGCATTTTTGTCATTGTTTTTGTTTTTGGTACAAGAATTTTTAGAAAGGGGTTGAGCTCACCCACGATCCAAGGGCAGGGCGAAATCTCCCTTCTTTCTAGGCGATACCAATGTCGGGCAGGGCGAGCCGTCTATTATCCTCAGGCATAAACCTAAGCACCCAGGAGCTAGGATGATTCTCCAAGCGCCGCGACTGGAACCACAACAAAGTGGTATTCCCCAGGGTTCGAACACGCTCCAAATAGTCGCATGTCTCACCTCTTCGCCAATTGAACCCACGGACGATGGGTTCATTTTTGTCAATGTTGTATTTCAGATAAGCTTGGGCTTATATGCTTAAATATGGTTACTTGGTGGGTTGGGCCTATAGTGACCATAATGGGCATAAGTCGTTCATACGCCATATGGCGTAAATCACACGGATTCCTTCATTTTTAGGAAGATTGTATATAGCATAACTACGTAGAAAAGAAAGACGGAAGTTCTTTATAAATGGCGATAGTTCTCTCTGCAAAAAAGAAAACTTTGATTCCTCCTACTTTGGAGGAAGATGATAAACTACTAAGAAGTGCAAAGAAAATTAAGAATGGGGAAAAGGTCATTGGAGGAAACGTCTATTATCAGCAGCAATGACCAAAGGTTGGAACAGAGACAAATGGTTATTATATAGGGGGCCTTCATTTGCAAAAAAACTGAAAGGCATCGACAGGAATAATACTCAAATAGAAGATAACAGTGATGAGGAGGAAAGCTTTAACTCAGATGATTCCATGTCTGAAGAGGGTGATCATGATACAGAAAAGGGTATGGAGGAACCTTTGTGCAAGACAACTGAGTTTCCGGTAAGAAATTTTGCCACTTTTACATTCTCTGGAAAAATGAAAAAACGCCTGTTTAAAGCATGGAAAAAGGCGGTAATTGTTAAGCTGCTTGATAGAAATGTTGGGTTCAAAGCTTTACAAACAAGGTTACAAGCTTTGTGGGCTAAACAGGGAATTATCAATCTCATTAACATAGGACATGGATTCTATGTTGTTAAGCTTTCGAACAGGGAAGACTACTTTACTTCTCTTACAGGTGGTCCGTAGATGATCTATGACCATTATCTAACCGTTAGACCTTGGGAGCCAGAATTTAAACCAGAAAGAGCAAAAATAGATAAGGTGGCGGTTTGGGAAAGAGTATCCAAAATGCCTCTAGAATATTATGATGAGGAGGCATTGCCAATTATTGAAAATAGGATTGGGATTACGCTTAAAGTTGACATGAATACTTTATGCCAACTAAGAGGGCATTACGCTCGGTTATGTGTATTGGTGGATTTGGAGAAGAAGCTAATGTCAGGATTCAAACTGGATGGTGAAAATTATTATCTAGAGTATGAAGGGCTCCATGCGTTGTGTACTTATTGTGGTTATTATGGACACCGGGGAGAAGGTTATCTGTCAAAAGCACAACAACCTTAGAATATTAATACCAACGCTAATGATCAGACAAAGGAACAGAGTAAGAGTAGCACCAATGACAATAAATTCACTGCAAACACAGAACAGTAGAGAGTGGTTTAGAAGCAGCGATGACAACGGAAAACTAGAGATATTAGAGCTAGAGTTTCACGGCCGGTGGAGAACAGGGGATCAAGGTTTGACATCTTGGATGAGGTGACTAAACAGATAAATGATGGGATAGGAACTGAGGTAGTCCAGAGAAATGGTGTTCAGGAGCAGGTACCGTCAGTTTTGGATCAAAATGGGAGCAGTGTACTGTGTGTAACGGAAGGAAGGAGAAAACGCAGGCAGAATAAAGCTAGTGTAAAAAATAAGAGCATGGAGGTAGTAGGTCTGCAGGAGATAGGGTAATTAATGAGGAATCAGACAAGAGTGGATTGATAAGGAGAGAGAAAAGAACGAGAAACGAGGTGATTGTTGGGGAAAAAATAATGGTGGAGGAGGAAAAAGGTGATGACATTGGGGAAAAAGAAAGGAATGATAAGGAAGGAAATTATATGGGAATTGGAATTGGGCTTCACGTGGAAGAAGACCAAATGGATAAGGATAAAGCCCATAATAATATGGAAAATGAAATAAAAATGATGGTTGGAATTGATGAGCTAGATCCAGGAGATTATGGGCCTGGAGGGTTAGATTCAAGTTCAATTGCAATGGGTAATTGTATGAGTGATATGGAAAGAGAATCAATGGTTGCAGAAACACAATTTCCACAAGGAAATTAATTGGACCTATGGTATGGAGCTAGTTTCCTTTAATTATTTTAATGTTTATGGATAGTATACTATATTGGAATATTATAGGAGATTGTGCTAATGGGCTTCTCAAAAATTTGAAGGCAGTTTGCAGTAACCCAAGACCAAGTCTTATTATTTTATCTAAAATAAAGTGTGGGAGATTATCTCGGTTTCAATTCCTAAATTCTTGGGGTTTTGATAACATCAAAATAATTCCTAGCTCAGGTCTTCTGGTGGACTTTTTGTTGCTTGGAGAAGTGATGCAATCAAAATTTCAGTAATTTTGGAAAATCAACAATTTTTCCATTTTCAATGTGAGATTGGAGAAAGACCACCGTTCTTTCTAACTACAGTCTACGCCATTCCTCACTCCAACTTTTGCCAGGTACTTTGGAATGAATTAAAAATTTTAGCTGTTAATATTTTTAATCTGTGGATTGTTATAGGAGATTTTAATGATATTCTTAAACCTACGGATAGAATTGGGGGAGTATGTTGTCCACATAATAGAATAAATTGGTTTCAAGATAGAGTAAGGGAGTGTGGCCTTTCGGATATAGGTTTTTAGGGACCAAAATTTATATGGAAAGGGCCTAGGATTTCTGGTTATTCTCGTTTATATGAGAGATTAGATAGAGCCCTAGCAAATTCCCAATTTTTACATGCCCAATCAGATTGCATTTTAAAAGTTTTTCCTATATCTCAATTTTCTGATCATAATCTTATTGTTTTATAATTTATAAATCAATTTAATAGAGGAAAAAATAAACCTTTTCGTTTTGAAGCTATGTGGCTTACACGTGAAAATTTTAAAGATTTTCTATCAACTTCTTGGATTGATATAGATGATTTTGACAAATCTTTAGAAAAATTAGGGGCTTCCCTATTTGATTGGAATAAAAATATTTTTTGATTTGTAGAAAAAGAAAAGAAAATTTTGCTAGGCCGTTTAAAAGGTATACAAAGTTCACCAGCTTATACTCACTCGGTGTTTTTAAATTCTCTTGAAAAGGAATTACAAACTGAGTTAGAGCATCTATTGAAATTAGAAGAAATTAAATGGTTCCAAAAGGCTAGAACAGAATGGATTACTAAAGGAGATAGAAATACTTGTTATTATCATTTGAAAACTAAGATGAGGAGGAGAAGGAATAGAATCATAACTCTTAAAGATGAGAGAGGAAACTGGATAAAAAATGAATCAGACTTAATTGATATGGTCAAGAATTACTTTATGAATCTTTATAATTGGACGATAATACTCCATGTACATTACAAACAAAGTCCAAATTCCCGATTGACGTAAGAGCTTGGATTTCTAATATGGCTGAAGTGCCTTCGGAGAAGGAAATAAAAGAAGCTCTTCTCTCTATGAGACCCTACAAGGCTCCAGGTATTGATGGCTTTTCTCCTATATTTTACCAAAATAATTGGAATACGGTAGGGAATTCTTTATGCAAATTTGTAAAAGCAGCTTTTCAAAACGGCTCAATTGTTGATATTGCTAATAAAACTTTGATTTCTCTTATACCAAAGGTAGAACATCTTAAACTGGTTATCCATTTTAGACTTATTGCATTATGTAATGTGCACTATAAATATATTACTAAGGTGATTGTTAATAGATTGATGAGTGTTATGGATGATCTTATTTCACCCTTTCAATCTAGTTTTATAAAAGGCAGGCACATTCAAGATAATATTATAGTTGGTCAGGAAGTCAGGCATATAATGAAGAAAGCTAAAGGAAAGACTGGTCTTATGGCTTGGAAGATTGATTTAGAGAAAGCATATGATCGGATCAGATGGGATTTTATTCAACAGGTTCTTTTTGATGTTGGTTTCGAGTATAATTTTATAAATCTTATTATGGGATATGTCACCTTTGTTTCATATAACTTGTTATGGAATATATCTCAAATAAGATTTTTTGCACCAAAAAGAGGACTCCGTCAAGGAGATCCTATCTCACCTTTTTTGTTTGTAATGTGTATGGACAGGTTATCCCATATTATTAGTGATTCAATTATTGTAGGCTATTGGAAACCAATCATTGTATCATCTCTCAACAGCAAGATATTGTTAATGCAGGTACTAGATGGCATGTCCGGAATGGCCAACTAGTTAATTTTTTCATTGATAAGTGGCTATTCCCTGATAAATCTTTACAGGATTTATGTCTTCGACAAATTACATTGGAGGAAGTAAATAGTAAAGTTGCAGATTGGAGCACGGCTGAGAATTGGGATTACCAGAGACTTGCTAATATTATCCCAAGTAATATCTTTCAAAGATTGTTTAGCATGATGCCACCTATAGAGGATGCGGGTAATGATGTGATGGTGTGGAATGCTACAAATGATTGTACTTTTACTATTAAAAGTACTTATTATTTAATTGAGAAACATTCGGCTATTACATATAACTCAGTTTACAAGGACATGGAAATGGAGAGGTGCTGAGCGGATTCGTGTATTCATGTGGATACCCTTTAACAACTGGCTTCTGACAAATGCTTGGAGAAGCAGATGGTCTTCTACTAATGCAAATTGTCAGTACTGTAACGAGGAACCAGAAGAAATTTTACATATCCTCCGTGACTATGCTAGACAACTTTAGAATAAACTTTTACATCCCAGATCTTGTTACTCTTTCTTTAGAGCCTCCTTACGAGATTGGTTTGCTATGAATCTCAAAAGAGAGTTAGAAGATCATGTTAATTGTAGTTGAAATTTAATTTAGGGAGTGTCAATTTGGAGTTTGTGGAAGTAGAGGAATCAGTCTATATTTGATAATGATTTTTGAAGCCATTAGATCCTTACTAAGTAATAATGCAAATATGGAAGAATTTTATACAGGTTCAAGAGGAGAATTTTACTAATCATGTTAACCTGTCAACCCCAACTGATTGGCAACCTCTTTCTCCAGGGTAGGTCAAATTAAATATTGATGGAGCTCTTACTACAACCCATAAAAGGGCAGGATGTGGAGGAGTTATTAGAGATCACTTAGGAAGTTGGATTGTGGGCTTTACGACTTTGCTTGGATCTTGTAGCGTCATTAAAGCAGAATAGTGGTCAATATACACAGGACTAAAGTTGGCTTCAGATATGGGATTTAAGAAGATTATTCTTGAATCTGATGCTAAGAATGTGGTTGAGATGTTATTGAATTTTAAAGATGACAGGTGCAGCCTATTGATGTCTCAGATACATAGTCTTGTCAAGCTATCTTGGGAATTAGAGATATGTCATATATCTAGGAAACAAAATAAACTTGCAGATGCGTTGGCAAAGGACGGGTTGAATAATACATTAGTATTATATGAGTGTCCTCAACATTTAAGGAATCTTATGAAAAATGAGTGTTTGGGATTTGATCACCTCTTAGTTTAGTAGTTTATTTTGAGTGTTTAACCCTCTCTTGTATAAAAAAAAAAGGAAGATTGTATATATTTTAAGAATAAAAATAAGGTTTATGGCCAATAAAAGATGACAGATATAGTAAATAACATATTTATACTATACAAAAATGAGAATTCAATTTTTACTATTGTTATGAGTATTTTTTTAATAAACGGTCTTATAAATCCTCTATAAGTACTCTCTGAGTTTTAGAGCTGTGCTATAACTTTGATAGAAGGCCGGTATCAAATTTACTTAAATTTTTTTGTATTAAAAAAAGATTTGTGTAATTTTATTAAATATCAATGTAGCTAAACTATAATTTAGATCTCATCTTAAAATATCTTTTAAGCGTGGAAGAGGATCTAAACTGTAATTTACATATTTTTAAATTGGCTAAATTATACACAATTAACAATTCTCTTAGAATTTTATGACCCCACTCATATCTAAAACATTATAATAAACTTTCTATAACTCTTATATTTATATAGATAATTCATCTATTATTAATTTTGTTTATTATTTGTATATATATATATAATTTAAGGTTTAAAAGGATTATATACACAACTCAAAGTTTGTGAGGGTTATACGTACACAAAAATAAAGTTTAAGATGATCATGATTAATGAGTGAGGGTTATCTCCACAAATTTAAAAATTTATGGTAGTTTATTACTATTCTTTCTCTTTTTTAATATAAAATTCAATTAATAGAAAATTAAATAAATAAATTAATAATAATTAAATATAACTTCTTAAAAATAAATTTATATTATGTACTCTTTAATTTATCTAAATTAATTAATTAATTTTATATTAGTTATAATTAATTAATATAATTTTTTTAATATATTAAAAAAAATTAAATAACTTTTATATTAAAGGATAGAGATAATATTAAATTTTAAATGTTAAAAAGGATTATTTGTATAAAGTTTAAATTTGATGGGAGTTTTATGTTATCTAGTCATTAAAATCTCAGTATGTTTCTTGGTAAAGTACAATATTTATTTAATTAAATAAATAAATTAAATTTGTTTCTTTATTGTTGCAAGGCACCTGGCTAAAAGATCAGGACAAAAACATGTTGATTATTCTTTTTGTCATTTCAGCCCCGTAGGAAGAGGACACACTTCAGCATTTGAGGTATCACTTTCAGCTTCCGTTGTCCCCTCTTTAACCAGCGCTTCTCTCTCTCTTTTCTTTTCTTAAGAGAATCTTCATATGTCAAACATGTCACCATAATATTTTTCGTCTTCATTCACCCCACACTTCAATTTCCTGCCTTAAAAGCCCCAAAATTCCAAAGCTTCTTTAATCCAAATATATATAGCTTATTTAAAGACACAATAATTTGTAGCTACCAATAAGCTATTATTTAATATGATAAACAATTTTACTTTTATAAAAAAGAAAATATAAATTCTTTGAATTTTGATATTTATTAGAAAGGCTTTATCTATAACTCTTTTGATACGGTAGAGATTAATCAAATCTAAAATAACTGGATGAGTTATAAAAGAAAGTAGTCCATGCTACTAAAATACATATGAATAAGGGATATTATATGGTGAACACTTAGATCATGTATCTCCCTTTTCTCTTCTAGTGGGGTCATGAAAGTTCAAAATTATGCAGTATCCAAGACACAGATTCCCCACACAATATTATAAGAACAATAACTCCACAGAATTAATATTCAATATTCAAAATTACTGGCTCTTAAAACGGTACAGTAGCTTCTTCTTCTTTGAGCTAGGGTTATCAATGGTGAGAACAACTTTGCCAGGTTCACTAGTTTTGAAACTGTCACAGATCACTGGTTCGTCTGATGATGAAGCTACCTTTCTGATCTTCTGGATCATCACTGTATAGCTTCCTTCAGAACTTGGCACAAATTCTGCACCATAACTTACATCCCACCCTATTACTCTCACCTCCCAACACACATGGTATTTCTGCATAATTCCCAAGGCAAACAAAATTTGAAACTTCAATCATCAATAAGCAAACCCATCATAAATATTGATGAGAAATTTGGAGTCGTAGGAAAGATATTCCTTGTTATGATGAAAGTGACAGGTGAAGATTTATAGTATGGGATATTAAATCCCTCATTAGATAGGATAAGATGTTCAATAGGTATTTAGATGCATTAACTATTTCACCTCAATTACTAACTTTTACCCATTGATGATCAATGGGAATGCGAAATACCTACCCCAGTAACTGGGAATTCTACAGTATGTTTTGATGCTGGCCGTACTGTAATTTCTTTGACAGCATTATTGGTATTTCCGTATTCTCCATCTTTGCTACTTAGTCCTCCATACTTGACTGGAAGTTGCTCTGCCGCTATGTATCTGATCAAATCCACAGGCCATAGCGCAAACTGAAATCTTGAAAACTGAAAGTGAAAAGGAAGATGAAAGTTTTGAACTTTGTGATCCTTAATTACCTTAAAAGGATCTCTGCAGATTTGGAAGGCCCAGCAAACACAAACTTGCTCTTTGTTCTCTGCGTCAAAAAAGGGCTTATCATCCTATTCACTGCCAGGTACCACCACGGCACATTGATGAACCCCTACATTAAAAAACCATTTGAACACCTTTTACCTTAATCGAATCATATCAAAAGGTATACGAAATTTAGTTGCAGTGGTACCTGTTCGGCTACAAATTCAGGATAGTTGTCTTGAAGCAATTGAAGGGCCTGTTTGGTAGCATGTCTAAGCTCCCACTTACTAGGTCCAGGAGAATCTCTGAGGTCATTGACCTGAACAATGGTGGAGATTCCACCTGGGGTGAAATCCAATTCCCTGATACTCTTTTCCAGGAATTGAATTCTCCATCTCAGGAATTTCTCCCTCTTTTCCTTGTCTGAAAATGTCTTCTTGTAGATCTCCTTGTTCTGGAATTCTCCATAGATGTTATAACACACTGGGTGTCCCACCTTATCAAACCCATGCATGTAAACCACCTTCTCTAAATCATCATCACCCAACAAGTTCTTCTCATTCACCAGTTCCTCGATTCTGAACTCTCTTCTCCATCGGATTGTGTTCTTGATCATGGTGAATGCTTCCTTCACTTTCAAGTCTCTGGCTCGAAGAAACTTCAGCAGAATCACATCGCTCCGTTCATCTGCAAGGAATGGTATCCCCCAGATGGATACCTCTTCTTCCTCTGATTTTGAAACAGAGGTAGAGACAGTTCCAACGGTTTTTGTTTCATTTTCCTGAACAACAACCTGGGCAGGTTCTGTCTTGTCTGTTTCTTCCTCTGTTTTTGTGGGTTCATCATCTTCCTCGTCCTTGGTCGTTTCAATTACGGGAGTGTCTGGTTTTTGTTGTTTGGACGAAGCAGAAAAGAGATGGTTGTCAAGAGCGTGTTGGACGAGGAGCTTAAGATCTTGAAGAGCCTTGTTCTCATGAGCAGGAAGATCAGAAACTTTGGTACTCTCTTCCTTGGAAAAGTCAAAAGACTCGTGTCTTTTCTGATCAGGGTCATTCTCTGGAAGGTTTTTTGAGTGTGATTGAGTTTTGACAGACTCTGTAGTAACATCATCAAGCACCATTTGTTGCAGTGTAGTAGTCTTTGAAGCCCCCTCGGCCATGGCTGGTTCTGGAGAAGTACGAAGTTTTACAGTGGAATGAGAGAGATAGAAGAAATGGAGGTGATCAATGAGATTGAGGGAAAATGGAGGCAGTTATAGAGCGAGAGAGAGAGATAGTACTGTAGGAGGGATGAATCATGAGGGAAACTGTGAGGTAAAGTGGAGTAATTATGGAAGGGAAATTGTATTTAGCGTATGTGGACGAAGAATCCTAAGAAAGACAACGCAGGGCTGATGATATTTGGTGCTACTTTTACAAGGCTGTCTGTTTAAACGGACAAAAGATTGCATACCGTGGGGCCCCGTCATCACCACTGATTCTGATTCATGATCTGCATTTTGAACGGTGCGATTTTAGCAAGCCATGTCATGCCCGGACCTGGCTATTAGTCTCTCATTGATCCCCTCGTCTATTGCCCTCCTTTTAGTTAAAATAATACAGTTTTAAATTTTTTATTAAATATAAATATTTTTTATTAAAAATAATTATATATATTATCAAATATTAAATATAAATACTTTTTTTAATAATAATTTAAATTTTAATTGACTATGGATTAACTCTTTTAGTAAAACTAATCCTAAATAATATATATTTATTAAATAGACCGAAATTTGTGCCAAGGTATTGGGTGACTCTTTATTATTTTATTTTTATTTTTTAAAATATATAATTATCCTATTTATATTTAGAATTAAAATTATACTATTTTAATTAAATAGAGAATAATAAAAAAAACCCTCAATGGTGAGGATGCCACTAGCTATATCACCTATGGTGAGATCTATATTATCTAAATATACTTTTAACAGTTTATATTTAAAAAATTTAATTTATTATTTTTAAATAAAAAAGATGAGGTTAATAAAATTTATTGTCTCTTAAATTTACACAAATTTTAATTTTAATTCTTTAAATTATAAATCATAGATTTTAGTTTCTTAAAAAATAAAATTATTTAAATTTTTATAAAATTATAAAAATTAATATTTAAAAAAAATAACTTAAAAGGTCAAAAATTATAATTTAAAATTTAAAATTTTAAAATTAAAATAAAGATAAATTTAAATAGCTAAAGATTATATTAACTTAAAATATTTATATTTTAAAAAAGTTAAGATTAATACATTATCTTTATTTTATATTTTTGTATTAATTACTATATTTTTTTTAAAAAAATAAATCTGGTTTAGATTTATATTTTTTAATTTTAATTTTTTAAAAAGAAATTAGTGGAAGGTATAAAAAGTTTAAAATAAAAATAATCTCTAATTTTTTTAAAAAATGCGCTTTAATTTAAAATAATCTGTTAAAATTTTAAATTTGTTAAAATTGTATTCAGAAGGTGCAGGTCCCACCACACATTGAGGAGCACCATCAGTGTGATAAGGACGAAGATTGGTCCTATCACCTTAATGAATCTCATTATTTTTGTTTTCCTTCCCAACGTTAGTAAAGGTACTGCTCACATCTTTTCACTATACAAGACCGTTGATACAACCTTGGATGCTCTTGGCTATTTATTTTGGAGAGGTGGGAATATCTTTACCATGTGAGAAGTATGATTTTTTTTTAATATTCTTTAATATCTAAATGCCTATGAAATTTCCCTAACCTTAAAAAAAAGGTAAATAAATTTCAAACAAATTTCTACGTTTTATCATTATATCTTTTATTTTAAAATTATTTTGATATAAAATATTCATATTTCTTTTCCAACGGTTTTTTGAATTAAATTAAATGATATAAAAACTGAAACATGCTGACGTGTGAACGGCCTCCAAAGACCAAGTGATTAAATTATTATTTTGTTTCATGTAAACGTTTCATATCTTCATTCTATTATATTCTCTTTAGACTGTATTTGTTCTGTTAAATTATTTTAAGATATTTTTCACTTGTAATTTTGACGATAAAATCTAGGGATTTTTCTTTTATTGTGTTAAAACCTATCTTCATATTCCACATCCAATTTTTCTCACGGGTTAAGACTTGCTTATCAGTATCATCATATTTTATCCAAATAATTTGAATAGAGGGTAAAAAATAATAAAAAATTAAGGGAGAGTCAAATATCTATAGGGATTATCTAGTTTAATTAAATGAAAGGTATAAATATATCAAATTAGGGATTTAAATATAGATAGATAGATAGATAGATTGAAAGGTATAAATATATCAAATTAGGGATTTAAATATAGATAGATAGATAGATTGAAAGGTATAAATATATCAAATTAGGGATTTAAATATAGATAGATAGATAGATAGATAGATAGATTGAAAGGTATAAATATTTTTCACAGCTTGTGAATTTAAATATAGATAGATAGATAGATAAAAACTCAATATCTATATGAGATTTTCTGGGGATAAAAGATAAAAACTCAATCTCATTTTTTTAATAAAGATATTGAGGGGATAAAAGATACCCATAATCAAGATCTCTTTTCCTAATGTAAATAAAAAATATATAGTTCTAAATTACTTATAAATAGGGTGTGATGAGGAAAGCATAAGTAAGAGAAATCCACCTGTGATTCCTACGTCTTTTGAAGAATAGTCTTTAGCTTCTATTCTACAAAAGGAAAACCGTTCGTAATCTAAATGGGAAGAGGACGCAGAAGACAAAAAAAGAATTGTCAAGAGGCACGAGAAAATTCTAAAGGTAAATTTATCATCTTAATTTTCTTCCCTTACTTATTCTTAATTCTACACTATTTTGTTATTTAGACTCTACACCCTACCCATTTGTTCTTTTGTCTCCAATTTCCTGTTGAATGTTTGCTTTTTATTGTTATCAATGGCGTTGGTTTCTTTCATATATTTTTATGGAAATATAGAAACTGTTTTGTGAAATAATAAAACTAAGAAGATTGGATTTGATGATAAGAAACTCTATTCTTGTTCGCCCAGATAAATAAATATTTTGAATTTACTTTTTGTAAAAAAACATGCTTTCAGTTTGCTAATATTTTGCAAGATGATAGAAGAAAGAGATAATTAGTCTTATAATTATTTATCATGTTAACCCTGTGATTTCAATTTTCTTTTCTAGTTCGTGCTTCAAGACATCTGAATCATGGAATGGAGCGGAAGGTCATTGAGCTGGAACAAGGATGGGACCAAATGCAGAAAGGCATCACGAAGCTGAAGAACATTCTCGAAGACTTGCCAGAAACGCCTTTCACTTCAGAAGAATACATGACTCTATACACTTCCATCTACAACATGTGCACTCAGAGACCTCCATATGAATACTCTCAAGAGCTTTACGACAAATACAAAAACACTTTTGATGAATACCTCAGATCTACTGTATTTCCATCATTAACAGAGAATAACGATGAATTCTTACTCAGAGAGCTTCTCAGAAGATGGAACAATCACAAAGTCATGACTAAATGGCTCTCCCATTTCTTCGATTATCTTGGACGCTTCTTTATTACTCGACGCTCACTGCCTTCTCTTGAAAATGTTGCACTCTCTTGTTTCTGTGATTTGGTCTTCGTTAAAGTCAAAGCTAAAGCTACTAAAGCTATGATCTCTCTGATCCACAGAGAACGTGAGGGAGAGCAGATTGATCGATCTTTGATGAAGAATGTTGTTAGTATCTACTTTGAGATTGGTATGGCTGATTGTTATGAGAAGGATTTTGAAGTTCCTATGCTTGATGATACTTGTACTTACTACGCTATAAAGGGGACAAATTGGATTGAGGTAGACTCGTGCCCGGATTATATGATCAAGGTGGAGGAATCCTTGAAGAGGGAGAGGTGTAGAGTTGGAGAGGCTGGTTACTTACACTCTAGAACAGAGGAGAAATTAGTAGAGAAAGTTCAGAATGTGTTGCTTGTCAAGCACGTAACTCAGTTACTTGAGAAGGACAACGCTGGTATTCGTGTGCTATTCGAAGATGATAAGGTGGAAGATCTCTCTAGAATATACAGATTATACCATGAAATATCGAAAGGGTTGGAGCTTATTGCTAATATATTCAATAAGCATGTTACAGATGCGGGTACTACATTGGTGCAACAGGCTGAAGAAGCTTCTAGTGACAGTCATCAGACAAATTTTGGCGTTCAAGAACAAGCCCTTGTTAGGAAATTCATTGAGATTCATGATAGATATATGACATATGTTAAAGGTTGCTTTATGAATAATGTTTTCTTCCGCAAGGCATTGAGAGAAGCTTTTGAAGTATTCTGCAATAAAACCGTTGCTGGCATTCCATGTGTTGAACTTTTAGCCAAGTGTCGTGACAATATTCTTAAGAAGGGTGGTGGAAGTGAGAAGCTGAGTGATGAGGCAATAGATGGAACCCTAGAGAAAGTGGTCAACCTTCTCGTATATAACACTGATAAGGATCTGTTTGCCGAGTTTCACCGGAAAAAGCTTGCTCGCCGGCTACTTTATGACCGGAGTGCCAATGAGGATCATGAAAGAAATTTTTTGTGCAAATTGAAGCAGCAGTTTGGTGCACATTACACATCAAAGATGGAGGGGATGTTCACAGACTTGGCGATAGCTAGGGATAATCAAACAAGTTATAAGGAGTATCTTCATGAAAATCCACAAGTAAATCCTGGGATTGACTTATCTGTTACTGTTCTTTCCACTGGATGTTGGCCCAGTTATAAGTCTTTTGGCCTCAATCTCCCTCCAGAGATGGTCAAGTGTGTGGAAGTTTTCAAGGGCTTTTATGAATTGAAAACAAAGCACAGGAAACTCTCATGGATTTACTCTCTGGGAACTTGCAACATCAATGGAAAATTTCAACAGAAACCCATTGAACTCATAGTTTCAACTTATCAAGCAGCAGCTCTTCTGTTATTCAACAATGCAGATAGATTGAGCTTCTCAGAGATTATGACTCAGTTAGAATTAGGCCAGGAAGATCTGGTTCGTGTGCTTCATTCCCTATCTTGTGCAAAATACAAGATACTTTCCAAGGAGCCAAATACGAAAACGATATCTCCTAGTGACATGTTTGAGTTCAACTCAAGATTTACAGATCGAATGAGGAGGATCAAGATCCCTCTTCCGCCGATTGATGAGAGGAAAAATGTGGTAGAAGATGTTGACATAGATAGGAGATTTGCTATTGATGCTGCGATGGTGAGGATCATGAAGAGCAGGAAAGTTTTGGGGCATCAAGAATTGGTTTTGGAATGTGTGGAGATGTTGAGTCGTATGTTCAAGCCTGATATTAAAGTAATCAAGAGGCGAATTGAGCATCTCATCGTTGGAGACTATATTGAAAGAGATCCAAATGATTCTAACACCTATAGATATATAGCTTGATAAACTCCATTCTTGTATCTAATATTTTTTTTTATATTTAGTTGTACGTATTTTAACTTTTATAAGCTACCTAGCTTTTCTTAATAAAGATTAAATATGTGACTTCTTTTTCTCTCTATTTCTTCTCTCTTAGTACAAGAGAGTTCGTTATTTCATATGTCAGGTAACTATCGTTTTTTTCAAATATAACCAAAGTTGTTGTAATTTGGTGTTCCACATTCGCATGTTAAACCCAGTTTGTAATTAAATATAACCATTAATGATGAAGATGAGATGTCTGTCCTATATTTATCAATTATCATTGTAAACAATAACACGCCCTCAATTTTTTATTAACGATTACATATTTTTATTAAAAGAAATTGATATCTGTGCGGGTAAAGATGGCTTGACTTGAAACTGAAATTAATGATAGTTTTCCGGAAGACTTATCCCACCAGTGATTAATATTATTAAGAACAAGTGAACTAATCAATGTAGTCGAAATGACATAACTATGATGGATTATTTGTACGATTGGTAATATATAATATATTTAATTAATTTAATTATATTAAAAATTTTAATTTAATTAATTAATATATAAAATATTTTTTTAAGATGCCCTAATCAAGTAATTATCTTTCTTAACTATTTACTATGACAAAAACATATCAAGTTAAGCTAAGTTTAGGTTAAACAGGTATGAAACAGTAATAAGTGTCTAAAGCTTTGAGTTTAGACTTGATCATGTATACAAATATTTTTTTAGACTCATATTTGAACCTATAGAAGGCCTACTAGGCCTAAAACTTTTGTAGATGCCTATTTACAATGTAGGCCTATAAAAGATTTTAAAGAAAACTTGTAAAAATATAAATTTTTAATAGACTTTAAAATTTATATATTTATAAATAGAAGATTTTAAGTAGATTTGCTTTAAGCTTTTTTTTTTCCTTTGATATTATTTACTAATTTTTATTATTAGTAAGATCTTATACTATTAGATTAATTCTATATTAATTTTTTTAGTATATTAAGCTATTCCGAAAAAGTCTAACCTATTTAAATGAATATGCCTTTAAATAAGCCTAAAATTTGACATATTTATTAAACATGCTGGCTTTACTAGGTTTTAACTAGGTAGGCCATAAGCCCCTATTAAAAGTCTCATATATTTTCACCTCTCCTGTTATAAATATTCTTGCATATATGGATATCCATAAAACTTATACCTTTTGGGATTCCTCTTAGGATTCTTTCTTCCCTTTATGCCATAAAACTATAACTTCCTCAATGAATGACTTGAGAGGGGTTTCTTATGGTTAATGGCATTTTATTCCTCTTTAATCTTTTGTAACCTTATATTTAGTCTTTAATGGGTGTGGCCTATAAATAGTGGCTAGGTAGAAGGTATTTGGACAAGTAAATATACAAGCATATAAGAAATTCTCTCTTGTCCTTCCATTTCTCTCATCTCAACGTCATTGTCTTATTATTCTTTCTACTCTCTCATTTTCTTATTTTTATAACACGTTATCAGCACGACATTGCTCTGAAAAATTTAAGAATTCTAATTGTTATTATTATTTTAGTTCGATCCATGGCTAATCTGACGAAACTCGAGTTTATTGCTCTTGATATCTCGGGAAAAAAGTATCTGTCTTGGGTTTTAGATGCTGAAATCCACTTAGATGCCAAAGGTCTAGGGAATGCTATTTTACCTAGAAATGAAGCAAGCAATCAAGACAAGGCTAAGGCCATAATTTTCCTTCGCCACCATTTACATGAAGGGCTAAAAGCTGAATACCTAACGGTGAAAGATCCTTTAGAATTGTGGAACAATTTAAAAGAACAATATGATCATCAAAAGACGATAATCTTGCCCAAATCTCGTTATGAATGGCTGCATTTAAGGCTGCAAGACTTTAAATCTGTATCTGAATATAATTCAGCTATTTTTAAAATAAGTTCTCAACTGAAATTGTGTGGTGAGAAAATAACAAATGAGGACTTATTAGAAAAAACTTTTTTAACCTTTCATGCTTTAAATGTGCTCCTGCAGCAGCAATATCGTGAAAAAGGTTTTAAAAGGTATTCTGAACTAATATCATGTCTTCTTGTGGCTGAACAAAATAAGGAGTTGTTAATGAAAAATCATGAGATCCATCCCACTGGATTAGCTCCATTCCCTGAAGCGAATGTGACCAAACGCACTTATTTTTATGCCCGTGGTCATGGTCGTGGCCGTGGTAGGGGACGTGGCAATTACCATCATCATGGTGGTGGAAATAATTATAATCCAAATACCCACCAAAAGAAGAAATATAATGAAGGGCAGGAAAAAGACAAGGGTGATCCCTCAAAAACTGTGAAAAAATTATGTTATAGGTGTGGGATGAAAGGGCACTGATCGCCTACCTGTCGTACGCCTAAGCATCTAGCAAAGCTTTATCAAGCCTCCATAAAAAAGAATTCAAAGAACATGGAAGTAAATATGACTTTTCAAGATGATGATGTTGAGGCAAATGTTGCATACAAGAATAATAATACCAATGAGCTATATGATGACCTTGATGCTATAGCACACTTAGAAGTGGCTGATTTCTTTGAGAATCATAAGAAGAGAAATAAATTTAGTTTATGTTTTATCTATATTTTATCTTAATTTAGTTATGCTTTATGCTTTATTTATGTTTACTTTTATTTTATTCTTTTAAGAGTATTATTGCTAATAATATATTTTGATACATTTATTTTCTTTTGATGAAGAATATGGATATTCCTCTCTCTTTTATTGGGCACAAGAATGAAGATATATGTCTCATAGATAGTGCTACAACACATATCATACTCAAAGATAAAAAATATTTTTCTTATTTGACAATGAATAGTACAAGCATCAATACTATAACAGGTAATACAAAACTAATTGAAGGCTCCGAAAGAGCAATGATAATATTACCTAAAGGGACAAATTTTATAATTAATGATGCTTTATATTCCTCTAAGTCTCAAAGAAATTTGTTAAGTTTTAAAGATATTCGACGAAATTGGTATCATATTGAGACTATAGATGAGAAAAATATTTTTTATCTATATATTAAAATTGTTAGACATGGAGAAAAATGTGTTCTTGAAAAAGTACCTGTATTATCTTCTGGTCTGTACTATACAAATATTGGTATAATTGAAATAAATGCTACAGTAAACCAGAAGTTTACTGATAAAAATACATTCATTATTTGGTATGACCGGTTAGGCCATCCCGGATCAACTATGATGCGAAGGATTATTGAAAATTCACATGGATATCCATTGAAGAGCCAGGAGATTCTTCAATTTAAAGATTTTTCATATGTTGCTTGTTCTCAAGGCAAACTAATTACAAGACATTCATTAACAAAAGTTAGGGTAGAATCCCCTGTATTTCTAGAACGTATCCAAGGGGATATATGTGGACCATTTAGATATTTTATGGTTTTAATAGATGCATCTACAAGATGGTCATATGTGTGCTTGTTATCTACACGTAATTTAGCATTTGCTATATTACTTGCTCAAATAATTCAATTAAGAGCGCAATTTCCAGAATATGCAATTAAGACAATTCATCTTGATAATGCGAGTGAGTTTTTATCGCAAAAGTTTAATGATTATTGCATGGCAACTGGAATAATAGTAGAGAAATCTGTTGCTCATGTCCACACTGAAAATGGTTTAGCATAATCATTAATTAAATGCCTCCAATTGATTGCTAGACTAATACTTATGAGAACAAAACTTTCTATTTTAGCTTGGGGACATGCAATTTTATATGCATCAACAATTATTCGCATCAGGCCAATAAGTTATCATAAATTCTCCTCATTATAATTGGCTTTTGGTCAGGAGCCAAATATTTCTCATCTTAGAATTTTTGGATGTGCGGTATTTGTCCCAATTGCTCCACCATAACGCACAAAGATGGGACCTCAGAGAAGGTTAGGAATATATGTTGGTTATGAATCTCCTTCTATAATCAAGTATTTAGAACCGTTAACGGGAGATTTATTTACGGCACGTTTCGATGATTGTCATTTTGATGAGACAAATTTTCTAACATTAGGGGTAGATAATAAGCATCTGGATAAAGAAATCACATAAAAAGCATTATCGTTGTCTCATTTAGATCCTCGAACACAAATATGTGAGCTTGAAGTTCAAAAAATAATTCATTTGCAAAATATTGCAAATCAACTACCAGATGCATTTACTAACTCCAAGAGAATTATTAAATCTCATATTCCAGCTGAAAATACTCCAATTCGAATTGATGTCCTAGCAGGACAAGTAGCAAGTGCAAATGAAACTAAACCACATTTGAAGCGTGGTAGACCAATCGGTTCCAAAGATAAAAATCCTAGAAAGAAAAGAGTAAACAATCAAGATGGTCAAATTGAGGAAGCTGGTCTTATAGGAGATACCCAGGACATAACAAATCAAAAGACCTCAGAAGAGGTTCAGGTACCTGAAAATAATGAAGAGATCTCGATAAGTTATGTCAATACAAGAAAAATGTGTAACCGAAAAAATATAGTCGTCGACGATATTTTTTCATACAATGTTGCTGTTGAAATAACTAATTAAAGTGAGGATATTGAACATAGGTCAGTTGAAGAATGTAGATATAGAAATGATTGGCCAAAATGGAAAGACGCAATTCAAGCATAATTTAATTCACTTTCAAAACGTGAAGTTTTTGGACCTGTAGTCCAAATACCAAATGGTGTTAAACCAATTAGATATAGATGAGTTTTTGTGCAAAAATGAAATGAGAAAAATGAGGTTGTTAGATATAAAGCACGACTTGTGGCACAAGGCTTTTCGCAAAGACCTGGCATTAATTATGAATAAACATATTCTCCTGTGGTGGATACAATTACTTTCAGATATCTAATCAGTCTGGCAGTGCATGAAAGACTTGATATGCGTCTAATGGATGTTGTTACAGTATACTTATACGGTTCTTTAAATACTGAAATTTATATGAAAATCCCTGAAGGATTTAAATTGCCTGAAGCATGTAAGAATCCTCAAGAAAATTGTGCAATTTGTTTGCATAAATCCTTATACATATTAAAACAATCTGGAAGAATGTGGTATAACTGTCTAAGTGAATATTTATTGAAAGCAGGCTATAAAAATGATTCAATTAGCCCATGTATTTTTATAAAAAAGGAACATATCAGAATTTGTTATAATTGCTATCTATGTGGATGACTTGAATATAATTGGAACTCCTGAAGAGCTTCAAAAAGCAGTTGATTGTTTAAAGAAAGAATTTGAAATGAAATATCTTGGAAAAACAAAATTTTGTCTCAGTTTACAAATCGAGCACTTAACAAATGGAGTGTTTCTTCATCAATCATCTTATATTGAAAAAATATTAAAGCAATTTTATATGGATAAAGCACATCCATTAACTACTCCAATGGTTGTGAGATCGCTAGTTAAAGAAAAAGATTATTTTCGCCCTCAAGAGGAAAATGAAGAACTTCTTGGTACAAAAGTACCATATCTTAGTGCTATAGGGGCACTAATATATCTTGCTAATTTAACATGACCTGATATTGCATTTGCTGTGAGTTTATTGGCAAGATTTAATTATTCTCCAATAAGAAGACATTGGAATGGAGTTAAACATATATTTCGATACCTTCGAGGGACAAGTGATATGGGATTATTTTATTTTAATGAATCCAGATCACAATTGGTTATGCAGATGCAGGATTTTTATCAGATCCACATAAAGGTAGATCTCAAACAGGATATTTATTTACTTGTAGAGGAACAACTATATCTTGGCATTCGATAAAATAAACTTTATCAGATACCTCATCAAATCAAGCAGAAATCATTGCAATTCATGAAGTAAGTCGAGAATGTGTTTGGCTAAGGTTAGTAATCCAATATATCCAAAGAATGAGTGATCTACCTCCAGAACAAGAGATTCCAACAGTATTATATGAAGATAATACAGCATGCATAACTCAATTGAAAGGAGAATATATCAAAGGAGATAGAACAAAACATATTTCTCTAAAATTCTTTTTCACTCATGATCTTATGAAGAATGGTGATATAGATGTTCAGCAAATTCGATCATGTGACAACCTTGTAGATTTGTTTACCAAGATACTACCAACTAAGCCATTTGAGAAGTTAGTGTATGGTATTGGAATGCGCAGATTTAAAGACATAATTTGACAACGTCATCAAGGGGAGTAAACGAGTACTTGATGTACTCTTCATTTTAAGGATTTTGTTTTTCATTGGGTTTTCCTGAAAAAGTTTTTGATAAGGTAACCTAAATAAATATTGTGTACTCTTTTTCCTTCACTAGGTTTTTGTCCCAATGGGTTTTTTCCAGTAAGGTTTTAATGAGGCATAATATCTGTCATGGACATCCAAGGGGGAGTGTTATAAATATTCTTGCATATGTGGATATCCATAAAACTTATACCTCTTGGGATTCCTCTTAGGATTCTTTCTTCCCTTTATGCCATAAAACTATAACTTCCTCAATGAATGACTTGAGAGGGGTTTCTTATGGTTAATGACATTTTATTCCTCTTTAATCTTTTGTAACCTTATATTTAGTCTTTAATGGGTGTGGCCTATAAATAGTGGCTATGTAGAAGGTATTTGGACAAGTGAATATACAAGCATATAAGAAATTCTCTCTTGTCCTTCCATTTCTCTCATCTCAACATCATTGTCTTATTATTCTTTCTACTCTCTCACTTTCTTATTTTTATAACATCTCCCACTTTCTTTCTCTTATTTGAGTAAGTATTGATATAAATAATTTTAAAAAATAAATATAGAAAATATATCATATATTTATGATTAAGATTAATTTTTTAAATAACTATTATATTAAGGATATGAGGAATATTATTTTTGCCTATGTGTTATATGTCATTTTTTAATATTCTATATAACTTTTTATTTATCAATTTTTGAAATTTTATACATAATATAGATCTTCTTCTTCTTCTTAGCAACAATTAAAAACGTAAGGATGTGCAGGTTTTCCGCTCGAATAAGTTGTAGGATACTTGGGTTCGGAGGCACTCCAAGCCAGTCCAGCATCCCTCCAAGGCACGATCCTAAATAATTTGATTTATAATATGACAAAAAATCATAAATTAACGTGAACAATATTTATATATCGAAATATAAATAGAAATTATCCTCAAAACAATGAACAGCAATGTGAATGAGTCAAAACATGATGGCGGATGCTTATTATATATACATATATAGATATTAATATAATATATATAACTTTATAACCTTTATTTACAACTTTATATCTTTTTAATATATATTTGATATATTATAGTGAAAATTTTAAAATATCACATAATTAATTAATGAGATTATTAATGAATTACTATCATAGGATTTAAAATCTTTTAAATATTAAAATAATTTATAATTATTATAAATTATTATTATGATTAAAAATTTAAAATATCATAAAATTATTTAATAAGATTATTAATTAATTATTATAATGTGTTTAATTTTTTTTAAAAGATTAAACTAAGATTATTGATTCAATTATAACGTGAGTTGCTTGTCAAGCACGCAATTCAATTATTTGAGGAGGCGGTTATCCTTCTTGTATATAACACTGATAAGGACATGTTTGCTGAGTTTTACCAGAGTGGCAATGAGGGTCATGAAAATAATTTCCTGTGCGAACGGAAGAAAAAATTCGGTGCATAGTACACTTCAAAGATGGAGCGGAGATCAGAGACTTGGCAATAACTAGAGATAATCAAGCGAGCTTTGAGGAATATCTTGATAAAAATCCACAAGTAAATCCTGGGATTGACTTATCTGTTACTGTTCTTACCACTGGATTTTGGCGTAGTTACAAGTCCTTTGGTCTCAATCTACCTTCAGAGATGGTCAAGTGTGTGGAAGCTTTGAAGGGGGTTTATGAATAAAAAACAAGACACGAGATACTCTCATGGATTTACTCTCTGGGAACTTGCAATATCAATGGAAAATTTCAACAGAAACCCATTGAACTAATAGTTTCAACCTCTCAAGCTGCGGCTCTTCTGTTATTCAACAATGCAGATTAGGTTAAGTTTCTCAGAGATCATGACTCAGTTAGGCTTAGGCCATGAAGATCTGGTTCG
Organism: Leucaena leucocephala; assembly: GCA_037074615.1. NCBI lineage: Eukaryota > Viridiplantae > Streptophyta > Magnoliopsida > Fabales > Fabaceae > Leucaena > Leucaena leucocephala. The sequence goes on along the minus strand of CM073538.1, from coordinate 21,163,778 downwards.
TGTACTTTATTCCCTGTCTTGTGCAAAATACAAGATACCTTCTAAGGAGCCAAACACGAAAATGATCTCTCCGAAGGACATGTTCGAATTCAGCTAGAGATTTACAGATCGAATGAGGAGGATCAAGATCCCTCTTCCGCTGATTGACGAGAGGAAAAAGGCGGTAGAAGATGTTGACAAAGATAGGAGATTTTCTTGCGATTGTGAGGATCATGAAGAGCAGGAAAGTTTTGGAGCATGAGGAATTGGTTTTGTAATGTGTGGAGATGTTGAGTCGTATGTTCAATCTTGGCATTAAAGTAATCAAGAAGCATATTGAAGATCTCATCCAACAAAACTTTCTGGAAAGGGTTCAAGATGATTCTAACAAGTATAGATATCGGGCTTGAGTACAAGTAAGATTTTCTCGTGATTAATTGAAGCCTTGTAATTTCATGGTTTCTAATTACATAACCAGGTTCAAGTGATATTCTCATTTAAAGTCTCTAACTTGGGGGAAGTTCTTAGCTACAGAGCCGTGGGGGTATCTGGAAATCTCCTCAATTTGTTAAATTTCGTTGGTTTTCATCTGCAATTTTCTGGTTTTGGAAGTTAATTCTACAACTTGTTGAAAGACCCAAGCAACTATATATTTCAAACTAAAATAAACCCAGTTCTCGTAACGTGCGTCCCACACAGAAATGGGCCCACCTTGTTGTATTGTTAATTAGGTGAAGAAGTGATTGAAATCTTTCAACTTACACGACAAAAACATTCAAGCTTGTGCATTGGGTGTGGAACAAAACAGATTGAAAGCAGCGGAGTTTATTCACACATGAGACGAAAAACAACCTACTCAATTAATGAGTCCAAGATCAAGCTTCTTACATAAATACAACGATCAAATTCATATTATTAAAAACAAGTTAAAAGCAAGAAAGTAAACTAAATATTCACAAGGAATCGCACTGTGTAGTAAGAAACGAAATGGTCTCTTTCTGAAGATCATAATTCACCAGCACGTTCTGTTGTTGAACATTCCCAAATATAGATAACCCACTCGAAGCTCCCATGGCTAAGCAAGCCACGTTGGAGCTTGAATCAACCACCACGTAGTTCTGTGTTGGAAGCTCCAAATCTGCACCTTTAAAATGGAACACCAACTTACTGGGAACCTTAACCGGTGATGAATCAGAAGGCAAAGAGAAGCAAAGATCAAGCCCAGTCGAATCTGAAGTGTCAACTGGTAGATTTGTTTGTGATATGAACTCTTTCTTTAGTGCTTCATAAGCTTCTTGTTCCAGATATGTAATAGTGGTACCAGAATCTATGATTACTCCTCCACTTCCTTCTTCTTTGATATCAAAGATCGATTTATCAATGTCCAATCGAGTTTCTCCCACAGAGATTCCTTCAAGAGGAAGATAATAGAAAGATGAAAGTGTTGGGTTTGTGAGAAGAGAAGTAGTGAGTGGTTCTTTTGAACTAGGAAATGATCCCAGGAACAGTGTACTTGTTGCAGAATCATCCATGGAAGTTAAACAGTATGAGAATCTTGGTTCCTCTAGTTGAGAAATCAGAGACAAAGCCCCACGACCCAGGCCCACCACGCCCGAGGCCTGATCAAGCCCGTCACCTTCATTATCTTCTCCACAACCAAACCCTATATTCTTAACAGAAGTTTGATCCTTCTTGTTCTCTCCGAAGGTGAAAGTCTCAGAAGCTAGAAAACCCTTGGTGAATGAAGAGTCGCCATAGGAATAGAGATAGTTACAGGTATTTTTGTAGCAGGAAGATGAAGGTAACGCAGAGCAGAGATTGCTGGAACAAGAGGGTGTAGAGAAAGAAGATGAGTGTTTGGGATCGAAGATCGGAGTTGGTTGATTGTAACACTGAGAACAAGGCTTACACTGAGTCCAGATTAGATCACTTCCAGTGTCTAAAACAGCAGGATAAGATTTTGGTGGAGTTCCTATAGAAAGAGTTAAGAGATAAGCACCTCTTCCGGCATAAACAGGAGCTTCCAACTGATCAGAACTTTCTGGGGCTGAAGAAGAAGAAGAAGAAGAAGCTGCGAGAAACATAGAATTGAATTTCTGTAACCTGGCTTCCCCACGCTTGATGCCATGTTGAAGACGCTCGAGCTTTGTGAGGTTCTTAGCAGAATCGACATGACGGAGATTAATCCTAATGGGTCTAATGATTCCATCAGCATTGGTGATCAGAGCACGTGATCTGGAGGTAGAAGATGAAGGACGAACCAGGAAAAGCAGTACCAAGAAGAACAGAGAAGACGATGAAGCAGCCATGAGAGCTGTTAATGGAGGAGGAGGGAGCGGTGAAAGTGAGGGTTTTAAGTTTGAGAAAATGCAGGAGTAAGATAAAGCGTTGATATCAAGAAAGAAGAAATGAGTGAAACAAAGAGAGAGTTAAACAGAAGCAAATGAATCTTAAACACGGTTTCGCTTGCTACAAGATTGTTAGGTTTGATAATTCTTCTTTTGATCCCGAAGTTCCTGGCTAGCTTTTAGTAGAATATGTTTCTTCTTAATTAGAGCTAATATTATTACGTTCAACCGTCTTTATCGTCAATATTTATATAATTACATATGATTTTATTTTTTAATTCAAAAGTTACGTTTGATGTATATGGTAAACATTTTTAATTTGAATTATTGTCTTGGATAATAATAATTAAAAATGAATTTCTTTTATGTTTTAATTTTATAAAATTATTTAATTACTATAATATTAATTATAGAGCATAAACTGGTATTCCCTCCAATCATCATGAAGGTAAAAAATATTAAAGGAATTTATTTTAATTTTAAACGTAAAACTCTAAATCTATTTTATTTCTTAAACTTATAATTTTTTTTTTACTATCTCAATTATTGATCACGTATATTAAAGGATTTTTTTATAAAAAAATATTTTTAGACGCAGACGATTTAGAATATATTTTAAAGAAATTAACACATATCTTTTATAAATAACTAATTTTAAAATATATTTTATAGAAACCAACATATATCTTTTATAAATAATTAATTTAATTATTTTTTTAACATTTTTTTAATATATTAAGTATCAACTCAAACACAATTAATAAAGTCATCAAAAGCGTATGTTTGATGAGTAAAATTTCTTTATATATGTGTATATATAATAATTTATGGCAAGTTTGGATAAGAGTTTGAAAAATGGCTTATAAAAAAAAAAGACTTTTGGACAACTCATAGAAAAGGGTTTTTAAAGAAGAGTTTAAGAAAAAAAATAGTTTTAAATAAATGAGTGTTTTAATAGTTATTTCCAGAAATATTTTTATTATTGATAAATTACGAAAAAATGTATGAGTATTAAATGAAGAGAGATAATGGATGAGAGGATAGAGGGTGTAAGAAAATAGAAGGTATAAGAAAAAATAAGAGAGATGAGAGAGGGTGTAAGAAAAAGTAGGAGAGAAGAGAGAAGTATGAGTAATATAGTAATTGGTTAGTTCATTAATTGGTTTACTATTCCATAAATTACTCTGACCAACTTATCTGAAACCTTAGTTTTAAACTATAATTTAGTACAAAAGTCCGTTTGAATAAATATGACTGTTTGTTTTAAAAATTTTCTAAATTTAAATTTTATCTAAAAGAACTTTTAAAACTATAATTTTCTGCTAAACCAAATAGGCACTTAATGTCACTAGATCCTCAATTTTTGAGATTTTATCTGTATGGACTCTTCCAAAACGTAATTGTAGGATTTTTGTTTTTTGACCTTGTAATTGTAGGATATTCATGCCATATAATTAGAAACAACTTGCAGATTCGGTTGACTAAGCTTTTCACTAGACACATAAAAACTCGGCTCAAAATTCATATCTATTCACACCATTCTGAATTCATCTTATAACACAGGCCGTTTGCCTCATTCATATTTAAATATTTAATAATTTACCAATATATTATCAGTTAAAGTAAGAATTAATACAAGAACAATCATTATTAGTAGAGAGATTGTTTGAATTGTACTCATGGATGGCGAAAATAGCAACAAGTAGGTCAGTGATCGTTTTTTCAGTTAGGTGAGAAAAAGGTGGAGACAAAGATTTTGTCGTTATCTCTCTTTTCACAATGTAATATTCAAACTTGCCACTTCTTCTATACCTTAATGTAACGAGACATCAGGATAATTCATTCTCCTTTATTATAACGGAAAGCTTTATGATTGTTTGATCCAAATAAGGACAGATTAACTAGGCTTCATACTCGTTTTTGCCAAGCACGTCTCGTTACGGCATTAAGAAAAAAAAACCCAAGAAAAGGAAAGAAAACTTAACAAATTCCATATAATAAACTTATATATAGGACTTATTTGAGAAAGAGTTTGTAAAATAGTTTATAAAAATAAAGAATTTTTAAACAGTTTTTTTAAAAAAAAAATTTAGAGAATAGTTTAAAGAAAATAAATATTTCTTAATAAATAAGTATTTAAATAGTTATTATATAGGAATTTTTGTAATTATAAAATTAATAAAAAGAGTATAATTTTATTAAAAATAAAAGAGATGAGAAAATAGAGAGGGTGGAGAAGAGAAAATATGAAAGAGAAAGGAGAGAGGAGAAAGTAGATAAGGTGTAAGAAAAAATAAGAGTAAAATAATAATTAGATTTAGAAGTTTTTTTACTATTCCAGAAACTAATCTCAATAACTTATCTAAAATATTAATTTTAAATCATATTTTAGTCTAAAAATATTTTTAGATAAATATAACTGTTTATTTTAAAAAAAATTAAATTAAAATTTGGGTCAATTTTTTTTTTTAAAAGTATAGTATATTTTAAATCAGAAGCAACAGAAGAAACAGAATATTTTTCCATTAACTTGCTCTGCTAAATCAGAAGCAATATGATCTTGAGTACTATTACATTCTGATTGGGAGCTTGGGGGAGTTATATCCATTATATATGTTCATGGTTTATATATCGTACAATCTAAAATCAACAATAAAAAAAAAAAAACTTCACACATAAATCCAGAAAAAGCTAGCAAGTCAAATCAAGACTTGGCATTTGATTCCATCACAGGCTCTTGGTCTATTTCAGCGAATTCCCAGTAATTTACATGGTTACCAATAAGTTCTAATTTCTCTAGAAATTCATCCTCCTTACGTTGAAACCCACGCATTGCAGCTATTCCATCATGGCACTCCTTTCAAATTTAATTTCTTTAAGACTCTTCTTAGACATCTCTTCTCCTCTCCTCTTCTTCCTGTAACAATATAATATAACATAATTTAGAATTAATTACTTCTTAAACAAGTTTTAAATCTTAAAAAATCTTATATCCACACGTGTGCATGTGTAGAAATTTTGTTTATGCTTATGAGTTTATTGCCCAGAAATCATATCATATAGGTAAATGGTTAATCTCGTCGACATTGATCATTATAATTTTATATGCAAATGCCATAAAGTGAGAAAACCCTCCAAAGGAAACATTCATATTTTGTATATACTATAACAAGATTATTCAAAGAAAATGATTAGGCACACGTTTTTAATATGTTAAATCAGGATTACAATTAGTGTAATATCTTAAATTTTGATAGAAGTAATTTATAAGAATTGGTTAACGTCAATAGTATTTTTTTTAAAAATTAAAAAGTCTCCAAAATTAAATTTAAAAAAATGATAAATAAAATAATAATTATTAAAAAATATTTTGGGCCTCACAAAAATTTAAGAAAAAAATTATAGAATAGTGCTTAGCGATCTGTGAAATTGGAAGAATAATCTGATGGCCTGCACCCTTCTCCGGGAACGACGGTAGTGTGTAGAACCCTGATTTACCTAGCGTCCTCTTCAATCTTCAATCTCCTTCATTTCCATCCTTGTCTCCATCTCTGCCATGGAGCTCTCAACCACCGAACCTCCCCTTCTTCCTCACTCTTTCTTGTCATGTGGGTGGTGGGACTGTGGCGTGCCAGTTCTCTGTCCGTCCTCGCCTTTACTTCCTCGGGTGTATGTAACTGAGGAAGGTCTTGAAAAGACGATCAGTTGAAGTATTGGAGGAGGAGAAGAACTCATATGAACTACATACATATATCCTTAAATTTGTCGTGTTCTGTTTTTGGATTATTCCTCTTTTCTTTAAAACCAAAACGTGGACAAGAAATTAGGGATTTTATTTTGGTTGATGAAATATTTGAGCTTGTTAATGTATACAAGTTGTTTGGTCAGCGATATGAAGCTAAGAAGCCTGTTCCCCAACTTTGGTATTGTCATGCACATCAAGTGTTTGACAAAATGTGTAATAGAGGAATTTTTACTAAAACGAGCTTTTTTAAGTGTAATTAACATAATGCAAAAACTGTTTCTTCTTTAAGTTGGAATTGGAAAAAGATAAAAAGTTGCTTTGAAAGAACCCAAAGGGCTATGTATTGGAAAATAAAAAAGTCATAAAAATAAGTTGTGTGTTCTGTTGAATGATTGTTAATATACAAGTAAAATTTTATCACTGCACGGATGATTTCATATGTGCTCACCTAGTGCTCTTGATAATGTTGGAAATAATTATAAACTAAATTTAAAAGTTGAATTTTTGCTTGTGTAGTTTTGTAATGAAGTTGTTTGGAATCATTTTTTTTTCTGTGCCTCTAGTTGATTTTATTTTACATTCCAACTTTATCTTTTTAATATGTCTCTCCCTCCATTTGGAGAGGGTGGTCATCATGTTGATGTGGTTGAGGAAACCGTATAGAATGCAGATGGTTATATCTCTCTATCTGGTGTCTCTACATGATATATTCTACAATTGTTTGCACGAAACTTGAACGATGTGTAAATGACTTTTAGATTAAAGATTTTTGCACGTACTTAAGAATATACCACATACACCTAAAAAATAGTTGTATCGGCTTAGGATAATTACACTATGTCCTTCTAACAAAAAAATTGCTCAATGGGGACTTTTCCTCAATTTTCTGACCAAAATTGAAGAAAGCTTTTTGTTTATAATTTTTTAACAACTTTTGGTTCATTTCTATATATTTTTAACAAGTTTTAGTTTTAGTTTTTAGTTAACAAAGTTAATGTCATTTAACCTCTATCTAAACTCTTTTAAAATTACAGGGATTAATATTTTAGACAAAATAAACTATAATCAGAAGAAATCACGATTTAAAATTATAAAGATTGAAATAAAAAATTTGGTAAAATTTTAAAGACTAATAATAGGGATATTAACTCAAAAATGAATTTAAAATTTACCAATAGAAGTTTATAGGATGTTTGAAAATTATGGATTTTCCGTGATTTTCACCTTTCAAATTCCAATTACAATAATTGATTTGGAGACAAAAAATAGTTCTCTATCATTTATTACTCTTTAACAATTAAACTCTACAAAATTCAAGATTTAAAGAAAACATAAAATTCCGTTGGTAAAATAAAAACAAACATAAAATTTAGTTAACTAAAAATTGAATTGAATACCGACCCAAAAAAAAAAAACAATTCTCAAGGGTTACTACTGCATTTCTATGATTCTAATAACATGGTTCATTTTATACTATCAAATATGTTTGTTGATGATGATAATATTTCCCAAATGTGACTATATATAATTGTTTAATTGAAGAGTTTTAATGTCTTATACTTTTAATGATTCGTTAAGTTTACTGGTACTATTTAACTATAATTTAACATCCGTTAATCAATGTAAAATACAAAATCTAGGACAAAATTCATAGTTCTGTCAACTTTGGAAACATCAAATTTATGCTAATTAAATTGGGCATAGTGGCCTACATTTTCATTAACCTTTATTATTGGGCTAAAATTACTTTTTAACTCCATTCTTGTTACTCAAACCATTATCAACTAAATGTAAAGGTAAATACTAACGTGGGTTAGTTCGAGTAGTAAGTGGCTCAGTATCATTTAAATCAGGTTTTGAGTTTGAGCCTTGATGTATGTAAAAAAATCCCTATTGCTATATTCACCTACTATAGCCAGGTGCGCGACGCCGGGTTAGATCCAGATGTAACATGGGCAAAATTTCAGTTAACCGGGTAGGCAACTAAAAAAATGTAAAGGTAAATAAGAGTTTATATATATGATAAAGAATGAGCTTGTATTCTATAATGACATAAGTTTGATTTCCTTTGCTGTTGTGAGGGCTCTTTTAGATAGCGTTCTCAAACCATTATCAACTAAATGTATAGGTTAATAAGAGTTGATATATATAATAAGGAATAAATTTATATCCCATAATAACGTAAATTCAATTTTCTCTACTATTATGAGGGTTCTTTTAGTAGGCGATATTGTAAATATTTTATAAGTGCTTTTTGAATTTTGGAGTCGTGCCCTAATATTTGTGGAGGACTAATGTTAAACTCATCTAAACTTTTAGTTAAAAAAAATGTAAGGCTATCCAAGTTTGATTTAATCATAACAATAATTAATACAGTTAACATATTTTATTTTTTTTAGATTTATGATAACAATTAAATGTATTAATGTAAAAATTCAAATCAATTTTGACGAGTAATTAAACACACAAAACGGCCAATAAAATTAAAAAATATACTATATTAAATAATTTAAGTGTTATAAATTTATAATTAATAGGAGGAAAAATTGTAAAATAATCTCTCATTGTAAAATTTAATACTTAAAATTTGTTTAAAGATCTAAATACAACATATTGTCAATGGGGTGCAACTATGTGAGTAACCTATCTTCAACTATATATAAAGCGAAAAATATTTGTATATAACTAAAGATATGTAATACACAACTGAAGAAGAGTTGTACTAGCTATAGATAGGGACTTGGGTCCTTAAATAAATAGCTGTAGGAAATAAATTTTGCAATGAGAGATTTTTCAACAATTTTCCCTAATAAAATCCATAAATTTGAATGCATAAAATATTCTTTTAATCCATAATTCATGCAGACACGAAAATATTATAGCAATATTTTCAAAGTTATGAAAGTCGGATTTAATAGTTTGTGAAAAAGGTATTTAGGGTAAATAATATGTACATTATCTCATCTATGTAATCTTCTTACTTGTATTGGCTATATGAACACTTACTATGAGTTTAATAACAGTTTGTAATGTAGATAAGCTTTTAATTAGAATCAAATTACAAGCTCAAAATTTGAGTTCATCTTGCAGTGGAAAGTTGTATGGCCTCTTGAAGAGTGGATTCATCAGCCCAAGCAAAGTGATGAGAAAGGGATGAGAATTCCTCATTACTGATCTCTTCCAATTGCTCCCACTCTGCCCATCGCTGTGCTAAACCCACTCCCTGAAGCATATTCACTACCTCTGACATGCTTGGCCTGTCCTCTGGCATCCCTTGTGTGCAAAGCAATGCCACTTGAACTATTGTCTCCACTTCTTTTGGATCATAACTCTCCAGATTCCTATCCACTATGTCCTCTAGCCTCTTCTCTCTCAGCAGTTTCTTTATCTGTTCATTATTCAAGAGTATTTTAGAGAGATCATCTCACATTTGTTATAATTAAATAATTTATTTAACTTTCTTAATATACTCGAATTAGTTAAATAGTTATTATATTAAGGATTGGAGGAGTATATCTAAAGGGCAACAAAACCAGTCATAAATAGATGTAAGTGGTGGTTAGATAGAAAATCATACATGATCAAGCAGAAGAACATCCTCCTCCTCTTCGAGCCGGGACAAGTCTATGGCACGCTGACCGGTGACGAGTTCAAGAAGAGTTATGCCGTACCCAAAGACATCGGTTTTCTCAGATGATTTTCCTGTGGACAGATATTCTGGGGCAATATGACCCATTGTGCCTCTCACCTGAGTGGTAACATGGGTCAATCTTGTATCAACAAGCTTAGCTAACCCAAAATCTCCAAGTACAGCTTCAAAGTCATTGTCTAATAAGATGTTTGCAGCTTTTAAATCCCTGTGTATGATCTTGGGAATACATTGCTCATGGAGATACTCCAAGCCATGTGCTGTACCAAAAGCCACACGCTTCCTTGCTGGCCAATCCAAGCCTTTCTCCCCAGGTTTTAAATCTGAAGCAGCATTGAAACATAATGTTATTCATGCTATTCACTTGATTTCTTTTGATGATTTTCGTCTGTTTCTTTGGTGTAATGTAGAGTAGTCTTTACCGCTTTCTTACATTATAAAAAGAAGAAGAAGAAGACTGGCCTAATATGTACCTCTCAAGCGATATGCGACGCTTAGATTTTCCATGAAAGGGTAAACAAGGATTCTCTCAGTAGAGGTTGTGCAGAATCCAATTAAGCGAAGTAGATTCCTGTGAACTGCAACACTTATTAGTTGAACTTCTCTTTGGAATGCAGCCTCACCACCAGGATTATTATAATCAACTAGACGTTTGATTGCAACTTTGGTGTCATCTGAAAGTACTCCTTTGTAAACTTTTCCAAAGCCTCCCTGGCCTATCACATTGCTTTCACTGAAATTTTTAGTGGCAAGTTGTAGCTCTCTCAAGGAAAATCTTCTCAGTTGTCCCAAGGAAATTTTGCTCTCATCTTCACCTGTAAGATTCTGTACTTAAGTATTTATTACTTTTAAAAACATTAGAACCCTAAGAATATGTTTGCAAAAATTACCTGAAACGTCAAAGAAGACTTCAGTTTTGTGTCTTTGTATGTATCGGTATCTATATGCAAAGAGAGCCCCCAGACAAAGAAGTGCTAATGCACCACAACTAGCGAAACTCACAACCACTGCAACTTTTGATTTGTTGGTAGAAGCTGCAGGAAAAGGCCAGGTCATGTGTCTTCCTTCTTACTAAGGCTTCGACAAAAAAAATGAAACTTTATTATCTAAGAGCCTGGTTGCGAGAATTTTTAAAATTATGATTTTAGTCTAAAATAAAATTTCAAAAGCAGAGTAACTAAACACCTATCCAAAGTCTAAAAGTGATTTTAATCCTTAAAACCATGGTTGTCAGATCAAAATCTTGGTTTTGATATAAGTTAAGGAGAATAGCTTTTAACCTCAAAATTATAGTTTTTTTTTTTTAATTTATCCAAACAGCCTCTTAGAAAATAAAGTTATACAGTTAAAAAAAATATAATGATGTAAAAGAAAACCTGGGTTAGCAGAATTAGACACGCAAGGCCGCTCCAAGTGAGATCCACAATGAAATTGAGTATTTGAAAAGCTGAAAAATTGATGATTGCAGTAAAAAACAAACCATGAATAAATAAAACTCAAACCGTGTTTGTAACTTAATGAAATGCGTATGGTTAAACAGAACTCAAACTTTTGTGCTGGAATTTACTTGAAGCTTGGAACTGAAAAGAGTTGCATTGGGATGTCTCCAGTTAGACCATTAGATGAAAGATCCCTGTCAGAAGAGAAAAAAAAAACTAATCAGAACAAAAGAAGCACCATGTTTAGAAGATTTCAAGCAGAGAATAATGATTTATAGCCAAAATCATATAAACAAAAGTACTCAAGTAATGAAGTTCTTACAATTCTGCCAACCCACTAATATAGGCAAGAGTGTCTGGTACGGGTCCGGATAAATCATTCCCTCTCAGGATCCTGAATCACACATGATAGCATCATCTCTTTCAATCAGACACCATTTTTCATGCATATAATGAGGGAAAGGAACTTAAAAACGGAACGTGCAATCTTACAGATTCTTTAGATTTTGAAGTTTGCCCCAGCTAGCTGGAATAGAACCACTAAAATGATTGTCTCCAAGATTGAGATATTGAAGTTGTGTCAGATTGGCAATATAATCAGGTAAAGGGCCTGAAAATTTGTTGTTCTGCAACTCCCTGTGCAAAGAGAGTAATGAAATTTTAATAAATACGACAAAAATTTCATGCAATCTTCCAGTTTGAGAAACATTTCTCTGAACGTTTATTTTCTGTAAAATTATGATTGGCATGGCATGTCTTTAGAGAATGAACAACTTCAAAATATGACCACTCAAGTTTATAATAACACGGAATGAGAATCCAAAAGAAAAGTTGTCACTTATGGGTTCTTAAAATAAATATTCACAGAAATAATGCACTTTTAAAGTTCTTCTGACCAAATTTCTAATATTTCATTCCACGTACGAGAAATTGGGAGAGGGAAAAAAAAAGAAGGGCTTCACATGCAGAATCTCAAAAAGAAAATCCACACACAGCGTGAACTTTAATAACAACTTTTCCCTTTTGTTTTTATTTGATAAAATATTCAGCATGTGTAACACACTATTTCTCATATTCTGCATAAGCAGCGTTATCAAATTTTTCAAATGCAATTTCATCAAGATGACAACTTACAAGCTGGACAAATACTTCAATCTGGTTATTGAAGGAGATATTGTTCCAGAAAGTCCATATGAAGCCAGGCTCCTGCAGATTGTGGTACATAGACAAAATTACAGCAAACTTCTTGATGAAGAAAAGAAAGATGCTAGTCATAAGCATTTTTTATCATCTATGTGAATGAACTTACAGAGCTATAACGTGTCCGTTTCTACAAGTGACATGTGACCAACTAACGCAAGCAGAAACAAAAAAATAATTCCAATCCGCCATTCGATGGTTGGGATCATGAAGAGCCTTCCTAACTTCAACCAAAGCTTCGCCTAAATATTATCAGACAAGAAAAGTCTAAGAAAACACAAGAAAAAACAGAGATTCAGTAATAACAAAGAACAATATAGGATTGTTCAGTGAAGCAACATTAAGTTTCGTGCATAATCTTGAAAAAACATACGATTCTCAAACCACAAAGAAAATATAAAAAAGGTAAGGTTTAGCGCACCTTCTACATCAGGATTTGTGACTGCAGAAGTGAGTCTCAAGACACTGAGGAATAACAGTAACCTTGTGATTAATTTTGGACGAAGCATGTTGTTAGTCTCTTTGATGTCCAAGAAAATTTCAGCTGGAGACTTCCTGATTCCTTGGAGAAATGGCAAAACAGAGAAACATTTATGATTAAGATTATAGTTTAGAGGCTTTAAAGTTTAAACTCCATGTAATCCAATACCGTATAACGCAACGTGCTAATATCATTCAAACATTATGACAAACACAAAGCATACACGAAAGCTCCCAATCAAAGAAACACGTATCATTCAAGTATTAGCTTAAGAAGACATACTTGTTACTTCTGGAAAAGCAGAGTAGAAAGGGAAAGGGTGAGACAGTTGCTAGCTTGAGTCCGCCATGAAAGCTGGAAGGAGAGAAGCAAATGAAGAACTTTATTGCTGTCATGATGATGAGTATCAAGATTAAAATGAATTCTAAGTGATGGTGTTAGTGCAAGGGACCCACAAAGCAATGAGGGACACGATTTAAAAGGGAAAGAACAAAGAAGGGGCAAAATAAGGAAGGAAGGAAAAAAGGAGAATTTCGGAGGAGGCCTATGTCTGAGGCTAGGTAAGAATAACCATTAGAGAGCTACTTGATGGTGGGAGTGGTGGAATGAGAATGAGAATCCCACTAAATTGTGATTTGGGTTTTCATAATTGTCCCTCCAATCTTTTTAAGTGCTCAAAGTGAAATGGCATATATGATATGAAGATATGTGTGTGTGTGTGTGTCTGGTTGTGAAATGAAGATTCCACTAAATTGACTTTGGATTATATTCTCCTGTTTATGATAATGCCAATTCCATTTTTGGCAAAGGTAAATAAAAAGACTTTTTGGCTAATAAATATTTAACTTTTTCAAAGAATGAAAAATTATTTATAAGTCCTAAATAAAAAAATAAATATAGATAAGTCTCTAAATTTTATTTAATACTAGTATATTTTAAGGGATTTAATATTTATAAATTTGACTTGTAAATGTAACAACTTGATTTATTTATAAACATTAAAGTTTGAATTGTAAATATTAAATTATTAAAACCTGTTAGTATTAAATAAAATTTGAAAGATATATTTTTATTTATTTATTTATTTTAATTGAAACCTATCAACAATTATTTTAAAAAACTAATAATAGTAGTAGTAGTAAGTTGGAAGAATAATTATTGAATAGTGAAACACAACTCACAAAAATAAAGAATCCCCTGTTATTATAATTTATTGTAATCAAATCACAACGTGCCATGATGCGGATAAAGTTGACCCAGAAAAGCATATATTAAAAAAGATGATGATTATAGTTAGAGGTGATAAAGTAGACTGTCCCGTATGGGGTGAGCTGTGCGGCTTGTCTCTTTTTTTTTAATTTTTAATATTTTTAAAAAATTATTTCTCAACTTTTAGAATACTAATAAAATATTTTTAATATTATATTAGTATAATTAAAATATAGTTAATGTTATACTCTTAAAATTTTTTACTTTTTATAAAAAATATCAAATTTTATAACTATAAATCTAAATAAACATTAACATAATATTAATCAATTATAATATATTAACACATATTAACAAATAGATAATTATTTTTATTAGTATTCAATAATAAAAGTATTCAAAGTAATATTTAGGTAAAATAAATAATAATATTAAAAATTAAAAAAAATGGTTAAAAACGGGCCAGCCCGCTAGCACTGGTGGGCTGAGAGGGCTGACATTTTGTCAACCCGAGTCCGCCCCGTTTTGAGGAAAAATGGGTCCAACCCGCGGGCTGAATCCGTTTTCCCAACTCTAATTATTGTACTATAATTTAATTTAATTACTTTTTTATTTTTTAATTTAAAGTTCATTATTTAAAAAATACTGTTCACTCCTAATTAAGTAGATAAATTCATGTCACGACTCACGAGTTTGATTTATAAAAAAAATAAAGTACAATTTTTTAAAATAATTTTATTTTTGAAAGAACATTAATAAAATTAGACATACTCTTTTTTTTTTAATAACATACTTAAGATTAGGCAGAAAGGTAAATTACACTGCATATTGTATAAACACTCTGGCAGCCACACTGCATACTTCTTCTTAGAAAAATAAAAAAAAAATGAAAAAGTCCATAAAACATCAATAAAAATTTCATAAGATTTTATATTTAAATTTGTCAACTAATGTAAACATTATTACTAATATAAATACATTATTTATAAATATCTATCTATTTCTTTTTTAATCTAACAATATGTTATAGTTCCCCTGGCTCAACTAATTTAAATTTTTTTATTAAGAAAAAATTGGGAAACAGTGATTATTATACACGTGGAAAGCTGCAATAGGTCGGTGGAAGTACAAATAAAAAAAATAAACAATATAATAATAGATGAACCATTGGAGAAATAAATAACATTGAATTAAAATTATTTAGTATTCACTCATAGCACTTTAAGAAATGTTGGTGGAGGTGAAGCACGTGGTGTTGTGTAATTAGGCGACAGTAAAAGTCTTGAAGCGCATGTCGTAATTTGGATTTTTCAATATTTCCAAATCCAAAGTAACCCCAAGCGACACCAACCCCCAAAAGTAGATTCGCATCGATAAGGCATTGATCCGAAGGCAGCAGCTCTACACGACGTCGTATTCGTATTTGACAGTATTTCCATCCCTCTTTAAATTTTAAATTTTAATACAAATGGGTAAAAAGAGATATTTTAAAGAGAACAAAACACATCTTTTTATTATTGTAACTATTTTTTTAATATGTGATAATTAAAATTAAAGTATATATTTAATTATTTATCTTTATATTAAATTTTATTTTAGTTTAATAAGTTTAAAAGATGCACTTTTAGTCCTTTAGACTTAATACTGCTAATTTTATTAATTAAAAATATTAATTTAATAAATTTAAAATAATAATTATGAGACTAAACGATGATTGTACAATTTAAATAAAAGTATTATATTAAAAAATTAAAGTGTAAATATTTTTTGTCAACTTTAATTATATAGTCATAATTTTAAATTTATTGAGTTAATATTTTTTATTAATAAATTTTATAGTATTAAATTTAAAAAATTAAAAATATACTTTTTAAATATAAGATATTAAAATAAGATTTAATTTAGATATAAAAAATTAAATATATATTTTAGTTTAGTTGATAATTAATTGACTAACTCTTCGTTGCCACAATGTGAGAAGAAGATTGGAGAAATAAGTTAAATTATGCTTTATATTTTGAATTTAACTATTTAAATTAATTATTGACCATAGAAAATTTTAAATTTTATAAAAAAATTTAGTCACTAAAATTTTGAAAAAAATTATTTAAAAAATAATTTGTTTATTTATAACTTATAAATAAGATGATAAAGTAAAAATAGAGCTGAGGAAGCATATTCTTTGAAATTCCACCATTTGGAATTTGGATTCCCTGTATTATTCAAAATGGTGAAGATGCTTTGTTCTCTTTCGGAAATGTTGATGGGACAGAGCACCCTTTATCGTGTGGCAAATATTGCCCCTTCATCTAATTCCATTCCTGTTAATTGGCCGTATTTATTATTCCTTCTCCTTTTTTGTATATATTTGTTTATTTTCCTCTCTCTTTTTTTCAACCCAAAATAGACAATAATATTCAAGCAAATCCAACCCAATCTTTAGCTTCCTTTTTTTTTTTTAATTTACGACCTTACCATCCCATTTTTTGGTGGTTATTGGACAATTTGAACTCTTTGAAAAAGTATCAGAATTTTTTATATATGATTATGAATTAATATATTTAATGTAAGTAAAGAAAAATCAATTTTCTATTGACTTTCATATTGACCTTTTTTTCCTGACATATCTATTTAAGAAATTGACACTTTTTTTCTTTTTTTTTTTAAATGGTAAAAAAATTACAAGTAGATCATATAACTTCTCAATTAAGGGAAGTGAAACGGTTATGGCAAACATCTCTATAAAAGTTACAACGTTTTCAAAGTTAGTCCCTAGAAAATAAAACATTTTCTTTTCTGCCCTACCAGTTGATATTGAAAGAGATGACATGGCAAACATTGTAGATGATGCGTGGCACACAAGACCAAATGAGATGAATAAATAATTGACACCAAGTTGAGCATGATACCTATAAAAAATTCAAGATGATACGTGGATGACAAATTAAAAATTGAAAAAAAAAAAGTAAAAATACATGTCAATAGTTTTCCAAAATGATTACAAGAACTTGTTGGGAAATTAATAGAATTGTTTTTTAACTAAATAAATATATATATTTTTTTATTAAAAATAATTTTATTCGAGATATTGTTAAATATTAAACATTAACCCTTATTTTAATAAAAATTTAAATATTAATTTATCATATTATAAGAGATTAGTCTGTCCATTAAATCAAAATCTGTTGGTAAATTAATAGATTTTTTTAAAGTATATGTATATTCTAATTAAATATAATCTTATTTGAGGTATTATCGGTCATAAAACATAAGTAACTCTTATAGTATAAATTTAAATTTAAATTAATCATGTTATAAGAAATTAGTTATTCCATTAGGACTAAATTAATGGAATTTTTAAAATTGAAATGATTAAATTTTTCAGGAAATACAACTTAAAAGAAATGGGCCTAGAGGTTATGCATGCCGTAACATGAGAAGGCTGTGACTTTGTATTAAGGGTCCATATAACCAAAAAAAAAAAACAAAGTATTAAGGGTCCATGTCCAACGTAACCGAAGTGGTATGAGGAATTTTTCTCCACATGGCATAAAAGGGCAGCACACGTGGCAAAAAACATGAATAATTAATTAAAGCCCATACCAACCTGACATTTTCTTTCAAACTGGAATTTAATGTGTTGAGACCAGAAAAGTTTAGAAGAGACATGTCCCTCAAATAACATGATTATTTTTAATAAAATTATAGAAGGATATATGTGTGTATTAAAAATAAACTTCAGCAATAAATAGATCACACATTAAATACTCTCTTTCTCTTTCCACTTATAAATAAATTATTTTTTTTATTTTTTTTATAAATTATTTTTAACATATTTTATACATATTAATAAAAAAAATTAAATTTTATTAACTATATTTAAAAAAATAATATTTTTTAATTTTATCTCTATTCAGTACATGAGAATAAAATTAACATGATAAAAATGAAGGGCACAATTGTTAAAAAATTTAATAAAATAACTTATAAATAGGACTAAAAAAATTATTCTATCTCTATCTATCATATAAATAAGATTAGAGGAGTATATACTTTTTAATGATTTTATTGATTGAATTATTTTTTGTGATAATTGACTTATATTAAAGACCAGGTGCTCTTGTGTTAATCAATTAGAAATTTAGGGTTAGGAAAATTAATTAATTTTAGTTGATGGTGATATTAGGCTACTGATATATGTATGTATGTATGTATGTATGTATGTATGTATGTATGTATGTATGTATGTATGTATGTATGTATGTATGTATGTATGTATGTATGTATCAATAAGTAGATTAACAGATTTTGTTAAAACATAATTATGGAGAAAACCTTACCTTTGCTCACTCAGCAACTTTCCATCCATAAAATGGATAATAATTTTTGTATCCCTAACCAGTCTTTGTACTGTTTGATTAGTAATGGATACCGTATTTAATTTATTTTTTTATTAAAAAACTCATTTGAATTTTCAATTTTTTTCTCATATTGGATTAATTACTATTTTCACGTTAATTAATTTCTCTCATCTTTAACTGAGAAGAATAATTTCCAAAAAAAAAAAAAAAGAACTCTCTAATACTTTGTTGATTTTCTAAATTGGCTTATACTAGGACCAAAATTTACTTCAAAAGCGTCTTAACATCCCTTAACATGACTTAATTTTGGTCCTATAAAGATATCAAATGCATTGTTCACTCTAAATTTAAATACTTAATATAAGATTTAATTTAATAAAAAAATTGAACAATTTTTAAATTAATGAAATTCATTTTTTGACAAAAAAAATATTTGACATTAATTTGTTTTTCATTAAATTGTCCCTCAACCTATGGATTTTAGTTTTTCAAAGGATAAAATATCTAAACTATTATTAAATTATAAAGACTAATATTTTAGATAGAAAAGAGGTAAGAACTCAAAATCTATCATTTAAAATTTGATAAGTTAAAATTAAAATAAAAATAAATTTAAGAACATAAAATTGTATTAACAAAAATAATGGAAAAACCTCCATAATAGATGATATAAAATGTGATTGTATCTTATAAATATGTGAGTTTAATTTCTACTATTATCCTAAGGATTTATTTAATAAATGATCTTATAGTCCCTTATAAATATTATTTAAACTCTAGGACTGTACCTTAATCTTAAGAGCATACCAGTATCAAATTTATCTATTTTTTATTAAAAAAAAGACATATCTAAATTGAATTTCAAAATAAAAAGGTCAGCGTCACAACCATATCAACATTCAACAACAGTGGCAGCCCCAAAATAAAGCCGCATCATTAATATACAGACAACCTGAACGGCACGGTCAATTAAAAGTTGGGACCAAACAACAAAACATAATTAACAATATAAATTCAAATTACATTCCAATTTCCCTTTTTTTTAAAAAAAGAAAAAAGAAAACAGAATTAAACCAACTGGTCACAATCGTACAGAAATATAAATAAAGAATCAATGTGCATTTTTTGGTTGAGCTAGTTTTAGAGGACTTGAGTGGCCCCGCTTGATGCTAAAACTCCATGGTGATGATGAGTAGTATCGTCAGAATATATACTCAGCTTCTCTCCGTCTCCCCACAACGCATAAGCTTCTTCTCCGTGAACGGCGTCGTCTCCTATCACCAATTCCTCCTCCGACATCCTCAGAGGAATTATAAAACTTATGACCACGCATATGATGGATGTCGCCACCAGGTTCCATCCTATGATGAACAGCCCTCCCACTATTTGTTTGCCGATCTGGACACCGCCGGAGCCGCCGTACACGCCTCCTCTTGAGTTGCTGACTGGGAGGAAGAGAGCACTCAAGCGCGGCTCTGCGAAGAGGCCGGTGAGGATGCCACCGAGAAGTCCGGCGACGGCGTGAGTGTGGAAGACGGCGAGAGTATCGTCCACCATTTGGAATATCTTGAGTTTCTTGCCTAATATCATCATGCTCCACCATGGCACACTACCCGATAGTACCCCCATCACTATGGCTGCCCATCCTTGAACCAGACCTAATCATATTTCAAAATTCAGGCTACTTAAATTTGTACAAACTTTTAGACCATGTACACAACGGAAGCTGTAATTAACATTAAAATTTGTGAAAATTATTCTCTATTAATTGCATGTAACTAAGTTAAATACTCCCACTAGTAATTATTATAATGCACCAACTAGAATAATTTAATCTTAAATATAAATCACTAACTAATTCATTAATTAGTATTTTCTCACTTTACCATTGGTGTTAATTGAGGAGAAATCTGAGAGAATATACAGTACAAAGAGTAGCAAGGATAAAATAAAAAAAATTATTAATTTAGGATAAATTTAATGATTTAACTATACCCTTGTTATGTTTTGTAATATATATTCTCTCACCTCTCTCTTCAATTAATAACAAGGGTAAAATGAAAAATATACTATTTTTAATCATTAATATAAAATTTACTTAACTAATTTAAGTATATTAAGAAAATTAGTTAAATTAGTTATTTGTGATGATTGTATTGATTTTTATAAAATACTCTATTTAATCATATACAAGAATTACTTTTAATAGAAATTCCCTTAACATGTTTAATTATATAAGGATATTTTGTGAGAAAAATTTAATTTTAGGAGATAAAATATACTAGAGCTTTATATCTAGGATCAAAATGAACTTTCTATCTAACTTTTATATTTAAGATGGAAGAGAGTAATAAATTAATTAATTAATTAATTAATAAGAACCAAAGATGGTATCATAATTAGGATTAAGCATTTTTTTAACTGAAGATTAAGCATATTACTAAAGTTTAGTTTCAATTGTGATAAAAATATTTATTCAAGTTCAGGCCAAACTGAGATGCCTAATTAAGTAATTAACTTCTTTATTTAAACGGCCAGTGAGCTATAAGAATATTTATTGATTTTTTATGACAGTTGAACATTAATTTTTTATGCGTTAATGTTAATAAAATTATGGTATCTGGGGAAATACATATATGAGAAGACAACCGTATAGTGACAAATCAGGAATTGTTAGTATAAAAATTCTGTATCAGTCGTGGGTAGAGTGAAATTGAAATACATTAATTAATTAGTCTACAAATATAATACAAATTAATTAAGTATTTTTTAAGGCGGCATGATTATTGATTACTACTTTTATTGAAAATATATTATAGAAATTGAATTGGCCTGCCGTCAATAGGAAAATCGCCTATCAATGTGGAGGAAAAAAGTCAACCAATTGGAATAATAACAATTAAACAAAACAACGTATAGTCAGCCGCCAAAATAGGGAACGTACCGGCGCCGGGAGTGATGCACACGAGACCGGTGATCATGCCCTGGACGGCTCCAATAACGGAGGGTTTCTTGAAGAAGATGACGTCAAGCCACGTCCAAACCAGCAGACTGGTGGCGGCGCATATGTTAGTGTTGAGAACCGCCATGGACGAGTCGGTGTTGGCCGAGTAGGGATCGCCGCCGTTGAAGCCCGCCCATCCCAGCCACAGCAGCCCCGCCCCCGCCAGCGTCAGCAACACATTGTTCGGCGGGAACCTCTCTCTGTCTTTCTTCAACCTTGGTCCCACCTACACCATTAAATTCCATAATGTGAACGAAACCCAACATATACTCCCTCTTGTCATTATTATTGTAAGTTATTTTTTTAAATACTTTTATTTTTTAACCCTTATTAAATAATATGATTAACAAGTAATTAAACTATTTTTAAAATACTTTTATTTTCTTGTCCAGTCTTTGTTTCCGTCTCTCATATATATATATATTTATTTATAAATCTCTCCCTTTTATTTGAAAACTAGTTTTTTTTTAAATAAAAGAATAATATAAAAAATGATTTCTAATAACTATGCCAACTTAAGATTAACGTACTAGAGGAAGTATTATCTAAAAGTTAAAGTCTCCGTTTGTCACGAGCATCTTCATGAATTTGACCTTTTTTCTCTTATCTTAATGTCAACTTCGTCGTCACCGGAATCTCTAGTATCCACCAGGAATATACTCTCAAATCTCCATATTTGATATACTAGTTGTGGCAGAAGAGTTAGGTGTGTCGTAGCTAAGTAACAATTTTCAAAATCTATAATTTAATTTAGTTAAAGGAATAAAGTTAGCATAATAATGGTGCTAGTACGAAGTACGAACCCAGTAAGCGGCGGTGAAACCAGCAATTCCAGAAGAAAGGTGGATGACGTAGCCGCCGGAGTAGTCCATGACGCCCCAGTGAAACAAGAAACCACCGCCCCACAAGCTAAAAGCTCCGACGGTGTATGAAAACGTCAGCCACAACGGCACAAACATCATCCACGCTTTGAAATTCATCCTCGCCAGCACCGATCCGGCTAGTATAACCACCGCGATGGCCGCGAACACGCACTGAAACCACACCATCGTTGCCATCGGGTAGAACGGCTCTATCTCCGCCGTCTCCAGGTCCCCGTTCTTATGGTAATGCGGGGTTGCCGGCAGCGCAGCCTGACGGACCAGAAACTTCTGCCCCAAAGCTGGTCCGGCCTTCCCCCAGAAGGGCAGAAGCTTGTCGCCGAAGGACATCTTGTAAGCCCAAGTGACCCAGCAGATGCAAACGGCGGCGAAGGCATAGAGAGCCATGAAAGCCGAGTTGACGGCCCATTTCTTCTTCACAATGCTTCCGTACAGAATCACAAGGCCCGGCATACTCTGTATCCCTACCAGAGTCGCCGAGATCATCTGCCACGCGTTGTCCCCTTTGTTCAACCAGTCCGGTACGGCGACGCTCGTCCATGCCTGATACGCTATGGGTAATGAATTGACCGGAGGGGAAGCCATACCTCTTCCTCTCTCTCTCTCTCTCTATAATTAATTCTGTGTCCAAACTTGTCTTGTGCGTGTACATATATAAAGGATTATACCGTCTGAAACTTAGTATGTTGTGTCTGGACTCAGTAGGAAAGTGTCATCACGGCCATTGATAGGAAATGGACGGCGGGGATGGGTTTGGCGAGGATGAGAGGAATAATGAAGATTCCAGATTCTGAAATCTGAAGGAGGGCAGAGAATCTGGTATTTGTGGAATAATAACTCTTTTTTTTGGCTTATAGTGGGAACAAGAATAGGAGTTGGGGTTGGGGTAGGTGTGTGTGGAGGAAGCAAGCTGAATTTGAAAATTTTGCTTAAAGTGGGATCTTTATTTTGGGGTTTTATTATACAATTAGGTGGTATTCTCTAGTTAATAATTTAGATAATAATTTTTTTTAATATTTATATATTATTTAAATAAAATTTGACTCTTTTAACAATAAAATATTTTTTTATATACATAACTTAATTTAAATATAAAATATTATATTTAAGATATTCAATTATTTACTATAATTATACTGAATTGTATTAGGTTGTTTGTGGGGGGTTTTGTTTCAAAATTTTGAATCTTCTGACTCTTTGAGGAATCTTTGTGTTACTATTTGAGAGGTATATCATGTTTCATAAGTTTTGGAATGTACTAATAATCTGAATTTATAAGTAGGATTTATCTGGGCCTCCCACTTAAAAAATAATTTATGTACTAGGTGGTAATGTATAATGTTTTCAAAATTTGTATGTCATGGGACTATTTTTTTTAATGACAAAGTCAATTGTTAGGGTAGGGGGCAGCCTATTTTATCCCAATGGGTAGGTTTAATAAGAATAATTAATGTTAACTAATGTTTTTTTATCCGTAAGAACAATTAATCAAGTTAATATGATGTGACAACCAATATCATATTCCTCATACGTGTATATATTAATCTCTTACCGGCTGTACTGCTCTGTTCCCATGCTTTTCCTTATCTTCCTTCATAGTTTTCCACATATTTTCTTTTACGTCCTCTCAAATTGTTTGATTTGTTTTGAACTGTTTATCAAAATCCTCAATTTTTTTATATTAGAGTTCTAAATCGCGTGTCCAAATTAATATTTTGAATGTAACCTAATCAGATAATAATATAAAAAATTAATTAATTTTTAGAATATTTAGAGATTTTATAGTTTTTTTTAATAATATGTATGCGTTAATTTTATAATTTTATGTTTTTGTATTATCTAGAAACACTCGAGAGTTCAAATTCTGAAAATAATAAATTGGAATTAAAGATAATTTTAATTAATTATTTTTAGTAATAATAATATCTCATATTTAATTGAGAATTACCAAATTCCAAAATATTTAGCTTAAGAGGTTTATAAATAAATAGGAGTATGGGTATTCTAGTTTTCACATATACAGTGACTTATTGTGAAAAAGGGAAAAGAAAAAAGTGTGGATATCGGTTCTCAATCGTTGGTTGTTCTCTGTAATTCTTAACACACATGGGTAACTCTATTTTATCTCAGACTCAGAGAAAGGGGATGATGATATTCAATTCTGCCTGAACTTGGTGATGAAGATGATTGAGATGGACGAAGCAGGAATTTGAAGGGCAACACGAGGAACATAAACAAGATGTATTGATATCTTATCTATATTTATCATTATGATTATTAAAGTCAATGTGTTTCTCAAATTAATCAGATTTATTAGCTAGGCAGTGAATATATAGTTGTTCTAATGAAAAGCTTTATACACGTTAATGACGTATTTAAGTTAATTAAATTAGTTAATATATTATTTTTTTTAAGCACCTATAATTATCTTTCTTAACTATTTCCCTCCCTCTCTTACTTGATTATTGTTGAGAAAATATTAATAGATATAATTTTAAAAAATTGATAAATATAAAAAATATATTTTATATTAGACAATATCAACTCCCACTAAATACATCTTATATTAAGGAAATAGAAAATTATTATTTTAGATTTAATTGATTCAAAAAATTACTATATTTAGGTTAGGTCTATAAATTTGTGCCCCTTGGTAATTAAGTTTTCTAATCTAATCTGATTCATATGAAGCAGAAGCAGTACTTTTATATCGTTAAGAAAAACAAGAAGAAGGAACAAATGCAACTTTATATGATCATGAGAAGCAATGGGAAGAAGCAGCACATGATGAAGATCCAAAAGAGAGAAAGTTAAGAGAGTTGTTCAACTTGGAACTTTATGATTATTGGGTTCGAATTTCATTTTGAGTTAAACTATATAATTGGTGTATATAGGACATAATTAACATCTTGGTCCTAAATATGATTATTTATTTAAAAAAAATTAAATTAAAATTTGAGTAAAACATCCTTTTAAATTGTTTTTTTTTATTATTCCAAACAGTCACAATAAAAGACATATGCTCCTAATCCGATGGGAGGCTTTAATTTTTAAGGGCAAAACAAATGTTTAGTTGTGGCTGCTGGGATTCGAGCCCAGGTCTCCACGGCCACAACGTGGAATTCTTACCACTAAACTACAGCCACATGGATGTCTCGTCTTACAAAACTTATATAAATTTAGGCATCCATAATAACAACAGATTATCGTGTTCTCTCTTTTCGTTTCCTTTTTTTTGGCCAACTTAATTTATTTATTTTATCACGACACGTTTGAATAACCAATACAGCAAGTTTCAAGTCGTATCCTAATAATTCCATTATTAGGTGTGATGTAGAAGATGACAATTTACATTTTTGAAAAAAGATTATATTTTCTTAGCTTTTGAATCGGATTGAAATGTGTATTAACAAATTTAAAGAATAAAAAAAAACGACACATAATAATAATAATAATAATAAATTGCGTCAAGAAAGGGGAACTATAACAACCAAAAGTTAGCTTTAAGTGTTGAGAGTGAAATGTGATATGAATAAAAGTTAAAGGCATAAACCTCCTAATAAGGTAACCAAAAACTTGAAGGCAAGTCATTAATACTTCACGTGAGGAGCCATCTTTTTGGGTGAAGCAATTTTATATTGATTTTTAGCGCATACACACACACACACACACACACACACACACACACACACATATATTAAGATTTCATTTTATAAAAAAATTCAATCAAAATACTCCTGGGGTATAATCACTTAGGCAATTACTACAATACAAACAAAAATCTGCTATATATAAAGTTTTCTTGGAAAAAACCCTCCTGGTAACGCAAAATCATAAACACTTCAGTAATTAATACAATTACAAACAAAAATATGCATGACCGTCAGATCTCACATGTACATCCATATTTGATCGGAAGCTATAAATTATTTACTTGCACTTAATAGGACCAAAATTTAAAAACAAATAAATAAAAAGGGCACAGCCCCAATTAGGCGAGCTCAGATCTTTTCCAAGGCCATGTAGCAGCAAAGACTCTCAACTTCCCAAAACCAGAGTAAATTGCACAATTGATTTGATTCTGTTTCTCTGTACAAAAGTATGAAAGCCCACACCCCAATTATGTCAGCACCCACACCTGGCCAACCCCAGCACGAGGGAATTTTCTCCATTGAGCATATGCATAAGCATTGGGAAGAGTGAAACAGAAGGGGTAAAGGAGAAAATGCATACAATGATAAATATCACCTCTGAAAGAGCCACCACTCTCTCCTCTATGCCTGCACAATGTAAGCCTCTTGCTAAATCAAATTGATGGAACATTGTAAAGCGGCTTGAACCTCATTGGCAGGCTATCACAGGATCGACCCTGACTTTAAGCAGTTATAAGTCTCTTACTGTCACTTGAAGTGATCTTGTCGTACAATTGTGATTAAATTAAATGGTGCTCCATCTTCCTCCTTTTGTTTCCAAGGTTCACCATTGCCTTGGAGATACCATTCCACTTTTGGAGACAATGGTGTGTACAAATCTGCATAAAGAGAGCAATCAGAGGATATCCTTCCCGAATATGAAAAATATACAACTTTATTATTCTGAGTTCTCTAGAATTTAATACAAATGTACAAAATCTAAACACAGCCAAAGTGCTTAGAGTTAAAAAAAAAATGAAAAGTCCATTTTAGTTATATTGCCACAGTTAATATCATCATCAATCATTTAATTAAGATTACTCCTAACAAGTTACTAAGTAAACAATTAATTCCTCACTGTTTGAACCATCCAATGCCCCTCATTCTGTATCTTGGTTGTAGCTCAAATGGCAGCACACATCCCCACATTGCTGTTGACAACGTCAGTTTACTCACACGGGAATTTCTTACTCTATTACGTCTCTCTGCTAAACTTACTAATTAGCAGCCATCCTTAAAACTAAGACAGTGCAGGTATTAAAGGAGCAAGGAGTGCTTTCAATGAATGTTAATTTCTTTCAAGTAATCAATTAGAAGTTGTATGATAAAAGACTGATTTATATCTCCAAACCCTTCAGGAATGAATAGACCCGAGAATTCACAACTCCCTTTTAATTTTACTAAGCCTCTAATCTCCTTCACGGCATTTGACTTCTGTCATCAACAGCTGAGCTTCAATGAAAGAGCATAACAGAATGGTTACTGTTTTGATTGGATCAGGACAAGCACACATTCTCTGACATATTAAAATCTAGTTATTCCATTTCAATGTCTGTGTCCGACAAACGATGTCTAATGATTTTTTTCTGCACGAGATAATTAACGGATTTGCTGATTTTACTCTTAACATATTTTAAGAAAAAACTATCAAATATATTGTCGTAATATGAGTACTCATATATATCAGAATGAAGGAAGTAGTTTACAAGAAGGAATTCAAAAGCAAAATATCACTTTATTAAAAAAGTTGTTTTAGCCTCAGAGGTACCAACAACAAAATAATCAAACAACCAATGATGTTAGTTAAATGATAGCTGTTGAATTCTTGTTAACGACACATATGCTTATGATAAATTTACATTCTCCAAGTCCTCCAAACTAAAGTAAAAGGCATGAGGCATTACCTGTATTGGCTAGAGAATCGGGCTCTCTTGTACTATGCAATACAGCTGTTCCAGATAAAACCGTGATAAAACCACAAAGCTCTGATGCAATACTGCTTGCACTTTGACCATTATAGTCCTAAATAAGAATATGGAAGGATTATAATTAGATGAATGAACATTAAAATCCGTCCTTCCCCACATATTTTTCTCACTAAGTTATGGTAAAATACCAACCTTAAACATGATTGCACTGGCTAATATAGTAAAAGATGTGAACAAGGCATAGTAAATGGGAGAAACAACTGCTGTGTTAAAAGTATCCAGCGCCTGCAACAATGCAAGAGTTGGTCGCATCAATTACAAGAAAATGGTGACACTTGAAGGGCAGGCATTGAAACTAGTAATTTAAATCCTACAAATTCAGATTACTAATAATCAGTTTCTGCATGTAATCAGATTAAATATAACATGGATTGCTTACAACTCGAACACCTAGAATCACAACCACCAGAAAGTACATGTATTTATAGCAGTAGAAACAAGGGGTTTCAAAGTCATCAGCATAGGCAAATGAATTTAGGAGGTTTTGAAATATTTTTGAAAATGTATCAGTGGTAAGGTTCATCTGTCACCTTGAATGAATTGAATGTTACTTTGAAAGAAAAATAAATATAAAGACACAAGGCAAGAGAGCATATATTAGCAGGAGAGCTGATAACTAGAACTGAATTTTGGTAGAGTTGTGATACTCATTCTTTCTTGAATTAATAAAAAACAACATTCTTCATTAAATGTGCAAAGTATTAGCCTGTATCATTTCACACGGCTAAGACACAAACAAATTAACATGCCTAAAGAGATCTTCTACTTCACTGGCATGCATTATTAATCTATAATAAGACAGAACGATGAAACAGGGAGCCAAAAAAGCATATGGAATATGCAAAATCAATATTCACATAGAGAATCCATCATACTACAAGAAACTGACCATATTAAGATAATTTAATTGAATTATGATGCAGGTAACAGCAACCATTGCAAAAATCCATGTTTGGAAGTATACAGCCTGGTTTCTGCTCTCTAATGTAAGTTTGATTGCAGTGCCAATAGCTTTTACGCTCATGACCTGTGAAATATGGGATCTCATTAGCAATGTAAATCAAATATGGTTTGAGACTTGGACAACTTCGGAATTCAAAGAAATAATTCAAACGATAAAACCATTACATCTTTAACTTAGACGGGGGTCACTTACTGTCAAAGACCCGATTACAGAGCATATCCCGACATAAACAAAAACATTAGTTTGGCCATATCGGGGGGCACAATATAAGATCAATACCAGTGATACAGCTACAGCAGAGGCCGTATACAAGAGGAAAGCTGTACGCCAGACAGAAAATATTGATCAGAAAAAAAAAAATCCAGTATGACTCATGCACCCTAGAGACACTATACTGGATAGAAGAATCAAACCTCAGAAGGATACCTGTTTGAGTGGCCAATTCCCATATTTCGAGTACAGAACTAATATCCTGCTCTTGAGGAGCATGGAGTACAATAATAGTGGATCCAACAATGCATAGAAGACACCCCAACATGCCCAGTTTTTGGAGCTTCTCATTCAACAAGAAATGTGCTAAGACAGCACTATCCATATCCATAGTAGCGTTTACCAAAAATATTAGGCCGGCAAGTAAATCCAATAGGGTATAATAAAGTCAAAATCAAACAATAAATCAATCATGAATCATCGGAAATAAATATTACCTGACAATAATACTCAAAGCACCAAGTGGTGTCACAAGCACCGCAGGGGCGTAAATGTAAGCCACAAAATTGGCGACCTCTCCGACAATCACTTTAGGTAATAACAAAAAGAGAAAAGAAAAGGAGACTCGAAATTACTAACTAGTAAGACATTAATTAGGGTTCTAGACTTACTTGTAAGCAATTACAAAATCAAATCAAATACGAACAGAAACTTACTCGTAATCATTCCGATCCACCAGAGAGGCTCGCGCAGATAACCATATCCTCCAACACCTACACAAATGGAGAACGAGAAACAGTCATGTCCAGAACATAGAGATCAGCACCATGCACGAAATGCAACTGATGAGTTTCCAAGAGGACTGACCGGCACGACGGCCGTTGGCCCCGGCCCGTCGGAGGCCCTTTTTCTTAATAATGAAGCTGGAGCCAATAAAAGCACTGGAAACGACGGCCAAGACAAACCCCTTCAAATTGCTCGAGAACATACTGTGTAGTCTATCTATGAAAATAATCACATTCAGCTATGGAAACAAGGAAGACGAAGATAAAAGAAGCTCCTCCTTGATTGGCTAAAACTCATCAAATTCATGCAATTCGTAACCCTAAAAAACAAGTAGAACAGCATAAACTCCTGGTAGATTCCTTATCGCTGTCCCTCGACGCACGGAACGCGACCCACGGTCCCCTCCTTCACCGTTCGCTGATTATCTTTTTCTTTTCTTTTTTTTTTGGAAATTGGATGAATTTTGGTGAAATTTAAATCTGGCGGGTGATCGTCTAATCTGCAGCTGGGTCAAAGTCTCGGAGATTAGGAATGGAGCAATAGGAAATTTTAGAAGTTAGGAGCAACGCCACAAAGCGCAACGCCACGTCGTCTCTACTTGTTTATTTCTACCTGCCAGTCTGTTTTTTTTTTTATGAACCCACTTTTTTGTTTTTTCCCGTCTCCTACAATGCGTAGGCCATTTAGATCATTGCAAATGGAATATGGACGCATTACATGTGTGTATTATTCGTTAGCCCATAAATGACTTTAATGCCTCCTCTTTAATAGAGATAAAAGCTATTAATAGGATAAAAATAAAATATATAATTATTTAAAAAATATTTAATTTTTAAAATATATAATTTTATTATAATTTTAATCATAATATTTAAAGAGATATTTTAATTTTTAAATATATAAATTTATGTTTAAAAGTAATTGATAATTTATTTTATTTAAAATTAATATTATTTAAAAAAAATGAAATTTTATCTCATCTCAAATTAAATTTTTTTTAAAATTTTTATATAAAAATAAATAAATATAATTTTTTTATTCATGAGTTACAAAGAAGATCACAGTAGTAGTTGCATCTGTCAAACTATTATGATAATGATTAATTTTTTAATTTTAATTTTCATTATTAATTTGACCATTACTACTATTAAAAGAATAAAATGGAAGACGAAAAATTATCCGGCAAGGAAAAAAACTTGTCTTATAATAATATAAGAGCTGTCTCCGTTTGAAGTGGGCGTTGCCTGCAAAAAGTATGGACTGGCGTGGACGATATTAAATGGGAGAAAAGGAAGTAGAACCAAATATAATAACATCACAAATCTCAAGTCCTCGTGTCACGTGCTCCGCTTAGCTTTTATGTCAGAGCTCACAAGTTCCCCCACAAACAAATAAATAAATACTGCTTTTCCCTCCAAGACTCGTCAAAAACACCCGGATGAAAACTTGGACGCCATTTCCCTTATCTAATTTTATTCATTTTTAATATATTTTATATATATTAAAAAAATTAAATTTTATTAACTATACTATAAAATTTAATATTTTTTAACTTTATTCATATTTAATATGTATTATGATCAATAGAAATAAATTCAATATAAATAAATTAAAAATAAAATAATATATTTATAGGAATTTATTTTTTTAAAATTATCATTGTTGCATGGATTTCCACAAAGTTTACACACAGGATCTCCATGGCAATTAATACCAATATTAATATATTAAATATTTTTAAATATGAACTCCCTGGTAGGGATGAGTCAGGCTATACGATGGCAAAATTTCAGATTTATTATCAAAACCCCTTTTAAATCATATTTAAATATTAACTATTTAATATAAAACTGTTTGTTTTATTTTTTTTAAAAAAAACTACAATTTGAACTAAAAATCTCTTTAAAATTTTAAAAAAGTTAAACACACACATTAACTGTTATGCATTTTTCGTCCTAACAGAGAGTTTTAAGCCTTCTTGATCTATATCCAACATAGAATCAAAAGAATTGATTAAATCCCTTTATCCATCTTCTATTTGAATCAAGAGAACATCCACATCTACATTTATTGGGTGTGTTTAGATTAGTTTTTTGAGAATAGATTCTGGATAATAGATTATGGGAAGAATAGATTCTGGAGAATAGATTTTGAGAAGAATAGATTCTGAGAAAAAGTGATTTTAAAAATTGGAGATGTTTGGATGATTAGTAGCAGAATCACTTTTTATATTAATAAATTACCAAAAAGGGTATGATTTGATAAAGTATGAGAGATGAGAGAGGGTAGAGAATAAATAGGAGAGAGGAGAGAGAATAAATAGGAGAGAGGAGAGAGTATAGAGAAGAGAGAGAAAAGAGGAGATAATGTGAAGAAGAGAGAGGAGAGAGATGAGAGATGAGAGAGAGTATAAGAAAAAAGTAGGGGTAAAATAGTAATTGGATAATCTATAAGCTCTTTTACAGTTCCAAAATCTATTTTCAATAGCTTATTCAAAACCATGGTTTCAAACTGAGGTTTTGCCCAAAATTAATTCTGGACAAAAATGACTATTTGGCTCAAATTTTTCCAAACCGAGGTTTTGGCCAAAATCAATTCTGAAACAAACATCAATTTTTGTCCAGAATTGATTTTGGCCAAAACCTCGGTTTGGAAAAATTTGAGCCAAACAGTCATTTTTGTCCAGAATTGATTTTGGGCAAAACCTCGGTTTGAAACCATGGTTTTGAATAAGCTACTGAAAATATATTTTAGAACTGTAAAAGAGCTTATAGATTATCCAATTACTATTTTATCCCTACTTTTTTCTTATACTCTCTCTCATCTCTCATCTCTCTTCTCTCTCCTCTCTCCTCTCTCTTCTTCACACTATCTCCTCTCTTCTCTCTCTTCTCTCTCCTCTTTCTTCTCTCTCTTCTCTCCTATTTATTCTCTACCCTCTCTCCTGGTGTGTTTGGATTAGCTTTTGGAGAATAGATTATGGGAAGAATAGATTTTAGGAAGAATAGATTCTGGAGAATAGATTTTGGGAAGAATAGATTCTGAGAAAAAGTGATTTTAAAAATTGGAGATGTTTGGATGATTAGTAGCAGAATTACTTTTTATATTAATAAATTACCAAAAAGGGTATGATTTGATAAAGTGCGTGTTTGGATTCAGCGGTGGAGAATGGATTTTGGGCAAAATCTCGGTTTGAAAAAATTTCACACAAACATCAATTTTTGTCCAGAATTGATTTTGGAACAAAACCTCGGTTTGAAAAAAGTGGAACCAAACAGCCATTTTTGTCCAAAATTGATTTTGGGTAAAACCTCGGGTTGAAACTATGGTTTTGAATAAGCTACTGAAAATGGATTTTAGAATTGTAAAAGAGCTTATAGATTATCTAATTACTATTTTACCCTTATTTTTTTCTTATACTCTCTCTCATCTCTCATCTCTCTTCTTCACACTATCTCCTATTTCCTCTCTCTTCTCTATATTCTCTCCTCTCTCCTATTTCTTCTATTTCCTCTCTCCTCTCTCCTATTTATTCTCTACCCTCTCTCCTCTCTCATACTTTATCAAATCATACCCTTTTTGGTAATTTATTAATATAAAAAGTGATTCTACTACTAATTATCCAAATATCTCTATTTTCAAAATCTATTCTTTCCATAATTTATTCTTCTCAAAATCTATTCTTCAGAATCTATTCTTCCCAAAATCTAGGGTGTGTTTGGATTAGCTTTTAAAGAATAGATTCTGGGAAGAATAGATTCTGGAGAATAGATTTTATGAAGAATAGATTCTGGAAAGAATAGATTTTAAAAATAAAGATGTTTGGATGATTAGTAACAGAATCACTTTTTCATAAACAATTTATTAAAAATGACATAAACTAATATGATAATTATATAAGGAATATTTTTTTTTATTTTTTTTATTTAAGTGATTAAAAAATAATACATATACATATGTGTTTGAGCAATGTATAAATTTACAATATTTATCTTAATTTTAATTTTACTTAAATAGTACTTTTTAATTTAAATTTATGTGGATAATTTAAAATTTTATATAATATATAAATTTTATAAATTTTACGGTGTCCCAGAAGCTAATATATAATATATAATATATATTATATATTATATAAAATTTATATAATATATATGTTATGCATATTACGACGTCCCAGTGTCCCAGAAGCTGAAGCTTGAGGAATTAATTACAAACCGTCCTCAAACTATGGTTTGTATTTTAGAATTGATTTTTTAAAAAAAATTGTTGTTTGGCAATCATTTCACATAACTATGGTTTTGTCTCATAATCTATTTTCAAATCTACATGCCAAACACACACCTATTCTTCCCAGAATCTATTTTCCAAAAGCTAATTTAAATACACCCTAGCTTTTTTTGCCTAAATCCTTTGTTGTGTTAGTTGTCATCGGCTAAAGTCTAATAGAGATGCTCATTGTTGTCTAAAGTTTGGAATCAAAGAAGGAAGAACATGAAAAAAATGAGCATCATAGAAATGATAATAGAGATAGGACGTGGGATGTTAATATAAATAGTAATAAATAATAATTATTTATCTATTTTATATATTTTTTAATAATTTATTAATTATAAAAATCATTCTATTAAAAACTCATTTATTTAGAATTATTCTTTTTATAAATTATTCTCTATAAAAATTTACATAAAAACACTTTAAAATCACTTTTTTTATTTTTTTAAAAATCAATTTAAATATGCCCAATTTCTACTGCAATTTTATTAATGCAGACTATACAAAATGAGTACTCCAAAGCTTGTCCACCCTTCAACACCATCATCACGAAAGATTATATTGTTTACATTCATCACACTTTTAGAGATCCTAACATATAGATATAGACTAACTCTTCAAATAATATTTCTAAGTCATTTGTAATATATTCTATATAAATTAAGAAAAAAATTTAAATTTTATTAACTATATTATAAAATTTAAAAAAATTATAATTTTATCTTTATTTAATATGTATTATACTCAATTAAAATAAAATTAATATAAATAAATAAAAGGTAACATAATATATTTATATAAAAAAATTTCTTTCTACTTTATATATAATATTAGAATAGTACTTGTCAAGTAAATCAATATGCTACTTAACTTTTCTTTAATTTCCTTTATCTCAAGCTTGCCCATGTGATTCCCAAAAATTACAGAAAAAGTTTCAATACCATATAATTAATAAATAAGTAGGGGTGAACAAAGAGCTCATAACCTGTGTATCCACCTACAATCTAATATTATTTTATTCATTTAAATCCGCTCAAAATAGACCTATAACAAACGGGTTTAAACATGCTTAAATAGTAAAATATATGGGTGGGTTGTGAGCTGACCATTAGACAGCCTGTAGCCCGCACATATATATTTTTATTAATTTATTTTATTATATTTATTTTTATTACATACTAATATACTTTTTTAAAATTTATTTTGTAGAGGTAGATGCAATTCTATCTACAACAATTACAAGTAAATATAATGTAGATAATGTATAATCATAATTCAATTGAATAATTAAGATTATGAATAATTATATTATATGAGCATTGTGGACTGTGTGGTTATAAATTTATAGTTATTATTATGGTATTTTATTTTTTTATTTTATGATAGACAATCATATCATGTGTACACTATTATTGTTTCATTTTTATTGTTATTAGAACTTTAAATGTGTTTAAATAAAAAAATATTTTTATCTTTGATAAACGAGTTATCCATGCCCGTTGGAGCCTAAATGGATGCAACTTAACATGTTTAATACAGGTTTAAATGGATTGGAGTACAGGCATGGGTTAGCCTGTGCCCAGAAAAAAATAAATGGGTGGGACACGGGCTGACCATTGGCCCAGCGCCCCCCGTCCATTGCTCAGCCCTATAAATAACTATGGTGACGACAGATGGTATAGATCATAAGGAACATATTTATATCCCATAAAAATATGAGTTTGATTTTCATTACTATTGTGAGGACTCATTTAATAAATAATATTATAGATCCTCTATAAATATTCTTTGAGCCATAAAACTATACCGTAACTTTAATAAGAGATCAGTGATAAAGTTACCTAAATTTTTTTATAAAATAAACAACTACCTTTCGTCTTTATCCTTTATATCTCTTCCCCAATCCCAAAGTAGACATTGGTTAATGGTGCAAGGAACTTTTAAATTATTCTAAGCCATCCCTAGCAAGATAGTAATTAAGCATTCGTTTTCTATAAGTTATTCATATATAGTGGTTGTTTTTTAGCATTGTCCATCTTAAGAATGGAGAAAAAGTATTTAGTTTGACATTGGTAATGTTGGACTTGGTTATTTGTCTCCTTATTTTCATTGGATACTTTGCTATAGATTGCTCTCAACTAGGCTTTTCATGATCCCAAACGTATAAAAAAATGATAATTAAACAATTTTCCCACTTTATAGATATAAAAAATAATAATCTATCAATGCACACAAAATCATCTAATGTTAAATATAATATATATTTAACTAATTTAATTATATTAAAAAATATTTAATTAATTATTATACTATTTTTTAAGTACTATAATTATCTTCATTTAACTTTTTCTAGTATTCTCTTATTTAATTATTGTTAAAAGAGTATCAATACGTATAATTGATAAAGATATGATAAATTTAAAAAATAAATCTTATATTTACGATTAAAATCAACTCTATAATTATATTATATATTTAGGATCAAAAGAATATAATTCAAAGTCCATGAACTCTCACTAATTCAACGTCAATGAGCTCTCAATAATTTTATTTTAAATTTATGGTAAGAGATATAGCTATATTTAATATTAGATTGAATAAAATTAGTTTTTTAAACAAGAAGAGATGTGTCCACACGAGCCCTGCCTTACTCTATCAAATTTGAACATTCATTTTAAAACTTATCACCAAGCCTATAAATTAAATAAAGTGTATACAATATATTTTTAAATTGTGAGTGAACATCATTTTTTTAAAAAAAAAATTATAAAAAAAATGTGTAGGCGCGTGTGCGCAGCACGTTATACACATGTGGGTCCAGACTTGGATCAAATTTTCGGACTTCTGTGCTTCGTCCTACCCATGAATGTATTATTCAATTGGTCAGGAAAAATAAAATAAAAACTCAATTCGGACCAAAAGGCTCAGAATTCTTATTGCCGCATTCTTTAATAAACGTAGACTTAAAAGGTCTACATTTTTTAAATAAAAATATTACTACATTAGTTAAACATCCAAGTACATGGGAACACTGCCTCAAAAGTTCGTTGACTAGGTGCGTCCGAACACACACAAAACACAGGGACGCAGATTGTTCATGCAAATTTAGCTAATGTCGGCGGCGGAGGATTAGTCAAGAACCCATGGAGGAGGGCATCAACAGAGGTGTATTTGTAGTGAGGATACAACTGGGAAGCCTCTACGTCTTCAGGGCCTAATTCAAACGTCGTTTGTGCACCTTTCACGAATACGCTGTGGAGTATAGCCACTGGTATATTCTCTGGAAAATCCAGCGCTGCAACCCCAAAGCATGTTATACTAAAAGAAACATGCATGAAGTACGCACTCATTATAAGAAAGTAACACACACAGCAAATATATCTTACTTTCACATTGCTTGACCATGTCATTTTCAGGTATATGTACCCTTTGAAAGGCGCGATTTGTCCTGTTTTCCCACAAAGTTATCAACTCCAACTGGGAAATAATGTTCCCTTCTGGTCTAATAATAAACACACGATTCTCTGCTCTCTCATCTGTTGCTGCTTTCACGGTGTAAAATGCCACATCTTCCTCATAATTTAACACAGCTGCATATATTCATGATTACTTAGGTATGTGCATGATATAAGAATAGTAGTTGATTATAGGAGCGTACCCTTGGCTTCACCAGTGCCATAAACAAGAATGTGTTGACGTTCGAGGTCATGTGGGTGAAGCAGATAGTTGAGGAAGTAGGTTGCAAATGAGTTAGCGGAGACATAGGTGTAGGGGATTCCTGCTTCTTCTGTGGCCCTTCTTATTTTCCTCTTGTTTTCAAGAAGAGCCTCGAATGGTGCAAGTGCCTTCACTCTGTCCACTTCGTTCCCATATTCTGAGGGAACGAATCTCTGTCATAAACAACGTAACATATGTGATAATTATATTCTCAATACTCGTAGGTTCTTGTCAGATATGTTAAAGCTGAGAATATATAAGAAACCTTGATATTGCCGGCTTGTTTGATGGCCTTGATTAGCTTGAGTTGCTCCAGATGCTGAGGAACAGCGAGTGTGGAAATCACAACATCAACCTGTTGAAGACAAGACACTAGCTTCTCCACCTCATCTAACTCCCCCTATATATATATATATATATATATGAATGGCCATGACCATGAATGAATTTCACACACACACATATATTACCATTGGTATTTCATATAAGAACTAATTGGAATCATAAATATAAAACCTTAATCTATTTTATATATAATATTTATTATTTTTTTAAAACTAATTTACATAACTTATATATAGATATATAATATAATATTACACATGAATATTTTAGGAAGATTATGCTATATTGGTTATAATTAGTTAATTTATTTTGCTTTATTAATTTATCTAAATTAATCAACTATATTTTATATTAAATACCATATATAAATAAGGTGGTTTAGCTTAAAGCTTTCACTATATGGAGTTTGAGGAAAAATAGATATATGTAGTATTATACCACAATATACATAAATATATATATATTTATTCATTTCTTAATATGACTTTACTAGAGAGTTTATTTTACTCATAAATATAAGATATATTTTTTAAACTTTTCAATATTTTTTAAATTGTTTCTATTGATATTTTTTAAAAAATAATTAAGTAAGGGACATAATTAAAGAAAGTGATTAGAGTGCTTTTAAAAAAATAACTATATTAACTAATATTCTAATTTAATTAAATTAATTAAATATATATTATATTTAGTAGCCTAGAAATATATTGATATATCATATGAACATGTAAAGCAAGAGAAGATTAAGGAGAAGGAATACTTGGAAGACGGTGAGGCCCAGAGATTGAAGATGGTGGAGCTTGGAGAGCTGAGAGGAAGTGTGGACAGGACGAATGTAAGCAAAAGTGGGATGACCCAAAGAAAGGCTTGCCCTGACCATGAAATCCCCAAGATAACCTGTTGCTCCAACTATCACCATTTTGGTCTTCTTCTCATCAATATTCTCCATAGCTCTGAAACCTTCAACTATCATCAATTACGTACCCCATAAAACGTTATTCTTTGATTTCTTTATATATTAAAAAAACAGCAACGCAAAGCAATGTAGTTGAAAAGTCTTCAAATCATTCTCCCGAAATATCTTGATCGTGGGCCCTCGGACTTGTTAGCGGTTGTTGTGTCAAATCAGTAACTACTATATTTATATGTATTGTTTTCATAAATCTTTATTTCATTCTATTATTTTTATTTATTTTAAAAAAATTATAATATTTAATAGATATTATAGTAGTTTTGTTTAATTTATACTTTAATTGATTATATGAATTAAATTATTAAAAATATCTTTTTTTATACTTTTATTGATTTTATTATTTTTTTAATTAAATTAATTTGTATGAAAATATTTTCTTTTTATATATTTTAAAAATTTTAAAAATAAATAAATGATGACTATGACCCATTTTAACTATTATATAATTATATTATATGAGTAAAGTTAACTGAAGTATTGATAAATTGAAAGAAAAAATTATAATATCTAATTAGAGAAAGTCAAAATATCTCAAATAATATTTATTTTATAAATTTTTTTCTTTAATAAATATAATATAATATTATATCCATCTAATGTCTAATTCAAATATAATTTCTTAATATTTAACATTTGAATTTAATCAAATATAGATAAATGTGTTATTTTTTTTCTATTTTTTATTAATTATTTTATCTCTTTTATAATATATTATTTTTTATTTGCATTGGTTATAAGATATTTGAATTGAAAAAGATAACATTTTGAAAGAATATATGAAGATAAATTGATATTATCATAATCTTTTATAGAGACAATTAGTGAAGAGACTAATATTAATAGGAAACACGCCAAGCCCACACTTAAGGCTACATAAAGGATTCAAAAGATCATCTATTCAACATATCAATCTCTACCATTATCACAATTATCTTCTTTATCTTTTTCACAATCCCATCTCTTTCCTCTTACGTTCTTGAAGAGATGTATAAGAGCTTGAGTTCATGTACTTTAAAGTATAAGTAAAATAATTTTATGATTTGATATATTTTTTTTCTTTATGCAAGTTATGATTTCATAGGTTTAAATTTTGATATTTGTATATATTAGCTCTATGGTATTGATTGAGGTACCTGTGCAATTAACTCTTATGATTTATTATTTCAGTTTATAATTTTATTTGTTTATTTAATATCTCTAGCTTTTTCCTTATAATTATTCATATTAGATTCATATATATAATTATAGAGTTTTCAGTTGAATATTTATGTGAGTGAAATAAATTATTTATTGTTTACTTTATCACATGATGAGTGGAGCTTTTAAATAATTATTATTGATATAATTATATGCTAGATCTAGATATAATTATAGATTTTATGATTATGATTATGACGGTTGTCTAGGGTTCTACATGATAAGGATTTAACATATATAATTATTATAACTCTAATATATTATCGAAGAATGATAACCACATATCAATTATTGGGAGGGCTTGTCTTATCAGTGATATCATTCTATATTATTATTGTTATTTTATTTTAGTTATTATCTCCTTTTATTTTCTAAAAATTATTAATTAAGTTATATTTTACTACTCTTCTTCTCACATTTAGTATAATTTAAAGTTAAACCTCTCATTAACAACACGTAAAAAATATGACATATGT
The DNA here is from genome assembly GCA_037074615.1 of Leucaena leucocephala. Classification (NCBI taxonomy): domain Eukaryota; kingdom Viridiplantae; phylum Streptophyta; class Magnoliopsida; order Fabales; family Fabaceae; genus Leucaena; species Leucaena leucocephala. The sequence continues at coordinate 21,122,859 of CM073538.1, read as the reverse complement.
TCAACTTTTATACTATATAAAAATTAATTTAATAAATAATCTGATTACTAACTATATCAACTAGCTCTATAATGACGTGGGGCCTTCTTTTTAGTAACTTTTAAATCATCCTTGTTCCATGGATTTCCACCAAGTTTACACACACAGTCTCTATGATAATTTATAAATTATTTTTAACGTACTTTATATAAATTAATTTTTTTAAAATCTTATTAATTATGTTAAAAATTCAACAACTTTTAAATTTTACCTTTATTTAATATATATTATACCTAATTGAAATAAAGTTAACATAAATAAATGAAGGATAATATAATATTTTTATATAAAAAATATCTCTTTTTATTCTAGAAATATAATTAAATAGAATAAGAGAAGTACTTATTTTTATCTTATAAATAGAATAAGAGAAGTACTTGTCAAGTGAATCAATATGTTACTAGACTTTTCTCTTAATTTCCTTTATTTCAAGCTTGCCGCCTTGATTCCCAAAAATCAAAGAAGTTTCAGTACCGTAAAATAAACAACTCCCTTTCGTCTTTATCCTTTATATCTCTTCCCCAATCGCAAAGTAGACATTGGTTAACGGTGCAAGGAACTTTTAAATTATTATAAGCCATCCCTAACAAGATAGTAATTAAGCATTCGTTTTCTATAAGTTATTCATCTATAGTGGTTGTTTCTTAGCATTGTCAATCTTCCAGAAAAAGTATTTAGTTTGACATTGGTAATGGTGGACTTGGTTATTTGTCTCCTTATTTTCGTTGGGTACTTCGCTATAGATTTCTCTCAACTGAGCTTTCTATGATCCCGAATCTATATAAAAAATCATAATTAAACAATTTTCCCACTTTCTAGATATATATATATATATATATATATAAATCTATCCATGCATACACACACCTTCACCTACACACTATTTATTAATTTTCAATCATAAATATAAAGATCTATTTAACTAATATAATTATATTAAAAAAATTAATTAAATTAATTATTATAACATATTTATTTCAAATACCCTAATTATCTTCATTTAATTCCCTCCTTCATTTTCTTACTTAATTATTATTAAGAAAATATCAATAGGAATAATTTAAAAAATAGTTGATAAGTTTAGGAAATATATTTTATATTTAGAATTAAAATTAATTTTTTAATTAGATATTATATTAAGGACTAAAGGAGTATAATTCAAGGTCAACGAACCCTTATTAATTTTGTTTTAAATTTATCTTAAAAAAGATATTCATATTTAATATCATAGGAAATAAATTTAATTTTTTAATTAGAAGAGGTGTGTCCACGAATGGAAAAAGGGGATGAGACCTGCCTTTCTCTATCAAACTTGACCATTCTCTTTGAAGCCCCATTGGCAGCGTCAAGTCTATAAATTAAACAACCTGTGTGCGAGTGTGCAGCGCGTAATACACAGATGGGCCCAAACTTGGATCGAATTTTCGGACTTCTGTGTTTCTTCTGGATATGAATGTATTATAATCTATATAGTGGTTATTGTGTCATATGTGTCACACACACACACACACAGATATATATATATATATATATATATATATATATAATTGTCAATAAGAATAAAAATGAATAAATATACAGTAAAAAATAAATTTATATTCTATAAAGATATAAGTTTGATTCCCACTACCATTGTGAAGGCTCATTTGATAGGTGATTTCATAAATTCTCTATAAATACTCTTTAAACCTTAGGGCTATACCCTGACCTTGGTAGAAAATTGATACCGAATCTATCTACATTTTTTTATACAAAAAAGATATATAAATATCATAATATCATATTCAGACCTCCTTCAAGGTTGATAAATTATATTTTATCATATTATTTTTTTATCTATTTTACAGAATTTATTATATCTAATATGTATTATTGTAGTAGTTTTATTTACTATTTATTTTAATTAATTATATAAATTAAATAATTAAAAATATCCCTTTCTTGTGATTTTATTGACTTTATTATTTCTCTTAATTAAATTAATTTGCATGAAGGTATTTTATTTTTATATATTTTAAGAAATTAGAAAAATAAACAATTGATTACTAAAACCCACATCTGACTACTACGAATTTATATTATATTATATCAACGAGAAAGGGTAATTGAGGGATTGCTAAATTGAAAGCAAAAATTATAATATTTAATTAGAAAAAATTAAAATGCATCTATTAACATAATATTATTATTTTATTATATTAATTAATTCATTTAATATAATATTATATCATATTAGTATTATGATATATTATATCAATCAAATATCATTGGCATTAATTCAAGGATAATTTCTTAATATCTAATATTTAAATTTAATCAAATGATAATAGATAAATATGTTATCTTTTCCTATTTTTTAATTAATTATTTTATCTCTTTTATCCTATTACTTTTTACTTAAATTATTTATAGGATAGTTGGGTTAAAAAACTTATCTATAAAGATATTGGGAAAAAAATGACAACTTAAAAAGATATTAAAGATAAATAAAAATTATCATTATCTTTTGGAGAGCAAATAGTGAAGAGACACGTAACAATAAGAAAGAAGCCAATGCCATAGCCTAAGGGTATATAAAAGACCCAAAAACTCCTCAATTTCACACCAACTCAATCTACACATCTCTTCTCTTCTTAAAGCCAATTTAGCATTGCTTCATCCACCATCTCTTCTCCATTTTTTTTACTCTATTTCCACATACAATTGTATCATCTAGCCTCATGAATGGCTAATCCTCCCTTATTCTTGAGGATGGATGTCTAATGTTTAATTTATTATGCCAAATCTTAGGACTTATACTATTTATTTCATTTTATATTTATTTTCTATATAATTTTATGATTTCATATATTTAGTTTTTAAAAATTGTGTAAGTTGACCTAAAATTTTGATTAAGATATCTTATGATAAAACTTTTATGTTTTGTTATTTAAGTTATAATTTGAATTTTTATTTCATATAGTATTAGGAATATTCAACTCACTAATAATCATATTATTTAACTTGTGGCGGGGCAAGTTAGAAGGAGAGAGAGAGGGCAAAAACTAAGAAAGGAAGAAACTCAATTCAATTCAATATCAATCAAAGGTGTGCAACTGAAAAAAATATATTCTTGCTCTATTTATAGAGCTCTAAATAATCTAATCCTAACTTCATCTCAAAGCAAAAGAAATTATAGAAATAGAGAACTGCTAAATGGGAAATAATCTCATAAATACAAACCCTAATAGATAAATTTCTTTCTTCAAATAATAATAATAAAGTTAAATATCTAAAATCTCTAGAAGCTTTTATCTTATATTCCATCATCTGTACTAAATGAACAAAATCAAAAAGATGAGCAGGCCATAGTTATATTAAGAACCCCTCAAGATCTCGATTGTGAGTTTACAAATAATGGCAATGCGAAATATCAAGCAATAACCTACAACGAACACTTTGAAATTTTTAAAATGTACAATGGAATAATAGAATCAGACACTTTATATACAACAACCAACCATATCTCTGTCTCTCACAATGTAATAAAATTCTCAATAGCTTACACCTTCTTCATCAGGGTATAAAGCAGAGTTGATGTGCACATCGGCCGGGGCTAGGAGCCGGTTTCTGCGCGGATGAGAACCGAGTGCTGATCAATGTTGAGATCATTCCGGATTTCTGAGTCACGCCGGGAGAACCGTCCCAATCGGGAGCTTTAACACGGGTTGCGCCGATGACTTTGGCGAAGTTAAGTCTGAGATATAGAACTTTCTTCAGGCCATGGTCTCTGACTTCAAAGCACGCACCAGTGACTATATGGAGTTATCATCATATGATTCAACTGGGGCTGTGCACACATGAGAGAAACTCTTCCATTGAACCTTCTTGAAGTACTTGCGTTCCAACGCAGCCTCATACACATTCCCATTCTTATCATTTTCGAGTTGAAATGCCTGCAGATGTGAGGAACGATGCTCAAAACATCAAAGACTGTGCAATATATTTACACACAAAAAAAAAATACAAACAACCAATATTGTTCAGCTTGTATTTGTATTTTTGCACGTCTTCCCTATATGTCCAAGCTCATGTCATCTACTACAATTATAAGTCTTTTTTTGCTGAAATTGATATTCAATCATTTTCTCTTTAGCCTTCCTAGTGGCCTTCACCCCATTCTAACTGGAGTACGAAACCATGACTGTGGCAACCCCGTTAAGAATGTAAATAAGTCGGCATGTGAATGCTAAGCAACCCATAAACAATCCGGCTTACTGCTGCTGTTTTCTTGTCTGAGCAATAATTTCGTGGTGCAAGAAGAGACATGATGGGTATATTTCCATTCTGACAATTTAGCAATTCAGTTCGAGCGTATTCCTATGACTAAGAGTAAGAACAAAAGCATCATAAACAAGCAACGGGGGATAATTAAAAGAGAAAACTGGAAACAAATAAAAGGCAAAAATGCAAGTTCAGCCCCTCAAAATCGTTAACTTACGGATGAAATCAAGCTAAAACTCATGGATTGAGAAATCTACATTTCAAACCAACGTGAATATGCAATTTCATTAGGCAAAAAAAAATATCATTCTTGTGAAAAAGATAATATTGCTTTGCGTACATATTTGCCATACCCATATAATGGATACACCCATTATGGATGTCAAAACTGAAGCTTCAAAATGCTGGGAAAAATTTTCGAAAACGAGGAAAACAGAATAAAATTAAAACTTTGGAGCTATTGGCAATTATGGCTACAGAGAGAAGAGGGAAGTTGGGTTTTTTTGGAAGGAGTTGGGAAGGCTCGAAAATCTAGCGACGACCTCATTTGGGTTATTTGGAATTGTCTTAAACACTAGGGGATATTTTTGTCTTTATACAATTAAAAAAATTAATCTCAAGCCTCATGAAATTTTACAATAATTTCGTTATTTTACATGACTTATTTGCAATTTAATTCCTTCTATATTATTTAGATGTAATTCTTCTAATATTATATTGTTTACATTAGCCACACTTTTAAAGAAACTAATAGATATATGACTAACTTACTCTTCATGTCCTATTTATAAATTATTTTTAACATGTTTTATATCAAAGGAAAAATTTTAAATTTTATTAACTATATTATAAAATTTAACAACTTTATACTTTTACCCGTATTTAATATATATTAGACCAGACTAAAATAAAATCAACATAAATAAATGAAGGGTAACATGATACTTTCATATGAAAAATCTCTCATTTTGCTCTATAAATAGGATAAAAATAAATCTTCTCTATCTACCTTATAAATAGAATAAGTGGAGTAGTTGTCAAGTGAATCAATATGCTACTTGACTTTTCTCTTAATTTCCTTGATCTCAAGCTTGCCAGTGTGATTCCCAAAAATTTAAAAAGTTTCAATACCGTATAATTAATAAACAACTACCTTTCGTCTTCATCTTTTATATCTCTGTCCCAGTCGCAAAGTAGACATTGGTTAATGGTGCAAGGAACTTTTAAATTATTCTTAGCCATCCCTAGCAAGATAGTAATTAAGCATTCGTTTTCTATAAGTTATTCATCTATAGTGGTTGTTTTTTAGCATTGTCCATCTTAAGTATGGAGAAAAAGTATTTAGTTTGACATTGGTAATGTTGGACTTGGTTATTTGTCTCCTTATTTTCATTGGATACTTTGCTATAGATTGCTCTCAACTAAGCTTTTTATGATCCCGAATCTATAAAAAGTGATAATTAAACAATTTTCCCACTTTCTAGATATAAAAAAAATAATAATCTATCAATGCACACATGTGAGCATACACGCTATTTATTAATTCTCTGATCTTAAATATAAAATTTATTTAATTAATTATATTTAAAAAGTTATTTCAATTAATTATTATAATATATTTTTCTTAAATAATCATAATTATCTTCATTTAACTCACTCTCGTATTCTCTTATTTAATTATTATTGAGAGAGTCGATAAATATAATTTAAGAAATAGGTAGTAAATTTAGAAAATAAATATTATATGTACGATTAAAAATAATTTCTCAATTAAGTTATATAGTTAAGATCAGAGAGTATAACTCAAGGTGGATGAACTCTCACTAATTTTGGTTTAAAATTGAGTTGAGAGATATAGCCGTATTTAGTATCAGATAGAACAAAATTAATTTTTTAATTGGAAGATATGTGTCCACGAGGAGGAAAAAAGGGTTGAGACCAGCCTTACTCTATCAAACCATTCTTTTTAAAGTCTATTGGCATAATCATGTCTATAAATTAAATACTGTGTGTATGCCTCTTTAGATTGTATGTGAGTCTATTTTTTTTATTAAAAAAACTTGTGTGCGCGATTACTTGGTCAGGAAAAATAAAATAAAAACTCGATTTGGGCAAAAAGGCTAATAATTCTTATTGCCGGATTCTTTAATAAATGTAGAGTTAAAAGGTCCACATTTTTTAAATAAAAATATTACTGCATTAGTTAAACATCCAAGTACATGGGAACACTGCCTCAAAAATTCGTTGACTAGGTGCGTCCGAACACACACAAAACACAGGGACGCAGATTGTTCATGCAAATTTAACTAATGTCGGCGGCGGAGGATTAGTGAAGAACACATGGAGGAGGGCATCAACAGAGGTGTATTTGTAGTGAGGATACAACTGGGAAGCCTCTACGTCTTCAGGGCCTAATTCAAACGTCGTTTGTGCACCTTTCACGAATACGCTGTGAAGTATAGCCACTGGTATACTCTCTGGAAAATCCAACGCTGCAACCCCAAAGCATGTTATACTAAAAGAAACATGCATGAAGTACTTCCTCATTATATAAGAAAGTAAGACACGGAGCAAATATATCTTACTTTCACATTGCTTGACCATGTCATTTTCAGGTATATGTACCCGTTGAAAGGCACGATTTGTCCTGTTTTCCCACAAAGTTATCAACTCCAACTGGGAAATAATGTTTCCTTCTGGTCTAATAATAAACACACGATTCTCTGCTCTCTCATCTGTTGCTGCTTTCACAGTGTAAAATGCCACATCTTCCTCATAATTTAACACAGCTGCACATATATATATCAAGTTTCAAGATTACTTAGGCATGTGCATGATATAAGAATGGTAGGTGATTATAGGAGCGTACCCTTGGCTTCACCAGTGCCATAAACAAGAATGTGTTGACGTTCGAGGTCATGTGGGTGAAGCAGATAGTTGAGGAAGTAGGTAGCAAATGAGTTAGCGGAGACATAGGTGTAGGGGATTCCTGCTTCTTCTGTGGCCCTTCTTATTTTCCTCTTGTTTTCAAGAAGAGCCTCGAATGGTGGAAGTGCCTTCACTCTGTCCACTTCGTTCCCATATTCTGAGGGAACGAATCTCTGTCATAAACAATATAACATATAACATGATAATTATATTGTCAATACTCATAGGTTCTTGTCAGATATGTTAAAGCTGAGAATATATAAGAAACCTTGATATTGCCGGCTTGCTTGATGGCCTTGATTAGCTTGAGTTGCTCCAGATGCTGAGGAACAGCGAGTGTGGAAATGACATCAGCTTGTTGAAGGCAAGACACTAGCTTCTCCTCCTCATCTAACTCCCCCTATATATATATATATATATATATATATGAATGACCATGACCATGAATGAATTTCAAATATTCATATATATATATATATATATATATTACCATTGGTACTTCATATAGGAACTAATTGGAAAGTTAGATTTAATCATAAATATAAAACCTTAATCTAGTTTATATCTAATATTTATTATTTTTTTCTAAACTAATTTACATAACTTATATACTGTTATATAATCTAATATTACACATGAATATTTTTTAGAGATTATGATATATTTGTTATAATTAGCTAATTTATTTTATTTTATTAATCTATACAAATTAATCAACTATATCTTATATTAAACACCGAAGGGAGTATATAAATAAGGCCATTCAGCCTAAGGCTTTCACTACGTGGGGTTTGAGAAAAGATAGATATATACAATCTTACACAAATATACGCATATTTAGTCGTTTCTTAATATATAATATAATTAGAGATTTTATTTTGGTTATAAATATAATATATATTTCCTAAATTTATTAAAATTTTTTAAATTATTGCTATTGATACTTTATCAATAATAATCAAATGACGTAATTAAAGAAGATAGTTAGAGTATTTTAAAAAATAACTATATTAGCTAATTCTTGAATCTAATTAAATTAATTAAATATATATTATATTTAATAGCGGAGGAATATATTGATATATCACATGAACATGTAAAGCAAGAGAAGATTAAGGGGAAGGAATACTTGGAAGACGGTGAGGCCCAGAGATTGAAGATGGTGGAGCTTGGAGAGCTGAGAGGAACTGTGAACGGGACGAATATAAGCAAAAGTGGGATGGCCCAAAGAAAGGCTTGCCCTAACCATGTACCCAAGATAACCTGTTGGCCCGACTATCACTATTTTGCTCTTCTTCTCATCAATATTCTCCACACCTCTGAAACCTTCAACTATCATCAAGTACGTACCCCATAAAACGTTATTCTTTGATTTCTTTATATATAAAAAAAACAGCAACGCAAAACAATGCAGTTGAAAAGTCTTCAAATCATTCTTCCCTAAATATCTTGAACATGGACCCTCAGACTAATTTAATTTATGTTAGTGGTTGCGAACCTATCATATTCATCCATATTATTCTCATAAATCTTTATTTTATTATATTATTTTTTATTTATTTAATTTTTTTATAATATTTAATAGGCATTATAGTAATTTTATTCAATTTATATTTTAATTAATTATATGAATTAAATAATTAAAAATATTATTTTCTTATACTTTTATAGATTTTATTAGTTTTTTTATTAAATTGATTTGTATGGAAGATTTTCCTATTATATATTTTAGAGAATTAAAATAAATAAATAAATGATGACTAGTATCTATATCAACTACTACATAATTATATCATATGAGAAAAGTTTATTGAAGAATTGACAAATTGAAGGAGTAAATTATGATATCTAATTAGAGAAAATTAAAATACCTCAAATAATATTATATTATATTAATTATTTCCTTTAATAAATATAATATTATCTTATATCAATCCAATATTATTTAAATTAATTCAAAAATAATTATTCAATATTTAACATTTGAATTTAATCAAAAGATAATAAATAAATGTGTTATTTTTTCTATTTTTGTTAATTATTTTATCTATTTTATCATATATTACTATTTATTTAAATTGCTTATAGGATATTTGAATTAGAAAAGATAACAGTTTAAAAAAAATATTGAAAATAAATTGATATTATTATTATCTTTTAAAGAGATAATCAGTAAATAAATCAACACTAATAGAAAATACGTTAGAACCATAACTTAAGGCTATATAAAGGATTCTAATACTACTCCATTCAACACATGAATCTCCACTATTATCGTAATCTTCTTCTTCATTTTTTTTCACAATTCCATCTCTTTTCTTCTACATTCTTGAGGAGACATATAATGGTTTGAGTTTGTATGCTTTAGAGTATGAGTTAAACAATTTTATGATTTAATTTTTTTTTATGCAAGTTTATGATTTCCTAGAGTTAGATTATGAGATTTGTATATATTAGATCTAGGGTCTCGATTGAGATACATGTGTGATTAAACTCTTATGATTTATTATTTTAATTTATGATTTAATATTTTTATTTAATATCTCTAGTTTCCTCTTATAATTATTCATATTTGATTCATATGTTTAGTTATATGATTTTCGGTTGAATATTCATGTTAGTATAACAAATTATTTATTGTTTAATTTATCACGTGATGATTGAAGCTTTTAAATAATAATTATTAATAAAATTGTATGTTAGATCTACGTATAATTATAGATTTTATGGCTATGACCATGACGGTTATCTAGAGTTCTATATGATAGAAATTTAACAAATATAATTGTTATAACTTTAATATATTATTGAACGATGATAGACATACATCAATCATTATAAGCGATAGTTTTATTGGTAATATCATTATACAATATTATTTTTATTTTATTTTAGTTATTATCTCCTTTTACTTTTTAAAACTTATTAATTAAATTATCTTCTACTACTCTCCTTCTCACACTTAGTATAATCTAAAATTAAGCCTCTCATTAGCTTTATGTAAAGAATATGTTATATATTCAACCTCTATACTATAATTAATTTAAGTACTAACGACATCAACTCTGTGATGATGTGGTTTCTTCTTTTTAGTAACTTTTAAATTATCCTTGTTGCATGGATTTCCACAAAGTGTAAAATTATTCTTTATATCTCTGTCCCAGTCGCAAAGTAGACATTGGTTAATGGTGCAAGGAACTTTTAAATTATTATAAGCCATCCCTAGCAAGATAGTAATTAAGCATTCGTTTTCTATAAGTTATTCATCTATAGTGGTTGTTTTTTAGCATTGTCCATCTTAAGAATGGAGAAAAAGTATTTAGTTTGACATTGGCAATGGTGGACTTGGTTATTTGTCTCCTTATTTTCATTGGATACTTTGCTATAGATTTCTCTCAACTGAGCTTTCTATATGTGATCCCGAATCTATAAAAAGTGATAATTAAACAATTTTCCCACTTTCTAGATATAAAAAAAATAATAATCTATCAATGCACACATGTGAGCATACACACTATTTATTAATTCTCTAATCTTAGATATAAAATTGATTTAATTATATTTAAAAAGTTATTTCAATTAATTATTATAATATATTTTTCTTAAATAATAATAACTTTTCATTTAACTCACCATCGCATTCTCTTATTTAATTATTATTGAGAGTATCGATAAATATAATTTAAGAAATAGGTAATAAATTTAAAAAATAGATATTATATTTACGATTAAAAATAATTTCTCAATTAAGTCATATATTTAAGATCGGAGAGTATAACTCAAGGTGGATGAACTCTCGTTAATTTTGGTTTAAATTTGAGTTGAGAGATATAGCCCTATTTAATATTGGATAGAACAGAATTAATTTTTTAATTGGAAGATATGTGTCCACGAGGAGGAAAAAAGGGTTGAGACCAGCCTTACTCTATCAAACCATTCTTTTTAAAGTCTATTGGCATAATCATGTCTATAAATTAAATAATGTGTGTATGCCGTTTTAGATTGTACGTGAGTCTTAATTTTTTTATTAAAAAAGCTTGTGCGCGCGATTACTTGGTCAGGAAAAATAAAATAAAGACTCCATTCGGCCAAAAAGGCTAAGAATTCTTATTGCCGGATTGTTTAATAAATGTAGAGTTAAAAGGTCTACATTTTTTAAATAAAAATATTACTGCATTAGTTAAACATCCAAGTACATGGGAACACTGCCTCAAAAGTTCGTTGACGAGGTACGTCCGAGAACCCACAAAACACAGGGACGCAGATTGTTCATGCAAATTTAGCTAATATTGGCGGCGTAGGATTAGTCAAGAACCCATGGAGGAGGGCATCAACAGAGGTGTATTTGTAGTGAGGATATAACTGGGAAGCCTCTACGTCTCCAGGGCCTAATTCAAACATCGTTTGTGCACCTTTCACGAATACGCTGTGGAGTATAGCCACTGGTATATTCTCTGGAAAATCCAGCGCTGCAACCCCAAAGCATGTTATACTAAAAGAAACATGCATGAAGTACGCACTCATTATAAGAAAGTAACACACACACAGCAAATATATCTTACTTTCACATTGCTTGACCATGTCATTTTCAGGTATATGTACCCTTTGAAAGGCGCGATTTGTCCTGTTTTCCCACAAAGTTATCAACTCCAACTGGGAAATAATGTTCCCTTCTGGTCTAATAATAAACACACGATTCTCTGCTCTCTCATCTGTTGCTGCTTTCACGGTGTAAAATGCCACATCTTCCTCATAATTTAACACAGCTGCATATATTCATGATTACTTAGGTATGTGCATGATATAAGAATAGTAGTTGATTATAGGAGCGTACCCTTGGCTTCACCAGTGCCATAAACAAGAATGTGTTGACGTTCGAGGTCATGTGGGTGAAGCAGATAGTTGAGGAAGTAGGTTGCAAATGAGTTAGCGGAGACATAGGTGTAGGGGATTCCTGCTTCTTCTGTGGCCCTTCTTATTTTCCTCTTGTTTTCAAGAAGAGCCTCGAATGGTGCAAGTGCCTTCACTCTGTCCACTTCGTTCCCATATTCTGAGGGAACGAATCTCTGTCATAAACAACGTAACATATGTGATAATTATATTCTCAATACTCGTAGGTTCTTGTCAGATATGTTAAAGCTGAGAATATATAAGAAACCTTGATATTGCCGGCTTGTTTGATGGCCTTGATTAGCTTGAGTTGCTCCAGATGCTGAGGAACAGCGAGTGTGGAAATCACAACATCAACCTGTTGAAGACAAGACACTAGCTTCTCCTCCTCATCTAACTCCCCCTATATATATATATATGAATGGCCATGACCATGAATGAATTTCACACACCCACCCACACACACACACACACACACATATTACCATTGGTATTTCATATAGGAACTAATTAGAAGGTTAAATTTGATCATAAATATAAAACCTTAATCTATTTTATATATAATATTTATTATTTTTTTCAAACTAATTATATAAATATTTTGAAGAGATTATGCTACATTTATTATAATTAATTGATTTATTTTGCTTCATTAATCTATCATAATTAGTCAACTATATCTTATATTAAATACTGAACAGAGTATATAAATAAAGTAGTTTAGCCTAAGGCTTTCACTAGGTGGAGTTTGAAAAAAGATAGATATACACAGTCTTATACTACAATATACACAAATATATACATACTTATCTGTTTCTTAATATATGACATAATTAGAGAGTTAATTTTAGTTCTAAATGTAAAATATATTTCTCAAATTTAACAATATTTCTTAAACTACCTCTATTAATATTTCTTTAACAATAATCAAATAAAAGGCATAATTAAAGAAGATAATTAGAGTATTTTAGAAAAATATATCATATTAACTAATTTTTTAGCCAATATATTGGGATAACACATGAACATGTAAAGCAAGAGAAGATTAAGGAGAAGGAATACTTGGAAGACGGTGAGGCCCAGAGATTGAAGATGGTGGAGCTTGGAGAGCTGAGGGGAAGTGTGAACGGGACGAATGTAAGCAAAAGTGGGATGACCCAAAGAAAGGCTTGCCCTGACCATGAAATCCCCAAGATAACCTGTTGCTCCAACTATCACCATTTTGCTCTTCTTCTCATCAATATTCTCCATAGCTCTGAAACCTTCAACTATCATCAATTACGTACCCCATAAAACGTTATTCTTTGATTTCTTTATATATATAAAAAAAAAACAGCAACGCAAAGCAATGTAGTTGAAAAGTCTTCAAATCATTCTCCCGAAATATCTTGATCGTGGGCCCTCAGACTCATTTATATTAGTGGTTGTTGTGGTCAGATCTGTAACTATCAGATTCAGACCTCTCCATATTTAACGTATTGTCAAACTCGGATCAATGTCAGCCATTGGCCATCGAAGCTTTTAAGGATTGAATTGAAACAGAACTAGATAATAGACTTCTATCCAACTCCTAGGCGTCAGGGAAGATTAGCCACGCATTGGAACTAATATGTAGCAATGGATTCACGGCCATATGTAGCTAATGTGAAGGAGAATCGAGATTGAGGAAAAGGAAAAAAGAAATCAGCCACGAAATTGATGAATTGATGGAAGGATAAAGACGAAAATGATGAAAACGTGGGGAAGAGTAGTGGTGATGAAAAAAGAAGAAGACTAAACCGAAACCGGGGAAGGAAATTGTGGGGCAGGCAAACAGAGAGACAGAAGAGTAGTTAAATGGGGGAAAAAAAAATATTCTTGCTCTATTTATAGAGCTCTAAATAAACTAATCCTAACTTCATCTTAAAGCAAAAGAAATTATAGAAATAGAGAACTGCTAAATGGGAAATAATCTCATATATCCAAACCCTAATAGATAAATTTCTTTCTTCAAATAATAATAATAAAGTTAAATATCTAAAATCTCTAGAAATCTCTAGAAGCTTTTATCTCATATTCCATCATCTGTACTAAATGAACAAAATCAAAAAGAAGAGCAGGCCATAATTATATTAAGAACCCACAAGATCTCGATTGTAAGTTTACAAATAATGGCAATGAGAAATATCAAGCAATAACCTACAACGAACACTTTGAAATTTTTAAAATGTACAATGGAATAATAGAATCAGACACTTTATATACAACAACCAACCATATCTCTGTCTCTCACAATGTAATAAAATTCTCAATAGCTTACACCTTCTTCATCAGGTGGAATCACGGTTAAAAGAGAATACTTCACTTTCAGTGATATTTTACCATTCTCCACCAGCAACCTTGCCCCAGACACAACCCAGTAGCCTGGTGAATCCTGTGGTCCTCTAGTTATCTCTGTTGTATCAACAAACTTCAAAAGTTTTGGCGTTTGTGTTGACACGGGAGGTCCATTAGGGTATAAAGCAGAGTTGATGTGCACATCGGCCGGGCTAGGAGCCGGTTTCTGTGCGGATGAGAACCGAGTGCTGATCAATGTTGAGATCATTCCGGATTTCTGAGTCACGCCGGGAGAACCGTCCCAATCGGGATCTTTAACACGGGTTGCGCCGATGACTTTGGCGAAGTTAAGTCTGAGATATAGAACTTTCTTCAGGCCATGGTCTCTGACTTCAAAGCACGCCCCACAGACTATGGAGTTATCATCATATGATTCAACTGGGGCAGTGCACACATGAGAGAAACTCTTCCATTGAACCTTCTCGAAGTACTTGCGTTCCAACGCAGCGTCATACACATTCCCATTCTTATCATTTTCGAGTTGGAATGTCTGCGGATGTGAGGAAAGATGCTGCAAATGGATTGCCAAGCGATTGCTTTTTTTCCCTTCTAAATATAATCTAACGCCCGTGACAGGTTTCTCGCCCACATCAACCTTTCAAGTAATTCATCCAAAGTCAGTCTAAATCAGAACTTTTAACATATTAAACAAGAAAGATCTCTAAAACTTAATGATATCAATGTAATAAAAAACAACAGGCCAATCATTTTGAATCAAAATAGTTGAGTCATGATAAGGTGGCATTAATTGACATTTGTTTGTTCATTCCACCTGCCAACCAACAACAACAGCCTTTTCCCACAATAAAGGGTTAGGTACATAGATCGTATAAAGTCATCGTGCTCTATCAACAATTAAACTTTTAGATATATTATAAACTACAATATTTCGTTCAATAATTTTATTAATTGTTCTCTTCAGTTTTAGGTGGTTTGGACACGTACAAAGAAGGCCAAGGGATGTGCTGGTGAAGAGAGTGGATCAAACAGTATGGACACTGGTTAAAAGGAGTAGAGGAAGGCTAAAGAGAACGCTCAAAGAGGTAATTGAACGGGATCTCCTGGTCAATAACATATCTAAGGATTTAGTATTTGATAGAGTACAATGGTGTCGTATGATCCATGTAACCGATCCCATTTAATGGGATAAGGCTTTGTTGTTTCTCTTCAGTCTGCCCATTTGTGAAAAGTAGGGAGAAACATATCTTATACCGAAAGTTTGAAACAGAGCAAGCATGAACTATACTCCCTCTGGCCCCAAAAGGAGCTCCATAATACTAAACGACCTAACATATCCATCATCCTTGTCTCACCACAGGACAAATCTACTCATGATATTAGAAAGAAAGAACTAAATAGCTTCATACGTTCTGAATATGCAAAAAAGAAAAAAGAAAATCTGGCAGCTAAATATGCAAAAAAGAACTAAAGAAGCGATATACAAGTCAAAGAACCAAAAGTAACAGGAGCTCAATTTTTTTAAAAAAGGGTTCACATAGATCGAGGAGCATTACCGGTGTTGTGTTTACATGGAGCTTAGGACCCATGAAACTGAATTGCAAAGATGCCATACTTTGTGGCTTTCTATCAGGACCAAGGGCAAGCTCACCAAAAATTGGAGCCCATTGTCGTGGAAGCTGGAACTCCAAAAATTGATGCAGTTCTTCTATCGGGGGTTTATCTGCAGTTCGAAGTTCCAATGGATGATGGCTCTTTTTACCAGAAGAGAGGTTTATAAGTTTTTTATTCAAGATTAAGAATCGCTTTATATATGAAATTGACTTCAAACGAAGTCATACGTCTTCATTAACAATGAAAACATTGTTAGATCTGTAACTTCCTTATGATCATCCCTAATGAGTTTTCACAAAGTTAAATAAGCAAAAATTTAAATATTAATTAATTTTAACCTCCAACAGTTGGCAGGTTTCCACTATGCCACCAGTTCCATACTAATAACTTGTAAACATGCACAAGGAACACATGATATTTTCAAGCATTTAAGGTAAGTACAAGAAAAAAGTAAGAGATGTTATCATGAACAGAACAATTACAGGTTTCCATGTATTCTAATCATAATCAAATGATCTGAGGATTCTTAACAAAATATATATTTATCTGTATGGTGGTAAATCTGAGGATTCTTCTCCATTTCAGAGATAGGTCATTGCTTCAGGTTAGCCACAATGAAACTGACGTTGCTAGTTGCTACAACCATGACAGCAAAATATAATGGCAGCAGTCATCTTGGTGGCAGCAATTTGTTCAACAAAAGTTGATTTGATTGCTTGTATAATAATAATACCCAAAGGTTATGAGTTTCTAACCTAATGATATGTATAAAAAATCATTTGATATGCTTTAAAGCCAAAAGTAAATAGGTAAATGATTAACATTGTGCTTACAGCGGAGATAGAGGTTTATGGCATGAGTTAAAAATCCACTTCCATTAACTCCACTAAGTAAAGATGTAATTGGTATAAATGACATCGAGATCACATCAGGTCGCGATGAAACAGTGTGGCACCAGTCAGCGTGGGTGAAATTTCTTCGTTTACTCCCACCTTTCCTTCTGCACATGAACTTAATATCCTGCTCCTGTGGAAGGTTGAAAAACAAAACCTAAGTCAGTAGTTAGTATTTCTTCTTGCTATTTTCTGGCTAAACAAGCTAGAAGACATCAGCGTGATGATCTTCTTGGATTGAATGATTAGTTCCATGATTCATGGAGGCAATTCAGTATTCCATCAGAGAACATTAATAGCTTGATTATCAAACACAAAATGATGTGTTGAAGAAAATATTAACATAATAAAGGATATATCGTAAAATTTCTACAAACAACGAGAATTCAGAAAGAAAATCTTTCAAAATCAAAGCTTCAGAGACGAGCCTATTATCTATCAGCATGCCATAAAGCAAACAGATAATAAAAAAAACTGGGCAAAGGAAACAATTAGAGATGTATGAAGCCAAAAGCCAATTACAGTAGGAACAAACAAAGCTTAAGAGACATGCATATTATCTATCAGCATGCCATAAAACAGATAAATAAGAAGCTCTGTTTACCTCATAAGAGTAGTAGGAACCAAATATATGTATGGAGCCAAAAATCAATTACAGTAGGAACAAATATAGAGTTAAAAGAAGCACTGTTTACCTCATAAGAGTAGTAGGAACTAGATGTAACCATCACACCTAGCCCATTCTCTTTCAAAAACTGCGGGCAAAGAAGAGAGAAAGACACGTTAAGCTATCTGCATTATCAATCAAGTCCTTTTCTTAAAAAGATATGCGTGAAAGTGGCTAAGTGCGGTAGCATTACCACATATACATGGCATCTACCCATCTATCTGACATAAAGGTCTTCTATAAAACAGTTCCCTAATCTCATTTGATTTGTTTTCCTCATCTCTAACATTATCATTTAGGGGAAAATGTCTTCTTTCACAATTATTGCTCTTGATTTTCAAAGATTTTGGAGAAGGAAAATGAAATTGAACCCAATAAAACTGAAAATATTTCTGTCATCTTTTAAGTTCTACCCCGCAATTTCCCTAGACTAGACTTTTGGTTTTTTCAACCAATTTAACCTTTCTCATATTATTGAAGAGAATTAACATTCTTTTCGGGAGTGCAGAAAAAATGGAACAATCCAATTTTTTACGTAAATATAGAATGTTAAGAGGTGGTAATTCATTACCAATATATTCTGACGTTTTCACTAGAAATTTACAATTCCATTAGTGAAGGATTGAAATATTCTTTTTCATTATTTACCAGCGATTAAAGCGTTCTCCGAAATTTGGAATATGGCCAACAATTTCAAATCAACCTTGGGTTCATTGATACCATTTGACTGCAGACTAATAGATTTTTAATTGAGAGCTCTCAACATTCACTTGATGGAGACACAAGGCATTAAAATTTTAATCCAAAAGTTTCAGACCTGTTCCTTCTGATCAAGTTTTTCATCAGCTGTGTAATATTGTCCAGCACCATTTACAAAGAACTTCCCGGCCATCTCTTTTAATTTTTTCTGTACTTCGGCAGGTTGGACAGAAGATGAGAATTGCTGCTTTGCATATATTATATCAGTTCCCCCAACTTTCACCCCAACTATGACATGCGTTCCAAACTTCTCAATGAACCTGAAATTATAAGATAAAAGGATGATTAGGGTTTTGCAGGTCAAAAATTTTAAATGACTGCATTGACTGTAGTGATTGCCAAAGACAAAAAATGCATCCATTGAACATCTTTGGTTATGCGGAAAAAATGCAGTTGAATTGAATCAACCACAACACAAATTGCAAATATTGAAAGGCTGTAGGCTGATAACCAGGGTGCAAGATGGAAAGAAACAACGTTTGAAAGTGCTCTGCATGAGATAGCATAAATCTTAAGGATATAATTAAGCTTCCAAACTTAGTATGCCTGACTCAACTTCCATTCGATACACAGAATAATATATATATAATAGAAAATAACATAAGTGGTTTTGAGAAAGAAAAATATCCTTCTAATTTATCAAAGTTAAAACAGTAAGAATCCATAATATTGAATAATGATCGTTCAGATATAATTATAGTATACAAGAAGAATAGAAAAAGAATATCTTTCCCTATTACAAACCAAACAGTGCATCCCTTCTTTACTAAGATTTCCAGACTTACACATAGATGGTATGCTAGATAATTTATAGATATTAAAAAAAATTAGTTAAGTTAATTATTTATAATACATATGTGCTAGTTTATCTAAAATAATCCCTTCAATTATTACCCTGTTGATAAGCTTCCTTTAATAATGCAATTCATAAGGATAGCTTGAAAAAATTTATATTATAAATTTGGGAGGTAAAATAGATTGATGTATTATATTAACTAGCTCTTATATTTATGATTATATTAGTATATTATAAATTAAATAAAATTATTAGTGGCAAGTGAGCAAATTAAGCAAACTAGCGAGAAATATTATTTTGCTGAACCCCCAAAGTACCTTGCCAACGCAGCAGGATCCCATGATGACGGGACAGCCTGTTTGACATGATCACGAAGAGCAACCTGGTTTTTCTCCAATGCAATGTTGTACAAGGTTATGGATACACCATCAAAAGCAAGACTTTTTGTATTTGCAGCTTCTTTCTGCCAAGCATCTGATAATTCAAATGCTGCGTTGAAATACCCCGACGGAATCTTACCAGCTAGTGATAGCCCCTGATTGAACTGCTCTGACATCTAGAGCAGAATATACAGTGATTTGTTAGCCGAGGCAAAAAAAATCTCAAATCTCAACGGAGAGGGGAAAAGCTACAGTTAGAAAGCTTATATCCTCTCCTTTTACAAGGACTTGCAAGAATTTCAGTTCTCGACATACATAATTTACTAGAAAAGAAAGGTTTGAACTCAATATCAAAACAACAAAGTTTGCTCTGAATTAGAATTGAACCCATAAAGCTTTCAAATACAATAAGAAAGCATGTTCTCAAATACAAAAAGATACCTGCTGAAAAGAGAGGACATCGGAGCATAATCTCATACGCTCCCCTTTATCACATTTAATTGATTTGGCGACATTTGAGACTGAAATTCCATTTGGGAGCTCAATGGTCTGAACTTGGCCATTGTCTATGGCAATTAATCTTGGGTCAGGAGAATTTCTCTTGCAGGATTTGAGCTTGAGATCATTTGTGAGATCGTATCCCAGCCCAATGGATTTTATGGAATCTTCAGCGAATTTCCTTGGGTCAAAAGCCTTCGCTGACATTTTACCTTACCACTATCTCATCACCTTTGATCAAATTCAGAGCAGAGACCAGAAACGCAATCTTCCCAGAAAATGTTCCCAGAAAATCTACAAAACAAAACACGAACAGCGATGGGGAAATGGAGGATTTGTTGAGAATCTACAAGACAAGGGAAGAAAGGGTCGAGGATGGATGAAGGTGAATAATATTAAACATGATTTAAATATCGTTCTCGGTTTTCGGTGCCCCCAAAGCAAATGCAAGATGGCTGGCTGGTCAAACTAGTAAAGGTCTCGGCTTTGAGCGGGGAGATATTTTTTCAATTATTAATTTATGTTTCACATTGGTAGGTGGTGGCTTGTTTCCAGATAAAGTCAACTCGTGAGGGCTGATTGGCGCAGCCCCGCCTTATCATTCAAGTGTTATTTATACTAATCCTTGCACTTCATACAAATATGTAAACCTTTTTTGTCCTTAACTGAGTAAATTCCTTATCTCTGAAAAAAACGAGAAAAGGGAAAAACGAATTATATAACGTTATTTATTATACTTTAACCATGTTCTTCAATCCATCACCATATTTTCTCTATTTTTAATTATATTTTTCTTGCCCTCCAATTTCATTAAGGTGGTTTGTTGAAGAGTTGAATTGTAATTGTAAATACAACTGAAAAATATAATTGAAAAGTCAGAATCACCTTTTAAAAAAAAACAGTATCCAAACACCCTTATGCATATCAAAATCAATCCCATACTTAAAATAATGATTATATCTCATAAGCTTTCAAATACCAATATAAATGCCAAAATCAATTCTGAATCAAAATTATAGTTATTTCATGAGCTACTATTACTTACTTTTTAATTCTACTTTCATAAACAAATTATCCAAACAAAATATATTTTGATTAAATCAATCTCACTTAAATTCATGCTTGTAAATCAATTTTATCAACTCTGTTTTATCTAATGTTAATAATCCAAATGCACTTAAAATACATGGGAGCTGCTCATGAAAAACGTGGTTGAAATTCTTATAATTGATTTTCACATTTGGATCATGAAAATTTGAACTATTGAAGGCAATGCATGATTCTAAGTGTAAATTAAAGATTAATTAGGACAACAAAAGGATTAATAAAGATTTTAGTTTATTTTATTTCTTAAAATTATAAATTTTTCTTTAAAATATTTAAAATATTCTTATATGATTACATATATTAAAAGATTTTCTATTAAAGATTGTTAAAACGTATATGATTAAAATATATTTTATAAAAATTAAGAAATAATTATTATAAACTAATTTAATTAATTTTTTAATATATCTAAATTAATTAAATAAATTTTATATTAAAAATAAAAAATAGCATATTATATATTGACTCTTAATCAGGCCTCCTGAGGGTCAGCCAATAAGAAATAATGGATAAAATAAATTGACTAATAGAAACTAAATTTAACAGAAAAAATAATAAATTTAAGTTTAAATATTTAGAGAAAAAATAATAATTGTCAAACAAATTTTATAGTACAATGAACATAGTAACAAGTATTGTCGAATCTCAAACAAATTTTAGGATACATTGAACATAAAAGATATTCTTGGATGTGGGGGTGAATTCTGGCAGCTTGCTTCATGGCATAGCTCCTTTCGGTTGAGTTGAGAAAAATAAAAAGAAAGTAGCAACAAATTAAAGATACCAACTTGGCGACTGATTTTAATAATAATAATAATAATAATAATAATAATGGCAATTGCCAATGACATTTTCATGAAAATTATGTCTCCCTGGCGGACTTGGTCTAATGCCGTACCCAACCTTCTTTCTTCCTTCGAACCAGTCAAACAATCTATCTGGCCCGACCCGACCCACCTATGACCTATCCATGTTTTTTCAATTTCAATGCATATACATATATATATATATATATATATATTTGTATAGGGTGTATGTATATAGGAAAAATCATATTTAAAAAGAGAAATATAATTACTAAAAAAATTACAATGACTAGTAAATAATATAACTTTATTATCATTTTTTATTATAATTTATCATTGTATCTTACTTGATATAATATTGCTTGATAATTTAATTCTTTTATTAAAATTTCATAATAATTTTTTTATATATATATTTGTATCATGTATCTATACAAATATATATATATATATATATATATATATATATATACTTGCATACATGTACGAAGGTCCAACAGGCGGGACATCTTGTGGCCAAGTTATCACGAGACTGACTTATGGGACAATAGTAGATTCTTTTGCTGGCTTTTTGACTAGTAACTGGTAATAATCAAATCAAAATCTTTAAAAATTTCCCCCTCAAAATTATTCTCCTAAATTCTTCAAATTAAAATTCTCATAATTAATATAATTCATAACGTAGATTGGCAAGTCTTCGACTAGTGTGAAACCATGACATAGTGCCATGCGAAAAATATAATCTCAGCCGGCGAGGAACAGTCAAAACTGCTATTACTATTAGGATTTGACTTTGACTTTGCGAACGTTCTTGAGAAAATTGCTTTCTTTCTTGTTTGTCCTCGCAAAAGGTAAAAGTGGCAAAAAAAAAAAAAAAAACTTGTTCTGCTTCTTAGCTGCTTCCTCTTCACACAGCGTAGAACCCACAATAAACGACATAGGAACAGGGGAAAACTTAGTTATTGTTCCTTAATGTTGATCAGTTATTGTTCCTTAATGTTGATCGATGAAACTTGAATGTAATGGTTTCTTCTTTTTATCAAACCTTTCTTCATTGATAAACCATAAACTTCAGAAATGGCGTCGATGGATTCACGTCTACGAGCGGCCCAGCAAGCCATTGAGTCAATTGGCCAGGGATTTGACATAACCCACGACATATCTTTCAACAACTGCAAAAAGAGTCCTTTGATCGTTATTAATGAAGAAAAGAGACGTAATCTGGAGATTACAGGTGGGGTTTCAATTCCAAACGTTCCCATCTCTATCAAATGTGTGAGAGGTGAATCTCTAAAAATCCATTCCGATGTTCTTTCATTACAGCAGGTATGTTAGTTATAGACATAGTTGCAGAAATTCATGTTTAGCAAGTCAAACGTTTGTGGGCGTGTGGGCGTGTGTGTGTGTCTTTTGAGGATACGAAATTCATGTACTCTGTTTTTTCAGATGTTGGAGCACTTCAACCAAGAAATGTGCTTAGGAGGAAGAACTGCGTCTGGGAATTTCTGTGCTTCATTTGGAATATCTGATCGCTGTATAAAGGATTTTGATAGCATAAAATGTCTTGCTTATGATGGATGGTTCATCAAACGTTATACTATTGAACTAGAAAAACATCAAGGAGAACTTGATGATCATGTCAAAGAAGCTGTTCCATCCTCATGGGACCCTGCGGCTTTGGCAAGGTGAGACTGGGTACGTTACAATCACCAATCAACAATGCTACTTGTATACTTTTGTTTCAATGGGACGAATTTACTACTCCTATCTCTAATATAAAAGCTACTTAACTAATTTGAACAATTGAATGAAATTAAGTAAATTAGTTAATGGTAATAAATATGATATGATTTCTTTAAAATATCCTTATGTAACAAAGGAGTAGAGGAAGGCCAAAAAGAATACTCAATGAGGTCATTGAATTGGATCTCCTGGTCAATAACCTATCCAAGAATTTAGTTTTTGATAGAGCAAAATGGCGTCGTATGATCTATGTAACCGACCCTATTTAATAGGATAAGACTTATTATTATTGTTATACCCCTATGTAACAAATGTCTTATAATTTTTTGCATTCGATTGGTACTCAAGGAGTATCAATCATAGAGGTAGTGTAGGGAAAAATGATAAATATAGGACATAAAATATATTGAAATATTATATTTAGGATCAAATAGTATGTATACCGGTTAAAAGGAGTAGAGGAAGGCCAAAGAGAACGCTCAAAGAGGTCATTGAACGGGATCTCCTGGTCAATAACTTATTTAAAGATTTAGTTTTTGATAGAGTACAATGGCGTCGTATGATCCATGTAGCTAACCCCATTTAATGGGATAAGGCTTGTTGTTATTGTTGTATTATATTTAGGATCAAAATTAACCTCAAACTAGCTCCTATATTTAGGACAGGAGAAGTAACTTTTATCTTGTTAAAAGCTTCATTTTCTTTTCAATTTCATTTAGAAACTTTAATGGAAAGCTCTTGCTACATTCAATTTTATCTGCTTTCACCCAAATATTTGTGATAAGTTTTATTTGAACTGGGGAAAAAGTGTGTGTGTGTGAAACATGAGTTTTTGGAGACTATGGAAACTATTAAGAGGCTTCACAATGATAACGTTGGTTTCTGTTAAATCATGCAAGGTTTATAGTGGAGTTTGGAACTCATGTTGTGGTTGGGGTGAGCATGGGAGGAAAGGATGTGTTATATTTGAGGCAATCACATTCATCAAACCTCCAACCCGCTGATCTCCAAAAATTTCTGAAGGATAAAGCTGAAATGAGGTTTATGGGTTCTTCAGAAAATAGCAGTTTGACTTCAGAAGATATATGTCATAATGGAGAGGTATTTTACATCTATACTTTATCATTTGCTTAATAGTGTTACTTGAAGATCTTGCTTGCATAATAGAAATTTTCTTCTGGACCTTTCTTCAATACTATAATTTCTTCATAAAAAAAAAAAAAAGGCAGCCAGGTGCATAAGGTTCTCACTAGGTGGAGCAAGAGAGGAATAAATATGTGTAACCCCTGCAACGGAGAGCTGTTTTTAGGATTTGAATATTGATTTTCAGGTCACATGACAGCAACTTCTGTTGCTCTGAGGCTCACCTCTAATTTCCCAATAAGAAATCATGATGAGTTTTTCATGTGTTTGCAGAATGTGGTCGTAATAAGCAGTAGGAGGGGTGGAAACACTGAAATGCTACATCATAAGGAATGGTTTGATACTGTTGACTTGGAACCTGATGTCATATCCATGTTTCTTGTTCCATTGGCATCCCTCTTGAAAAGCATTCGTGGAAGTGGATTTGTGTGCCATGCCTTGAATCTATATCTTCAATGTAAGCAGTGGACTTGTTTGGTTTGTTCCGCAACACTTGAAAAAGCTCCCTCTGAAATTGTACAAACTGAATCTGAATTAAACCGATCGCTCCTGAAACAGATAAACCTCCAATCGAAGACCTGCATCAGTTTTTTGAGTTCCAGCTTCCAAGACACTGGGCTCCTGTTCTTAATGAAATACGGCTCGGCGCTCGATGGAAGCAACAAGTCAACACCTGGCTAACATTTGGTTTCTTCAGTCCAAAGCTTTACATAGACACAATTCCAGTAAGTTTTCTTTATCTAATTTTGTGAACACTGAAGATTTACCATGCTTGCTACAACAAGCTGGAGAGTAGTGAGCCTAATAAGAAGAAGATGAATTTTGTTTTTGTCTCTATACTTTTAACTAATTTTGGTTTTGGTATTTACACTTAATGGTTTTAATTAATGCTGTTAAACATCGAAATCCATATGAAACTATAGTGACTAAAAACCACGATTTAAAACTATATGGATCAAAACTAAAATTCAATCACACTGTAAGGAATAAAAATGGTTTAATCCTATATTAAATATCAAGATACACATTCTTAGGATGTATTTGATGATTATGCACATGAAAGTTTTTCAATCTACCTAACCTGACTTGGATTAGTGATGCAGAATGTGATTTCCAAATATTAAGAGAATTAATTAAAAAGAAATAAAAAAACACTGTTTGGTTCAATGGCAGGTTGATGTGGGAAACAGACCAGTAATAGGATTGAGATTACAGTTAGAAGGAAGGAGAAGCAACCGCTTAGCAATTCACTTGCAGCATTTGGCTTCTCTACCAAAGTCCTTCCCACTTTCAGACAATGAAAATGCTTATTTGTCATGTAAATCTTATAATTGCACATCCCATCAAAAACTTCGCCGGAATAGCTTTGCATATGTCTGCACTGCACCTGTAGAATCAGATGATGCTCTCTCCATTGTCACTGGAGCTCAGTTACAAGTTGAGAACAAGTGCCTCTTCCTACGCCTTCGCTTCTCCAAAGTACTCGGTTCTACTCTGCAGAATAAACCAGTATGGGACCCGAAACTAGATAACTTGAGCCACAAGTCAATGGGACTCTGTGGATTATTCACTAAAGAGACACAGAATGGTCATCCAAAGCCAGGAGATGTCACTATTGGGTCAACCACGTACTCGGCTGCAAGGCCATTGCCAGTGCACACGCGGAAGCTTCTGAGGTTTGTTGACACGACAGAGATGGTGAGAGGACCGGAAGATTCGCCAGGGTATTGGGTCGTGTCTGGAGCAAGGCTTGCTGTGCAGTATGGGAAAATATATCTGATGGTTAAGTATTCACTCTTGAACCTTGTTATGCAGAATAGTGAAACTGGAGCTTTATAGAGGTGCTTCAGTGAAATTGATGTCAAACATGGTGGTGCTGTGGCAAATGCTATTAGATGCAGAATTGTCGCTTAATTTTCTGTTTAGTCAGAGTCCTAACCAAGAATATGATTGTAGTATGTATATAGATGATGTCTTTCTATGTGATAATATTCAAAAGTCTCTTGGACTTTGACCTTCCTAACTCCTAATTCCTGAACAATCTTCTTTTAATTTAGAACCTCAGCCATGGCTGAGGTTAATTGAACTAGACAGTAAAACTATTAGCACTAACATAGTGTTAGTTTAGCAGTATAGATCCTGTTAGATTCTTTCAAGTTTTGAATATTCTGGAGGGATAGTTACAGACCTGAAACTAAGATAACTAGTAATATGATCTGATTAAATATTATAAAAAAAATAAAACTAACGGCAATTTTGAAATAATCTTCAACCCCCAGAAATTTAACAGTATTCATTGTTACCAAAAATTCAAGGTACAGCCGTTCCTGGAAGTATTTGAACCACTGGCTCTGATGCTCTGCCCTCGATCTTCCTCGCCCTTTTGTTAATCCTAATCCCTTGAGCTCACTCCATCGACATGGAGCTCGCGATGGTAAGCCATCTCTTTGCTCTATCGAGCTAAGCTTACTTCGTCGTAAATATGAGGAAGATGAAAAAAAACAAGGCACACACAACCAAAGGCAAGGCCAAGGGCGAGCACAAGTGGTGGTTCCTCTAGTGTGCATTTGATTTGGATTTTGATTCTGCAAGTTGGGTCTCAAATATTTTAATTAAGAGCATTTCAATTGAGGTTTGGTGACACTATGGAAATGATGGGAGGAGCAGAAGATTCGCCATGGTGTACTGGTTTGAAGTATTTACTCTTGAACCTTGTTATGCAGAGCGAAACCGAAGCCTGAAACGTTATACCTTTGATTATTTCCCTCCGTATTATTGAAGATATGTCAACCCCACAGGGTGGAATAATTACAGAGGCTTAAATGCTTAATAACAGCGCAGCAAAAAGGGAAACCAACAAGATAACAAAAGCTAGCAGATTAAATATGCTGCAAATGACAAGAGAAATAGCCGTGAACATCCCCTCACGTTCCCTGTCACGTAACCTGGTACTTTAAATTATATATTTAAATCGCCTCTCAGCATTTGATATCAATCTAGTCTATTACGCTACAGATACGAACTTCCCTTCACGTACCCTGGTGCGTAAACTGTTCCATTACTCACCTCCCCCTTAATTTAATATAAGAATTAATTAAAAATTTAAATTTAATTATGAATATAAAATCTTTATTTATTTTATTTTATAAATTTATAATTTTTTTCATATAATATCTTTATTGATTGTACACATTAAGGTGGATATGTTATAATAAAAGATAATATTTTAAGAAAATTAAACTATATTTATTACAAATAACTAATATAATTAATTTTTTTAATAGTTTAATAGTATTTAAAAAAGAGGGGAAAGTCGGAAAGGCCTGGTTTTGCTTCTTAGTTTCTTCTTAAGCAGCTTCATAACGTCGATGGATGAAACCTCCAACAGTGAATAATGGTTTGTTCTTGATATTAAACCTTTGTTCTCTGGTAACACTTCATATTCAATGATGGCATCGAGTGAATCAGAATTGTTTTCTCATGATTTGTACAAGCTATAGAATACTGAGCCTAGAAAGATTGTAGAGATATGTAAATATTATTAGAATATTGATAGGATATGATTTATTGGGATTTGATAGGATATTATCATATCTCCTCTCTCTCTCTCTCTCTTGTATATATATGTGGACAATCTGATCATGAAATACATGCTTCTCTGATTTGATTTTAAATTTTGTTAGATTATCTAATATACCCTCTCATATGAAACTATCCTAATAATAAAAATTTCATGCCAGGTCAATTGAAAGGGTCTATTCCTAATACTCGTTTGAGTACTAATGAATTCGTTGTTTTTAAAATAAGATCTCAAGTTCCATCTCTGCAAATAGAGAAATAAGTTTGAGAAAGTTTTGTTCCCCTGATGAGTTAACTTGGTTTGACTTAGATTAGTTGAGAAACAATGTAACTTCTGAAAATTGGAAGACCTCATAACAACAACGCCAATGATAGAGAAACTAAGTCGAGATGTGGTATAGAGAAGGTGGGAAAGAGGGAGGAAGAGAGGAAAACAGGGGAGATAGAGAGAGAAGGGTGGGGTGAGTAACAGACAGAAAAGGGGCTTAATTCATTAATCTTAGGCTAATTACAATTAGTCCATTTGTGCCCTTTTATAGATCCTAGTCCCTAAATCCAATTACCTAACTAACTACCCATTAACACCCCCCCTCCCTTAAGTAACTACCTCTCATTTATTTATAACATAGCATGAGATGTCATCTAAAGATTTCGAGCTTGATCTTTGAGGCAAATAATCTATTATTATTAGCTTGTTCTGATAAGTAAATTGGATTATTTTCTCAAAATAAGCTGAAGATAGATTATTTCGAGCACATCCCTATATCCAACTCCCCCATACTCTCCCAACTAAAATCACTCTTTTTTTCCAAACACACTGGCCCTTAGATCAGTTGAGATTTGATGGAACTTTTGAAAAATGGAAGACCCCAAACAAAACAGATAAACCACGAAATATGACATGTCCTTTTTCCTTCAATGGCAGGTCGATGTGGGTAACAGACCAGTAGTAGGGCTAAGGTTACAGTTGGTAGGGAGAAGAAGCAACCGCTCGGCTATTCACTGGCAACATCTGGCTTCTTTGCCAAAGTCCTTCCCACTTTCAGACGACGAAAATGCTTATTTGTCATGTAAATCTTATAATTGCACATCCCATCAAAAAGTTCTCTGGAATAGCTTTGCATATGTCTGCACTGCACCTGTAGAGTCAGAAGATGCTCTCTCCATTGTCACCGGAGCTCAGTTACAAGTTGAGAACAATTGCCACTTTCTACGCCTTCGCTTCTCCAAAGTCATTGGGTCTACCTTGCAGAATATATCAGAATGGGAGTCTAATCTAGATAACTTGAGCCACATTGGGACTCAGGAGATTATACACTACAGGGACACAGATGAGTCGTCCAAAGCCAGCAGATGTGACTGTTTCGTCTGCTGCGTATCCATTGGGGCTACCAATACCGGTGCACCCGCCAAAGTTTCCGAGGTTTGTTGACACAACAGAGATGGTGAGAGGACCAGAAGATTCGCCGGGGTATTGGGCTGTGTCTGGAGCAAGGCTTGCTGTGCAATATGGGAAAATATATCTGATGGTTAAGTATTCACTCTTGAACCTTGTTATGCAGAGCAGTGAACGTGGTATTGCTTGAGTGAAATTGATGTCAAAACATGCTTCTGCTGCCATGGATGGTTAGAGGCAGATAATCATCATCCGCTGTGGCAAATGCTATTATTAGATGTAGTTCATTTTCAATTTAATCAGTCCTAACCAAGAATATGCTTGTAATATGTATATAGATGATGGTTTTTACATCATAATAATGAAAAGTTCTTTGTGAAATATATGGTATAGAAGAAAATTTGATGGCAGTCTCTTTTATACGTTTTTTTTTTAAATTAGATGGGTTAACATTAACATTCTTATATTATCTTAACCTTATACTTACAAGCGAGTTTTCAAGTCATTTGATCAAGATCTCTTTTGGATTTTGGTACCATCTCAAGTTTCTAGATCTTAATTATAAAAACTAGTTAATTAAAAAAAATCAAATAACTCAATTAATTACAATCAAATATAATTTTTTAAGATAATTCATATTATATATATTAATATATTTAAATTAGTCAATCAACTCTTATATTAACTATAATTAATTAATTTATTTAAATTTATTAATTTATAAAAAAAAATTAACTAAGTTTTATAGTTAGAAGCCCCGTACTAACAAATTTAGCAATATTTATTGTTTCCAAAAATGGTACAGCCATTACTAGAAATATTCAATCCACGCTTCCAATTCTGCCTTCGACCTTCCTCACTCTTTGTTAATCCAAATCGGTTGAGCTCACTTCTTCGAGCTCACGGTGGTAAGACGTCTCTTTGCTCTATCGAACTAGCTTCTTGTCTTAAATATTTGGAAGATGGGAAAAAAAGGGGCACGACTAAAGGCAACGCAAAGGGCGAGAACAATTGGAGGTTCCACTAGCGGGCATTTGAATGTGGATTTTGGGGATTTTTTTTACAGAATTTGGATTTTGGTTTTGATTCTGAAAGTTGGGTGGCAACTCGCAAGAAACCCGGAGAGGAAGGAGGGAAATGACAAGGAGGGGAGGAAGGAAATTTTTTTTGCTCTTTTATTAAATATCCAAAGTTCCACAACATTCTAAATACTCTCATGCTAAATAAATTTATGAAAGTCAACATTGGATTGCTTTTCATATTATTCCATCATCATCCTCTTTCTACTCACTCAATTTCATATTAATTGTCACGAAAACAATTTTTACGGAGATCAACAAAATCATTAAATATCATCAATTTTTGTAAACTTAATTTATTTTTCCAAAATACTCTTAGCTTTCGAGAAACCAAAATCCAAATTCTGTAACCAACATGAATCAGGAGAGTAATAATCAAACATGACTTTAAAGATTTGTGGAAAGGTAAAATCCTATTCCCTCCGTTATTTAATACAAAGTGTATGTTTAGATAAACTTTTAAAAATAATTTATAAAAAAAGATTTTTAGTCGACTTTTAAAAAAAATAGATAAAAACTTATTAAAAAAAATGTGATTATGGATAAATGAATGTTTAGATAGTTATTATTAAAATGAGATAAAAAAATTATCTCTCTCCTCTTCTCTCTCTCATCTCTCTCTCTCTTTCTCGCCAGAAGCAAGAGGAAGAAGATTGAGTCCATAATTCTGGCAAAAACATGAAGAAGAAGCAACAGAAGGATGACGGTGGAGGAAGAGCGAGAAAGAAGATGAGAGAGTATAAAAAAAATAGAAATAAAATAATAAATAGATAATCCATAAGTTATTTTATTGTTTTAGAAACTAATCTCCGTAACCTATCCAAAACTTTAATTTTAAACTATAGTGTAGTTCAAAAATACTTTTATACAAATATAACTGTTTGTTTTGAAATTTTCTTAAACTAAAATTTTGCTTAAAAAGTTTTTAAAACCATAGTTTCCATAGTAATCAAACAGTCCCAAAATTTAGCTAACTTTTTTAGATAGACTAAACTACTAAAGAAATCAAATAAATCAATTAATTATAACTAAAAAAGTTAAATTAATCAATTATATCTAATATAATTATAATTAATTAATTTATTTAATTTCTTTAACCTGTTTAAAAAAATTGAAGTATTATATAAAGGAACTATTATATAAAGGAACTGAGATAGTAAGATGTGATTCGAAACTTTAGAGAAATTTGTTCTCAAAAAAGCTGAGTCTGTTGATCATATTCCCTGCATCTCTTGATAAGAAATCGAAATTTTAACCCTCTAAATAAAAGTATGACATACAATTGGAGAGAGATAAATTATAAGCATGTCATTATTGTGTCTTATTCTTCTCTCAACTGCATCTGATGCAGTAGGGTAGAGAACTCCTTTACTAATGACGGCTTATTTTGAGAAGATGCCAAAGCATTATATGAGCCGAAAGTAAAAAAGATGAAATGGAGCATCTAATTATACGCAACTACTTGTTGACCTTGAAACAGACATAATGCGGATAATTATTCCAAAATAATAATTATGATACACCAAGATTCTGACATATTTCCCAATTCAGATTATGTTGCAAGCCATACAAAAAGGAATTATATCACCTCCTTTTCAAGTTTCAAAACCGCCATGAAGGCTTCTTGAGGCACATCAACTTTACCAATTGCTTTCATCCTTCTCTTTCCTTCAGCCTGATTACACATGGTAGTTACACTCAGCGGCAATCTCATGTTAAAAACTATAAATCACAAATGCAGATTTTGTTAGCTCATTTTCACAAATAATTTTACAGGTGGAGCCAGAGATGACAGTTGTTGCAATATGCAAAATTTTAACTAATCTTTTTCATTTCCAGACACTATTATGTGGACACGAAACTTTCAATCAATCACTTATCTAACTGCAAAATATCGATTAATGGCGTACCTGTTTCTTAAGCAACTTCTTTTTTCTTGAAATGTCCCCACCTAGAAGAATGATATCAAAAGAGAAAAATATAAATAAAGAGCAATCGGGGTAGTTACAATAGAGTAAGGAATTTAATGGGGAACATAATGATTATACGAAAGGGAATCTTATTTTCTTCATATTTGCATGGATTTCCTCCCAAATACATAAGGAACAGAAAAGCCTTTGAGAGCCCAGGTGAAAGTTATTTGAGAGGGGACAAAGAATTGCAATCCAAAAGTTATGCAATCTTTGCCTTACCGTAACATTTAGCTAGCACGTCCTTCCTTATTGCAGATAAAGCCTCACTAGCAATCACTTTTGAACCTATACAAGCCTGGCACAAGATTGCCAGCATATGTTGCTGAGGTTAGCTGAATGGGAAAAGTTAAGATTCTAAATTCAGTTAGAAATCTAATGAACAAGTTGTCAGAGAGGCAGAAAGAGAAAGTAAGCCACAACCTGAAAGTTCCAGCATACAAGGCTAGAGAATCGGATTTTTTTTGTTTTAAAAGAATCATACATAAACGGAGTAAAGAGGATATAGATCTTACTTGAATTGGAACTTTAAACATTTGACGTGGTATGAGCTCTTTCAACTTTTGAGTCAAAGCTCGTCCTACTGAATATGCCTGAAAATTTAATCTTCAATTGAGTTTCTGATAATACATTGACATGAATTCAGGAAAGGTAATAACTGTAAGGTATCTTTTTAAATATAGTGATGAATAGCAAGCATTCATATACGCCAAAACATAATGTGCTTACAAATGATAGCCAATTGCAGATAAAACCACACATTTATACCATAAGTACATTCAAAATGAAGTGGGATGGCATGAAGTCAGCAAGAAATGCCAATTACCTTATCTTTGTGAACAATTGTAGCCAAGGGTTCCACTGGATCACCATTTATCTGCATGTCAAGTCTAACTAAATCACTTTCTCTGTACCTGAGTCAGCAAACAGAGTATTATAACAAGTTCACAGTTTCTATAACTCTCGACTCAGCCAATGTATTATGAATTTCTTTAAAAGTCACATGTATTAAAAGTCAACAAAGGCATTATCATCTATTGATAATAGTTTATTGCTAGTAATGGCAAGTATACTGAAAGGCAGTTAGAACAATGCCGCATTTACTTGCATGAAGCAGTATATATTGTATAATATGAACAGAAAAGGGATAGAGGTCGAAATGGAACTCCTGCAGTTACAATTATATTTGGATTCTTCCATTATCTTCTAAAAATGACAGCATATCAGTTCAGTCACAGCTCTAGGCATATCACCTGTATCTAATGGGTAAAATAAGGCCATATTTATTATGAAACAGAGACTTCATAGACATTTACCCAATAAAAATATATTCCATGCTAGCATAACCCTTGCTTCTGGACTTTAACTGATCAAAGAAATCACCAACCATCTGGAAAATTGATAATCAGAGAGTACGACACAAATAGGCCAAAACTAATTAAATATTAGTACGTAAAGAGATTTTAGAGTGGAGGGACAAAAATTTAAAGCAAGAGATAACCTCCGCAAGTGGTAATTCATAGGTGATTGACGATCTGTTTTCAGTGATAAATTTCATTTCTTTAAATTGCCCTCTTCTGTCTTGAGCCAATTCCATTAGTGGACCAATGTAGTCCTTTGGTGTAAGCATCTCAATCTGCACGCATTACTCAAAAATAAAGTAACGTGAACTTTTACAGCACTAAAAAGTCAATATATTCAGCCTTGATTACTTCAAATATTCATCAGGGATATGGATTTCACAAAGTACAAGAAATAACCTTAACAAATGGCTCTTCAATTGACTTCCTTTTTCCAGGTTCAGGGAGTAAAGAAGGATTTGAGCATTCAACCTTCAATAATTGAGAATAATGAAATTATGATATTAATAAAACATCTAACTAGAAAACATGGAGGGTATTCAATTTGCATCAATAATTTTGATAACAAAGTTTACCAAATGAAAAGTGAGTTAAGGATCGAGAAGAAATTACAGTATCACCATTTACACAGTTCACCCTATATACAACACTTGGAGCAGTTGTTATCAGGCTCAGATTGTATTCTCTCTCAAGTCTTTCCTGTAATAGAAAGTTTTTGTGAAGGTAATTTCAAAGTTCGGGGAGTAGATATGGGTTTGAGCATCCAATCTACAAAATGCAGATATCTAACCTGAACAATTTCCATATGGAGAAGTCCAAGAAACCCACATCTAAAGCCAAATCCCATGGCACTTGAAGTCTCAGGTTCGAACTGGATTCCAGAAAACAAAACAGACTCTCTGCATCAGTTTATTATTGATTCTACCGAAGTCAAGCTGGAATGTAAGAAAAATGGATGCTAACTAGGAATTAATTTAGTTCAAAATTGAGATAGCATGTAAATTCATGAAATATGCATCAGACATCAGGAAAGGTTAAAATACATGAAAATTCCATGAAAAGCAGATTGACAGGCACCCTTCTCCATAGCAGAAAGCCCAACGTCTATCAAGCACCAACAGTTTAAAAGATAAAAAACAAACAGTTTCATGTTTATATCACATAATTCATATACCTTCAGTGCAGCATCGTTGAGCTGTAGCTTCTCAAGTGCATCACGTAGCTCAGGAAATCTGACAATGAAGTAGATGAAAGTAATTAATTCCAGGGAACTGAAAGTGCCTAAATCCATCATTTGTCTATGGAATTGGGGTGCGGGTTGGGAAGCAAATGAGAGATAACATACTGGTCTGCATCAACAGGAAATAGGCCACAAAACACCATCGGAGTGGCTTCTTCATATCCAGGCAGAGAATTCTCGGCTTGTCTGCCATGGTGGGTAATAGTGTCACCCACTCTAGCATCAGCTACAGTTCTTATAGATGCCGAAAGATAGCCCACCTATTAAAATACACAACAAATATCACAGATCACTCAAAAATAAATAAGACAACAGACCTATTAAGAAGTATCACTTTACCTCACCCGCATACAATTCTTCAACTTGGAGTTGATTGGGAGACAAAACTCCTATTTCATCAGCAAAGTAATCCTGTTGTATTATAGCATTTGCTCAGCCCAAATTATATAATTACAGTAACCAAAAATGATAGCATGCTCTTTAAATTGCAGTCTGAATGGACAAAAAGATTGAAATTATGAACACTTAACTCCAATGGATAACTGAAGCCTGATAATGTAAAACTCATGGGGATAAGAGAGAGGATATAAGAATGTAGGAAGAATACAGCACCTTCTCACTAGCCATAAAATAAACTCTGTCACCTTTCTTTATAGTCCCATCTACAACTCGAAAATATACAATGACACCCCTATATGGATCATAGTAACTGCACGAAGAATCAAAGAATTAATGATATCACCAATATAAACTTGAGTCAAAAGAGAGCCCAACCCACAAGACTAGTCATTAGGTGTGATAGCCTCAAGAACTTAGGTAGCGTCTTATGTCTCAATGGTTTCCCAACATGCATTATGCAACATAATAATGCTACTATTTTGTCTTTCAATGAATTAAGTTTAACAACAATTAAGGGGAAAGGTCCATACCTATCAAAAATTAAAGCCCTCAAAGGCCTTTCAGCTGTTTCAGCAGGAGGTGGAATTCTTGTAACAATTGCGTTGAGAATATCAGTTATACCTATTCCTTCCTAAAAAACAAGAAAATAAATTCAATAATCATCCACTTGTATTTAGTTATTTATCAGTCCAAAAGACAAACCATGTATAAACACAAAAATTAAAGACAAAGAACAGACCTTTGCAGAGCAGAGGATTGCATTGCTACAATCTAACCCAACAATCTACAGAGGGATCAATTAAAAGTTTCAACATAAGAATCATCCAGTAAATCTTAGCAAATTTCCCAGATATAGAACAGAGAAACTTGCAATGATTATGCATAAAAGCTCTAGCTAAACACAGATTGTCAAATCTGTATCATCCCGCTAGAGGGAATGACTATAACAATTTAATATCTAGCAACAAAAAATACAAATTGTCAGACTCCACAATATCATAAGGTAATTAGTACATTTGGCTACAGCTGCAATAAGAGAGAATGAATATTGATGGTAAGAGAAGAAACAAATGAAAGGCAGGAACATAGAATCCTTCCCCCTTGGAAATGGATAAATTTAGAGTCTCATTTTATAAAAGGTCTAGGTTGACAAACAAACCTCTTCTATCTCTTTAATAACTCGATCTGGCTCAGCACCTGGAAGATCTATTTTATTCAAAACCTGCAATAGATAAGAAATTGTTCTCACCAAACAGAAACTATATGGTTCCATCAATTAATAGTCTTTGTAATAAATAGAAAAACTTGACAAAAACCTATTGTCCATAACATAACACAGAGGGTACACATGACATATTATCCGCATTTAAGAATTAGCCACTTTTATTAACTCCAATACATTATATAGGCAACAGGAATAAAGAATAATGAATCTATCTACGAACTATTATAACAAGCATGTATAAGCAACACATATCCTTACAGGTATAACTTCAAGGTTGTTCTCCAAAGCTAAATAAACATTAGCTAGTGTTTGTGCTTCAACTCCCTGTTATTCAGAAAGAAACTTTTGTAACAATGGTAACGTAGAATTTAGAACTACCAAATAGTTAAATACATAAACTTAAATCATCAATAATTTAACATCAAATGTTCAATACAAAGATCAGCAGCGTGTCTGTGTGATATACCTTAGAGCTAGAAAAAGAACAGTTAAATATGTAAAGATTCACCTGTGAAGCATCTACAACAAGAAGGGCACCCTCACATGCAGCAAGTGATCGAGAAACCTAGGCATAAATGAAGGCCATAATCGTAGAACTATAAAATACACTGAAAAATTATCATCTTCTGATAAAACTATTAGCACCAAGAAAGAGATGTACAATTATCTACTTGTAATATATGAACCTTGTATCATAAGGTATCATTTAGATTTCAGATGGACTCAGAGTATGACCAACAAGCATACTATGTCAGCCATGTGTAGCAAAAAAGTTCATTGCATTCCAAGACGTTTTTATTATTATTATTATTATTATTATTATTATTATTCTACATTAGCTAAAACCAAAAATAACTAGAAGAAAATGCATTTTCCGTTAATATTTCCGAACATCTTCTGAAAGTAAATATAAATGAATATAAAAGCAACTAAGTATGGGATAAGGCAGAGGAGAACATTACCTGCACTATTAATTCTTTTCCAGTTATGTTTAGATCAGGAAAAATAATTTATTGGAAAGAACTTACATTCAGAAGTTTCCATTTGTAACTAAGAAAATGGTTTGAGAAAAATACTATTTGACAACAGACTTAAATGGCTTAATGAGAAATCGATAAGACATTACTTACATCCGAAAATAGCTTCTATATGGATTACAAAGCAGCAAGAAAAGAACATAAGTATGATTGCTGAAACATGGTAATTCATATAAAGATATAGTAGTATGTTGCAATAAACATGCTTACCTCATAAGAGAAGTCAACATGCCCTGGAGTATCAATTAGATTTAAGCAATATGGTTCATTTTCAAACACGTAACGCATTCGAGCTGCCTGCCATGATTAAGTCTAGTTAAATGCTTTCTCCAAGATTACGTTAGCAAATGTCGGAATGCTGCTTAAATGAGATACAAACAAGATAAGCTAATAATAAATGAACCTGCAGCTTAATTGTGATTCCTCTTTCTCTCTCTAAATCCATGTTATCAAGAAACTGATCCTTCATTTCTCGCTGATGGACAGTACCAGTCACTTGAAGCAATTTGTCGGCTAAGGTTGATTTCCCATGGTCAATATGAGCAATGATGCAGAAATTCCTTATATTAGAGATAGGAACCTGGAAATGGAAAAAAATAGAATCCGGAATAAGAACATTTCACTGACAAATTTCAGACTAAAGTCCAGCTCAAACCTTAGAGAGACGGTCTTGGCCGACTTTGGCGGCGAATTCGAGATCGTAGGCGCCACCAGTAACCTGGCAGCACACTCTGCACCTATTGGCGCGAAAAGTGGTGGAGAAGGAACCATGTTTGGAGAGAGAAGAAGAGAATGAAGCTTCAAGTCGAACGAGTGAAAGTGAAGACGATAACTGTAATCTGCTAGTGGTTCTCGGAGTTCTGGTTCGTCTTGCTTGCCGGAGTTGATGGTTGTGTAACTGAGTTTCACCGGATAAGAGCAGAGAGCCACAGCAAACTTCTGCGGCCATTGTTTCTCAGTCCACGTATTTTGTGTCTGCTTTTTAATTGCGAGGTTGGTGGAGCCCATGTTATTTAAAGTGGGCCCTGTTCAACGTCCAAGATTCAAACGATGTCGTTTTGATTTGTGCTGAAGCCCAGTTTTGTTTTGGTTTTTTCTTTACGGCCCAATTTAGAAGCACACATCTTATAAAAAAAACAAAAAAATTTAGAAGCACACCGCAACGAAGGATTTTTTTCCCAATTATTTTGTATTTATCATTGCATCTATTTTAAAATGAATCATTCTTTAATACAACAAAAATTATTGTTTGGACCTAAAATTTTTCTGTCTGATTATTTCTCCTAATCAATAAAACATACAAAGTAGCTTAAAATGAATCAATTCTTTTATTATTTAATAAATCTAATAAAGAATGTTCTTGCTATATTACCATAATATTATGTGGTAGCAAAAAATGCACATAGATGTTCGGACCTCCTTTTTTTTTTGAAAAAAAAACAAGATAAAACCGTTGTGACACATACGGAACTACTTAGAAAGTGTAACCTATTGTCTAATTATTCAATATTTAGTAAATGGGCAAATAAAATTATTGTTAAAATTATTTTTTTTTAAAAAAAAAGGCTATTTGACCAAGTTGAGTTTAGTGAAAGTGAGACAATTTTTGTTGTTAGAACAATTTTTAGAAAGGAGTTAAACTCATATATGATCTAAAGGCATAACGAAATCTCATTCTCTCTTAAGTAATACTAATATTAAATAGGATAAGTCGTTAATTATTATCATACATAAATCTAAACACTAAAAAGTTATAATGTCTTCTTAAACACTAGTGAACCAATTCTTTTAAAGTAAAATTAATAATTCAAACTTTAGATTTAACAGCAGATTACACTGAAACTTGAAAGAAGTACCTCAATTTAACCAATAATGCTTAACCGGACTTAATAATATTTTATCTTAGATAAATAGAATAAAAAGAAAAATACAATTTGAAATGTTGATGGCCTTTTTCTCTAGATAATTGCATTGGTAATCGTAATCATTAAACAAAATATTAAATAAAAAGGGGAAGAACAAGCTTTGTCAATAATTACAATTGATAGTGCCAAAATCACTTTCTATGAAAGTCAAGAAAACAGCATGAAGAAGAAGAACCATAAAATAACTTTTGAAAGAGAAGAGAGAGAGAGAGAGAGATGTGTGGAAAAAATTACACCAAATATAAAATAATACAAGTGGGATTACTTTTAGGTGAAGTAAAATGAAATGGCGGCAAAATAAAATAAATAAAAGAGAAAAAAAATAGATAATAAAAATAAATAGTAAATAGACAAGAGTTGGCAGATTTTGGGTGAGGAATTGGGATTTTCACAGCTCACGAGTGACAGTCGCCCGACACACTCAAATAAGAGCGCCACAAACTGCCAAATCCAAAATAAAAACTGGCAGCGCAGTTCAGATTGATCTTATTTGGGCACATGCCACTCTTCCTATTTCTTGTTCATTCATAACTCCAAGCTCAGGTTACAGTGAATAAATAAATATTAGATTACAATTAATCCTATTTCTTACTACATGTATCTAAATAAAGATTAGATTACAGATACCATGAGACAGGATTATGAATATAATGATTTCTTACTTTTATATTGATAATAATTAAACTTTATTCATCGTTTTATTTTATTTTTAAATTTTTATTTGACCTTTACGTGTCATTCAGTATACATCCATACCCACCCTAATTAATAAATCCAGAGTATAGAGATTAATGCCAATAACATAAATTGTAAAAACCCAATAAAAATGGGAAAAAATGATTAAAAATCAAATCCGATTATAGGGACAAAGTATTAATTTTTTAAAAAAGATAAATTAGAAAAAATGTATTTCGTGGGATGGAACCAATCAGGGGCTTGGTGGTGTTGAGAAAAACAAAAAGGGTTAACGCTTAGTTTGGTGTCATATCTTGGGGATTCAGTTCTCAGGCACTCGGCGTTATCAAGGGAGGGGGGTAAAAGCCTGCAGAGCACTGAAGAGTCAATTGAGGAGTCAAGTTACGTTATTTTGTGTGTGGTGGATGCCCTACAATCCACATTATGGTCCAAATCGGTAGGAGTAGTATTTGCTGCTTTTGTCGTATACGTGGGTTCAAAAACGAACAAAAGGAGCATGCCACGCCATTTTTTTGAAGTCTCTGCTTTTTCAAACTTTGCCTTACCACATTGACAATGAAAGGCCATCACCCAAAGGAAACACTCCCCCGCCCCTGTCTTCTGCTTTCTCTTCTTTTCATGTCCCTCCTCTCTCTCTCTCTGCGCCAAAGTTTTTTAAAAAAAAAAAGGGCCGTTTGAACGAGTACCAGAGACAGACACAGAACCAGACCGAGGGGTCCTCTGCCTCTACCTTTTCTTTCTTCAATATTCAGTTCAGACCAACCACGTCTTCTTTTTTCTATTCCCAACCACACCCAAAAAAACAACCAAAAATGAATTCTCATTTCTCAGTTCCATTATCCATCTTTGACTGTACAATTTGAATCCCTTCTCCCTAAGGAACAATCTTCCCTTCTTCCACAAGAAAAAGCAATGGAACAAAAAAATATACAATATGCTTCACATGTCCTGGGATGTACAAGCTAAGTTGGTGTCAATCTCTCTCCCCCAATTAAAAAACAAAATCACATCCATGCCTCTCTTTTCCTCCCTCCCCCACGCTATCTCTCTCTTTTTTAATAATAATAATGAAAGAACCAATACATGCTACTTTAAAGCGTTTGAAATAGGTTAAAAGAAAATGAAACAGCCGATTTGACAGAGCTTGGGGCATTCCTCCTCTACCCATTTTCTTTTTTGCAATGGCGATGAGAAAAATGTAGCCATCAACAAAAACCTCCAAACTTGGCTTGTTTGCAGCATTCACTGATAAATATATACCCTGTAGGGTCCTCTCTGTTGAGATAAGGGTTGTATCCACCTTAAGCTTCTTCAAAATTAGTCATGGGTTCAATTCCAGTAGTTGTCACTTTCTTTCCCTGCGTGTCATTTGTCCTCTACAAAGATTCTGTGTATGAAAAACCTAAATCTTTTTGAATATAGCTTGGGATCAACGGCTGAGATGGAGGTGGGATCCACTTGCAGCGACTTGTATGCATGTTCTAGCTTTTTGGTAATATCATAGTCTTGGAGAATGTCAATGATACCAAAGAAGAGGATGACGTCCAATATCTCACCACCCCCATCCGAAGGGGATGAATTGCTACTTCCACCACCCTTTTGCTCCAATTCTACCCTACACACTCTCTCAGCTCTGGCCGGCGTGTTTGTTCCTAGCCGGATTTGCGGCTCCCTGGTACATACGTGGAGAATGATTATACTTAAAATCAGAAACCAGCAATGGAATATTGATTTAACTCGGCTAAAAAATCAAATTACTACCT
The DNA here is from genome assembly GCA_037074615.1 of Leucaena leucocephala. NCBI lineage: Eukaryota > Viridiplantae > Streptophyta > Magnoliopsida > Fabales > Fabaceae > Leucaena > Leucaena leucocephala. The sequence continues at coordinate 21,080,329 of CM073538.1, read as the reverse complement.
AACTATTGGATACAGATATTCACGGAGATAACTTGCTGAGTAACATCTACTTGCCATATGTATATAAGAGAATCCACTGACATAAAATATTTGCATAAACAAGATGCAAATCAGCTATAGAAAAACAAGGCAGAAGAGGAAGAAACATGTCTAACATAGCAAGATATCTATTTATGATTCAAGTTCCAGCATCTATCACTGCTTCATTTACCTACCATTTGGCTAACAACAAAAGATTTGCACTTACTGAGGAAGATCAAAATTGACCCCACCAACAATTATTGTCAATAAAACTGACTTCTGTTTTTCCTAGACAGCACATGTCATCTTCAGGACATCTAATGCAACAGAACAAAACCATAGAAAGAGATTGCTCACTAGCCCACTTCCAAATCATATTAAAAATGGAAGTTAAATATAATGCTCATTCATAGACTTCTGCTTGTTTGTCTTTCAGTTGTGGCCATTTTCCATCGGTAATTATTTGCATGCGAATGTGCCGTTTTGATATTTTAAGATAAAAGTATTCTACTGGTGTTTGTTGTAAACCTGGGTCCTTGTGCACTAAAGCTCAAGCACGTGGCACATGCAAGGACGTGAAAGGGATTGCCATCAGTGGGACCAACCATGAGATTGTTGACTTGGTTTCCACAAAAAGAACTAATAGGTTGGAACTTCTATACAAACCAAAATTTGACAACGTTTAGCATATAATTGAGTAAATATTTGTGAATCCTTTAATATGCTTTTGAAATGGGTTAAAAAACAGGTGCAAGGAGAATAATGCTGAAACTTAAAACGGTTCATTTGATAAAGATGACTAGGTACGGGTGAAAAGAAAGAGACATACCGGCTACTAGGTATCCACCTCATGTCCTGCATCTCATCGCCAAGAAAATTTCTCTTTCCTGATGAAGCCATAAGCCAGCATATTTTATTTTTCCGGTAGTTCAGTCAAACTCGTCAGAGCATAAGACAAAACTATAAAGCAAGATAAATGGAATACACACCTGAACGCAAATCATATGGTGAACTTTTCTTTTCATCATCTGAGTAATCATCACGAAAGTGAAGACCAATCAGAAGACTGTAATCCATGATTCCTTCTGACTCTAGGAATTCACAGTCCCTATCCAGTTGCCTGAGTATAGTAGAAACCATTACATAAGACCAATCTGAAGTACAAAAGGAAAAATGTAAAGCCGCATACACATTAAAAACTATACCATTTAAACTTCTGAAACCAAGACTGTTCCAGTCGAAAGACAAAATTAAGATCGAGGTCTTTGAGGGTGGTGGTTTCGTCAATTTCTTCCTGGGGCTTATCTGTTGTACGACCATGAGAAGAACCTTTGAGGTCGAACCTCCTATGGATCCGGTACTCAGAGCAGAACACATTGCCCATTACAATAAACCTGGTCTGGTTTTGCAAAGAATTTTTTAATTTTTTATTTAATTTACGGCAAGAAATTTGAAAAAAAAATCAATCACTTCACAGCAAAATTTCCATCTTAAATCCTACCTTCTGACCTCCAATAGGCTTGACACAATGAACACCAAGAAATTTCGTAACAAAAGAGTTCTTGTATTGACAAACATGGTTGTAGTAACTTGGAAGCATCCTGATGAGCACCTGACAAGGCCACTAGTTATTATGGAAATGCCCAGAGAACAGTAACCATAGCTGATTCTGAAAGCGAGATCTTACCTCACCAGAGATGCCTATAATTTTCTTTACAGAATTAAGCATTTTCCAAGTTTGCGTATAACTTTCTTTACAATATTAATGCATTCCAAGTCTAGAGGTTTACAACTAACCTTGACTTCCGACTTCTTCACGGTTTTAATAATGAATCTGTCATCTTGAGTAAGGTAAAAGAAGCTTCCACTTTTCCCAGGAGATGACATCTCTCTAAGTGAGTCATTTCCGCAAATAGCCAGCATATAATCCGCCGGATCTATTGCAAATAAATCCCTTAAATGTCTAAATACCCAACAAAGAAGGAACCAGGGAGATATATGCATAATTAGTCGATAGCCCAAGTTTCCATACATGGAAATAAAAAAAAAATACGAATCATTCAAAGTAAATTTTATCTTCACCTGAAGACGATAGGACAGTAGTCTTTCCACCTGAAGTCCACTGACTGATGTGGAGGCGTAAACTTAGATCCTTCTGGTGGAAACCTTGTCCAGAACTTCTCCTTCGGATCAAAATCTCCCTGCCTAAGTTCTCGCATAACCGAAGCATGCTTCCCAACAGAGTACCTGAAGAGGAAACAAGTTTAATTTAATTCCTCGAAATATTATAGCAATTCGGATAAGCTAACGGGAAAATACCTGATACCCAGTTGAAGATTAAGCATCAAATCGTAGTTCTTATGCCCCTTCGATACAGTTTGACCTGGTCTCTTAAAATCGCCATCGGCTGACCGACATGGACTCTTCTGGAACTCGCCGGTAGTTGCTTCCTCTCCGTGAGCAGATTCACTAACATCACCGTATAACTCAGATGGCTCGACGATTTCGCAAGTAATATCTCCAGCTTCTCCATCAAGTTCCCAGATGCAAATCCGCGGGAAATTAACATTCCTCGATCCGTCCACCGACGACCTCTTCCTCGCCATCGTCATCATCTCAGCATTCTTCTCACAATTCCCAGTAGGGCTGCTTCCGTCAGCCCAAGTGAACACTCCCTTCCCCTTTGGAACACCGTTCTCCCAAAACCCTTCATATCGATTCCCATTTGTCCAAATCAAAACTCCTTTCCCAGAGATAGCGCCATTCTTCCACTCACCCGCATACTTATTCCCATTCTTCCACACGTACCTACCTTCTCCATCTTGCAAATTGTTCCTCCACGATCCTTCGTACACATCCCCATTCGCGTAGCACTTCTCACCAAACCCATGTTTCCGATCAGCGACCCAGGTCCCACGGTACATCTCGCCCTCGGTACCAATGAATGTGCCGTACCCATCTATTCGACCCGCCTTGAATTCGCCCTCGTAGGTAGCCCCAGATGGCCAAGAGAACTTTCCTCTTCCACAGGCTTTACCTCTCTTCCATTCACCTTCATACATGCACCCATCCGCCCACAGATATTTCCCTGTACCGTGTGGCACATTCCGCAGCAAAGTACCGGTATAAAGATCTCCGTTCAGGACAGCTTTCTCTACGGCGCGGCTGGTGACGTTATTGGCACCGGAGGCAGGGACTGTAGGTGCCACGCGCCGCAGGCCACCTTGGGTCCGAGGCCGACCAAGCACCAGACAGGGAGATGGGACCACTAGCGCAATTCCTCTCTCTTTTAGTTCAGATTTTTTCTTATTCACCTCGTTGGCAGGTGTGCTGGCATAGATACCTTCTTCAGAGGGAATGAGGAGCGTCTGTTGCATATTTTTCTCGGTGAGCTTGCGGGGTAATCACAACCAACAGACATCCGCCGGAAAATGCAGCGCCGGCGAGGGACAGAGAGAGAGAGAGAAACAGAGAAATGGAAAAAGAGGTTACTGTGTGGGGCGAAGGCGGATGGTTGGTGGCGGTGGCGTCCACATTGTGGAAGTGTCAATTTTGTGAGAATCCGAGGAAGGCAGAAAGATGAGACAGTGGCGTGTTTGTGTTTGGGGAGAGAGAGCTGGGAGCTTGACTTTAATGGCGAGCCCTGACCTACGACGTCCTCTCTCCTCTGCGTGCCTCGTGGATTTTGGCTTTGTTCGCTTAATATTTACTGGCTTTCTTGACACAACAGGGTTTTTGGATACCCCGCCCTCTTATTTCACACATTCATGTAATCAGACTATGGATTAGACAATTTTGTTCTGTTGGGGACCACAACTTGGTTCGTTACCAGGTAAAAAATATTTCTTCAAATTCTATATTCTCCATTTTCTTTATTACTCTAAAATTATAAGATTTAATTAATAATTTTAAATAAATTTAAAAAATTAATTATAATTATATTTAAATTTATAATATTAATTTATATTATATTTTTAGTCTAGTTAAATTAGTTAATTAATTTTTATATTATTTATAATTATTTAATTTATTTTTTATAATTTGTCAAAAAAATTAATTAATTTTATAATTAAAACTGGAAAATATAAATTTTAAGACAGTCCTTTGACTATCAAAAAAAGCTAGATCATAAGGAATTTAATACTAACAAATTTGAACCCTCTTGGTGCTAGTCTCAAGTTGTTAGTTTCCACATATATGTAATAATTAAATATTAAATATAATTTAATATCAAAATCAATTAGAATTATAATTAATTGAGAATTAAAATTGGAAGGTGTAGTTGTTATAAGATGAAGACACAAAATGGCATTACAGAATAGTAAAATAGTGGGTCGTGAAGAGAGAGAGATGGAGAAGAAGGTGGTTGTCACGTAACGGAAGTCAGGGACGACAGTGTGGATGCGCGTGAGGGATGATTCTGAAACTGAATCGCAAGAAGGAATGGATTTGCGGACAACAACATATAAAAATGCAAGGCGTCGCATGGCTGTCTGTGTGTGTTGTACTAATACTCTAACAACATAAATGCAAATAAAATAAGGCGTGCCACTGGATTTGTGCGCCGCTAAACATGGCAGTTAGCAGCTATACGTACTAGTCAACAATATGTAGCCAACTAAATTCCATGCAAACCAAAACAAAAAACCTCTTTATTGTAGTAATTAATCTTTAGATTGCTTCATTTTTGTTTTCCGCCAAAATAAGTTACTTGTGGGTGTTCTCCTTTTATGTACAATTTTTTTTATACAAAAAAAAATCACATAAATTTAATATTAATTCTATGTTAAAATTAGAGTATAGCTCTAATATTTAGATAATACGTACAAAAAATTTATAAGATCATCTATTAAAAGAGCTCTCATAATAATAATATGAACTAAATTTAAATTCTTATAGGATATAAGTCTATTATTTATTATTTATATTAATTTTTATTAGCATTTTTTGTCCAACTTGAGCTGCTGTTTTTTTTTTTACAAATGAGGTAATTGCCCTAGACAAAGAAAACTAATATATGTGAGGATAAAATTCTAAGCACTCATTAGTAAAATAGATGTCAAATGGGGATTAACAATAGATGTCCAATCATGAGCAGCTGTTTTATGTTATGGTAGTCATGTAGGGTGGTGGGTCTGGCCCAAAGGCACGCAGAGTAACAAAGTCCATTGTTGTTGGATTATTTTAAAATTTTTGTGGATGGTATGTTCAAGTTTGAATGAAAATGGTAACAAATTTAACTGTTTAGTTCATTAAATCGGTTTAAGTTTATTCGAAATTAAAATGTTAAATTCTTTAAATTAAATTAATAAAAAAATCTTATTTGGAATAATTCCTGTCTTCACTAAAGAAAACCCGAACTTGAATTTGCTACATTTCACGTTTCCAATTACGTATGCATTAATAAATTATGGATAATGTTCATGATTCAAATGCATCTTTCCTAGTTTATAGAACAAAACTTTGAAGTTTGAACCCCATTCCGAACTGAGTTAAAAAGTTTAGACCTTCTCATTATAAAAATGTTTTTTTTTGTAAATTTTGGACAAAAAAGAGTAAAATAAAAAATAAAACTAATTAAAATGGATGAAATAAGGGCTAATGAAAATTATGGAAGAGAAATGAAAGGGTGCTTCTTTACTTGGGACCCCAAATGCTGCAGTGGATGACATCTACTTATTAAGTTTTTAGTCATACTAACACGAGTTAATTCGAATGGTAAATAACTTAATATCACTTAAATAAGATTTTAAATTTGAGTCTTAATCTATGCAAAAAATTTATATTGTCAGACTCACCCACTATAATCAAGTGTGTGACGTGGGTCAAATTCAGATACAGTTTAGATAAAATTCTAGTAAACTGAATGATCAACTAAAAAAAAAGTCTTCGATCACAAAAGCCAACCTAAGAATTATAAAGATATAATAAAATAATTTATTTCTATTTTTTATCAGAGGAAAAATTATATTACAAGGATAGGTCAGATAGAGACATTAAAAATAATTAATTTACATAATTATACTTATAAAACCTTTGAAAGTTATTGAATAACAGATATAGAATAAATCATAGAAAGTCATTCTGGGGGGTAAGAGATATTTACAGCAAGTAAATCTTACACGTAAAGTACACCCTTTGAATGTATTATTAACTATCATCATATAAAATAAATAAATAAATAGCATATAATAGAATAACTGTCTTTTAGTTGATTATGAACAATTAAATAAAAAAGAAGATTATGAACAATATTCATCACAAAAAAGTGTCCCCACTTTCCAACTCCATCAAAATCCAAACCCTGTTCAATCTTTGAAACGAGAGAAAATTTCCGTAGGGAGTTGAGAAAGCACCTCAATGTGAATAGTACGTATCCGGGTATTCTATGCTTCTATCACTTGTATGGGTGTGTCTTGAGAACCTACCTAATCAAAAGGAAGCAAGAATCACGAAACCCCATCAACCTGTCTCGCAAAAAAACTACGGTAAGAAATCGAGCAAGTAGGCAGAGATCAAGGACTCAAGGTTAGAGTTTCAAACGATTTAGTCAAATATTATCCGTACCGTTTAACTATTCAAATATACGAGGGCAAGATTCCCAATTCCCTTGTTCCCGGGCCTCCCAGTATCCGCCAACATAACCGTAAGTATTGCTGCCTTTGGCCTTCTCAAACCACCTTGGCTTCCAACCCTTCTTTAGTGTCGTCATTGCCTAGCAGTTACAACGATACGTGTTCCAGTTTTAAAAAGAAAAGCAAAACAATGAATCGAGGCCATTGTATTATTCAAGGTCCCTATATTAAATAAAGTATTCTAGTGTTAAATATAGAAGTTGGTCTTGGTAAATCTAAAACATAAATTTATTTTATCTTTAATATTTATTATTTTTCATTAAAATAATTTACTAACTTATAAACTAATAAGTTATAATATCAAATTAAATTTATTATAATTAAATAATTTATCTATCTTCTTGCTCTAAAGCTCAAATGAGTGAATCATACCTGATGCTGTATTTGTTCCAGCCGCGACTTCTCAGCATTAGCCGTTTCATATAATCCATTCTCCAAATACCTTTGATCAGGTCTTAGCCTCGAATCTGTAGGTGGCAGCTTCTCCTATTTTTGAATTCTCATGTAAGAATTAACAAATCTTATGAACAAAGGTCTTATATAAAAGATATAGATAGATAGTGAGAAAGGGTAGTCTTCTAAACAGTTACCCTGAGCCCAGGTGTGATTTCATTTAGGGTAATTCCGAACTGTGTGAGATTATATTTTGTGGGTGGTTCAGGTGGTTCGCTCCGCTTCCATAGAAGATGAGGTTTTGAGGAGACAAAGGAGCCTTTTCCTTTCCTAGAATTGTCTCCAGCTACATAATGCAAGCTCTCGTCCCACTTCCCTCGTAAAGTTGCCACTGTTTTACCTTTCTTATCTGCCACTTGGCCGTGCACCTACAACAGAACTTAAATGACACATACGAAGTTATAAAAAATTGTCTTCAGAGCAGAAAGAATCATGCAATATTCTGCAGTTTTATCATTGACAGCAAACAATGATTTCAGTCAGTGTGAACAGACTTTCTGCATCATATTTACAAATAATTCATGAATCAGCATTTAAACATAAGTGTGAAGAATGATGTACACGTCAATTTTCAGACTTTATGCAAAGCAGAAGACCACCTATTTAGGATAATAAAAATCCGTTTCTATTTATTTTATGTTTTTTTCCATCTCTGATTCAATTTCCTGAAGTCTGAAAACCTTTCTGGTTGACTAAGTTACAGAGAGAATTTCTAGGAACAACGAAGGTGTTCAGTAGATCAATAAAGGTTGCCTATGAAAACTCTAAATATAACTGTCTCCTTTGTAAGACTCTATCAAAATCGTTAAAGTCAGATAACTACGAAGGGGAAGATCACATGCTAATACCAAAACAATGATACAAGTAAAAGGTATGCAAGAATATAGCACGTTTTAAACTACCCGTGAGATAGCATATCCAAAACAAAGGAACAAGAAAGAATTATATAGGAGGTGCAGAAAGGACACCTGATGAGGGTTTCTGTTGATGATCGACTGCTCCTTGAATTTAACCTTACATGAATACTCTCGATTCGCCTCTATACTCATTGTACCATAATGGTCACAATAGAGTTTCCCTAAAATGAGGTTGTAAATGGATGTTGTTACCTGATGGTAGAATATTAACTAATCAGCTGACATCTTGGATGAGATTGGCAAGTACTACTCATATGAAAAACGTACCTTACTCCACCGAAAGACTTGTCCGTCGTCAAACTCCAAAGTCAATAAGCCAACAGGATCGATCTGAATTGAACGACCCCAAAATTTACTTTTTATATTGGTATCACCCCAAAATTTCCAGCAGCTGCCCTCACAGTGGTATGCAATAACCAGAGGATGATGACTGACCTATTTCAAGATAAATGACATAAGTAATTCAGTCCCAAATGCCAAGATCATCTGGACACACATATATGCCAATATTTTAATATGCCTGTCAGATTACTAGCGCTTTCAAAATTATAAATGTTCTTTTTATGGGGGGATATTATAAATAAAGCAAGAATTTCTGACTCTTATATAAGATGAGCACACATCACCTTTTCAGAGATAAATCGGATTCCCTTGTCCGGATAATCAGCTTCATATGTCTCACCCAACAAAGGATTAAATGGTTTGTAAGTTCTACCCTCTGTGGAAGCATAACTTGAAACTGCAAATGCAGCCACATATAGCATCCTCATAAGGTTGTTGCCCTGTTACATGCACCGTGGATGTCAGAAGGAATAATTAACCAATTCAGACTATTTACTGAAAAGTGTATCAATTCGGTTACCCCTAGTGAATGATGCCATTCACAAAACAATTTCAGAAAGAACTGACCATTTTACCCCACAAATATGCTTGGTCTAGAAGATAAGAGTACTCCAGGTCTTCAAAGCATTTCTGTAATGAGGAGAGGGGCTCATTGAAGTAAACCGGTAGACGAACTTTTGTGAGATCCTTCCCAACATTATCTTTTAAGATTGACCACAGACTGACTCTCCACTCTTTCTCAACAGGATCAGGCAACTTCTTTCGCCGCTTGACATAAGGATAGTTGGACCCAACAGACCCGATACTTAAATTTGCTTTGTATTCGCCAGTAGGAGTCACTTCTTCTCCAGAATCAAGCGATCTATCTAAATCAGATCCATTATTTTTATCACCGATTGGTGAAAGCATGTCACTTGAATCGAAGAATGCATCGTAGTCATCATCAGAATCATCATTCCAGTCAAGCTCATCAAAAAAGTCGCTTACACTCCCCTCTGTAATATGTAAAAAAAAAATGGTTATGCCTCTCCTAGAAAGATGACCTAGCAAACCTAGTGGAATTTAGGCAACATCACATCCCTTCTATCAACTCTTCTCTGTTCCAAAGCAGTATTAAGTGTAACTGACAGTAAGAAGACTTAGCATGCGTAAAAAATAATCACACATCTTTATAAGTGAGAGAGCAAACATGAGTTCAGAAAAGGCACTACAATATATAACTGACGAAAGAGACAGTGATTGTATAATTTTCTTTTGGCCATGCTTAGTGACCCAAACCATTGTGCAATCCTAAAAGCTAGAAAACAATGTGTAAACCTACAGTACGTAATATTGAAAGTATGTGATATAATCTCAAAAATACCGCAAGTAAATTGTTTTAATATGTTACCGTCAATTCAACACAGGGAGCTCTCAAACTAGAAAGAATCACATAGTCTCTATTAAGTGGGGAAAATGAACGACATGAACTATTTCATTCGAAAAATAAACATAGATTGGAGTGTTTCAAACCGGCAGCACAATATTGCATTACTCTTTGAAAGAGAAGTGAATAGGGGTTGGTATAAACGAATCACACTAACCGCTGTAGACTGATCTAACGGAATCTCCATCCACCTTTGACAGCTTTCGGCTTTCATGGACAAAGGTGTTCTCCAAGTCCACCTTTTCTGTCTGTAAAATGTGGGGAAAGAAAATCCTTAGCATGATTCAAGTAATCAAACTATCTTGAGAGCACAAGGAGATAGGAGAAAAGAGGTGCAGAACCATAATTCATCCCAGTCGTTCCCGAAACCTCATGGCATACATTTTATTCATTGAAAATCCGTACAATTTTAGTAAGAAACAAAATTGTTTTATTAAATTTGTAATTCTGCTTCTTATCTTCCCATCAATAACAGAACTCTTCAGCAGAAGTAACAAAAGGACCCAAAGAAAATGCCTATAACTTGTTACCGGCAACAGCCCAAAACATGAGATCATTCAAGAGAAACGCATTGTCCCATGTCAACAAAAGAAAGACGTATGCGCTGCCCTTGAGACTCTAGAAAAGCTTACCTCTAAATTGCGTAACGCGTCCACTAGTTGCATCTGCTTGTTCTTGAGGGCCACAATTTCCTTAAACATATCAGTAAGTTGGTCTCTCATTACGTCTTCACTGTCCTGAATAGCAGCCTCACTGATACCCTCTTGCAGGAGGCGCTGCCTCAATTTCTCGGTGGAAATTACGACGGAGTCTACTGGAGCCATAATCTCTGCATTTGACAAACGAGGAAACATGTCCTTTGCGGCCAGCAAAGCCTCCACCCACGCTTGCTTGTCCTCCCTGGTCTCCGCCCGCAACTGCAACCTCTTCTTCGTCCCTGTATATATAGAAAACCTCCTCTCATCTGATTTACTCTCTTGAATTGAACAGACCTACACAGACGTGCACATAGCATTCAAAATTCGATGCAGTAAACGATACACGCCACATTATGATGGTAACATTGCGAAACAAAATATATATTGATTTGAAATATAACTTAGAGAGTCCACATATCAGATATCAAGCATCGACGTTACATGGATAACATCACAAATAATCATCAAATTGAAAGGAAAAAATCGGGCGGAATTAAGAAACACCATGAGATGGATTTCTCCGACAGGCTTGCAGTGGCGTGATGATCGACCGCGACCGCGACAATTGTTTGTGCCACTGAAACTGTCTAAACCAATAAGCAGGGACCCTGTTTCGACTTCACGACTGAGCACGACCATACGGGGACCGTTGATTTTGTAATAAGAAAGAACACCATCCAGGAGAACGAACCACCGAGGTTGCCAACCTCGACCATAATTGATCCACTTGTATAAGATACCGGATATTCCATTTCCGACAATGTCATCGATCCTCACCTCCCGCTGACCCACCGGCAATTGAAGTTGCCGATAGATTCTCGACGACGAGGAACGCTGCGCAAAACTGGAGGGAAGCTCATCGTAGGAGAGGGATTTGGACCTTTTGTGAAAGAAAGAGGGTCGACAGGAGTGGCTTTTGGCGGACGACGGCGTTGCGGGAAGCTTGTGATTCATTTCCGAACACGGCGGCGACCCGGAAGCGGAGGATGAGGTCCGAACCGTTCTGGGATGGTCCTTGTGGACGAAGCGGAAGGGATGCATAATGTTAAGCAGCGAACGATCCAGGAATGATCAGACTATTTTCAGGTTGTCTGAGGAGATGTAGCCCCTCAGAAGAGAAGCATTATTGGAGGCAAAATCAAGCGAGGGGACTCCCCGCGAAGATAGTTTGATTTTTTATTTTTTATTTTTAATTCCCTTTTTTATATTTTTAAATGTAGGGGCAAAGAAAGATTTGTACCTTGATTATTTTTATGTATTTATTAATTTTTAATTTTAAATATAAAATATATTTAATTAAATTAATTAAATTAAAAAATAATTAAATTAATTATTATAATATATTTTTTAAAATATTATAGAATTTTTTTAATTTTTTCTCTTAATTTTTGTTTAATTATTATTGAGAGAGTATTAATAAAAATAATTTTAAAAAAATAATAAATTTAAAAAATATATTTATTATAAATATTAACTCCTCAACATAAAGAGTATTTATTAATTAATTATAAATTAAAAATGAAATTAATAAATATATTATAAAAATAAATATAGCAGAGAAAGAAAATGAAAAAAGAGACAGAAAAATCGCATGTTGCTAAGTGAGAATGAAAAGTGGATGGAAAGAAGTATAAGTGCGTGTTTGGCACCCATGATTTAAGAATTAATTTTAGACAAAATCTCGATTTAGGAAAATTTCACCTAAACATCAATTTTGTGTTTAGAATTGATTTTGGCTAAAACCTCGGTTTGAAAAACTTTGACCCAAATAGCCATTTTTATCCAGAATTAATTTTGGGCAAAATCTCGGTTTGAAACTATGGTTTTGAATAAGCCACTGAAAATAGATTTTGGAACTGTAAAAGAGCTTATAGATTATTCAATTACTATTTTACCCCTACTTTTTTCTTATACTCTCTCTTCTCTCTCATCTCTCTTCTTCACACTATCTCCTATTTCCTCTCTCTTCTCTACACTCTCTCATCTCTCATATTTCTTCTCTCTCATCTCTCCTCTCTCATATTTATTCTCTACCCTCTCTCATCTCTCATACTTTAATTAAATCATACCCATTTTGGTAATTTATTAATATAAAAAGTGATTTTACTATTAATCATCCAAACATCTCTATTTTCAAAATATATTCTTCCCATAATCTATTATTCCCAAAATCTATTCTTCCCAAAATCTATTCTCCAAAAACTAATCCAAACACACCCTAAGTTGTAGAAACCAATAACATTACCCTGTAAATGATTTTGAAGTATAAATAAATAAATTGATGAAGAATAATAGAGTAACAAAAAAAATGGCTAATGAAATGAAAGAAAGAAAAATGTTTGACAAAAATAAAAAAGTTTACAAAAAAAAATCTAATTTTTAAGTTTAGAGTATTGATCTTCTAAGGTATGTTTGGAATCATATTTTGCATATGAGAGTAAAATAAAGTTTTTTTTCTTCTATTTAATACTAATATGTTACTTTTTAGATTAGAATATGTTTGGTTTACGGTTAACCTGACTTATGGATCCAAATGAATTTATGAAAAGAAGCTCTTGCTTATGAGAGGAAGTTAGTTGTCACCATGGAGAGAGAAGGAAATCATGAAGGAAAATAACAAAAAAAAAAAAAAAAGTGGTCCCATGATGGAAGAAAGGAGAGAGAACGGAATTATGGGAAGGAGGAAGGAAAGAAAAAGGGAAAACTATTTATATTTCTAATTCCCACCACTTCCCCATATTTTAATATTTATAATTCTATTCCTCATTTATTTGATTTATAATTACATTATTTTATTTTCTTATACTATATATTTTATTGAAATAATTTGTTTATTTTTTAATACTAAAGGTTTTTTTTATTTTTTAATGTTCTCATACGATGACCATAATTTGTAAACACACTTTTTATAATATTTTTAATTTTTAATAGAAAAATCATTATTGAGGTATATATATATTTTTTTTCAATTTTTAACTTAACATTTATTTATTTATTATCCTTATTATCTCTTGCTATTTTTATATCCTGGTTTAGGATGAACGCTGGTGGCATGCAATTTTAATTTTAATAATTTTCATAAAATTATCAAATTATATATTATATATGTATTTAATAAAATTTATATCATTTTCAGCCATTCTCCATATAAATATATTTTTTTAATTATATTATCTAAATAAGTTTATGTTTATTAAATTAATTTCTTTATAAAATCAATCTTAACATAGATTACATTATATTATTTAATTTTTACTATAAAAGGTATATTGAAAAAAAAAATCTATGGCTAATCCAAACATAGTCTAAAATTAGACTGGCAAAAATGATGTTCCCATTAGTGATTGCTGGGAATTTCAAATTTTAAAACTCAAATCTACCGTTATAACATGATTATGTAGCAAGCTCCACGCATGAACTAACACTACAAAAATCTTAACTGGTATTGTGAACATAAAAGTAGCAAGGAGTCGCTTGTATGAACAGCGGTTTCCTCATCTAAAATCATCTTGTTATATATGATATATTGATACATTTAATTAATAAATTTTATTAAAATATTAAAATAGATATTTATTGAAACTTGAATATTGTTTTTATCTTTATTCAAATATTGTAGCTGTATTTTTTATTATTTTATGTTTTTGAATTCTTTCTGAATCTCATATCATTAAGCACAATCCATTATCTATTGAAAATTATATTATATTATAAAATAACCTTGAATTATTATTAATATCCAATAAAATAAAACATTTAAATAATAAAAAATATACATAAATATATTCATTTAAAAAAAAAATCCCCCCTTTTCCACTAGATTTATCGTGGCTTGGAATCAGAGTTGTTTTTTTCAGTAAAATTGTTGGAACCAAAGTTGTTAAACATATTCTTTTAAGTACAATCTCTAAGATATTGAAAGGGGTAAAATATATGATTATTTAAAATATATTTAATTCTTAAGAAGTACTATTTTATTATGATTCCTATCGCGATACTTAGGGAGACATCATAACTTCTAAGTGCCTAAATTTATACTTAAGGGCAATAGACGACTCGTCCTGTCTGATATTAGTATTTTTTAGGAATAAGAAAAATTTCGCACTACCTTTAGATAGTAGGTGAGTTTAACCCCCATTATAATTTTTTTTTTTGTTATAGAATTTTTAGAAAGGAGTTAAGGTCCCCCACGATCAAAGAGCAGGGTAAAATCTCCCTTCCTCTTAAATGATACTAATCTTGGATAAGGCGAGTTATCTATTACCCTCAAGTGTAAACCTAAACACTCAGGGGTTAAAATGTTTTACCAAGCAATGCGACTGGAACCACAATAAAATGATATTATTTAGGGATCGAATACGCTCCAAATAGTCACATATATCATCCCTTCATCAGTTTTTTTAGTATAAAAATCTTTAAAAAGGGGTTGAGCTCACCCACTATCCAAGGATAAGGCGAAATCTCTCTTCCTCTTATGCGATACTAATGTCGAGCAAAGCGAGTCATTTATTACTCTCAGGCGTAAACTAAAGCACCCAGGGGTTAAGATGTCTTACCAAGTGACTTGACTGGAACCACAATAAAGTGATACTCTCTAGGGATTGAATACGCTCCAAATAGTCATATATCTCATCCCTTCATCAGCTTTTTTTGGTACAAAAATCTTTAAAAAGGGGTTGGGCTCACCCACTATCCAAGAACAGGGCAAAGTCTCTCTTCCTCCTATGCGATACCAATGTCGAACAGAGCGAGCTATCTATTACCCTCAGGCGTAAACCTAGGCACCCAAGAGCTAGGATGCCTTCCTAAGCACTGCGACTATAACCACAATAAAGTGGTAATTCTCAAGGATCAAACACTCTCCAAATAGTCGCATGTTTCACCCTTTCACCAGTTGAACGCACGGATGATAGATAAGTTTTTTTATAACAAATAAAAAGTACAATCCCTAAACCCAAAGAATGAAATGGGCCCCAAGCCCACAAAGAGCCAGGTTATTTTCTGAAATAAAGGTTTTTTATACCAAATAAAATGTATCATCTTTTCGTCAGTTGAAACTACGGATGATAGATAATTTTTTTTATAGCAAATAAAAAGTACAAGCCCCAGACCCAAAGAATAAAATGGGCCCCAAGCCCACAAATGGCCGGGTTATTTTCTGAAATAAAGGTAAGCTGAAGGGTATGATCGCAATTCACATGAAGAGTTAAATATATGTTTTGTTTCCCACAAGGAGGGACGGGGCGAGACAGAAAGAGGGTATAGAGAGAGAAAACGTGAGAGACCTCTTCGTTTAGAACTCTCAGAATATACAAACGAAGACCCCTCTCTCGCTTCAATATACATTCTTGATTCTTACATTCCGCGGGATTTCACTGTAAGATCCTCTCTCCTCCCTCTTGTGCTCTCGCTCTATCTTCTCTCTCCACCTTTTCACTTCACAGCTGTGTTTTTTTTTTCAACTGCTCGCGAACTGGTTCTGGCGGGAACGAAGGTTTTGCGCGTAGTCGGCGATTTGAGATTTTTTCCATTTTTCGTTTCACTCCTGTTTGTCGATGAGGGTTGCCATTATTTCTCGTCATTTTTATTTTACTTATCATGCATTGCTTCGAGTTTGTTGGGGTTTGCGTATATTGGCACCAAACTTTATTTGGTCTGAGATCGCAAAATATGCATATTCTAGGGTTTCCTTTCTATTACATCGTATCTGGGCTTCTCTTTTTTAACGTTTTGATGGGAGTCTCAATGTTAGGCGTTTTTGTATTCGAACTTTAATGTGGGGTCTTGTACTGTCAATTTTGCAAAACAATTTTAATTCTTTTTGTAGCGAATAATTTATGGAGTTGAACCGAACTGCATGAACTTTTACCTGACACTGTCTTTTTTAAGCTAGCTACATTGCTTATGGATTGAAATGTCGCAATGACAACTTAGATTGCCCTTTCAATTCTTTTTGGTTGATTTGACTAGAAGTGACTTATCAGTTTCTTTTTCCGGGACATGTTAGGGTTCAGACACTGGAAACGCTTATCTTTAATTAATGAACGTGCTTCACCAGAGTGAGAGTGTTTTATATTATGGCTATCATATTAATACTCAACCAATTAAACCATCTTTAGTACCGACTTAGTTTTTAATTCCAACTAGATGTCGGCCTGTTGGTCTAATGCTTTGTACGGAGTTTGGGATGAGCTGCAACGCACGACTTATGAATAGCGTGGTTTTCTATAGGTTATATATGTTGATATTGATGATTTAATTGGTTCCTGTGTTCAATTGTTTCAAGCTTGTGCAGGAACCGTATGATTTACATTACTGAAATAGTTCTTCCAATTTCTCTATGCAGGGTGATTGTCTCTCTTTGACAGCATACTTCTAGATGCCTCTTTTAAAAAGGAAGCCTTTTGTCTTGGCTGAGCCACCTAAGGATTTGGAGCCGCATGAGCTCATCCATCAAGTTCGATTTACAAAAGAAATTTTCCGAGATTATCAGTATCCTTTTTAATTTACTGATATTGATGTTTTATATTAGGGATTCATTTTTGCATTTGTAGTTTACATTGATGTAAATAAACAAAGAGACACCATTTACGTTGTCACCATTTCATACCTGGTCCCCTCAGTTAGATGATAACTTTTGGCCTGCCTTAATGCAAAATAGTGATTATTTGAACCGTATAAATTTGTATCGCCAGAGAGTTTGGACATGTAAAGTCACTGGGAAAACTAACTTGACTTATGAAGAGGCTATGGTGTCAGAAAAGCGTGCCACTGAAAAAGTCCAACAAATTCCCAAAGAATTAATGGCTCCTGCACTAAGGATTATTCAATTCAGTAAGAACTATTCTTATCTGTGATAGAGGAATATATGTTGATATGATCATAGATCTGTTTAGTATTATTCTATTATGGAATATTGTATACATGATTTCCTTTCGTTGTGTATGATTATATTGCTGTGTGCATTTGACGAGTCCAAAATTTTCTGGGTATATGATGTCTACTGGTCTGCTGAATTTTATAGGAACTGGATGTTGTTTATGATGGTATATATCTGAAGGTAAGATGCTTGTGAAATACATTGCAAGCGTCTATAGAGATGGAGTGCTTTCATAAAATATTCTGATGTTATCTGCTTACGCAGTTGTGAATTAAAGTATCGTGTTGTTTTGATCTATTAATGCTATTCAGAAGAGAAATTGAAGTATGTTTGGTTTTCTATGCTGCACAGAAGTTTGTAGTTCCCATGATGTCTAGTTGTTGGTTGTCATCATACGCATTTTAATCAAGCTATTCATCTCTCATTCCAAAGAATAATCTCATGTTAATGCTATTCAGAAGAGAAATTGAGTATGTTTTTCTTTCTTAGAGAAACTCTTGTCATTGTGTTGTACATGGTTTTTGGTTCTAGTATTTGTTGATATTTGATTTTCGTTTTGGAAAGAGCTGAAAAGACTATATTATCTCAAAACTTTTTTCTTTTCCTATAATATATTTTATTTGTCCCATAACGAGAGAATGTTAATGTTCACATATCTAACATGGAGCGTATTTTAAATTATAACTTCTAAATGAGTGTTTTGCAATCACTAGAGAAATAATGGAAAATGACTTGATGGTGTGTCTGGAAACCCAACTGCTGAAAGTTAACTAAAAGCTAGTAAACAGTTTTAAACTTTAAATTTGACAAATTTAAAATAAAGCGTCTTTGAAACTTTTTCTTAGAGTTAACTCACCAAACAAATTTTCTGTTCTCTGACAATGAATGATCCACGAAATGGATTTATTTTTTTCCCAAGAATTATTGATAAAACTTGTTTGAAAACTGACAATTAAAAAACAATGACAGAAACAAACAGGTCCTGTGTGTTTGATCCAAGTGTGCTGGATTATGCAACTTATTGGATTTTCATCAAAACGCTTGTATTGTATGTGCGTGCGTGCTTGCTGGACACCATGAATGATGTTTTGTTTTGGCAGGCATGCTTCCTTTGAGGGACCTCGCCGATGCAATAACTGAAAAATTGCAGGAACAGCTTTATGTGGGTGCGGAGCTGCATGGAAAAAAGGATGACGGGGAGCATCCCTGCAAAATATTGAAAGTCGTGCAAGAAGGAGTTGATGAATCCCGTTATGAGGTAGCTTGGCTTGACAAGAACAAGAGAACAATAAAAAACGCAGAAGTCAGTGCCAAGGATTTGGTGCAGAAGAAATTTCCTTTTAGCAGGAACATCTTGAAATCTTTTATCCGGGAATCTACATATCGAAATGCTCCATGGGTGATACATGTTGAATTGGCCCAAAATTATGGAATCTCAACTGATATCCCAGAGGAATTAAAAGGAAGAGCTTTCTTCAACAACGGACTTTTAATTTGCAACAAGAAAAGGAAAAATGAGGTAAACAGAGAGGGATAGTAGTTTCAGCTTCATTCATCTCTCTGATCCATGCATAAAGAACAAAATTTAATTGATAAAGGTGAAAGAAACAGTAAACTATCGTAGGATTAAATGTCCAAAGTATAGTTTCTTGGTTGGTTTGTTAGTGATGTGTTTTTTTTTGGTATCAAATTTATCATGTTCAGGATATAAATGGAGAAGCTGAAAATTGCAAAAGGAGTAAGTCGGATCATTCAGTGAAAGGTAAAATTTAAAGGTTGAAGTCATTTTGTCTGCTTTTAGAATTGGTTTCTCTCCCCTTTAATTTACAACTGTATAATTAGAAGTTATTTTTGTAGCAGAATTTGAGTTCACTTTGCACATCCACCCCTTTCGCTTTCACTTTCTATGTTGTCGTTGTTGGGTTGTAGCATGTACCACTGGGATTAGCCTCTTGTATTTTCTTTTAACGGGGAGGCTTTCTCTTCCAGCTTGGAAATAATGAATGTTTGATAAATCCGTATTTCAAATTATATTATTGCTATACTGAAATTACAGACTTACGATTTGTCCAGTCAGTCTTCTCTTTATCTTAACCTTATTGGTATCACAATTTTGCAGAAAATGGCCAATGTAAGGAAGAACCTATCAAATATCCGATTGAAGATTTGTTGGTGAAGCCTAGACCAAATGATCCTGATTGTCCTTCTCCATCGAGAGACTTCATTGTTCCAATTCATTGTGTAGGGGATCTCTTAATGGTTTGGGATTTTTGTACTTCTTTTGGTAGGCTGTTGCACTTGTCACCCTACTCTCTGGAAGATTTTGAAAACTCAATCTGCCACAAGGAAAGCAACGTGGTTCTCCTTGTAGAATCTCATGCAGCACTCTTGCGGGTGCTTATGAAAGACGATGGTGAGTATGCTTCAGCTGTACAGAAAAGAAAACGGAAGTTTAAGGTCAGCATCTCCCTTGTATATATCTTCTATTAGCAGTTATCAGTATATATTTGTTATGTTCCATGCACATGTTCCAAATGAAACTTTCTTGCAACCTGGTATTCTATGCAACTGAGTTCTCTCTTTTATTAATGATATGTCAGTATCTAATCCCATTTTATTTCCAGATTACAATGATTAATTGGCAAGAATATTTATGCGATTTTCTAGAAATGATCAATGTTCCTGGATTACGGCAGTTTGAAGCTACTACCATAAAAAGGGGACATTATGGCCTCGTTGATATCAATGCTAAGCTAGAAATCCTGTACGAATTGGTCAATCAAGTTCTTGAAACTTCCATTTTTAGGGAAAAATTGGACGAAGTTATTGAACAGCGGCAGGCACTTGGTGCTACTAGAAGAGGAGAAGCGCTAGAAGATGGTAGAAAAAGACGAGAAGAAAAGGAACGGTTGAAAGGTGAGTTTGAGAGCAATGGAAGTATGGATGGGCACTGTCAAATAAGTGTAGCAACTGTCTCAACAAAAAATAATAACAGTAAACAGAACGGAGAAATAGGAAAGAAAAGAAATGGAGAGAAGGAATCATCTAGGAACGGGGATGCTTTGGGTGGAAGGTCAGTGTTTATATTGTGAATTGTAGCTGCGTGCCTTTGGGTTTTCTTTTCAGTAGTTATCATGACTTACAACATAAAATTTGTTCTAAATTTATGAGCAGTATGGATAAGCATTCAAACGGTGCATCCAAAAAGTCATCTAAGAAGCTGAGTTTAGAACTGAAAGAACCAGCAGAAAATGAAAATGACTCATCCAGAAAGGAATCCCAGAAGCAATTAAACGGGGAGAAGAATCCATCAGAGAAGAATAGTTTTGAACAGAGGGTTCAGCCTACCTCCATTTCTTTTCAATTTATTTAGTTTTCCCATTGGACTTCTAATGCTTCTGTTTGTTGCAGAGAGAATATTTTGAACGAGAGATGGAAAAACGATTTGTTCGTACAAGTCCCCTAGGTAAAGACAGGCATTACAACAGGTATTGGTGGTTTCGCCGTGATGGGAGGCTATTTGTAGAAAGTTCTGATTCCAAGGAGTGGGGCTACTACAGCAGCAAGGAAGAGGTACTGAATTCAAATGGCCTGCTTATATATGCTTTTCCTTTATGCATGAGATTTCTAACTTTTTATTGGTATGCTTGAATAGCTTGAGGCATTGATGAGGTCACTGAATCGCAAGGGTGTGCGGGAAAGAGCATTGCACAAGCAACTGGAAAAATATTATAGTAAAATATGGTGAGTTAATTTAACATTTTGAAATAATGACCTCGGTCACCATCTTGATTCTCGTGAAACCTGTATTTGCTAAATCAGGTTCTGATTTTCTAGTGATGCCATATAAACTTCCCATCTTCCGTTGAATATACTTTTAAATGTTATCAATATATTCCTAAGTTTTTCTCGTCAGTTAACTTCATTTTATTATATTCCATGTTTATAGCACGGAACTTCAGAAGAGGTCAAAGGATCAGATACAGAAGATCGCACTAGATGAGTCTGTGCTCCGTAGGTCGACTCGTGTTCGAGCGCCCCCTAGAGAAAATCCCGCCAATGCTTTCCTCAAATATGTTAACAAGTGGAAGGAAGAGTAGGTGATGCAAGGAGGCCTTACATCTGTTAAGTTTAGCTTTTCAGATTGATGAAAGCTGAAACTTCTTGCCCGAGTGTCTTCTCATTTGTTTCTTTTGTGATTAGATATGGAGAATAGTAGCAAATGATTCAGTTGGTCCAAGGTCTGAGAAGGAACTGGAGGATTAAGCGGTAGTTTAATCTATCATAGGATGATGGACAAGCATGAATTTTGTGCTTGATCCTGAAATTTTGTCTATGGATAACGCCATTTTACTAATAATAACCGTAGTAGGTACAAAAAAGAATTCATGTATTTACCCTGCTTTAATTCTTGTTATTATTTTTTGTTCTGTTTGGTTACTGCATTTTACTGTTGGAAGTGAAAATTTACGTGGAACCATCTATGTGAATTTATAGTTGCCTGTCGTGATGTGTGTATAGGGGTTATAGGACGTCTATTTTTCTCCTGCTATCCGACAGGAATTCATTCGACAGTTTTATAAGATTCAATTGCCCCAACATTTGTAGTCTTAATGCCCTGTGATTCATCTTTAGATGGATGAAAACTACACATATTGAAGGTCAATTGCAAGATACGTGATTATGGTCAAATTTAATTTGATTTTTGTTAAGTAAGAGTATACTTGTCCAATTTTATGTTTGGTTTAAAAGCTATCAGATGTAAAACAACCCAAGGGGTTATCAGGACCTAACATGTTCTTCATGCATTGTGTGAAACTAAAATATGAGCATGTACTTTTTATGGATCCTTAACATTTTTTACAACACTATTTATATGACTTATGATTTAGTGTTGTTTAATATGAATTTTAAAATTTAGATATATAAATTTGAGAAATAAATCATATTATGGAGATTTAATTTTAAATATAAAATCTTAATTCATTTTATATCTAATATTTATCATTTTTTCTCAACTAATTTATCTATATTATAATTTTATATTTATACAGACTTAAGCTTAATTTAGAAAAATCATATCACATTTATTATAATTAACTAATTTATTTAACTTTTTTAATCTACTTAAATTAGTTAACAGGCTATTATATTAAGAATTAGAAGGAGTATTTTATATTGATTGAAGAGGCCCTATTTTTTTAAGTTTTTCAAAATACCCAGTTTGACCAGCTGCAACCTTATGTTGTATGTTTAAGTTTCTATTTAGATAAGAGTTTAAAAAATGACTTATAAAAAAATATCTTTTAGATAGTTTTAAAAAATGATTATTAGAAAAGAATTTATAGAAAAAAAATAGTTATGAATAAATGAGTATTTGTATAATTATTACTAAAAGAATTTTTGTAATTGAAAAATTACTAGAAATGGTATAATTTTATTAAAAATAGGAGAAATGAGAGAGGAGAATGGGTGGAGAAGAGAGAGGAAAGAAGAGAGAAAAGAGAAAAAAGAGGGTATAAGAAAAAGTAAGAATAAAATAATAATTAGATAATCTATAAGCTTTTTACTGTTATAGAAACTACTGTCAATAACTTATCTAAAATTATAGTTTAATCCAAAAAAATTTTTAAACAAATATGACTATTTGTTTTAAAATTTTACTAAACTAAAATTTGAGCTAGAAGCCCTTTTAAAACCAAAGATGAGGGGCCCCGATGGTTTCTTACCCCAATTAAACAGAAAATGCAGGAATTCTCATTCATGTAAAGTGCAGTGCATGAATGCAATATATTCATAAGATGTCAATTATGAGCACTTCGGCCATTCAAATATCTTTAATCTGTAGGATTTAACCTTGAGATATCTAAACGCACCTATCTCAACTAAATGAACCAGACATGACATGCAAATATTTATTTTATTCGTGGCCGTTAGGAACTCTATCAGTACAGCAGAATATGAGCAAACAATATCCATCATGTGTTCTCAGGCCAACAATTCCTTGCATTACGGGCAAGAAGCAGAATTCTAGGCACAAATCAATGCATGCAATATAAAACAAGATTATCTTATCTCAATGACAGCTCGTCCAACAATTTTTCCCTGGTTGAGATCTTCAAATGCTTTGCCTGCCTCCTCAAAGTTGTATCTTCTAGAAACAGTATTGGAAAGATTGAAGATACCTGTTTCTGCCAGTCTGACTAACTTAGGAAGATCTTGCCTTGCTCTACCTCCATACGATCCAATAACTTTTATCTACTCAAAGGGATGTTGTAATGGTTCATTGCAATAATGAAAGGCGCCAAAAATAATCATCAGCTTAAACAGATAATTTCACAACAGTACATAAAAGAAAACTAAACTTAGTTTCTATAGTTTGAACTCATAGATCATCTTCAACCAGATTATTCATGTGAATGCAAGATATTTCAATGAATCGATCCAGCTAAAGCCTTAAACTTGGCTTAAAAACAGAACATCGAAATAAATAAAATTCATGACGTGTGGTCCACAGTATCACTGTAACTTGTGAAAAAATAAATAATACCGTTATTTACTAACTTCAAGAGTTTCAATATTTTTATATTTTTGTAAAACAAGTTTAATACGAATTGAGTTATCTTATATTTGGTAACAGATTTTGTTTCAGTGTTTGGAGAACATTAAATTTTAAAAGGGGGGAGGGAAGTTCCAAACAGGTTACAAAAGGCTAGTTTGATTTGAACGGTGTTCGTGTTTATGTTGACCATTCCAGTTGAGACTTGAGAGTATAAGGTGTTATTAGTTAGAAAGATATATTACATACAAAGAATATGCACCTTTCTACGAACAAGGCGATTTATATCCATTTCTCCTACAGCACCAGCTTTTGCTAGTCCAATCATCACAGCTTTTCCTCCATCCTTCACACTTTGTGTGCACTGGGAAAATGTCTGTGGTCTTCCCAAGGCTTCCACAGCAACGTCAACACCTTTTCCACCAGTTATTTCCTGTTGAAATCAGTGTAAACAAAATAAAGGTCTCTTCAGAGTGAAAGAAATCAAACATCCTGTGGATGAGGCAATTTGTGAATTGAAAGTTTGTGCGCGCTTTCCTATTAACTCCATACCCGTGGCTTTGACAGAAAATAGTAGCAAAAAAATGGCTAGTAATATTGTAGAATAAGGGTTTTATTTTTTGAATCTCAAGAGGTTGAAGAAAAATAGACAACAAATATGAATAGGAAAAGCTTCATGTATAGTTTATGGAGCAGAATTTCAAATTGTGTCCCATATGGAAAATGAGAAGAAAATGAAACTATTAAAGCCAGACAAGTTATGGTGGCATAATAAAGGAACAAAACAGTATGGGCAGAGGTATTTGAAAGCAAAATATATGCTCCCTATACTTCTGTCTTAACAAAATACAAACAGATGCTTTGACAGCCTTCTCAATCAACTTGCTCTTTTTTCTTATGCAGAAGTCCATCTAACAGCCTTAGAATTAGAAGATATTGATGCTTTGACAGCCTTCTCAATCAACTTGTTTAACTATTGATTCCTGGTAGACACCCGTGCAAATAAGTCATGAAAAAGATTATTTCATGTTCCTACGTAAAATAAAAAACACCAACCAAACAGCTTTGTTGTTTCAATTAGAAATCATATAGCAGTAATCCTCCAACCTGGAGCTGTTAGATCTTAAAAGATTGAATCAAAGGAAAACGAATTTACAATTATCTTTCCAATTGGATCTTCTCGTGCTGCATTGACAGTGTGAGTAGCACCAAAAGTTTTTGCTTTCTCTAGCTTATCATCCTGAATATCCACAGCAATAATTTCAGAAGCACCAAATGCTCTAGCAATCTGCAAACAGCTGGAAAGGAGGATAATTTTTAAGAGAAAATTCAGCCCAATGTTCTGTATCTGAGGGGTAAACTGGAATACCGATATTATTAAAATCATTTTGCAATACCTAAGGGGTCTCCATAACGAAACATAACTATCACATAGTTAATGTATGATTCCCAACAAATTTTTCAACAAGTCTGTATACAATCTAACAACACAACGAGAAATAATAGTAATGAGTTCTAAATACTTAGGCACAACCATATAGTGTAAGGTTGGATGTGCCCCTAGGCAAATGAAGTGTCCGTGAGTACATGCATAGATATTCAGTCAATAGAGTTGAGTAGCCATGCTTTCTTTGTTGTACCCATAACTTTATTGTAACTTAAGGAAGATGTAATTGACAAAATCTTAAGTTAACTAAGCACGCCTCAAGCAAGCATTATCAAAGAGAACCAAAAGAAAGGCAGTGCGACTGCTAGGTTAAAATTAGAAACTCATCAAGAAAGTAATTTCTTTTACCTAGAACCAACACCCCCCGTTCCAATAACAGCAACAGAATCCCCTGGACGCACCTCAGCTGCATGGGCCATAGCACCATATGCTGTGAAGACAGCACATCCTAGTATTGCGGACTCTGTATATGGCAATGAGCCTGGTAATACTGTCAACGCATTTGCTGGCACAACACAGTATTCGGCAAGCCCTCCCATACTATACATGTAGACTGGTTTTCCTATAAATTATTAATTATTTTTCAGTATTCAATAATGAAGGGTACTGTTAATGAGTATGTTTGAAAATAAATACCATACATATTGTAATCAAGTATCAACTGAAAATAAAACACCGAAGAGAGGGGGGAGGGGAATAATTTTTTTTTCTTTTGTATGAAGTTGCAGAGCGTTGAATCAATCCTGTGCAAATGCAATCATACGAACATACTCATTTCAGTGAAAGGAGCTTGAACTGTTGTGGTATTTCGTCAGTTCGTCACTCATGATTAATTACAGTAACGTGTAGTTGAAGTAAAAGGCAGGGGTGGTCCAGTTGGGGCTTCTGCTTCCAGTAGCAAAATATGAAAATTCGTAGTCTATTATAAGCTTTCAGGTGATTAAGTAATCATAATATAGTTGTACTGCCAGTGCTAGTAGTAGATTGGAGACAGAATTAACTAAAGGGCCATTATTAGCCTTAAAGAATAACATGCAAATCATACTTACCACTGCTGCGAAGAAACAGCCGAGTTTCACCATCATAGAGGGTTCCTTTTGCCCGGTTATAAGCAAAGAAAGCTTCACATAAATCATCATGCCCCTGTTTAGTAGTGGGATACTTGTGACAACATTGAGGGCGAGCAATAAATCAGACAAAGTGCTTGATGCAAATATGCGATGTTACCTTTGAACAGTAAGAACAGTTGCCACATGGCATAATGAAGGACCCAACGACTCGAGATCCAACTGGAAGTCTGCAACACAGGAAAGCTTAATTATTACGATTTTTTACTTTCCATCGACATTGACCGAAGAAAGTATGCTTAAAGTCAACGGACTAGAGATTAACGAGTAGAAAAAGGACCATTAAACTTCGACTACTACCTTTGTTGTGTTTTATCATCTGTGAGCGGTCCATGTTCAACAACTTCACCAGTAATCTCATGTCCCAGCACGCAAGGACTGGAAAAAGGAATTTCATCTTTTATAACGTGGAGATCGGAGTGGCATACTCCACAAGCTGCATACACAACAAATCATTCGATTATTAATTAGTTTAGTTCACTCGTTTTAAGCCAAAAAAGCTTGATTCGAAGAAATTAGACGAAAACCAGGAATGTTTAGGATCTGAAAAAGCATGAATTAATCGTCATCGATTCTCGTTGACAAAAATGTTGCCCAAATCAGACTGGTAGCAAAGTTGATAGTCATAAACAACAATCACGAAGAGAAGACAAGAAATTAAGGATCACCAACCCTTGGTTCTAACGAGAATTTCTCCAGCCTTGGGGCGAGGGATGTGGAATTCCTCAACAGAGAGAGGCTTTCCTGATTCCCAGAATACAGCTCCACGCATAAACGATGGGAGTCCACCACCACCGGCGACCTGTGAGTAAAACGAAACGCCCTTTGAAACTCTGCGAATAGCACTTTCACTCACAGCCTTATCGATCGGGAAATGCTGAGTCAACACTTCACTGAGACACCGAGAAGTAGGGAAATTGAAGCGGCGGGCATTGTGGATGATACTGGTTCTCCGAAGTAGAGAAGTCGCCATGGTAGAATCACCAATCTCCGAGGTCAAACCAGGTAGGACGATGAAATGTATCGGATAGGAACACGAAAGGGAGAATATATGATAGTGGGTCCCTACTTGACAAGTCATCATATCGTGTTCATGCATAAGGACAACAAAATAGCTTCCAAGACGGCTTCAATGTTTTTATCATATTTTCAGGGAAGATATACTTTGAACATTGTATGCAACTTTTTATTCTTGCAATTAAACTTGGCCATTGCATTTTTTATGCGCATCTGTGTGACACTTTTTTTTATTCACGCAAATTTAAATTTAATACTTTATATATATACATATATTATCGTTATATTTATCAAATTTTTTAAACTTTATATTTAAGAGATCATAATTCATTTCATTAAGGGCATTAGTGTTTAAGATTTTAGATTTAAATTTATATATTCATATTGATGGTATGTTCTGTTGTTTATTATTTAAATTTAAAAAAAATATATAATACTCATAAATATGTAACTCATTAGTCATTATATACATTTTGTGTTATCCATCATATTATATATATATATATATATATATATATATTAAATCATATAGGATCATCTGATCGATATCTTAGGAACTAATACTCTGTTGTGTAAATTATATAAATTTTATATTATATTAATCATATATTACTAGTAATTACTTATATTCTTAAACATTTTTAAACTAAAAAAATAAAAATGTAAATAAATATACTGCTATTTATTATTCTATAAAAAAAGAATATAAATTTAAATTATAAAAAATATATTTACTAGAAAAGTTAAAAACTATTTGTTTTACAAATTTTAAAAAGATAGAGATACCTTAATTTAACTACAGAGGAAGCCCAACGTTCCATAGTTGTTGACTGTCCGTACAGAAGAGAGATTAGTCTCTTCCTTTTTACCAAAACAAAAAAGGCTCAAATAAATATTCATTACTTAACAATGGTCATAGGTTCACAGTAATAGAATATATATCTTGATTTTAACTAAAAGAGTAAAATATATAATTTTTTAAATTATTTTTAATTTTTAAAGAATATTATTTTATTGTAATTTTAGTCACAATATTTGAGAGATATCTTAGTTATTAGATACCTAAATTTACGCTTGAGAGTAATAAACGATTCGACCTACCCAATATTAATATCGTTTAGAAGGAAGAAATATTTTATACCTACTTTTAGATCATGGGTAAATTTAATCATTTTTTAAAAAAATTTATAATAAAAATAATAATAGAATATGGATAGTAAGTTTCATTCATGTGTTATGATAGTGTGGTGCTTTTGAAGCTAACAAAATAAAAAGTTTTTAAAGACCTCAAATTTATTTGAGATATGAGGTTCATAAAATTTATTGTTGAATCTTTTGTAAATAATATAATTGACCTGCTATTGAATATATATAATATTAATATGTGTAACTTGAGTTTTTTGCAAGTTAAGAATATATTGGACTATATGTGGGAGTTGCCACAGCTGCATATTACAAGAGGTTAGGATTTTGTTGCTAATACTCTAGTTAATGATAGGTTAATTACTTCATCAATGTAGATATGTATCTGTCTCACTTATGAACTTGGGTCGATCAATATTGTTTGTAATTTAGTCTCTCATAATTTACTTTTAATTTTTAGGTTTGTATAAGAAAATTATATATATATAAATCACTACCAAGATGCATTGATGATATTGAATAAAACAAAATACATTGGGTTAAAAGTATACATTCAATCATTTCTACTACCTTTAGTTTGAAGGGAGGATCTATTTAAATTTTAAAAGGATAAATTGGGATTTTGAATATTAAAAATGATAGATTGGACAGGAGGCTCACTCTGTTATTTATAAATTTGTGTACAAATACCAAATTACCCTTCACTTTCCCAATATTTTGACAATACGATTTATAAGTCTGCCAATGATATTTACAACTCTGATAATTATATTTGTAACTCCTATAATAATATTTATAACTTTGACAATAGTATTTACAATTTTAATAATGATGTTTGTAATTTTGACAATAATACTTGTAGATTTAAAAATAATATTTGCAACTTTGCTAATAATATTTGTAATTCTCATAGTAATATTTGCAATTTCAACAATGATATTTATAACTCCCGCAATGGTATTTGTAACTCCCATAATAGATAATAATCAACTTTGACAATACGATTTACAAATTTGTCAATGGTATTTATAACTCTGGCAATGATATTTGCAATTGGGAGAAATCTAATTTTAACAATTGGGAGAAACACTGTAGTTGACATTATAGCTTCGACTAAGTGGAGTTACAAATCCCATTATAAGAAGTTATAAATTTGTAGGTAAAGTTACAAACCCATTTGGTGAAGTTGTAAATCCCTTAGAAAAAGTTGTAAATCCCATTGATAAAGTTACAAATCCCATTGGGAGAGTTACAAATAATATTAACCAAATTGAACACTAAAATACTGTTGTGAATCTCATTCTTTAAGTGAATTTTACAAAAATTGAACATTGAAAAGTGATTAACTAAGTCAGAATATCAGTCGGTCAATAATTTAAGTTATTATAAATATCATTCCTTATTTTCTGTTATGAGAGTTGTAAATATCATTGCAGGAGTTGCAAATACTATTGATAAAGTTAAAAATCACATTGTAAAAGTGGCAAATACTATGAGTTATAAATACAATTGATAAACTTGCTAATACTATTAACAAAACTGCAAATACTATTGTGGGAATTACAAATAACATTGGCAAAATTGTTAATCCCATTGACAAAGTTACTTCTTCTCTATTGTGGGAGTTACAAATACTATTGCGGGAGTTACAAATATCATTGTTGAAATTGCAAATACCACTATGGGAGTTACAAATACCATTGGCAAAGTTGTAAACACTATTGTCAAAGTTACAAATACTATTGTCAAAGTTACAAACACAATTATCAAAATTACAAATACTATTGTCAAAGTTATAAATACTATTATAAGAGTTACAAATATCATTGTCAGAGTTATAAATCGTATTGTCAAAATATTGGGAAAGTGAAGGGTAATTTGGTCTTTGTACACAAATTTGCAAATGACAGATTGGGCCTCCTGCCCAATCTATCATTTTCAATATTCAGAAGCCCAATTTATCATTTTAAAATTTAAATAGTTTTTTTTTTCTTTTCCCCTAGTTTTAATTATAAGTATTAGTTAATTTATTTAGATAAATATAAAAAATTAAATAAATCAATTAATTATAACTGATATAAGAGCTAATTGATTAAGATTGATCTAAGAAACTAAAAAAATTAAATAATTGTAACTGATATGAGAATTAATTGACTAATTTAGATAGATTAAAAATTATATAATATTAATTTATTTTGAAGTGTTGTTTTTAATCATAATTAATTTATTAATCTAATTTTTTTAATCTCTAAAAAAATTAATTAATTTTTTTAATTAAAATTGGACGTAGTATTTATACTAAGTTTCATTTAAGTTCATTAAGTTAAAATAATATATTATTAATTCTTTAAACTTAATGCCGATAATCTCACCAATAAAAAATACTTACTCAACAAATTTAAAATAATCACTCATTAATTAAATGATTACAAAATATATATAAATTTTAATTTTTGAACATAAACATAACACTATTTATTTATTAAAATGCATATATATATTTTGTCAACGTTTAATATATATAATCATTACTCAAAATTGATAAACTAGCATTTTTGTGTTAAATGGAATAAAATAGAACCTCATATAAATATTAAAAGCTAAAAATATATTTTAGCCTATATTGATAAAATATGTTACTATGTCTAATATTTAATATAATAATTATATAACTAATTTAAATATATTAAATAAATTAGTTATTTATAATAAATATAATGTAATTTTTTAAAATTAATTTATTTCATAATGGCTATTATTTATATGTAAAAATTTTAATGTGTACAACAAATATGGTATTTTATAGAATAAATTATAAATTTAAAATATAAAATAAATTAAAATATTAAATTTATAACTAAATATAAGTATTCACCCAACTTCATACTACTATTTTTGTGCCAGCGTTTTATAAAAAAAGACAAGAATAAAACGACAAGTGTGGTGGACATTGTTAGGGCAGAGCCTATGTGGGCCCCTCTAACCTCTATACATGGCCACATCTGTATGGTGTACGCCCAGCCGCCCAGAATAATCAGCGCCATGTTTGGTTGCACGTAAAAAAGAACTGAGAATTCAGAACTTGATTGGAAATTTTTCTTTTTGTATAATTTTTTTTAAATTAATTGAACTCATTTATAATTTAAAAAAGTAAAACAAAATCTTTTTTTACATGATATTAATATTAGATAGGGTAAACTATCTATTATCCTCAGATATAAACATAAACACCTATAAATTATAATATCTCTTAAAATACCGTTATTAAAAATACAATAAAGTGGTCATATCAAGATCGAATATATTATAAATAATTATATATTTTATTATTTTATTAATTAAATCTAGGGACAATATTAGAAATTTTAATGTCAAGTAAGGATTAATTAATGTTAAACTTTGTCATAAACAGTTTAGGTAGTCAAAATTGGAACTTTAGGTAGTGATTAAGTCCTTATCTAATGATAGTAGTTATATAGTCACATCTTAAACAATTATCGTGAAGAAAAAATCTCATGGAAATAACAAATAATAAAACTTTTTTTTTTATGTGTTTCTTGCCATGATTTGCATTATTAGTTATTTATGAAAATATTCGTTGAGATTTTCAATAAAATTTACAGAGGGTTTAGTCGGAGGACATTGAGGAGATTGCATATAATCTTAATATAACGGATTGGTTCAAATTTTTGGTTAGGCTTATTAACATAAATGGGATTATATTTTGTAATTTTGATTGCATTAATGCAAAGAGATTATACTTTTAGGACTAATGAATGATGATGCTGTAATCTATAAAAATATAATATTAATATTATAATTTTTTAAATCGATCAAAATGTCCCAATGAATGAATGAACCTATTGAGTAAAATTCACCTAAGGCTTGTTCTTTGTTTTTCCCCCATTGATTTATTTTTTTATTATTATTTCATATTTAGTGAAAATTAAATAATTTTGATTCGTATATATAAACAACTGGCAATTTATTCTCCTATTATATTATTCACATATATTCTCATATTCTTTATAATCTAATCAAGCGATTTTATTACCATGCATCATCTCTTATTATTATTATTTATTTATTTATTGAGTATGTATCATCTTTTCTTAATGGCATGCCAAACAAACTCCTCTAAACATTATTATACATTACATTATATTCTATTCCATTACATTCTTTATAACTGGTTCTTAAATTTGAAGTTATTGTTTTTCTCAAGGTATAGAAATTAAAAAAATATTTTATAAATATCAAAGTAATTTTTATAAGGAGAGAGTATAAACTTGATTTTTCAATTTTACATAAAATTTTATTTTTAATTTTATAAAGTACTATTTTAAACTTTTAATCATAACATCATTAGTTTCATTAACAAAATGTGTTTCTACTAAAATTTTAAATATTAACAAAATAATCTTAAAATAATAACATATCAAATTTAATTTTTAAAAAATAACAATTGACACAAAAATCATAATTTAAAACTAATAGTATTAAATTTAAAAAATTAAATGAAATAATTTATAAAATTAATAGATTAAACTAAAATATTATATAAGATTATAAGAACAAATATATACTTTTACTATATTTACAACCATCTAACTTGAATAATTTTTTAACTTTTTTATAAATGAATTATAAAGCTATTATTAAAATACCATACCCTTACTTCATGTTAATAAATATATTATTTCCACTCTTTAATATAATATAAGATTAAATCAATTAATTTATAGATATTAAAAAATTAAATAAACTGTTTTAAATTATTTATATTTACTTTTCTTAAAATTATTTTTATTTAGTTATAAATTAATATACAATTTATTAATATTTAATATATATTATAAACTATTTATTTAGATTGTTTTTAATTGAATTTATTTATTTTTTAAAAATTAGTTATTATATTAAATAATTAAGAGAATAATTGTCTTGAGTAAAATTTTAAAATAGTTTTTAACTTAAATTTTGATTTAATTTTTTTAAATATATAAATATATTTATTTAAAATAATTTTTGGACAAAATTATAATTTTAGATAAGTTACTGAGATTAATTTCTAAAATAATAAAAGAATTTATAAATTATCCAATTATTATTTTACCCATACTAATTTTTATACTCTCTTATCTCTCCTATCTTTTATCTCATTTCTATCATCTCTCTTATTTAGTGGGTCTTTTGAAACTTTTAAAACCTAGGTTTTAAACATAAGTTTGGACAAAACCTAAATTTTGATAAATTTTAAAACAAATAGTTATATTTGGAGTAGTAAAAGATCTTATAAATTAATAAATTACTATATTACCCCTATTTTTTCTTATACCATATATCATCTCTCATTTCTTTTCTATAACATCTCTCCTCTCTTATATATTTTCTACACACTATCTTCTCTCTCTTTTATACCATATCTCCTCTCTCATCTCTCATCTCTTACTCTTCCCTCTCATATATTTAATAATCATATATTTTTTCATAATTTACCAATAATAAAAGTATTTTTGAAAATAACTATACAAACACTTATTTATTCAAATTTATTTTTTTTCTCATAAACTGTTCTCCATAAGTCATTTTCTAAAAGATATAATTTTTTTTTTCATAAATTCTTTTCCAAACTCTTATCAAAACAGACATTTATTTTATAACATCTCATATTTATCATATTTTTAATAAAATTATATACTTTCCAATAATTTTTTAATTATAAAAATTTTAATAGTAATAACTATATAAATATTTATTTATTTAAAATTATTTTTTTATAAATTTTTATTTAAATTTTTTTTAAAAGCTATTTAATTTTTTTTATATATTTTTTTAAACTCTCATCCTGGCCACAAATCTTGAATCATAACATATCAACTTTCTCTGCACGTGCGAGAGGGCTTTGATTGTTTCCCAGTTCGCTTTCCCCACTTGACATGTGTCCCACAGGACCCACTTCGTTTCAAGCCTTTTGAAATCTGATAACATACTCATGGGGTAACCTACCGCATGTTACCCTATTTTTCAAGAAAATCGAGATACGTCCCCAACAATATTTGTGACAAAGGTCAAGCAAAGAGCACAGTATACGCATAACTTGTGAAATGGAGACTTTCTCAAATTTTGAAATTTTTTATTAACTAATGTACTTGAATTTTTTTTTAAATTTTTTTAATATTTTAAAATATGTCATATTTGAGATGCAATAACAAATTTAGATTAACCTGAATTAGAGGTGGCAATGCGGGCTAACCCGCCGGATACGGGTTAGCCTGAAAGCGGGCCAAAATTAACCGGCCCGCTTTCAGGCGGGTTGGTGAAACACCAACCCGAGCCCGCCATGGCGAGTTAGCCAGCTAACCCGCCAGTTTTTTTTAATTTATTTATTTTTTTTAAAAATATTTTCATATATATATATTTTTAAATAATTTATATGTATCAATATTAATTGAAAGTATGATCTAAAATTGTCAAAATATTTATTTTTTTAGCTTTATCACTATCCATATATAAATCTGTCACAAGTAAAATAATAATAAAATAAAATATATATTTAAAGAAATGACTTGATAAGATAAAGTTATCATAAATTAAGTATAATGTAAACTTTAATTTAGTTAAAACTCTAAAATTAATAAAGTATAATATAAATAATAAAAATTATTTTTTAAAAAAAAAAGCGGGTTAAGCGGGCTAACCCGCCAACCCGGCGGGTTAGCCCGCCGCGGGTTCGAGCTTGACGGGTGCGGGTCAAAAAGACCCGCACCAAAATGGATTGCCAATTTGGCAACCCAACCCGCCATAAAATGGCGGGTTGAGCCCGCAGGCCCAACCCAAATTCTCACCTCTAACCTGAATCAAAAAATAAAAGATTATCCTACCATTTACAATGTCCTTATAGTTTTAATTTACTATAATTCAATTCTAAAATTAACTTGTAACTTTTTATAATTTTAAAATATTTATAAATTAATTTATATAATTTAAATATTTAAAATATTAATTTTTATATTTAAAAAATAAAATTATATATTTTATAAAAATTAAAAATTAAAAATTAAAATTTTAAATGATTAGAACTAGATTAAGTTATGATAAATTAAAATTTATTAAATTAAATTTATAAATATTAAGTTATAATGAATTAAAATTTAAAAATTAAATTATAATAAAATTAAAATTATAATAATTAAAGATTAATTTCTCCGCTATAAAAGTATAATTTATCAATTTTTTAGTTGGGGCTCATTTCATTATTTATTTATGATAAAAGCGGATTAACACGTGTCAGCAATAGAAAGATGTAGTAGGAGGAATATATGAAGTGAAGGGTGATTTTAACCAATGCCAATGCCAGCATGTTCTTGGAAAAGAAGTTTTAGCTTTAGGAAGAGTTCAGCGTAGGGACATCCCTAGTGGGCGGTGCCGCTTTCGTCATTTGCTTCTTCCCTCCTTCACCCAGCTTTTCTAAATCCTAACCATTTCCTCTTTCATTGATATAAATATTTTATTCATTTTTTAATTCCAGTTTTCAACCCAATTCTTAATTATCTATTCTGTGTTTTCTTCAATCCGTCTCTAATATCAAAATCCCCTTCCTTGCAATTAAGGAATTGGTATAAATTGTTCAAAAAAGCTTAAAGCTAGCCAAAAAAAAGATAAAAAGCAGTCTGTGAAAAGATAACGGCAGTAAAATTCATTGGGTAGCATTTGATCTTCCAGGGAGTTCGTTTCTCAATTGAAATGCTGAAGCTCTTTAGGGCTTACCAGTGCATCTTTGGTTTCTTTCTCGTTTTCTCTGTCGTTGCATCCATCTTCAGGAGTACGTCGTCTTTTTAGCTGTAATTTTCATTCTATTAAACCTCGTAATCTTTGCTTTGCCGTTTATCAAATTCGCTTGCCGTGATCGAAAGTGTTGGTCTGAAGTAAATTTTCTTCAATTATGAAATCATGCTGGTACTAGGTTTCATTTTTTTAACCATGGTTAAAATTGCCTAACTGGGATAGAAGAGTTTGCTGTAGGTTTCTTTGTGTCTTAATTGAGATCTGAGAGCATGGTTAAGTTACGTTGCTTCGAGCTTAATTATAACACCCAAAATATTAATCGTTGCAGACTGGGAATGAAAGTGCTAATCAACGTGAAATTAATTTATCTGAGAGCATGGTTTCTCGACTTTTTCTCGTGTTTTTTTTTGTTGTTGGAGAGGATGGCGAGATGGTTATGGACATGCCATTATTAATTTTCGCTTATGTTTTCTTCAATGCCATTTATTTGTTCTGGCTTTTGAAATCTAGTGAAGTGTGTTAATTGGCCTTTTACGTTTTGTTGGATTCAGGATAGTTTATGATTCCCTAAAGGTTCCCTCTTTGGTTGGTCATACTACACCCTGGCATTTAATTAAGCACTGCCTTTCTGACGCAGCATGTAAGTTTCACTGCCATCTCGGATCTGTTTATTGTCCAGTGAAGAAGGGTTATTTTATATGGTACAAGTTAAAAATGCTATGATATCAATCAAGTGAATGATCAATGGATTTTTGATCTATACTTTGCAGAAAGATGAAAAGTTAATTCAAACTGCAGATCATACTGTTCTTTTATTAACAAGTAGTAGATGCTAGCTACAATAACAATGCAAAGATGTCTGTTTTTAGGTTTCCTAAGATTTCCATTATTCATTATTTCAGTTTTCAATTTTCTTTATTATATATAGAAGATCTTCCAAAAGTTTGTCTTCTTGTAGCCTTTTATGGACAGCTTCTATAGGTTGTGTTTGTTTCTTCACCTGAAGCTGACAAAGCCTGAATCTTGCTTTGCTTCTCATCTGCATCCCCTTCTGTATCATTTGCTCACTTTTAATGTTCTACTTGTAGTTGGATTTGAATCTGAAATAAGATGGCAGCCAAGCTTGTCAAAGCTGCAACAAGTGAAAAACTGGCTGAAACTGATTGGATGAAGAATATTGAAATATGTGAAATAGTTGCTCATGATCAAAGGTACAACTTGGTTCTAACTCCTTTTATGTCGTTGTTTCATTATGATTGATAACTGTCCTAGAACATTGCGAATAGAAATGAACAGTGGATATATGGCCATGAAGTTTTTCTCGACAGTATTATATGAAAGTATAAAACTGGATCATTACATTGTTCAATAAGACTCTTTCCTGTTGGACTTTTTTTGCTGTCCATAATTTCCCATGAAATGTGGTCATGCCAAAATTTATTGCTTTTCTCTTGGGATTCATTCAGTTTCTTCTTGACTGCACTTGGTGTCAAAGTCTTGGTTAAGTGGTGAAAATCTGGTATTTGATGCCTAACATAATTTTCAATTCTAATAATTGTAGTGCCAATGTTTCAACCACTGTATTTTTCTGAATATGCAGGCAAGCTAAAGATGTTGTTAAGGCTATTAAAAAAAGACTTACTTGCAAAAATCCCTATACTCAACTTTATTCAGTCATGGTGAGTATAATGACTTTCTTAGACATTTGATATAATGTAAATTTTCATGACGTACCTACTAAATCATCTGTTCATATGTTATTTTTTAGCTATTGGAAATGTTGATGAACAATATTGGGGATCCTATTCATAAGCATGTGGTTGACGTGGGAATTATTCCTATTCTAGTGAATATTGTGAAGAAAAAGGTGATTTTCCCCCTCTTAATATAAG
This sequence comes from Leucaena leucocephala, assembly GCA_037074615.1. Lineage (NCBI taxonomy): Eukaryota > Viridiplantae > Streptophyta > Magnoliopsida > Fabales > Fabaceae > Leucaena > Leucaena leucocephala. The sequence continues at coordinate 21,041,984 of CM073538.1, read as the reverse complement.
CTCATCTTTTAGGAGTGTTTTCTTTTCTTCTTTTTTGGCTGACTTCAATATTTTTGGCCTTTTCTTTGCTTGCAGTCAGATTTGCCTGCTCGTGAGAGGATTTTTCTCCTTCTAGATGCCACACAAACATCCCTTGGTGGCGCATCTGGAAAGTTTCCCCAGTATTATAATGCATATTATGATTTAGTGGTAGGTGCAAATATGCGAAGTAAATCTAGAATTATTTGATTTATTGGTGGTGGCCGGGCTTGTGTCTTGGCATAGTAAGAAAGGCGAGATTTCTTTAAGCTTCATACCTTTAAGCTCCATATCGTTGAAAATCATAGTCACTCAATACGGCTTTTGGTTCTTACCGAATGACAGCATAGATTGTAAAAATCTTGTTTAGCATGCCTTAATCACAAAGTCCAAAACTGCTATCTCAAGGAGAATTATTTTTAATTTTGTATCTGAAAAGGATTATTAAGGTGTTATAAGAGGTTGCACCGGAAGATGGCTTTCACCATCTTATATTCCTTCTATGTGATACAAGTGATTGTATAACTTTTTCCCCTTTTGTCTATGCTTAAATCATCGTAGGTTTTTTGAATAGCTTGAAATGCAATCTATTTATACTTTGTATAGAGTGCTGGTGTGAAATTTCCTCAATGTCAGCGTGTGGTGCAATCAAATCATCCTAGTCCACAACCTACTAAGATCAGTAACGTGCTGAACAAGGATTGGGGCTCACCTAGAGAAGAAGGCGTTGCTCAGCAAGCAGAGTCGCAAACTGTTTCTGAATCTAGGTGACTTTGGCTTTTTGGTTCTAGTATAATATGAAAACAGATTTAGCAACCATTTTATGGCAATCTCATTTTCCATACACTATATAGTCAACTTTCATTTGGTTAATAATAGAGTCGTCAACTTTCCTGGCCCAATGCATTGAATTCGATAATTGTGAGATGCATTTTTATTGGGATAGAGATGATGATAGTATGAATCAGAAAAGCTTCCTACTTTGAAGAGTGAAAATATTGAAAAGAGAAAAATGCTAAAATTTAATTTTGGCTGGATTCCTTTTATCTTTTTTGTGGATTTTGGTCAAATCATAGGAGGAATTGATTTGTGATATAGGGACCTCTTTAGGGAACTGTTGGAGAAATATCCTTCTTGAAAGTTTGTTCTTTGCCATTTTCATCTAGCATAGTACGTGACTTAATTCAATACATATCTTGCAGTATTATTCAAAAGGCGAGTAATGCATTAGAGGTTCTAAAAGATGTCCTTGATGCTGTTGATGCTCAGCATCCTGAGGTATGCCAATGATCTGTCATTCCGACGACTCTGGAAGTTCATGCTTTATTATAATAACTTCAGCCATGCATTTGTCGTCTTCTTTCCTTTTTCCTCTTCCTGATGCTGATGCTATTATATCCAGAAATTTCCATGGGAATACAATGACATGCTTAGCTTTTACCAAAATTTGTAGGCACAAAGCAGAAAACAAGAAACCATCTTGGTTATTTGTTCTAGATTAGGAGCCATCTAAAATACTAAGATAGCTTCCTTCTACAGAAATGTCTCAAAGTATAGCTGTTTATTAACATTTTGTCGAGTAGCAATGATGCTAAAACTTTTCTTTTTTAAAACTTTTTAGGGAGCAAGGGACGAGTTCACCCTTGACCTTGTAGAACAATGTTCATTTCAGAAGCAAAGGTTGATGCATCTTGTGATGACTTCTCGGTGAGGACACAAGGCTGGCTTAAATTTCTCATTTCTTCTTTTGGCCTATATAGAAGGGCTTAGATTTATGATCCGTATGTTGCAGAACATTGGTATTAATTCTGAGAAAAAACATTGGCGCTCACATGCTTTTTACGCTTGCTTAATTTTTGCATAGAGATGAGAAGATAATTTCTCAAGCAATTGAATTAAATGAGAAGCTTCATAAAGTTCTTGCAAGACATGATGACCTTCTTTCTGGTGGAGCTCCAGCAACTGGTAATTGTTTTGCACATGAAGAACCGGAGGAAGAGGAGGCTGAACAGCTGTTTCTCAGGTGCCTTGCTTGTTCTTCGGACTTGCTATTTTAATTCCCCTTGTCATGAAGGGCGAGACGTTTTTTATTTTTGGGTCCAACCGTCCAACTCCTTGGCATTATTGGATTTTGAATATCCATTTATCTATGATTATGTCTGGCAGATTACGGAAAGGGAAGGCTTGTGTACAGGCTGAAGATGAAGACACTGCACCCCAGTTCCCTCACTTGGGTTTGCTTGAAGAAAGACTGAATCGTCCACTAATAAGGCCACTCCCTTTGGAGCCATCACGAGAAGCTAGTCATCGTCCTCTTCCTGCTACAATGTCGCCTAAAGGCATCAATAGAGAGCCGCCTCTTGTTGCCATTCCACCACCACCTGCAAAGCACATCGAGCGCCAGAGATATTTTCAGGAAAAGAAAACGGATGGTTCTCCTCTGGCTGGGCACATGAGAGGCCTCTCTTTACATAGTTTAAATGGCAGCAGCTCTCACAGCGGAAGCTTTGATTACAGTGACTAGACTTCTGGGAGGCCTCTTTTAACGTCTATACACCCCTTTTGTATCTTCTAAATGTCGAGTGAGTTTGAATTTTAAGCTGTGAGAGGATGCTGATTTCTGATTTAGTCTTGTTGGGTTATGTTTTAAGAAAGGAAGAACACATCCTCTTAGGTGCATCTAGGGAGTTTTCTGAGATCATATGCCTTGACCTGAGATTTGTAATTGTTGCTATTATTATCTTTGCTCAAGTCGTTTAGTTTCTAATTTGTTGGGATCCGTACATCTATTCCCCCTACTTCAGTCCTTTTTAATTAGTAGGCCAGGGTTTGCCTCTAAGCGAGTTGTAAGCTACCTTGAAATTTTTTTTCTTGAGTTCGTTGTGGATTAAGTCTGCGTATTTTTTTTTATAATTTAAATGAAACGATGACTTAAATTAAACTATAACATATAATATAAAATATATTTTTTTAAAAAAAGGTAATAGGCGTAAGCTCATTGGCCTATTTTCATTCTTATTGGCTTGAGAAGAGGTAGTCATAGATTCTGCACTAACCATGAATAATAAATATAGAAAATATGATAACCCCCTTAGTGATGAAGGATTTTTTTTCAGAGGTTAATTGGCAATTTTTTAGATTCTTATTGTCGTTTTCAATGGTTGCATATCAGCAAAATGGGATAATGGGTCTAATTCTATCCTGACATAGACAAGTCCAATCTTTCTTCTTCCTTGACTTTTCATGCTGTACATCATTGACTCCTCTTACTTCACTGTTGTGCGTTTCTTATATTGTCAAAACTTACATGTGGTTTAGTAAGTATTCACACTAACCTTAATTTAATAGATTACAAATATAGGGATTAATGACTGAAGAAATAATAATAATAAAAAGGGGGAAAACTTTGTAAAGACATGATTAAAAACTAAATAAAATTATAAAGATTAATAAATCAACTTTTTTTTGGATATTCTCGTAATATTAGTCTTGCCAAAATTCTATCTCATGTTTTATGACATTATAAATTCTAGTCATATAACTCCAAGGCAATGTTTTCAAAAGAAGCCTTCTCCATGCATCCAAGAACTTTGTTTGACTTTTTTCTCTGTTGTTGCCACTTGGTCAACCATGCTTCCAAGAGCTTACAAGTCATGAAATGAAGTTGAAGATGAGCCACCTGAAGACCAAGCAGCCATGGCCATGGCTTTCATCTCCAAAATCCTCTGTTTCAGAATCTTCCCTTCTTCATATTCCATCAATTCCTTCACTCTTCTTTCCAGCTCCTCTGCTCCCACCAACCCTTCTCTGCTTCCATCTTTTCATTATAGGTATGGCTACTTTCATCTCCTTCACCAAAACCACACTGTTCATATGCTGCTCTGCATACAATGGCCAAGCCACCATTGGCACTCCATAGCTCACTGCTTCCAACACAGTTCCAATCACAGTGTGTCACAAACCCACCCACCGATTCATGCCTCAGAATGGCATTCTGTGGGGCCCATGATTTCAAAACTAGACCCTTCTCTTTGATTCTCTCTGAGAATCCATCTGGTAACAGTTCCTCCAAGCTGGGTTCTGTGTGCAAACCCATAGGACTCCACTACCCACAAGAATCTATGGTTGTTCCTTTCCAAACCAATAGCTATTTCTTTTATCTGAACTTCGGAGAACACACCCTTGCTTCCAAAGCACAAAAACACAACACTTTTACTTGGCTGCTTATCTAACCATGCTAAGCAATCAGAAGAGGAACTGGCAATAGCATGATCATGATCTTTCCCACTCGTGATCAATGGACCAATGCAGAAAATTGGTGGGGTTTGATCATTTGGGACACAAACGCCACTTGTCATAGCTTCAACAGCACGTGGTTCAAGAAAACTGAAGTGTTCACCATCGCTCCCTTGGATTTCAGAAGAGAAGAACAAAAACTAAGAAAGAAGTTGTAGGAGGTGGTTTCTCGATTCCGAACAGGTTCAGGTAGGTAAGAAGCACTGAGAAAGGGCAAACAGGGAAATCCAAAAGAGTGGTGTCTGTGAGATCTTTGAAGCTTTTAGTGGTTTGGTTATGGAAGGAAGGTAAGTAGACGAAGAAAGCCAGAGCAGAAGCACATGAGGTGAAGTAGCAGAATGTGGGGATGTGGGCGTTTAAGTTTTCATGAAGAGCTGAGGTCACGAGCCAAAATAGTGGAGGAAGAAGATAAAGTTTTGAGAGCTTCAAGAACATAAAGAGCATTCATGGCGACAGAATCGAAGACTGTAACTTGGAGGGAAGGGAGATAAATGCAGGAGATGGGAATCCCAGTTAGAAAGAGATCACTTATATATGATGAAGAAGCAGTAGTAGAATGATCAGAAGGCATAGATGGGACCAAGATGACTATGGATAAATTGGGTTGGTGCTGTAAAATAAGCTTTCCCAGTTCTACAATGCAGACCAAGTGAGCAAAACTTGGAGCTGGATACAACACTACTGTTTCTTTCATTTCTACAGTGCAGAGGAAGAAGAAGAGGTCAAATCCCTGTTTTGCCAGAAGAAGCAATGATATAAAATAAAAAAAAATGTTTTAAAAAATAATATGATAGAATAAAATTTATTTATTATCAAAATAAATAAAAAAAAATATTATGTTTATAATTTTCTCTGTGACCTACAGGGACCACGATGGCCTATGCAATGGTGTCGAAGAGAGTACAACGATGAGGCCTAGAAGGAGAGAAGTGAAAAGAGAGAAGAAGGATAAGAAAAGGAAGAGAGTATAAAAAAAAATGCAATGTTGTTGAAGAAAGTACAACGATGAGGCCATAGAAGTATAGAAGTGAAAATAGAAAAAAAAAAGTAGGAATAATAGGAAAAATTATAAAAAAAATAAAAATTGAATAATTTATAAATTTTTTAATATTTTAAAAATTATTTTTAAAAATTTATTTAAAATTATAGTTTTAAACTATAATTTAGTTTATAAATTTTTTTTGATAAATATAGTTATTTATTTTGTATGTATTTGGATAGGATTTTAAAAAATAATTTATAAAAAAAGGACTTTTAGAGAGTTTTTAGAAAAAAAAGGTTTTTAAAAAAGAATTTATAAAAAAAATAGTTCTAAATAAATAAGTGTTTAGATAATTATGATCAGAAGAATTTTTATAATTATAAAATTATTATAAATAGTATAATTTTATTAAAAATATAAAAAAGAAAAGATGATAAAAAATAAATATAAGAAAAAAGAGATCGTGAAAAGAGAGGAGAGAGGGTGAAGAAGGAAAAAGAGAGATTGTAGAAAAAGAAAAGGAGAAAGAGTACAAAAAAGAGTAAAATAATAATTTAATAATTTATAAATTTTTTTACTGAAGTAATTATATATAGCTTCTCCAAATTAAGATTTAAGTTATAGATCTTTTTAAAATTTTAATTTATTGAGTTTTTAAATAGGGTCTTTAATTTTTTTTTAAATTTAAATTTATATTAGATTTTTTTTTAAAATTTAAATTTGTACTGAATCGAATCCGACAGGTAGACATAATAAAAAGGAAATAGTTATTAGGATTTAATTATAAACGAGGTGAAATCATAGACTTTGCAGGTAATTTTTCTTAATATTTGCAACAAAATATTGGTTTTTTTAATCGTATATAAATAATTATCCGAAATCCAAAAGGGAAAGAATTGAACGGTGAATGTTGTTTCCACGAGTACCCCCACTTTTGCGTTTGGATTCTCCGATCATTTGAAGCTACAGAAGAACCAAGATAAAGCGCTATACAATATCATGCCACGTGGCCTCCCTCTAAATCACACAATCTTCCTCACATATAGCCCCACAAGCCCCATCGCAAAACCCATTATCTCTACACCAGAAGCTCACAACCAGAGTCTAGAGCTTGTCCATACAATGGCAACCTCTACCACCGGCGCCGTCGTAAGCAGCTCCTTCCTCGGCAGACAGGCCACCACAAGCCTCCGGTCGGCGCCTAAGCTTCAGGCTATGTTCGGAGTCGGAACGAAGAGTGGCCGCCGTGGAATCCGAGGACGCGTGACATGCATGGCGGCGTTCAAAGTGAAGGTGCTAACTCCAGATGGCGCAAAGGAATTCGAATGTCCCGATGATGTTTACATTCTGGACCAAGCTGAGGAGGTCGGAATCGATCTTCCGTACTCATGCAGAGCAGGATCGTGTTCATCTTGTGCAGGGAAGTTGGTGGAAGGAGATCTTGACCAGTCCGATCAAAGCTTTCTGGACGATGAACAGATGGAAGAAGGCTGGGTTCTTACTTGCGCGGCTTATCCTCGATCTGATGTAGTGATTGAGACCCACAAGGAGGAGGAGCTCACTGGTTAATTAAGCATTTTTTGCTTCTGATCATCATCATCTTCTGAATTTCCTCAATTTCATGTTTGTATGAATCATGAATGAATATATGTATGGATATGTTTTGTTGCCTGGTTTTGTCGAGTTGATTTTAAGAGTCATCTTGTAGTTTGTCCCTCTGAGACTGGATGGTCAATGAATGAATGAATGATGTTATCTCACAAATCTGCTTCAGCTGCAAATTGAGCTACCTGTTTTGTCAACTTCTGGACTAATGATTAATGAGCCCCGTACATCGTTAGATATATTTCTATCTGCTGTTCAACGTTTTTTATTTTTAATTTTAAAATGCAACAATCCCATTCCCATGAAACTTGCCATTCTCGTTCTGAAGGTAGAACTGAGATACGTATGTCTAATTGCGTAAACCAAACACGGCTTAGAGTTACTACCATACAGAGAACCAAAAAAGGGCGAATAAACCACACAAAAAGGCTACTTCAGATCATTCTTTGTTTTCTTTCTTTTTAAATTTTAAAGGTAAATATTAATAGCGTGAAGCTTTGGAGTTTTCACACCACCGTGTTTTCTTTATCTATTTATTTTTTATACAATTTTTTTTTTAAAAATTAAGTTTATTCATTATTTATCTTCTATACAATAATAATATTAGATAAATTATAAATTATTTTTAAATATAAATTTAGATATTAAAAAAAAATTAAGATACCTCTGAAATTACTGCGTTTTCTAATCATGCAACATACTGTCTTTTCCAACGCACAAAGGCGTCCTACAAGGCTTCCACGTTATCTTTAAATTAATCGTAACATTTCAATCAACACACGACATTAAAACTTAACAACAAAATTAAAGTAAAATGAGAATTTTATCATTAACACAAAGTTAATTTAACGGATACTTCAATACAAGATAATCTATTGTTAAAATATCTGATAATAAAATATATAAAAAAAATATCATATACCGATTAATAGTTTCAACAATGAAGGTTTTAACAAACTCTTTTTTGTTCCTTTGTTTTTGTTATTAGCAACGTATTGCTAGATCATGTCCAAACTCTAAACAAGGGGCGTAAATATAACTAAGGTATACTGCTTGGCTTGTATAAACCAATTAAATATTCAGGGGAATGAATACAGCCGCGTGGACTAATAATTTCTCCATAGATGTCATTATTGCAATAAATGCTTTCATTGTAGGATTCCCAAGTCACGAAACCCAAACAACAATGCTTATAACAAAACCAAAGCTCTACATACAAACAGAGGCATTTTGTTACAATTTTACTATACATTTCTCCTTTTCTCTTCCTATTCCATCCACAAATAGTGCTGTGCTTAAACTTGGCTTGGTAAAATCAACACTTGATTTTCAAGCAGCACATGATGGAAAGAAATTATATGCACATACGAACAAAACTATACTCCCTTGCTTTTAATGGCGGCTGGCCGGGGGGGGATTTGTTCACCGAAACAAGGGCAATATTCCCCACTGGTGCAGGAATCCCTTGCCTGTAGTGACTTCTAAAAACAACAGAAGAAGCACCGCCAGCATCGCTGCTCTTCCGTTCCATGTTTCAGCACTTTTTGTCCAACCCCATTCCCATACCATAACTGGTGGAGGTAGCTCCCGGCGTTGAGAGTCATATGCTGCCAATAACTCTTCAACGCTTCCAAGTGGAACCAAAGACTGCCAAAGAAACCAGATTTTCAATTACATCACAAGGCATGCATGCAACTGACAATTTGATAATGCCGGATTCATTTACTTGATTCAATATTTTAAGATGATGAGATAACAGTTTAGTGGAGAATACAAAGTATAGGAGAAGCGAAATGGGTACCTGCCGAGCTTCAAGATTTGAAACTGCCATGGCACCAACATATGGGAGAGACTCAATTACAGCATCTGCCAAATCTGAAATGAAGGTGGATTCACATCCTAGTGCAGGAACACGGCCCCAGTTTTTTATACCAGATTCTAGAGCTAATTCTTTGTATTCAACATCAATTTCTTCTAGTGTTTCAATGTGTTCACTGACAAAGCTGTGAATACAGCACATAAATGACAGAAAAAGTATGAGATAAAGAAAGAAGTTAGAAAGTATAAAGATAGGAGTAAGGTAATATAAAAAAAAAACAAGGCTGATATTACCTAATTGGCACAGCCAGCAGACTTTTTACTCCCTTCTTTCCAAGATCAATTATCGTCTCATCCGTATAAGGTTTTAGCCATTCCACTGGTCCAACTCTACTCTATAACAATGATTACACTTGAATGTCAGTGTCACAAATCATGCTTTGAGGTTAGGATGACAATGATAGGTCTACAAATAGACTACTCAGGCAAAGATAAATCTATCTGCACCACCACTTTCACTTGGTTGAGAAATTTAATGTCATGCAAGAAAGCCGCCCTGTGTAGTGTTTGCAGGGTCCTGAGATTTTTCTCAAAATGGTAGTTAGGTAGATTACTTGCAAAGAGCTTTCCACATGTAATAATAACTAAATTATGTTAACAGCTAGAAAATTATCGCACAAGATTACTCATTCTGTAAATAGCTTCCAATCATGAGTCCAATTGAGGACTACATATTAGCAAAGTAATACAAAGTATAACATGAAACAATAAGTATGCGGATTAACTTTTTGCTCAAGAACCAATAAGAAACAATTGCTCTAGTATTAATCCCATTCTTATGGTTAGAATTTCCATATCATATTTCATATACTCCCTCCGGTCCAAATTATAAAAGTCAATTGAGTGTTTTGGATAAATCAAAGAAACCAAATAAATCACCTATGATCAAATCCAACCCTTCAAGATAAAACCATATTATATATTCTTCAATTTGCCTAAATTAGTTAATTAGCCCTTATATTAGTTACAATTAACTGATTTAACTTCCTCGATTTTTCCAAAAAAATCAACTAGCTCTTATAATTAGGATTGGAGGTAGTATTTAGATATCTTGCAGGCCAGCAAGCATGCGAAGTTTCATAGTATAAACCAATACTGCCTATTGGTTTATATAAAATCAGAATTACAAGAGATAGAATGACCCAACAAACTAAGTACCTGATAAGCAAGGGTATAGGAATTAGTTATGTTTCTTTTCTCTAGTTCTTCCATAATCAAATCCACACATTCCTCCATCTCTGCCTTGTAAGGATCACCGGCCGCTTCCACATATGCAAGTGGTACTCCATGTGCACTAAAGAATATCACCACCTGTTATCAGAATTTCAATTACTAAGGAAAATAGGCATACAGACAGACAATTGAACGACTTCCAAGCACAAGCATAAGAAGAATTCTTCAGGAAAAAATTAAAATGACAACATATAAGTAAGAGAACAACCATGTTTTGTTGGTAGGCGCATTTTTTTCTCATTAAAACCAACCAAAAAGGTTAGCATAGTGCGTTTCATAATATCTCGGACACTCAGGAGGTCAAGTCAAGAAGTATGAAGCATGTTATGTTACAGTTGGTACTGTTATCAGTTACCAGTAATCCAGTATTGCTGTTATGAGTTACTAGTACCACTGTTATTTTACCCAGATATAGATAAGGCATCAACAATATAAATTATGCTGCCATTATTTCTATAAAATATGAAAAAGCTAACAGAAAAAAAAAATCACTATACAAAGACATAACTAAGATGTTGGCTACATAAATTATGCTGTCAATATTTCAATAAAATATGAGAATGCTAACAGAAAACACAGAACAGAATCCTTTCATCTGAATCACTAAATCATAAAAGACGCAGTACCTCTTTTGGGTTGTCAAAACCTTTTAATTCGTTTTCAATCAAATTTGCCATGGCCTTTATGTATCCTTCACGCTGGTACCATGAAGGTATTACTGTGTGCTGCATGTTGACTAGATACTCATCCTCACTAAAGAATCATTTAATATTTAATAATTTACAATTTACAATTAAAACAGAATGTCAGTAGATATCTTTGGAGTATCATGATGTGATAACTTAAGAAGTTTTTGGTGGTCACCGGAAAATACTCTCCAGGAGACGTAAGCTTGAACCGCTGGTTGATATTGAAAATTGTGGATAAAGTGGAAGAACAACAAGCTTCGTAATTCCATCCCTTTTAATCTACATGGTATGTTTTGAAGAAGAAAAAATTACTTATAATCAAACAGCAATGAAATCAGGAAAGAAAAAGTACAAATAAAATTGTATTGGTTACTTTGGCAAATTACAATATGACTCCATATTATTTTAAACTAGCCTGAAACATAATTAAATATAGAACTCAGATATAAGGTATCAGCAAAGAAATATGGATATGGAGAAAAAGGAATAGCTGCATCAAAGCCATCAAAGTTTGTATATAACTAATGTTCTGCCAGTTAATATTTGAAGTTAAAACTCAAGAATATATAAAACAACATGCGATGACATCACCCGTTGAAATTTTTACAGGCTTTTCTTTTAAGAGATGAATCTTGCAGCAATAAGTTTTAACTTAGATATTATAAAAATAAAAAGGTAGAAGTTTCAAAAGCAGCAAAAAATCAATAAATTGTTGTTTAGTGTTTATTCTGTAATCTAAAATAAAGTTAACAAATACCTGTTCAATAGCTTCTTCAGTGAATGGGTGCCAGTAACGCATGCCAACATACACCTTTGCAGGGACATTCTTTGCCCAAAGAGATTTCCTCAACTCTTCGGCCTGAGGAAGACAGCATTAATAGAGCCAGGACAAGAATATAATCAAACAAAATAAAGATTTTAAGGCCTATAAAAAAAAGTAGTCTTTGATGAAGTCAACATGCAGATAATGTTCCATATCATTAGTAAGCATTTGAAATATCAGTCACTCCACATAATGGTTAAAATTTCAAAAGTTTACTTGAAATGGTAGGAAAGAATTAATTGAAATATAGATGAGATAAAAAAAAATAATCAAAGTATACAAATTAACAATTTTAAATTTTTCACGAGACATGATTCAGCCTCAATAATAAACGCACAAAAGAAAGCTTAAGTTCAACGGTAAGCAGCTTGGAGAATAAAAATGTACAAAGCTGACTTCTTTAATAAGCTCTAAAATTCTTCACCATCAACTATTGTGCTTTTCTAGTACATTATAAATTATTAATACCTTGAAAACTGAAAAAAAATATATCAACCACATACATTAGGCATATGAACAATCTTACCAACATAAATAGTTCACTTATCGATAGAATGAAATGTCAAGTTCTCCAGACTCCAATGCAGCATTTAACCAGAGCAGAGTAAAGCAATAGTAATTACTAATTACGATGAAAATCACGTTTTCTGAAGTGTCATGCCTGTGCATCAGTTATACTTCTGAGAGGAGAGCCGCCCCCAATTGAAGCATAGCCTTCTTTGCTCTTTGGTGCTCTTACAACAGACACAAATTGGGCTAACGGCTTTTGAAGGAAACCAAACAGCCTTGGCAACCGTATAATATCCTACATAATAATGAATAAGGAATAGAAAATTTAGATTAATATCAATTTCAAGGGGTTGAATATTATTTTCTAAAAAAAGGGAGTTCAGCCTAGATGTCTTGTGCATGAAAGTTAGAACATTACTGGGTCAGCAAAAAGGTTAAACAAAAATGGCTGCACATCATCCAGAGTCTCTGGACCTCCAAGGTTTAGCAATAACACACCAATCTTATCGTCACCAACAAGAGGTGTATCAGAAACAGTTTGAGTAGTTGCAGTTGATAAAGCTCCCGCTGGCAACAAGTGCTTGTTGAGTGATTGCTTGGAAAACAGGGATTGTGCATCTAACCATCCATGAGAAAATCTGGTCATCATGCAATTTTTTAAGGGACTAGAGTCAATAGGAGCCTCCACATGGGTCCTAGAACAGCGATACATCTTTTGGGAAGTACGGATTGCCTGTGGCAACAGCCTATGAAAAAAATGAATATTAAGATCTTGAGAATATTTTATTGATCTTGAGATTTGATAATAAAATATTTGACATAGGAATTTACTAAATTAAGTCAAAGGAGTACTTTTGGCAATAAGATTAAACCAAAACAGTCAAATACCAGGCACAATGAATTAAGAGGGTTACAACAACACAAAAACATTAGGTAAAACAAGAAAGCAAGAATAATCGGGCTTGAATGAATAGTGGGAAGCAAATCAGCAATCTAATTTTTGAACCAAATTAAAGCATTCAAGAAGACAAACAAAATAAATCTGCTATAAAAAAAAATAAAAAATTGCATTGCATTGTAGCACGGAAAATCCGCCAATCGTCAGCAACATTACTTCCAAAAGAAAACGTGCAGCTTGATCCAGCACAAACATTTCAAAATTAAGATCAGAAGATCCTGTCTATTGTTTATGGTCAAATGAATACACTCGGCCCTTAAAAAATACACGACGAGAATTAAGGAAATGACAATGCACAAACAAGTGGGAGCCATTTAACTTAGGAATATTAAATTCCCAACTTACGAATATAAAATTCCAAGGGGAGGAATACTTACAGAGGAAACTTGCAATTACGAGAAGCGTGAGTGAGGAATGGAGGAGGACGAAACGTATACGAGGAAGAAGAAGAGGAAGGCGATGAAGGGGGATGAGTTGGAGAATTCATAGCTTGAAATAACTTCGTGAATCAGCACAACCAGGCCGCAACACTGAGCTTTCCTTCGCGTACTGCTTTGTTTGAGGCCCTAAATAGGGGAAGAGAAGCCTTGAAGGGAAAATTCCAAACCAAAAAAGAAATAATGAGAAAATTTTAGGGGAAAAAAAGAAGAACTTCACCTAATTCTGATGATTAGGAAGCCATTGAACTAGTAGGTGAACTCTGAATGAAAGATCAAGTAAAATTTTGAAGGGCCTGCGCTAGAAAGTTTTGTTTGTGTTTGGTCTATTTTCGTAATACTAGTTTGGGGCACTAGGAGAAAATTTGAGCAAATGTTGAGATTCTTCAGAAAGACAGAAACCCATTGGAAATTTAGTGTCGAGTTGGGATTGAGAGCGACGGATCGGATTGAAATAAATCTAGACCACCTCTTCCTGTTTGTTTATCCACTCTCACATTTTTTACCGACTCCCATTTTTTAGGAATTTCCTTTTATTTTACATTATCCAGTATCCCCCGCCAAGACCCCCACGGTCTGTTATGAAAAGTTTTTTTTTCCTTATTAAAAATATATAAAATAAACAAACATCATCAATTAATATCAATTAGTTTTACATAAAAAGAAGTAATACAATATTTATGTTCTTTGCAAATATAATTATAAAAGCTATAATATAGTTAAAAAAATAAAATATACTAGTCTTCTATCTATTTTACCTAGTAACTTTTATTCAATTTTTAAAACATATATAATTTTTTAAAGAACAAAATTATATTATACATACCCTCTTCATTATTCATAAGATTATCTAACTATATTAAAGTTAAGTATTGTCTAATTTAATTGGGGAGTAATTTTTTCAAAAAACATTATATATATTTATACAAATTCAAATTCCCTTATACTTAAATAATCAAAATCACTAGATAAGATGAAATATCTCTCTATTTTTAATATTTTATTACTCTTCAGGTCTTAAATATATTATTTATTTAATTAATTTAATTATATTAATAAAACTAATTACTTTAGTATATTTTTTTAAAGTATCATGATCATCTCGATTAACTCCCTCGTTATTTTTCTTACTTTATTATTATTAGGAGAATATAAATAAGAGTAATTTGAGAGAGAATTGATAAGTTAAAAATATGTCTTATATTTAGGATTGAAGAAATATCAATTACCCAATTATTAATTCACCTTGAAACATTTAATTGTTTGTTTCTTAACTGATATAAAATTGGTCTAATAGTATAAAGTTCCGTTAGATCTATCTGTGTCTCAAATTATTTTTTTAGATTAGACATATATTGGAATGACAGCCACAAATTTTAAAATAGGATCAAATAAATAGTATAAAAAATTATTTATTTCTTATATTTGGGGATAGAAAAGTTATTCCATAGATAATAATATATTTAAAGACAACTACTCTTTTTTTTATTAATTCTATCAATATCTGACACTATTAATAACCTATTAATCTGATTTTAGGAATATAGACTTATAATAAGAGAGCATAGCTACCTCTAAGTATGATTAAGCTATAAAGATGCACAACTAATTGATATATAACCTCCTATTTATAGAAAACTCTTTTTTTACCATCAAAACAGTTGTCATCTTTTTATATAAAAAAATTTAAATAGATTTAATATCAATCTCTTATTAAAATCAATATATAATCCTAAAGTTCAGAAAGTATATATAATTATTTATAATATTATCTATTAAATGAGCTCTCATGATAGTAGTAAAAATTGAACTTATATTCTTATAGAATACGAATCTATTTTTTACTATATAAATCAATTCTCATTGCCAAACGGTTGTCACCTGAAACAATCATGTAATGGATACTCCATGATGGTTGGATTGTGGAATATACCCGTGTTTAGCCCATAAACCTCGTAATTCTAATTTGTAGTTTTGCCACTCTGTAGGAGCCTTTGTAGATGTGAAAAGTGAGCTTGTTTTTTGTCACAAGTTTAACTTAAGTTTGGGAGAACAATATATTGGACTTTTGCCTTATCAAATCTCGATGTTACATCAGAAGGAAAGGCAAAGCCCAAAAATATGGGCTATGTGGGTCGAAAATTTAGGCCCAATTTCAATATGAGCCTTACTACACGTAAACTGTTTTCAGAATTAAAATACTTCAATTATTCAATGTAACCATGTTGGATCTCCACATATCTCAACCCTTTATATTAAGCCCAAAATAAATATTTCCATTTTAATGAACCCATCCTATGTGAGTTTCAGCTCAGGAAAGAGGGAGCATAAAATTATTTAAAATATATTTATTTTTAAAGATTACTATTTTATTATAATTTAAATCATAATATTTAAGAAGATATATTAACTTTTAGTTATCTAAATTTATATCAAAAAGTAATTAACAGTTTGCTCTGCCCAATATTAATATCGCCCAGAAGCAATAGAGACTTCGCCTTACTATTAGATAGTGGGTGAGCCCAACTTTATTTCTAAAAAATTTCTTATAAAAAAAACTTTAATGAAGGAATTATGAAAATGATAGTTATGTCCAAGATATTAATTTAATGATAGTTACGCGTTTAAGAAAAATTGTACTCCTTTAATCTTAAATATATAAGATAGTTAAAAAGTTAACCTCAATTTACTTTATCTTCCATACTACCTCCACTTTGTAATATAAAATTTAATTAACTATATTAATAAAATTAAATAAATTATTTTTAAATATTTATATTTATTTTTTTCTATAAATTAATTTGCACCACCTCTCAAAAAAATTAACTAAATATTATATTAAAGATCAGAATAATATAATCTAATATTTTAGAATTGTTTTAAAGAGATCAATTCATATTTATTATAATTAATAATTTATCTACCTTCGTTACTATATCTAAATTAAAGAGCACATGTATATATAGTATATACAGTTTTGAAGTCCTTATTGTGAACATGTTGATATGTTGTGTCCATGTGTCATGGGCTCCCACTTGGTCATTTTAATTAGGTAATTAAATTTATTTCATTATGAAAGAGGCGAAGAAAAGGACGGTTATTTTTTTTTTAAAAAAATAACCGTTTAACTTTCATTTTGAATTGTTTTTTCAAAGTATAATAATGAAGTATTCTAATATTTTACTTACAATGAATTATATGCTTTGTATATCTATTTCATATATTCGTTTAATTTTGATTTCAAATAAAATTTAAGTAATTTGATTTTTTTTATTATAAACATTTTTGAAAAAGTGTTTAGCTTACTTATGATCTAAATGTAAGGTAAAATCTCTCTTTTTTATAAGCGCCACTAATATAAGATAAAATGAGCTGTCAATTATTTTTAAATATAAACATAAAAATTTAGGAGGTAAGATATTTTTCAAATGATCACAATTAAAATTATAATAAAATAATATTTCTTAAATATTAAATATACTATAAATAATTATATATCTTATCAATTAATCAGCTAAACCCACGAACAATGGATAAGTAATTCAAATTTTGATCAATGAAAGGCGTGTTTATGAGTCCATAAATGATGACAAAGAAATTCAGCGTGACAAAAGAGATGAATCTTCCCGTAAAATAAACGGTAGAAATAAAAATTTTCAATCACATAAATTTAAATAACTCTAAAGTTATAAATTTTTGGGTGTCACTTACGTTATTAAAACTTAATCACACAAGGTCAACTCATGAAGACCCCACAACCTCAAATGAGAGTGATTGATGTTCATTAACCGTTGATTAATTTTAAGTTAGAAATAAAAAGATTATTTCAAATAAACATTCATTTCATCAATTGGTGTCAAACAATTAATTTCTCCCTTCTTAATAGGAAATTTAGACACTTCAATTTTTTTAAAAAAAAAAGTTAGATAAATTTGATATTACTTCTCCATTAAAGTTAGAGCATAGTTTTAAGACTAAGAGAATATTTATAAAAAAAATTATAAGATTATCTATTAAATGAGTTTTTATAATAATAGAGAGAATCAAACTCGTATTTTTTATAAGATATGAACAAATTCTATAATATATATATCAATTTTTATTGACTATATACACTCCAAATTAATTCAATGGTATATAGCTTCATTACGTCACTACCTCCAGTTAGTCTTACCTCGTTAGCACTTTATAACATTATTCAACACGGTAACAGTTAATTGACGTTTTGTTGAAGTTTTATTGAAGGCAGAACAATTTGGGAGACATGGCCGTCGAGTTTGAGCCAGACTGGAGATATGGCGGTCCAGTTTGTGGTTAATCGTGGAAGGGCAAAATTGTGAATTGATAAAATAGCTTAGGATGTATACTTTCTTGTTATGATTATGTGGTTTTATACTGTGACAACCTCAAAATTAATAATTAATTTTTTTATATAATTTTTTTATAAAAAGATTGAACTCATCTATTATCTAAAGATATAATAAAATCTTATTTTTTTAAACGATACTAATATTAGACAGAATAAATTATTAATTATATTTATATATAAATTTAAATATCTAAAAATTAAGATAATTTTAATTAATAATTAGAGTTAAAAAACTAAAAGTTTTATATGACTCACTGGTTCGATATGGCGTTCATGACACCTTCCACGTATACATAAAATTCCACAAATGACGTTAGAAAGCTTAAGAGTGTGTTTGAATTAGCTTTTAGAGAATAGATTTTAAAAGAATAGATTCTGGAGAATAGATTTTAGGAATAATAAATTTTGGAAAGAATAGATTTTGAAAATAGAGATGTTTGGATGATTAATAGTAGAATCACTTTTTATATTAATAAATTATTAAAAAGAGTGTGATTTGATTAAAGTATGAGAGATGAGTGATGGTAGAAAATAAATAAGAGAGAGAATAAATAGGAGAGATGAGAGAGTGTAAAGATGAGAGAGAAAATAGGAGATAGTGTAAAAAAGAGAGATGAGGGAGGAGAGAGAAGAGAGATGAGAGAGAGTATAAGAAAAAAGTAGGGGTAAAATAGTAATTGGATAATCTATAAGTTCTTTTATAGTTTCAAAATATATTTTTAATAGCTTATTCAAAACTATAGTTTCAAACAGAGGTTTTACCCAAAATCAATTCTGGATAAAAATAGTTGTTTGGCTCAAATTTTTTTAAACTGAGATTTTGACCAAAAATCAATTCTAGATAAAAATTGATGTTTGTGTAAAATTTTTCTAAATCGAAATTTTATCTAAAATTAATTCTCAAACCATGGTACGTACTAAGACAAATCAAAACGCAAGTTGCAAGAACACTGACAAATCTAACTTGTTTTTTTCTCTTTTTTGTTCCTTCCTTCCTTCCTTCCTTTCAAGTCAACCTCAACGAGAGTTGTTCTTAATTTCTTATTTCCTGGTAATATATTAATATTGCTCCTTGTTTTTTAAATGCATCGCAATTCCTTCTATATTGGGACCACATATACAACATAACTCCATAACCCTGTTTTGTCTCTTAACAAGGAATCCATCTTGGCCACCCCTTCCTCTTTGTTTATCTATTCTCACGTCTTTCTACGGCCTCCCATTTCTCACCAAATTTATCCTCCATCCGCCATTATCCCCTACGGTCCCCTACAACAAGTGAAACCAAAGTCTATTGAACTAATAACTCAAATAATAAACTGGAATCTAATAATTTAGGGGGGGGGGGAATAGAAAGGCCCTTTTAAATATCATTTAGGATTAAATAACATATTTTTTTTAAATAATATTTAATATTTTAAATTAATTTGTGATTTATGCAGCATCACAAATTTAAAAGCTGGCATAAAATACTTTTTTCAGGCCATAACACTAAATATCTTAAAGGATTCTTTTAGTAATGTTTATGCATTCTATGCTCTTCTAAAATATTTTTTAATAGTGTTCAATATTTTAAATTTAAATTATTTATTTAATTTGTTGAGCAAAATATTTTAAAAATAAAATTATTAAAAAAAATATTCTATTAGAATACTGGATGCTGAATGAATTATAATAAATTATTTTAAAATATTAATTGGTATTAGAAAAATATTTTAAAGTCTTGTAATACATATTAACTATCATTTACATAAACAATTTCAATAATAAAATAAAATTGTTCAAAAATGCTAATATATTTACTTATCTTATTAGACGGCTCAGGGACCAAGAAATATCATCCCTGCCCCACATTACCTCGTTGTTCGCTGCTCTGTACAAATAGAGGGCGGCGACATGTGAAGACTGATTCTTAAGAGATACTGTGAAGAACTAAAGATGAGAGTTTCTGAAAATCACAACTTCTCTTTTCATTCTCTGGTTCTGTTCATCATTTTGACATCTTCATTATTCCTTGCGTTCATTACTGGTTTCTTGTCAAGTTTCTCGTCATCCATTGTTTTTCCCAGTATTTTCTCTTCGCCACCTCATGTTAACACTTCAGAATCCACAGAAATATTGTCAGAAGCTCATGCTCCTTATTCTCCACCTCCTGTTAATACTTCAGCTGGTTACACAGAAATATTGTCAGAAGCTCAAGCTCCTTATTCTCCACCTCCTGTTAATACTTCAGCTGGCTCCACAGAAATATTGTCAGAAGCTCAAGTTTCATCTGTTAATACTTCCAAGAACTTTGTAAGAACTCCATCAAAACCGTTTCAGTACTCATCTTCATTTTCTCTCTCTTCCTTCCTTCCTTCTTTCTTTCTTCCTTCCTTCCTTCCTTTGTAGGGTACTTTAATTCTCATCCTTCGTATTTCATTGGTGGGTCTTTAGGGAGGCGAAAAGCTCAACGCAGAAACATTGAACCAGACAAAGGACAAGAAGCTGAAAAAGATTGAAGCAAGATTGGCCAAAGCGAGATCTTCCATTAGAGAAGCAAGCAAAGTTCGAAACTTGACATCAACCCAGAAAGACCCAGATTTTGTTCCTCATGGCCCAGTTTATAGAAACCCAAATGCTTTTCACAGGAGTTACCTGGAGATGGAGAAGGTGTTCAAGATATTTGTGTACGAGGAAGGGGAGCCGCCGTTGTTCCATGAAGGTCCATGCAAGAGCATATACTCGACAGAAGGAAGATTCATACACGAAATGGAAAGGGGCAAGTATTATAGGACTAAAGATCCAGATGAAGCTTTCGTGTATTTCTTGCCGTTCAGTGTGGTTAAGTTGGTGGAATTTATTTATAGAGTGACCAATAATTACAGATCCATTGGCCCTCCTGTCAGAGACTACGTACAAACTATATCCCGTAAATACCCCTTCTGGAATCGAAGCATCGGATTTGATCATTTCATGCTCGCCTGCCATGATTGGGTAACAATCGCTCTCATATATTTTGGCACTACAATATGATATGAATACGGAAGGAAGCTTAGAGTTTTGAAAACTCTATATCTTTCATACCAAACTTTCTCCATAACTCATATTTTGTTATAAAATGTAAGAGGTGAGTATCTAATTCACTTAAATTAAAAAAATTAATTAAGTAAATTATTTATTTATATAAAAATATATGTTAATTTTTTTTAAATATCCTTTCTTTTAATCATTTATATTAGAAACTAGCTATATTGATGTTCATGCCTGTAATTAATATGGGGTTTAACAGAATGTAGGTATATATATGGGAGACAAAAAATATTTAAATATTATATTTAAGATTAAAATAAGGTATTTATCAAAATTAGAATCTTTGTCTACACTAGCTTTGGAACTGAAAATTGTGTTATCTTGGTAGAGCTTCAGTTATGATATGCCGGTCAGCTTAAAATTAAAGGAAAAAAGTGATTTTAATTCATCTAAAATAAAACATGAAGGGGTGTGTTAAAAAATAATATATTTTAATTAACTATCACTTTTTCCCTATTAATATTAACAAGTATATGTCCATATATAATAGATTATCATTAAGTGGAAAAAGCTTCCTTGATCTAGCTATATACTCCGTTCGATTCTGAGATAATTAATTTTTTTAAATATATTAAGGAAACAAAATAAATCAGTTAATTATAATTAAATCTAACCCCTCAAAATGAATTAATATTATATACTCTTAGATCTATTCAAATTAATCAACTAGTTCTTATATTAATTATATGATTTATTTAATTTTCTTAGTTCATATAAAAAAGTCATATAACTCATGACTTGGAGGTGATATATTGCTTCTCTCATAGTTAGAACTTTGATATATTAGAAAACATCATGTCCACAAACTAGCTAGACAACTTTGTACCTTACCTTATTGACTTTATTTTTAATGAAATCCATGGGAAATTTTTCACAGGGCCCTGTTACATCTTCTTACGTACCAGAATTATTCCAAAATTCCATAAGGGTATTATGCAATGCAAATACATCAGAAGGATTCAACCCTGCCAAGGACGCTTCACTGCCTGATATCAATCTCGTAACAGGCGAAGTCACAGGATTACTAGGAGGCCCCTCTCCATCTCGTAGGAACATCCTCGCTTTCTTCGCAGGTGGTCTTCATGGCCACATAAGGTACCTTCTTTTCCAACAATGGAAAGACAAAGACCAAGATGTGCAGGTTTATGATAAACTTCCCAAGGGTGTATCTTACTATGATATGCTCAGGAGCAGCAGATTCTGCCTCTGTCCAAGTGGGTATGAAGTAGCAAGCCCTAGAATAGTGGAAGCCATATACGCAGAATGTGTGCCTGTTCTGATATCAGATAGCTATGTGCCTCCCTTCAATGATGTTTTGAATTGGAAGTCATTTTCAGTGCAGATAGATGTGAAGGATATAACAAACATAAAGAAGATTCTGATGGAAATTCCTCAGAAACAGTATCTGAGAATGCAGAGGAGAGTGAAAGTTGTGCAGAGACATTTTGTTCCCAATGATCCTCCTAAGAGGTTCGATGTTTTTCACATGATCACTCATTCTATATGGCTTAGGAGGTTGAACGTCCAAATTCAACAACACCAGTAATACCATGTTCCCCCGGGGTAAAGATTGCTGTAATATAACCTAGAAATCACGAGTCCAAATTTTAAAACCAGACTCTCTACTACTACTCACTGAAACTGCATATATCTATCTCTATTATTTGTAGGAGTCTTGTATACTAGGCTACTCTTTTTTATTCCATAGATCTAGATTTGTTTCATGACTCAATCGCTGCATCGGAGTTTGGCGGTAAATGGCGGGCTTTGATTCCATGCGAGATTCCAGACCGTTTGTTTATAGGATTTGATAATAATGGTGTGTGTTTAATTAGAACGTTAATTGTAGTGAGAAATGAATGTTCATTGGATGTACCACGCTCAACGTTAAGGTATTTGGATTATTCTTAATTTTTATATATTGTATTTCATATTTATTTATAATTATAATTTTAACGATGATTTTGAGTTTAATTAATTTTTTTATATATTATCTAAGATAAAATATTATAATTACTCTCACTAAAAATAATTAGTTAACAGATTTTAATTAACAAATTAGAAAGCTTTATAATCAGTTAGGAATATTATGAAAGAAAAAAATTATTTTAAACAAAATATGTTCTATTATGAAATATGTAAGAGATTTGTATAACAAAGAAAAAAAGAGTATAAATAAGAGAAATACTTACATTATCAATAAAAATTATATACATAAATTTATGAGACAACAAAAATTATATTTAACCATGAAAATCCTGAAAAATCACATCCATTATCTATATTAAATTACTTACCTCTTCCGACTATTTAAAAAAATTGTACTTATCCACCAACAAATTGACAAGAAAATAAATATATCCCCGGAGCATTCCTTGGGTAAGTTCTCTCGTTATCATAGATTACATGAACAGAATTTTGAAAATCAAATAAAATTTTTAGGACTGTTATAAGGCAACTTTGCTTCTTTCACATTACAACTAGTCTCAGCATCTAAGAATAACTGTTTAGGTAGGAAAGAATCTCTAGGCGCCATGAAATGAATCCCAGCCCCATATTACTTCGCAGCTCACTGCTCATTACTGTGTGAAAGAACTAAAACTGAGAGTTTCTGAAAATCATTCTTTGTCTTTTGATTCTCTGGTTCTGTTCATCATACTCCCATATATATATATATATATATATATATATTCTCCATCTCCAGTTAATACTTCATATTCCGCAGAAATACCAGAAGCTCAAGTTTCATCTGGTTCGTTACAAATCAAAACGGCTACTGCCAAGGACATTGTGAGAACTCCATATCAGAACTGTTTCAGAATTCAACTTCTCTCTCTTTCTCGGTTTTTTTTTTCTGATATAAAAAATTTAAATGAATTCGCCACCACTGTTTCGCAAAAATTAAGATATAGCCTTAGCCGTAAGGCTAGAACACTTTTTTTTTTTAATATAAGAAAGGCTAGAGATCTTGCAAAGAATAACAAAGCCTAATATTGACTGTTGGATCAGAAATAAAGGGAAAGCCCAAAATTATGGGCTTTTGGCCCGAAAGTTTAAGCCCAATTTCAATGTTCCACAGCCGTTCCATGGACTATTTGAGACTGGACTTAAAATGCTTGAATTAGTCAATTGAACTATGTTGGATCTGGACACATCTCAACCCTTTATATCAGCCCAAGACAAATATTTAAAAATACTTTTTTATATGATTATTTAATCGGAGGATATTGGAACATGGTTGAAAGATGGGTTACTACATTGATTCAAAAAAGTGTAAAATCTCAGTTTTTGTGAAGTTTCTATTTCTAATGTAGATTTCTTTTTATTAGAAAACTAAATAAAATTATTAAAACTGTTAGGGTTAAGTGTCAGGACCTTAGAGTTTTTTTTTTTGGTAACATTCAATATGTCAAAGTAATTTTTATTGTACTTTAAAAATATTTTTCTAATAGTACTTATTATTCAAAAATAATATTTTATACATTCTCAATACCATAAATTATTTTTTTAGTTGTACTCAAAATCTTAAATTCAGGTTACTCATTACTACTAAAAAATATTTTAAAGGCAAAATTGTATTAAAAATAATTTAAGATATTGATTATGACAAAAAAGTTATTTTAAGGCATTGAATGTATACAAAACTATAGAAAAATATTTTTAAGGTGTTGATTACAAATTAACCATAACTGTTGTAAACAGTTGGAGGTATGATAAAAATAGGCTAAGCTTTTAACTAGGGCATATGACAAGCCTTTACATATGACAAGGGTATGATAATAAGACTTGACATATTTAGTAAATATGTCAAGCCTTTAAAAGCCTTGTTGATTTAAATAGGTCAAACCTTTTTCCCCTAACCCTATATAGAACCTTATATTTATAAATAATTAAATATATAAATTTTAAAATTTATTAAAAATTTATATAAATATAAGTTTTAGAAGGCCCAAAGTCTAATTACCATATTTAATACCTAAAATTTGAGATCTTTTTAGAGTCATACACTATAAATATGTGTCTAAAAAGGTTTTAGGTCTAACAAGTCTTGGCTCGAACTTATATCTAAGAAAAGTGTGTGTGTGTGTATATGTATATATACTCAAACTTAAACTCAGGCTTTATATTTTTATCATAAGTTCAGGTTCCTGACGTGAGCTATTTCCATAACTACTTCTTCCTCATTGTACTAGTGTGGATCAGCATCTAAGAATAACTGCTTATGTAGGAAAGAATCTCTACGCGTCAAGAAATGAATCCCAACCCCACATTACTTGGTATCTGTACTGCTCATTAATGTGAAGATACTAATAAACATGCGAGTTTCTGAAAATCACGTACGCTTTACTTTCTCTCTTGATTCTGTACGTGGTTCTGTTTTTCATCGTACTGACGTGTGTGTGTGTGTGTGTGTGTGTATTCAATGTTTGTTGCTTTTTTGAGTACGTGGTTTCGTCAGCCATTGTTTTAGGAGGATTTTCTGAGCTTCCTCTAAGTTAAAGGAAGAAATTAAAAAGCTCTCAATGTATATTCTTGAGATTCCATTGAAATATTGTGACAACGTATTCAACTTGTGTTCTCTGATCTTTATGTTTTTTTTTTCTTCCTTCCTTTCAAGTCAACCTCAACAATAGTTATTCTTAATTTCTTATTTTCTGGTAATATATTAATATTGCTCCTTGTTTTTCACATGCATCGCAATTTCTTCTATATTGGGACCATATATACAACATAACTCCATTACCACGTTTTGTCTCTTAACAAGGAATCGATCTAGGCTTCTTTCTGCGGCCTCTCATTTCTCACCAAATTTATATTTTTCCTTTCTAGCATTATCCACTACGGTCCCCTACAACATGTGAGACCAAAGTCTAATAATCAACTAATAACAAATGATTTTCAATGCTAAACAAACTGATGAGCACCAAGTGAAACCAAAATAAAAGTATTTAGTGCGTGTTTGTGATCCAATTTTAAAAATAGATTTTAATACAAAATCATAGTTTTGTGAAAAAAGTGCCAAACAAATTTTTTTTTGAAAAATCAATTTTAGAAAACAATTCATAGTTTGTGAGAATTGCTCTCCCAACAGCTTTTGACACTGCCACATTGTTTTTCGGTTTTCAGTTTGTGTGTGGATTTATTTTAATAATTTAAAATTTTATTTAAAAAAGCAAAAATAAATACTATTTAAAATCTAAAATTTTAATTTCTTATTTTAAAATTTTGGGAAAAAGATGAATTTACCAATAAAAGTTACCATCTTTCAAAGTTTTAGACGATCATCTAAATTAGTTAACTCTAATAAAGTTTTCAGTAGAAAAAAATTAAAATTCAGGTGAATATTGTAAATTTTTACCTTACTTAAATACATATGTATATGTATTATTTTATAATTTTTACGTGAAAAAATTTAAAATTAAATTTATTCTTTATGTAATTATCATATTAGTTTATGTTCTTTTTAATAATTGTCTATAGAAAAGTGATTATGCTACTAATCATTCAAATATATCTAATTTTTAAAGCCATTTTTTTTTTCAAAATCTATTCTTCCCAAAATCTATTCTCCAGAATCTATTCTTCCCAAAATCTATTCTCCAGAATCTATTCTTCCCAAAATCTATTCTGTAAAAGTTGATCCAAACACACCCTTAATTTCTTAACTGTCAATTTTTTAAAAGATTTTTTATTTGAATTTATTAACTGGAAATTTTTAATTTAAGATGTTGAAACTGTATTAAAATGGTGAGATTATGAGCACCTGGTAACAATGAAACTGAAACTAGTTCCAATAATCTAGGGAAAAAATATAAAGGCCTTTTTAAGTGCATGTTTGGATAAATTTTTTAAAAATAACTTGTGAAAAAAAGATTTTTTAAAAATTGACTTTTAGAGAAGAGTTTATGAAGAAGAAAAAAGTAGTTTTGAATAAATAAGTGTTTAAATAGTTATTTCTAGAAATATTTTTATTATTAGTAAATTACTAAAATTTATATGGTTTAATTAAAAGTAAAAGAGAGGAGAGAGGAGAGAAGAAATAATGTTGAAAAGAGAGAGGAGAGAGAGTGTAAGAAAAAATAAAGGTAAATTAATAATTAGATAGTTCATAAACTTTTTTACTATTTCAAAAACTAGTCTTAGAAATTTATACAAAACTTTAATTTTAAATCATATTTTGGTCCAAAATCATATTGGAATAAATATGATTATTTATTTTAAAATTTTTTCAAACCAAAATTTAGGCCATAAGCCCTCTTAAAACTTTAGTTTTAATCAAAACCAGGCACTAAATATCATTTACATATCAATAGTTAAATAAAATTGTTAATATATATATATATATATATATATATATATATATTCGATTCTCTTATTACACGTCTGTCTCTGAAGAATATCTGGGCACCAAGAAATTAAATCAATATCAGCCCCACATTACCTCCTTGTTCACAGCTCAATACTGAATAGAGAGAATGGCGATAGGTGAAGAAGATGCCGTGAAGAACTAAACATGAGAGCTTCTGAAAATCACAGAGTCTCTTTTAATTCTCTGGGTCTGGTCATCGTTCTGACATCTTCATTATTCTTCCTTTCCTTTATCTCTGGTTTCTTCTCAAGTTTCTCGTCAGCAATTGTTATTCCCAGTATTTTCTCATCACCCTCGAATTCAGACGAGGAACAAGCTCCATATTTTCCACGTCCTGTTAATACTTTAGATTCAACAGAAATATCAGAAGCTCAAGCTTCATCTGTTAATACTTCCAAGAACTTTGTGAGAATAACTGCGTATATTAGAACTGTTTCAGTAATATTCAACTTCCTTTCTTTGTAGGGTATACTTTAATTTCTCATATCCTTCTTCTTCGTTGGTGGGCCTTTAGGAAGGCGAAAAGCTGAACGCAGAAATATTGAACCAGACGAAGGACAAGAAACTGAAAATGATTGAAGCAAGATTGGCCAGAGTGAGATCTTCCATTAAAGAAGCTAGCAAAGTTCGAAACTTGACATCAACCCACCACGACCCAGACTACGTTCCTCAAGGCCCAGTTTACAGAAACCCTAATGCTTTCACAGGTACAAATTATAACTCTTCTTCATCACAAATGAAAGCACGTAGCATAGTACTCCACCGCTACTCCACCTGTATTGATATAGATTATAGAAGTTAGTTTAGTTAGTGTGATATAAAATATCATAATCATCTTTTTTTATTTTTTTATTTTTTCTCTAATATAATTATTGTTGAGTAAATATAAATAGAAATAATTTAAAAAAATTTGATAAATATAAGACATTAAGCTGTCTTATCTTTAGAATCAAAACTAACTCTAGAATTATATCATATATATATATATATATATTAAGGGCATGACTATAAATAACTGTGGTTAATTATGATAAATTGTGGACATATAGGAGTTACCTAGAGATGGAGAAGGTGTTCAAGATATGTGTACGAGGAAGGGGATCCTCCGATGTTCCATGATGGACCATGCAGGAATATACATGAGCTAAGGGAGATTCATACACGAAATCGAAAAGGGCAAGTATTATCTTACTAAAGATCCAGATGAAGGTTTTGTTTATTTCTTGCCGTTCAGTGTGGTTATGTTGGTGGAATCTATTTATAGAGTGACCAATAATTACAGATCCATTGGCCCTTCTGTCAGAGACTACGTACATACTATATCCCAGAAATACCCCTTCTGGAATCGAAGATGGGACTTGACCATTTCATGCTCTCTTGCCATGATTGGGTAATAAGAATCTCTCTCTCACTCTCTCTCTCATGGGATTTATAGTAAAAGAGATGTCCTGGCTTCTGATAGGAAGAATTTGGAATTTATATGCATCAACAAAAGAATGATTGATCCTAATCAGTTTTCTGCTTCCTCAAACAATGTCATTTTGAGGGACGTGAGCACTCAACTCAAATTGTTCTTCGAAGTTTCTGTTTCCACCGCCTCTCCCCCTTTGTTTCAAAAGTTAATCTTTTCCCTTATCCTCCTGTTTGTAGCACATTTTAGTGTACTTGATTACTTATTAACATCATTCTGCCTGTTATATATTAAAAAAACAAAGAGCATATCACTCAGGAAAAATTAAAGCCTTAGTTGATCCTAGTTAAATTGCTTTTCAAAGTTAAAACTTTTATTTATATAGAAACATCATGCCCTGCTAGTCAACCTTGTACCTTATTGACGTTTCAATGAAAATGTTTGGAAATATTACATGACAGGGCCCTCTTTCGTCTTCTTTCGTACCTGCATTATTCCACAATTCCATAAGGGGTACTATGCAATACAAATACATCAGAAGGATTCAACCCTGCAAAAGATGCTTCACTGCCTGAAATCAATCTCAGAACAGGCGAATTTACCGGATTACTAGGAGGCCCCTCTCCATCTCGCAGGAACATTCTCGCTTTCTTCGCAGGTCGTCTTCATGGCCACATAAAGTACCTTCTTTTCCAACGATGGAAAGACAAAGACCAAGATGTGCAGGTCTATGATCAACTTCCCAAGGGTTTATCTTACTATAATAAGCTAAGAAGCAGCAGATTCTGCCTGTGTCCAAGTGGGTATGAAGTAGCAAGCCCCAGAATACTGGAAGCCATATTTGCAGAATGTGTCCCTGTTTTGATATCAGATAGCTATGTGCCACCCTTCAGTGATGTTTTGAATTGGAAGTCATTTTCAGTGCAGATAGATGTAAAGGACATACCAAGCATAAAGAAGATTCTGATGGAGATTCCTCAGAGACTACCTGAGAATGCAGAGAAGAGTGAAAGTTGTGCAGAGACATTTTGTTCCCAATGATCCTCCAAAGAGATTTGATGTTTTTCATATGATCACTCATTCCATATGGCTCAGGAGGTTGAATGTCCAAGTTCTTCAACACCAGTATCACATTCAATTCACAGATGTATTCCACAGAAGGTAAAGATTGCTATCACGTAACTTAGAAATCATGAGTTCCAATATTAAAAACAGCATCTCTGTTTACGCATTCGGCTACTCTTTTTTGTTCCATATTGGAGCTTCGTGAAATGGCAGAGGCTCTGGTTCCATGCAAGATTGCAGACCATTTGTTTATAGGATACAATAATGGTGAGTGATTAGACGATTAATTGTAGTTAGAGACTAGCCCCTGGAATAAATCCTAGCTAAAACATTGTTTGTCTTTTGGAGTAGAAATGAAGAATTCTTTTGTAAGTACAATATGTACCTAGCTAGACTAGCGAGTGAGAAATGGATGATTTTGAGTTTAATTAAAAATTTCATATATTATTAAATTAAAATATTAAAATTAACCTCAATAAAATTATTAATTAAAAGAGTTTATTTAATTAATAAAAAAATTTATAATTATTTAGGGATACCATGGAGAAAAAACAATGTTTTTTATATGAAAAAATTAATGTTTTAAACCATACATGTTATATTATAAAATATGTAGGAGATTATTATGATAAGGACTAGGGAGTATTAAGGATGTCCTCAAATTTACCACTCGTATAACACAAAGTTATTAATCAAATTGTGAGTAACACAAGTTTATTAGTAATTAAAAATATATTTAATATTATCTTTATCCTTAATATAAAATATAATTTATAATATAAATTGTATTATACTTATATTAATAACTGAAAGGAGTACTGTTTACCTTTAAAACAACGTAAATTTACACGTGGAACAATGAATAATATTATATATATATATTTACCAGACAACAAAATTATATTTAACCATGAACATCCTAAAAAAATCGCATTCATTATCTATATTAAATTACTTATCGCTTCCTATTCCATTTAAAGAAAATTTACTTATCGATAAAAAAAATTACAAGAGAATAAATATATCCCCGGTGCATTCCTGGGGTAAGTTCTCGTTATCATAGATTACATAAACAATTTCGAAAATTAAATAAAATTGTTAAAACTGTTATAAGGTACCTTTGCTTCTTTCATTTTACAAATCTCAGTATCTAAGAATAACTGATTATGTAGGAAAGAATCTCTAGGCACCAAGAAATGAATCCCATCCCCATATTACTTCGTAGCTTACTGCTCATTGCTGTGTGGAGAACTAAAAATGAGAGCTTCTGAAAATCACGCTTTGTCTTTTGATTCTCTGGTTCTGTTCATCATACTCGCATCTTCATTATTTCTTGCTTTCTTGATTGGTTTCTCCCCAAGTTTCTCTTCAGCCATTGTTCCTCGGAGGATTTTCTCAGCATCCTCTAATTTAAACGAAGAAGAAGCTCCACATATATGTTCTCCATCTCCTGTTAATACTTCAGATTCCACAGAAATATCAGAAGCTCGAGTTTCATCTGGTTTGGTACAAATCAAAACGGCTACTTCCAAGAACATTGTGAGAACTCCATATCAGAACTGTTTCAGTATTCAACTTCTCTTTCTCTTTCTTTCTATGTAGGGTACTTTCTCATCTTTTCCTTTTGTTGGTGGGCCTTTAGGGAGGTGAAAAGCTTGTCGAAGAATTGAATCGTAAAGTCACAAAAGAAGTGAGCATTACTTATCAGACGAAGGACAAGAAGCTGAAAAAGATTCAAGCAAGATTGGCCCAAGTGAGATCTTCCATTAGAGAAGCTTGCCAAGTTCGAAGCTTGACATCAACACACAAAGACCCAGACTATGTTCCTAAAGGCCCAGTTTACAGAAACCCAAATGCTTTTCACAGGAGTTACCTGGAGATGGAGAAGATGTTCAAGATATTTGTGTACGAGGAAGGGGAGCCGCCGTTGTTCCATGACGGTCCATGCAAGAGCATATACTCGATAGAAGGAAGATTCATACACGAAATCGAAAAGGGGAAGTATTATCGTACTGATGATCCAGACGAAGCTTTTGTGTACTTCTTGCCCTTCAGTGTTGTTATGATGGTGGCACATCTTTTTACCCCCTCTGGGGATACCAATTCCATTGGTCTATCTGTGATAGACTACGTACAAACCATATCCGACAAATACCCCTTCTGGAATCGAAGCAGGGGATTTGATCATTTCATGCTCTCTTGCCATGATTGGGTAAGAAAATCTCTCTCTCTCTCTCTCATTTTGGCACTAGAAATAGAGCATCATATGACATGAAACGAAACTAGTTTTCAAACTCCAGACTTTTATGCATCTCCACGTTTGAATTGTGATTGTTTATCCTAGTTTTTCTGCCAAAATTAGAACGTAATCTGATATGGATCTGGAAAAC
Organism: Leucaena leucocephala; assembly: GCA_037074615.1. Taxonomy (NCBI): domain Eukaryota; kingdom Viridiplantae; phylum Streptophyta; class Magnoliopsida; order Fabales; family Fabaceae; genus Leucaena; species Leucaena leucocephala. The sequence continues at coordinate 21,009,878 of CM073538.1, read as the reverse complement.
AGAGAATGAAACGAGCCTGTTGATCCTAAAAGTACGAACTTTTATTTAGAAAATATCGTTCTCCACTACTTAAGCTTCCAATTGTGTGCATGTTGTTGGTTTATAATGAAATCTCTGGAAATTTTTCACAGGGGCCTAGTACATCTTCTTACGTACCTCAATTATTCCACAACTCCATAAGGGTTCTGTGCAATGCAAATACATCAGAAGGATTCAACCCTACAAAGGATGTTTCACTACCTGAAATCAATCTTGAAACAGGGGAAATCACAGGATTATTAGGAGGGTACCCTCCATCTCGTAGGAACATCCTTGCTTTCTTCGCGGGACACCTTCATGGCCATATAAGGTACCTACTTCTCCTGCAATGGAAAGACAAAGACCAAGATGTGCAGGTCTATGATGAATTTCCCAAGGGTGTATCTTACTATAATAAGCTCAGAAGAAGCAGATTCTGCCTGTGTCCAAGTGGGTATGAAGTAGCAAGCCCCAGAATAGTGGAAGCCATATTTGCAGAATGTGTCCCTGTTCTAATTTCATATAGCTATGTCCCACCCTTCAGCGATGTTTTGAATTGGAAGTCATTTTCAGTGCAGATAGATGTAAAGGACATACCAAACATAAAGAAGATACTAATGGATATTTCTCAGAGACAGTACCTGAGAATGCAGAGAAGAGTAAAACTGGTACAGAGACATTTTGTTCCCAATGAACCTCCAGAGAGATTTGATGTTTTTCATATGACCATTCATTCTGTATGGCTCAGGAGGTTGAATGTCCAAATTCAACATCATCAGTGACACCATATTCACAGATGCATTTGCACCATGTAGTTCACAGAATGTAGATTTTGTCATGCTGGAACTGTAATGAGTGTGATGACCACCATAATTAAAACATTGTTTATCTTTTGGTGCAGAAATTAAGAATTATTTTGTAGGTCATTGGATGTGACCTATTACACGTCGCTCTGTATTGATATCTCATTAGTTTGATGTATGTACATTGCTCAACATTAGGATCTCTGTATAAAAATGATTATATTTTCCATTTCTCTTGCACATTACTTAACAGATTCTGGTAATAAGAGTATAGCATATGATATTTCCATACAATAATTTATTATTATCTCTAAAAACTAGTTGACTAATTTGGGAAGATTAAAGAATCCAACTAAATCAATTAATTATAACCATAGAAGAGCTAATTAACTAATTTGAGTAGATTAAGGAGTATATAATATGAATTTGTCTTGAGGTTGGATTTGATCATAATTAACTGATCTATTTAGCTTCCTAAATCTACTTAAATTAATCAACTAACTCTTATATTAAGAATTAAAAAGGGTACATAATTATGAATCTGATCTATAGTCAGCCAATGAAGAAAGGATAAATTTGAGGTGCCAAGGGATTAAAAAGGATAGAGTAATCTAGGATGCAATAAGACAACTATTGTTCAGATGCATGTTCTTGATGATACAAGTAGTAAATCATATGAACAAGACCATAAAGCTAGAATACATTGCCAGTTGATAGCAGTTCATTAATTATAATACACATAATAATAGGTGACTTCTAATTTCTTTTTTAAAAAAAAAATAAACAAGCATTATACTGTTTAACTGACTTGAAATTCTCCACTGGCATGAGCCTCCTTGACCCTTTTGTCATATTCATCTTCTTCACCCTCCTCTTCCTGCACCCCAGCTTCCTCATCTTCACCTTCATCTTCTTCACCTTCCCAGCCAAAACCTTTGATAGGTCTAGATACAGGAGGTGGGTTTCTAGCTTCTCCCACAATTTTCATTATCTCCTCCACACTTTGAACGGAAAAGCTTGGGTTGTCTCTCTGATAATAGGTGGCTTGAGCTGATTCAGTTAGCTCCCTTGGAAGGTTCTTTAAAAACCATGGGTGGTGCTTGATTTCCTTGAGAGTTATTCTCTGCAAGAAATAAAGAAAATGGCCCAGCAATTAGCTCCATAGAAAACAGGATATTGATAAGTCATCCCAAATGTAGAGCATTAAAATTTTCTGCAGCATCTTGTTCTATAACAATCACATTTTAATAATATTGGCCGCGCAACCTGGGGGAGATGTAGAGATGTCAAAACTATATGATTACACTGACTGTTAAGCAGGAAATGAAATGTAACTAGATATTCAGTCAATTCATTGAATGTTAAAGTTAAACATATAACCAGTGTTCACAAAATACACACACACACACACACACACACACACACACTCTATTATCCTTAATATAACAATTAAATAACTAATTTAGATAGATTAAAGAAATTAGTTATATTAGTTACTTATAACAATTATAGTTTAGTTTTCCTAAAATGCTATGTTTCATCCTGACTATCTTGGATAGAAACCTCTTAATGTATGCAATCAATAGGGATATTTTGATAAAAAAAAATATAAATTCGAGGGATAACCTGGATTAAGGTCTTATATTTTGGACAAAATCTAAACCCCCCAATTAGCTCTTATATTAAGAACTAAAGGGAGTATCAATTTTACAACCCCTCTCTTTTATATAAATATTCAACAACAGAGAGGCTTGGTTTACAAACAAATTTTCTGTTATTTTCTATTCACTGTCATGAAGGTCCATAATTGACAAGAAAACACAATATAGTTAACAGCCACATACTTGTAGAACATAATAGAGTCCATTAGTAACATAGCACGACAGTTTAACACGATTGCTATAACAGCAAATATTTAAGTCACTTCAAACATCAAAACTTGCCTTCAACGGATTTGCGACAAATATACGAGAAAGGAGGTGTCTGCAATCTTGAGATATGTGGACGTAATCAGGGATTTTGTATTGGACAGCCATTATGCGCTGCAGAATAGGACCGAAAAGGGGGATATGAATGGTGTGAAAATTACATTTGAAACAGTACAAAAATCAGCATCAATAAGGCTTAACATAACATACCTGAATTGTTTTCCTAAAATTCCTGGGATCTGCCTGGTCCTCAAAGGGATATGCTCCAACCAGCATGACATAGAGAGTCACCCCACATGACCATACATCAGCCAACTAAACAATGGCAACAACAGAAGGGAAAAAAAATGATCATACTTACAGTTAAACATGGGGATTATAACATAACCACTGAAAAATCCACTTAAGATAATCAAAATCACTTCTTTGAGTTGTCTTATAAGAGAAAAAATGTAGCAAAACCAGAAATGATAAATGAGTGAAGTATAAGCCAACAAAATGAAATCTAAATAACCAAATCTAGATAAACCAGCACACATATCTATATCTTACCTTGCCATCATACTCGCGCCTAGAAAGGACTTCAGGGGCTATGTAAGCGGGAGTTCCAACAGTTGATTTGGGTCGCGAATGCAGCAAAGATGACTACACCAGAAATAATAAGCAGTAAAATAACTATTACAAGTCTATAATGCTGGCGAAGTTATTATTTGAACCAATAAAATGTGATGATATTGAAGGCAAAACCTTGGAATAACCGAAGTCACAAATCTTCAAGCGAGGCGCAGGGCTTCCATCTAGAAGAGTATTTTCCAGCTTCAAATCTCTGTGGCATATTTGCTAAAAAATGAAGGTAAAAGCTTAAGCTATATCAGAGTGTACTTTGAGAAAAATGTGAGTGTAATTTACATTAATTCTTAGAAACTTGAGTATGATATGATTATACCATGGCATGACAGAAATTGACACCAGAGATCAGCTGCTGAAAGAAATATCTAGCCTGGAAAAAAAAAATAACAAAGGAGATAAAATGATAGATTACAATCATATTAATAGAAACAATGACATTGAAAGCAAGAAGAGTATGTGAAATTATTATTTACCTCATCTTCACTGAACCTGCCAGCAGTACAGATCCTCTCAAAGAGCTCCCCTCCAGCTGCATACTCCATTACTATAGCCAAATGAGTGGGAGTCAAAACCACCTGAAAAATCAGAACCAAATTGAAATTAGACTACATATGGTACCCATCGATGATTGAACTAAAAAAATAATAAATTGCTTGCCTCCTTGAAGCGGATTATATTGGGATGACGAAGGGACCTGTGGTTCATAATTTCCCTTGCTACATTCTCGTCAATCTGGGATTCAAATAGAAAATTCTTAGAATCACAGAAGTCAAAAAAGGAACATATAATCACATAACTGGGAAAGAAGCTAGAAGCCTTTCTTCTAATCTGATTGGCTGCCTGGAGTAAAGAAGGAAAAGCAAAACGCAATATTTTGTAAATCCCAAATTTCTAGCATTTCTGAAGTACTTGATTAGTTCTGAGACAAACCTTGTGGCCACGATCGATGTATTTCATGGCGACGAGTTCCTTGGTCTCCTTGTTCCTCATAAGCCTGGCGACCCCAAAGTTGCCAGCCCCCAAATCCTTGACGGTCTCGTACTTGTCCATATCCACGAATTGAACTGTGAAGAAATGGCGTGCGAGTAAGCGAGTATCAAAATCAATTCAAAGCAGCATTTTAGAAATCGAGATGGGAATCGAAGCAGGAAGGTGATTTGGAGAGTGGGAATGGAGTGAGCTGAAACGGCAGTTTATAAGGAGAGAGAGCACGTGGGAGAGTGAGAGAGGAAAACGTTAGAAAAATGGGGAAAGAGTATTGGAATCCATGAGGACCAGCTTGAATCCAGTGAGGCTGCTTTATCAGTTAGCTTGCTTTTGCAGTTAATATTTTACATTTATTGGTTCTGAAGACATTTGTGAACCCTATATAAAAATAACGCGCTTTCTCGCTGGTTTCTGTCTCTAGCTTGGTGAACAGCGTCGTTTTTACCGCCATCTTCTTCGCAGTAACTAACTGCATCTTTCACTTTCACGCCCGCCATAAAACCACATAAAATTATCTGAGGATGAATCAGCGTAAATTTGGGGGAGTAGGAGGTAGTAGTATTATTATATTACGGAAAGGGTTACCTAGAAATGACAGCAGGTGATGAGTCATGGGGTTTTAGTTTACTGACATGGTTGACTGATTTGGAATTTGGATAAACAAAGGCGTTGCCGAGAGAGAGAGAGAGAGAGACCGTTAGAGGCGGCCAACATGGAGGAGAGGCACCGTCTGAACAATTTGATTGGCCATTTTTTCTCCTGTGAGGGAGGGTCAGGGCATGGCGGCATTAGATGCATTTAATATCCCCCATTTCAGAAACTTCAAACGTTGTCCTGTTCCCCATGTGTCTCTGATCATGTGCTTCCCCCTGTTTCTTCTTCATTGACTTGGCAAACGGTTTCAGTGTTTTTTTTTTTTTATTTGCACCAGAATATCTCCGTCCTATCAATAAGAGATTAATCTCTCATATACTGTAGAGATTTAATTATAGGGAGTACCCTCCCGTCAACTCTATTCCCATTTTCCAGAAATTGAATATAGGAGAATTAAGGAATACAGACCTTCATGCATTTATGTTGCCGTGAGTTGGTAAACAGTTTCAGTATTAATGCAGATATGACATCTATCTAAATACAATTTTAACTGTCTAAAGTTGGCCATGTCCAGCTAAATCCACGCCTGGTACCTAGCGCCAGGATGTCCCTATTTCTTGACACTATCATTCAATTTTAGTGGTAGAATTTTCTTCATTTTATATAATTGAATTTTTTACAAAAAATATTATATTTCCATTATTTAATCAACGATAGTTATTTATTCTTCTTATTGTCTTTTTAGGTATATACTCCTTTATAAGTTCTATTTTCCTTATTTTTTAATTGTTTTTTAAATTATTTTTATAAATACTTTTTCAATAATAATTAAGAGAGAGGGAGATGGAATTAAAAAAATAATTAATATAATAATTAATATATTTTTAAAAAAACTACTAACTTATATTCTAATTATAAAAATTAGTTAATTTTTTTATAGATTAATAAAATTAAATAAATTAATTAATTATAATTAATATGATAGTTATTTAATTAATTTGTGTATATTAAAAGTATATAATATAAATTTATTATGAGGGGTTGAATTTTGTTATAATTAATTGATTATTTAGCTTCTTTAATTTCTCTTAAAAAATTAATTAGATCTTATAATTAAGATTAAAAAGAGTTTATTATATTAACTAATTTTTTTAATTTAATTTAATTAATTAAATAAATTTTATATTAACAAGAGAGGGATGATTATATAAAAAGACATTTCACATTTATAAAATCACCTTTTTTATTTTCATTTCTTTTGGTTTATAAGTACTAAGTATGCCCGTGCTTCCTTCGGATGGGGAGAGAAAATGAAGCGACAGAAAAGTTAGAGGGGAAAAAATCATGAATATGGAAAACATTAAAAAAAATGAATAATGTTATAATGATAAAATAGTAACCCAAATGAAAAATAATTTATCAATTATTGGAGTTAAATTCGTAAACTTTTTTATTAGAATTGAGTGTGTCTGAACCTAAGCAAGAAGATGGGAAAAAAAAAACAGAGAGAGAGAGAACCCTAAATCTTGATTTGGAATTAAAAACTATTCCATAAATATATACAATATTTAAAACTTTTCTGACCTAACCTTCGTACCAAAATCCAGGCTTCGTGGTCGGTCCTATTTTTAAGTTTTGAACTTTTTAATATGTTTTGAACTGATAACTTGGCTTTAAGTAGGACGTGGCTTGATTGTACTAATACGTTACAAATCTCAACTATTTTAGTACATACTACATAGACAGCTTCACTAATATAAACATAAATAGATAATGCCTTTGGCAATGTGAACGCAATTATAAAAACTAATTGCTACATTAAAAATGTTCCTCTCTCTTTGCGTCTTGTTTCCTCGTCAACTGTCGGCTTTTACATTTCACTAATTACTCAAGGGTTTTCACTGGGCCAAATTTCGGGCAGGACAGGATACTGGATAGGGTATATTATCCTATCCATTTAATCCGATCCTATATATATATTTTTTATTTTTTACTTTTTTTTAAAATTCTTATTTTTTTTAACTTATTCTATTTGTAATTTTACACTTTTTACTTTAGGTAGCAACTCTCCTTGCTCATTTTTAAAATATTAAACATAACTCTTATATTTATATAGATATCAAAGTTGCTCATCTGCTTTACTTGTTAAGTATTCGATTATTGGTATTGTAATAACGCTACAAATATCCGACCTCTACATATTTCAATATTTTTTTTATATATACAATAGATTTTAAGATTTTAATTACTATCTTTTTGTTACTTTATTCTTAGTGAATTATAGATATTATTTAACTATTAAAGATATAAATATGATATTATTTTATAAATTTATGATTGTAGATTTTTTCTCACAATATGAGCGGAACATCACAATTTGAACATGCCCAATCCGGCCATGCTTAGCCTGAAATAGTTAGGGCTTTAGGGCTTTTACCGTGTATCGAGCTGCAAAATGCAGCCCAAATCTTTTTGGGGCAGGACATCGGACAAGGGGATTGCCCTGCCCATGCACACCCCTAATTATATACTTCTATTTGTGCTTGAGTGTTGTGGAATCCAATCATGGGGGGAACTAAAATCAGTGCTACTAATAATAAATTAATTATAATAGTAAGCGATTTTATCTCTATAAAAAAATAATATAAATTTAAATTTTAAAAAACATATTTATTGAGAGATAAGAGAACCATTTGTATTATAAACCTCTAAAATGATTATTAGTCTTAAGTTTAAAGTAAATTGGGATACATTTAATTAAATAAAAAAAATAAAGAATCACGTTCCTTGCAACATTACCTGCGTCGCTGTCCATTGAAAAAGGGATTACTTTAAACGCCCACGAAACCTCAATTTGTGTGATTATTTTTATTTTTCTTTTTTTTATATAATTAAACAATTTTATTTAAGAAAGATAAATGAAGTATAGAGTATGGGCCTCCCATTTTCATTATTAATTTTTGAAATAGATTCATTTTAATTACAGTTATTCTAGATAGCAACGTGCCATTGAATATTCCCTTTAATTTTATTTAGGATGGATTTGATCTTGATCCTCTATCAAAATTATGACATAGCTCTAATATCTAGAGAGTATTTATAAGGACTTATGAGATAATTTATTAAATGAATCATCATGATAGCAGCAATAATCGAACTTGTGTCCTTATAGGAATGAGTTCGTTTTTTACTATATGTATCAACTCTCATTTACGGAATATTCCCTTTATTATTTTTTATATAAGAATTTTTGGAAAGGGGTTATACTCACCCACGATTCAAGGGTAGAGCGAAGTCTCCTATCATCCTAAGCAATTCCAATATCAGGCAGGGCGATCTATCTATTACCCTCAGGCATAAACGTAAGTACCTAGGAAGTAAGATATCTCTCCAAGTGCCATGACTAAAACTATAATAAAATAATACTCTATGTATTGCACACACTTTAAATAGTTATATGTCTCATCTCTTTGTCAGTTGAATGATGGGTGAATATTCCCTTTATATTCCAACAGGGAAGCTCTTGTTCTAATATCTGGGCCTCATGGGCCTAATTGGGCTTACAACAACCACACCGCAACCAACATCGGTTTCCATTTTGGACTCTCAAATAGCAATTTGATTATAGGGCCCACTACTAGGCTCATGAAATGAAACGAGAATAGAGACTCATCGGACAAGTGACAAATTAGCGGGAACTCAATTCTTTTTTTTTTTTAATTTTGTATAAAAAAAATTGTTTTGACTCATCAACAATGTTAGATATAATAGAATTGACTAGTTCTTTATAATATGGTAAATTAATATTTAAATTTTTGTTAGGATAGATACTCTCATTTAATATCTAATAGTACTTTGAACAAAATTATCTTTAATAAAAAGATATATATGCTCAGAAAAAAAATATCTATATAAGAGGGATAAGTTTTATGGGGAAGTGTCATTAATTTCAGTTTCAAGTCAAGCCATCTTTACACACACATATATCAATTGTTTTAAAATATGGAAAATATATATAATTGTTAATAAAAATATGAGGACATACGTGTTATTTTTTATAAATAATGATAATTGATAAATACGTCTCATCTTCAATTCTTCATCATTAATGGTTATATTTATAACTTTGGTCTAACCAACGTATGTGGTACACCAAATCACAACAACTATGCGAGCAAGAAAATTCTAATGCTATGTTTGAAAATTACATGACATGTGAAATAACGATCTCCCTTGTGATAAGAGAGAAAAAGAAATAGAGAGAGAAAAAAGTCCAATATTCAATCTTTATTAAGAAAAGCTTGCTAGCTTATAAAAGTTAAAATACGTATAAGTAAATATAAAAAAATATTAGATACAAGAATGGCGTTTATAAGCTAGATATCTCTATAGGTGTTAGAAATCTCTTTCAATATAGTCTCCAACAATGAGATGCTCAATTCGCCTTTTGATTACTTCAATATCATACTTGAACATACGACTCAACATCTCCAAACATTCCAAAACCAATTGTTGATGCCCCAAAACTTTCTTGCTCTTCATGATCCTCCCCATCGCAGCATCAATAGCAAATCTCCTATCTATGTCAACATCTTCTACCATCTTTTTCCTCTCATCAATCGGCAGAAGATGGATCTTAATCCTCCTTGTTCTATCCGTAAATCTCGAGTTGAACTCGAACATGTCACTAGGAGATATCATTTTCGTGTTTGGCTCCTTTGAAAGTATATTGAATTTTACACAAGACAGGGCATAAAGCACACGAACCAGATCTTCATGGACTAATTCTAACTGAGTCATAATCTCTGAGAAGCTCAATCTATCTGCATTGTTGAATAACAGAAGAACCGTAGCTTGATAAGTTGAAATCATGAGTTCAATGGGTTTCTGTTGAAATTTTTCATTAATGTTGCAAGTTCCCACAGAGTAAATCCTTGAGAGTTTCCTGATCTTTGTTTTCGATTCATAAAAGCCATTGAAAACTTCCACATGCTTGACCATCTCTGGAGGGAGATTGAGGCCAAAAGACTTATAACTGGGCCACCATCCAATGGTAAAAACAGTAACAGATAAGTCAATCTCAAGATTTACTTGTGGATTTTCATAAAGATATTCCTCATAACTTGTTTGATTATCCCTAACTATCGCCAAGTCTGTGATCATCCCCTCCCTCTTTGAAGTGTAATGTGCGCCAAACTATTGCTTCAGTTTGCACAAAAGAAAATCTTTCATGATCCTCATTGGCACTTCGGCCGTAAAGTAGCCGGCGAACGAGTTTTTCTGGTGAAACTCGGCAAACATATCTTTGTAAGTGTTATATACAAGAAGGGTGGCCACCTTCTCTAGGGTTCCATCTATTGTCTCATCACTCAGCTTCTCACTTCCACAACCCTTCTTAAGAATATTGTCACAGAACTTAGCGAGAAGTTCAACACATGAAATGATTATTGCAGAATACTTCAAAAGCTTCTTTCAATGCCTTGTGGAAGAAAACGTTATTCATAAAGTAACCTTTCACATACGCCATGCATTTATCATGAATCTCAATGAATTTCCTAACAATGGCTTGTTCTTGAACGCCAGAGTTTGTATGATGACTGTCACTCGAAGCTTCTTGATCCTGTTGCACCAATGTGGTACCCTCATCTGTAACATGCGTTATTAGCAATAAGATCCAACCTTTTAGATATTTCATGATATAATCTGTACATTCTAGAGAGATCTTCCACCTTATCATCTCTGAACAACACACGAATACCACAGTTGTCCTTCTCAAGTAATTGAGTTGCGTGCCTGACAAGCAACACATTATGAACTTTCTCTACTAATTTCTTCTTTGTTCTAGAGTGTAAGTAACTAGCCTTTCTAACTCTACACCTTTTCCTCTTCAAGGATTCCTTGTCCTTGATCATATAATCTGGGCACAATTTGACCTCGATCCAGTTTGTCCCCTTTATTGCTAGTAAGTTTAGGTATCTTCAAGCATAGGAACTTCAAAATACTTCTCATAACAATAGGCCATACCAATATCAACGTAGATACTAACAATATTCTTTAACAAAGATCGATCAATCTGCTCTTCCTCACGTTCTTTATGGATCAGAGAGATCATAGCTTTAGTAGCTTTAGCTTTGACCTTAACGAAAACCAAATCACGAAAATAAGAAAGTGCAAAAGTATCAAGAGAAGGCAATGAGCGTCTAGAAATAAAGTAACGTTTAAGATAATGGAAGAAGCGAGAGAGTCATTTGGTCATAACTTTGTGGTTGTTCCATCTTCTGAGAAACTCTTTGAGTAAGAATTCATCGTTCTTCTCTATTAAGGATGGAGACACAGTAGATTTGAGATATTCATTAAACATTTTTTTGTATTTGTTGTAAAGCTCTTGAGAGTATTCATATGGAGCCTTCTGAGTGCACATGTTGTATAGGGAAGTGTATAGAGTCATCTATTCTTTTAAAGTGAAAGGCTTTTCTTGCAAGTCTTTGAGAATGTTCTTCAGCTTCGTATAACTTTCTGCATTTGGTTCCATCCTCGTTCCAGCTCAATGACCTTCTGTAACATCCAAATTCCTCCCTCGTAGATATTGTTCCTGTTTATAACTGTAGCCAAGAGCAAGGTCGCTGGGCCCCTATGGGGGTGGATGTTGTGAAGTCCTATATCGGTTGGGAATGGGGACGAAGCATGCCTTATAAGGGTGCAGATACCTTCTCCTTGTAGACACATTTTTTGGGTAGCTACAGCTACACCCAGAGAAACAAAACCACTCTTGATTACGATTGGTATGGGATGTTACAATTGGTATCAGAGTCAGGCCTCCAGTTGGGGGTGGATGTTATGAAGTCTCACATCGGTTGGAAATTGGAATAAAGTATGCTTATAAGGGTGTAGATACCTTCCCCTTGTAAACGCATTTTCTGGGTGGCTACGGCTGCACCCAGAGAAACAAACATCTACTCTTGGCTACAGCTGCAAACACGGATAATATCTATGAGGGAGGGATCTGGATGTTACAATTAGTATCAGAGCCAGGTCTCCGGTCGGTGTGCTAGTGAGGTCACTGGGCCCCTATGGGGGTAGATGTTGTGAAGTTCCACATCAGTTGAGAAGGGGAACGAAGCATACTTTATAAGGGTGCGGATACCTTTCCCTCGTAGACGCATTTTTTGGGTGGCTACGCTTCACCCAGGAAAACAAAACCCTGCTTTTGGCTACGGCTATAAATAAGAACAATATCTACGATGGAGGGTATGGGATGTTACAATTGATATCAGAGCCAGGCCTCCGGTCGGTGTGCCAGCGAGGTCGCTGGGTCCCTGTGAGGGTGGATATTGTGAAGTTCTACATCGGTTGGGAAGGGGAATGTAGCATGCCTTATAAGGGTGCGTATACCTTCCCCTTGTAGACGCGTTTTCTAGGTGGTTAAGGCTGCACTCAGGGAAACAAAACCCTACTCTTGTCTACGGCTGCAAATAGGGATAATATCTACGAGGGAGGGATCTGGATGTTACAATTGGTATCAGAGCTAGGCTTTCAGTTGGTGTGACAGCGAGGTCGCTGGGCCCCTATGAGGGGTAGATGTTGTGAAGTCCCACATCGGTTAGGAAGGGGAATGAAACATACCTTATAAGGGTGCGGATACCTTCTTCTCGTAGACGCGTTTTCTGGGTGGCTACAGCTGCACCCAGAAAAATAAAACCCTACTCTTGGCTATGGCTACAAATAGAGACAATATCTACGATGGAGGGTATAGGATGTTACACCTTTCGATCCATTACTAGCATTACAAAATTTGACCGTTATATTTTTCAGTTCAAGAGTGGGATATATATAAGCAGGAACTAGAAAAGATTTCAAATCATAGAGTTAAGATAATAGATAAAATAAAATAGCTATCTTAATAGACAAAAAATTGTTTGATATGAATGATATAGTGTCATTAAAATCATAGAATCAAATTTCCATGGAATAATTATCTATAGATTTAGTCATAATAATATTATTTGAAATTTCCCTTTAAATGTATGAAATCTGTTTTTACGTTTCTAAAAAAAATTTGTATAGTATTTTTTTAAGAATATATTTTTAAAATAAAAAGCCAAAATTACCTATTTAAATCATTATTTTAAAAAATATATAAAATATTAGATACATGAATGGTGTTAATTTGAATTGTGATTGATAAGCCAAATATCTATACCTACTATAATCATAATCTTCATCCCTTTCTAGATAGTTTCAAGGATGAGATCTTTAATTATGGCTCAGTTATTTTTTCACAATTTTTTTTTGGCTCCTTTGATTTCTCCACTATGTGCGGTCTAATTTCTTTCTTACTTATACTTCCAATTCCAATTATCATCTCTATTATTTATAGCTATATATTCTTACTCCAATGAGTAAAAGAGATTTAAAAAATAATTACTAATTATTTTTCAGAATAAAACAAGAATATATTTTTTAAGAAAATTCGATATATTCGATTGTACAAGGTTTATTCTAAATTAACGTAAAAAAATATATGTCTTCACATATGTGTTTGATAAATTTTAATATACATATATCTTCACAAATATGTTTGATAAATTTTAATATGCATATTAAAATCATCTTTGAGCAGAGTGCAGAGTATAAATTGCAAAATATTGCAGAATTTCGAAGGAGGAAAATGAATTTAATATGATAATTTAACCTTTATAATTTCCTGTTGCCGCTTGACAATTCCTTTTTTAGGAGATTATCCAAATCTTTTTGGATGTTATTAATTTTTTTAATTTGTTAAGAAAAAAAAGGGAGATCCTGCAATCCTTAATTTTTTTTATTATCATTATTTTTTATAGCTTCAATCTCCTTACAAAATTTTAGAGGATAATAATCCCAATAAATCTCATATATTGATATGGATATATTATTATTTTTTTATTGATATACACGATATGGAGATATTGTTTAAATCCACGAGCTTTGAAAAATAATTTTCAAAGACTACATCCCCTAATTTAATATATTTAGGTGTTTCATTTAAAACTAGACAATCACTATAATTGTCATTATTATTGTCATGACTCATGAGAGACAAAGCAGAAATACTCAATCCTCATCATCAAATAATTCTGCCCCTAACAAAAATGAAAAATATGATTATTCCGTACATAATCAATAAAGATAAAGTGAAATTGGCAAATATATCATTTATAATTCATAAATTTATTAATTCAATTCTTATTACACATAAAATGATTTATAAATATTTGATAAATTCTTTTTAAGTCTAAAGGCGTATTTGGATTTAACGACATTTTAGAATTCAATCCTCCTATTTTTTTAAAAAAAAAATTATATATAAATATATATAATTCCTCCTTTTATTTATTTATTTATTTGCCTGAACGTTGGAATTAGGAATTGATGGTGGAAGAGAAAAGGAAACATTACTGTGAACAGAAAGGAGGTGATGGACGGATGGTGGATCAGAGTCACATCCAATGGCTCAGATTCTTCTAAACTTTTCCATAACTAGGCTCACCCTCGCAACACCATACACATTACAAAGCTTATATTGAAGTTTAAACCGACATTTGGCGATGTCGTTTGTGGTGATGAAGCATCTCCTCTATTTTATAAAGTATTATTAATTTCTTTTAAATTTTATTAATTATATTTTAAAATTTAATAATTTAATAATTTTATTTTTATTTAATATATATTCTTTTCTAAAAATACAAAGTACACATAATAATAAATTATAATAAAATTATATATACGGAGATAAAATCTTCTCTCTCCCTTATAAATTCAATCATAATAGCATATTATAAACATGTCGCTGCTTATGATTGAGAGAGAGAAAGAGAGAGAGTCAATGTGTTAACTATGTGTAGTTAGTCATGTTCTAGAAGGAATCTTAGCTTTTTGGGCGGCCCCTTTAATTTAACTTTAGGATAATAGACTATAGAAAATAATTTTTTTTTAAAAAAAATAATTATTTAAATAATTATTATTAAAATAATTTTTTAATATATAAATTATTAAAAAGTATATAAGGTAAAATAATAAGATAAAATAATTATTATATAACTGAAAAATATTTTTTTCACTTAAAGGTAATCTTATAAGTTTATTTAAAATTATAATTTTAAATTTATAAAATTATAATCTAATCTATAAATTATTTTAGATATTTGATAACTGTTAATTTAATTTTTAATTTAATTTAAAATATTTTTTAAATTATAATTTTAGAGAAAATCAAATTGACACTTTAACTTGTATGGTATTAGTATTCTAATTCTAGGCAAGAGGGAGATATTAGTCAATTAGATTTTTTTTATACAAAAGTCAATTAGATATTTAGTGCTAATAAAAATTTAAGAGAAAATGAGAGAAGAATATGATGATGGATATTGGATAATATAAACCCAATATTTCACTCTACTTAAAAGAGATATCTTTATATCTAAATAAATATGAAAGTATTATTAAGATCATAATTAACAAAACATATATATATATATATATCATTTAATCTCATAGTTAAAAATAATATTTTTAGATCGTGGGTAGTCTAATTTTTTTTTAATTTTTTATATAAAATAAAAAGATATAAACTAAATGTCGTATAAGTTGGTACTCAACTCCTAAGTATGAGAATTATATTCCTAATTCCTTCAAAAAATAATGGATAGCCTAAAGATCCGTCTTCTAGAGCTGACCTGTTGAACTGGAATAACGAGTCTCTATTATTATACGAATGTATTAGTGACACGTTCTCACTTTCTCACTCACACTCATAGCTTTCTTTGTTAATTTTTTTTTTTAAATATCGGCCATTGTTAGTGCCTTTCCAGTGTGATTTGAAATTTAACTAATATTCTGAGCTGACATCTTATGAATAAAAACATACATGTTGAAGGAGAATTTTTCCCTTTTAATTTTTAATTAGATCTTTAGATGATTTATGGAAAATAAATCGGTTCACATGGGGACGCCTTCGCCGTACGCTGGTTGAGCTTATCGGTAGTGGACCTAACTATCAATTCTGGTACACCAGTATACGGAATCCCAGCTATTTCTGCCTCGTGATTTATATTCTTTTCTTCTTCTTTTTTTTGCTAAAAAAAAAAAGAAATGCAAATTTTCAAAAGGAATTTGCCCACAAAAATATTAAAATTTTTATTTCAATCTATATATTTATATATTATTAAATTGAAAGCATTTCTTCTTCTTATTGAATATACCAGCCAAACATAAAGGTTTATGATCCTTCTTGTTTGGAAGATTTTAAGATTATACAAATTATTCTATTATTTTTAAAACCTGATAAGAAATTTTTGAACTTGTGTAATTATTTACTAATTGAATATAATATAGTATTTACTTTGTATTAATTTTTAATAATTTTATTTTTGAGAAGGTATAATATAATTATACACAATGAGGCCACTGAAAATTTAGGTGATACTGTATGTAATTTAGGAGTCACATAGTATAATTAGGACTCGTAAACTTTTTAATATGTTCAACTTAAAAAGATTTTCACTCTCAAACGATCGTTTGTCTACGTCATTTAATACTGAAATGTCAATAACTTTATAGATAAAAAATCATATTAACAAATGATAATTAAGTTAATAAGAGGAGATTTGATTCTTTTTAAACAATTATATAAATAAATATATATTTAAATATATATACTCAATTAAACTAATAATATTTGAATATAACCTAACCTAATAATATTTTATATGAGATAATTATATAAAAAATTAGAAATATTTTTATCTATAATTCAAAATTATAGTTGATAGCAATAACAAATTATTCTAAAATGATTATGAGTCAATTATAAGGAGTTTAAATTGATTAGTTATAGGTTATTTTAACTTAATTAGTAATCTCATGTTCTAATAATCTTAGATATGCAAATGCCATAATTATTTAGAAGTAGCAAGATTTTTTTTATTTTAGACCTATATTTTTGTAAATCAGATTAGTGGTTGTTAATAAATAATAAAAAAAAATATCATGATTCTATATCAATTTTTTATTTTTATTTTAAAAAAAATCCCATGCCATAAACACTTTCAGACACATATCTGGAACTTAATCATTTCATCTGGAAAAAAAAGGTATATTGCGTTTGCATAAACACTTTTGGTCTCTATAAGAGCCTAGAAGATGCAATGCATGTATAGGGCGACCGTACCCACGGGGATGGAACTATCATTTGGGTGTGAAAAACAAAAGCCTCTTTGTAATAATGGTGTGTCTTATAACTCTCAAATTATATGATTTTAAAAAAAATTAATTTTAATTTTTGTTTAAAAAATTTTAAAATAAATAATCATATTTATTTAAAAAAATTAGACTAAAATATAATTTCAAATACACTAATAGGAGAATAGCTTTTAAAACAGTAAACAAACTTATGAACTACTCAATTATTATTTTATCTTTATTTTTTCTTATATTTTCTCTCCTCCCTCTCCTCTATTCATTTTTTTTCACCATCTCTCCTCTCTCTTTTCCACCCTCCATCCTCTCTCATATTTTTAATAAAATTATATTATTTCTAATAATTTTTTAATTATCAAAGTCCATTCAATAATAACTATCAAAATATTAATTTATTCAGAATTAGTTTTTTTAATAAATTTTTATCTAAAACCCTTTTTTTCAAAAATTATCCAATTTTTTTATAAATTATTTTTTAAAAATTTATCTAAATACACGTAACATCAATTTCAAGTACTGTTTTCGTTAAATTCTGTCAAAAAAAAAAAGCACAATATTATAATTTAGAATAATGCTTGCTTGTAATAAATAAATAATAAATAAAAAAGAATAATGCTATGATGGGATTAGGGGTGTGCATGGGCCGGGTTGGGCAGGGCAGCCCCCCTGCCCGGTGCCCTGCCCGGAAAAACCATGGGCTGCATTTTGCAGCCCGATGCCCGGCCCTGCCCGGTAAAAGCCCTAACCAATTCGGGCTGGGCATATGCGGGCTGGGCATGGGCGGGCTGGGCATGCCTAAATAGTGATGTCCTGCTCATATTGTGAGAAAAAAATCTGTTATCATGAACTTATAAAATAATATCATATTTATATTTTTAAGAGTTAAATAATATATATAATTCAATAAGAATAAGGTATCAAAAAAATAGTAATTAAAGTCTCAAAGTCTATTACATATATAAAAAAGAAATATTAAAATATATAGAGGTCGGATATTTGTAGCGTTATTGCAACACAAAAAATTGAATACTTGGCAAGTAAAGCAGAGGAGCAACTTTAGTATCTACATAAATATAAAAGTTATATTTAATATTTTAAAAATGAGCAAGGAGAGTTGCCAGTTAAAGTGAAAAGTGTAAAATTACAAATAAAATAAGTTAAGAAAAAAATTAAAAAAATAATAAATATATATATATATAGGGCCGGGCCAAATGGGCAGGGCAGCATGCCCTGCCCGGTGCCCGGCCCGGCCCGACAACTGGCCCGGCCCGGCCCTGCCCAAATATATTTTGGGCACTTTTTTTAGGGCCGGGCCGGGCGATTTTTTACCGGGCTCGGGCGGGCGGACCGGGCCACCGGGCACCATGAACACCCCTAGATGGGATTGCCAAATAAATGCCACGCACGTTCAAAATATTATTTTTAGTTTAGGGCTTCAAAAGCTACAGCACACACGCACGCACGCTCTTGCCTTACGATTTAGAGCATTATTTCATCATCATCATCATCATCATCATCATCATCATCATCATCATCATCATCATCATCGTTATCGTTATCATCTCTGAAAATCCTCATTCTGTCTCTCTTTATGTTGCTATCACCAACCCCCTTTGCTTTATCTTCTTTTCTTTAATTTTGAGATAGACAAAGATGTGTGTTTGTAAAAAGGAGATGAATTCAACTTGAACTTAACATCATATACATAATTTCAAATTAATTGAAAAAAAATATGTGGATAAGTTTTTTATGAGTGCCTTTTTACTTTTTCTAGAGCAAACTGGCATAGAATTCTCAAACATTTCAATTTCAACAAATTCCGGAAAAAATGTTTCCATGGATTCTTCTAAATAATTAATTAGCAATTGATGTAAAAAAGAGTAGAGAAAATGAAGAAATTAGGAAGAACGGAGAAGAAATTAGAAGGATGAGGTCAGAGAATTTAGAGAGAAAGAAAGTAATTGCCAATTCAATAATTCATATAAATCTCTGTAAAATGGAAAGCATAAAACTACTTATACGAATAATGATGATAATAATAACTAATCATAGTTAGGGTATAAAATTAATATAAATTAAAATAATAATAAAATATAAAAACTAATTAGATATTGTGTCATCATATTCTTTATCCTATATAAGTTATTATAGAGGAGTTGTTTTTCGTGTTACATAGTACTATTTGTGAATTTTAGATTTCAAGAATAAACTAAATTAGAAGTAATATTTATTTAAAGAAGACCAGATGTATTTTAGGAAAGCATTATATATTAATTTTACAAAATTTAATGTTATTCAGTGATTTTCTTAATCTCGGTAAAATTGTTTTTATGACAATCAATATAACTCTATCTAGGTCCAACATCATTGACTTTACAGTTTTACCTTGTTTTTATTAAATAGATCATAAAAGTCAGGTTTTATTGAAAAAAATCCAAAAATACCAAGTCAACGAAAAGAAATAAAGAGGAAGCTGAGTCTTTTATTGATTTCATCCGTTTGTTTTTACTGGAGAATGTACCAATATCAACCATAGTTTTTTTAAGGAAAAAAGTTCTTCCTAGCCCATGAGACGTGAGGAAGAAGTGGAAAAATAGTCTATATATAATATAAAAAATTCTAATAACTTACAAATAATATAACTTATTTTAAAAGGAAAATTAAAAAAAAAATACAACTTAAATTTTAAAATTTTAAATTAGTTTATTTATTACATCTTATAAACTATTGACTACTCTTAAAAATAAATAATAATAATTTTATAATAATTCTTAATTTAAAATGTTGACCTTGAATTTTTTGGTATTTTCTATGTTTTAAAAGTTTTGTATAATATATATATAATACCCAAAAATCATAATTTTTTGTTAAACAGAAAAGATAAAAAGCCGTGCCATTGTGTGCGTGTGAAATAGTACAAGTGGTAACTTTTGTTCGCATGCTACACGGAAACTGACCTTTCCGTGATTGATTTTTTTTCTATCATAATACACACGAAAATGAGGAGGCCTTAGGTGAGATAAAGTCTCATGTGAAGAAGTCAATTATTTTATAATTTAGTAATATAAAAAAATTTTTAAAAAAAATTATAAATGGAAAATTATAGATCCAATTTTATTTATAATATTAGGTTATTAGTACATACCCTTTTAATACAAAAAAGGTCACACGTGAAGAAAGTAACATGAATTACTAATTAGAGATGGTAAATTGAATAGGGCATGCGCTAAAAATAGTATGTTAGGTAGAAAAAAAGGATCCTATTTTAGTGTTAGCATTTTTTACCCCACCTGCCAAAAAAGCGAGTTAATCTGACAATATTTTATTTGTTTTTTATATCATAATAGGTTTAAATTAGTTAAATATCCACATATCATCAAGAGATATTTTTTTGACCTAACCTACATTCCCCTTACCCTATCACAAGCTAATTAATTTTGGACGAGTTAACCTCTATTACCAACCTTATTAATAATAAAAAGTAATGCTATATAACTTAGTGGAATAAAAGCTCATTTGTAAATAAGAGGTTATAAGTTTAATTTTACCTAAACATAAACTCTTCTAATTATAAAAAACAAAAATGTAACAAGTGAAGAAAGTAAAATGGATTGCTAATAGGAAAGTGATGTGGAGTGGAGGTGCAAGTGGTGATAGTGTAAGTTTGGTCACTAAATTAGTGAGGAATTTGTTTCTAGTAATTAATGGTACAACCAAGTTAAGTGTCAAACTGTACTAATTGTACATTACTATATATATTATATTCTATATGAAGCGCTTTTAGTTAATTAAGCCATGCTTTTTCTAAACATGTTTGAATAGGTGGGGCCAACGCTTACAATTAAGTGATTAAAAGGGCACTTGAATTTAAGAATGATATATTAAGGTCCCTTGATCTTTACTTAATTTTTTTTTTCAGAAAGAGATTCCACTTTGATAAGATGGTATCTAGCCTAATCTTGTATTTTAAAAGAGTATCTTCTACTGTATCTTATCAGTATATTCTCCTAAGAAAGTTCTAAAGAAAGAATGAGAGTGAGATAAAGCATATTTTAATTTTGTATCTAGCTATAGGTCTCATCTCACATGTACTCACACAAATAAATCCCATATAACCATATCTCTTTATTTAAAATATTTTATTATTTTAAAAATATATTGCCGAGGGGATATTTTGTGACAAAGGGGCTTGAGCTTAAAATTTTCTATTAAGATGAGAGGGATACAACAAAAGAAGAAAACTTTAATGGATATAGTGTGTGTTTGGATAAAATTTTGAAAATGGGCTTATGAAAAAAATGAGCTTTTGGACAGCTTATAAAAAAGGGCTTTTGGATAAAAGTTTATGAAAAAAAAATGATTTTGAATAAATGATTGTTTGGATAGTTATTTCTATAAGTACTTTTATTATTGATAAATTACGAAAAAGAGTATGAGTATTAAATGAGGGGAGGTTATATATAAGAGGAGAGAGGATAGAGGGTGTAAGAAAAATTATGGGTAATATAATAATTGGTTAGCTCATAAGCTCTTTTACTATTCCATAAGTTACTCTAACTAACTTATCTAAAATATTAGTTTTAAACTATGGTTTAGTCCAAAAGTCCGTTTAAACAAATATGACTGTTTATTTTAAAATTTCTCAAAATATAAGTTTTACTAAAACTTAAGTTTAAAATTTAGGTTTTAGATGTTTCTAAACACACCCATAAACTCACTTCTTAAATTGAGATATTATTTTGACTAATAAAATTTTTAAATATGGACTCTTAATTAATTTATCAATATTTGAAAAAAGAATTACTTTTGAATTTTTTAAAAAAATGTTAAACTTGAATGTTTTCCCCCCTTACACTTAATTCTTAAATAATCCCACTATATATTTTCACTTAATTGCAACCCATAAAAGGTAGACAACTGGGCTAATTAAAAAAGATGACAAATATGGTGGATTAATGAAAAAAGTGAGAAGTGGGAAGGTAAATAAAGTGGAAGAGATAAAGAGGATAAAATCATAAAAGCACAAAGGATGCAAAAAATTGGCAAGAATTAAAAAGCTAGAGAAAAGGGATGGTATTGATTATTATTATTATTATACTTTTACTTTCAATACATCAAAGGGTCATTTTCAATGTCACCACTTGTTTTAATGTTTTGCTTCTCTTCTCAGTTGGAGTTAGGCCTTTATAGGCAAAAATAATAAGTTGAATATTATATTTTTTTATTAAATTTAAAATGATATTTTTGTTTGGTGGAAAAGGGAACAATTATTTGTTTATTTAAATACTCTTTATCTCTATAGTTATATCTATTAATGTCAATATCAATATATAAAAATAGAATTTATAACAATTTAAAATATTCATAAACGATGAATAGACTAAGTCATTTCAAATTGTATGAAGTATGAAAATATATAGTATAATAATTTAAACATTTATTCAGTGGAGTATGGTTTCATGTTAATACATTATTATCTGATTGCTACTATGGATAAATATTAACCTATTTAGATTTAAATATTAAGTAATTAAATTTATTAACTATAATTCCTTTAGTTTTTGTATGATATTTTAATATATATATTAAAAGGTTCATAATAAAGTTCCCATTTTTGTGAAATCCGAACGGGAACTGCAACCTGCCAAACAAAATTAACCAAAATTCAATATTATGAATTAATTTAGACAATAGCCAATCAGACTTCAAAGAAATAATATAAAATATAAAAAAAACACAACAATATTAAATATATAACTTCCTTCGAAAATCGTACAAATGTAAACAACCACCATGCATGGGTAGTTAGATTCCAACAGCTCCCAAAAATCAAGGTAAAAAAAAAACAGCTCCAAAAGATGTATTTTTTTATCATAAAAAAGTGATAGTTCAGAATTTCCCAAACAAAAAAAAAATGCTTCCTCCCTCCCTACTACCATAATTATAAAAATTAATTAATTTTTTTAAATAAATTTAAAAAATTAAATAAATCTATTAATTATGATTAAATATAATTTTTTAAGATAAATTTATATTACATACTATTTAATTTATCTAAATTAATTATTTAATTTTTATATTATTTATATTTAATTTTTATAATTTGAACAAAAAATAGTAGTTACTATTTTATACGCGAGGAATGCCTTACTGGAAGGCCAAATAATATAAGTAGTCATTTGTAATGAAGAGGTAAAGTTAACGTCAAACCCTGATTCCGTATTTCGTACCATCCCCACACCCGCACAATTGTTTTTATTCACAAATACTTTTTTCTAAAAATAACAATTGGATTACAAAATATCAATTTAATTATAATTATGTCCTAATTTTTTTAAAAAAGTAAACTATAAATATCAATTCAGACTGTTGAGATTCTGAAATTTCAATTATAAATCAGATATTTAAATTTTAAATATAATTCTTATTTATAATAATTTTTTTTAAAAAAATATGGTTGGTATCAAACTGTCCATAATTTCATATTTTGGGACCTAATTCTTTTATTCCATCTCCGATCTCTCTCTACATATATTCCCTTTCTCCTGATCCATTCCCCAACCACTTGACCAACAAAACTTGGTAGCGCTCCTCTCGTCTCTCTTCTTCCTCTTCAATTATTTCTTAATTCTTCTGTGTTAATCTGGAAAGACGATGATCCAGGAGGAGCATAACAAGAAGATGAAAGTGAAGAAAGGATGGCTGGCTGTTCAGGTTGGTTTGGAGGACGGAGACGCTCGCCGATTTCTAATCCCCATCTCCTATCTTTACCACCATCTCTTCCGTCGTCTTCTTGATAGAGCTTATGAAGTCTATGGTTACCATTCCGATGGCCCTCTCAAGCTTCCGTGCTCCGTCGACGACTTCCTCCATCTCCGGTGGCGAATTGAGAGAGAACCCAGCCACAACCACCATCACCATAATCACCATCACCTTCCTCACGCTTTGTTCTTTCACTGTTAATCTCACACATACACACATAACTCAGGCCAAGCGAGCGACTTTTTTGGGTTTCTCTTGACTCCATCAAAGCAGAAAGTTTTGTATCTTGCAGTGAGCTTCTCTTCTGTAATTAGTGGTGGCTCTTCTCTAAAGGTGGCATTTACATGGACTACTTCATGCTCAAATAGCCAAAACTTCTTCTACTACAGGATCATCGCTGGTTGGTAGTGAGCTTCTCTTCTTGATTTTGGTTAATTTGACAGGTTTGAGTTTTGATTAGGCCACTTCGTATTGAATATGCTGCTGGAAAATCAGAAGAGATTAGGGATAGGATGATCCATATGCACTGTACATTAATTTAAATTACCCTATTTACCTTTTTTTTGTCGTTTTAGAATAGTTTAAGAAAAATAGAAGAGAGGGAAAATGATATCCAACCATGAGTCAAGTCGGAGATTCAGAATTGGGTTTTGTTGTTGTAAGAAGAAATCTGACACAAGGTAGTG
Organism: Leucaena leucocephala; assembly: GCA_037074615.1. Classification (NCBI taxonomy): domain Eukaryota; kingdom Viridiplantae; phylum Streptophyta; class Magnoliopsida; order Fabales; family Fabaceae; genus Leucaena; species Leucaena leucocephala. The sequence continues at coordinate 20,985,236 of CM073538.1, read as the reverse complement.
ACAAGTGCCAACTCTAGTGTTTGGTATATTTTATATTCTGTGGCTCAGAACACAGGAGTCCGATGTAGTCTCCAAAAATGATATCCAACCTTGATATGATGTTTTGCAGTTTAAGGTTGCTGTGTATATATGTGGCAGAGTCAGACTACCTCTCAGTCAGGGTTATCTTCTTCTATACGTGGCCATGGATTTTTTTTTTATTTTCCTTTTTTTAGGACCATGGATTGACTTTTTATTTTAAAGGTCTATTTAGATAAAAATTAAAAAATAATTATATAAAAAAAGTTTTTTAACCTTTTTAAAAAATAATTTTTAGAGAAAAATTTATGAAAAAAATTATAAATAAATGAATATTTATATAATTATTATCAGAAAAAACTTTATAATTAAAAAATTATTAAAAATAATATGATTTTATTAAAAATATAAGAGAGGAGAGATGAGAGGGTGGAGAAAGAAAAAAGAGAGAGGAGAGAGGGTGGAGAAGAGAGATGAGAGATAGTGGAGAAGAGAGAGGAGAGATGACGGAGAAAAAAAGATATAAGAAAAAGTAAGAGTAAAATAGTAATTAGGTAGTCCATAAATTATTTTACTATTTTAGAAATTAATCTCAGTAGCTTATTTAAAATTTTAATTTTAAATTATAATTTAATTCAAAAATATCTTTAAATAAATATAACTATTTATTTTAAAATTTTTTTAAACTATTTTAAAACCTTAATTTTATTACTTTTCAAACACACACTAAATGAAATACGTTCCCTATGTTTAATTTAACCCACCATTTAAGTTTAAACTTATAAATAATAAATATTTTTATTATAAATCACTAAGTGAGATATAAATTGTTATAATTTATTTTAATTTTAAATCAGATTTTTACAATTTATTTTGTTTGAATTGAACCTTCATTTTTTGATATGATAATTTTAATTTATAATATATATGAAAATTTACTTATAAAAATGCACATTTGTTATATGAAACAAAGGACATTCTATAAGGTCAATGAAATTCTATAAATTAAAAATAACAATATTTACATTTAAATATGAAAGCTTATAATTAATCATGTTAAGAGCAAAATTCAAATAAAATAATTACATAGACCTGATTTAAAATTTAGATGCTCCCTCCTATCTTTATTATAAAGCATCCTCAATCATTTTACTAAAAATAAGGATAAATGATCAATTTATTAAATTTGATTTAAAATGATTTTTTAATTTATTCGTATTCAAAATCATAAATTAAATTTTGAAGTGAAAAATAAAATTGTATCAAACAAGGGTGATTTAAAAAATATATATAATTATTAGTATATTACTTTATTTCGCGATTTATATAACAACCGCTACTCATTTCTTCTAAAATATACCTTTTATAAATATAATAAAATTTAGAAAATAAATTATAAAAAACCTCGGGTTAATTTTTCTAAATTTTATGACCCCAGCGCGGGATTATTAGAATTATTTCGGCGGTAGGCGATCGGAAAGGGCGGGCATGGCATGGGATGCCTACGTCGCCCCATGTGTTTGGGCGCCGAAGAGCAGAGAAACGCATCCAATAAAAAATTTCAGTGTCAAAAGCAGACGTTATTTTGCCATATCGAATCACTTGTTGGGACTTCGAAGTAGAATCCATCTGCGCGGCGCCATGTCTATTATCAGTAAGCTTCTCTTCTTCCCTAGATATCTTGCTATACTTAATCTATATTCTCCGAAATCTAATTTGAGTTTTCTAGCGACCTAGATTCTCCTTATTTTGCATATGGCGCGCGAATTCTGATTATCATCTCTTCTCTTCTTTTAGGCGCTTCAACCTAAATTGATTTCGTTGTTCTTGTCTTTTCATGATTGGATGAATGCCCAGATCTCAAGGACATGGAACCTGGTGATATAGGCGAGCAATTTACTATAGCCAAATGAAATTTGGGATTCAGTGATGTAATACTTGTTCTTATGCATTGATTGATTACTAATTAACTACGCTTCAGAACACTACCAACCAACAAGCGGTTGATTAGGTAAACAGTATCATTCCTATAAGGAGTAAAATACGTATTTGCTGGGAAAGGTAATAGTCTCAAATGCACAGTGGTTTAGGGATACTTTAATAAATAAAAAAACACTACCAATGGTGTTTGAGAACCTACTTAAAGTTGTGTTGTTCATTTAATTGCAAAGACTCCTAACTATTGTTTTAGACAGTTATAATCTGAATTAACTGCTCAAGCGTAATATTCATATGCAAAAAGTTGATGTTTCAGAAATATGACATGGTAAATCGTAAAGACTAAAAGACTCAGGTTGGTGTGTGTGGCAACCAATTGTTTTATTAGGTAAACTTCTCGATCTATAGCATCTAAATCACAGAAATTTAGTAAGCGGCAGAATTACAGAAACAGAAGGGCAACTAGTTTTTGGGTAATTCTAGCACTCCATTGAGTGTCTTTAGATTGGATGATTTAAGAGGAAAGATGAATTTTACAGTTATTTTAATTGTACCATTAAATCATTCCCTGTTGGGATTACCTTAATGGATTATGAAATTTCAGAGGCGATTTAGTCAAATTATTTTGCTAGGCTTCAAAATCTCACTTAAATAGGTGGAACTTGAAACTTTTCATTTTCTTCTTTGAGAGATTGGTTTCCTGTAACAGTAATACTTTTGTCTCGGGAGTTGTTAGAGTTTCTTGCTAAATTTTCCACGGTTGGTCGACAAACACCTTTTTTTTTTAAAAAAAAAGATTCAAAATCATTATTTGGAGTTTAGAAAAAAAATCATGATTTTCAATAAGATTTTTTTTTACTTTTTAAAAAATTATTCTCTTTTAAAATCACTTACTATTTTTCTAAAAAATAATCCAAAAATATCCTATATCGAGGGTCAATCTGTCACGTTTGAAGTTTCCCATAAGTATTGATAAACCACGGGAACAAAATTCCCACATTACTTTAAAAACAAAATTACGCAACTTTTTCTTGTAAACTTGAGATAAAACCATAATTTTATTTTTTATATATATTCTTTACCACTTGTTAATCAAGATTCAAACATAAATCTAATAAAACTAATTCTTCCCATATAACTTTTTCATATATAAAAAATGATAGGATGGTCCTCAAAGTAAAGAACTAATCATAGTGATAATCAATTTTAATCTCTGGTATTCTTCATGATTTTCGTAAATCTTAAGGAACCAGATTGCTCACGACCTTACTTGAACCGAATCTGTTCTACAGGCTCGTAGCTCCGCGTCGTTGAGTTCTATGGAACCGGAATGTTCAAGGAGAAATTTTCTGGTAGCAACTTCTGTATTGCCACTAACAAATACCAAACAGCTTTTACATAAAACACTGCATTTCTTAGAAAACATCATTCAGTTAATGCTCCACATCTTCCATGTCTTCTGAATCTTGCTCCATTTCCATCTTCATCTTCAATGTCCTCTGAATCTTCTTCACCATTTCCATCTTCATCTTCACCTTCACTATCTTCTGAATCTTCTCCATCTTGATTCTCCTGCGCCTCGTTACCATTTTTCCCTTTGCCACCATCGTTTCCTAACAAGAGAGGGGTAATTCAAGTGAAGAACATATATTTCATCAACATAAGTCACATTTAAAAAATCATGATTAAGAGAAAGGAAGAAAAGGTGCAAAGGAAACTGTCAGGAATTATGTGTGGTCCCAATATGCAAACCAGGCACGCAGGAAAAAGCAATAATCTGATGCAAATAGCAATCTCTAATCTACAACAAGAGATCTAACAATCATCATCACTTCTCTAGCAGTGATTTCTTTTAACATCAATCATAAATGTTTAATGAAAGAATTCTGGTTGGATATACTAATGGCTAATAAAAAAGGGTTAAGGTCTCAATGCCAATGCTACAATTTATCAATTTATCATGCCTAGTAACAGACAATTTCTTCGCCTAGGAAGGAAAAGGTAAGAGATCATGTACCATATTCACTGAAGAGGACTTCACCCGAACACAGCCCTTTCTCAACCTTGACTAGTTTAAGTGTCATCCTGGGCCCGACCTCTTGAAGCTTCACAGCACTTTTTGTAGAAGCACGATTAACTCTACCAAGATCACTAGCCAAAGTCACTGTTGCTGCTTCATCGTCTACTTCACTCTCTGATCCATATCCAGCCCTTCAAAAGCACAAAAAACAAAACCTTAGGATAAGAACAAAAAGGAAGAGGAATATTCAATATGATCAATTATTTTCCATAATTTTTGACTCATTTCCCAATTCCTGTTATTTCTCAGAATGTAAAAGATTCTCGTTTTAAAAAAAAATTGTGCAAGAGTACAGTTCAAAGAAGAATCCTTGAAAAACCATTTGATCAATTCATATGCATAACTGTCCAAGATGCCAATGTCAAGTTCTCGGATAAGTAATTTGATAGAGCTGGAGATTCACAGAAGATTTATAAATCATTTCCTAGGAACTATATCAGAAGATTAAGGAAGGGAAATGGCATGAAAAAGGGAAATACCAGCAGCCAAGAGGATTACAATAAGGGTCTGGCAGGGGTGAATAAGTAGTTCGGGTTCAGCTAGAGTGTAGGAGTGAGATTGGCTAGATCATTATTTGCCCTGTCACGCAACTTTATTATTTGGTAATGATATTATCAATCCCACGTTGTTTGTTGTCTATTTCTGGTTTTTTCTTGTTATAAGCTTAGGCTCTATCACAATTCATAAAATAACTAAAGTATACATCAAGTTCTCTGGTAAGTAATTCAGAAAATATAAAGGTTGCAAAAGGTCAGGAAAACCTAACTACAAAGGCCATAAATAAATCATGTTAACCCTCTCCCCAACCATCTTCTAAAGATTAAAAACAATAAGATGGAAAGAAAGTGTCTTACTTTGTGATAAAATCACTCACATCATGAAGATTCCTTAAGTCAGGGACTTGATGGTTTTGCACAAATTTTCTTATTCTGCGAGAAACACCTACAGGTTGTAATCTTATGGAATAATGCCGAAAATCAATTAGCTTTGTGTCTTTGTTGTAATTAAGCAGCACAATTCTCTGGCAAGAGGAGAGTTTAACCTGAAACAAAACATTAAGTAACGATAAAAGGTGAAGGAATTGAACGTCAAGCCAATCATTAAATATGCTGTTGGGTTTAGAACTTACAGTTTTAACATCAATTGTTGGGAATATGTTCTGAAACATGTTAGTTGTAAGCTGTAGAGGAAGGTCTCCACTCACAAAACCAGAAAGCACAATCTACCAAAATAATTAACTAGCATATTAAACAATCATTTCTCAACATTCTACTAGCAAACAATAAAATCTGGAAATAGAACAAAAAAGCAAGTGACTTCCAATGAACAACTATGGATAAGATATTTTACCAAAGCTGAATTTTTGAAAAGATCTTTAGGGCACCGAGGACGCAACTGAGATTGAGCAATGTCAGCTGCCAATGAGTATTCATTTATTTTAAAAGTAAGAGTAGGTCCTTGAGGGGTTGTTGCAACCCTCAAATAAGGTGCAGTTGCAGTTTTTGACAATATCAGGAAATGTGTAACGCCCATAGGTCCAGCAACATTCAGAAAGTCTTTTAGATTATTTCGTTTCTTTTCCTACAAACAGAAGAAAAAAATGTATAGTCAACAAAAAAGGATTTAACTAGTGCTATATATGCAAAGACATGCAGAGTGCAGTCTGCGGATTCCTAATGAAATAGATGTTGGCGCAAATCAGTAATCAGGCAGAGAAATATCAACATTTGCAAGCTTCAAGCTACCAATAATCTATTAAACTTCCAATAGTGGCTAGATTCCTAAGCTTAAGACAAGAAGCAATTTTCTTTGTAGTTTAAACTCTTCATAGCATGACAGTCATTTCCTACCCTCCACTGGTTTATTTCACAATCAAGCAGACACTTCATGATGGTAAATTCCAAGAATGCACAGTTTATTAATTGACTTCCATATAAGTATACACAATTCATTCTAACATGTGCAGAGAGATTTGCCCATTTGTTAGACTTGTTGCAAGCACGCAGATAGTACTTTCACAATAAAATGCAAATTTATTCTTCTAATACTTCAATTAATTTAATCTAGTGTAGATGACACATACAGCAGAATATGAAAAGAAAATAAAAAAAATAAGAAACATTCACCTTGAGGTTGAGAGCTGTATAAGGCAGCATCAACTTTCTCAGGTCCATCTGAAGTTGCCTGAGAGGACCAGGCAACTTCCCCCTAGAAAACACAAAACTCTTTGGGATCTTCTTTCCAGTAATAGGATCCACAGATGGCTGCTGTGGCTGCTTCTGATTCTTGATGACTACAGGCTTCCTAAAGGAGCTCTTATTTTTCCTCTGTTTCATTCAAAAGGATAACGAGAGAGCAACAACAAACGGTTAAGCCAAAGCTAAAGCCCATAAAAGAGAAAGCAAGGTGGTAAAGAAAGCAAGAATATTAAGAAAGAACAAGACGAAGGAGCTCATCTTACCATGGTTAGCGGAAGATTGTGACTCTGCGGATCTCAAAGAGTTTGAAAGGGTAAAAAGAATTGCCGCACCACTGTCAAATAGATAATCCAAACCCAGCAAACTTTCGATTAAATATTCAAGTATAAGTTTCAATTAATTGCAGAAGCGACAGTGACACAAAACTTAGTCTGGACCAGAAAGGACACATAAAAGGGCAAGCAGCCACCAGTTAAGGGTTTTTGGAGCGGTAAAGAAGAAGAATGAAAAAGGGAAGAGATAGGGCGAAACCACACCTGGTGAGGCAAGGACGGCGGCGCCAAAATGAAAAACTCAAACGTCCATCCACGAAACGCACTTGGCTTTCCTCCTTTCCGCTTTGCAAACGTAACTCATGAAACATTTGGGTACCACATCCAACAGCCCAAAACTCGTTTTAGAGAACTTACCTCACTCACTAGGTTAATTTCTTTTGTTTTTAGTTAGCGCTCTCTCATAAAAAACAATTGGATCATCCATCAATAGTTAAATATAATTAAATTGATTATAAATAAATTAATATATTTTAAATAATAATACTATAAATTATTTATATAAGAGTTAGATATTTAATTTGTGTATATTAAGAAGATTAACTATATTAATTATTTGAAATAAATGTGATTTGATTTTTTAAGATATTATCTTTTATCATAACTATCCTTAAATAAATTTTTTTAATACGTATAATTAATAAAGATATTTTAAAAAAAATATAAATTTAAAAAATAAAATAAATTAAAATTTTATATTTATGATTAAATATAACCCATGAAATAATTTTTATATTAATAAAAAGGCATGACATGTGACCAACAATAAGATGATGGATTTGTAGCGGACAGCAATAAAAGAAAATACTGCATGTTTAGATTATCTTTTGGATAATAGATTCTGGAAAGAATAAATTTTGGAGAATAGATTTTGGGAAGAATAAATTTTAAAAATAGAGATGGTTGGATTATTAGTAATAGAATCACTTTTTATATTGATAAATTACTAAAAATGATATGATTTAATTAAAGTATTAGATGGGAGAGAGGGTAGAGAAGAAATATGAGATATGAGAGAGGGTAGAGAAGAAATATGAGATATGAGATAGGGTAGAGAATAAATAGGAGAGATGAGAGAGTATAGAGAAGAGAGAGTAAAGAGGAGATATGGTGAAGAAGAGAGAAGAGAAATGATAAATGAGAGAGGAAAGATGAAAGAGAAGAGATATGAGAGAGGGTATAAGAAAAAGTAGGGGTAAAATAATAATTGGATAGTCCATAAACCTTTTTACTGTTCTAAAAACTATTTTCAGTAGCTTATTCAAAACTATAAGTTAACTATAGTTTTGGTCAAAATTAATTCTATATAAAAATAGCTATTTATTTAAAAAAAATTAAATTGAAATTTTACTCAAAATTGATTTTTTAACCTAACTTCCAAACACATTGAGCTTATAATTAATAAGGATAAGTATTCTTAATTTTCGAATGAATGTATGATTTTGTTTGTACAGGGAGCTTCAATCTCTTCTTATTCTTTATAAGTTTTTGCTGAACATAATATGATTTGTTTAAGAATATACATCCCACAGAATCCCTCATTCACCGTGATTTTTAATTCTGCTTTCCCTAGTGTCCAATACTCCCAATGAATACAAATGAATACCTAATAAATGGAACATATATTTCAGAACATGAACCTTGTGCCACGGTATAAATAAATTCTGCAAAACCTGAAACATAAACCTAGTATTGTGAGAGAAGCATCCAGAGATACATAGAAGCTAACAATAATGTCTGTATTTCTCATGAAAACCATCGTCCTGCCACTTTCATAGCTTGTGGTAGCATCAGATTATGACGTCGATGCAACTAAGGTGAGAATGAAGGACAATTTAGATAAGGGTCTAACCTTAGCTTAACCCTAAGTTGCACATATTATGCAGCAAATAATACGAAGACGTCAGCGACGGTGGCCGGAGTTCTTGGTAACAACCAAGTGAAAGAGTTCAGTCTGGATCCGAACGCTCCTCCCACAGTTGATTGTACGTTATACGTTGATTATAGGGAAAACCCCTATTGCCTCACTGAGTGCACTTGGAGTATCAAGCAAGATCGGCCTTGCTGGGTCGATCCAAATGATTCCAAGATTACATATTACCGCCTACATGGATCAACTAATTATTTTCATGAAATTAATGTTTTGTAATACGATTGATCTGTGTTTGATACTATATATGATCATAAGGAAATAAATAATATTTCATATTTGTCTTTGTTTTCGTATTTTTGAATATGAAGGGGCTAATTAACTTCAATGTCTTTAGTTATAATATCTATTTCAATATTCAATCAAAGCTTTAATTTTAACCCATCTATGTTCGTTTGGGCACCGATGGTTTTGTTGATAACCAATTACAGGCTTCTTATGGAAGATATCAAAATGAATATTATAAAATATTGAGAATTGTACCATTTTTTTTGTCCATAAAATATCAAAATATTACTAATATTTTATGTAGAATCTAATTATAAAAAAAACACAAAAAAAAGGAGAAAACTTTTAAGGGGGAACTAAGGGCATGTTTAGTAGGTTGGAAGTGGAAGTAGAATCTTTTACTTCTCTCATTTGATAGAATGAAAGTCGCTTTCACTTTTAACATTTTTTATCATTTTAGTTCTATCAAAAAAATTAAAAATTAAGATTATGGGAGTGGAAGTGAAATTTTTTTAACGATTTCACCCTAGTTATAAAATTATTTGACAATTTTATCCATTCTCATGTTATAAAAAAATATTTTAAACAATTTTATTTTAAATTATAAAAAATATATATAAATTCTATAGTTATTTCCATCATACTAAATAAATTTTTAAAATTTATTTTTAACCTAATTCTATTTACACTTTCATTTTTACTAAAACCTCTTCTCTCATACTAAATGTACCGTAAGAGGCAACTGACACCCTAATTCATTTTGTTCTCTCAACTTTTGTTGAGCTTTTAATACTGGGCCTCCACCACGGCTTTAGGATTCTTGCTTATGCTTTTTTTCTTTTGGGAAAATTCTTAAAATGATCATGATAGATGATTGTTGTAATCATCCGTTAAGATTTGAGATAAGTTATGAACATGATATATTCATATTGGGACATAGAAATCAGATATACCCCACGGGAAAGTTATCCACCCATCTTGCCGATTTCCTTGTTAAAGATGCGCTTTACCTGTAGGAAGACATGGCCATTCATAATCCTTGTAGCTTGTGAAGTTCGCTTGAGAGCTGAGCTATTACTTTAGCCTGTTTGTTTTCTTCTCTTTTTGACTGCTTTATAACTTTCAAGTTCTAACGTACGCCTTCTCTAATTGAAAAAAAAAATCCATCACATGAGGAGGAATGTGTGATGATTTTTTTAGTAAAAAAATTTAAGTAGTTTCAGCACTAGGTTCCCACAAAGGTTAAAGCACAACTCTAAGGCTTAAAGAGTATTTATAGGGGACTTACGAAATCACTTACTAAAGGAACCATCACAACAGAAGTAGAAATCGAATTCACATCCTTATTGGATACAAGCTCAGTTTTTACTATATATACCAACTCTCATTAGCAAGAATGTGTGATATTTTTTTTTGTTATAAGTGAAGGTTCTATCCAAATTACAGAAATCTTAATTATAGGGAAATAATTCCTAAACACTTTTTAGACACTAATGCCTCCAAACTAGGGACAAGTTCCCAAAAAGGATAACATGGATAATACTTGCTTTGCTAATATATCAACAATTTGATTGCACTTCCTCATAATATATATAATTTGAATATCCCATTCACGTTTTTAAAAAAAGAATAGATCTACACCCTCAAGAGGATGCACACATGATTACTATCCATAAGTAGGATGACATCTACTATATTTTTTGCATCCTACTCAAGAATTATTTTCTTGAGACCTAAATCCCATGCCAATAATATACCTCTAAAAATAGCTTATTGTCCGTTTCAATAATACTACAATGGTCAATATTATGCGTAGAGCCCACAACCCACTTTCTAACATAGTCCTGAATGACACCTCCACAACCCACTTTTGTTTGTACCATTGAAAGAGATATATTCACATTAACTTTAAAATAACCCCTCAATGGAGCTTCCTACTTAAGAATAGAAGAACTTGTCATATCATGTACAATATATTCCTGTTGACATACAAATCTTCACCATACCTGTTTCAATATGAAAAATAGCTTATGTGACTTAACGAAGTATGATTCGAACATAGATTTATTCCTCTAATTCCATAAATGCCAAATCCCAACTCCCTATATCAGATTACAATCCTCAAATTCAACTAAACACATATTTCTCTTTAGATTCATAGTAAACAAATTCCTTAAATTTGTTGAGAAGAACTGGTTATAGTAACTGAGTTTTATACACAAACTCCAAAGCTGTCTAGCATACTTGCAATCCCACAAAATATATAATGTATCCTTTATACCTTGATTACAGTACAGACACAGAGCTAATGAAGTTGACAGACTATTTCTCTAAGTATTTGTGAGCAATCGATTATTAAAAGTAATTAACATAAATACTTTAATACGCTCCGCTCCATTCCTCCTCCATATTTCTCTAAAAGTTGTGTTGAAATTGCTGTCTAATATATTCTCTAGTATATAATAAGCATTTTTTATTATAAAATTACTATCATTAGATGCATTCCAAGCAACTACATATGATCCCACATCCTGCCTTGGAGCTAGCACGGTCAATACCTTCTGAAAAACTTGACTTGGAATAAGATTAGCTAGTTGATGGAGCTTGGGATTTCATGCGACTAGAGAATGTGTGATGATGACACATCACACGAGGTTCCTTGATAATGGCCCGGGGATCAAATGAATGGGGCCGAAAGAGGTTGAAAGCGGGTTTGAAGATATATTTGTACATGATTCCCATACATACATACATACATACATACATACATACATACATACATACATACATACATACATACATACATACATACATACATACATACATACATACATACATACATACATACATACATACATACATACATACATACATACATACATAAACACACACTTGTACCAAACACACACACACACACACATTATTGAAAATAATCTGGATAACTCTGTGTCTAGAAGTCTATTTGGAATTGCAACGGTGCTAAAAGGATCAGAGTTTTTATGTGAAAAGTTTTCAAGAATAGGCTACCTACAAATATTTGGAGAAATAAATGGTCTCAAATACCTTTACACATGATCGTTTTTTTTTATACCACATGCTCGTAATGTAAATCTGAGGTAGAGGTTGTCCTTTATATCCTTTGGGGACTGGTCATATATGCAAGACAGTTACAGTGGCAATTATTAAATCCCATGTTCTATTCTCAATTTTTTACGGCTCCTTTGCGTGATTGGATGACACTTAGCCTTAAAAGGGAGATGGGTAAAAATGGGATTTTCAATTGGGATATGATATTTGTGGCCAGGGAGGAATAACCCTGTTTTCAATGGTCACTTTCAAAATTTTGTATAGTTGGAAATTCTTTGTTCAGGAATGAATTTTCTTCTAAAAGAGACTTGCATCTTTTAAAATAAACTTCTATTTAGCAAACCCCATTGACTAATTGGGTCAAATTAAATATGGACAGAGCTATTGTTTCATCTAATAATAAAGCAGGTTGTAAGGGGGTCAACTATAATAGAATTTGGATAGTTAGTTTCACTTATATGCTTAGTGTGTGTTTGGATAGAATTTTAGAAAAGGGTTTATGAAAAAAATTGCTTTTGGACAGCTTATGGAAAAAAGTTTTTAGATAAGAGTTTATGAAAAAAAGTAGTTTTGAATAAATAAATGTTTAGATAATTATTTTTAAAATAACTTTTTGTATTAGTAAATTACTAAAAAGTGTATGATTTTATTAAAAAGAGGAGAGATGGTGAAAAAGAGAGAGAAAATATGAGAGAGAGTGGAGAAGATATAAGAGAGAGGAGAGATAGTAGAAAAGATAGAGGAAAAATGAGAGATAGTAGAAAAGATAGAAGAGAAATGAGAGAGAGTGTAAGAAAAAATAAGGGTAAAATAATAATTGAGTAATCTATAAACTCTTTTACTAGAGCTGGGAATCCGCCATTTTATGGCGGGTTGGCAACCCATTTTGGTGCGGGTCTTTTTGACCTGCACCTGTCAAGCTCGCACCCGCGGCCCCGTTTAGCCTGCTTTTTTATTATTATTTATATTATACTTTATTAATTTTAAAGTTTTAACTAAATTAAAGTTTATATTATACTTAATTTATGTTAACTTTATCTTGAGTCATTTCTTTAAATATATATTTTATTTTATTATTATTTTACTTGTGATAAATTTATATATGGATAGTGATAAAGTTAAAGAAATAAATATTTTGAAAATTTTAGATCATACTTTGAATCCAATTAATATTGATACATATAAATTATTTCTTTTAAAAAATATATATATGAAAAGATTTTTTTTAAAAAATAAATAATTAAAAAAAGAACTGGCGGGTTGGCGGGCGCGGGTTGGTAGTTTACCAACCCGCCTGAAAGCGGGCCGATTAAATTTGGCCCTCTTTTAAACCAACCCGTGGCGGGCCAACCTGTATCCGGCGGGTTGGCCCGCATTCTCACCCCTATCTTTTACTGTTCCAAAAGTTATTATGACCAACTTATCTAAAACTACGATTTAAAATTATAGTTTAGTCCAAAAGCCCTTTTGAACAAATATGATTGTTTGTTTTAAAATTTCTCTAAACTAAAGTTTTGCCCAAAAGAACTTTTAAAACTATAGTTTACAATGAAACCAAACAGTTTCTTAGACAGTGTAATGCTTTTAAAGTTGAAGAGTATATAATTTTTAAAAGTTTTAGACTTATTTGAGATATGTGATTTAGAAATTTTATTCTTGAATTTAATATAAATAATATAATTGGCATGCTTCTTAATAGATGCAATATTAATACATGTAGCTTGCTTTCTCTATAAATTAAGAATATGTTGGATTATAGTTAAGAGTTATGACTACTAATAACATACAAGTGATTAGAATTATGTTGCTGATGCTAGCTAAAGATAACTTCATCAACATTAGATGTGTCCGCCTGACTTGGGGACTTTGGTAGGCAAAGATTGTTTGGGATTCAGTTCCCATAGATTGTTTTTAATTTTCCGGTGTCTGCCCTTGAACAATATATATATACACACACACAAATTTTTTATTTTTTTTAAAATCCATCCACTAATGCCCATTTGTGTGACAAGAGGGAGAATGTCGTTGATTATTCTGGGCCCCACTATAACGACCAACGTTGCACCAACATATCGTGCTCCTTACCCTGAGAACGCTGGGAAATTTCAGGTGGATCCCGCGTGTATGCCAGGAACGAAAGTTTCGTGCTCTCGCGCGTAGCTCTGTATATTGCTTGCTCGCTGCGGCGAGTTGCAACAGGAGTTTTTGCATGCTCTCGATTTTCCCTTTTCTGTTTGCCTTTTTAATTTGAACATGGGCTCTCGATTTTCCCTTTTCTGTTTGCCTTTTTAATTTGAACATGGCCTTAGCACAACTCTTTCACACTCCACTGAAGACATAGCTCGCTGGTTCTCTCGGCTGTCGCCATGTTTTACTCTCATCAGCTGCTGGCTCGCAAGGCTCCGCTTGGTCAAATTTGGTACGCTTCGCTCTCATTTTGTGTCTCCTCTTCATCTCTTGCTCTTATTTGAACTTCCATCTTGCTGCTGCTACTGTTGTATGTGTTCTCTTTTATCTAGTTCGACATTTAAGCTTGTCATTTTCCGATCATTGCTGTTTTCATGAAACAATGCGGAGTGTTGACTGTGGTTATGGTGATAGTGACCTGTTTGCATCATTGTTTCTTTGTGAGTGAGTGTATTTGCAATTTAACCTGGCTTTCTCTTACGCTAGTTTCTCTGTGTCTGCGTTTCAAGTGCATTTTAGCTTCGCGTTCTCTGGCAAATGAGTATATAGGATCGTAACTTCTTTCTTGTGTTCTTGATTAAGGATGGCCGCGACTATGCACGCAAAAATAAACCGGAAAGGGCTTAGCAAGCTTAATATTATTAAGATCTGGTAAAAATCAGTCATCTGAGCTTCCCTCTTCTTGTATTCACGTATTTTTTTATTGGACCGATTCTCTGATATTATTTCCTCTGCTTTTTATACAGCGAAGAGATTTTGAATCCATCGGTTCCCATGGCTCTCAGACTCTCTGGAATACTAATGGGTAAAACTTGCACACTGTCTCTCTAAATCTCTGCCTACGATAATTTTAGTTTCCGTATCAATTGATTGGAAATCTCTTCTCATCGCCGTTGTGCTCAGGGGGAATTGTGATTGTTTATGAAAGGAAAGTGAAGCTTCTTTACGGTAACCTGTCAATCCCTTTTAGCTGCTTATCAATTCAGAGGACCACTACTCAATCAAAATAACATTTGCTCTCTGTTGTTCTCTTCGTTCATTTTTTTTCTCTGGTTTAATTTTTAACTTGTCTAAATATGTTCACAGATGATGTTACCCGTCTTCTGGTACGAAGTTCAACTTGCATATTTCCTGTTAATTTAGCATTTAATCCTTTATTCGTTAAGAATTCTCTATTTCAATTGTCTTAGCTTGAAATCAATTCAGCATGGAAGGTGAAGACAGTCCCGGATCCTACAGTACTCCCTAAAGGAAAATCCAAGGCCAAGTCAGTCATTCTCTCTCCAAATTATTTTTCATTTTTCTTTCTAAAATTGGAGATTAGCGTAGGGAAAATAACGGCACAACTTAGTTAACGTTTGTGCTTTTGAGATAATTACTCGTTTCAGAGGGAAGTAATGGAAGGCTAGGAGACGGTTAGCTTGCAGAATATTCATTTCTATTTTTTTTGTCTGCCTTGTGTCCTATGCAGGAGAGAGTCTATTACTTTACCTGAGAATGAAGAGACAAATGTTGGAGATATTGAGCAATCCCTTCGGTTTTCTAATAAGAACACATTGGAGTTTCAACATTCTGCCTATATTACCATGGTGCCTATATCACTTGTTTACTTGGGAGTTTTCTATTGGATGGTTTTATCCAATCATGTAAAAGATGAAAATCATTTTTATGATAATCGCCTCATCGCAGTAACTTATTGTGTTATTTAGTAAGCATGCGAGTAACAATCTCTCTGGAAACAGACTTATAACTGGGAATTTTCTTTCAATAAAGACACAAATTACCACCAGAAGGACTAATTGACATCACCAAAGCTGAACTCCGCAGGAGTAAAGTGATTTTAAGGATAATCGCAATATGGTGATTGATGAAGAAGTTTTTCTATAACACTGATTGAAATACTCCACACAACTCGGAGCTGATCTATGAAAAAAATTTCATGTTTTTGCAGCGACTTGATAGTGTGGACGAACCCCACATTTCTAATGATGCAAAGGAGCAAGATCCATCCCAACCTCTTCATCAAGGTTTTTCTACAATCTTCTTAGTATTTACATACCGTGCAATTCGTTCATGTAGATGTATCCTGACACTCATCATTCTCAGCTGACGCAGAGAATATTACCTTATCTGAACGTTTTGAATCATTCCAAGCTGCGGATCCATTCTATCGCTTTGAAAGGTTATTTACTTTTGCTGTGCTTATTTTGTTTACATGTATTCTTCTTTCGAGCAGCCTTTCATTTTGTCATTTTAAGGTGAAAGATTGTACTATATATGTTCGTTAGAAATGGGATATTGATATATTCATTAAGATAATTTATAACATTATCACCTCATACGTTGCTCTTTGTAAATGCTGTGGCAGGTTTGATATTGAAGGAGATGAGGAAACGCAAGTAAACTTTACTTATGGAGAGAACGCTGAAATTGCAACACTTATACCCTCCCCTCCTCATCAAGTTGATCCAACAGGAGGTGATTGACACAACTGTTCTTCATAAACAATAAAATTTTTCACAAGGCAGTTTTCCTGCCTTGTTGAAATCATTATGTTAGGAACACAAAAAGGGTATAACAGTAATAAGATAAATTTTAATTCCTTCAAGCACAATTTCTTGTCCCATCGTATCTGTTGCTGTGAAGGATACATCTATGCTATATCTCAGCAAAATCTGAATTCTGTAAATATGTTTATCATGCTTACCTGCTTATGTCGTTGTCTCTTCCTTCCTTTGGTTCTACTGCCTCTATGAAAATGTTAAATCATATGCTTGGGAATTAAAAAAAAAATTATTTGAACTATTAGTCACGTATAGCATTAGGATTGTAAGAAACCTTAGATCAAAATACTTCGCCTGTACTACCTAAGCTATCCTACATCATGCCCTGTCTCTTTCCAGGAGGAGTTGAACAGCAATTAACCAAAAGTGAGGTAAAATATATAGTGCTAATTTTCTTCTTCTGTAGCGTAATTTTTGTAAGAAATTTATCTTGGAATTAATGAGTTCTAGCTTCAAAAGTGACATCTTTCTTTAAGAATTATGTTATTGCCCCTGGGGGATGAATAGTCAATTCTCCTCGTTATTTTACATGTGTTTCTGAAATATAGAAGATACTATTATATAAATGTAATATGGTCTTGTTCCTTCTTCTCATCAGAGGATGCCCTTTCTTGATGAACTTGACCCCAAGATTTTGTTCCATGGTGCTATTTGTTTCTAGTCATGCGTTCATTCTTTTCTGTCGCTGGTATTCCTATTGGAGACTCATTCCCCAACTCTGTTTATTATTCACTTCCAGACAAATGTTGCTTAGATTAAATAACCATTGTCAACTTTAAAAAAACAAATGATTTGCCATCTAACTTTTCTGCAACAGACATAATTCAAGACCAACATCCAGGATCCCAAGTCAATCAGCAATCTAATCAATGTATGGAAGAAAGACAGGTAGCAGGACCATTTATCCATTCGTGACACCCCCCCCCCCCCCCCCACCCAACCAATTCACTGAAGCAAAGGAAAAATGATCAACTCATTGAGTGCAAATGAAACAGGAACCGGGAAGACGAGGCCTTGCGAAAAGGAAAAGAAGGCAACCAGAAAGAAATGCAATGGATTTTGAACAAACCATTATTCCTGTTCATTTATATCAGTCATGGCTGCAAAATGCTTCAGATATAGTCTCAAGAGGAAGGAAGAGAAAGGTGCATGATTTAATATAATATGCTATCTATATGTTTTGCGTTGGGATGCATAAACATTTACAGTTTCATAGTTTCAACCAAACATTCGTGATACATAGATGAAGAAATGGATAATTAGTTATTACATTATTTTATTAAAAAAAATCTCATGATGAGTGGAGAATCTAACATCGTATACATTGGAGATGAAATGAAGGGATGGCGGGAATAATTAGTTTCTTATTTATGCAATACAATCCTGTTTCTTTTCTCTATTGCAGCGCTCTGATACCACATCTAAAAGAAAGATACCTAAGCTCATGGAGCTGCCACCGGTTGTGCTAATTGGTAATTTATTTACAAGTGGAAATAGAGATGTATATTATCCGCCTCCTATTCTAGAGTTATGGTATAAGAGCACTCAACCTTCCCAGGAGTCACCATCAGGTCAGGGTAATTTTCAACTTTTTTATTGGTGTGTGTCCATGTGTGTGCTTTGAGGGAGGAGGAGGGAGTGTTTTAAATCAGTTGTCCCAACAACTTGCATAACATTACCATCTTAATTCAATGTAGAAAGGGCTTCAATACCCCAGCCTCCAGAGCCCTCATTTTCGTCACCTCCAGGATTGCATCAAGAGGATTTTGTTGGAGTTGTAAGCTACATCCATCAACTTTCTGTTTATTCATTTTAGAAATATAATTTTCACTTATTTCTCTTTTATGTTCCAATGTGAAGCCCGTTGAAGACTTTCACAGTGGTTCAGACGGTCTATTAGCTTCGGTAGAGAAGCAACGGGACAAGGTTCGGGATGATACTGGAATATTCATGGATGAACTGAGGGCTAACCTTGACAATGGTTCAAGAGAGCCTAAAGCAGCCACTCCTAAGGTTGCGTCAAGAAATTCTGGTATGTCTATTATGTCTTGGTTTAATAATTGAGTTATATAGCACTTAATATCATGATCTTATTTTTCATATGCGTCTAGTATCCTAATATTATTTGTAGTGTAATTTTACCTGTAATCTTTTTAATTTAGCGTAATTTCACTCATGATCTTTTTAATTTGGTGTAATTATACACATAATCTTATTTTTTAAGTACTAAGAATTACACTAAATTAAAAAAATTATAGATAAAATAACACCAAATTAAAAAGATTATAGGTAAAATTGTACTACAAATAAGATTATGATAAGAGACACATATGAGAAATAAAATTAATATATTAAGTACTATATAATCCTTAATAATTTGGTCTTCCGTTTCTCAAAATTACGTCTTGAATTGTCTCGTTTATGATTAGAGGACATGACATATAATTTGTTCTTTCCTGTATTATTTTAGGAGAGAGTGCAGAGTACTTCCCAAGATCAGTATCTGAACATGGTCTCTCCTCAGATTCAGACTTATTTATGGGAAGGTAATGCAATTATCCAATAGCTAATTATAAAACAGTTGATTAAAATGACAAATAGACACCGGATAGGCCCTTCATTATTGTTTCAAGAATTGGTTATTCTTTGGCCAGAAAAAGGATTAGTCATCCTATCTTTTGATATCCAATGGCCATTTAGAGTTAAAGAAATGATCTTGTTTGAAAACTTGTCGTTAATTAACGTATAACTACTGTTAACAGTTTAAAGAAGAAAAGGCATTCACCATCTAGATACAGCAGTAGAGGCCTAGAGCCAGTGGCTGAGAATGCGAATTTCAAGTTTGCTAGGTCGTCTGATTATGGTCTTACACCTGACCCAGGTATATCATTTTTTTTTAAAAGATTTTCTAATGATTTAAAAATGTTATATAGCTAGGATTCTCTTGGTGCCTTTGTCATCCTCACGAGTTTATTTGCAGAACTATTAGTGGAAACGGGACGCACGCAAACGCAAACGCAAACGCAAGTGCAAGTGAACATCAAGAATAATCCTATGGACAATATGACTGATTCTATTAGAACGTACGATTATTCTATTTTAGGAATTTGTTTTACTCGTAATAAAATTAATCTTCAGTAGAATGAATCATTAGCGAATATTTCTTACAATAATTGAATACAAACAGGCATATAAAAGCTCATTTTGACACGCCAGGAGCTCCTCAAGTAGAATCCCTCCATGTCCTTGCAGCTGGAATGATTCGGAAATCTGCAGCCCTACTTTTCTATCAGACTTGTGGTATATATATATATATATATATATATTCATACATATTAATTGGTTCACATTCGTGTTTTGATATTTGGTATGTTGTAGCATCCAAGTCCGATTATCTATTGTCACTATGTTGTGGATATATAGTTCTTGCCTCCCGTGATGCCCTGAGAGTGGAGCAAAAGATGCCCTATGGGGAGATCCTCATTTCTAGAGGATCAAAATTGTGATGAAAGGTTTGACTTCCTCCTCACTTATGTCTCCTAATTTTCCTCCCTATTAATTCCCCATAGAGTGATACTATTGTGAAAGAACACAACAGGGTAATCACATATCCAACATTATGCTTCTCCAATCCATGCTTTGCAGGTCCTGGACAAGCAAGTTTGGTCGAGAGAGCCTCAAGAACTCAGATAGGGACTCTAATTACACCACTAATTATCTTTCTTAACGTATGGCGCATAACCAAGATTAAGACTTCTAACATCTTGCGGTCGCGCAAGTGAAATCCTTCCCATTTTGTTCTGCCATGGAATTCTATTCTCAAGGGTTAGGAAGGGTCTTGGAACTCTTAATTTAATTTGGTTTGTGATCTTCGGTTTTATTTTGGTAGCTGTTAGCTTTAGTTAGTACTTGAAGTTAGAACCATACTTGGGTTGCATCCTGTTTTAAGATGATAATTCCATCTTTTCAACAAAAAAGAGGACCGTAGACTGAAATATACTGTCATATTTTCAGGATTATAGGAAATGATATAGTCTCTCATTTTGGATCTTTGATCATCTACCACTCTTAATTTAGCGGCGGTGTATGATGAAAGATTAGGTGACCTTATATGTATACTTTGTACTTTTTTCATTTTTTTAATGGAACCTTCCATTTCTCATTGAAAAAAAGATGCGAAGCTACGAGCCTCCAAACTGACCATTGTAGCTTCTAATTATATCACATGACTTGACTCAGCATCCAAAACGTAAAATCCATAATATGTATAAAATTTTCAAATTTTATTGTTTACTTCTTAGCTACTAGCAAAAATTTGAGAATTGACCGGCTAGGAACAAGTCAACCAGAAATTGGTTCGGCGAGTTTGATATTATCAATTACAACAATACGCCTATGTAAGTGATCAGTACAACAAACAATATAAATTTCAATTCTGGAGGTTCTACAAGTAATTGATGAGTGGAAATTAAAGTTGAAAAATTTGTCTAAATAATAAATACTCATTTGATAAATAGGGAAAATTCAATTCTACAACTGTATTGTTTTACCTCAAGAAAATATTCGTCTTTCCCTTATTTATCTTTAATCCTTTGGTTTATTTTAAATATTAATAGCTTATTTTGATTCAAATCAATTCATAGGTCCTTGTTAGTCCAATGTCTGAAGACAGCCAATATCACTAATGAGTAAAGAGGCTAATGATCATGGTATTGAAAACAAATTTAAACACAAGTAGCGAATCCATGAACTAATTTCTATTTAGTTTGATCAGACGGATCAATTAAATTGGATTTTTATATTTTAAACGATCCACTATTTTAAACGACTGGTTTGGTTACTATTAACATAAAAAACGGAAAGACAGATTGAGAAAAAAAAGAAAGTACAAAGAAAAAAAAAACAGAGAGAGACCGAGGAAATTCGGTAGCGAGGGTTAAAACGGTCAAATGGAAGCATCTCTACGTTCTTCTGCACTTACCGCCATAACTTGAAGACGTCTCACAGGTGTAAGCCATCAGTTTCTGTTGCTTCTTTTATTCTCTGTTCAGTTTTGGTCATTAATCCATAATCAATTCCCAATCATCTGAGATTTACTCTCTTTGTGATCTTTCTTGAAAGTTCGAAAAATTATCTATCTTCTGTTCTTCCTGATTCTCCATGAACTGCTTCTAAATTACGAACGAAATGAGGCATCGGATTGGATTCCATTTTGCGAAATTTAAACTCAGAACTGGACTGGAGTTAGGTTTAGGGATTTTGAGAAGATCGTTCGCTAGTGAGCAAGGAAAGAGGTCTGCCGTGCTATGGGGCAATGGCGATTATGGGAGATTGGGTCTTGGAAGCTTAGGTTCTCAGTGGAGACCTACAATTTGCTCTGCGTTTCATAGTCAAAGCCTTAAAGCCATTGCATGTGGTGGCGCACATACTCTCTTCTTAACAGGTTCTCCTTTAATTACTCTCTCGCTACTAACTAACTTCGTTCTCTGAGATATAAGTAATTTCAATGATATTATTATCCTTTCTAATTGAGAAAACAGCTATGCTCGCTGATGTAATAGACAGATATTTGGCACCAGAAATTTGCTTCTTTAGAAGTGCTTTTTAATGCAAACTTTTCTTGAATGTCATATTATCATTAAATGTGCCGCTGTAATTGTCTTTGTGCAATTACAAACAACAGGCCGTCTACTGTACACAATAGTTGAAGAATTCCATGATGTATTCCGTTAGTTGAATGCTAGAACCTTTAGAACAAATCTATTTTATGATATCAAATGGCTAGAATGTAACAGTCTTTAAATTGTTGATGACTTTTAAAGATTCACTGTAGTTGTTGGGTAGAGGCTCACAATTATCCTCCTGTCACAGACGATGGACGTGTTTATGCTACCGGTCTTAATGATTTCGGACAACTTGGCATATCTGAAAATAGACAGTACTCAGTGGTAGAACTTCTAGATCTCATACCTGTAATTTTTAAGTGAAGTTTTCACACTCATAATAGGTTGTGCTGTTGTTCAAGTTCTCTTAAGTATATTACCTCTTAATCACCTCTTCATTCAGTAATTCATTTCCAACTGTATATGCAAAAGATAAGAAAATGCTATGAACTTTGCACATGTGATACTTTCACTATCAGTACTGCTATTCTCAGAATTTATATAATTGTAGATGAATAGTAAAATTATGGTATTTTCTTAACCTTCAGAGCTTAGTCTGCTAGATTTTGCTGATTTCATGTGTTCTGTACCTCTGGCCAATTTTATGTTTGTTCTGTTTCCATCTTCACTACTCACACAGCACACCCGTTTACCCCTAGTTTTCCCCCCCTAATGATTGTTATACCTTCCCCAGTTTGACTTATCGGAAATAAATCCCTTAATTGTTCATGTTGATGCAGGAACCAAGACAGGTTTTTGGATTGAAGAGAGAAATTGTGAAAATCTCTGCTGGTTATAATCATTCTTGTGCAATTACAGGTCTGTGCTATCAAATTTCTAGAGTTGCTGTTATCAACTATACCATTGATAACTAGGCTCAACCACTAATATTTGAAGCTAGTTGGCAGTTTTCAAAGGCAATTTAATAACTTCTGTAGAATAGCAATGAAAGATGGAAAAATGTAATAGCATGCGAAATTCATTATTTGAAAACAGTGAAATTAATGAATATAATCTTGCAATGGAAGGATATCTAACGAATGTTGTTCAAAACCCATAATGAGTTTTGATATCAGAATATGACCTTTCTTTTTTCAGTGGATGGGGAACTGTACATGTGGGGAAGGAACACGAGTGGACAGCTTGGACTTGGAAAAAGTATGAAAAAAGCTTATATTTGGTCATCTTATTTGTGATTTTTTCAAACTTGAAACTGTTACTAGCAGTAGCTATTCCGGCACTCATTAGAAAAGATTTGAAGGCAGCAGATTGCTTTGAATATAGAATTCCTTTCGTGAAATGCAGGAGCTGAATCTGTAGTTCCTCTGCCAACTAAAGTGGAATTCTTGGATGGAATCAAGATTAAAATGGTAGCTCTGGGTTCGGAGCATTCATTGGCTATTAGTGGTATGTAATTTGACATCCTTGTTTTGTTTGTTGTTGAGGCTGTTTTCTCTATTTATTTTTTGATTTTAGTAATGAATGTACATGAGAATGGATGGTTTAATGAGATTGCAGAGTAAATCTCCAAGTTGTCACGTGAAGAACTTTAAAATTTATAGATCAGAGTTCTGAAATTTTCCTTAGAAACATGTTTGGGATTTTGGCTTTTGGTTCAACCAGACTATGGCAAGGTACTATGGTGTTCCCATTAGTCACATTCCTGTTGCAAACAGTAAGCTGTAAGCTATCATAGTTACATGACTTGAATATTGTTAAGTAGTTTTACACAAACTAATACAAATGCTGCCATGCAAATCTTGCGCAGAGTTGGACTTAGTTATGTTATGGATTTCTTTCAGGAAACAAAAAGTGGGGTTAGAGGGCTGCATATGAACAATTTCTTTCATTCTTCTTATTTAGATATATGAAGCTACAACATGATGCGTCAATGTTTATCTTCTCACTTAAATCATTGCCCTCACAGAGAAAATCTTAAATTCACCAATGTTTACCTTAGATTTGGTGATGACTGCATTAATATACTGTCTTGTATAGGCTGCAAATAGAATGTGTAAACAGAATAAAAATAGGTTCAAATTGATTGGTGGGTGCTCTTAATTCTTTCTTGATCTGTGCTGACTTTGTGCTTCGACATTGTGCTGTTATACTACATCTTTTGATTTTGATTCTGTTATAAAATGTTAGTTAGTTAGTTAGTTATTGACAGCTAATCATTTTCCTAACTAACGTATATTCTCTCCTAAGTCTATAAGTAGTTGATCTGCCCAATGTAAAGAGAAGGAGATATGACCACACAGTAATTCATTTTGATTGTTTCTTCTGCATAGCTATTCTCCGTTCCCCCTTCTGTTCCTCTTCTTTCTCACCTGTTCTTCCCTATTCTTTTTCTTTCATTATCATTTCTGGGCAAGTATCACAACAAATAGTATCAGAACTTCCTTTCCTCGGACGTGGGCGTTAATGGTAGAAACCCATTTGCAAGAAAAGTCAAGAACGATGGATGCCAGAATTCAGAGCATTGAGCAACGACTACAAAGCGTCGATGAGCTGCAAGAAACTGTGCTGGGATTTCGCGACAAGATACAGAATATGGGGCGTACCTTCAGGCAGGAGGTGCAAGTGTTGGTGCAAGAATTCCGCAACGTCGTGCACGGCATGATCGTTCGAAATGGTCATCATCGGAATAACAGTGACCCAAATGATCGACGACCGTTCAGACCCCTGAAGATGGACTTCCCAAGATATGACGGTCGAAATATACACTCATGGATTGTGAGATGTGAACGCTATTTAAGATTGGAAAATACCCTTGAGCACGTAAAGGTTGATACAGCTGCGGTTCACCTCGACGGGGACTCCTTTGAATGGCAACTTGCCATTGAGCGCAGGTGGGGGGATAACAGCCCCACTTGGCAGGAGTACGCGGAGCTACTGCAGAAAACATTTGGGCCACCCTACGAGAGACCGATGGCAGAACTGACTCACCTCCGTCAGACGGGAACATTGGCTGAGTTTAATGTGAAGTTTGATACAATATCGGCCAAGCTTGATTTATCGGAAGCCTACTTGGTTGACGTTTATGTGGGAGCGTTATGGGAAGAGATTGCAGATTCGATTTTGATGTTTGATCCTCAAACGTTGGCAGAGGCAAGACGATTAGTGCGAGTGCAGGAAATTGCTATGAATCATCGCGCGAGCAAGAAAGTAAGTGAAGGAGGTGGGAGGCTAATGGCGTGGCCCACAACTTCCGCGACCCCCAGGAATTCTTATAAAGATGCTCTAGTGAAGGGTAGGGGACCACTGCAGAATAGTTCTGGGTCACCTCTAATTAAGGATTCAACACTGGGGCCCAAGAACCCGGCCATATTTGTTCAACCTCTTAAGATGTTGACGGCAAAAGAGGAGGAAGAGCATAGGGCCAAGAACCTTTGTTTGTATTGTCATGAGAAGTTCACCAGGGACCATCGGTGTCAACAAAGACAGAGGATGCAGTTGCATTTCCTCATGCTTGGAGAAGATGTCGTGGAAGGAGAAGGTTCTGAGGCCCTGGATGAAAATTCTGAGGAGTCAGTTCCTCTTATATCTCTGCATGCAATCAGGGGTGAGGAGACTCAGGAGACCATGAAGATTGCGGGAAATGTAGGAAAAAGGAGTATCTACATCCTGATTGATAATGGAAGCACTCATGACTTCCTTGATTTGACTTGGCCAGGTGAATGGGGTGGCGAAGTTCAGACGGGGAACTATCTTATGTGCAAGTTGCTGGGGGACGTCGGCTGCAGGTTTATGGTGTTTGGGAGAAATTTAGATGGCGAATGCAGGGATTAGAGTTTGAATCTTCTCTAAGAATTATTGACTTGCATACCTATGATATGGTGCTAGGATTGGAGTGGTTGAGGTCCATTAGGAATGCCTACTGGGAATATGATCAAATGGCCATGCATTTCTAGTATAAAGGGAAATTGTGTAAGTTGTAAGTTGCGGGGCCGAAAGCTCTGTATGTGTTGCCTACAACTAAGTTGAGTCTTCATTGTGGACAAGATCAGCAGAGGTATTTGGTGCAACTTCTGTGGCCCCCTACAAAAGAACTTCAATCCCTTGCTATACAGGGGGAAATAAGCATTCCTAAGGAAGTACATGGAGTGCTGACAGAATTTGAGGATGTGTGTAGAGAGCCTAAAGGTCTACTGCCTTTGAGGGAAGGACATAACCATGCCATTGTTCTCCAGGGGGGCAAATCCTATTAATCTGAAACCTTACCGATATCCTGCTATGCATAAAGATGTCATTGAACAGCAGATTAAGGAGTTATTGCAGAATGGGTTCCTTCAAGAAAGCTCTTCCCCTTTCTCTGCACCTATTGTGTTAGTAAAGAAAAAGGATAGGTCTTGGAGGATGTGCATTGACTATAGAGAATTGAATAAGCATACAATTAAGAACCAATATCCTATTCCCTTGGTGGAGGATTTATTGGATGAATTATACTTGGCCAGGTGGTTCACCAAGTTAGATTTAAGAGCTGGATATCATCAGATAAGGATGCTGCCAGCAGATTGCCACAAGACCGCCTTCAAAATGCATTCAAGGCATTATGAGTGGCTGGTTATGCCCTTCGGATTAACCAATGTCCCAGCCACATTCCAAGGAGCAATGAATGATATTTTTAGGCCCTTCCTTCGTCAGTTTGTATTGGTGTTTTTTGATGATATTCTTGTCTATAGCTCCTCTATAGAGGAACATGTGCTCCATTTAAAGGCTATCATGGAGGTTCTACGTAAACATCAGTATTTGGTTAGGAGAAGCAAATGTGCTTTTGCTGCCTAGAATGTTGAGTACCTGGGGCATATCATTGCTGCAGGGAAGGTATCCACAGATCCTAAGAAGATCCAAGCAGTAGCTGAATGGCCCGAACCAAAAAATGTGAAGCAATTGAGAGGATTCTTAGGGTTAGTTGGGTATTACAGAAGGTTTATCAAGGGGTTTGGAGAGTTAGCTCGTCCTTTGACTCTTCTCACGCGTAAGAATGCTTTCCAGTAGATAGCGCAGGCCAATTTTTCCTTTCAAAAACTGAAGGAAACATTAATGGCAGCTCCTGTACTTGCTCTACCAGATTTTAATAAGAGATTTGTGGTGGAAATTGATGCGTGTGGGGCTAGGATAGGGGCTGTCCTTATGCAGGAGGGGAAGCCACTTGCTTTTTTCAGCAAGGCCCTAGCTCCTCAGCATACAAAATTGTCTATATATGAAAAGGAATTGTTGGTGGTGGTTCTAGCTGTAGAAAATTGGCATCGATATCTGGAAAGAGGACAGTTTAGCATCAGAACAGATCAGCAAAGTCTCAAATTTTTGTTAGGACAGAAGCTTAAGACTCCTTTCCAGATGTATTGGGTGGCAAAGCCCATGGGTTATGATTCTGAAATTCAGTATAAGAAGGGGAGTGAAAATTCTGTAGCTGATGCCCTCTCTAGATTACACGGATCACAAATATTGCAGATGACTCTTGACACCGCTTCTCCAGAACTTCTGAAATTGATAAAAGAGTCCTGGGAAATTGATCCTCATGTGATAGATATCCTATCAGATATTAGACAGCAAGCAGATGGAGTTATGGGAAGATTTTCCTGGGATGGATCTATTCTGCGACGAGACCACAAGATTGTTGTAGGTAATTTTCTTGCTACTAAACAAAGGATTCTTGAATGGCTCCATTCTAGTCCTCAAGGGGGACACTCAGGAATCAATGCTACTTATCATAGAATTCGCAACCTGTTTTGGTGAAAGAACCTTCATAAGGAAGTGGAAGAGTATGTAAGGGGGTGTGACACATGTGCTAGATGTAAATATGAGACCATTGCTTCTCCCGGGTTATTACAACCACTTCCTGTTCCAAGTAAGGTTTGGGAGAGTATTTCAATGGACTTTATAGAAGGTATTCCAAAGTCGGATGGGAAGGAGGTGATTTGGGTTGTTGTTGATAGAATGAGTAAATATGCCCATTTCCTGAGTTTATCCCATCCCTTTTCAGCATCTTCTCTTGCTCAAGTATTTCTTGATCATATATACAAACTTCATGGAGCACCGGTGGAAATCATAAGTGATAGGGATCCTATCTTTGTTAGTAATTTCTAGAAAGAGTTCGTCAAGGTTTTAAGGATTGAACAGAGGCTTTCCTCTGCATATCATCCTCAATGCGATGGCCAGACAGAAGTACTAAATCGCTGCTTAGAATCTTACTTTAAGATGTATGTGTTGGGAGAATCCAAAAGATGGAGCCGGTGGGTATCTTAGCTGAGTGGTGGTATAATACATCTTTTCATACTGCTACCAAAGTCACTCCTTATGAGTTATTATATGGTCAGAAACCACCCGTCTATTCCCCTTACATTCCTAGATTGGCTATTGTTGAAGCAGTAGATAGAAGTTTTGAAGCAGTAGATAGAATGATTGCTGTCTTGAAGTATCATCTGCACAGATCTGTTAATACTATGAAGCAAAAAGCAGATGCTCATAGATCTGATCGTGAATTTCAGATAGGACAATGGGTGTTTTTGAAATTACAACCTTATAGACAGATTTCTGCAGCAACTAGGAGTACTCAGAAATTAGCTCCTAGATTTTTTGGGCCATATAAAATTTTGCAACGGATTGGCCGGGTTGCGTACAGGTTGGAGCTTCCTGCTGAATCTAGGGTTCATCCTGTATTTCATGTGTCCTTATTGAAGCTTTGTCCGGATCCTAGTGTCAAGCAGAGACATCCTCTTACTGATTTTCCTACTGTTCCTACTTCTCAATATCCTTAAAAGGTATTGGCCACACGAGTAGGAAGAAGGAAGAAGCTTATTATTACTGAAGTTCTAGTGCAATGGAGAGGGTTTCCAGAAGAGGAAGCATCATGGATTTCCCTTAGTTTACAGCAACAATTTCCAGGGTTTCAGACTTCTAACCCTTGAGGACAAGGGTTGTTTTAAATGGGGGGTATTGTTATAAAATGTTAGTTAGTTATTGACAGTTAATCATTTTCCTAACTAACGCATATTCTCTCCTAAGTCTATAAGTAGCTAATCTGCCCAATGTAAAGAGAAGGAGATATGACCACACAGTAATTCATTTTGATTGTTTCTTCTGCATAGCTATTGTCCGTTCCCCCTTCTGTTCCTCTTCTTTTTCACCTGTTCTTCCCTATTCTTTTTCTTTCGTTATCATTTCTGGGCAAGTATCACAACAGATTCTAATTCCAATTGTATTTCATCTGTTCTTACTCACTTCATATAGCATGTTTGACTCTTCATATTGCCTTATAATTATTGTTCATATCTTCAAAATTTGTTCTCTTAGATGGAGGAGAGGCCCTAAGTTGGGGAATGGGAGGGTCTGGTAAACTTGGTCATGGCCACGAGTCCAGCATTTTAGGATTCTTAAAAAGTAACAGGTTCCATCTATTCTTTTAAAAAAAGATTACTTTCTTTTTTGTTGCATTAATTGATATTTCTGTTTGTCTTTAGTTTATATTTTATTCAACTAAGTCAAAGCAAAGATGAGAGTTAGTATAACTACCATTGTTATCACAAGAAAGATATCCGTTGAAAGGGCTATATCAATTAATATGTTTATTTTATGGCATGTTTTCAATAATGCAGTGAGTATACGCCAAGGCTTATAAAGGATCTTCAAGGAGTCAAGGTGTGCTGTTGAATTTAATATCTTAATGTTGTTTGTTTCCAAGATGGATATATTAGCTTGAAGATATTAATTGTTATCTCTCTTGTTTTGGCTTAAATCTTTATATATGCGTAGGTTAAATTTGTTGCTGCTGGGTTGCAAACTTCAGCTTGTACAGATGGTATTTGATGATCTTTTTTTATTATTTAAAAAACATATTTTCTCTACTCTGCATAACCTTGGTTCTATCCTTCATTTTATCCTTTGATCATATCTTCATTCATGCAATTTTGTGCAGAGAATGGTTCTGTTTTCGTATTTGGTGAAAAAGGAATTGACAAGTTGGTATGTTTGACAAGTGATGATTTTTTTTTTTTGCTTGCATCTTTTTTATCATATATTTTGCCGTATACAACCTGTAATGAGTATTGATATCTTCATAATATTTAGCGCTTTGGAGGGATGAATAATGCAACAAAGCCATCATTGATTAATGAACTTCCATGCTCAGAAGAAGTTGCATGTGGTGGCTATCACACCTGTGTGCTGACAAGTAATTCATTAGTTTCTCAGATTAAACATGTGCTGATATAGTAATCGTATTTTGTTTATGGCTTCATTTTAATTCTTTGTTTCCCTATAGAATCTGGAGAGCTTTACACTTGGGGTTCAAATGAAAATGGCTGCCTTGGCATTGGGTGACTTCTTGAACTGATTGCTCAAACAATTCCTTTTTCGTATCTTCATGCTTGTTTTCATTTTTTTCATCCAATTCTCAGTTCATCAGATGGTATTCATCAACCTGAAAGGGTTCAAGGTCCATTCCTGAAGTCCTCTGTTAGCCAGGTTTGCACTGTTATTCATCCTTGCAGTTGATTTCATGGAGATTTTGTTTGCAAAGGAAAGAATAAGATTAAGAAAGTTGCAAAGATAGTGGTTTGCAATATAATCGTCGTAGCAGATTTTGGGCACTAGGTTTTAATATTAATATTGGACTTCATTTTCTAATCTACCTAGCTTGCATTGGTTGATAGAATTTGTTATCTTTTTTATGAATGATTTTGCACTAAATGCAAGGGGAAGTAAAACTTGGGATACTCTTGTGTTACTGCTGATATTTTATGCTGTATTTAATAATCAATTACATAGAGTAGCTCAGCTTTCATAACTAACTTGCCATTTGAATTTGCATGATCTTGTTCCCATATCTGCTATTTGTGTTATGACTGCCTTCTATGAGTGAAGTAGATGCATTTTTTTAGTTAATCTATTTGTTTGCCTGACAGATGCATATAGATAATCACATACTAATAACTTCGATGCATTTTTTTCAGCACCATTGATAATCTTATGTTACTTCAGTTTTTAATGCAAATGAAGTATAGGATGTGTTATATAGATGAACTGGCCAGTGGGTGCAAGTTCTGCGTAAACTGTAAATGGAAATGTTTGACATGTGGTAATCAAAACAGCATTAAAATCAGGTTTTTAACGTTCTTACTCTCTTTATCCATTTTGTATTTCAGGTATCCTGTGGTTGGAAACATACAGCAGCCATTTCTGGTAAGATCCCTCCCCCACTTCCTTCTGAAAAGAGAAGTTTCATAGGGATTATTAGTACTATATCAGATATTAACAGGCATGTGGTTGCCTGTAAGCTATGTCAAGTAGGAATGTTAAGTATCTTATGGAATATGACAGATGTGATGTAAGGCGGAAGTTAAAGGATTTAATTGAAACGAAGCACCATTAAGGGATCAAATTGAAACAAATAGTAAGTTAAGGCACCAAAATGCTCATGAAAAATATAAAAGGACGTCTGGAGATATGATGGGAAATAATAGCATTAACAAATCATTTGCAGCTAATTATGCGTCAAGCAGCAACTTCATGAAAGCAGTTTGATTTGTTGAAAGGGTTTAGACGCAAACAACTGTAAGGGTAAATTAGTTTTTTTTTTTTTTTTAAAGCAAGTGCTACAGATTTTAGTGGTCAAGACTTTCTAAGCATATTTTGGAATATAAAATGTCAGAATAGAAATATAGAAAACCTTGAAGAGATCAAACCTGTTATATGTTGGGTTCAACTTAAGTGGAAGAAGTCCTAAACTGATTAAACTGATCAATCTAATTCCTTGAGATTTTGGGTCAAACAACAGTGTCAATCCCACTTGTATAGTTTCTTGAAGAAAGCTCACACTGATGATTTCTCTGATGTCTTGGGCTTTCCTGGACTCCAACGGTATTCATAGGGGAAGATTAATGTCTAGAACCATTGGCAACAAGAAATGAGAAGTCAAAATCGTATTTACAAACTCAAAGTGCCATTAAGTCCTCCAATCGTTCATGCAGGAACTTTGGAATTCCTAAATGCCCCAAAAATTTGAAAATTAAGGAATAAGTTCATGCGATAAAAGAATAATGATTTCATATTTTTAGGCATTTTAGTTTTCTGTTATATCCATGAATGCTCATGATACACCCTTGACCTGCTATTTTTCAACGATGAATTGGAGAAGACTTGGAGTTAGTGATCGCTCACAACTCACAAGTTTCTTGCCTAGTGGTGAAACTCAATAATTTTTCTCTGGGTTATTTGGGAAGTTAATAATCTTTTTAAAGAAAGGTGTAAAAGATGCTAAATCCTTGGTTTAGCAATCACAGTCGAGTTTTATAGCCATCTTTTTGGAGTGCACAACTGAAGAGACAGTCCGATTTGCTGGTGTTTTGATACTTTTTATTTGTTTTCATTAAAACTTGGTATTTTGTTTGTTTTGCTCTATTGATGGTTTATACACGTGTTTTTTATGTTTAAGTTGTATTGTTGTTGGAGAGAACTATATTATTTTGATACTCATCTTTAATTTCTTCTTGTCTTTTCAGAAGGAAAAATCTTTACGTGGGGCTGGGGAGGTTCTCATGGGACTTTCTCCGAGGATGGACATTCTTCGGGTGGACAACTGGTTTGTCTCTTCATGCCATAATTATATGCCTTTTATAATTAGATATTTCTAGAGAAGAATGCCCGTGCACACACATTATGGATGCTACTAAGACATGGGTCACAAGATATATTCAAGAATTTCTTTGTGTCATTCTCCAAATAATTCTTTGTAATTACCAAATATACACCAACATGCATGCAGGCGAGGTTTCTACATTTTAAATATTGACGTATTCTTAATGCTGGGAACGTTTTTGGTAATCATTGTACAATGTAATACAATTGGCTACTTTGGAGAATTTATAATTTGGTTACAGTCAGACCAACGCATTTCTCTCATCAATCATTGTTTTTTATTGTTTGGTTTTGTAAGTATGCTATTGTCTGCCAATATGATTTGACTTGTTATGCTTTCCATACAGGGTCACGGAAGTGATGTGGACTACATAAATCCAACAAAGGTTTCTATTGGAGAAAATAAGAAAGCAGTGCAAGTTTCATGTGGGTTCAATCATACAGGTGCTATAATTGAATATACCTAGGTTTGGCTGCCCCAATTATATAGAGTTGCAATAGTCAACAAAATTAAACAAATATGAGCACAGCAGCGATGCCATGCATTTGTTCCTTTTATTTATATTACCATGTATCTTTCATAAAATCTCACCAGATGAACAAAGGATACTTCTTACACACACAACCGGCTCTAGGAAGTGGCAGCTTAACATAAGTGAGGCATACCCATATATTTCTTGTATTTAATTTTTGTTTTACGTGAACATGTTATGTATATGTAAATAAAGATTCAATGATGTTCGAATAAGAATTGTGTAGGTCAGTTCTTAAGATAAAAAGACAGATAGCTCATATCATTCTTCCATTATTTAATAATTGTGTTGTACCCACGGGGGTTGGTCTGAGTGATAAGCGGTTTGATATTGCTTAAGTAAGGTCTCAAGTTCGAGTCTTGGCATATGTAAAAAATCCTTGTTAGAAGACTCATCTACTGTGGCTAGGTGTGTGACGCAGGTCAGATTTATATATAGTTGGGACAAAACTATGGTAAACCAGGTAGGCAATAAAAAAAATTGTGTTTTCAGTTTTATAGTTTATCAGTCAATTACTTATCTGCTGGTTTTATTTTTGGGACCCGGACTCTAAATAAAAATCAGTTTTGACGCCTCAAAATAGAATGACGGTTGAGTGGGCGCTACTCTCATAAAATCATGGTGAAGCAATTAGAGGAGCCCATACGTTGCTAATGGTCAGGCTACTTACAGATTCTTCCTCCAGCACTGGGTTTGGAAAGGTATCATCTTTTCCATTTGTGTATGTTTTGGATGGATATGATATTTCTGCGCATGTTGGGTTAAGCAAATGGATAGCCTCGAACAGTGGGCAAAAATCTTACAGTATGCAGTTCCAGGTTATTACTTTATTTCGGCATCATCTGGTTTAATTGCGAAATAGCGTAGCAGTGACAACCCAGTCCCCCCTATAAATTCAATTTTATTTTGTCAAAGGAATTTACTACTTCGTTATGGATGTTGCGATTATGCAATCACAAACAAATGTTCCTTAAAAACATAAAGCTCGAGGGGCGGGGGCGGGGTCGGGGTCATGAGTTTTATGTGAGAGGAGTGAAAGCAGTTTCAGATCAGAAGTGTACATTTAAGTTGTCTTAGACATCTTTGGATCCAATGGATTGAGACATGCACACATTTTCATACATAAAAGAAAAGCATAATAGATGCCTTCAGTGATAAGTCAAAACATTGGGACATAGCTTTCCTGCGTTAAGTCCATTCCTCGAGAAATGGGATCTTGAGAATTGCCTTGGCTTTCACTGTGTTAATTGTAGTGTCACTAATGTTTAGTTTATAAGCATGAATGAATGAAGAGAAGAGATATGAGAGGCCCAAATAATATCGTATCGTAGTAGTGGATTCGTGTTCGTATGGTGGGTGGGAATTGCGTTATGATTAACCCATAATTGCAGTAGGGGAGTGGTCCCTACATGAACAGGGAAACTAAATCTGGAAAACCAATGGTGGTCCCCCACGTACCCCACCTGTGAAGACCACCATGGAGTCCACGTGCTGTGGTCTCCGGGGAGGATTGGCCCCACCATGAATCCGCCGTACCAAAGAGCATTTAATGATATCACGTGGCAAGGCCTGCAGCGTACGATGCGAGGACAATCTGAGCCGTCGGATGTTTGCTGGGGGTGTTTGACTCACAAGTTAATGTACGTATTATTTAATTTATTTACCGTGCATTGAGAGAGAGGGGGGAGTACTAGTACAGTATTACTGGGTACTGGTGGGTGGGCTGGCGAAGAGAGAAGGAAAAAATTAAATGTTAGATTGTGAAATATGTGGGGGTTTGGTTGGATGTTGGAAGAGGAGTAATGGAGTGTATTGGTAATTGGCAATTTCTGCTCCTCGTTAATCGGGCTGTGTTCCTCGGTCCCCGATCCTACGCTCCCGCTGACACCGACATGTCCGGGGTCTACCTCATGCGAGCATCAGTATCGTCGGATCAGGCCGCTGGACGGATGCGATCTCATGATTCCCTATTCGCCGTCTTTCGCATGACGAGTTTCACGGAAGACACTGTTGATTGTCACAGCTATACCATGGATAGATACATAGATTGACGGTGGCCAAAAACAAACCAACCCAGCCAGTGAACCAAACCAAAAATAAAAAAATAATAATGATACATTGACACTGTAGGCTCCTATATTAATCCAAATTAATTACTCCCTTGATCCCAAAATATACTATCATTTTATCAAAAAAAAGATATATTATCTCATCATTTTACTCATTATTATCCTCTTATCTAATCACTATAAATGACAGCATATATAAAAAATATATATTTTCTATATATTTAGTTTTTAATTAATTTTAACTATTTTTAAAAAATAATTAATTAAAATGATCTTATATTTTAGGATAGAAGGAGTATTAAAAAAACACCCCTAAAGCAACAAAAATAATATTTTATTATCCTTAGATACTTATCCAAATATTTTTCCCTAAACTTAACTTTTATATTATATATATATATATATATATATATATATATTCAGTGTCTATTTCACTATCAGAAATTCAGAACGGACAAGTGTACTCCATGCATTTATTGACAGACATTAAGGAAATTGAAAAAATAATGTCTATTATATATCATATATTTATTGTTGTACTAAACATTCTACATTATTTCATGAATTGTGGGGTGGATGCAGACTGATAAGTTATAACGGGAAAAGAAGTAGAAGAAACAGGAGTATGCGTGAACTGAGCAGGAAAAAAAATAATAGAAGTAGTTTTATTTAAGAGCAATCGCTAGCACTCCAACCAAAAAGAATAAATTATAGTAGGATATTAATTTTTCAAATTACTTGCATTTTTCTTAAATCTCTTATTTTAAAAACTACAGTTACATTCCATTCATTTTTCTTAAATCTCTTATTTTGTATACACATAGTACTAATATTATGATATGATTTAGGTACTTTTCACCAAAAGAAAAAAGAAAAAGAAAAATCAATTGAGAACTTTTCTATAATTTTCCTTTTGTTTTTTGTCATAACGTACACATCCATTTTACTCGCTATATATATAGGTAAAGAATTAGCTTGTTAATAATCAAATTAGCGAAACAGCTAACGAATAAGTAAGAGCTAATAATGGCCAGTTTGCATAGAATTTTAAGAACGAGTTTATAAAAAAAGAGTTTTTTGGCAGTTTATAAAAAAGAATTTTTGAAGAAAAGTTTATAAAAAAAATAGTTTTAAATAAATGAGTGTTTGAATAGTTATTTCTAAAAGTACTTTTATTATTGGTAAATTATGAAAAAAGATATAAATATTAAATGATGATAGATAAGATATAAGAGGAGAGAGGGTGTAAGAAAGAAAAGAGAAATTGTGTAAGAAAAAATATGAAAGAGGAGAGAGAGTGTGAGAAAAAATAGAAGAGAGGATATAAGAAAAAATAGAAATAATATAATAATTAGTTAGTTTATAAATTCTTTTACTATTCTATAAGTTACTCTAATTAATTTATTTAAAATTTTAATTTTAAATTATAATTTAATTTAAAAATCTGTTTGAATAAATATAAGTGTTTATTTTAAAAAAATTAAACTAAAATTTTATCTCACAGAAGTTTTTAAAATAATAGTTTGATGAAAAATAAACATGCCCTAAATCAAGGAGAGGGATGGATAGAGGGAAGCGTGATTGTAGGTGTATGTTGGCCGTGCGGGTAAGGAGTGGTACAGGGGATTTTAAAAGTAGGAATTGCAAAAAGCTCAAAATAATAAGGTAATGATGAAAGCATCGCATTGAAGACGAGACAGACTTTTGTCTCGGGTCAAGTGTTGTTTTATATATATTTTTTCAGAATGCCCTTTTTGTCATCTTCTTCCTCTGCCTCTTTTTGACTGTTGGTAGCAGGTCACACAGGTCGTAGGGTTCACCGGCAGCACCAGGTCAGCAGCACAAAGCTTGGGAATTCAAAACAAATCATAGCATTTGTATTTATATTTTGATATAATTAGGGGGTCTCTCAAAATCAAAACTCAACTCTCACTGAGGTCTGGTCATCAAGTACGATGCTTTGTGTTTATGTTTTTATTAGTCAAAATGCCGTTTTGCATAAGCTAATTTTAGGAACATCTGAATCGTAAAAGCCTACAAGAAAGAAGCCCACCATTAGTAGTGAGTGAGTCAGTCAGTGCTCTCTCTCTCTCTCTCAGCCTAGCTATATATAAGAAGGTACATTGTGGGTTAGGGTTATGGGGTAAGCATATGAGTAGAAAGAAAATAGGCTTGTGTTGTGTGTGGTTGAGGGGAATGTTGGCTGGCTCGAGGCTTTTCCACGAAGGAGGTTCTCAGTTCTCACTCAGCTGAAGAACTATTAAGGCTTCGGACCAGGCTTCATTCCCCTCAACTTTTGGCTCCTTTAATTTCTGGGTTTCTTCATTACTCCTCCATAACAATATCAGAGTGAGATTTCTAAGTTTGAACCAACTAAGTACAGATCATCGATGATCATCGATCGATAGCAAAGGTTAGGTTGAGAGGAACGTTGTCTGGCTCGAGGTCATGAACAGGAGTAGTTCATTCTCTCTTGCAGTGATTTACTAAACCCTAAAAATGATTCTCGGACCAGGCTTCATTCCCCCCAGCCAACTTTTGCTCTATCTTCTTAATTCAATTCTTCTTCTTCATCTGGTGAGTAATAAGGCTTTTCCCACAGTTGCTGTACATGTGTTATATATTTGCTATGTGTATATATATAAACAGTTAACCTCTCTATTTTTGCATATCAGATCATACCAGAGAAAAAAGGATTGCAAGGTCAGAATTATATGCACAACGATCACTCACATCACACATATATATATGCATGTATATTATAAGCTTGCTTGGTGTGATTAATTAGATGTTGATATTTTAGAAGATTTTGACTTCATCAGCTTCAATTTGCGAAGCAGAATAGATCTGCTTCGTCCCCTCCCTCCCTGAGCTTATTCTGGTATTCTTTTGTTAATCAAAGATTTAACGGACACAGTGAATGAATGTATTAATGTGTTGGCCAAAATTAATAATCACCATCGAATGTTCACTTCCGATGAACAAGATAGGTGAAAGCATGTGTACTACTGTGTAAATCTATCATGAGATAGATAGATGGATGGATGGATGGATGTGAAATTCTTTACTGAAGTCTACTTGTTAGTAGCTAGCTAGGTTCAACTGGCTTAGCTTCTACGGTTTCGAAATAATTATCCTCCTTCTTTCTGAAACTCTTTCAGCTTTTTGGAAGTAACCCACTTTTCAGACAGCCCAAAATACAAATATTTAAAGAAACCT
This sequence comes from Leucaena leucocephala, assembly GCA_037074615.1. NCBI lineage: Eukaryota > Viridiplantae > Streptophyta > Magnoliopsida > Fabales > Fabaceae > Leucaena > Leucaena leucocephala. The sequence goes on along the minus strand of CM073538.1, from coordinate 20,946,549 downwards.
AGCAAATCGGCCTGCAGAAATATGGAAGCATCAATTTCATGAATCTGAATATACTACAGGTAAATCTACAGTTTCCCTGTAAAGCCAGTAATAACCCTATTAGGTAAGTTTCACTCTCACCAATGACCTTTTAATATCCCATAATTTTCTTTGGAATTAACACTTATTACTACTCATCAGATTATAATATATAATCGACTTTTAAATATTGTTGCTTGCTTAGCTTGCTGCTGAATTTATTGCCTTTTTTGTTTTGTTTTGTAGTGAAATAATGCCCTTCATTATTGAAGACATAGCTGGTATGAAGAGGAAGCTGCTGTATTTTTAGACATGATAAGGCATATATATCTCAATCAACAGGAGGGAATGGAGATTAATCACTCACTACATTATCACTATATATAGTTGTATATCATATTGTTTATTTATTTACTCAGATGTAATTTAATATGGTTCCAAAAGCGACAAATGATAAAATGTTCCATGGTGGCCGCATGCAACCAATCTTCAATTTCAAATCATATATCTTCATATAAACTAGACCAAATAGTATTCTGATGTGCCCCGGTAAAAAGAAGAAGAAAGAAAGTAGTTATCTGATCTGATATATTAATATATATATATATATATATAGACTTCTCAATTGTTCATTTATATTAAAAAGATACAGTGTTATTTTTACCAGAAAATTAAAGAAAAACAAAAAAGTAAAAGTTGTGATAGTTTGGGAATCCCAATCCCAAGGGGTTGGTGAAGCTGCTGAGATATCTCTGTGAATGAATGATCAATAAAGAAGAGAAGATGCCATGGAAAGAGATGTGCTGGAACAGTTAGCGAGAAATGTATAAAATTGGAGAAGCTAGGTAGGGATTCTCTTACACCATGCAGCTTCCACTATCATTATGACCCATAGATATATTATATACACACACACACACATACATCTCTGCAACACAAGCTGATGATGCAAACGAAACCTGGAAAACTGAGAGAAATTATAAGAAGAAAGAAAAGTTGTGTGTTTTGGTATAACATATTTATGAGGTTTTCAAAGTTGTTGAAAAAATCAGAAACTATCTTTGGAAAAAAAGCTATGATCAGCAATATATAGCAGCTTCTTCTTTCTTCCTCTTCTTCGTTACAGTGGAGTCACAGTTTTGTACGCAGAGAAAGGTGTTTTTTTTGAGGGAGGTTTTGAAAAGGGAAGATGACAGAATAAGAAGTGAGTAAATTAATGACGAGTGTCTGACGCGTCTTGGGAAATGAAACGAAGATGAGAGAGAGAGAGAGAGAGAGAAGAGGGTGTGGTATTATTAAAGAAGGGAAACGAAACAATGTTTCCTTTATGTGTGCTGACGGCCTCTTCCTCATTTTATTATCATTTTCAAATCTCTTCTTTATCCAATCCCTTCACCCCATGACACACACACTCTCTCTCTCTCTCTCTCTAAAACACAAGCGCAAACACAGGTTTTCAATTTCCGTTGCCTTGCTAGCCACTCAAACTTTTTCTGCATCATACAAGTACGTCACGTACCCTAACACTAGTCATCAATCTCTATTCTGAAATTAGAATCCAAGTTCTTCAACATAGTACTGTTTATATATCTTGTCTTATATATAATCAACACCAAATAAGCATTATATCCCGTTGAGTTGGGTTGGATTGCATGAGTAGATTATTATAGTTTGTCAATAACTTAATCTTTAAATAAATTTTTAACCAAAATATTTCATCTAATAATTATTTTCTTCAATTTTCCTATGCTATTTTGAGAAGACTCTATAGTGCTTAATCCAAACTCTACATTGAAGTGTCCTCTTATATGTTAATAGTTGCTATTCCAATTCTTTCTCTTATGTGTTAATCTTATCCTTGTGTATAAATAAAGAAAAATTAATCTTTTATTTCATATAGTTTTAATTAGGTTATAATTTAATTCTTACACATCTTAACTTGATATAATTTAATCTTATAGTTTTGACTCTGTTAAAATTTGATCTTTAAACATTGACCTATTGTAATTCAATATTTATAATTACAACTCATTCAATTAAGATATAGCTGAATTAAAATTATAAAAATAAAAAAAATAATTTTTCCTATAAACAAAAATAACTACTCCATCCTATCCTTATTATAAAGTCACTTTTTTTTTTAATGAGGACCATTGCACATGACGGATGGTACCTTTGACGCAACTTTTCACTTATAAGAGAGGTTTTTTTACCACTACATTATAGGGCCATTAGCATTACAAGGTACTTTTTTAGAAGAAATGAAATGATCCTCATTCTAAGCATTTAACGAGATATTAATTAATTTTTTTTAATAACACCCCTATTTAAAATTAATGATACGAGATAATGTAATATAGATATAAATTTTTTTATTTAAATATGGGTAAGTCTTAAATTTATTCAATTTCCGGATAAAGTTAATATTTAACTACATTTTCTTAATTGATTGTAGTGAGGTAATTGGATGTGACTTGCAATAAGAATCTGAGGAGGGAGTATTACACAATATTTAAAATAGTCAGTTATTTTTATTAATTATGTTTGAGATCCATTTTTCCCCCCTAAAGTTCCCTGTGAGTAATGATGATCATTTGTAGGGGTGTGCATGGGCCGGGTTGGGCAGGGCAGCCCCCTGCCCGGTGCCCTGCCCGGAAAAACCATGGGCTGCATTTTGCAGCCCGATGCCCGGCCCTGCCCGGTAAAAGCCCTAACCAATTCGGGCTGGGCATATGCGGGCTGGGCATGGGCGGGCTGGGCATGCCCAAATAGTGATGTCCTGCTCATATTGTGAGAAAAAAATCTGCTATCATGAACTTATAAAATAATATCATATTTATATTTTTAAGAGTTAAATAATATATATAATTCACTAAGAATAAGGTATCAAAAAAATAGTAATTAAAGTCTCAAAGTCTATTACATATATAAAAAAGAAATATTAAAATATATAGAGGTCAGATATTTGTAGCGTTATTGCAACATAAAAAATTGAATACTTAGCAAGTAAAGCAGAGGAGCAACTTTGGTATCTACATAAATATAAAAGTTATGTTTAATATTTTAAAAATGAGCAAGGAGAGTTGCCAGCTAAAGTGAAAAGTGTAAAATTACAAATAAAATAAGTTAAGAAAAAAATTAAAAAAAATAATAAATATATATATATAGGGCCGGGCCAAATGGGCAGGGCAGCATGCCCTGCCCGGTGCCCAGCCCGGCCCGACAACTGGCCCGGCCCGGCCCTGCCCAAATATATTTTGGGCATTTTTTTTAGGGCCGGGCCGGGCGATTTTTTACCGGGCTCGGGCGGGCGGACCGGGCCACCGGGTACTATGAACACCCCTAATCATTTGTTGTAATAATTTTAACAGCTCCTAAGTTTCTAATTTTGAATGAGGGGTACAATTAGAAAGATGCATTAAATTAGTAAAACAAAACGTCATTCTTTTTCCCCCTTTAAATTTTTTTCTTAGTATTTTAGCTGGGTAAATAGGAATTTTTTGCTTTTTAAAATTTGGCCTAGTGTCATAAAATTAAAGCACATCAAATAAATACATCATTAATATCTTAATATATGTATAATGAAATTAAAAAAAGGTCATATAATGAACAATAGTATCTCTGCTTTAAAATAACTATTTCCTTTTATTATTATAAGAGATCTTTTAATACATATTATAATAATTTTATATTTTTTTAATAATTTTATAAAATATTAAATATCAACTTTTCAAATTTAATCTGACAATAACAAGAAAATATAACTGACTTATTTGTTGAATGTATGTATGAAGTCCTGATGACACATTTAGTCAAAGTTAAAAGCACGATTTGAGAAAGCAAAAAGGTAATGTCAGGTGCTTAGTAGGGGTATCGAGGAGCATGAAACTGCTAAGTCTGAGTTGAGGGTGATGCATTGTTCCTCCTCCTAGTGGTCTACCTTTAGGGCTATTAAATAATTTTATTTATTTTAATTAAATATGTTGTCACTGAAATTGAAGTTCAAACGAACGGAGGCGGCGAGGCGCCATGCATAGTGCATACTATTACTAATGAAATGAAATAATTTTATGTTTAAAAATAGTTAATTAAAATTGTGTCATTTTTAAATACATACTAATATTCAATCTAGTAAACAGATTGCCCATCCTAGAGCTATGTTTTTACCATATTTATATACTCGTGAGTCTTGCTGGTACTTCTACTTTTTCGTCTAACATTCAACGTTTACCTTACCATTCTGCTCTCTCTCTCTCTCTCTCTCTCTGTTGTATGAATATCTAGTGGACAATAGTGATGTCTGGTATGAGTGAAGGGATGAAACGAATGTATTGACATTTGACACTAACGGTGTGTTTAGATTAGCTTTTGGAGAATAGATTTTGGGAAGAATAGATCCTGGAGAATAGATTCTGGAGAGAATAGATTCTGAAAAGAATAGATTTTGGGAAGAATAGATTTTAGAGAATAGATTTTAGGAAGAATAGATTCTGGGAAGAATAAATTTTGTAAATAGAGATGTTTGAATGATTAATAGTAGAATCACTTTTTATATTAATAAATTACTAAAAAAGGTATGATTTGATTAAAGTATGAGGAGGAGAGAGGGTAGAGAATAAATAGGAGAGAGGAGAGAGAGAGAGGAGAGAGATGAGAGAGAGTATAAGAAAAAAGTAGGGGTAAAATAGTAATTAGATAATCTATAAGCTCTTTTACAGTTCCAAAATCTATTTTCAATAGCTTATTCAAAACCATGGTTTCAAACCGAGATTTTGCCCAAAATCAATTCTGGACAAAAATGGCTGTTTGGCAAAAAATTTTGTAAACCGAGATTTTGTTTCAAAATCAATTCTGGACAAAAATTGATGTTTGTGTGAAATTTTTTTAAACTGAAATTTTACCCCAAAATTCATTCCTAAACGTGATGCCAAACAGGCACTAATTATTATGGCTGACTGACAACCATGAATCTATATAATTGCCTAAACAAACAGCCACATCTTATATATATATATATATATATATATGAACGATACGTATCAAAAAGAATTGGTAACTGCAAATTCAGTTGATCATCTGGACATGGTGATTTTTGTTCAGTAGTTTTTTGGAAGATTTGTGAATACAAACATCCCAACTAACTAGCTAAAATCATGATTTCATTTTTCTAGTATTTTTCATTTTTCTCTCTTGCTAAATTTATAATAATTAAATAGATATGAACTCCTAATATTACACATAATCTATACAGTGTGATTTTCCTAACTTACACATATCCAGAAGCAATGAGTATTTTCATAGCTTATAAATAGTGCGGTTGTGTTATTTTCCAAGTATTTTATAATCCTTCTTGAAAAAAATATCATTAATCCTTTAAAAATTAAAACAATATATTTAACATTAAATATGATATATTCATTTAAAAAATAGAAGTATCATTAATTGGACCAAGTGAGTCCTAAAATAAAACCTAAGAGAAAAACATCTAATAAATTATTATACTTATTATTACCTCCATATCAAAATTTACAATTATCATTCAACATTATGACCTAACATTATCTTCATTAATGAAATAATAATATAAAAGTCAATAGTATTCCATTAAAATTTTAAAGCAAAAAATATTTATTTTAGAATTTTAAAATAAAATACAAATTAAAGATAATAGTTATTATTTTAGAGAGAAGTATTTAGTAGGAGACATTTACATGTATACCTAAGTAACTGAGTTGATTCTCTTCCCCATCACAAGTTAATAATTGAGGGTCTCCACTGTATGATTTGTGTTTAGAGATGTTAAGGGTATACGATAGCTTTTAAATAATTTGGATGCTTCTGAATAATATGTTTAGCATGTTGAATTTACAGGCCCAACAATGAATTTCCCATCAATAATTAGTGAACCGAAAAAAGAAAGAGAAAAAGAGCATGGCAGGTAGGGACAATCATTATGTAATACCTACACACTTCTCCTCAATTCTTAATTTAGTATTTGTGTTATTTTCTCTCAATTAAATCCCTTAATTTTGTTTTATCAGTGCCATTAATCCATATAACTTTACTCTATTGGTACTGTTAGTTTCCGTACAAAAGTTAAAGGTGTTACCAAAGTAAAATCAAAGATTTAATTAAGAGAGAAAAACACACATGTATCAAATTAAAAATTTGGGATAAGTATAGTTACCTACCATATATGGTTTTCCCAAATATGAAAGGACAAAGTTTGGAATAGGTATAAATGGGACATAACATAAGGCACTGCGTCAAGGGAAAGGTTAGTGGGAGAAGGCATAATTCAACTGTCGTACGTACACATAATTCAACAACTTGCATGTAAATTTTGTCAAAACTTGTATACAAACCTTCACATAACTTGCATGAGCTTCTACCCACATGCGTGCAAGAAATCACAACCTGTGTCTCTCTATCTATGTTTCACAACACAATGTGTTACATTGCGTTACAATTTACAGAGCTTGTGGGTGTTGTTAGTTGCTGGTAAATAGAAACACAAACGCAAATCAAACTCATTGCCTATATATATTACAATCACTCATCTGTAACCAACTATGAGAATTTTTGGATTCTCTCTCTTTCTTTCTCAGTAAATTGCAAATTTCTATTTACCGAGGGTTCTCCTACAAAAAGGATTAGAGGGGACAAAAACCCATAAGATGGGCGGGTCTACAAGCAGGCGGAATGAGAGGATTACTTACTCTGTACGGGGCTATTATCAGAGAGGTGAGACCTATCTCTCAGAAAGATGGATGGCCATCTGTTGGAGGAGAACCTTCTTCTGGGATGCATTAATAAGGCCCTTACTCTCAGCATCCAGTATGACATCTGTCATAATTGCAGCAGCGTGCCCTCTAGGCTCGTCCTCTGAAGTCCTCCTCAACATGAACGCCTAAACATGACAAATCAAAACACATAATCAAACCTATCCAACAATAACAAGCTTAATCCCATTAGATGGGATTGACTACATTGATCGCAAAAATCATTGTGCTCTATAAAAAATTAAGTCCTTAGATATTGACCAAAAGATCCCACTTAATAATATTTTTGAGCATTCTCTTCAGTCTTTTTCTACCATTTCTTACATAACTCCATATTGCTTGATTCATCCTTCTCACTTCTACCTCTTTGTTGTCCCCTTTGGTAATCCAACGGAGCCAAAGCCCAAAGAAAGAAAATAAGAAACTAATTGAAACTAAGCACGATGCATCTCTAAGTGGGAATTTAAAGATTGTGTAATTAATTCATAGCTCTGGCTTAATAGTAGGTCAAGCTTCTAGCCTGCTAAAGCCTACAATATATTTTTATGCATGATTAGTAAGTAGATCAGGCATATACGACGCAGTTTGCATATGCCAGTATCATGTACATTTTTTATTTGTTTAATTTTACATCAAATGTTGATATCAAATGAACAGAAGCGTGAGAGCATGATTGGAACAATTCCTATCTCAGCATTTAACACATTGCAGGAGGGACAAACAGAATCCCCACTGTAAATCAGATCATACAACATGCAAGTAATCATGGAAAAATTTTTTGATGTTAAAACAACACTGGACAAAGTTCACGATTTCCTACCCAACATATGAATGTGCACTAAATTTGATTGATGTAGCGGCAGTCAGTATTAGTGCTTATCAAACTTTATAGTGGAAAAATGTATATATATCCAGCGGAACACATGAACACATAAGATCAAAGAATATTAGAATCAAATTGCTACTATCACTTGAAAGTACCTGCCCACGATGAGATATCTCTATGCAGCCGGGTTGTTGGATAAATGGCTCTCCGTCAATTTGAACAGGGAAAGGACTTGATGAGTGTATTTTAATGACTTTACCTTGGGCTAACCTTCTTGCTTGAGAAAGACCAACCTATCCAAAAATCAAGCATTATCACATTAGCATGAATTTACAAGGTAATTTTTTATTAGACAATTAGGCACGTTGGAAATTATCATTTACATGAATATATATATATATATATATATATATATCTTTAAAGGGATATGTAAAACTTTTACATATCATCCCACTACATTTCATCTTGATGTATTTGCACCAATGTTTCACATAAATGCATCAAAACAAATCTGAGAGTTTGTCCAATTGAACATTCTAAAATATGTTATTTTAAATCATATATAAAGAACTAATGTTCATTAGGCTAATTCTAAGAAAGAAGGATTTCATACTTGAAGTTTGCCTAGGTGCCATGCTCCACATACACATACCACCTCAAGCATTTTATCATGCATCGACTGAAGACTAAAATCATCATCATGCTCATAGTCATTTTGCCAAAGATTTACTCCACCCATATAGCTCCCAATATTGAGCACAATTAAGCCCTCCGAATCCTGCATGAAAGAAGTAAGAAGTGATTCCTTAGAGATAACTTGAAAAAGTATAAGATTCAAGATGCATATTTTTAAGTACTGAAAGATGTTTACTTTGGGAATCTCAATGTCTTTTCCATCAACTTCAAGCCATACTTGCCACGGCAAGTCTGCACACGTTCTGTCCATTATATCTTTAGCTCCTTCTTTGGCATACCGTAGTTTATTTAAAAACTGTGAATGGAAATTTCATCAGAAAACACTACTTGCACAAAATAGATAAAACAAAAGGCCTCTCCTGAATTGCGGGACTTAAATACCCTAGAATAAGAGATCAAATGAATAGACAAACAAAGATGCTATGACTTCAATAAACAAGGGCCAGAACAGGGGTTTAAGCAAGTTGCATTGTTGAAATGTCAAAGATAATACGGCAACCACCCATTACTTTTTCAACACGGTCTCTCTTGATTGTAGTTTGTAGCTAAGGTACATGAGAAAGACCTTCAAATAACTGTCAGGAGGCCCTTTTTTCAGTTAGTTCCATCAAGCAGCCTGACGTCCAAAAAGTTGTGCTATTTAAACTAATCACAGCCTTCTATTATTTACTATAAGTAGCAGTGCTTTCAAATATTGTTCAGACCTAGAGAGTTTGTACTTTTCACCAAGTGCTTTAAAAGCCGCCTTACATTGCCAGGGTGTAGTATGAACAAATATCTTATAGCTATAAAATACCAAGAAAGAACAACCTGTACCTGACTGCAAAATTTCTCAGGATATACTTCTCGAGTAACATGAAATTCATATGCAACCTTCGCATCGCACCCAATTCCTATAAAAGTAATTTAGATATGTCAATAGTTTTCGAGAAAAAGATATTTAACAATTGTTTCAGAGAAGTACCTAGGTAGTTCATCATGGATTTAGATTTCACTTTTCTTCCTTTTCCTTCTGAGTTTTCTTCTGTAATATTTACAGCCCAACGATCCAACATTGTAACTGCCACATTGCTAACATCTTGCAAAATCATGGTCAAGCCACCTCGTCCGTCAAGGCCAGAGAATCCTCCTCCCCAATTCAGTACCCTTGATAAATCGTTTCCAGTACCTAGGGGGAGAATAGCAACAGGTGGAGGTGACTCAAAATTGTGTTTTTCTATTGCATCAAGGACCCATGCAACAGTGCCATCACCGCCACATACCAACACTCTAAAATATTGTACACTCTTGAAAAATTCTAGCCCCACCTCAGGACCTTGGGAAGCACTTAACTCAAATATCTACAGTCAGAAAAAATCAGCTCAGGCCCATTAAGACCATGGAATGAAATAAATATATCCATTATATGGCATTGCAAATTAAGTATTTCCATAGATTATTAGCTTTTGAAATGATATTTAGTGGAATTTAGAGAAACATTAAGCTGTAGGAACATCTAGAACAAAAGAAGAAAATGTTAAAAATGAATGAAATTCCCATTTTAAGACAAATTTGATAGGCGAAAGAAACATAATGCAGTATATGGTGTTTCTCAGGTTCCACTGTCTTAGAAGCGGAGAAAATCTATCACCTATCACGTATGCTTAACCTAAGAACATAATGAAACTTCGTGTCTATTTATTTTAGCAACTCATGAGTAGTCATAGAAGATTATTACTTAAATTTCTGATATGGTAATTAATAATGTTATAGGGAAGTTAGCTAGCTAGCTAATTAGTCAGTTGTGAGTAATATAGCCGCTATCCCAGCGTATAAAAGGAGGGGGTGTTCTCTATATTCTTTGGCTTTTCTGATGTTAATGAATACCTGAATTTTCTCTTCATTCTCTCTTCTACAACCCTCTCTCTGTCCACTATCTATCTATCGTCTTTCAGATCTATCTAAATTATTTTACATAATATAATACAATGCCAATATATTTCAGGCAAAATAAATTAATAAATACAATGCCAGTATATATGCTCAACTAAAACCTTCCAGAATAATGAGCAGAATGTTAAGATAAAATACATGTCAAGTCTATGTGATACAAATCAAGAAAAAAAGGGCACAAAAAATAATTGATAAAAAGCTACAAAGTTTTGAGGAGCTAATTTTACATTATTGGCCTATTAGGCTATTATTAAGAAGGAATCTAGGAAATTCCAGAATTTTATTTTCCCTTTATCTTCAAACATAGAAAAGGAAATTTCAAACACATTCCCAAATCATATGATCCAATCTAATATTAACAAAAATAAAATGTGTGTGCACGTGCGTGCAGAACATGATTAATTTCATAAGGTAAGAAGTTCAAGCCTGGTTGAGGAGATACCTGAACAGGATTTAGTAGCATGTTCAATCTCCTTCGAATAGAAGACCCAAGCTGTCCACCACTCCTGGTATTTATGAAAACCAAGAGCGGTCTTGCATCAGGAGGAACCTCAAACAATGTGTACTTCTTGTTTAGACTGTGTGTGGCAGTTTTACACTTTTCTTGCATAAAAAAATTAGTGTCCCTCGTTTCCAGCACTCTACCATTGTTCATGTGATCGAACTTCCTCTCGCAACTGGATTTCTTCACATCCGACCAGCCATTCAATACATATCCAAAAGTTGCCTCAGTAGCAGAGGAATTCCTTGACAAACAATGGGTGGAGCAACTACCTCCATTCTTATTACGATTGCGACGCTTTTTAATTTGACCACGAACTGAAGAGGTTATGATTTCTTGTGTAATAGAACTTACTCTCTCCCCCTTTTGATCTTCGTCAACTTCTTTGACACACAGAGGAGAGAGGATATTTCGTCTCAAAGGGCCCAAATCACAAGCATCACCAAGATCTCTAGCCAATTTAGCATGACATTTTACATGAATGAGGCGCTGACACCAGCGGCAATGCCAAGAAGGAGAGGCATTTATAAATGGAACACCACATATTTCATCACAGTAAAAACAGAAGCCAGACATCTCCTGATTATCATCCACATCAACCCATCTCTCTGACCAATGGTGTCGCACGTGGCTAAAAGCAGCCTGTGCCACACATTTGCAATCCTTTGCAGCAAACTGAGAACAATAGAAATGAGCAGCTACCCCGCAAACAGAGCAGCGATGAAGAGGAGTACGTGGTGAGGCTGTAGTGCCCAAGTTATGAGAAGGCCCAAGGGAAGTTAGGCAGACACAGCAAGTTGATGGTTGTTCCCCATAAGTAAAATCTTCAAACCATATATGATTTGATAGAGGAACTTTCAGCTTTTTCCAAACTTTTTTCTTGGCTCTAGCAGCAGCTTTCACCCAATTTAGAGACGTCCTTCTCTGCCACTTGAGAATACCATAAACGATGGCTAGCAGTCCAAGGGATCCAGTGATCACCCATCCAAATGTAGATGGACCAGAAGCATCATGGCTAGTAAACAACCTCGTAAATGAGATAGCCAGAGACATTGTGGTAAAACTCATGGCAATTTGATTCGACTTAGATCCCAAAAGATAATATGCATAGAACCTGCAAACAATAGCTTGTCACTCAGAGACTTATAAGCATAAAAATTAGCCGACAGCAAATTGGGCACCAAAAGGTATATGAACCTAAAACCAGTTCCTTCATTACTATAGTCGAAAAGCACGGGATCATTATAAGATAGAATAACACAAAAGGTGCTGCCGTATTGTGCATGACAGAAAATTTAATGTCAGGTGAGTCTACTATTCACCTACATGGAATTTAATAGGTTGAAGATTACCTCACACTACTAAGTTAGAAACAAAGTACCATTGATTATTGATTGAATACTAATAAATCGTGATCCTATGAAAACAAAAAAACAATGCAGGAAGAATCCAAGCCAGATGAGGGCATTATGATGAAGTTAAAACCCAAAGACTCACAAAATAAGGATTTTCATGCGCGTTCAAACTCAATTGAAAATTCTACCACCTCAAAATAGATCGAGTATAAACATGAAACGCAAATCGTAGACCAAATAACGTGATGATCAAATCATATAATAAACTTCAAACCCAATACATAAGAATTTAGGTCAGATGAGAGGCATTCGATCTATGCAACTCAATCTAAAAGACTGGGAGCGAATTCGAATTAGAAAAAAGAAGGATGAAATAACAAATACCAGAAGGAACGTTGCAGAAAAGGATTAAAGACTGGAGTTTAGCGCGCGAGAGAAGGAATATGGAGATTCCTATCGGAATGAACGAAACGCCGGAGATGCAGATGCGAATTAATGACTAATATATTAATGTGTATATATATTTATTATATACATATGTGTGGGTATGGGAAATACAGGGAATGGCGAGAAGAAGATTTCTGAAAAATCCATTCGGCATTTACTTTACTTAATTGAAAAGTAAGAGAGAAGATCAGTAGAGGAATAAAAAGGCGGGATTTCCGTTGCATAACACACGGATGCTCCTTCGGAATCACCCGCGCAACCCAACGCGCTTAATCTGAATTTACCCTTGGCCCAGCTAAAATTTCTTAATTTACCGATTTGTCCTTTAGCTTTTTTAACAAGAAAATAAATGTAAACAAGCTTATGCAGTTATGGGTGTGTAACACGTTTGAAAAGGGCTTTTGGCTTTTTAATCAATCACTATTTTTTGTTCAAACAGATTTTTAAGTTAAATTATAATTTAAAATTAAAATTTTAGATAAATTGATTAGAATAACTTATAAAACAGTAAAAGAGTTTATAAATTAACCAATTACTATATTACCCCTACTTTTTCTTACACCCTCTCTCCTATTTTTTCTTACACCCTCTCTCCTCTCTTTTTTTCTTACACCCTCTCTCCTCTCTTCTCTTATATTCCTCATTTGATACTCATACCCTTTTTCATAATTTATCACTCATAAAACCCTTTCTACAAATAACTATCCAAACACTCATTTATCTAAAATTATTTTTTTTCTATAAATTCTTCTAAAAAATCCTTTTTTCATAAGCTATCTATAAGCCTGTTTTTTTCATAAGCTAGTTTAAAATTTTTTTTTCAAACACACGCTATATATATATATAATTATTTTCCTTATAGATTAGTTCCTGTATATTTGATTTTTTGTTACAAAGAGGCAGGATTGAAAATAACACAAAAAAGGGGTAGAGTAACAAATGTTTCAAAAATGATAATCAAGGGAGAGGCGGAGGGCAACTGTTTTTTTTTTTTTTTTAAATTTAAGTGATTATTTGGATTTACTTATAAGAAGCACATTCACATAAGTTTATATAAAATTCATGTCACGTACTCTTATCATAAATTATAAAGTTATGATTAAAAAATTAAATTGTGACTTCAAATCACTAATTCAAATAAATAATAAAATCACTTACCACATATATCTAATTATCTATTTTGGGACATATAACTCACAACTTTCCCTAACTTTTTTTCTTTATTAAAAGACAATATTATTATACAATTAAAAATAAGTACATAAAAAAAGGCCTAAACTTGTATCTTCCACTGACGCACAAACAACAAGAAAAACAAATCCAAACTAAAATAGGAGTTAGTGCCTGTTTGATTTAATTTAAAAATATAGTTTAATTTAAAAAATATTTTTAGGCTAAGATATAATTTAGATAAAAAATTAAATAAATAGTTATCAAATGTTAAAAAGAATTTTTAGATTAGATTATAATTTTAAGAGTTTAAAATTATAATTTTAAATAAATTTATAGAATTGACTTTTAAATAAAATTTAAGACATTTTAATTATATAATAACTATTTTACTATGTCTTCTTTTGGTCATCTCTCTCTTCTCTCATAGTTTGATTGCTGCCGCACTCTCAATTGGTTGCCATAACCACGTCTGCCACCACCTCATACTTCCTCGGCAAGTGACTCGCCACCAACAATCCTGCCTTTAACTATGGCAAATTTCATGCCGTTAGAACCATGGTAGGGGACTATGGGTTCGATCCATTTGGGTTGGGGATTGCCCATAATCTGGCTAAAAATATGGCCGGAGAAATAATCAGAACCCGGGTGGAGGTTAAACCACGCCAATCTAACCGTGCACAGAGGTGCTCGGGTTGCAGAGGTTCTGACGGATGTGAAGAAAGAAAGAGGTGACACGAGAGGAAGAATCAGGTGGCATATAATAAGAATGAGGTGCAGAAGGAAGAAGGAGAGGAAGCAACCTCACCGGTAGTGATGGGGATGAGGAAGAAATCCATAAACGCCAAAGGGTTAGGGATGAAGAGTTTTTTCTTTATTATTGTATCCAATGTTTTGCTTATCAAAAAAAAAATATTATGATAATAACTATCTAATCACTTTTTTCTTTAAAATAATTTTTCCTCTAAAAACATCTAAAATTTATTATCTAAACTCTTTTCCAAAAACTAAACCACAGCACTACTCCCAGCTTGAACCAGCCACGTTGCCGCCATGCAATTTCTGTCCAAGAGCTCGTCCGCATAGCATAGAGAAGAGTTTGGAATGTTCAATCCACGCCACAACGAGACCAAAGCCTCGCAACGTCTAACACGTAAGGGTTAATGAAAACTTCCTTGGCACTGCACTTCAAGAAGTGCACCCTGAGTAGGAAACCTACACGATCGGCATGTCGAGCAATATGCAAAGCCAGAGCTGGTTATAGAAACTGACCCGATCCCAAAAGAGTATATGTAAACAACACTTTAAAGAAAACAAACAAAAACTAAAGAAAACAGAGCATAAAGCAAACCCTGATTGATCAAGGAGCCATCGAACAAAAGTAACTAAGGGTTTAGATGAACTAGGAAACCTAAGTTCAACCCCCAAGAACCAGAAATCCCAAACAAGAGAGGGACAAGAGTGGAGGCTAATGATATGCAAAGGGAAAGAGGAAGAGGACGCAGCCATAGGGATAGGGTGGGGAAAAAAACCAGACGGCGAAAGGGAAATAAAAAGAGGTAATGGAAGGCGGTGGAGAAAAGTCACAACTTTCTCTATAAGAAGCCGTGTGAAGTGTTGTTGAATCAAGAGGTTCTAAGACAAGGTGAGTGCCACTTAAATAAACTCGACGAAGAAATTAAAAGCCATGTTAATTAAGGTTTAGCATTCATTATCATTAATCATTATAATAAACTCTTTATGTTTTTTGATGACATCTTTCTGTTTTTATTTATAGGGCAAAGTTTTGACAAGCGATATATTTATATTTATAAAAATAAATTACAAAATTTAAGGAGTATTCAATATTTTTTCCAACATATCTCCTATAAATGTTGTCTTCGTTTTTAAAGGTTAACAAATAAGGTGATCATTAAATGAGGGTTAAAAAAATAGAAGTAGGTTTAAGACATGCATGAATCCGTTAAGTTAGTTTAATTAGTATGCGAAAATAAGACAATTTTGTTCGTTTAATTAATTATTCATATTATGTAAATAACGTACACAGATATTTAAATATTAGTTTATCATATTATGAGAAATTAACTCATTCCTTTAGACTCAACACCTAATAGTAATCACATCATTTTAAATGTTCCCCTTGTTATATATTCTAGAGATTATAGAGACTAATCCTTTCAAAATATAGAGATTATCGATGTAGATTTTACTTTTTATAATAAAGTTTTTTTTCATGGCCACAGCCTGATTTACTTCAAACCCAGTATATCATGTTGGTATTCCTAACTTATAACTTATAGATTAATCCTCCAGAGACATAAAAGTCAGTGTAATAAATTTTATCTCTCCAACAAAATCTTTGTTTTTGGTAAAAATATTTTGAAAAGGAGTTGAGTTCAATCTAAAGGTAAGATGAAATTTTAATTTCTCTTATGAGATATTAATATTAGGTAAAATAAACTATCAATTAACTTTATACATAAACTAAGACACCCAAAAATTAAGAAATATTCCTCTTTTCATATACATGTCTTCCCAAATTCATGTTTTCCTACTAGTCCGTTGGAATATTGGATCTATTTTGCCCACACTCATATATAATATCACATATATATTTATCCAGCAATATGGGATAAAATCTCTTAAAATAAACTAATACAAACACCCACTTGCTACATATTACTAATATGTAATATTATTTCTTTTTCTATATAAATTTTTTTTAAGAGGGGCTGGATTCACCTACGATCTAAAGACAAAGCGAAGTCTTAATTTCTCGTAAGCGATATTAATATCGAACAAGATGAACTGTCTATTACCCTTATGTTAAACCTAAATACCCAGGTACTAGAAGAGGTAACATTACTGATATATAACAGAAAAACCTTTTTGTTTTCACCATCAACAAAAAAAAAACCTGAAGAGTATCCTTGAACTCGAAGCATCATGAATATTCAATAACAACGTACCATTGTACCCAAAAATAAATAAATAAATAAATAACAACGTACCATTGTACCAATGGTGATGGCTGTTAGTAGTGGTACGAATTACGATCCAAAACATACTGATGACCAAATTTGACTGAAATTATAGAGATCCAAAGCATAGTTTCCCTTCTATTATATTTTGTCGAAAGGAATATTACTAAATTATGAAATTAATTTCCCGTTGTTGAGACTTGAAATAGTACATGTCACTAGGACATTGTGACATGATAAGCAAGAAAGCAAAAAAAAAAAAAAACTGTAATCAAGTAATTGCCTACTAATAAGTAACAATTAGCTAGTCTAAAAGAAATTCTTGCTTGTCCAGAAATTTTCATACTAATTAAGAATAGAGAACCCTTCCTTAAATATTTATTTAGATGATATATGCATTTTTGTTGTTGCTAAATTACATTTTTTGAAGAAAAAAATATTTACAATGTTTACGGTGCGAAAACAATGCTTACAATTTTTTAAAATAACAGTAATAATTATTTTTTATTCCTTTTTATCAGTAAGCTATGCTCCTGTGAGATAAGGACGAACGCTTTATGCATGTTGAGATAGGGAATGTCATATTGAGTTTAGCGCCTATTGAACCTAATCTCCGAATTAACTACTTGATACTCACCTTAAAATATAAACTCCTTATTAAAATTTAAACAAACAAGAATTGTATACGCTCACGTTAGAATCCATGGACGAAACGACGAAGTCGGAAAAGCCACAATGCTTCAATCGAGCATTAATGCTCCCGCTCAAGTTCAGGCTCGCCGGAAGGGCATCGGAGTGAAGGTGTGGCTCTTCGTGTCCGAGACTGGGCAGTCGCACCTCGAGGAGGTTGAAAAGCACTCCATCACGTGCTCTTGATCCAATGTTGTCGTATCCATCCTCCGTTCTTGGACGCGAGAGAGCCATCGTCATCAATTTGGAGCACATTAAAGCTATGATTACCTCTAAGGAGGTCCTCTTGATCAATTCCTTTAATACATTGTTTGCTCAATTTGTTCAAGATCTTCAGACTCGAGTTTCTACTAATAATGGAGCCCCTCTTCAAGTAATTCTAGCTCCTTTCTTTCGATTCTCATCTTTTTCCCCCCCTCCGCGGAGACATTTTGATTTTCGTCATAAAGTTATATTCATTTCCAGGGGTTAAGAAACGTTTCTGTCAATATAATTATAGAATCGTTCAGGTGTTCTTTCAAGAACCAGAAAAGAAAATCAAAGCCCCTGAGTTGAAAGAGTATTCATTTTTTATGTTTATGATCTTTCTTTCTTATCAAAAGCACTTCTGAATCTATAATTTTTTTTCTTTTCGAACAGTTTAATCTTAAATCCCCTGCCGTGTCAAACCACTTATGGCATTGCACATACCATTTTTACCATCCAATACAACTGATTAATTATAAGACTAGCGAGAATTTATGAACTCTGAACTGCATTATGTGAAGATGAGTAAAGAAAATGATAATGAGTTCTCAGCCAATCAACAGCGCCTCCTTCTCTGCGCAACCGTCGTCATTCCCAGTCAAATTAAGGGTTCAGATACGTCAAATATCGATGTTAAAGAGGATAGTCATAAGAGTCAGATGATGAGCCAGTGGCTGCAGCTCCTAAGCAGTTGCCTTTGGAACTTAGAGCACTTGAAGCTTGTGTTGAATCTGAGGTCTGTATTATAATTATTTGTTCATTTGGCACTTCCATAAAAAGGCACAATGGATTATTTCTTTTCCATAAAAAATGAAATTTATGTTTCTAGATAGAAGATTCTGCCTTACCCTACTTTGAATCTCGTACGTAGATTTATCATTAAACTAAACAGTTGAATGGCATTGGCATGAATTATCTATAGATATTCTATTCTCGAGGTATACCCTGAATGGGAATAATGAACACGGAGGAGAATTACCAATATCCGTTATAACTAGTCAAAATGATAGGCTAGGATTTGGAAATTTGTAATTTCAGATTTGTTTATTTATTTTTC
The DNA here is from genome assembly GCA_037074615.1 of Leucaena leucocephala. Lineage (NCBI taxonomy): Eukaryota > Viridiplantae > Streptophyta > Magnoliopsida > Fabales > Fabaceae > Leucaena > Leucaena leucocephala. Next base: position 20,927,847 of record CM073538.1, on the reverse strand, counting down.
TGTGGTAAGTGGGATGCTTATCATTTGAAATTCAGGAGAATGTAGGTGAAAATAATGTATGCATACTTTTTGCTTAGAGAGTGCATCAGCGGAGGCGTTGTCTCTCCCTTTGCCCATAACTTATAATCTTTGAAGTTCTGTCGTGACTGTGGGGACAGTGCTAAGAGAAAAAAGTTCAGTTGTAACTGTGTGGACACTGCTCTGCAAAATTCCATTTGTATTTCCGTTCTTATTGTTTTTGGTTCTGTTTCCCAGTTGCCTTTTGGATTTATACAATATAATGTATCGTATATAATAAGCTCGAAACTTGGTTCTGTATTCAACTTCTTTGACCTGTATCAGACTCAAACATTGGAAGAAAAGGCTTACCCAGCTTTAGATGAATTGACTTCTCAAATTAGCACACTCAATCTGAAACGCGAATGACAGATCAAGAGTCGTCTGGTTACACTTTCTGGTCGTGTGCAAAAGGTAGAGATTTTGACTCGGTCAGAAATATTAACCATTTATTGGAGCATTGTGGATATGTTGTTGCCTTTTCTTAATTCTCCCTGGCACTTGTTCTGGTTCATGTCTTGATAAAGTTTCATAGCCTTCCGTTATACAGTAATTTATTTCTTCTCTCATCTTGAATTTAGCTGGTACGAGACGAACTGGAGCATTTGTTAGAGGATGACAATGACAGGGCTGAAATGTACTTGACGAGAAAGCTCGCTTCTCGCTCCCTAGATCAATCATCGCCAAGAGAAGTTGATTCAGTTGAAGAAGACGACCATAGGTGCAAACTAAAGTTATTTTTTTTAGAAAACAAACAACCAAGTATTATATTATCCTACATAAAACTTGAAGTATAATAAATAATGTTTGACTCAAATTTTGTTCTGGCTACAGAGCTGAAGATTCCAATTCAGAACACACTGACATTTCTACTACTGTTAAGCCCGACGTTGAGGAATTGGAGATGCTCATACAAGCGTATTTTGCACAGTTAGATGGCATATTGCAAAAACTGTCCGATGTACGTATCTCTCTGAAACTCTCTCTTTTCTTAATCTCACTTCCAAGTCTCAGAATTCTATACAGAAGATTTTGTACCCTGACTGATGTGTGTGTGTGTGTGTGTGGCACTGGATAAAGATGAGTGAGTACGTGGACGACACAGAGGACTACATCAACATAATGTTGGATGATAAGCAGAATCAGCTGCTGCAGGTATCAGTAAAACTCAATACAGCAAACTTGATGCTAGGTGCCGGCATCGCGGTGGTGGGTTTGTTTGGGATGAATATTCATATCAGTTTGTATGATGGAACAAATAGACGATTCTCGGGAATAGTAGGAGGCTGTCTTGGATTATATGGTGTTGCTGTTGGATGGGGTAAGAAAATATATTTGTTACCTTCTTAGGGTGACATGTGTAGATATAGTTTTGACAATGGGATGTAATTTGTAATTTTGTAGGTCCTTTAGTTTGACCTTCCATTTTTGCACAATGGGAAGTGTCATGGGACATAAAGGGTGGCTATCCATATTTTTCACATGCCTTTCCTAAGGATATGGGAATGAGATGCCAGTTAGATCATAAGAATTAATAAATGACCATCTTTAACAGTTGGGGATTACTTTATAGAGAGAGAGCGCTTTTATCAATAGGGATTAGGGAAGCATAATAAGGGAAGAGGGCTACTTAGAATTTTAGAAGGAAAAAAATTTAAGTCTTTAAATATATTTTTACTTTTAAACTATTTTATTGAGTAGTTTTTAAAGTAATATTGCTTTTGAAGTAATAGAAAATAACGTTAACCATTAGCTCTATATAAATAAATAAATTTGAAGTATTTTTATCCCTTAAGTATTTTATAAAGGAGCAACTGGTACTTAAAATTCAATAATATGAAATTATTGGTCCCCCCCCTCCCCCCGGGTTTTTTGGTCAAAATATGTAACATAAGGTTTAGGATAACACTTTAAGGTAACATAAGGAAATGGTTCTGACACAAAACTGCCTTTTATCTAAAAACTTTATATACAATAACATAATAAATAGTACTGTTAGAATCTTGTTTTTATAAATAATTCACAATTATTAGTATGAATTTAACTAACATATATTTGACTTTTGAAACAGGAATGTTTTTAGTCTAACTATTTACAATATCTAGACGGACATTGGAGTGATCCCCTAGTACCACTTTTCTAAGATTTTTTTCCTTTTCTTTTCTAAGACGCAGCTGCACAATTTTTTAAATTATTCGTGACCAGCAAACGATTTAAGTCATCTTCTTGACATTAAAAAAACTCCACCTTATATTTTTAATAATAAAATAAGTTTATTATATCAATTAATAGTTTATTGTTCCTTTTGTTTATGATGGTTTTTAGTTTTTGTTTGTTGCACTGTATTTCTATTTTAAATTTTGTACTCTAATTTAATCATGATTGAGAATCAGTTTGTGGTTTTATATGTATTGCTTTGTCCTTTTATTGAATAAATTTTCTTTTATAAAAAAATAATATAAATATCTTCAAGCCAAAACAAAATTATATAAATATCAATATCATTATCAGTATATATAATCAAATATTAATAAGCCTCACCATTTAAAATATTTTTAGTTAATAAATTATAGTTATAACATACTCGTATAAAAATTATAACTCCAAGAACTTGATTTGAATTAAAATAAAATTTTCGTATACATAAATATATTAATCTTTAAATTTTCGTTTCATTTCCACTCAATAACTTACTCCTAAACCCGTTCTTGCTTGCTATGACAAATTTTTTTCCCGGGAAGCTTGCTGGCTGCTCTGTAAAGAAATAGCCATTACCCCACAAGGGCTAGGTACGTCACAGGCTCATGTTCACCGCACCCACAATTGAAATGACCAAAACGGCCCAAGCACCGACTAGTCATCGAAAATTTTGGACCGCCAACTTATCCTCACGAAACGACAGAATCCAAACTCGTGGCTACGAATAACGGTCGTTGTGGCTCAAGAAGAAGACGAATTCCCCCCACTTGTCACTTCTACTTCTTCCATTCTGCAGTGCGTCTTGGTGGGACTCTGGTTGTTTTAGCTTCCCACATGAGCTCATGATCATTTGCAGAGCTTCAAGCACCGATCTTGGAGCTCAATGGCCTCCATGGTTACCATCGAAAGCAAACCCACGATTTTTGAGGAGCTCTTTCCCAGGCAAATCTTCTCAGCTTAAGAAGGGTTTTGTGTTTTCCTCGATTAAAAGGGTTCAGTGGAAACCCAGAAGCGACTTCTCTGTCAACAACAATTACTGTAACAGAAGCCCTGGGAAGGAAGGCAATGTTCGGCAAGAAGAGGATGGTGACCGTGAGGTGCATTGTGAGGTCGAAGTGACATCATGGAGAGAACGGAGTGTTAAAGCAAAAATTTCAATCGATGCAGATATCGAATCAGTTTGGAATGCTCTTACAGATTATGAGCATCTAGCCGATTTCATCCCAAACCTTGTCTGGAGGTATTGAAGTTGGACAATTGTAACTCTTGTGTATTGTTTAGTACTATATCAGTGGTTTTTTTTGTTTTTGTTGATTATAATTCATTCTCTTTTTTTGGTTAGTGGGCGAATTCCTTGCCCTTATCCAGGAAGGATATGGTTAGAGCAAAGGGGCTTCCAAAGGGCAATGTATTGGCATATAGAAGCTCGCGTTGTATTGGATCTTCGAGAATCCATCAATTCAGTAAGCATCTATTCAGTACAAAGAATTAATTATTTACTTATGAAGCCTAATATATTAGTGGACCAGTGGTTATTTAAGCCACTCTAGTTATTTCTTTCAATGTTTCTTGGATTTCATGGTTAGATAGGGGATAAGGATAGAATATCTACGTGAAAGGAACTTCTAATATCACATATACTTGTATTTTAATGCTTCAGGCATGTGATCGAGAACTTCACTTTTCCATGGTTGATGGAGACTTTAAGAAGTTTGATGGCAAATGGTCCTTAAAATCTGGAACAAGGTAGAGTCTACCTCTAAAATCCAGTACTTAAGAAACAGCCTTGCCTAGTTGCCTCAATCTTAAGATAAGATTTTCTAATTATTATTTATAAACTCATTGGACATGGCAAGATTGCCTTGGCCAAAAGGGATTTTTGAGTGTGGTTTGTCAGTCTAATGAAGCTCACGTTGAAAGGTCGAATGAAGCTCTACTCATTGACAAGGCTTTTCCTTTAGGGTTTTATCAGGAGACCTTTTATGATAGATACTGAATATGGATATCTGCCAATTTCATGTGTGATACAAGGACATTCAAATATAATTTGATTATTTTCATTGAATGCTTTGGGGGGTACATTTTGCTTTAGTATGGACCAAAATGCAGTGAAGTATTTTTAATTTTTGGTCAGACCTTGAAGCAGCGGTATTCGGTATTCCATTTCCAATGAATTTACAACATGCATATTAAGATGGGGATGTGGGGATCGAGGAGAACAAGAATGAAAACAACTTAAATAATTTATATTGTGTAATTATGTGTCTGATAGAACAATGAAGCTTTACTTCCTTACTACCCATATGTTTAGTATCCTAGGTCAAGTAGTTACGTTCATTCAGTCATCTCTTTATTTATTGGCTATTACTAACACAGAATTATCAAATAAACATTATGGATTTACTTTTCTATTTTCTTTTTGCAATCCAATTCTGTTTCTTGTAGGTCATCAACAACTATTTTGTCCTATGAAGTTAACGTGATACCAAGGTTTAATTTCCCAGCTATTTTCTTGGAAAGGATTATTAGGTCAGATCTTCCTGTCAACCTTCGAGCCTTGGCTTATAGAGTTGAAAAGAACTTGTTGGGAAATCAGAGGCCTCCAGTGCCAGATGATTACTTGAATAAAGATTCTGTGGCTATAAATGGGTCAACTGGCAAAAAGATAAATGGTACTTTTCATGAAAGCGATCAATTGTCTTCTGGAGAGAGCAAAGAAGGTCTTGCTGGCTCAATTTCTGGCTCCTTGCCTGTAGCTTCCGGTGAAGTCAACAACAACTGGGGTGTGTTTGGAAAGGTTTGCAGACTTGACAAGCCTTGCGTGGTGGATGAAGTTCACCTCCGCAGATTTGATGGACTTTTGGTAAAAATTTAAAATTGGTATGAGTGACATTATTCTAATGATGTGCTTTCCCTTTAGGTTGTCAGTGATAAAATTATTTTAATGTGAAGGAAAATGGAGGTGTTCATCGCTGTGTTGTTGCAAGTATCACTGTTAAAGCTCCTGTCCGTGAAGTATGGAATATTCTGACTGCCTATGAGAGTCTTCCTGAGTAAGCAATTTATATGTTTACTTTATTCTAGAGCTCACCAAATTCTATTGAAAAGTGTGCAATAAAATATCTATACATATGATGTTTCATATTCCTAACTTGATTTTACATGAAATCATTGTGTAGGATCGTTCCAAATTTAGCAATCAGCAGAATTTTATTCCGAGACAACAATAAAGTTCGTATTCTTCAGGTATGTGGCAATGCGAATGAAGTTCCTAACTTGGTTCTAGTTGTTTATGAGCACCTCATTAACCTTACCAACCAATTTTTTACCTTTACCATCTATTGTTTATGAAACACTTGATCTATTTATTCCCTTAGCACAAAGATTAGCACAAGCTATTTTATCTATAAAATGTGCAATTGATGTAACTTCTGGGTTTAATCAATATACAGGAGGGGTGCAAGGGTCTGCTTTATATGGTACTTCATGCTCGCGTGGTGCTAGACTTGTGTGAACATCTTGAACAGGAGATCAGTTTTGAACAGGTTGAAGGGGACTTTGACTCATTCCAGGGAAAATGGATTTTTGAGCAACTAGGGAATCATCACACTTTGCTGAAGTACTCTGTGGAGTCAAAAATGCGCAAAGACACATTCCTTTCTGAAGCAATCATGGAGGAGGTTTGTCAATTAATTTGGCACACATAATTTCAAGCCTTTTATTTTGTAGTCTAGCACTGGAAAACATGCTCACTCACAATGCAGTCAACCTAAGATTAACGTTTTGCTTGGAACCAGAGAGAAGCTCAGTTATCTAAAAATACATTACTTCTACTCGACTATGACCTATTGAGGAAGTAGGACATATTATTTTGTATGTAAATTTGTTCTGTTTTAAGCCTTCTACCCTCTACTAGTATTAGATGAATTCTGAGGTGTAAGCTATGATTTGAATCAAATCCATGAATTGTTGTTGTTGATACATGCATCACTTATTATTTAAGGTTATTTATGAAGATCTCCCATCAAACTTATGTGCAATAAGAGACTACATAGAGAACAGAGAGGCATCCAATTCATCAGCAGAGAGTGAGCAGGAAAGCGATTCAGCGTATCAAGTTCTTTCATCTGACTTTGAAGGAGATGATGAATATAGTTCAGCTGAAGAGATTTCTAATGATGATGTCGAAAGTTCATCATATCAACAAAGGCCTAGGGTTCCAGGCTTACAGAGGGACATTGAAGTTCTAAAATCTGAAATCTTGAAATTTATTTCAGAATATGGGCAGGAGGGATTTATGCCAATGAGGAAGCAACTGCGTCTGCACGGACGGGTGGATATTGAGAAGGCTATAACTCGCATGGGCGGTTTCCGGAAAATAGCGACGACAATGAACCTATCTCTAGCTTACAAACACCGCAAACCAAAGGGTTATTGGGACAATTTTGAAAATTTGCAGGAGGAGGTGGGGTGCAGAATTTCCAATTTAGTTACCTGAATTAATACCCTTGACTTTTCTTAACTCAAATGTTCTCATTTGATTCTCTACTTAGCTTTTTCCCGATATTTTACCTAAAAAAGCTTAAAACAACATAATAAATCATCAATATATTGCAACCATGAGACTCCATTACATTTTTTCTTATTATGTTCAATTCTTGAAGTTATGATATAATTGATACCTCTGATCAGAATGTAATTCATTTCTTTGTACAGATTAGTCGATTTCAAAGGAACTGGGGAATGGATCCTTCATTTATGCCCAGTAGAAAGACATTTGAACGTGCAGGTAAGTTCAATATTGATTTCACTGCTTGCATAACTCTATTTTGCTCCCTTTCAACTCTAAAGAGGAAAGATTCCCTAGCATATTTAAATTTTAGTTACTCCTCTGTTCCTGGATATAAGAATTAGTCAGGTGATTAGTTTTAGTCTTAAATATAAGATTTTAACTCATTTTATCTCTCTTATTTATCATTTTCTCCTAAATTAATTTACCTATAATCTAATATTACATAGTAGTATTTTAGGAAAATCAAGTACATTTATTATAATTAACTAATTTAATCTACTCAAGTAATTTAGCTTCAAAGAGTATACTGAAACTATTGCCGTTGGTTATATGAGCTTCTTCGTTTCTCATTTTAACCGAGAGGACATGGAATTTCTGTCAGGGCGCTATGATATTGCTCGTGCACTAGAAAAGTGGGGTGGTCTGCATGAAGTTTCTCGCCTTCTTTCGCTTAAGGTTAGACATCGAGGCAGACAAAATGGTATACCTGCCAAGGACAAGAGAACTGATCATGTAGAATCATCAGCTCATGTATGTAATGAAAACAAGACTCCATCTAAACCATGTGTTGCTCAAGATGCACGTAAGTGGCTTTCAAAGCTAAAACATATGGACATAAACTGGGTAGAGTAAATATCGCATAATTGGTACCTCTCTTTTCACAGTTTCATGATTCTTCAACTTGTACTTTTCCTCCTTTCTTTTATGTTCTGATTTGCTCAGTTTGGGTCGGGGTTTAGAGTTTAGGAAAGTAATTGCAAATGGTTTGTATCATAAAGAGGGTGCAAGTGGTAGCTTTTGACAGCTGAGGTTTCCACTCTCCAAATGGATGTTTGAATGGATTGGTTCCTACAATGTACTTGCAAGTTTAAAAAAGAATATAAAACATTACATAGCTTTATTATTATTCAGCAGTTGCATGTGGTGATTATTTTTGAAATTGAAGAAGCAAAGAGAAAGAAAGTCAGAAATTATGAAAAATTTAGTTTACCCTACCTTTCAAATCCCCCGTACCAAACAGTCCCTAAAAGTCTAGATGTTGTTATGTGATATATATATATATATATATATATATGTATATATATGTGTGTATCATACTTAAATATCGTTTATTCCTTGAAATAAATTTTTACCAATAACAATTATCATTAACATTGTATAAATAGCCGAATGATAATTTATATAATAAATATTAATAAGTAACTAAATTCAAAGTATTCTTTCTTTTAATTTGTCATAATAAAGGAAAACTATTCTTGTATATATAATATAACATTAATATATATATATATATATATATATGATTAATATAATTTTTAGCCCTTATAGTTTACCCTTATTTTAGTTCTCTCTTATAATTTCAAATAAGTTTTAGTTCTCCAAGAATTAAAGTGATATATTTTTTTATTAAAATATATATATTAACTTTTTAGATGGGAAAATAACTTAAGTGATTAAAACTTATAATTTAAAATTACAAAGACTAAAATTAAAATATTGTCAAATTACAAAGAACAAACATTATATTAACACTATATATAGTTGCAAAGACCAAAATTTAAAGGTATATTTGATAATTTGATTTGATACAACAAAAAATTTAAATGAAATTCATAAATCTTGTGCACTTAGAAATGAGTATGGAAAAGAAACCCAAAAGTATTATCTTCAATGCAATACACATTTAATTAATATAAATATATTAAAAAAATCAGTTAAATTAATTAATATAATATATATTTTAAAATATAGTTAAATTAATTAATATGATATATATTTTTTAAAATATCCTAATAAATTTTCTCAATTCTCTTTCCCTCTCCTATTTAATTATTTTAAAGGGAATATTATTAAAGATAATCTAAAAAAGTATTAATAAATATAAAAAAATCTTATATTTATTAATAAAATTAATTTCATAATTACGTCACATATTAAATTAAGAACCTGAGAAGTAATAACGCCGGGAAATGAATTAATGAAATGCCATCTCATCTGGGAGAAGCAGATCCGTTTTTTTTCCTTCGTCAACGAGCAAGCATTCCACGTTTGGTCGAGCTCTCCGTCGGACGCCGTCCACCGTTGTTAGCCCGGTGTGGTTCTTCTCCGGCAAGTATTGAAAAAGGTTCGAACTCTAGGGCTTTGTAGTGCAGTCGTTTGAATACTGACGATTTACAGCTTGAGTAATTTTTATAACTTCGATTACTAGTTTTTGCTTGAATGGTGTGTGATTGCTTATTATGCTTCTCCTCTCGTCATTTTGATTACTAGCAACTTCTAAGCTTTGGATTGTGTTGATGTGCAATGTTAGATTTTGTATGTATTGGCATTCTGCTTGTTGATCTTTTATATTATCATCAATTTAGAAAATTCTCAAGGTATCTGTGATGCATGATCTGCTCATTGGTCTGTGAATTTAGAAGCTATTGACTGAAATAATCAATTACTCACCTTACTCAGTCTAGGCAACACTTTCATGATCATAAATTTCAAGATGAAACTGGAAGATGATAAATTGCAAGGGTGTTATCATTTGTTATTCTTAGGTGGCTTGGTGGAGTTTCCTGAATCAATTGGCTTGCTAAGGCATCTTCATTAAAGTATGTGGAACAAAAATTAAAAGGGTATGATATCATCTATGCATATTTCAAAGATTTCAGCGTGGTCATCTGCGCAATATAGGTCTGCCTATGTATATTATTTGGAATGTTCGAATGCCGTGACTTATTTCTCTCCTTTTTTCTGTCACTTATGCATATCTATGCTACAGGGAATTAGCAATGGCGACCACTGCTTGTTTCATCATTGTTAGCAGAAATGATATTCCTATATACGAATCTGAAGTTGGGACTGCTACTAAAGTATGACTCTTGATTTTAAAATTTAATCCATTTCCCCTCTAATTTACTTTTCTGCTTATCATTGTCCGTTTCCCAATTGTTGACGTTGATGGATCACTTGTGAAGTTGTGCCTTAATGAAGTTGTAGACCTTTAAAATGAAAATGTAATGAGGAATTCAGTTTGCCTTTCATTTGCGCTGTCTGGATAATTTGGTTTTGTAAACAAGAAAAGTGAATACTCTATATGCAAAGAAATTAATTGCTGAATTTCCGCCAATTACTTTTCTTCTACTCTTTCCTCTGAGGTGAGTGTGGATTATGCCAATACAATGATTTTTTTTTATATTGTGCCAATACGATATTTTAATTGTCCAAATATGTGAATGTATTCTTGCTTGTTTCCTAATTCTATAACTTTTATGCTATCTAATGACAGAGAGAAGATGCTGCTCAGCTGCATCAATTTATACTGCATGCTGCTCTTGATATTGTGCAGGACCTTGCATGGACTACTAGTGCTATGTGAGTGAAACTATCTGTTACTTTGTGATCTAGTCCTAGTTATGAAACTGGCTGTATGATTTTTTATTGGAGCTTTAAGCGTATTCTTTTCTAATAATTTCCATATCCTTGATGCAGGTATTTGAAATCAATAGACAGGTTTAATGATCTGGTGGTATCGGTGTATGTCACAGCTGGTCATATCCTCTATATTTGAGAACAAATTCGTATTTGACATTTTTGACATGAAAAGTAACTGCTAAGTATTGAATTTTAAGGACCATGTGATGTTTTCCCATATACTTGTATCAATACATCTTCCTATTCCCCCCATCCCTCCCCTAAACAAACGAGTCAAGAGTAAAAGACCCGTTCATTTTAGCTCATAGGTTTCTCTTCATGCATGCTAGTTTAATTTGATATTTTCCTTGACTTATCATACATACCCGCTTTATGTTGCTTCATGACTCTCGGAATGATGATGGCATTAAGAGCTTTTTCCAGGAGGTGCAGGAGCTTTACATTAAGGTAATACCTTCCAACACTGTCACAACCATATTACTTCTCCTTGCTGAATTTGTTAATTGGCTTTAGAATATCAAATCATTTTCTAGTTCTACAATACAATACTTCTCTTGACGTGAGATTATGAGAAGATCTCGTGTTACGGTTTACTTTATGTATGATATCTTTAGCTCTCTGACTATTGTTGTGGGTTTATTGAAATTCGGTTGACCATATTCTACTACTTATTCCAACTGACATTTCTATTTTTTATAATAAAAAGCATGCTCAATACATATCATATATGGTTTGATAGCTGGGTTTTCTTCAGCTACTTCTATTCGTTCTATATGCAGATATGATTGACCATAATCTTATCAGTAAAAAATTAAAATTACAAAAAATGTTGTTTTGATTGTTCATGACGATTAATATAAAGTTGATTTGTTCATGATGCGTAATATAAATTCAGCTCTCTCTCTTCGTTAAAAATTTTCATTTCATGATTTGCGAGACTCGTAAAGTCATTTGTATGTTTGGGAATTTGCAGATTCTTCTTAATCCCTTATATTTGGCTGGCTCTCGAATCACATCATCACATTTCGACACAAAAGTACGAGCCCTCGCACGAAAGTATTTGTAAAAGCCCAGTACCCACCATTGAGCTCTTGTGGTCTGAGGAACAACTTGCAAACTCAACTTTCTTGCGACAGCCCCACCTTGTTCATTCTTCATTTACTTGAAATATTTGTATTGCATTATTATTTTTTTAATATGATTTGGCTGTGAGGGTAGCTTTTAGCTTGCTTATGAGTTCGTATACATGGTTCAGTAACATGGTAGTGTTGACTTTTAAGTGAGTGTATGGATCAAAGATCTTATTGTGGTGGCATCCATTTGCAATACATGCTAAATTCTAGTGGCTTGGTACTTGATGATCCTCTTGCCCTACGAGGGAACTGGGATTTCCATGACTAAAGTATGAACTCTTTATCTTATTATCTGCATTGTAAACAAAATTTTGGATCCTTTTTATTTTACTTTTAATCTTTCTTTACTTCAGGATCAGACAATGTAGTTAAAATTAGTTGAAATCAATAAATATGTTATAAATATAAATTACTATCCTATAACACCATCATTTAATGATTGACTAGCATTGATCTTATTAATAAATATTCCTTTTTAATGAGGGTAAAAAAGAAAAAATAAATAAATGCTTAAGACAAGATGATGGTCTTTGTTAGATGGGATTGAGTCTATAGAATGAGCACCCTTCTAAATTTTTCTTATAAAAAGGGCGGAAGGTAGTAGTAGGTAAAGCCTATGGCCCAACAAGCAGAAATATCACTCACGGGACCCAAATAGTGGTTTCGGACAAATTCCTTTTTTCAATAATAATATTAATGAAGAAAAATCAAATTCGTTGTTTATTTCGGACAAATTCTGAATCTAAATTTTGATATAAAAAAGGATGGAATAAAAAATAATGTAAATATCAAATTAATCACTGACAATAATAAAATTGTTTTGCGCTATTTTATTTTTTTTCCTTACTATTCATGATCTGTTATCTATTTTCATTATTTTTTTTACCTTATTCCTAATATGTGTGTGTTAAAGAACATGGAAAAATTTAGAGATAAAAATAAATTAATAATATTATTTAACTCTTTATTACTTAAAATAATAAAATTGAAATAATGAAAATTATATCATGAAAAAACATATTTATAAAATTTTAATTGCATATATTCAAATTAGTTAATTAATTAAAATATGATTTTTTAAATGTAAATATGTTATTAAAATATATAAAATAAAATAATCTATAAAACAAAAGATAGAGAGATATGCTATTGTTAATAGGAAATTTGAATTGGAAACCACCAAAGGTAAAAATAAAAAGTAACTATTGTTAATACCTTTCAATGCATTTCATTATATTTTTATATATAATATAAGAAGATAAGACTGTTGCTTATCAGTATGCTATTACTTGATTGCTGGTATTATTTTTCTTTTATTTTTGCCATGTTAAAATGTACAGTATGGATTTCAACCGCCAGAAATTAGTTGCATAATTTCGTAATGTTCTTTTTGCCTAAAAAAAATATAATCCTTCAATTTTATTATATTACTTTGTCAGCACATAAAAGTATTATTAAAATTATTTATTAATTATTCGTAAAATTAGTTTTAGGAGAAATATTACAATTTTTTTTTTCATTTAAAACCGGACTTATATAAATAATTTTGTCATATACAAAAGTTTTTTAATAGAATAAATATTTGTATGTTTTTCTCCCTTTCACGGGAGATCAAGATTTCAGGTGCCACAATTTAGCGATTCCATTAGGGATAATTAGGGAACCAAGACTATTTAAGTTGATTGTTCAAAATAACATAAATTATATTGTAATTATCATGTATTTATTTATTTCTCTTTCTTTTTTTTAATTATTTATGTTTGTTTATTTATTAATTGTTTTGTTCCTTTATTTTCTTTTACTATATTCATTTCTCTACCTTATGATCTGTTGAGCAGATGAGGGTGGAGTATAATCTAGGTCAATAAGTTAGTAAGCTCTTCATATACTAAGTATTTACACTACATCTTCACAACAATTGTGCGCTATACCTAAGTCTGTAAGTATTTTAAGGGTGAAAGTTTATAGGTTTTTTTGTAGGGTTTTTAGAACCTTTTGAGGTTATTATAAAGAGTTCATCTTAACTGTTACTTATTTGACAAGGCTAATCGATATGAAACTTCTTAGTTCTTTGAAAGTCAAGTTTTAGACGAGTCTTCATCTTTATGATTAGGACAATTATAAAATGATATGCCCAAGTCTATGAGTATTCTAAGGAGTATAAGCTTTTAGCGATTTTCTTGTAGGGTTTTCAAAACCCTATGAGGTTATTGTGAAAACTTCATCTTAAGTGTTATCTATTTGGTAAAGTTGATCCCTATAAAACTTCTGAATTCTCTAAATGTCCGATTTGTTAGATAGAGTCTTTATCTCTATGATAAAGGACAATTATGAGACTTTTTTCTATGAGAATTAGACATTTTTTCCAATTATGGAATGCATTTTTTTACCCAAAAACAGAAGATATATATCAGTGACCTACAAACTTGAGTCTTGTAATTTTGAATTAAGATATGATATCAATTTCATTAATATATTTCCCCTCTACTTCACAAGTGCTCCTGGTCATTCCCTTTTTTAGGTGACATGCTACATTCCATTTCGTTTCTTTAACATATGGTATTAGAGTGAAATTTCATTTAGGATAGTGTGAAAATGATGTTAAAGTTTGTAATTACACATTTTATTTGCTCCATATTCTATTTTGTTCCCGATAAATAGTATCACAGTCAATCATCATGCGAGATTTCTACACATACCTAAAGCCTACGATTACACACTATTTAAAATATTGTTGACAGAAATAAGGAGTAAGAGGAGAGGAAGTAAAAGAAGGCTCAAGATGCAACACAATTCAAAAGTCACAGGGAGCCATTATATTATTTAGAGAAAAGAGAAGCGAGTCTGAAATAGTTTCAGTTTTTGAGTTTTAACATGAGGTACAAATTGAGAAGAGACTATTAGGTGAAGCAAATTTTGACTTACTGTGGAAAAATTTATTTTGGTAAAATCTTTTATCTTTTTATCTAGTTTTCATCTATTTTCATCACCTTAGTTAACATATTATCCAAGGAGAAAAAGGGAAGAGGCCTGTTAACAGTTGAGAATGATAAACTATGAATGTGATCCATTCCCGACCAGGATCAGGATCCTCTTCAGTCACAGTTTTGACTGCAAATTATGCAGATCCATCCATTCCAAGAACAAATTATATTTTCATGTTTGACAAAATTTTAGCACAGATGGTTTCGTCCTAACAAGGAAAATTAGGATGCAATATTTCACATTCTCAGCTCTTCCGTTGAACTAAGAAAGCCTAGGAAACCAGAACAATGATACACTTAATTATATGCATAATAAACAAACCGTGTGTTAAAAAGTAGCTGTTGTATATGCGTGTTTCAGACTTCACAGCCATACCTCTCTCCGTTTTTGAATCGGATCAAATGAAGGTATCTGGATTTTGATAGAAGGAAGGTTGCAGGGCGCTTAATTTGATATCATAGACTCTAGAGTCAGAGATGCCATCCCAGGACTCAAAGGGCAAAGAACAAGCATAACCCATGTGATTTCCACAATTGCGACAAAGAAGCTTGGTTCTTCGCTGAAACTATCCCCAGGATCGCTTTGAATTGAAGAAAGGTACCCATCGAAGCTGTTCGACCATAGGGAATCTGCTCTCGTCCACTGAGAAGAAGGAGATTATACCTCGCTTTATCGATTTCTCATACCTTGCATCAATTGCAGAAGTGTTGCGATTGCACGAGTTCAAGTTCAGGTGATACCCACACGAGCCGCAGCTGCATCAATCAGAAACAATCAGCTAGCATCAAAACTTCCCAGTTTCAACTTCACAGTAGTTTTCTATGCTTATTAAGTACCGATATTTGAGAAACGAAATCCTTTCAGAAACCACAAGATATGAATCGCATCCATTGGAAGAAGCTCACATTACAAATTTCTCTTTGAATTTGACAGTAATATCTAGCCGCAAAGCTCAGAAATTAAGAATTCTTTTACGTTATAGAGTTCAACTTCAAACATATATATACAGGAGGATTAGGGAGAGAAACCTGTAATTGACATCTCTGATGTACGAAGACAAGTGAAGTTCTTGACATCCCTCAAGCATATCGCCGGAAGCCATCATCGTTTGTGTCTGAGCTGGGTTTAGTTCAGTTCTGAGACTCTTCCATGTTATGACGGAAACTTCATAAAGGAACAAGCCATCGGTGTATAACGGGCACAAAACACAGCAAAAAAGAGCGTGCTCAATGTGGCCCGGTTTTGGCCCAACTTGGCTGAAAGGAAAGGATTATTGAAACCAAAAACAGATGTTTGATATTGTAACATGGACCAGAAATGTTTGATATTGTAAGTTTTTGTCATCTTTTTTTTTATAATAATTTTTAAAAAAAGTGTTAGACTCACCCACGATTTAAAAGTATGGTGAAATCTCTTCTCTTTATAGGCGATACCAATATCGTGCAGGACGAGCTATCTATTACCTTCAGGTGTAAATTTAGATATCTAATAGAGATGGGAAAACGGCTGGGCCCGTTTTCCCCCAAAACGGGGCGGGTCTGGGCTAGCAAAATGCCAGCCCGTGCAGCCCGCTCCCTCCCAGCCCGCTAGCCCGTTTTTCTTTTTAATTATTTAATTTTTAATATTATTATTTATTTTACCCAAATATTACTTTAAATACTTTTATTATTGAATACTAGTAAAAATAATTACCTATTTGTTAATATGTGTTAACATATTATAATTGATTGATATTATGTTAATGTTTATTTATATTTATAGTTATAAAATTTGATATTTTTTATAAAAAGTAAAATTTTTTAAAAGTATAACATTAACTATATTTTAATTATATTAATATAACATTAAATTTTTTTTATTAATATTCTAAAAGTTTAGAAATAATTTTTTAAAAATATTAAAAAAAAAAAAGAGGGGCGGGCCGCGGGCTCAGGCTAGCAAAATGCCAGCCCATTTTGGGGCGGGCTATGCCCGTAAAAGCCCGCCCCTAAAGCGGGTTGGCCCGTTTTTAGTGGGCCAGCCTGTTTTCCCAGCTCTTCTAAGAGTTATGATGCCTCCCCAAGTGTCATGAATGAAACCACAATAAAGTAATACTTTACAGGAATCAAACATACTTCAAATAATCGTATGTCTCATCTCTTTATCAATTGAACATATAGATGATGTGTAATTTTTTGTCATCAATTTCGAAGGAATCAACCAATAGGAGGTTGGTCTTGACTCTAATGAAAGGAAATAGTTTTTCAATATATAATAAATTAATATTTAAATTTTTGTTAGGAAATATATTTATATTTAGTGTGGGCTAATATCTTAAATAGATTGTGATTATTTCTTTTTGTTTTATTTCATTAGTTAACATAAAAGGAAGGGGGAAATAAAGAATTCGGCCCTTGTTTACAAATAAAAAGAAATGATGATTGACATTTGTATTTTCTTTCTGAATCATGTTCTTCGTATACAATGATCAGGAGAACAAAAAAGCCCAGTTTGATTGCAAAAATGGGCAAGAGATAATAAAGTAATGAAGAATAATCAAAGATTAGGCGAGCAGAAACATTCTATTACACCTGAAGTGGAACTTTTTGCATCACATTTCTTCAAAATTTCTGGATTAATCATGGAAATCGTATTGCATGCTTTTTCACTAGCTTTTGGTTAGTTCTTGATCGTTTTTGGCTTTAAATCCCACTTTGAGACGGCCTCCTTTGTTCAGCCTCTCACCCCCCGTGCCACCAATGAAAATTCTTCCTATTGCCACGTTTGAGATTCCTGGACCCTTTGATCCTAACAACCTTAGAAGGCTTTCGTTTCTTAGAATGTCTGATGTGTCTCAGAAGTCCCTCCACAAGTCCATGAAACTTCCCAACCTGTTTTCCATGTGACACTTCTACAATGGTGCCTCCCCTTGTCTTCTCAGTTTTTCTTTTTGCTAGCAACTTGTGCTTGTTTTTGCCAGGGAATATCCTCTGCCATATTGAATGACTATGATCCACCTTACTCATTTTACCATCATCTTCATCGTGATGGTGATGATGGTGAAGATGGTGGTGGTGGTGAAAGATAAGTCTAAGCTTATTTTTCAGCCTCCTCAAGCGCCCAACTGTTTTCTCAGGACCTCTTCTATAATGCCAAGATCTGCCAGAACTGGAAATTCCCGTTCTATGTGAAGAGCCAGCATCATCATTTTGAGAATATGAGCTACTCTCTCCTGAGCTATACTCATATGTCTTCCTAAACTTCTTTCCCTGAGAATCCCCAATGTCCTCAGATTTACTACTGCTATAAATGGCACTGCTTTGATTAGATCTCAAGCTAGCAGGAAAGAAGGAGCTTGAACTGAACTCTTCTTGTGATTCATGATGATGTGGTGATGAAGCCCTCATCTTATGAGTCCCTCTATTCTCCAAAACTTTCCTGTCTCTGTAACCATGAGGGGGACTTTTAAGTTCACTGGATCTCCAGTGAGGTAGAGCTTGTCTTGGTATAATATGATGAAGTGGCTGCTTCTCTCTCCTGTGAGTCTCTGAGTGAGCCACTGGGTTTCTTCTTGTTGGCTTGTCTTTATATGTTGGACCTGCTGTTATGGAATTCAGAGGAATCCTAATTCCCTGTATACACTCATTAGCCTGATTCACCAAGTGGTCTTTCCCACTCACTGAGCGATTTACTGAACGAAATCTGTCTACCATGGCCATGCTCTGTGCTGGAGGTTGAAGTCCATTCTGGCATAGCAACTTCTCTCCTCTTGAAGCCAACATTGTAGTTCTACAAGCCTCACTCTTTTGACTTCTTCTCTGTGTTATGATGCCGTTGTCCATTTCTGGGTCTACAATCTGATTTTCTACCTTACTAGCTAGTTGATTCGCCTGCTCATTCATTAATCCATTTCGTTCTAAAAGAAACTTTCCATAACTAGTTCGGTTTCCTGCCGTTCCTTCATTTTTCTGTCTTATGGGACTTTCTGAATTTGTTGTCTTATGCATACTCTTGTTGCCTGAACCATTCTTTTTGGAATATGCTAAACTTGAGTAAAGCTGCAAAGCCAGTATACGAGATTCAATTCTTTTTATTGCGTTAAACAAGTCACTGGAGATGTCTTCCTCCTCATCCTGAGCTTCAACCATGCTAGAAGAAGCACTTGGATTGCTTTCAACTTCACAAACTCTATATGGTAATGACGTTTCGCTGACTTCTCCAAGCTCACCAGCTTTTGAGTTGAACGTGTCTGGGGATTGTTCCGAGTGTTCACCCGCATGAAAAGTGCTCCCACTATACTGCTGTTCATGATGACTAATCTCTTTAATATGAAAAAGGGGCTTCTCGTTAGATAGATGTGCTACCTTTACTAAGTCCTGCTGCATTATACTGCTTTCTTCACCAACATTATTGAAGAGTGCTTTTCTTATTGCTTTCCCTTTGTCAGAGATGCTACACTTGGATAGCCTTGGACCTGCTTTCTTAGGTGGTGACTTTGATAGGGGTTGTTCTTGTTCATCCTTTCGCGAAGGAAATCTACTGCGAGTTGGATATTTTATAGAACAGTGAAAACTGTTGGCAGCCAACAAAGGTCTTAACTGGAGACTGGCCAAAGGCTGAGAAGTGAAGGATGTCTTGGAGATACCAGCTTCTGTTGCTATGATCTATCAAGTGAACACAAAGGAATATAAATCAAACAATAGAATTGTTATTTGTATTCCTGCATTCTGCCTATATGTTCAGGTTCGTGCAAGTGAAATCACTATAGAATAAGTTGTTTCCTTATCACCCAAAAAACAAGTGTGCTTCCTTCTTTGAATGGACTGCAAATAAAAGATGATGATCTGCCTGAACCTTTAAAATAGTCTTGAAAACCCTTTCAGATGCTACTTTCAGCATATTTTTCAGTAATTCTTGAGCTCTCTCAACCAACTGCCCAAAGACAAAAGAATAAAATATTGAAAGAGCTGCTGGTCCTTAGAGTTCTTTAATAAGCAATATATTTTAATGCAGAACCCAGCTGTGTGGAAATAGAAGAATAGCATAGCATACTTTAAGCTCTCAAACTGCACGCAGAATTTAGGTTCAGAGCACTCAAATAAACACTACTGTAAAAGATAGAAAGAAATCAACCCAACAAATTATCATATGTATACTGTAGTGCTGTAGTGGCCAAATAAATGAGAGGAATGACCTCAAAAGACTCATAAGAAAATAAAGTTAGGCAACACATCGCTTTGATCGAGTTTTCCTTTCAAATCTCTCCCATACATCTGCCTCAGGTGAAAATGCAGCACATTATGAAAATAAAAATTTATAATCAACTAGCATTCTGTATAGTATGTGAAAATATTAATCATCTAACTAAATGTCGGAACCTATTAGAAGTCAAAAGAGTTTATACTAGCATACTGTATAGTATGTGAAAATATTAATCATCTAACTAAATGTCCGAACCTATTAGAAGTAAAAAGAGTTTATCAGAAAACGGAGTTAGCAAGCGCAAGGAAATGTACTTTAAAAGCACAGTACAAGAAGAGAAACATGAAAAGGAAAAGAACACTTACATCATCTGAAGTTGTATTTTGCAGGCCAAGGCTATTATGTTCAAGGAGCCTATACAAGAGTCTCATAGCACGGAGATTATTTTCTGCTTCCTCAAGTTCCATCTTTCTTCATTAAGACACCTAGGTAACTGTCGTAAGTAGAACAATCTTTAAAATCTACTATGACACAGAACTATGGAGAACAACAGGCTTACATATAATCTATAAATCATACAAACAGTAACACTACATCAAAAACCTTACAAACATTAGCCGTGACCCTTTATTCCTATTATTTAATCAAAGACACGTTCCTAATCAAATTATCCATGATAATATCCCCGTTTTCTTTAGCATTACAAAAGTTAAAACAACGATAACTAACTTCGCTCGTATTTGTGAAACTAGCATGTTCCACTTGAAGACACAGCCTCCAACTGTTCCTCATACAAGATTTTCCATCTAAGCCTCCATCAACAACACTAATCAACAGGCGATACAGACTTAACAATTAGACTAATTTTTTGCAATTCCTTTGTACTGTGACTAATCTTAGAATTAAGGAAAGAACAGAGTATCATACCGCTGCTCCAGATAAGCGGGTGGTGCCTTTGACTTGAGAGCGAAAGAGGAGAAACTAGGGTACGGATGAATTGGGATATTCTATGGTTATCAAATGCGGAAATCCGAGTGGTAACTGCCATGCATGGCGCTGGTGTGAATGGTGAAGATGCAGAAACTAAGCCAAAGAGCAGACTATCGAGGAATAAGACGATGCATGGAATTAAAAAGGAACAAAAAAAAACTCCGTAATAATAATAATAATAAAGAATCTCTTGTTGAATTAAAAGGAAAAGGGGAAAATTAATATATAAACCCTTACAATTATACCTCATTTAATTTTTTTTCTTTTAAATTGGGTCCTTATAATTTTTTCAATTATAGAAATTGGTCTCTATATTCATAATTTATTAATTTGTGATTAAAAAAATAGCATTAAAAAGTTGAAAATACACTTTATAAATTTAAGGAGACAACTAAAATATGATGTAAATTTAGAAAATCGTCAGTATACTTTAGCCTTAATAATAAATAAAGTTTATTCTTAGTCAACAGTAAATTTATATGTTCCTTAGTCAACATTCACACCAACTTTAATTAACATATTATCAGTATAAGTACTTATTTCTATAGATAAGAAAACAGTAAGGCCTCAAAAGAATTCAAAAAATTATAAAGGCTTCACTAAAAATTAATAAAAACTATAAATACTAATTAATCCTAAAAAAAATGAGAAAGAGGGAAGGAAGTAGAGACGTTTCTGTCTCTAATTTCAGTTATGCCAAATTGCCAACCTCGTTTCGTATTTCGGTCTCCAAAACGCCAATGGTGAGGCCATTCCCGCCCCTTAAAAACCAAGCTTGCGGTAATCTTTTGTTTAATAATTTGTGTAAGCACTAGTCGTTCTCTCTTTTCTCGTGTGAATTTTTTTCCATAGCTTAGTTAATTAAAAGAGAAATTTGTATTTGGACAAGAAAAAGGTGTAACAATTTTTACCTTATGTCTAATGAATATATTATAAATATATCAATTTTGAATTAGAAGTAAAATAAATTAGCCAGAGAGTCATCGGCATCTTATTACAAAATTGGTGCCCTAACAATAAAATCTACAAGATGGCCTCCTTGCATACATGCTACAGCCGATTGAAACTTCAAAAACCGAGTCGCAAATCATAACCAAATTGCTTAAATGATCAATAGATTAATTTTTCAAAAAGCTATAACATCATGTCAGTAATGCCTTAGGGCTTGACATTTGAAAGTATTAAAGTTGAATGCCGAGATTTTATCTTTACATGGAGATATGGTTACTGATTCCAACTACATCAAAAAACATTGTGAGAGGAGTACATACATCTCTTCACTATCTCGGTATCTCCCATAGCTTAAACCATGGTGTTTAATTTAATATAACAACAAAAACTACTATTTCGGTGTATATCATTTTCATTGTTGCAAAATAATTAAACTGAATCCCACAGTGCTCTTGAATTTATACCCACAAGCGTATGGCTTCCAAAAATAGCAAGTTAGCAACTGATCATTGCTTGGAGCGCTTCAAGTAGACCAACACGCCAATGCCTGTTAGAACAACAGCACCCGCAAGAATACCCGAGCTTATAGACAATACAATGCTCTTCTGTACTGTACCAGACATGGATTCCTGTGCCTTTGATTTGTTTGAATTGGCAAACTCCAAATGCAACCT
The DNA here is from genome assembly GCA_037074615.1 of Leucaena leucocephala. Lineage (NCBI taxonomy): Eukaryota > Viridiplantae > Streptophyta > Magnoliopsida > Fabales > Fabaceae > Leucaena > Leucaena leucocephala. The sequence goes on along the minus strand of CM073538.1, from coordinate 20,905,462 downwards.
TAGAGCCTGTTACAAGATTACCTGAATAATCAACTCATAGAAGGCTAATCCCCAAAATGAAAGAGCTAATAAAAGCAGACAAGTCTTTACCTTCACTCCAATTGATCTAGCATAGTTAACAGCAGCAACAAAATCAAGATCAGTTTCAAGAAGAATTTTATCGCCTTCATCATCCTCATACTAGACAACAAAAACAAGAGTCAATACTATAACCAATGCTTATACACAGATAAAAAGGAAGAGGGAATTAAATTTTCATCACACACCATAATCGAAGGACGTTCTCCATCGTTAACATTACCCATTCTTTGCATGATAACAGACACGAGCTCCTCTAGATGTTCAGCCCCTGAAAAAACAGATTAAGAACACAACACAGAGCCCATTAGATAATCTGGGAAGGAGTTTCCTACAAGGATCAAAGGGGAGGGGAGGAAGTTACAGAATTACATGAACAAGATCCAGATATCAATGCACAAGTAAATATCCATTAAAGAAGACAGAATTGCTTAGTCCCCAAGTTCTTGCTATGCTTTCTTCAAGCAAAATAGTCACTCACCACAGCTCAATCGATGTACACGGCCCTTAGGATCCTCAAATTTAAAGACAAAGGAATTCCCAAAGCCAACAGATGCATATGTTGACTTTGCAGTCTCTGCAGCTTCTGAAGCCATGAACCCAGAGACATCACTGCATTCAAACGCAAATCACATGTTGCTTTAAAGAACAAATATCTTATATTAGAACAGCATGTATGGTACCATAGGGTACCTCTGAGTGTCATAATCATCCGGTGGGTCTAAAGCAAGTGCAGAGTCCCAAAATGTTTGCATTATTGTGTTTGCCACATCATTAACAGCTCCAGAGCTACTTTCAGCCTATAAAGCACACAGAATAGTAATAAGATAACATCACATGTATAATTGAGCCAAACATCAATATTCAATATTAAACATAAAATCTATAGTTGGCAACATGATACAACTCATTTCTACGACTATGTGCAATGCACAGGGCCTACACCTAATTGCAACAGAATACATCAAATATCTACTTGTGGCTCTCAATACGCAATATTAATATATACTTCAGTGCTGCTATATATAGGAAGGGATGATGTGCGTCTCAATTCATTGTGGTAACAAAACCATTACGACAATGACGTAGAAAGTGGAATGCAAGGTTTAGGTACATAGGGGTCATTAGTCCGACAGATCTAAAGAAGACCACAAAAAATGTTTTGACAGTTCAAGAAGCCAAAACTTAAATCATGATTAAATACGAGCGGTGAGTCTTCAAATAGAGATGGAGATATAAGTGCTGCTATAAATAAAATTAAAAGGGGAGTTTGCTTCAAAATTTGATAACCTTTGGGGGAAACATTTGCTTCAAAATTTGATAACCTTTGGGGGAAACACTCCAATTAAATCGTGAAAACTATGACAGCATATAGAAAATAGTATTAGACATTTACAATTTAAGAAAAAAAAAATGAAATAGAACCGAGTCAAAAACTAGATAATCTCCAGCTGGACAGTAATATAAGATACTGTAAGAATGCCCGTTAAAAGTGTTCCTAAAAAAACTTTGAAAGGTGCATTGACGCCAGATGATGAGAAGTCCTCCTTCGGCAATACACAGCCATCAATAGGAGGCAGGCATACAACTCTCAAGCAACTCATGCCAGATACTATATTTATATAGACTGTAAAATAAATGCATTTCCCGTATTCTATTTGTTATATTTACAGATACTTTAAGCAAAAGTTACCATGGAAATTGCAGCATGAGTTATCTGCAAAACATCCACACAAGCAGCAACATATCCATCTGCACAACAAATGACATCACAAATGATAATTAATACCTAAAACATAAAAAAACAGCCTATGATATGAATAAAGCAAAGCTCACCTCTGCCCACCACAGGAAGATGCAAGAACTTCCCATCATGCATCATATGCAGTGCGTCAAGAATTGTTGTCTCTGATGATGCACATTCTGGGTTAGGAGTCATTACCTGATGAGAAAAGAGAGATATAGAGTAAGGAAGAGGAAAGGTAGAAGACAGAAGAAATCAAGTGTGAAAATCAGAGCCAATAAAAAAGAAATTATCTCAGAATAAACCTTTTTTCACCTAAAGTAACTTCATCAAAAGATAAAATGAGAACAACCTTTTCCACTAGAGTCAACTCAGGAGATAGATTTTGAGCCACAACCCGCATAAGGATATCCTTTGAACTGCACAAAGGATTTACATAAAAATAAATTATACAAAAAGACCAAACTCTAGTTCACAATCACATATCTTACAAGGAGATTTCTAGCCTAAAAAACATGCAGTCAGGAATGCTATTCAAAATTAAGAACTTGGGAAAATGTTTATGATTGTTACGTTAGTATCCCCTGAATCTTGTTTCCTGCAACAATAACAGTTGAATTAACACGCAAATCCCGCATCTTTTTAGCAGCTACATAGACAGGATCTGATGCTGACGAAATAGCAACCCTGGAAATACATAAAGCTACAAAACTTGGTGAGGCATAAATTGGCAAAACCTACAAGAAAGCATAAATATGATGTGGAAATTACTTTGTATTGTCACCAATAATAGTTGACAGTGAAGGCTTGAACATGCGCTCCCTCAATGTTTCTATGAAAGCATTTGAAGCTGATTAAGATCAAAATCAAAACAGAACATTAGCATCATTACAACATAAAGTATAAACAAAGACAATCACAAATACGTAAATAAGGACATTCATTAACCAACCAGATAAACCGCCTCCTCTCTGCCTTTCCACCCCTTCAACTGCAGCAGCTATGGCACTCCCCTGCTCAGCAGCCTTCTCCATCCTAGATATGGCATCATATAGACATTTGGTAATATCCAGCAAGGCAATGACTTCACCATTTTCCACAACAGGTAGGTGCCTGAATCTACCTATCAGTTGAGGGGGAAAAGTTAATTATATCTCAATTAAAGAATTACTTTATCATTCATAGCTTCATTGACTTAACATGTAAACATAAAGAGAATCAATAAGACATAAACATTGGCTCAATTCTTTCAACAAAAAATGATTAAAGAAAAAGAAATAGTAGAGTAAAAAGAAGGAATCCTTTTGTAGAAAGAAATAAGCCCCAAGTGCACGGTGACATTGTCAATGAATATTATATTGTACCATGAGCAAAATAAATACCATAACGTCAATGGACATCATCTTGGGCCCATTCATTTATGCAGTCTAATAGTAAGAGTAATGAAAAACAAAATGACAAAGTTGTCACCCCCTTCTAAGGCCTCAACATGTTTACCAGTGTAATTATTATTATTATTATCAATATCTATATATAGATCAGTGGATCCAGATCAACTCATCAGTGGTCCAATGACGTTAACAGAATCAGGGCTCAGTGATGTGTTGCCATGAAAACAAATATCTTGATGTTGAGATGTCAGGGGATTCTAATATTTTCCACTAATTTAGCTACCAGAATGCTTTTCTCCAGACACGTAATTTGAAATAGGAAAACTCAAGAAGTGCCTTCTACAAGAAGTGACATCAAAAGCTTTTCCCCACTGAAAATAGTCTCTTTTGCACAGTAAATACTATTCTATTTCAATATGAACAAAGGTGAGCAACCTAAAAAAATTGCCGTCTTATTGCAATGAGAGCTGTCTTCTTCGTTAGTTATCTAAAAAAGACACAAAGTCTTTGTTAAGTAAACTTCTTATTGCAATGCCAACACCTAATGTGAGAAACAATTAAAGATACTTTACTGCCAAAACTTGGGCCACGACAGACCTAGGAATTTGCCAGCAAAGGCTGTCTCTAATTATCATCACTACTGTCACAAGCCGTTTATTTATGCACACTTTTCATGCAATTAACCATGAACATAATAATAAAGGTAACAGTAAAACGAAGCTAACCCTGAACCATCTTCTGAAGGGCTTCAAGAGCAAGTGAATCTGAAGTAACGAATATAGGATTCCGCGTCATTATCTTTGACACTACTGTCTGCTCTGGCCGTAAACCCTCAGCAATGACTCTAGCAGCAATGTCCTGACCAAAAGATACACATACTTCAAACATTTCATAAAGAAAATATTTACGAGCACTAATGTCAATGGACAGAGTAGGAGGCAGACATCAGTAGGTCCACCAAACCTTATCAGTAATAATTCCTGAAAGCAAAGCATTAGAATCAGTTAACAAAACAGAATCAACTCGGCGAGCTGCCATTCTTCTACATGCTTCAGACACTGTAGTCCCTTCAGGAATTGTGAGTGCTTTTGACAACCGAAGTTTCTTCACAGTCCTTTCTCCCCCAACAGCCCTAAGAAATTCAATCAATAAACCCAAATTACACAAGAAAACCAATACAGCAATAGACTTATCAGCAGTATATGAAAACAATCCCTTCTGCGAGCTACCCAGCGCAGGGCAGTGGCATCACTCTTGAATTAAATCAGTTAATAGAGAAATTCATCGGTTCTACGTAATCAATAAGAGAATATTGTTCCAAAAAAGACCGGCCCGAGCATCAACATATCCATCAACCGTAGTGAAGAAATATAAAGATGGTAACAGAACGAGAACATTAATCAAGAATTGATAATAGAAGCAAAGAAACCTACGGTTGTGGAGGCGGAGAAGAAGGTTTGGTGGCAGTGCCATTTACATTGCTTCCATTTTCAAGCGGCGCAGACTTCCTGGAAGCCGTAGTTGGTGGGCGCTTCAGGCTCGAACTGCTCCTTCTGGAACTAGGGGTAGGAACTTGACTACTCATCTTCCAACAGATTGAATCTTCTGCTCTAGTTCTGATCAGCGAGACGGAGTGAGGAAGAGAGATTGGGGTTCTTTCCTCTCCACCACCAGCTGTGGCTGTGGATGAAGCTGTGGCTTCAACAGTTCAACCCTCTCCCTTCTTCCGTCACCGTCAAGAGGAAGAATTAAATTTGATTATATTTTTTTGAGATATTTTTTTTCCCACTCCGGAAAGGTTCAAACGATTTATTTATTTATTATTTTTATCAGATGCTTGAATAAAAGAAAAGAAACCCACGTTTAAAATAATAAGAAAAGACTGTTTTGGAGGCAATTATAAGCCCGCCCAAGTGACGCCAGGTGGATGCTTCGTCCCCTCAACCTCAGCAATAGGTAGCGGCCCGTGCTTTTCGTTTCACGTGGACATTTGATTGGCGCAGTTGGAATCATATCAATATTTTATATGGCCAAAATAAATATCCTATCAATATTTTATGAAGATAAACCTTAGTTGAAATTAGGGGTATGTAAAATATCCATTATCTACTATATCACATGAGTCTAGAGAAAAATAGTTTTATCCGATCTTAAAAAAATAGTCTAAAATATAATTGGGTAATTTTGAACAGGGCAGAGCCTCGGGCGAGGTATGTTGCCCTATCCATTTGACTTAACCCTATATATATTATATTTATATTTTTTGTAAGCAACCCTAAAACCTAAGTGTAAACTCAGTGTGAGCATTCTGTAACTGAGAGAGAACGAGAGCGAGACTGTGTCTGGCCGTCTACGAGTGGATCGAGTGATCCATCTTCATTCAGATTTCAGAGCATCGCCATCCTTGTGAGTCATGCGAGTCACCGCCTACACCCGTCGCTGCCTATGTCGTGTGAATCTGCATTCTGCAACTGAGAGAGTACGAGACTACGAGTGGCGCCGAGTCCATCTTCATTCAGATTTCAGAGCGTCGCCATCCTAGGAGTCCTGTGAGTCGTCGCCTACACCAGTCGAGCGTCAATCTGTGTATTAGTCTTATTGTCATCGCTTACACCAGTCGTCGCCTACGCCATGAGTCCTGTAAGTCGTCGCCCACACCCATCAACCATTTCCCCCACCTTCAGCCTCTCCGACTTGCGAGTTTCCAGCGACAGCATTGTCCAATCTTTATACCAGCGTTCAGGTTCTCTTTTTCACTATTTGTTGTTGGTGCTTTGTTTCTCTCAGCGTTCTCCAGCAACTGCTTCTCATTTGGCCGTTTGCTTCTGTAGCTGGTAATGATCATTAAAGACTAAAGCTAGAAATAGATTTATGCATAATCATAATTGAATAATCTTTAGTGCGAATTTTAAAAAAAAATATGTCTGTTTTGTTCTTATAGATAACTATCTAGGTTAACAGTGTGTCTTTTCATGCCTATCCTGATATTAACTTTCAGAGTTCATCTAATGTAAGTGCTGAAACTTCCCTAGATTAAGATCATGGTATTTGCTTATTACCTCAAGCAGCTTGTCAATTGATTCTCTTAAAAAGGACTTGTACCTCACATGCTAAGATACTTGAATCATTGTGTTAGTATTTTATAATTCATGGAATTCCGAATTGAGTCATCACAAACATTTATAGGTCAATGTAATAGTGCATCTGAAATTTGAAGAAGCTCGAAATCATGTGAATATATTTTCTCCATGTAGTCAAGGACATAAATATAACAGTATTGTATATTTTAGTCAATTGTTAATGTATGCAAGCATTTTTTCCTTTAATAGATAGCCAATAATCCTTTTATATAATTGTATTGATATGAAGTCATTTATATCAGAAAATCGTCAAATTATGAAAGAGGAGTAGCAAGTTGATGATCAATAGGATTTTTATAATAAACTATGTAAACAATACTGTTAGAAATATTAATGCATAGAAACACCAAATGCCAAAGATTCTTTTCAACTTGACACTTATCTTTTTACTTGCTGCTCTTGCGCATTATCCTCAAATTTGTTATTTAGTTCGTTGTACCTTGCTAAAAATTGCTTTTTTCTCCTCATACTTAATGTCTTTGACATCATCTGTTTTAATTGTTGAAGAGAGGCAAAGGAATCACAAATCTGAAATTCGCTCTTCAAGTATGCTTCAACCTCCAATTTGGCATCATTATTTTGATACATAGTAAGTTAAGCCGTAACTTCTGTGAGAGAGCAGAATTTGAGTGTATGTATATATATATGCCTTGTAGTTATTTGTAAGTATTTATACGTGCATTTCTTGAATCTAATTATGTTGTATGTACTTAGTGTTCATAATTAATTGATCAACACATATTTTGTTTACTTTGTTATATGTAAGATTTATTTCAGGTTGAAGATACTTTGTTGAAATGGATGATCAAACTTCTAAAGTATCATCATCCTCTCTTGAAGATACTTCAATTTCAACCACTTTTAAAACTTCTAATATATCAACAACCCCTAGTCCTGTCCATAATGAACTTAGTGCAACTCTTACCCCTGACCATACTCTTATGCCTCCTCCACCTACCTCTCAATCTCTTCTCACCTATCCCCACCTCCTACTTTTCCTACTCCCACTCCCACCAACCAAACACAAACAGAATTTGTCGCACAAGAAACAAATGTAGAAGGTAGGGGTACAAAGAGAAAGGAAAAAGAATCCAAGCACACATCAGAGGTGTGTGATCACTTTGTTAAATTGCCATTAGAAGAAACTAATAGAGAACACTTAGCAGCTTGCAAGCATTGCCATACGACTTATAAGGCTAATCTAAATCACCATGGGACACATTCTTTGTTGAGACATATCCCAAAGTGTAAAGAGAACCCAAACAAGGCCACTACAGATACAAAGTAATCTACATATAGAAGGCAATCTATGTTAAGTCTCTTGTCTAGGGGGTCGAGTAGTCAAGGAAGATCGGCGATGGCATATCTATATGATGAGAATAGATATAGAAGAGCTTTAGTTGAATTTATTATATCGGATGAGCAACCATTCAGAATTGTTAAGAAGCTTGCATTTAAGAAATTACTGAATGAGTTTGAGCTCCGCTTTCCAATCCCTTCAAGAACAACAATTGGAAGGGATGTGTGACAGTTATATCGTGGAGAAGTTAAATTATTGAGGAAGTTCTTACAGCAAAGTACTAAGCGTGTTTGCCTTACCATAGACTGCTGGACATCGTGCCAAAATTTCAATTATATGTGTTTGATAGCACATTTTATTGATGGGGATTGAAAGTTTCACAAAAGGATCTTGAATTTTGTTATGATTGAAAATCATAGAAGTGATACTATAGAGAAAACCATTGAGCAATGCTTGTTGCAATAGGGGATTGAAAATATTCACCATAACTATAGATAATGCCTCAGCTAATGACACGTCTTTGGTATATATGAAGAGGCATTTAAGGAGTTGGAAGGGGTTACTTTGTATAGGGATTATATACAATTAAGGTGTTGTACCCATGTCCTTAATTTGGTGGTTAATGAAGGGATCAAAAAGATGAAGGATAGCTTTAAAGCCATTCGAAGTGCTGTTAGATATGTTCGTTCTTCTCCTTCACGCTTCTTGAAATTCAAAACTTGGGTTGAAGCTAAAAAAATAGAAAATAAAGCCTTGTTTACCTTGATGTAAATACTCGATTGAACTCATCATACTTGATGTTGGAAGCTGCGATGTATTTGAGCGGATGCGTGATGAAGATAATGACTATATTTCCCACTTCAACTCCAGCACTTCAAGATCTAGGCATGGTGTTAGGCATGGCCAAGATGACTTATCTAGTCTTATTAGTGATGCTTAGAATAATGCTAAGATCTTCATCAAATTCTTGAAGGTATTTTATGACATTACATTGAAATCTTTAAGCTCCCTTTCTATAACTTCAAATGAATGTTTTCACCAGATTGCACGTGTTCATAAAATGTTGTAAAAGAATATTATGAACAGAGCTAATAATTTTTTGGGAGACATGAGCATCAGTATGCAGGAAAAATATGACAAGTATTGGGGTCAAGCAGATGATATGAATCCGTTATTATTTGTGGTTGTAATTTTAGATCCTCGTTATAAACTAAGCTATGTCAATCATATATTTGACGTCCTTTACATTGACCCCGAATTATGTTTACTTATGAAGGAGAGGGGTAAAAGATTATTTGTATCAGTTGTTTGATGAGTACTCTACAAGAGTTTCTATTGAATTAGGGACTGTTTCAACAGGTGCAACTTCATTGTCTTCTTTTGATGATGATGGTGGTGGTGATACTGAGTTAGATAGATATATTGTAACTGGCTCAAGAGATGAAATCCCTTCTGCATCTAAGTTTAACATACTATTATGGTGGAAAGCTAATTCTCAAAAATATAAAATTATTTCCCATATGGCAAGAAATGTATTGACTATTCCGGTTTTTACAGTTGCTTATGAGTCCGCCTTTAGCATTGGTGGATATATAGTTGATCATTATAGGAGCTCTTTGTCTTATAAAATGACAGAAGCATTGATTTATTGCCAAAATTGGCTACAAACTAGCCAATTTATCAATGATTTAGCTGACAAGCTTTGGGAGTTCGATAATTTTGATGAAACGGAAAATATCATTCAGCTTGCAGGTAATTTTTTATTTTAAAACTCATAAATTCCATTATATATTTTACTTCATAATATGTAACAGTTTTTCTTTTATTTTTTCCTATAGATGCTACGCTTGGAAGAGATAATATGATGACTACTGATGATTGAAGATCATTTTAATTGCAATAGATTTTAAAACTTTAATTATTATCTTATTGTCGATTTGTTTTAACTTGATTATTGATATTTTTTAAATCTTTAAGACATAAATATGATATTATTTTATAAATTTATGATTATAGATTTTTTTCCTATAATATGAACAGAATATCACTATTTGGGTATACCCAGCCTGAAATAGTTAAGGTTTTTATCGGATAGAGCCAAGCATCGGTTGCAAAATACAGGCCATAATTAATTAATTTTAACAAATAATTTAATTCTCTAAAATTGGCAACTATTTAAATTTAATTACTACTATTATAGAAAGAGTATTAATTAGTAAGAATAGTTTAAAAATATAAATATAAGAGATAAAATGAATTAAAATTTTATCTTTAAAATTAAAATTAATTGTTAATTTTTATGGTTATTACTGAATAATATATAATTACAAAAGTGCACATTTGAAAGAGATGAGAGGAAAATATGGAGGAGTAGTAGCAGGCTAATATATATAACCGCTTTCAAATAATAAAGAACTTGTGTATTTTGAGAAACACATAAAACTTAGGTTTTAAATTTAAGTTTGGGTAAAACTTAAATTTTAAGAAATTTTAAAACAAACAGTTATATTTGTTCAAACAGGCTTTTGGACTAAACCATGGTTTAAAACTAAAGTTTAATATATGCTAGTCATAGTAGTTTATATAACAGCAAAAGAGCTTATGAACGAACCAATTACTATATTACCCTTACTTTTTCTTACACTATATCTCTTACTTTTGCTTACACACTCTCTCCTTTCTTTTCTTGCACACTCTCTCCTCTCATCTCTTATCATTTAATATTCATATAATTTTTCATAATTTATTAATAATAAAAGTATTTCTGAAAATAACTATCTAAATACTCATTTATTTAAAACTATTTTTTTTATAATCTCTTTTCTAAAAGTTGCCTAAAAATTATTTTTTTATAGGTCATCTTTTAAAATATTATCTAAACGTGTCCTTTATTTAAAATAATGCACAAGGTTAGGGTTAAGGTTGAATGTAATTAAAATGCGGCGTATGATACCCCCTTAAATCATACCATGTTGTGCTCAACACAAAATTCATTCAAAATACGTGGGCTGACCTTTTAAAATGTCCAAGAGTAACTAATATCCATTTATTAATATTGTCTCTTGCCCGTTTTTGACATTGACGACGATGATAAATAACAATAACAATAATAATAACAATAATAATAATTTCTTGATCTATTGATATCCTTGAAAGTATATGGAGACGTTTTGCAATTAACTTTCCTTTGCGTCTAAACAAGGGACAAAAGCCAACAAGTTTTCCCTTCATACGGCCAAAAAATGCAGCCTCTTTTAGACCATGTATGTATTTACTAACCTATTGTTAGTCAGTTTATTTTATAAAAATATAATATATATAATTATTTAAAATATATTTATTTTTTAAAAAATATTATTTTATTATAATTTTAGTTACAGTGTTTAAAAAGGTAATCTAATTTATTAGTGTTAGATTTATACGTAAAAGTTATAGACAATTTATTCTACTTAATATTAATATCGTCTACTTTATTTACTCTATATATTTTATAATAAAAATAAAAATAGATTAAATATATAATGGCGATTAATTAAGTCAAACAAAATGCACTCAATACTTTTTAAATAAGCTTGTAAATTCAAACTCTATAAATAAAAAATTGTTAATTAATGGTTTTAATAATCAGAATACACAGTTCAGCAATATATGGAATAATTTTAAATTTTTCAAATGATGAAATGAAATGAGTGGCGATTGAATGTTTTCAAGACTTTACTTGCAAGTTATATGCAAACATTGATTTCGTGAATTTGCCTTCTGACATTTTGCTTTCTCCCATCCTCTCTTGCATGATAATATTAATGGAGGTGCAGGTGCCTTGTAACCTGAGAACTCATCCATAACTCGCTAATATTACAAAATTAATAAAAACCTGACAAAATCGTATAAAAATCCCATCTTTCACGATTTCGTGCCAGATTAATTTTTTGCAAGTTTAATATGTGTGTGTCTATAATATATATACACAACATATACCCAGAATTACAATATTTAAGAAATCACAATTAACATGAGAATTACTTTGTTAATAGAATATATATAATATAAATAATAAATATTACTTATTGTATTATTTAATATAATAGTTAAATAAATAATTTAAATAGATTAAATAAATTAGTTAAAAAAAATATTCGTAATAAATATGTATTAATTTTCCTATAATACCCTTAATAATCACACATATTAAATTTTAGTGAAAAAAAGAAAGCTAAATTATATTTAACCTTGATAAATTTTGAACCATATACAGATAACCTTAATAAATTTGGAAATTTTACAATAAACCACTGTAAACTTTTACACTAATAAGGATAACTTCCACATGATTAATTGTACAGATTATTTATCCGCATACAGCTTGAAGTCATCTCCATCAAAGTGTGATGAGTAACACACGCACACACAAATTTATATTTAATACTAATAGACATTTTATCTTATTTTTAAATAATAGATAGGCTTAATTTTTTTAAAAAAAAATTATTGTATAAAAAAAAACCATTATAGTGTCTGTCTGGTTGGCCTTTTTTGTGTAATTCAAGGTAAAATCGATTGCAGCTTTTTGTACAATCATGATTCATAGGACTTAGGAGGATGGTCATGAAAAGGAAAGGGGGTTCCGATCTCAAATTGTATGTGAATGGTTAATTTTGTCATTGACGATGTGGTATGCCATGAAATAAATTTTTTTAATGATTAAGGTCAAACACGTCATTTCATAATCTTTTTTTTTTGTTATTTTTTATTAAACACACGCGCGCGCATATATATCAACATTACAGTTTGGTTTGAATGGAGGGAAAGAATGAAAGAAAATATTATAAAGAAAACTTTTTAAACTAAAAAATTATTATTATTGAGAGATTTTTTATAGTATTTTTCACTCTTTAATTTTCTTTCTATCTAAACTATGGTATATGACGCTGAATTGAATTTCATTCATTTCCATGCTTATTTGCTGTGTAGATAGAAAAATGTTATGGGCAGCTCGAAATGTGTGTGAAAGGAATAAAAAAATAATGCATGAATTCAAGCGACAATTGCAATGACTTTGTAATGCTCTAAAATGTTAATTAATTTTTCTTTCTATTATAACTTGTATTTTATAATATTTTTATTTTATTAATATTATTTTACCTTATTTTATATATATATAAAAAAGACGCTCGCAATAACTTAAAAATTAAAAACAATGCGTCCCCTTATAGATTTCAAATTTTATCATTTGATGATATTCATTGATAGTTATACAGTTGAAAATAGTAGTAATTAAGGCTTTATTAAGAATTATTGATGTTGCTTTAGTTCACATTTTCTTGTTAATTAACGTGATATTAGCTGTATCAACAAAAATTAAAATAATTTAATCCATTATTCCACCCAAAGTATGAACAAATAGGGTATATTTAATACCATGAAAAAAAAATAACTAAGTGAAAGAGGAATCACCCACTTCTTTTATTTAATATAATACTGCTTATATTTTTATTTTTAATATTTTGGAGCCGTTTTAATTTCATCAAAAAATTAAGAAATGAGATGTGAGAAATAGAAATAAAATATTTTGAATCATTTTACTTAAAATTATAAAATTTTTAAATAATTTTGACTATTAATAAGTTATAAAAAAATATTTTAAAACATTATATCTTAAATTATAAAAAAATATCAATTTTATACTCATTTATAACCTATCAAATAAATTTTTAAAATTAATTTATAGCTTAATTCTATTTATACTTATATCTCTATAAAAATAGATAAAGTGTTAGGCCAAATGTCATTATTAAACTGTGGGTTGTTATTAAATAAAAATTAAAGTAGTTGGCAAAAAAAACAAAAAATAAATAAAAAATGTACTAAATTTTCAAATAAGGTACAGACACAAAATTAATTTTCTGTGTCCATTATGAATCATGATTCATTGTTTCTCCATTATTGACTCTAAATTGGGTTCAAAAGTTAGCCCAAGATAGTAATATTTGATTGAACTCTGCACTATTTAATGTTTTAACATAATTGGCTAATATTTATTTAAAAAAAAATAAAAGAAGCGTAATTTGCAAATAAGATAAATATAATATTAATTGATGAGAGAAAAATGTCAAACTTTGCATGACATTTTCTTGTTGGACTCTATCACAAAAAAAAGGGCCACCATTTTTATTCTCAATAATATTTTCTCACTTTTTTTATGAAAACGAATATTCCCATGTGATCTATTATTGGATACATAATTGACTTGTCACAAACTCACAATGAAAAATACCAAATTTTCCACTTATCACAGAAAAATTAAATACAATTTTTATTCATGTTAGTTGCAACAGTTTTCTTCTTCTTCTTCTTCTACATGTCAATTATTTTATTCTCCCATGTGTTTTGGTGTTAATAATTAATTTCTTTCCATATTTATATAAATAATAGAAACTTGGCCAAGGGACATGAAAATTTGTATTTTTTATACCCCTAAAACAAGTTGCCAACAATGTTTATAATAAGTAAGTTTAATATTTTCTCCTATCATAATTATAAGAATTAATTAATTTTTTATATAAATTAAAAAATTTAAATAAATGAATTAATTAGAACTAAATCTAATCCTTTAAGATAAAATCATATTATATAATCATTAATATACTTAAATTAGTTAAATATATCTTATATTAATTATAATTAATTAATTTATTTATCTCCCTTAATTATTCTAAAAAAATAAATATTTCTTATAATTAGAATCGAAATTAATATTTGTTAATGCAAATAAACAAAATTGTTAACATTGCAAGTGAGAATATTTTCCAACTTTGGTTGGATTTAAAATAATTTTTACTAATTTAAGCTTACACATTAATTCGGATATAAGTTTGTTTAAAAAATAAAAAATTATTAAACTAGTAAATAACTAATCTTCAAAAATCTTACGACAGAAATTATTAATGCAAATCCTTTCATTTGCATAAAAAGTTATTAATCCGAAACTTATAATTGTAATTTTTTTAATAATTTCCGGAAAAGAAAACTCTTATTATTGCTAAGCATAAAATTTATAAATTTAAACATTTTTTTTCTCACACATTAGATTAAGTGTGAGAAATAAGGCTTAGAAGAGACTTAGGTTTTACATTTGAATTTGATGATCTATTGACTACAAATAATTGCAACAATCTTCCTTGGGAGAGCAAGAAGATTTTGCTCTCACAAGTCACAATGTTGTTGATATTCCGCAATCAAAGCGCACAGCACAAGTTCAGACGAAGGAGTTTCAGACGAACTGGTCGCAATCACAGTGTTTGTTTTCTTCAAAAGTAGGTGTGAAATTGTGAATTATACTGCTTTCGCTAGACAAGGACGATTGCAGTTACAGAATCGAAGCAATTATAAGAGGTACAAAGCAAAATTAATAGTAGTAGTAGTCTAGTAGAATTAGAATCGTGTTTTTGACCGTTCTTGTAAAGATTGTAGTGAAATTCGTCGACCAATGGGCGGGAATAACGCGCATTCTCTCTGAAAAAAAAAAACTGGAATAAATTTGCCAGCAAATCAAATCTTTACGAGGGGGGAGAGAGAGAGAGAGAGCTAAGCTGTAGCTGTGGACTTTTTTCCCCTCCCATCTTCTCTTCCACTTCAAGACAATCACATGGTCCTACCCCTTCTTCCTCTGTCCCTATTCTGAATTTATTTTTCCGTCCCTTTGGAACAAATCTGTTGGATAATATTTCTGAAATTGTCCTCCCGAGATGTTCCTTCAATCCTTACAATCCCCCTGACATTCCTCTCAGATCTCCGGAACCTGTCTCTTTTTTGCATTCTATTATATATGTGTCTTGTTCAACCTCTCACCGTGTCACCGGGATGAGGTATTTGAATTCTTAAAGAATAGCTCAATTCCAAATGCTTTTCGCGTTGATTACTCTCAGGGATTTCCAGATATTTTATGACGAGTACATGCAGTTTTATTTCTTCGCGTTTCCCTTTTGTCTGGGTTGCATGTGATATTTGAAGCCCATCTCTGGCTTCTGGCTTCATTGATATTTCGATATCGCTATTTGTTCTGAATTCTATCGAATGGCGTAAAATTGGGGAGAGTCGGTAGGTGTATGGCATATGAGTTGTTGGAATTTTGAGTCTCAAGTAATAGCCTATTTAACATTAGTTTTTAAAAGGGTATTGCAATCGTCTAACTTCACTGGAGTACGAGTTGCGACCACTGACATCTTACACCCTCTTCAAAGTATCCCACTTTTGGGCGCTTTTACCACAAGTTAAAATCGAGTTAGATGGATTGGGAAGTGAATTCTAAGCAAAGATTATAACTACATTTTTTTTTTAATATGAATATTCGTCTGGTACTCTGGTTAAACAGTTCAGGCTGATCTCTTTTTTGTGGGGTGCGTTCTGCTTACAGATTTTGACAGCTCTGACTTTTGTATACCGATTGAATCCATTCATCAATCAACTTTACCCTGATCAAGTTTTCAAGTTTCTTCTTACATCAAGCCACGATATTGAGTTCCTGTTTGCAATGAACTCTCTACATAAAGGATTGGGGATTTGTGTAAAGAAATACTAGATAAAGTCACTGTGAAGTAATAGACAGGTGCTGCTTTGTGTTAATTGTAGATGGACCGAAGAAGTTGGCTATGGCGCAGGAAGTCGTCTGAGAAGAGTCCTGGTGAAACTGAGAGTTCAGGATCAATATCGTCTCTTTCAGAAAGATTCTCTGATGATCAGGTAGGGCAGTGGTATGACTCTGTTCTGCCCATCTTTCTAGATGTTTCTCTCTCTTTGTTCGGCATTTCCGTGAAATGAAAAACTAGTTCCAAATAGCTCTGTATCTGCTGCATAAGTTTTGTCGGCCATGATCATTTTCTAAAGCATATAGGCTTCTAGCATTGTCGAGAATCGTTGGGGTCTGATAGCTGTGGTCGTTCAAGTTATCGTGACGTTGAAAAAATATGACAGACTCTGATGTTTCTGCTATGTTTTCCAAGGTATATCCAACGCAAACTACTCCATCACCAGAAGTCACATCTAAAGCTGCAGCCATTATTGAAGAAGTTACCGATGTGAAGATTCTAACAGAAAAATTATCTGCTTCTCTTCGAAACATTAGGGTCAAAGAAGACTTGGTAAAGCAACATGCGAAAGTTGCTGAAGAAGCTGTCACTGGTACTATTGTTCGGACCTTCTTTCATGCCACTGGAAGTAATGCTACCTCATTATGCTTATTACCACATACATCTGAGATTCATCCAAATCATAACTAAAAAATAACTCCCCAAAATATTATGCTATTAGGAGAATTTGAAGAAAACTTGCATGGGAACCAGTCAAACAGATACTGAAAGTCATAATCAACTTCTGCAAACCATTTAGTCATCATTTTGGGGTCATGCTAATATCGTTAATTCTTTATATGTATACTAAATATGTTTGTTTCTCCTTGAATATATTATACTTCAGTGAACATTAATGATATGCACATGCCCAGTACTGAAGACAACTGTTGAGTTAGTTCATGTGAAAGAAAATATTTACTCATTATCCCTAAATTTTCCTAATTTGATTGTCAGACTTTTTTGGAATGAGAAAGCTATTGATCTTTGGCGGTTGCTACTGCCATTGCATTGATTGTTGGTTACATTTTTTGCAAGTGTGGACTGACATTTTTATGGTTTTGATGGATGAAAATTTCAAGTGAAAGCTAAAATTGGTAAAATCCAGAAATACATGCTCTATCTGTGAGCTTGTGCTTATCATATATTTCTTCTCTACTGGATATTTTTGGGGACGTTCATCCATAATTCTTTGCAGAGCTTATTCCCACCCTGGTTTTCTCCCTTTTCTCGAAGGTTGTAAGCTTAAATTTGCAATTGAGAAAAGTACCTGATATTGGCTTTTGGGTGTGCTTAGGATGGGAGAAAGCCGAAAATGAAGTGTTGTCTTTGAAACAACAACTTAATGCTGCAAATCAGAAGAACTCAGCTCTTGAAGATCGAGTTAGTCATCTTGATGGGGCACTCAAGGAGTGTATGAGGCAACTTAGACAAGCTAGAGAAGAACAAGAGCAAAAGATCAATGAAGTTGTTGCAAATAGCTCTCGTGACTGGGAATACAAAATATCTGAGCTTGAGGTTCAACTTCAAACAGCTAAAGCTGAAGCTTCTGCGCCATTTCGTTCTGATCTTCACCTCAGACTTGAGGCTGTGGAGAAAGAAAATTCAGTACTTAAACTTGAGCTACGATCTAGACTTGAGGAGCTAGAATTCAGGATCGCTGAAAGAGATTTGAGTGCAGAAGCTGCTGAAACAGCAAGCAAGCAACACCTGGAGTGCAAAAGGAAGGTGGCTAAGCTTGAAGCTGAGTGCCATAGACTAAAAGGCATAATTCGTAAAACATTATCTGCTAATGATCACAAATCTTTGACTGCCTCTTCAGTTTATGTAGAGTCCTTTGCAGATAGCCTGTCAGAAAATGGAGAGAGGCTACAAGCTATTGAAAGTGATGTGCGCAAATCAGGTGGTTGGGAGATGAATGAATGTGAACCAAGTCGGTCTGACTCATGGGCATCTGCTTTGATCACAGAACTTAATCAGTTTAACAACGAAAAGGCCATTGGGAAAAAACTTATGGCCCCTTCAGTTGAGATCACTCTCATGGATGATTTCCTCGAGATGGAAAGACTTGCTGCTTTGCCAGATACAGAAAGTAGAAGCATTTCTGCTGAGACAGGACCGGCATCAGATCACCCTAATGGTGACCAAAATGCAATGAGAGAAGAATTGCAATCTGTAATTCAAAAGAATGTTGAATTGGAGGAAAAGCTAGAAAAGATGGAAGCAGATAGACTTGAGAAAGAGATGGGCTTTGCTGAGTGCCAAAAGCAGCTTGAGGCATCACAGGGTCGAATAAAGGAAGCCGAGTTGAAGGTGGCCGAGCTTCAAACTAAGTTAGCTCTTGCAAATAAAACAAATCAAGAAGCTTATGAAGAACTAAAGTCAACCAAAACGAAGAATAAGGAAACTGAATCAAAATCTAGAGTTGTTCAAAGAGAAGTAGAGGATTTGGTTTCAAAAATCAGTTCAATGGAGAAGGAGATTGAGAAGGAGCGAGCTTTGTCTGCTGAGAGTGTTGCCAAGTGTGGGAGGTTGGAAGATGAACTTTTGAGGATGAAGCATGAATCTCAACTCCACCAAGAGGCTGAGAAAATACACAGAGAAGGTGTTAACGTGGAGGTGAAGTTGAAGCAGGTCAGTTTGCTTACATGCTCTTAATTTGCTATTCTGCATACATGCTTAGACAAAAGCTAAGTTTTTTCCCAGAGACTATTTAGACTAAACGGAAGTCGTAAATCACATTAGCTGGCATTGAAGCCAAAATCTATAGGAGCCATAAATATGTGAAGCTTCGTTGGAACTGCATTAAGCTAATGTCTTGCATCACCCATTTAATTGTCTCCACGTCTTAACTGCAGGAGAAGGAATTTGCTTTGGCTGCTAGTAGATTTGCTGAGTGCCAAAAGACCATTGCATCTCTTGGTAATCAATTGAAGTCCCTTGCAACACTGGAAGACTTCCTGCTTGATTCAGAGAACCCTATGGACCTAACTCATGAAGTTACTCCAAGTCCCCAAAATGGTGCTGATCCCTTGAAATTGCATCATCAGTTCGATTTTCCTAAAAGAAATTCTGAGTCATCAATATTGTTAAAATCATCTGGTACCCATGAGAAAAGCCGTAATGGTTTCGGTAAGTTTGCCCCTAGAAGTAAGAGTGCAAGCAGAAGAGGAACTCACTGAAAAGTCATACTCAAAATGTGTTTATTCGTTTCTTATAGTCTCTTGTATTCAACATTTATGAATCCAAAGTTACATATTTTACTTTTTAAAGCGCTAGTTGCAGAAGCACAAAAGTTGCTCAAAGCACATATATATATATATAGTTATGTGTAAATTCCAATATTTGTAAAGAAAAAAATGGTTTTTGAATTTTGATGACTTCTTACCTTACAGCTGTCTTTGCTTTGCTTCTTTAATTTAATTCACTGGTCAATTCAACGATGAGAAGACAACTATCCCATATATCATATGGAAATTTGTAGGTCTAATCTAGGGCTAGGGTCATGATGATAAGTTGATTTTTGTTTTTTGTTGATTTATTTTTTTCACTGTTTTGATAGATTCTATAAGAAGTTACAATATTTGTCATCTCTTAGGATTGTCTGTTTGCGAGCAATTCAAACTTGAAAGACGTAAATGGATTCTGTCTCTTCTTTTGCCTTATAAGAAAAGATAAGTGGGGTCTTATTGATTGGGTCTTTACCTTCTGTCTATCTTTTCCAAACAACGGATTAAGTACTGGAGAAGATTTGATTGTGAGGCTCCAATATGTTGGAAGTTGGAAGTGATAACAACACCCCACCCACCACCCACCCCTTCCCCCCAAAACAGAAAAATCTTGCAGCTTGGATGATAAGCTGCTGATTGGGGAATACATTCTAAATTCTAACCTGTATTTCCTTTGATGAAAAAAAAAAATCATTTCCTGAAAAATTAGACTGGAATTTTTTTACAATATTTTTTTTTATGTTAATCTTGATATAGTACATACATAAATGTTAAATTGTTGTTAAAATAAATTATACAATATTTTTAGTTTTTTAGAATCACATTGAATTTTTATGTATAAGATTTATTTAATTTTTTCAAATAAAATAAATTACACTAATCTATCATAAAATTTGTCGAAGTTACAAAATTCTCCATCCTATTTTTAAAATCCTATACTAAAAGCTAAGAGTAAATTACAGAAAACTTCTTTGAACTTTGCTAAAATGACACCTTTTCTTTACCCTTAAAAGAAGTTTTTATATATAGGTATTTGCCACAAAGCGCCTACCAAATTTAAAGAAAATTTTTACTTGCTACTAAAAATATCTAGAAATCCTATGTAATTTTATAGTAAAATTTACGAAAATTTTGTATTTATTTTTTAAATATATATATAATTTCAACAATATTTTTAATTTTTTTAATAATTTACTCTTGTTTTTATATTATTGAAAATGGAAAAACTGAAATCCTTGTATTAATATTTTCCTTAATTTCAAGTTATTGTCTATTTTTTCAGGAAAAAAAATGAACTTATATGGCCAGATATGGATATGGATTCAAAGTTATATTATTATTATTATTAATCACACATCGTACTCACGAAAGCATTGAATCCACAATTTTACGTTTAAGAGAGATACTGTACTATTATACCACAAGGCCACCAGCCGATTCAAAATTAACTCTCTCATACTAAAGATTATTATTACTATATCTCCCATATATTGGGGATGAGTTTTGAAATTTGAGAATTAAGTAATTCCAAGGCAATTGCATGATGATCTCCATTTCCCCTTTTGTCTTATCTCTTTCAAATCAAAACTGCATGTCCCTCAGCTGATCTTATAAGTAAGCCCAAAGAACTTCTAAACAGAAACTTCCCTCATGAAAGGGAAATAAACAAGCAGAAGAATTCCAAGAGAAACAAAAGCTTTTGACCGTGTCAGCTTGAAAAGAACATGTTTTCTATTATTATTACTTCCTCCTCCTTCTGATATATGCCTCACTCTAATTAATCTTTGCTTAGCAGATTATAGAAAACCTCTGGCTTTTTATGCTCTGGCTCGCAGATGGCCTGAAATCACAACAGCACCATGTGTTAGCACTTAAAAGGATGAAAATTGAAAAAACTATTTTACTACCCCATAAATGAGCTTATTTTCACTTTCTTTCTTTGTAAGTATATATCTTTTCAATTTGGTTCCTCTTATTAAAATCCTTTCAATAATAATGTTGACTTTATGTGAAAACTTGAGGTGCAAGTTAGCAGTGTTAAGCATGCTATGAATGTCTAAGTAGTTTTTAGTTTTTGAAAAGTATTTTAATAATTAGAAATATAGTTTTTTTTGGTAAAAATACATCTTTGGTCCTTTAACTTCATATAATATTTCAGTTTATTTCTTTAATTTTATAAATATCTTTTCAGTCCTTTAATCCTAATACTATTTGTCTCAAATGATATTTTTTTTGTAACAATCATTACTATTATGAAAATAAAACTCAATATGTGTCTAATGTTTTGTCAAAATTAAAATTTTGATATCAATAAGGTAAAAGGACTACAAAGATATTTTATAAAATTAAAGGATCAAAATAAAATATTTTGTTAAATTAAAGAACTAAAGGTCTAGGTCAAAAGAATAACTAAAAGTACACTTTTCCGTATTTTTTTTAGAAGTAAAAACTAGACAAAACATAAAAATGTATTATATCTTGTGAATGCAAACTTAAGTATAGGAAGATTTTAATTCACCTGCATTGCAAATGCCAAGTGAATAATTGTTGCTTCGGACCAAGGCCTTCCAATAAACTGAAGACCTATTGGCAAACCCAATTTATCATAACCAACCTGTGAAAAGGACAATTTAGATTTCTTATATATATAAAAAAAAAAAAAAAAACTCTTCAAAGAAAAGTGAAAAAGTTAAGGAGAATGTGGTAATTTCTTACTGAAACAGTCACTGCAGGAAGTCCCAGAAAGTTTCCTGATATGGAATATCTAACCAGTGCGGCTAAATGGCAGAAAGCAGATAAGATTTCGTTAGGCATTTGTAAAAATTAATGTTGTCAAGTTTCAGAGTTTCATGTGTGTTAATGCGTGTGGCTGTGTGTGTGTGTGTGTATATATATATGTATGTATGTATATACCTCCATTGACGTAGTCAAGCTCACCAGTCTTGAGGGCATCATCTTGAATGGAATATGCAGTCACACTGTTTCAACACAACATATGAACAATTTTGTACTAATCAAATGAAAGACATCATCGTGTTCAAGTTTGTGAAATTAGTACGAAATTAGAGAAAGTGAGACAAACCCTGTGGTAGGTGAGACTATAACATCTGCCTCAGCAAATATCTTCATGTGAAACTGCAACTGGCGATTCCTATAACACATTACAACAAATATGTTACAGTAACTTTTCGACTAACGCTCATTTCTAACATAGCATACATGTTTGTGCTTGATTGACTGGTTTATTTATCATTGGCGACGATACGATGATATTTAAGTAGGATAGTGAACCCTATCCTAGAAACTAATTATTGAAGTAGTAGAACCAACCTATTTAAATGCTCAATACAAGATTCGGTATTTTATCCTAGTCTCCATCACAGTATGCTGACTTTAGTTTTTCAAAATTGGTAAGATGACAGAAAGTACCTAATTTTCTGAGCTTTTACATACTCCATGCTGCTGAAGGCACCATAGATGTTGAGACCTACTCTTGCATCCCATCCTTGTTCTGCGACATGCTTCTCTCGTATCGAATCGAGCGATGTGCTACACTCGGATCCGATTGTTAAATAATGTGCCAGCCTCATCACTTCTATCTCTGGTATGGTCACTTCCACAGTCTTACATGTTTAAAATAAAATTAAGTTGGCAGGTTACCTTTGTTTATGATTACTTTGTAAATTAGTAGTCTTGATCAAGTCAGTCTCACCATGATATGTTTGTAAATTTATTTATGATTAGTTTATCTGATTAGGAAATTGAGTTTAGATATTAAAAATGTGTGTTTTTTTTTAGTTATGATTATAAATGGTCACTGGTCAGTACCTTCCAACCATAATGTTGCTGAAGTTTGTTCAAAGCTTGAGAACAGCATGATCTTACTTCATCACTGCAATCATCAAACCACTAATTGACCAAATTAGTGGTTAGCCAACAAATGATATATCAGAAGTCAGAACCAAGAACAATCTAATCTTTTTAATATATATGAATGAATTACTAATTTAATGGAGCAGGTTACCAACCTTCCCATATTTCGCCAACTTGATGTTAGATATAGATTTTGTCAAGCCCAGCATCGGAAGATGTACCTAAGATCAGTTAAAGAAAGATACAAGTTAACAGAAAACCTAATATATTCTTTTAGGTTTTGGGCTTGAAACTTTCTCAAGACCAAGCCCAAATTAGTTTTATATAAGGCCCAATACTTGAACCTTAAACAAGTTCTTACAGGGATATTGGAAGGCTGAGGAGAGGGAATTTCACCGCTGATAGCAGCATAACTGTTAAAAGCAAAACAGTAAAGAAGTTGTGAAAAGTAATTTGAGAGTTACTTGAAGAAAGAATAAAAAACAGAAAATTGTAATACTATCCTGCTTGTAATCTCATACCATTGATGCTTGTCCGTTTACATTGAAAAGGAAAAGAAAAGAGTAATAATACTAACACTATCAGTGCATCCTCAACAGTGCCTGCTAGTATTCCAACCATCCCCACTGTCCAGTTCAAAGGAAGAACTCTGAATGTAGCATGACAACACTCTTTTAAATCATTATAATCTGTTGGTCAAGAATCATGCTACAACCAACAAACATCGTTGGATTACTCACCCAGAATGAGGTACACGACCAAAAGTTGGTTTTAGACCAACCACCCCACAAAGAGCTGCAGGCATTCGCACCGATCCTGACCAAGTTTTACGAGCAAATTAGTGATTCACTATACCAAACCAACAATAAATATACATATATATAGTTAGATACATGCATTTTACACGTTTATTTATGATTGACTTGGACTATCTTCTAGGTATATCTGCATGTTTTGCTTATAATAAGGACCGCAGGGAGTATTTGTTTTCAGATTGAGTCCATTCAAGAATAGTAGAAGTTAGCATACTAGAATGTGTCTAAGAAAGATATACCTAGAAGATTAATATTACTATGCTGATTTTGCTGGTTTTCGTATATAAACAGAAGGACCAAAACCAAGTTTTTTAGCTCATATAAGATGGTGTCATTATCAAATGAACCTGTAGGGCTCTAGGGATACTTTGTTTTTTCAAAAAATGACAATACTTTTATCCTTGAAGCTTAAGAAAAAAAATATAACTCTTAAGATACCAATATGACATAAAAAAGGATAAAAACAGAGTTTCTGATAAAATATTAGTACCTCCCCCATCAACACCAAGAGCAACAGGGCAAAGTCCTGCAGACACAACTGCAGCAGATCCACTAGAAGAACCTCCTGCAATCTTGGTGGAGTCATATGGGTTTCTGGTAGCCCTACAAGGTAGTTAAACAGACATTTTCTTGTTATAACCAACCTCAGAAGAAGTCAAAAAGCAAGGAAAGTTTGGTCATGGATCATGATTAATAATGTATAATGCATTCTCTTACCCATAATGTGGATTAATCCCACTAGTTCCAGCTCCAAGTTCATGCATATTGGTTTTTCCAACAATTATGGCCCCACATAACCTCAGACGCTTAACACAGCAAGCATCATCTTTACAATGCCTTTCTTTGTGCAGCCACTTTGTTCCTCCTATAAGACATTTTATTTTGGGTTTTTTTTTTTTTTTGTCTTTTAGCTTCTTAGTGAATAATTATGGTAAAATCACTATGAGGCCCTAAGGAAGAAAACTAATGACCAAAAAGTCCCAATACCAAATGAGTAGCATGGAGGAACCTATCATTGCATGTTATAGGACTTTTTAGTGATTATATTACTTCCATAGGATCTGATAGTGATTTTAATTGAATACACCAGAAGGCTAACCTGTGGTTGGATATGGCAAACAATCTATTTCATCCTTGATAGCAACAGGAACACCATCTAGCACAGAAATAGGTTCTCCTGCCAAAAACAAAACATCATGATCTTCAGTAATTCAAGCACTATTTCAGCTACTTGAGTTTTCATTTCAGAATGCCAAAGAAACAAGACAAAAATATTCAGATTTATGAATTATGAGTTTTTGGGGTTATCAGATTCCATCAGTGTACCTCTTTCATATCTAAGAGTAGATTCCTTTGCTTGTCTCAGTATGTCTTCATTATTGGAGGCAATAAAGAATGCCATCTGATAAGGGGTTTTGGATGATTTACTAACAGCAGCTATAAATCGCTCTGCAACCTACGCAATGTTTTATATATATATATGATCATCACAGAGACATAAAAAAGATTAGATTTTGAAGAATAAAACTTAAAGCAATTGAAGTTCTGATATGTGAATACCATAAATGGAGTTAAATCTCCTGAAGCGTAGGCTTTGTGATAGTCCATTATTTTCCAGCGACAGAAAGAAGGCTTCTTTTCTGAATATGTAGGTAAGCATTCTATTGCAAGCTGAACTTTCCGTGCTGGAGATAAATCAGAATCTAGGCATTTTACTTCATGTTCTTCAGTATCTGCCCAAAAAAAACAAGAAAAATAGAACTTTTTGTCAATTTTTCCTTGGGTAAACTGAACCAATGACCAACCTCACAAAGGTAATTAAATTAACCTCTTCAGAGTTCAGATCTCAAAGAACTGTAATCATTTTGCATCAAAAGAAAAAATTACAACTTCATAATTCAGATTAACAAACCTTCAAACGCATGCAAGGGAACAAAGAGAGGCGACTCTTGCAGCTGTGCATGTGTAATAAGCTGCAGAAGAAACACAAACATTGCTAAGCATAGCTAGAAGAAAGACTCTTGTGAGGATAACCACGCCCCAAAAGTTAGCCATTTGAATTGGTGAGCAAGGGAGGTTATAAGGCCCCTCATTTAAAGGACCGATTAGGACAAAGGATCTTCCCGATGTGGGACTTATGATAGAATCTCAGCATTTACGTGACAAAGGATGGATTAAGAGCATACCTTGTGAATGAGATTGTTCCCTTTCAATATATATAATAAAAGGCTTCCAAGTAATGGAATCTCCATAAGCGTAGCAAAGAGTTTGACCAAAATTCCAGTCATGCGAGGAGCTGTAAGTGAAAAGAAACCATTATTGTAACTGATACAAGCTTCAAATTCATAAGCTTGACAAAAGCATGACATCAGAAATCGTCTCTTTTCCTCAGAACTAAAACTAATTTCATAGTGTATGATCAAAAAGAAAAAGAGAATATCCAGAATTGGGTAGTTATCACTCATCAACCTCCTCTGTTCCTGACCAGAGAGCTATCATGCAAAGAGCAAGGAAAGAGAAAAACAGATAATAAGGTATATCAAAGCATGAACCTTTGACATTGGCTTGAAGATAGAATTCATCACTCTGGGGTCCTAAATCAACATCTTTGACTGGACTGTAAACAAGAGGTTTCTTTTTTAACAGACCCATGATCATACGAGGATGTCCCAGGGAAATGATGGAAGAACGGAGAAGGAAACGATGGTTTCTACATAAAACAGAAACGGAAGAAGAAGGAGAAAGAGTAGGCGGAGAATACAATAAATGGAGACAAAATACAAAAGAGGTATATTATATAATCTTGAGCTTATAAAACAATGGAAGAATGAGGTCTGGTTCTGGTACTATGATGACAAAAAAACTAGTCGTTTTCATGAACAAGGTGAAAAGTACTGTACAATTAAAACAGATATTATTAGCATTATACTCTTCACTGAGGCATTCCATGTCAGCCTAACCATTTCCAACTTCTTAACTGTTTTTTTTTTCTCTGCATTCATCTAAGTTCTCTGCTCTTTTGTTTAGTACTTATTTGACTTGATTGCTTATACAGGGCATTCGATTTTTTTCCCCAAAAATAACACACAATCAAGGAAATACAATAAATGGATAGTTAAGGAAAAATCAGTAGAAGCAACTAAATATTTTTTTAATATAGTTTATTTGATATTATGTAAGTTGCTAGAACTTTCCACTTTGCATGTTTTTGTGCGACAGAGTATTAAATTGAGATTTTTTTTTTCCTGTGAGAATATAATTATTACTGAATGGCTTCCCGTTATTGTTTATGTTGAACAGGTCTGCAGGGGATCAGATATGTAGGCAGAGAGCTGACCAATGATACAAACTTCAAATATCAAGGCACAAGGGAGCTTTTATTTATATGATTTTATTACTACTTGTGTTGTGGTAAAGTCAACTAAATGAACTTCACCGTAATTAATTTTTTTTTATAAAAAAATTTAAAAAAAAGATTGAAATTACCTACAATTTAAATGTAGGATAAAATTTCTTTATCTCCTAAATAATACTAATATAAAGATAACTGTCAATTACCTTTAAGTGTAAATTTAAATATCTAAAAGTTAAAATATATTTTTAAATATTATGACTAGAATTATAATAAAATAATATTATTTAATTTTATCAATTATTTTACGGGGTGGACAGTGACTTGTTTATGACAAGTAGTTGTATCAGCAAATTGCATGGCCATGTCTAATGAACAATGCCAGCTGCTTCAACAATTTGTTTCTATAGAGGTAATTGTTTTTGGAATATTATCAAAATGAAGATATATATATATATATATATATTGTGTGTTTGGTTATCAGTAAAATCTAGATTTTAAAAAAATTTAAAATAAATAATTATATTTATTCAAATAGATTTTTGAACTAAAGTTTTAAATAAACTGGTCAGGGTAGCTTATGGAACAGTAAAAGAGCTTATGGATTAACCAATTACTATATTACTCGTACTTTTTTTTACACCATCTCTCATCCATCATCTACTTTTTTTACACCCTATCTCTTCTCTCTTTTCTTTTTTACAATATATATCCTCTCTTCTCTCTCATATCTCATCTCTCCTTATTTAATACGCATATTATTTTTCGTAATTTATCAATAATAAAAGTACTTCTATAAATAATTATCTAAATACTCATTTATTTAAAACTATTTTTTTTCATAAACTTTTCTCTTAAAGTACTTTTTTAAAAGTTACCAAAAAACTTTTTTTATTTTTTTCATAAGTCATTTTCTAAAATTTTATCCAAACAAACCCATATATTTAAAAAGGCATCTTATAATCAGAATTTTATTACAAAGGATTCTGTAGGGAGTTAAAACAATAAAACTCACTAAGGTCACATATTTCTTTAGTTCCTAAAGATCTTTAGAAGGTAATAATTAAAGGTGCGATAACCACGACCTAAGGTATTTGATTTAACAGTGAATCAGTTAAATTATAAAGTAAAAAATTAATGTTTGTATTTTACCTTATTAAAAAAAGACTCTTAAAAAAAGATATTATAGTTATAAAATTTCAATCTAAATTAATAGATTGTTCAAAAACCTGATAGTAGGATTCAGAAAAAAATACGAATATTAGATAATTTAAAGATTTATAAATTTTGAAATACGAATCATATCTAGAGATCTTCATTGTATTTTGAAAGAAATTGGCCACCAACTCAATTTGCTCATGAAAATAAGAATAAATAGAAATAAATTAAACCTAAAGAAAAGTATTAGCCACGTTTTGAAGACATGGACTTTCTTCCTCATTTATTCTCCATCCACTCTTGAAGAACCATTGCCACCAACAATTTTCTCCATTCCTCTATCTTATTCAACATATAATGAGTTCCTTCCCTTGAAGTCAACTCGTTAGCAGGAGCATGGGGAACGAAGGATGTTAATGTTGCAAAATGAAATGAGAGTGACAGATGAGCAAGAAAGGTAATACTTCAAAGTGAAGGGAAAATTTATATCCATCCATCTTAGAAATGACGTGTCAATATTTTAGAGTTAATATTTGGGAAGCACGAATGGCCCAATAGTTAATATTCTTGATTCATCACTTGGGAAGAGCCCTATGAAACCATCCTCTCTTCTAGAAATTAAAATGGACCACCTTTATTAACTCCCTTGTGTTTGGGGTAAACCCACCCTACAACATTTTTTTTAGGGCATCCAGATATTTTGTTGATTCTTCAAGGATGCTGCTGTATACTGCTTATGTTGGTTGGCTCAAGTGGTCCAAGGGCGAATTCTCTCAAGACTCTCTGCATGTCACTACAATCTTATTTGATAGCAGCCATTGATCGTGGGGAGATCCCCTGCCCTTAGTAACGGTTATGAACCCGATTTACCCTCTCCTTGTTAGTGGTTTGGCATCTAGCACCTACCCAAGACCCTACTAATAAGTTGCTGGTGCAAGTGGTTTGATCCTCATTAAAATACTTCTCGGGGAACCCCTACCCTTGATGGGTCATGGACCCCTTTTATCCTCTATCTGCCAGTGATTCCCCTATTATTTATAGGTTCAATTGGTAAAGAAATAAGACATATGATTATTTAGAACGTATTCTATCTTTAAAAAATATTATTTTATTGTAGTTCTAATTACGATATTTAAAGAGTTATTATAACTCATAGGTATCTAAGTTTACATTTAAATATAATAGACAGCTTGACTTACCTGACATTAATATTATTTAAGAGAAAATGAGACTTCACACTGCCCTTAGTTCTTAAATAAACTCAACTTTTTTAAAAAAATTTATAACAAAAAAGAGAAAAAAAGCATGTAGCCCGAACCCAAAACCTTAATGACTGGCTCTTAATAACGAAGGAAGAAGGTATAAGATATGAAATCCTAACTAATTAGTCATATTAAATATGAGATGGCTTGTTAAAACGAATATATGCAAGCAAGTAGTAGCAAATGAACCAACTTTCAAATGATATGCAATGCAATTTAATTTAATTAAATTATATTCACATTAAATCCAAGTGTTGTTTAATTTAAACACGGCACCGTAGATAATGAGGTTTGGCATTTTCTAGCAAATGAGGTTTCTCTAGTTACGACTAATTAATATTGCTCATTAATTATTACTAACTACTACTGAAAATGAAGCTTACGTAAGCAAGCAATGTGGTTTAGGTAGTATTAATAATTAATAATAATATTTATTATTATTATTATTATGCCTCTTCATTACTATATGATAATTTAATTAATTAACGAAGTTCAAACTAAATATTTATTGTTGGCAAATCCTTATACGTAATGGTGAATAAATTTCACATTTTAGGTGCCCTACTCTGTCCCAACACTCACAACTTGCTTCAACCTACTCCTATATAAATATTCCATTTCTCTCTCTCTCTCTGTATATATAAAAATACGATATAGAATGTGACTCATTTATTAAACTATATACAATCTAAAAATTATTAATTTTATTATTTATAAAAACTCCTTAAATAAAATCATGTACGGTAGCTTAGTAAGATAAAAGAGTTTTTAATAAAAGTAGAAATAGACATGAAAGTTAAATTATATTAAAAATAAGATTTAAAAAGTTGTTTAGTAGGATAGAAATAAGTATACAATTGATATATATTTTTTTATAATTTGAGGTAAAATGATATAAAATATTTTTTTATAATTTGAGCAGGGCTGAAGTTGTCCACAAATTTTATAACTTAGGATAAAATAGTTTAAAATATTTTACTTTCGCTTCTACTTTAATCATCTCATTTTTTAATTTTTTTTATAAAAATAAAATAGTCTAAAATATTAAAAATGAAAATAAAAGAGATTTTAATAGAAGTAGAAATAGAAGTTAAATTATATTTAAAAGTTTGTTTAGCAGGATAGAAATAAGTATCAAATTTATGTTTTTTTTATAACTTAAGATAAAATGATCTAAAATATTTTTTTATTACTTGAGAAGGACTAAAGTTGTCTAAAAATTTTATAATTTAAGATAAAATAATTTAAAATATTTTATTTTTACTTCCATCATCTTATTTCTCAATTCTTTTATAAAAATAAAACAGTTTAAAATATTAAAAATAAAAATAAAAATAATTATTATTACAAAAGAAATAGAATATTGTGCTTTCACATTTTAATTTCCATTGTATCAAGTATGCCAATAAGATTCAGTTGATAAGAAAGAGGTGGATGGTAAGTAAATATATATATAAATATATATATAACTTATTAAAATCTGAGTTTTAAAACTATAACTTAATTAATTTATTAAATTTTAGTAATTATTATTATTGTCCTTAAAATCCACCTTGGGGCATGTCTATCATGAAATTTTCAGAATTATGTTTGACCATATAGTGTGTAATTAATCACACTACCAGCCAAAGTACAAAAGATTAATTAGGTACTTTTTTGAACTAAAAATTAAAATTTAATAAATTACTTTATAATAATAAAACTCTATAATAAATCATGCACTTTCTCTATAATAATAAAACTCTCAAATTATATTAATTAGTAGAATATTACCAGTCACCATTAATTATCTAAACACTTATTATTATATATTTTTTTAATAGTCAATATCATTACTATCAATTACTTTATTTTATATTATCCCATTATTATTTCTCTAACCATTCACGCCATAAAGGAAAAAGATGCTTTGAAACGTGAGGGACATTCATTAATAAAGGAACTTCTTGTGCACTGACTATGACGTTTTCGTTTAGTTAAATTAATAATTATTTTTTATTTTCAATTAAATTTATTTTTCACGCCACATGAGATTATAATTATGTTTTTAATGTGAGAGAGTAAGAGAATCTAAATTGATATCCTTATGTTTTAACTTGAAATTGTCATGTTATTTTATTTTTGACTGTATAGTAAAGATAATTAGATTATTTTCATTTTTTTATTATATAATTTTTTGGAAGCTAATCCTATTTTCAGTTAGGACTTACTCAGGTTAATGAGTTACTCTTCCAATACTTATTATAATACACTTCTAACTATCTCATTGTAACTAAAATAGAATAAATTTTTAATTATATATATATTTAAATAAAAAATTATATTTGTATTACATTCTTTCTCATTGTTGATAATTTTAAATGAGAATAATATCAAAAAAAATTAATTAATATTCTATCAAGTGACTTATAATAAGAACCTGGAGAATATTATATAGTGCCAACGACCAGTGGACAAAATCTTTAGGCCAATTATCCAAACACCCCCCTTTTAGGTGGCTAGTTGGACAAAATAAATTTAGATAATTTATTATAGTTGAAAAAATTTATTATCCTTACAAGTATTTTTTAGATAAAAATTGTGAGGTGACTTAAAACACTAATTTTTTTTTTTTGGTAAATAAGAATACAACTAAGGCAAGAAGAATGCAAGTTTATTCTTACTTGAATGTTGATTATAAATTTTTTAATAAATGAAAATGACAACTTCAAATAATTTATTATGGATAATTAACTTACATGATTTAGATATATTGAAAATAACTATATTTGGCTGTCTTAAAAGTTGGATGCTGCTATTAAATGCTTAGGAGGGAGATATTGTGGAGGCAAGTAATGACCTAATTGAAGGAAAGTTTGATGCTGAGGATTGAGGGGTCCCTCTTTTTTAGTTTTTTATGGACATGAAAGGAAAATGTCCCAATCTGATGTTATGTATAACCAACTCACTCTCACATCCACAGAAAAGACAATGGGAGTTATCACTCTGATTATTTGAGCATGACATCCATTAACATTTCAATTGCTTTTGGTTAGTCTTTTACAGTTAATCAAAACTAATTTTTTTAGTTTTTTCTCCATCCCTTGTTACTTATTCTCACAGGGGAAAAGGCATAGTAAGGAGAAAACAAAATCTATGTACTACGTAATATTCCTTCAATCCTTAATATATGACATATTTAATTAATGTAATTAAATTAAAAAAATTAGTTAAGATAACTAAAATGATATATTTTATCTAAAATATCATAATCATCTTCTTTAACTTATTCTCTTCCTTTCTTATTTGATTATTATCGAGAGAGTATCAAAAGGAATATTTTAGAAAAAAAATGATAAATATAAAAATAAATCTTATATTTAAGAAATATCAACTTTAGAATTAGATAATCTATTAAGGATTGGAGGAGTAATTATTTTATCTTCAGTTTTAACCTCCTTTTGACGTCACACTATTTTGAATTTGAAATGTCTTTAACAGCAATATTATTAAAAATAAGTGATAAATATACATTAAAATTTGGAATAGAACTTTAGTTAATGACAAAATGAAAATTCAGATCAGGATAAGTAAATTCCTCAATAGGGGGAGTCCAATTGACAAACTTGATGATGATGAACCAAATCAAGTTTGAGGATGTCCAATTTTACTCAATATTTCCTCTAATATGCCAGTCAAAAGTCATCAATGAGAGTTAATCTGAGGAGTAAGCGGCTCAATATCGTTTAAATGAGATCTCGAGTTTGAGCTTTGACTTATGCAAAAAATCCTCATTAAGAAACTCATTCACCATAGCTAGGTGCGCGACGCAATTCGAACTTGGATATAGTCGGAGCAAAACTCTGATAAATTGAATAAGTAACTAAAAAAAAGCCAAAAGTCAACAATGATGGAACGATTATCTTAGGGTCCTTTTTTCTGGATGTTCCACTCTTTTAAGAGCGGATAAAGAGAGTGACTTAATTTCTCTTATTTATCCATGTGTTGTTGTAATTTCCAAGTCTTGAACTTGCCTCTTGATTCAAAGAAAGAAAGAAAAAAATGAGTCAAAAGGCAAAAGTGACCCCTCACAAATGAGTACATGGCCATTCATTTTTCAAGCAGATTTTCAGCTGAATATTATGGATCTTGAAACTTGAAAGGGACATTGCCCTGCTTCGTAATGCAATTGCTATCGTAACTTTCTTTATAAGGTCTTTCATAATAGTCAAGATTCGATGTGATTACAACTTAATTATTTTGCCACACACCCAAAAAAACAAAAAGGAATGGAGGAGATGAAATCTAATTTAGTGTTAGCCCGTGAACATTTTGATGTTCAAGATACGTTTACAACATCAATGGTCGAATTTAAATCCTTCGGATTAAAGTCAGTTTCTTTCTTAAATGCAATGATGTATTAGTCTCAAATATCTCAATCTGTCCATGCTGCCAATTCGTTACAAATTAATTTCATTTCATAATCCAACCAAACTCATTTAGGTAGAGCACATATGCACACAGACATCAAATATCAATATAAAATATTACATTTATTTTAATATAAGATCTAATCAATGAGTTAATATTAATCCTAAATATAAGATATTTTCTGTATAATTTTTTTCTTAAATTACCTATATTGATACTCCCTCTACAATAATCAAATAAGAGAATATGAGAAAGAGTTAGGCTTTGTTTGGTTCAGCTAAAGGGAGGGGAGGTTAGATTAATTTAAGGGATGGTAGGAAAAGATGGGGAAGGTTAATTAATGATATTTTTTATTTGGTTTAAAAGAGGAGGGGAGTGGAGTAGAGTTAATTAAAAATTAACAAATATACCCTTATCTCTTTATTTAAATTTATTTACTCTTTATTTACAATATTCATATCAAAATTATTATTTTTTTAATTTATAAATCTTAAAAATTTTTATTTCAATTATATATATAATAAAATTAAAAACCTGAGGAGGTGGAGGCATACGTTGGCGAGGAGAACGAAGAAGCTAAACAGAAAAATCCTGAAGGGTATTATTAGAATATTCAAAAAAGGACATGGGCAATTTTGTCTAAAATAGAGAAAAGTCTCTCAAACCTCCAATTTTGGAGGGGTGAGAGAGTGGGGGAGGGGAGCAAAAGAAGACAAAAATTTTCCCCTCCCCTCCCCTCCCCTCCCCTCCACTCCACTCCACTCCACTCCATTTTTTGAACCAAACATCCTTCTCCCCTCCCCTCCCCTATAAAAACCTCTAACCAAACAATGCCTTAAGGATGATAATTAGAATGTTTTAGAAAAAAATAAAATTATATTAACTAACTTAACTATCTTCTTTCATTTAATCAAATTATTCAAATAGATCTTATATTAAAAATCGTAAAAAGATGATCAACTATTTTTTTTTCCCATCCAGTTTATCAGAACTTTGCCCCAACTATATCCGGATTCGACCTGCATCACGCACCTGGCCATAGTAGGTGAGTCTCCCAACAAGGATTTTCTATATATGCCAAGGCTCGAACTCGAAATCTCATTTAAACGATACTAAATCACTTACCACTCAGATTAACTCCCATTGGTAGAGAGAGAGGATCAACTATAAAACCTATAACTAGAGTTAGGAAACATGCCGATCCATCTCTAATGGACTTATCCCACAAGACCTCAAATCCATAAGCCTTATCTCCCACATACAAGATATGGCAGGTAAACTCTTTATCATTTTAAAACCAGTTACTAAAATCCAACCCTTAAAAAATATAGGATAAGTTGGGCCTGTTTTTCCATATCTTATAACAAACTGTATTATTTTGAAGTTATGAATAGTCACAATTAGTGTGTACTTCCAGAAAAACGCATATTTAGTTCGATACATTGTGAACTTTATAAAGGATAAAGAACATAACAACTTTTAAGGGTAATATTTGTAGTTTAGGCTAGATATCAAACACGTATTTTCACACAATTATCTAGTATCTCATATTATTAGATCAGATTCAAATATTGTCAACACATCGAATACACAAACTGTGAATATAAAAAAGAAAAAGGAAGGCAGCTAAGGCTGATGAGTACTATACATAGAGGAGTATCTTCAGTGGAAGAAACGTGGATATGAGGGAGTTATGAACCGGAAAGAACCTTGGTTAAGGTGCTCTGTAGTGAAGCTACTGAATCAATGGCAGACTTTGTGAACCAGCTGATCCCCACTTTAAGCCTATGTTCATCTGTTGGTAACCTCAACAAATATGCTAGTTTCCTTGCTGTAAAAGTAGAAATAGAAAAGCTCACTGCTTTTTCATCTCTTGAAAAAAGGACAGAGAATATGAATAAACAGAATATGGGACAAACAAACCTGTATGACCAATCGGACCTTGTAAGGTCAATCCCTCAACAAAACTGGGAGAAATGGCAGCATCATTTCTTCCCAGCGTCATCATTTCACCCAAATTCTGAAACCTAAAAGCCATTACAGAAAGGATTTCACAGCATGTAAAAAATTTTGTAAATTATGGAAACGTTGAAACATTTTGTTTTCATAAATATTACCTAAATGGCAAAAGTGGACGGCCATTGATCGCAGCCCACAGATTCCAACCAGCAAAGTCAGCTTGCTGAAATGCAACCTGAGAAGCAGCAGATGACAAATCAGCAAACAAGATGGTATGTTCTCAAGATTTATTGATATGTCATAATATCATCATATAGGGTGAATAGTTAACCTGTGCAGTGGCCGGAAGGATCCTTCCATGTGCATCTCTTATTGCAGAGGAGTCACCAAGAGCAAATATCCGTGGGTGGCCCTTAACACGAAGAGTTTCATCTGTTTCGGCTTGCCCCCGGCCATTAAGAGGAAGCGGATATGATAAATCTGAGGGTTCTATCTGAGTAAGAGAAGATTTAGAACCAACAGTCCACAATACTAGATCTGCTTCTAGACTTCTCTTCTGTAATCCCCTTTCGGTAGGTTGCAGCTCCAAAACATATTTATCAGAATCATGTACAGCTTGATTTCCCTGATTTTCACCTTCCCTTGTCAGGGTATCTGAAGACTCCAAGTCACTCATCCTCCGAATGCAGCGGACTAGATAACCCAATAGAAGTTCAACCTTTCTGGATGAAAGAACCTGCCGTCCATAGAATTATTAAACCTTTTAGAAAACGAAAAACGTCACTCAAAATAACGTTACTTTGATAAATTAGAGGACTTTAAACTGAGATATATTCTGACACCATGATTGAAGAAACGGTAGCTACATTCAAAGAAGCTTCAGAATAGATAGCAAAGGGCTTTGCGTTGATTATCTTCACATATCATTAATCTCTTTAAACTCATCAATAGCTTACAACCTTATGGGTAATTCATACGGAAAAAATATCTGTGATTTCACACTGCAACGATTAATTGGTCTTTAAGACCTGTTTTCTCAGGCATCACCTAGTCATGCAGATGGTAGATGCAACCATAAGACTATAGAGAAACCCCAAAGTCGTAGGCCTAGGCCATCTCTTTGGGAAAAAATACGGTAACCATCTACCATTACAGCAATCAGAGTTACATGACTTCAACCCAAGCGTTCCTACTTAACTTAAAGCATTATATGGTAAAATTCACTCAACAATTATAAACATTGGTAACATTCTCAATAACGCTTTCACATGAAATTGTTAACATTGATTCTGTGCCATTAAAACACAGATATTTATTTAAAAAAAAATTTGAGGAAAGCCAATATCTCACTGAACTAATCAAGCCAATACTAAAATCTGAGAAAGGAGTAGCTCATTGCCTGTAGTATTTTGAGCTACACAAAATAGACTAGCAAATAACATATAATTTAAACTCCAATCTACTCACTTTCAGTGCAGCTTCCCTATTGCCAGGCGGGGCAGTTGGGCAGATGATGTTCTCAGGATCGATTGCTCTAACAACCCCTTTGTCCTTTAATCTCTCTGCCACTGTAGCAGCTAACTCAACTCCAGAGTAACCACAGCCAACAACTGCCACACTGATTTGGGAATCCTTACTGAAGTATTTTCTCTCCAATGTTTTTAAATTATTATTAACTTTCTGTGCCACAAGAAAAGCAACATGTAAGTCTAATATTATAGGTTTCAAACTACAGACGACTACAATGGTCCTAATACATTGAAGAAATGGTTCACCATCTTCACTCACAATTGCATCCTCTAGTGTGGAGAATGGCAATGCAAAATCAGTTGCTCCCGGTACAAAATCAAGTTTACTTTCAGCTCCCAAAGCAAGAACCAGCCTGGCTGTCCAGAGTGAAGAAATGCAAGTTCAAACCAACAGAAGTGATGATACAATATCTACAATTCAAACCACATTACTTCATTTAAATGGAAAATGGATTTATTTTTCCTTGCCACATTCTTCATATATAAAAGGGCTCATTGCAGCACAAGGCATCATAGTAGGATCCTGATTCTACATCCTAGTCAGCATTTAGAGGCATGGGCTTCAACAGATTCACCAGGATAGCCCAGAAATGCCCTGACTAGCAGGTTGCTGTTCCTTCACAAATTTAAGTAACTAGGGCAAATAATTACCCAAAGGGAGGATCAAAACTTATTATTTTGTGCATTGTGCATGCAAGAATTGCTGCCACAAATCAATAAAAGGAATAATTTAAACTAAGCAAATTGTACCAGTCATATTCTATAGAAAGCCCGCTTTCCAGTTGCACAGTTCCTCCACAACTAGATGTTGGCGGTCCATCCATCCCCCAATTATCAGAGGGATGCAGAAGTTTAACTCTGTCTTGCAAAAACTGGACGCTAGTGTTTGCCAGCAAATCTAAGAACCGGGGAGCTATTTCCCATTCATCCACTTCTGCATATCATAACTCAGCGTTAAATCATCTTTGAAATAAATCACAAAGCTGTAATGGCTTTTTAGCCAGAATACTGCCTACCTCCAGAAAGAAGCTCGTACAACAGGGGCTTGAAAACAAAACGTTCACACTGGTCAACAAGAAGAACCTGTTTCATGTCAAAGTAAAGTTGCCATTCAGGTTTGTTATAGCATGTTCCTCAAGTCCTTGAACGTTGTGATATATCAACAAATACTGCCGTCTATTGCAATATTTGAGGGCAATAAAAGAAAAAACAAAGGCTCCATTACGATTTAGCAATGTCCTAAAGTACCATTCTAAAATAGATCAAATATGCGGGAATGAATTAAAACATTCAAGTCTTACCAAAGATCAAACTCATCAACAATATACTTGGACAAGAGAGACAGAAATAAAAAAGAGATTGTGGAAATGATTTTAGGTGGAAAAAATTTGAATCTTTTATTGCATTCACAAGAGAAAGGGAAGGCAAAAACAGTATGACCAAAAGCAATGTTTAGGAGTTTTGAAAGACTATCATACCAATTACCAAAATATAAGGGATCTAGGAAACTTGCTAAGTCAGATGAAAAGAAATTCGACTGATAAATATCCACAACATACCTGTGGCTTTTTGTCTTCAGACCACACAAGTGACTCCAACCTTAATGCAGTATATAAACCGCCAAATCCACCACCCAATATGCACACCCTAGGCTTCTGTAAAATAAGAGTTCTCGTTGATTAATAAAAACATGTTTTTGGAATGCCAACTTTAGTCAATCGTGCATACGTAAACCTTAAAAAGGAAGCTAGGTAGACTTAAGAAATGGCCCCTGGTTGAGCTATAGTAATATCCCATCCAGCATCCCCCACCAATTCTCAGAAGCATTCAATATTATGACAGTTGATAGACAGTTTTATAAGTTCTTTTAGGGGCCCTAATTATGCTAAAAAACCACCAAATTAAAAAACACGAGCCCGAGTTTTTGTTTTCTTTTTGTTGAAATATATGTGACATCATGTATGAAATTCGAAAGATCCGACCCTTGTATCAGGCCAAGCGTAGTTCATCAGTTTCTTTTCGCTCTCGGATGTCTCCACAATATCTCCATTGCTGCGATTTGTCCCAGAAGAAAACAATCGTACTTGCAACCGTTTCCTCGAATAATTTGTAAATAACAATGAATGAATTCCCCTACTTCTCGAAAAGCCTGGAAAAGTTTTACTCTGTTGACTTGCCCCGCCTGAAACCGCCCACAAAAAAAAAAAGAACTGTAATTAGGATATTTTATCATTATTATTCCAACCATACAATAAGAAACAACCAATAAATTAAAAATTTACTTTAGCAAGTTTGACTTCTTTTACTTTTCTCTTCTCAAGAATCAGGAATGCGCCATCTAATGATAAATAACAGGATACGAAGTAAGAAGAGGAAAAGAGCATACGCTGGAGAGCCGAAAATGTGGCAGAAGCAGTTGAGGCAATGTATGCCATGACGAGAGGAAAAGAGTGGCATTCAAATAAAACTCTATCTGCAGTTTTAGGGTTTGTTGATGAAGCAAAGTAAGCTAGGCCATGTATGGCTTTTCTGCTTCCACGATGCGTTCCGTAGCTTTGACGGTGAATCTCGTCGTATAATGTGTTTGGAAACAGTATAAGGATTTTTGTCCTAAGTCTTATTTTTTAAAAAAATAAAAATAAATAATTATATTTAAATAAAAAAATTTAAATTAAATTATAATTTAAAATTTAAATTTAAAATAAACTTATTTCTAAAATAATAAAAAATTTATAAATTAATTAATTAATTTTTTTTATATTATCTATTTTTTTTATATTTTCTTTTTTATTCTTTCTTCTCTTTTATTTTTTTTTTCATTTTCTCTCTTCTCTCATTTATTATATTTCTAATAAAATTATACTTATTTTAATAATTTTTTAATTATAAAATTTTTTTTAATAATAATTATCTAAATAATTATTTATTTTAAAAAAATTTATAATTTTTTTATAAATTGTTTTTAAACGCTTATGGCCCAAGAGGCTTGGGCCAGCCCAATGTGTGGTAAGAAATGAACTCACGATTTATCAAGTGATAATGTTCATACCAAAAAAAAAAAAATCAAGTGATAATGCATCAACATGAGTCTGAGTGTTAAATTAGTGGATATCATTTAAATAAAATTTTAAATTTAAATTTTAATATATAAAAAAAAATTATTATGAGACTGATCTACTATAATCAAGTATATGATACTGATCAAATTTAAATATAATAAAGATAAAGTTTTAATGAATCGAGTGAACAAAAAATATCTAGTGATCTGTAAACTCCTTTGTTAAGCTAGAATTGACTTTGATGGAAATAGATAGATATATAAATTGAGATTTATGATCTATTTAGATTAATTTTTAAAAAATAAATTTTAGAAAAAATATATTTTAGAGAATATATTTTTAAAAAAATAGATTTTTAGAAGAATAAATTTTAAAAATATAAATATTTAAATGATTAGTAATATAATATTTTTTATATTGTTAAATTATTAAAAATGATATAATTTGATTAAAAATATAAGAGAGAATAGAGAATAAATAAGAGAGAGGAAAAAATATAGAGAAGATATGAGAGAGGATATAGAATAAAAAAAAAGAGAAGAGATAATAGAGAAAATAGATGAGAATGGGATATAATATAAAGAAAAATACGAGTAATATAATAATTTAATAATTTATAAATTTTTTTATTATTTAAAAAATTGATTTTAATAATTTATTTAAAATTATAATTTTAAATTATTGTTTTCACTAAAAAATGTACATTTAAATTGAGTAAATACTAAAACACGCTCCAAAATAAAAATGCTCCGCCCCCGCGAAAATCAACCCCGGCCAAAACTCCTCCTAACATCGGAAACTTCTTGCCTACCGTCCGCCTGAGCATTTTCTTTCCAGAAGAAGGGAAATATGATCAGCTCATTGCTCACAACCAGAAGAAGGGAAACATGAACCCAGAAAACGAAAAACCGAAAAATAAATCGTCAATTCCATAGAAAGGAATGGAGAACAAAAAATCAAAATCATGGAACAATAAAACCCAAAGCATCAGATCTGCAACACGCCGCCGGAGAAGATCTCAAATGAGGTTGCCGTCGTTGACGCTAAAGGAGTCGTCATTGCCATTTTTCTCGTTGAAAAATCGTGGAGACGACAAGTGAAGCATCAGATTTGTCACTACAATAATGAACCTAGATCCAGAACTGCATGACGCACTTCAAGGCCGAGAGTGAAGGAGAACGATTGGTCGCTGGATATTGCCGGCATCATCACTGGTTGCTGGAGATCGCCGTCGAGTGGAATAATGTTTGCCGTCAGGTGAGTGCTCAGGACGATGGTCAGATCTAAAGATAGGTTTGCTAGAGAGATGAAGGAGACGATGATGTTGGAGATCTGGAGATCGCCGTCGCCCTCGTGGTGAGTTACCGATGCCAGTGGCGGTGGGATGTTCTGACGGGTGAGGTGCTTAGAAAGCTGAGGGCAAAAATAGAGAATATGGAGATGGAAATTGAAATCTTGGGGTTGCCATTTGGAAATTATTTCAATATATCTTGGTAGAAAGGGAAATACTTCTATTTCACTAACCAAACTTTCAAATATAAATCAATTACATATATAAGCTTTTAAAAAATATTTATAAAAAAATAATTCTTACACAATTTTTATATAAACTCTTCTATAAAAAAATTATAAAAAAATAATTTTTAATAAATAATTATTTAAATAATTAATATTAAAAAAATTATAATTAATAAGTTATAATTTTATAAAAAAAATCAATTTCTTCTATTAAAAAAAGAACATATCCCTTTTAGACTTAGAAAATATTATTATCAATTAATAAATAGTTTCATCACATTACTTTAAGATCATTGATCACCTTATAAAACAATCCATTAGAATCGAGATTTTTTGACACAACTTTATCTATAAGATAAAAAAAATAAATTAATTTAAGATGTTAAATATATATTTATCTTAAATAAAATTAAATAAATTTTATTAAACTCAAGTGAGCAGGGCCATCTATCCCCTAGAGATTTAAAAAATACTCCTCTATAGTTCTCAATATAAGAATTTAATAATTAATTTATATATTTAAAAGATAATTAAATTAATTATTTAAAATATTTATTTTATGAAAATCCCATTTAATAAAAATAATTTAAAAAATAAAATATATTAGAGTCTTACCTTTAAAATTAAAACAAATCTCTCATGTATTTATTTTGTTAGGCACATGGCACATGCTAAATATAGGTATGGTCATACGCATATTTTATTGAGGGGATGTAAAAATATAAAACATCCCAGCAATAATTATCTAATTTTGAAGAGATAATTAATATAACATATTTAATTACTCTTTATTTTTTGAAGAGAGGATTAATATAATATATTTAATTAGATTAATAAAATTATTTAAAATAGTTAGTATAAAATATTTTTTATAAAACACTATAATCATCTTCCTTTACTTTATCTTTTTATCTCTTACTTAATTATTTATTAATAAAGGGAATT
The DNA here is from genome assembly GCA_037074615.1 of Leucaena leucocephala. Lineage (NCBI taxonomy): Eukaryota > Viridiplantae > Streptophyta > Magnoliopsida > Fabales > Fabaceae > Leucaena > Leucaena leucocephala. The sequence goes on along the minus strand of CM073538.1, from coordinate 20,862,075 downwards.
TAAAAAATAATAAATATAATAAATAAATTTTATATTTATAATTAAAATTAATTTCTCAATTAAATTATACATAAAAAATTAGAAAAATATACTCTAACCTCTAGAGCTCCATCTACTCTTTCCCTCTAAAAAACCTTTAATACACACACACGCACACTATCTAATAATTCTTTTATTATTTAATACTCTTCCTATTTTTTTAATATAAGATTCAATTAATTATTTAAAGAAATTAAAAAAATTAAATATATAATTTAATTTTATCATATATTAATTATTATTATATTATATTATATATTAATTTATAAGTTAAGTAAATTTTTTGAGAAAAATAATAACTATAAATATTTTAAAATAATTTATTAATTTTTTTAATTTTTTAAATATATCTTATATTAAATAATAGAGGTAGTATAGAAGTTAATCGATTTTTTTAGATAGATTAAAGAAGTTAAATAATTTGGTTAATAATAACTAAAATAATAGTTAATAGACTAATTTAAGTAATTAAAAAGTATATAATATGAATTTATTTAAAAGGTAGAATTTTATTATAATTAACTATTTTATTTAGATTATTTAATCTATCTAAAAAAATTAATTAACTCTTATATTAAATATAGAGACAATATATATTACTTTTAATTTTTAATCTAAAAATTATTTAATTAATTTAAATTAAAAAATTAATTAAATTAATTATTTATAATAAATATAAATTGATTTCTTAACATTATTGTTACCTTTAAATGTAAACTGTCTTGATAAGAATATTTTAAAAAATAAATTATAAATGAGCGACATAAAATACAAACCACAACTACCTCCCGGAGGTAGTATATGTGAAGGTATGTAAAACGTTTTATCTTCACTGGTTGTGATGTGCATTTTCCACATGGGGCCCCATGAGTTCTCTGTATCTCTACGACATTACTGTATCCATGGCTCACAAATCATCCTACTTCTTCCCTTCACTCGTCTTCTAGGCCACCACCATAGTTCTGTTGTATTCCACCATGTACAGCCCCTGTCTTGCGTCGTTCTTATCTGCAAGGTATCCTTTATTATTTCTTTCTCTGTTTTCTTTTTTAAGTTAGGGCTCAATTTTTGAGTTTCCAAAGTTGTTGAATTGCTTGAACTTTGGCTGAAGAAACTGCATATTTGACAGTCACAGCAATTTTTGCCTACTGAGAAACAGTCCTGTCCCAGTTCGTAACAGAGCCTTCTTCCACCACCGTTTCAACAGCAAGAGCTTTCAGAAGCAACTTCACTTCAACCATCGTTGTGTTGGCTTCTCTTCATTCTCGTAAACCCCCCCCCTCTCTATCTTATATATATATATATATATATATATATATATATATATATCTTTGAAGCTTCTAATTGGGTCATGTTGTGATGTTTATCTTGGGAAGTTGTTCCGCAACTCTGTCATCAGTAATGCCAGAAGTGGAAGAAAAGCAAGGATTTGATGGAGAGAGAGCTAATTTGCTGGTTAAAGAGCTCAGAAAGAACTTCAATTCTGGAAGGACAAAGAGCTACGAATGGCGAATTTCGCAGTTGGAGAGCATAGCCAAGATGCTAGAAGAGAAGGAGAAGGACATTACTGAAGCTCTTTATAATGACCTTGCTAAGCATCCATTTGAAGCATTCATATCTGAGGTCAACATTTTTTTACTTTTCCTTTTCGCTTTCGCTTCTTTCCCTGCAAGTGAAAAGTCTGGGGTTTGGTCCCACTTGTAATCTCAGGCTACTATCTGATGCAGCTTTCCCAGGCGAAATCTACATGTAATGAGGCAATTCAAGAACTAAAGCATTGGATGAAGCCTGAAAAGGTAATTGTCATGGCTCATGTATAACAAAAGTGAAAACAAGCTCTGAAGTCAAAAAATGGCTTAATATTTATATTATCAGCTTAGGTTAAAACTTTTTTGTTCTGTCACTCTCAGGTGAAGACTTCAATTACAACATACCCATCATCAGCAGAGATTGTTTCAGAACCGTTAGGAGTTGTATTGGTCATCTCAACCTGGAACTTTCCCTTCTGTATGTAGTAAAAAAAATCAAAGATCCTATTTTCCTTACACATCTCCCACATTAAAAAAACATGTTCTCATAATATCTGAGGAAATCCTCTGTGTCTGTTCATGATTTTACACCATTTTAGTGCGGAGATCCTTATAATGTTGTGTTCTCATCTTCAGTGCTATCAATGGATCCTGTGATTGGAGCTATTTCAGCTGGAAATGCAGTTGTTCTGAAGCCATCAGAAATCTCTCCATCTACATCATCACTTCTTGCAAATCTTCTCAGAGATTATCTTGATAACTCTGCCATAAGAGTTGTGGAAGGAGCTGTTCCTGAAACAACTGCATTATTGGAGCAGAAGTGGGACAAGATACTTTACACAGGTATATTATTGTCTTCAACATGTCATAGGAATATCCCTATTAAATCAGAGAATATCAAACAGATTCATCGGTATTTACATATGTTGTATGTAAGAGGAAACATTTATCTCATAAGTTTCTTTCTTTGTGCCTCGATGCTTCTTCTTATGCAGGTAGCGCTAGGGTAGGTCGCATTGTCATGTCTGCTGCAGCAAAACATCTTACACCTGTGATTCTGGAACTTGGAGGAAAATGCCCAGCTGTTGTTGATTCAAATATAAACTTACAAGTAATGTCAATATTTAAAGCTTGAACACCACAATACTATAAAACTTGGTGAATCTGCATAAATAATGTCAATCACAAATAGGATTCCCTTTTATGGGAAAATTGGTGAAATTTTTCTATTTGAAAATTTTATTTGTCTAAAGGGCCTTAATTTGAGTACTGGTACTCTCTATGTATAAATTTTTTAGAGTGCCAATACTTTATATTTCTATATATGAAAACATATCTCTGACTAATAAAATTTTTAAATAGAGACCTTTTATCGATTTTCCCTTTTTTTTTAGGCGCTTGTGTTTCTTAGAGTAGCATATGTTCATGTTTATTGAGCATTGAAAATTTCAGGTTGCTGCAAGAAGGATAATTGCTGGGAAGTGGGCATGTAATTCAGGGCAAGCATGTATTTCTGTTGATTACATTATCACTAAAAGGGAATTTGCTCCCACACTGGTAAGACTGTCTTAATGAAACAAGATGCCCTCTTCAACTAATATATAGCAACATTCTTGATCAATTCTCAGTACTCAAACAGATAAATGCTCTAAAAGATGAATTGGAACGCTCTTTTGGGGAAAATCCGATCGAATCGAAAGATATGTCACGAATTGTGAGTCCATCGCAATTTGCACGCCTGGTCAAGCTTTTGGAAGAAGATAAGGTATCTGATAAAATTGTCCTAGGAGGCCAGAAGGATGAGAGTAAACTGTGAGTATATACTTATGATTGGCAATAATCTTGTATTATAGAATTATAAAACCAACCTTAACATTTTATCTTCCATTTTTGTTGCAGAAAGATTGCTCCAACCATTTTATTGGATGTTCCAGATGATTCTACTGCAATGCAAGAGGAAATATTTGGACCCATATTGCCAATAATCACTGTGAGTGCCAATGAATATGGTCAAGTTTTGGCTTTGACATGAATTTATGTGGATTGATGTTTTTCAGGTTGATAACTTGGAGGAAAGCTTTGATATAATTAGATCAAAGCCAAAACCTCTTGCTGCATATCTCTTCACAAATGATGAGCAACTGAAGAAGAACTATGTGCGGAACATATCTTCTGGAGGAATGCTCATCAATGACACTATTTTACACGTAAACCATTCTCCTCTTATATGTGCCTTCTATTGTTTTCTCCTTTGGCATGCATAAATGATTTCAACCCTTTCAAACCTCATGAATTAGTTCACATACTACATAATGGGTGCCTAAGTGGGATGGATGACATACCAAAAGTTAGTTGTTGAGGTGGGAGAACTAGCTCACTTAAATACTATATCGAGCATCTTATACTATTCAATGTATGACTTAGTATCTCATACCACCAACTTGCTGCAAGAATTTATTTTTGTCTGCCTTACCATGAATGACCTGTCTTGACTAAACCAGTAAAATGAATTTCTATGAAGTAACTTGTTAGTCTAGGCACTTAATCCCACTGAAAATAGAAACTTGGGAAGGTGACAGATTTTCTAATGTCTTGTAGGCTATGTTTGAATGAGAGAAAAGTGAGGGGAAAATAGGGGGAAGGGAATACTAGAAAGGAAAATTTTTTAAAATGGTAAAAAAAATTTACTATTTTTAGGAATTTTCTCTCATAGTATTCTTTCTGTCTAATTTTCTTCCCATCCAAATATAGGGTTAGAGTAATAAGAATCTAGGTTCTCTACTACCAATCCCTTACCTTCTCTCCCACAAATAATTACCTAATTTTGGTCTGATGGGTACCTAAGAATGATGGGGGAACCTTATCCCAAAAGTTAGTTGTTGAAGTAAGAGAACTACCCCAATCAAATATCTCATTGAGCATCCCTTATTGCTCAATGTGGGACTTGGTATAATGTATTACCATGTCTCCATCAAAGTCCCTTAAAGAAAATATCCCTAGCGCAGAGTTTTTAACATGATTTGGATGCAGGTTGCGACTCGAGGATTACCATTTGGAGGGGTGGAAGAGAGTGGGATGGGATCATACCATGGCAAGTTCTCTTTTGATGGATTCAGTCATAAGAAGTCAGTGCTGTACAGAAGTTTTGATGCAGATCCAACCGTAAGGTATCCTCCATATACGCCTCAGAAGGAAAGATTGTTGAAGGCTCTTATCGGTGGAAACATTTTCCAAATAATTGTCTCTTTATTTGGCTGGTCTAAATAAATTATGATATATTCACCCACTCAAAAGTCACATTTATATGAGTTTATTAACATACTCCTCCAAGTTTATGTTACAACTCTACTTACATATTTACATTCTATTTATTAGCTTATTTCAGCCCACGAGTTTCAGAATCTTAATTCAAAGTCTTAATGAAGTAATAATTGAAAAGCAGGTTTAAATATAAAAAAAATAATAATGTACTCAATGAATGGAGATATAAATATATGTGAATATAAAATTTAAAATTAATATTAAAAAATTAAAAATATTAGAAAAATATATTAAAAGATTATTTTCATTGGAAAAAAATACCTTTTGAAGAAAAGCAGTTTCAGAAGTTTCAAAATCTGACTTTCAATCTATTGGTTTTTTAAATAAAAGTATCCCAATGCTTAACCAAGTATGATTTTTGGCCCCAACAGACTTTTAAAGGTGTTGTCTCAGTGGAAACATATTTTGAATATTTGTTACTTTGATTGGGTGGTCCCAATAAATTAATGCGATCCATGAGTTTAAGTTGTGCCATATATAGTTTCTACTTTTTAAGTCACACTTGTTTTGTTGCTTCATGTTACTGCAAGAATCATGGCATTTACAAAATCAGAACGAGATAAAGAAAAGAAGAAACAAGGAAAATGCAAATCCCAAATTGCAAGGAAGATGAAAGCCTCTAGGATGTCTGACGTTTCAACAGTTTAATTAAAATTTTTCATGGATAATTTTTAAATAAAATAGTACTTTTTTAAAATCTGCTAATTAAGATATTTTCTGTTTTTTCTAGATTTTTGTATCCATTAAAACAATTTTTTAAAAAAATTAATTACCATCCAAATTTTAAATAATTAAACATATTGATATAGTGCTCTTAACCTAGAAGAAAGCACACTATTATTCTAGTCCTTCATATAAAATATAAGTTATAGTACAATTTATGTTATAAAAAATTAGATATTATATTAAAAATTAAAAAAGTATTATTAAACTACTAGCTGGAGACGTATACTTTAAAAGGTTTTACAAATCTATATTGTATATTTAAAAAATAAGTTATTACTATTTAAATTAAAATAAAAAATTTCTATTAATATATTCCTCCAATCCACAATGTAAGTTTAGTTTAATCACCTCACGTGGATAAAAAAAGTATCATCTAAAAAGTAGTTTAATGTTAAATATGTCAATAATTAATTTGTAAAACTTTTTAAAATATAATATTGAAAAAAGTCAATACTACTTTAATTATACTGAATTAATTACTTATAAAACTTAATTTTATCAAAGGCAAAATAAGAAAACAAATATTAAATACTCTAAATATTATAAAGTATGTGTTTGGCAAGTGCCAAAACTTAAATTTTAAAAGGGTTTTTGACCCAAATTTTAGTTTAGAGAAATTTTAAAATAAATAGTCATATTTATTTAAAAGAATATTTGGATAAAACTATGGTTTAAGACTAAAGTTTTGCATAAACTACTGAGACTAATTTTTATAACAGTAAAAAAATTTGTAGACTATCCAATTATTATTTTACCTATACTTTTTTTCGCATCCCCTCTTATCTCTCATCTCTCATCTCTCATCTCTTTCTTTTCATCCATCTCCTCTCTCCTCTCTCTTTTCACCCATTTGCTCTCTCATCTTTGCTCTCTTTTCTATCTTACATCTTTTTTACCTTTTATCCTCTCTCATCTTTCTTTTCACCCCTCTCCTATTTTCTCTCTCTTCTTTTTTCTCCTATCTCTCTTACTTTTAATTAAACTATACTCTTTTTAATAATTTGTTAATAATAAAAATATTTCTAAAAATAACTATCCAAACACTCATTTATTTAAAATTATTTTTTTTAATAAATTTTTCTCTAAAAATCCTTTTATAAAAGTTGATTATTTTTTTTTATAAACAATTTTTCAAAAAACTTATCCAAAACCGCCCAAAACTAAACATTGAAAAGAGAATAACTTATTTGTAGACGGGAGGAGTATACATTACTGTAAACAGAAAAAATAAAATAAAAAATTGGAAAAGATCCTTTTATCACGCATGGCAGAACGCTAAAAGTTAGCCAAATGGCAACAAGGTGTGTGTTTACATTTTTTGACAAAAGTTAACTTCTAAAAAATTTTAAAATAAATACTTATATTTATTTAAAAAAATTAAATTAAGTTATAATTTAAAATTAAAATTTTAGATAAATTAATCTGACTAGATTATGTAATAGTAAAAGAGTTTATAGATTAACTAATTACTATATTACCCATATTTTTTCTTATACCTTCTTCTCTCTCCTTTTTTTTATACACATTTTCTCCTCTCTCATTTCTTTTTTATACTCTCTTTCCTCTTTCTTTTCTTTTCTACACCCTTTCTCTCCTTTCATCTCTCATCTTTCTTCTACAATTTCTCTCATATCTCATATCTTATCTTTTATCCTTTCTCTCTCCTATATTTAATAATTATATTTTTTTATAATTTATTAATAATAAAAATATTTTTAAAAATATTTATTTAAATACTCATTTATTTAAAATTATTTTTTTTAATTTTTTATCTAAAAACTATTTTATCTAAAAAAAAATTTTGTAAACTCCTCTCAAAAATCTTATGGTAAAAACTTGTCGAAGTTTCGAGGAAATTACCAATTATCAGTGTTTAGGATGTTACTATGATCCACAACCCAAATACTTCTACGTGGCCCACCTCCATTGGTCCTTCACGATAACTTCAAATAAAATAATGAATTAGTATCGCCTAAGAAGAAGGGAGATTTCACCCTGCCTTTAGATTGTGGGTGAGCCCAACCCCTTTTCAAAAATTTTTGTAACAAAAAAAAAATAAAACAATGAAAAAAATGGGGGAAAGACAAAAAAAATCTATTTAAATTTTAAAAGGATAAATTGAATTTCTGAATATTCAAAATAACAGATAGAGCAGAAGGCCCAATCTGTCATTTGTAAATTTGTGTGTAAAGATCATATTATCCTTTACTTTCCTAATATTTTAACAATACGATTTACAACTTGACCAATTGTATTTATAACTCTGACAATAATATTTGTAACTATGAGAAATCAAATTTTGGCAATTGGGAGAAATACTGTAGCTGACACTGTAGCTTATTTGACAATACGATTTACAACTTTGCCAATAATATTTACAATTCTGACAGTGGTATTTATAACTGTGAGAAATTCAATTTTGGCAATTGGGAGAAACACTATAGCTGACACTGTAGCTTCTTTGACAATACGATTTACAACTTTGCCAATGGTATTTAAAACTCTGACAATGGTATTTGTAACTGGGAGAAATACTGTAGCTTATTTGACAATACAATTTACAACTTTGCCAATGATATTTATAACTCTGACAATGTTATTTACAACTGTGAGAAATCCAATTTTGGCAATTGGAAGAAATACTGTAGCTGACACTACAGCTTATTTGACAATACGATTTACAACTTTACCAATGATATTTATAACTCTGAAAATTGTATTTATAATTGGGAGAAACACTGTAACTGACACTGTAACTTCTTTGACAATACGATTTATAACTTTACCAATAGTATTTACAACTCTAACAATGATATTTGCAATTGGGAGAAATTTAATTTTGGTAATTAGGAGAAATACTGTAGCTGATACTGTAACTTCTTTAACAATACGATTTATAAATTGTCAAAATTGTAAATATCATTGTCAGAGTTATAAATACCATTAGTTAAGTTGTAAATCATATTGTCAAAATATTGGGAAGGTGAAGGGTAATATAGTCTTTGTACATAAATTTATAAATGATAAATTGAATCTCTTACCTAATCTATCTTTTTAAATATTCAGAAACTCAACTTATTCTTTTAAAATTTAAATAGATTTTTTTTAATCTTTATCCCATGAAAAAAATGTGAAGAACGATTCGCGCGAGAGGCATAGTATAAGAACTAATGACACTCCCATGTTTGAAGAAATCCCAATTCTCATGAGGTTTTGTGCTTCTTTAATACCAAACCCAGATGAAAGGGAAAATTGTTTAGCAGAGAAATTTGACACCAACAAGCAATTCCCATGAATCCTTTCTTGTTAACTCTCTCAAGAAATTAACCACAACAACACGATCATTGGGATTTTGTAGCATCTCAGTCTCCGTTTTTTATTTCACTCATTTTATCAAACACGTGTTCCTCGCAGTTCTTGCAATCTCAAGCTATTGATATTTTGAAACAGAGAAGAAGAAGTGGATTGAGATGATGAAGATTGGGAAGGTAGGATTGCTGGTATTCACTGTGCTTCTGTTGAACTTGTCAGCTTCTTCAGCTTGGTTTGGGAATAAACACAAAAGTGTAAGAAATTCCGCTTTCCTAGGTGAAGCGACGACGTCGTCATCGTGGTCTTTGTCTTCATCATCATCATCGGTCCTAAATCGTGCTGGGTCCTCCATTGTTTTTCCTGTTCACGGCAACGTTTATCCTGTTGGGTAGGTACCCCTTCTTCTTGTTTCTGCCTCCATCATCTTCTGGGCTATAAAACACTGATTGCTCAAAAAACTTTCATGTGTGTTCGTATCTCGTTATATTCAGACTCACATCATGATCAGACTTGTTAACTGCCAGGTTGCTTCTTGCTTATGCCATTTCCTAAAATAATGCTTTTGCCCGTTGGCCATTAAAAGAACTGGAATCTTAATGAGATACTCAATGCCTACCACTTTTTGTTTTCCTCTTAGTTTTAAATCCTTGTGAATTCTGTTCATGTGGTTGGATGTTGGCCAAATAGAGGTAGTGACATAAATATAAGAACTGAACAGAGCATACATCTATTCTTTTTCTAGTTTATTCTTGTAAAGAAATAAATAGGTAACTATGAAAGACACGAAAATGAAAACTTCTTTCTGGGTTTCTTCCTTCCTCATGAAGAATCAAGAAATTGGTGATCATTATGTCACCGTTATTTCACCATTTGCAGGTTTTACAATGTTACTCTCAACATTGGCCAGCCACCGAGACCCTATTTTCTTGATCTTGACACGGGTAGTGACCTCACATGGCTTCAATGTGATGCCCCTTGCTCTCACTGCTCTGAGGTATATATTTATCACTAACGATATCAACAAGATTCTCATTATGTCCCAGATTATAATGGTCTAAAAAGTTCCTTTTCTTTAATGTCACCGAATGAGACTGATGAACAGCTCATCGTCTTTGTTGGTTGTTTTTCAGACACCTCATCCTCTTTACCTGCCAAGCAACGACTTAGTGCCTTGTGATGATCCTCTCTGTGCAACCTTGCATCGGAGCAATGATTACAACTGTGATTACCCAGATCAATGTCACTATGAAATTGAGTATGCAGATCAATATTCAACCCTTGGTGTACTTGTCAAGGATGTCTATCATCTCAAATTCACAAATGGAAAACAACTTAAAGTTCGAATGGGACTTGGGTGAGTTACTCTCCAAGCTTACTTTACCTCAATCTCTCTTATTTTCTCTTAACATATTGGTGTTTCTGTAAGAAAATAGACTTCTCTCTAGAAAGCTGGGTTTTTAATTCTTGGGACTAGCTTACGTATCCATTGCAATCTAAGTTCAATCAAGTCTATAATTATTCACAGAAGAGAAAATACGTGACCGTGAAAAGTATGAACCTAGAGGTATCCACTGTAGTATGAACCTATATCTACCACATTTTTCATGTTTCTCTGTATGGAATATGACAGGAAGATATTCAGGATTTGTTTAATTCTTGTAGTGAGGAAAAGCCAGCACACGATTTAGCTGGTAACTAATTCATGTATGGGGTCTCTAATTCACCAATTTGCTGGATTTTTTTCTTTTTCAGATGTGGATATGATCAGGTTTTTCCTGCTTATTCTTACCACTCTGTTGATGGAGTACTTGGCCTTGGCAGAGGAAGAGCCAGCTTGATATCTCAGCTTAGTAGTCAGGGCTTGCTACGGAATGTAGTTGGACACTGTTTAGGTACATATGGAGGCGGATATATGTTCTTTGGAGATGTTTCTGAATCTTCCCATCGAGTGACTTGGACTCCTATGTCTTCTATAGATTCGTAAGTAGGCAGGCCACATTGATTTTACATCTTCCTCATGTGTACTTTTATCATACTTTGTCTTTGATCCTATATTCTAATTCCTGTTCATGTGTCTGTAATTTGTGTCAGTAAACATTACTCAGCTGGGGGAGCTGAACTCCTTTTTGGCGGGAAGGCCACTGGGGTTGGGAATCTCCTTGCAATATTTGACACTGGAAGCTCTTACACTTACTTCAACTTGCATGCTTACCAAGCACTAATCTCTTGGGTTAGTTTTAAGCATTTCTCACTACACTCCTCTTTTAGATAGGTAGGATATAATCTAATTAATGTCGACTACAAGCATATAATATATCCTACAATTCAAAGTACTAGCAAAAGACACAAATAAAATACCTCTCGCCATAGTTGGATGATTCAGAGCAGTAATCCTCAAGGCGCACGATCTGAAATTAGGACAACTAAAAACGCATAACACAATCTGAAGAAAATAAAGTATGTGATGGAATTTTTTGTTTGGCATGGAGGCATAGTGATGGCAATTGAGAAAAGCGTTACCAGATAGAGAATCCTCACAAAGCATATAGTAATTATTTTTTTTTTATATTCAACTTTAACTCAATCTGTCACTATTTGATAATCTCTCCTCAAAGTTGTTTTTAATTAAATAAATAACTTAAATAAAACTGAGTAAAACCCTAAACTTAGATTTAGTTAAAACTGACTAGCGAGACATACTTAGGATATTTTATTTAAACTGAATATTATGAATATCTAGGTATAATTCAAATATCTAAAATATAATATAATAAATAAAATATCAAACAATGTAGGCTTAAGCTTGGGGCAACATGAGATTATGCAGAGTTCATCCTGTTGGGCTAATTAAAGACGAATGTTTCTTGAATTGCAGTTAAAGAAGGAATTACATGGGAAACCCTTGTTAGAAGCACCTGAAGACCAGACTGTACCTATGTGTTGGCATGGAAGAAGACCTTTCAGAAGCATAAATGAAGTCAGGAAATACTTCAAGCCTTTGGCTCTGAGTTTCACCACTGGTAGAAGGTCTAAGGCGGTCTTTGAAATCCCTCCTGAAGCTTACTTGATAATCTCAGTGAGTCCAGACTTAACCAATATCATCTTCTAGCACATTCTTGTGTGTGTGTGTGTATGCCCCGAGTTATTTTTTTTTTAATGCTGTTAATTTATTCTTCCAGAACTTGGGAAATGTTTGCTTGGGCATTCTAAACGGCTCTGAAGTAGTCATGGAGGATGTCAACCTAATTGGAGGTATGTTCTTGTCTATATTTTTTTATACAAAGGAAAAGAAAGAAAACAAGAAAACCAAAAGGGCTAGATTAGGTCATATCCACGTCTCCAAGAATATTTTCGAAGTACCCCGTAGGCACATGCTAGAATTCAAAAGGATAACACTTTCTTAGCAAGGCAGTCTGCTTCCGCGTTCTGATGTCTTGTAATATGAATCATATCCACCTCCCAGTTCCTTTGGAGAATTTGTTTGATTTCTTCAATAATATCCCTATCAACATTTAAGTCAGTATTAGGGTCGCCAATGAGAGAAAGAACATGTGAGCGATCACTTCAAAGCTTCGCTTTCCTGTATCTATTCTCCCAGGCCTTCCTTAATCCCATGTAGCAAGCTCATAATTCAGCAGAGAGGCTGTATCCCTTCTGAATTCTAAGCATAAAAGCATCTAAAGATTGACCCCTTGGTTCTTGTCTATATTTTCTTTTGTTTTGCTATAATTCTGTAAGAACTCTCTCACCATTATAAAGTGGTCTTGTTTATGCAGACATATCCATGCTGGACAAATTGATGGTATACGACAATGAGAAGCAGATGATTGGTTGGTCAGCAGCAAACTGTGACCGTGTTCCAAAATCCAGACATTTCACCATATGATCCTAATGGCTACTTTGTCTACTCATAATTATATATCTTTGGGATCATCAAGAGAGCAGAATTCTGCTGTCTATGTCATAATAATAACTGTATCATCTGCAATATTTATATATATGCGTTTGGTTATGAAGATAGCTTTCTGTATATTGTATAAATAGGGTAAACATTGAAGAGCTCTCTCTCTGGCATATTCCCTTGTTATTATTACCATGTAATTATTGGCCATTGTCATGTTACTCTAGTTTGACTCACTGAGAATTTCTTGTAAGTAGGTGCTGTTTTTTTTTTCCAAAGTGTTTTGAACATTTTTCAAAGCATTTAATGTTAATTTTGCCCATAATGTCATTTGGTTCAAAGTGGAATGCTTTATTTTTGGAAATCTCAAACTTGGACAGCTGAACAATTTGTCTTAATCTCCCTAATTTGGGATCTTTCAATCATCAGGAACTGTAGATTTAACCTACTGATTCATGATGTTCAAAAACTTAAAAGCCTCAATTCTTAGAAAAAGTAGAAATTTACAGCCAAGCGTTTGTTTCCTTTCAATTGAAGAATAAAGTTACATATTACAATTACAATTTCCCCTGTGGAACAAGAATTCCCTTCAGAATCCTTACATATTAACATTATAGTCTCCTAAGCTTTTCAATTGCATTATTCCTTAATTAATATATCAATTAACTGTGTAAAATACTAATAAAAACTCATCAAAACATATCTGATGAGGAAGTTTTACATAATATTTACTCATTCATATCGTTTATATCTAATTATATTTCCTTGAATGAATTGAATCAAGTGGGACCCATCCTTCAAAATGGCTTCTGCGGAAATATGAACATGTCCTGCAATGGCGAGAGCTGGTTCATTTGGTACTGTACAGAAGAGCCGAAAGGATCTTGTCCCGAGAGGTAATTCAATTCAAAATCGAACCCATCTACTTCTCCTCCGAGCCCTAGCTCATTCCACTTGGGCTCGCTCTGTACCTCCTTGTCGCACGTGACGTCCGGCGAAACCACGTGCTCGGAGCAGCTCGAGTCAGTGTGCAGCCTCGGCACCGAGTCTGACGTGTCCATATAGAATTGGTCATTTATGAACGCCGCCGGTGCCTGCACCTTATTGTGGTCGTACGATTTGATTTCCGGTTTGGTCTCATGGTCATGGAATTCCGATAACTTGCCGGCTTTCTGATCCACCACATTGTATTTCTCAACCGTGCCTTTCTTGTTGTAAATTCGACATAACACCCAATCATCAAGCTGCCATAACATCATAAAACCAAATAATCTCAGTTTATTATATAGTTTCAAAAAATATATTGGATCACTTAGCTTGCTCTTAATTAATTTGATAACTTACCCTTAGGTTCTTTTTCTTGCCGGCGGATCTGTCGACGTTAGCGAGGCGATATTCATGCATGATCCAATTCGTTTTGATGCCATTGGGGGCCTTGCCGGCGTAGAATACGAGAGCCTTCTTGATTCCCAGTGGCTTCGGCTTACCAATCGGCTTGTCGGCTCCGGTTGCTTTCCAATACCCACTTCCAGCCGCCCGGTTCGGCCTCGAACCGTTCGGGTATTTTCGGTCCCTCGGAGAAAAGAAGTACCATTCTTTCTCGCCGTACAACGCCATTTCTGCTCATACAATCAACAGATTTCCCATTTTAATCAATCAAATAAATATCATAACATAAATATCATCGTGAAGTTGCTCTGTTTCAAAATCTGAAGCCATCTGAGAAAACAGATTCAGAAACGCGAAGATTTTAGTATGAAACGTGAAAGAGAGAGAAAAGGAAGTAGGTATATACCAGGAAGCTGCCATGGATCAAATTTGTAGAGATCGATCTCTTTGATAATGGGAACAGAAATGGACTGAGCGGCACATTTTCTACAGAGATAGTGATTCACCAGCTCCTCGTCCGATGGGTGGAATCTGAACCCAGGTGGTAATTCCAATTCACCGTTCATTCTTCTTCCTCCTCTGCTCTTCTCTCTTTCTTCTGCTTCTCGCTGTAATGCCACTGCGGCTTGAAACATATAACTCACGGGTTCGCTAGAGTTTTATAGCCGAAATTCCAAATAAAATAAATATAAATAAATAAATAAAATGAGGGAGAGAGATGGGGGCTTAATTTGGCACGTGGGGCGGGGGAGGTGTATCTAGAAATGGAAGTGTATAAAAACTAAAAAAGTGTGAAAGGGTGGTAATATCTAATTCTAAATTATATTGATTTTAATATTTAAAAAATAAAATTAATTAATTATAATTAATATAAAAAATAATTATTTAATTTAAATAGATTAAAGTATATATAATATAAATTTATGTTGAATGAATAAATTTAAGTATAATAATTTATGTAGTTTAGATTTTTTTAAAAAAAAATATTTAATTTTTATAATTAAGATTATATTATATATTTTTAATAAAAATTGACCGCAGCCATACGTGGCAGGTGATGAGTGGGTGGGGAAGACGTGTGGGTGGCCCACATATGCTCTTCGCTTCCGCCATTCGCCCTATGTTTTTCCAACATGTCGGCGTCTCTATAGTGATTGCCAATCGCTCTCTCCGTATGGGCGCCTGCAAGCTGCAACCCCATGTTCTTGAGGACTCCCAATCGTCTTGTGCCGCGTGGTAATTACTGGAGTCGGTCCCACACTTGTCAACCGAGACCGCGAGCACAGAGTGTCCCATACTTCGATCCGCACATGATCCTAATTACACTTTTATTCCGCTCCTACGAACTTACTATACAACCTACTCCTTCTAATCTAATATATATGCCATGTCATTAATTAATTTATATAAATTAAAAAATATTAATTAAATTATTTAATAGATCTTAAATTAATCAAATTTGTCTATTTTACTTTCTTAATATAATTTTTAAATATATATTTATTATCTATCATATCTTTTTTATAAGTGATAAAAATAAAAAGAAATAATAATTATCATGCCAACCTCTTATATTTCATACTAGATTTTTTTAAAACACTTTTTATATATTCAATCGGAAAGAATATTTAACTAATTTAATTAAATTAATAAAATTAATTAAACTAATTGATATAATTTTTTAAATATTTTAATTATTTTTTTAACTCATTTCTCTATTCTCTTTTTTTATTTAATTATTATTGAAGATATATCAATAAATATAATTTAAAAAAATTAATAAATATAAAAAATAAGTATTATATTTAAAATTAAAATTAATTATTTAATAAAATATCTATTTTAAAAAGTAATACATGTCCTTGATCATGATTGGGAGAAGGGCGCTCGGCTTAAACTGTGCAATAATTTTTTATTTTAAAAAATATGGGCTTCTCTATGGGTTATGTTTGTCTTTCTGACATTAACGACTTAATATCTTAGTTAAAACACTAAAATATCTTTACATTCGTTAATATATATAATCAATATAATATCTTAACAATAAATATCATTACAAACAAATAAAACATTAATTCATAAAATAATTTGCTTAATGGTTGGTATGAAAAGAACCACGTAGTGCCATGTGACTAATTAAGCACGATTAATTAACGGGGCATTATGTTCTATAATTAGTGATGACCAGCTCCAATTTTGTAAACTTCACATGCCTGTATATATAGCTAGATTTAATTTGTTCATTGAATTCATGAGTTTCTTGGCTTGCAAGGAAACTGACGAGAGAAGTAGAAGAATTAGTCTTCATATATATATATATATATATATATATATATATATTAGTATAGAAATTTTTAGAAAGAGTTTGAACCTATTCACAATTTAAAAGTAGGGTAAAATCTCCTTTCTTTTTAATAATACCAATATCGGATAGGATAAATCGTCAATTATCCTCAAATATAAATGTAAATATTTAAAAGTTATGATGTATCCCCAAATATAGTAATTTAAACTATAATAAAGTGATACTCTCTATAAATCAAATACATTTTAAATAGTCATATATTTCACTTATTCACTGGCAAAACCCATTGACAATAGATTTTTTATATATGTGTGTATACATAGTCAGATGCGTTCATGTTCAGCTCATGACTCTTTGTTCGCTCATGGATCCAATAATCAACATATATATATATATATATATATATATGTGTTCTGATTATTTCAATAAGTATATAACTATATATATGTTATACTATTATCTCCAGTTATTAATATAAGAGTCAATTAATTTTTTAGATAAATTAATAAATTTAAATAAACTAATTAAATATAACTAATATAAAAGTTAGTTGACTAGTTTAATTAAATTACAAAGAGTACGTAATATAAATATTTTTTGAAGTATTAGATTTGACAATAATTAACTAATTTTTTATATTTTTTAATATATTAATAATCAACTAGCTTTTATATTAAATATTAAAAAAATATTCCCTCTAAATCTAATTATAAGATTCAATTGATTTTTTTAGATATATTTAAAAAAACTAAATAGATTAATTAATTATAATAAAATAAAACCTATTAAAATAAATTCATATTGTAAGCTTTTTAAGTATTTAGTCAATTAACTCTTATATTAGTTATAATTAATTGATTTATTTTTTATTAAATTTATCTACAAAATTAACTAGATTTTATAAAGAAAGAAACAAGTGTGATTCCCAAGGCACATACATATTCAATAAATAAAATTGGATTTAAATATTAATTTATTATTGATGATTATCTAATTAATAAAGGCAATTTAAGAAGTTCTCATTGATATTTCATTGGATCCATAGTATAAAACTGGTTCTAAGATTTTTTTTATGATTTATAATAAATGTCTCATATGGTGATATATTTATAAAAAAAATTAAATGTCTTATAGGAGGAAGAGAAGTTAGTAACATACTTTTATATATCTTTTTAAAAATGCCCTTTCATGCAATCAATGATCATTTGATGGAAGTATCATCCTTGACTTCATGCTCAAGACAAAACAAGCCTTCAGTTTTTTGAGAGGAAGGAATACTTAATAGAGTATTACTAGGAAAGAGGTCAATAACTCTTAGATAATTTTGGAATGCTCTAGTTTCTCCTTTAAAAAAAAGATAAAATAATTTTGTAGGTATTTATATTTTTTCTTAATTTTTAATTTAATATCTATATATTTTTTCTCTTTATTAAATTATTTAATTTTTCTCTGAGTGAAGTTACATGCGCTAACGATGTTAAAAGAGTAAAATTAAATGATTTGATAAAGATAAAAAAACCTGTAATATATACTAGATTAAAAATAGAAAAATTCTACAAAAATATTTGAATTTCAAAATTTAAAATAATTTTTTTCTATAAAAATATGTTGTTATTTGTTTATCAAATATAGTTAATAGTTAATAAAGTATATAAAGTAAAATTGATTTAAAATTTTAAAATTCAAATGATATTTTTATAAGATTTTTTTAAAATAAAAGAAAAAATAAATAAAAAATAGTTCTCTCTTAAAATAATAAAATTATTAGCTAATTTTAACCGTTTGGTTAAATTATATTATTCCAATATAAAAAGATCCCATGTTACATCCACCTAACCCAATTGAGTAAATGAGACCATTGCTCAATTACTTCGTGATGGGTATAGTCAAAAACATGTGATCGTCCTTGAGTCAATAAAAGTCAAAGCATGGATCATTGTAAACAAGTTGCTTGTTATTTGAGTAATTGCTTATTGCCTTTAGTGGATCCTTTATTTTTTGAATATTTTTATTGGGAAATGGCTAAAATATGACTGCTACTTTTGACACGACTAGATCGGGCATATTATTTGATTTGTGAAATGAATTCAAGTTTAAAAATAATAAAATAAAATAATGACATCAAATATATATATATCTTTGATATGAAGACAATGATATATAAAGAACCAAAAGTCTAATAGATTATTAAAATATAAATAATTAATAAAATAAAAAATAAATTTAACAAAATAATATTCACATAATAGAAAGATAATAATTTATTTATAAATAAATTTATATAAATTTAATATTAGTCTCTTATTAAAATTAATCATATTTTTAAGAGTTAAAAAGTGTTTAAAATAGATTTATGAGATCGCTGATTAAAAGAACTCTAATAAAATTAATGAAAATCAAATTTATGTTATTATAAAATATAATTATATTTATTATTATATGTATTAATTTTTATTAAAAAAATATAACTATTTAACGAGAGATAAGATTTCGCTCTAGGAGATAAGCAATATCCGCCAATGAAATGAAACGGGTAGCAATACAGCAAATGTTCAGTTCATGTAAATGGAGTGGTCAGAAATTAATGGTTTTCATTAAATAATAGTAGTGTTTAAATCTTATGGATATACTTTGCATGCAATTTAAAAGTGAGAATTAGTTATTTATATTTATTTTAATTTTAAATATAAAATCTTAATACATATATTTTTTAATTATTTATATCTATTGTATATATTATTAGAAGTTTTTATCAATAAAGATAATAATAATAATTAAAGATAGATATTTTAAACAAATTAACATAAATTTATTATAAATAATTATACTAAATATTGTTCTTAATTTTTATAAATTAGTTATATAGTCTATACATTTATTTATTTAAAAGTATATTTAAAAAAATTTAAACCATAATTTTAAAAAACATTTCTATACTAAATTCCTCTTATACAATCACTCCTTACAAATTAATCGAAGCCCTGAATGGAGTAACAGAAATATAAGAATATAATAAGTGAATTATATGGTGTAAAATTATGCTAATGATATACACATTAGAATAATATTTATTTAATCTTTAATATATGATATTATTATAAATTAATTTTAATTATAAATATAATATATATTTAATATATCTATTAATTTTTTAAAATTATTTTTATTAATATTTTTTAATAATAATTAAATAAAAAAAGAGAGAAAGTTAAAAAAATTATTAAAATATTTTTTTAAAAAATATATTATACTAAATAATTTAAATAATTTATTTAATATAATTAAATTAATTAAATATATTATATATTAAAAAATATTATATAGGAATCATACCTTTTCTATATGCCATCTTAATAATACATTGTCAAGCTGATGGATGACAAGCTAGACGTTGAAATACAAGTAATAGTTGAAAATGACGGTGCACAAATTTGAATAAAAGTTTAAAAAATATTTTATTAAAAAAATTTTAGACGTTTTTAAAAAAAATTAAAAAATATTTTATAGAAAAAAATGATTATAAATAAATAAGTGAGAAGAGAAAGAGAAGGAGAAGGAGAAAGAAAAAAGGAGAGAAGAGAACATATAAAAAAGTAAAAATAAAATAATAATTAAATTATTTAATTTTAAAATATATTTTAATATAAAAATTATTTTAAATAAATATATCTATTTTATTTTTTAAAAAAATTAAATTTTATTTTAAAAAATTTTTAGAACTATAATTTACAGTATTTCTAAACATACAGTAAAAGTGGTTCAGTGTGGGAGTTGGTGGCCTACGTGGATAAGGATGTTAGTCTAGCACAAGGAAGCTGCCTCGATGTTGCCTCCCATGGAATTTTAGGCCCCCCACTATTTTATGGTTTTCTCAATACTCGTATTTATTATTTGTTTTATTTAAAAAAATTGGCCTAAGCTGAGTACTAAATATTTGTTAGGTGTAGAGATACAATATACTACAGACTCAAAAAATATTTTTAGATCACATATTAATAATAAAATATAAATTTATTATTTTATAAATTATAAATTAACTCTTTATTAATTTGATTAACTTTTAATTAACATAATATTTCTATAAAATATCATTAATTGGGATTAATTATATATGAAAGAATTTTAAAATATATTAAAAAATACGAGTTTAAAAAAGAGAAAAAATCATGAAATTATTAATACATTCTTAAAATTTAAGATTTTAAAAAATAACAGCGCAAACTTTAGAAACCAATAAGTTAATATTTTTCTTGTGGGATAAAAGGAGGGTAAGTTAAGTGCATGTTTAGATTTAGTGTTTGAGAATAAATTTTGGATAAAATTTTAGTTTAAAGTTTTTTTACACAAATATCAATTTTTATTCAGAATTGATTTTGGAATAAAATCTCGATTTAAAAAAATTTAAACCAAACAGTTATTTTTGTCCAGAATTAATTGTGGACAAAATCTCAATTTGAAACTATAGTTTTGAATAAGCTAGTGAAAATGGAGTTTGAAATTTTAAAAGATCTTATAGATTATACAATTACTATTTTACCCCTACTTTTTTCTTATACTCTCTCCTCTCTCCTCTCTTATCTCTTTTCTTCACAATATCTCCTCTTTCCTCTCTCTTCTCTACACTCTCTCCTCTTTCATATTTCTTCTCTCTCATTTCTCCTCTTTATTCTCTATCTCTTTCCTCTCTTATACTTTAATTAAATTATACCTTTTTTAGTAATTTATTAATATAAAAAGTGATTCTACTATTAATCATCCAAATATCTCTATTTTCAAAATTTATTCTTCCCATAATCTATTCTCCCCATAATTTATTCTTTTTAAAATCTATTCTCTAAAATCTATTTTCTTTAAAATTTATTTTTTAAAAATTAATCTAAACACACCATAATTAGTGGGACGTGCAATAGAGATTGATTTGTTTATATTTTCCAGAGGGTATGGGGTCGTTGTCGGGACAAATTGGGATCTCGTGCCCCCAATATCTTAAAGCTGCTTTGACCTTTTTTTTGGGTGTCTACTGGATTGGAGCTAGGGGTGACCACGGGACGGGTCGGGACCGGGACAACCCCGTCCCGTGTCCCGTCCCGATACAGTACACGGGACGCAAAATGCGTCCCGTGTCCCGTCCCGTCCCGAATTTGTCCCGGTCCCGACGGGACCGGGACGGGTTCGGGACGGGACGGGACGGACCCGAAATTATTTTTTTTTAAAAAAATATATTATAATAAAATCATCTCAATAAATTATTTCATATAAAATGCCCCAGCAACTTACTCGAAATACCAACATTTCTCCTTGATATAATATAATAACTTACCCATATAAGGGAAAAAAAAGTAATAGTAAAAAAGAATAGAAATATCAATATAAAAATATCTGTATAAGAATAAAAATATCTATATAAGAGTGGGAAAGATAGGATAATGTAAATTTAAAAAAAAAAAAAAAAAAATCGGGACGGGACGGGATTCCCGAGGGACGGGCCGAAACCCGTCCCGTCCCGAATACCAATCTTGTCCCGTCCCGGGACGGACCCGTCCCGGTCCATTTCGGGACGGGACGGACCCGTCCCGAAATCCCCGGGACCGGGTCGGGACACCCGGGACGGGACAAGGTTGGACACCCCTAATTGGAGCACATATGTCATATCCATTGCTTTCTTAAACCAATTCCTTGGTTTTAGTCAAAAAGTTGATGAATATAAAACTCCTTCCTATATTTTATAAAAAATAAATATTTTTTTATATTTAAAATTAAATTCAACTCTAAATTAAATATTACATTTAAAATTATAAAAATATAAATTTATAAATTAAATAAATTAATTTTAAAAAATAAACATATAAAATAAATTAATTAAAATATTATATTTATAATTAAATTTAACTATAACTTAATTTTTATATTAAAAATTAGAGTTAAAATTATTTATAATCTCCCTCACTCTACCAATAGTATTAAAATTTAATAAAATGAGTTAATATCTCATAATATAATAAATTAATATTTAATTTTTTATTATAAGATATATTTATATTTAATATTTAATAATATTTTAAATATGATTTCTGTTATCCTTATAAAAAAAAAAATTATTCTTCCTCCCTCTTGCTACTGAGATCAATGTGTATCCGGGGAAAGTGATGGTTGTAATTTACTTGGGCATGAAGGATATGGGGGCTACTGTTGCCACACGTTGGCTGGTAAAGCGGCCGCCGTTTTGTCGAATGTGGTTAGTATTACTATTATTTATTTATTTATTTATATTTGGGTGAAAGTGAAAGGAAGAGTTATAAAATAGAGAAGCAGTAACAGGACCAATTGAAATGAATTAATTTAATGGGGTTAGTAAAACTGTTACCTTCTTCGAACCTTCCTCTCTTCTCTCCCTAGCTGCCGTTTTTGACTCTTTTCCCCTCTTCTCTCTCTCTATTTAGACCCTCCGTGTATGTGGCTCATTTACATTTCTCTTATTTTTTTATTTAAAATTTTATCTCTAATTTTAAATATAAAAATTAATTACACAATAAGTTTTAATTCTAAGAATGATATTTTAATAAAAATTATCAATTATTTTTATTATTTTTTCTTAAAATTAATTTATTTAATTTATAATTGGCAATTTTTTTACCTACCTTAGATATAATCTTATGTTCCATGTAACTAATTTATTTTATCTCATTAATATATTAAAATTAAATAAATAATTCTTATATTAAAAATTAAAGAGAGATAATATTTCTTTAATCCTTAATATAGGAGATACCAACTAATTTATATATATTAATAAAATAAAATAAAATAATTTATTACAATATATACGACATAATATTTTTAACCTATACATATATAAAATTATATTATATATCAATTTATAAATTTTATAAATTAGATAATTTAATTTAAAAAAATAATAATTATATAAAATAAAATAAATTAAAAATATTATATTTATAACTAATAGTGACCCTTAACTAATTTATAATTAACAATTCTAAAAGTTTGTAATTTAAACTTTTATTGGTAAAAAAAAATTAATAAATTTAGTATCGGCCTCTTATCAAAGTCAAAGTATGACTTCAAGACTTATAAAATATTTATAAAGGACTTACGAAATTACTATTAAATAAATTTTTATAATAATAGAGATAATTGAACTTATATTTTTTATAAAATATAAATATATTTTTTAATATATATGTTAACTTTAATCGGCTAATTTGTCACTTTAAATAATTTTGGATGACACGCCCACCAGAAGAAGATAAATCATGGGTTATGCAACGCAGCAGCCGTTATTCAAACCTCCAATCTTTATCAACAAGAAAGCATCCACTCGCCACCTTTTTATGTGATTCAAGAGCGTTCAACACTTAAATATTATCTACATCCCTCCACTCTTTACTTTTATTTAATTAAAAGTCGAGCTATCTCTTTTTATTTAATTTTTAAATGAAATAAAGAAAAGTAAAGATATGGGGGCTTGACAATTATTTTGTCTCATTAAACATACAAACTTGCTTCTTTTTATTTTTTTTTCTATGATGAGACAAATTATGTTATATGATCATAAAATTATTAAATCATCTCATTTAACTACTTAAGTTTTTTTTAAATCTCATTAATTTTTATTGTCATAATTTAATTGCCAGAATATTTTATTTTGTGGCTATTTGATTTTAATCAAAATCTAAATTTTAAAAGGACTTATATTCTAAACCTTAATTTAGATAAATTTTAAAATATATAGTCATATTTATTCTAACGAATTTTTAGATTGAACTATATTTTAAAATAAAAATTTTATATAAGCTACTGATAATAATTTTTAAAAAGTAAAATAATTTTGAACTATCCAATTACCATTTTACCTATACTTTTTTTACACCCTCTCATCTACCTCTTTCTTCTCATCCATCTTATCCCTCATCTATCTTATATCTTTTTCATTTCTCTATTTCCTTTTTACTTTATCTCCTCTCTACTCTATACTTTCTCTTACTTTTAATTAAATCATATTATTTTTAGTAATTTATCAATAATAAAAGTACTTCTCGAAATAATTATCTAAACACTCATTTATTTAAAATTATTTTTTTCATAAACTCTTCTCCAAAAACCCTTTTTTAAAAGCTATATATTTTTTTTCATAAGTTATTTTTTAAAATTTATCCAAATAACCCTTTGTTTTTACTAATTTTTTTATTAGTACTTTTCTGACGTCAAATCAACTTACTAACATGAATAAACTCTTAAAATTAAATATGGAAAATATGATATAATAAATTTAAAATGTAAAAATAATCTCAGAGTATACTTGATCAATACGGGTGCAATAGTTTAAATATAATTATTTCTAATAAAAATATATTTCAGCTTAGTAAAAAAAAAAGCACAATTCTATTTTTTACCTTGAGTAATTAGATTGAATTAAGCTATATTCTTTTAGGACGATCGTCCCCTGTTGGGAAGACTCAAGGAGTGCTTCCAAGAATATATATAAATTATCAATAAGATCTATATTTATAGATGGATCCTGATAATTGATATTTTGCCTTTGATCAATGGCTATGTAATATTTTTTTTTTATAAAAGAATTTTTTAGAAAGGAATTGAGTAATATTTCTTAAAAATTAAAAATATTTTAAATAATTATATATCTCATATTTTTACTAACTGAACTCACTGATGACTGTTGTATAATAATTTTTTTTTGGTACAAATTTTTTTGGAAAGGGGTTGGGCTCACCCACGATCCAAGGGTAGGACGAAGTCTCCATTCCTCTTAGGCGATACCAATGTCGGGCAGGGCGAGCCATCTATTACCCTCAGGCGTAAACCTAAGCACCTAAGAGTTAGGATGCCTCCTCAAGCGTCGTGATTGGAACCACAACAAAGTGGTACTCTCTAAGATTTAAACACACTTTAAATAGTAATATGTCTTATCCCTTTATCAGCTGAATCCACGGACGATGGGTTGCTGTGTAATAATTTTGTTTTGGGTACAAAGCTGTGTAATAATTGGCTTCTCCATCGTGGGGTTTGTGGCCTTACTGGGCCCATTTGAATTTGGGCTTATATAATCACTATGAGGCTTAGATTTAGAGAGGCTCCATTGAAAAAACATAATTACATTATTTTTTTGTTAATCAAAATTAATACAAATAATAAAAAATAAATTTATATCTTATAAAAATATAAATAAGATTTCCTTTGTTATTATATCTCATAAATATCTTATCAGTATTCTCTAAGACTTAGAGCTGTATTATAATTTTAATAAAAGATTCATATTAAAGCTACCAAAACTTTTGTCCAGCAACAAAAAATAATTATATTTTTTCTCCTTAAGTAATTAGATTGAATTAAACAAAAAAAGAAGAAGATTGAATTAAGCTATGTTCTTTTAGGACAGAGGAGCTCCATTGGGAAGATGTGGGGGTGATCTCTTGACGTCTGTATGATTTTATGATCATTATAAATATCAATTATCCCCATCTATAATAACAATAAATAAAACATGTTTAAAATTCAACCAAGTCGCGATTTATTATATTTTTATAAAAATATTTATTAATCAATGCATACAAATCGTATCTATATTTTTAACCTGTTTATAGCCCCATTTAGATCAAATTTTAAAAACGGGCTTATGAAAAAAGAATTTTTATGTAACTTTTAAAAAAAAACTTTTAGAGAAGAGGTTATGAAAAAGTAATTTTAAATAAATGAGTATTTAGATAGTTATTTACATAAATATTTTTATTATTAATAAATTATGAAAAAATGTATAAATATTAAATGAGGAGAGATAAGATATAAGAGGATAGATGGTGTAAAAAAAAAGAGAAATGGTGTAAGAAAAAGTAAGAGAAATGAGATAGGGTATAAGAAAAAGTAAGGGTAATATATTAATTAGTTAGTTCATAAGCTCTTTTATTGTTCTATAAGTTACTCTGACCAGTTTATCTAAAAATTTAGTTTTAAACTATGGTTTAGTCCAAAAGTCCATTTGAACAAATATAATTATTTGTTTTAAAATTTCTCAAAATCTAAATTTTGCTCAAACCTAAATTTAAAAACTAGGTTTCTCTTCCCAAACACACACTATATCATTCAACTTATTTGGGGATTGGTTGGTTGATGACAATATGGAATATTAGCAATTGGTTTCTTGTTCAAATTTATGATCAAATATATTATTAGTAAATATTTATCTTAATTTTATTTATAAATTACTTTTAATATATTTATATATATTAAAGAAAACTTTAAATCATATCACAAAATTCAACAATTTTTTAACTTTATTATTATTTAATATACATTATACTAAATAAAAATAAAAATAACATAAATAAATGAACAGTAAATAATATATTTATATAATTTTTTATTGTATAAATAGGATTAGAGAAATACATGTTTATTAGCTTAAAAAGGCATAATAACCACAAGTAAAGTTAGGTTGGAAAAAAAAGAAAATTGATATTTGAAGGGAAAGTTAATACAAAATTTTAAATCAGGCACTAAGCTCTTTTCTCTTTTTATTTAGTCCTTTTACTTTTTATTGTTAAATCATGTAGTCCTTAAAATTTAAAACAGCTAAATAAAGAGCCACACAATTCAAATTTTCTGTTAGAAAGCATTGTCTACTAGATAACGAAAGTCATGTCTGTCTTCTTCCACCCTAACTCCATGTCACAGACTAAGTTTTCCTTTCCATCGGTCTCAGAAGTCGGCACGAGTCTCTTTGGTCATCCCCACAGCCACATATCGACAAGGGCACATCTCGCTCTTATGTTACAATACTTCCAGTGGGTTCCATCATCTAATCTCATAGACCAACAATAGCAGCTAGGAAAAAGTCTTATATAGGAAAGTGGGGGAGGGTTTCTGATTTTACATTTTCCATATCTGTGTGTACAAGCCTTTGACGTGAGTCGTTATTCATAAGCCTCTGGTCATTAAATATTAATGCATAAAATACAATGTATCTGTGTTAATGTTACAATGTACATCTCTGAAAGTCATCTATCTAATACCGTGATTCATGAATAAGGGGAAATTTAAAATAGAACGATTGATTAATGTAATAATTATGTTCGTTGAATATTGTGAATTCATTATTAATACTATTCATAAAACACGTACGATACTCAATATTTATCACACGCTTATTTTTTTTATATAATTAAATTTAAATTACTCCCCAGAGAACAAAAAAAAAAAATCCTTCATGTCTGCATCCTTAGCGCGCCAAATTTTAGGTTTGGGGGTTAAATTTAGTGCGTGTTTAGAAATTACATAAACTGTTATTTTATAAGTCTGTTCAGATAAAATTTAAATTTAAAATTTTTTTAAAATAAATAGTCATATTTATTCAAATAGTCTTTTAAATCAAATTATAGTTTAAAATTAAGGTTTCAGATAAACTGATCAGAGTAACTTATGGAATAGTAAAAGAGTTCATGAACTAACCAATTACTATTTACCCATATTTTTTCTTATAACATCTCTCTTCTCTCCTACTTTTTCTTATACCCTCTCTCATTTTTCATAATTTTTCTTATACTCTCTCTCTTCTCTCATAATTTTTCTTATACTCTCTCTCATCTCTCATACTTTTTCTTACACACTCTCTCCTCTCATCTCTTATCTCTCTTTATTTAATACTTATACATTTTTTCGTAATTTATCAATAATAAAAGTACTTTTGGAAATAACTATCCAAACACTCGTTTATCTAAAACTATTTTTTTCATAAACTATTCTCCAAAAGCCCTCTTCTATAGCTATCTAAAAACTATTTTTTTTTCATAAGCCTATTTTCAAAATTCTATCCAAATGGACCCTTAAAATTACTCATTTTATGATTGAGAGTTAGGATAGATAGTAAAAAATAAACTCATCTCCTATAAGAACATGAGTTTAATTTCTATTACCGTTGTGAGAGTTTATTTGATAGACAATATCATAAATTTTCTATAAGCACATTATGAGTGTTAAGGCTATATCCTAATTTTAGTGGAAAATTAAATTTAAACTCATAAAAACTTTTTTAGTATAAAGAAGTACTCATTTTATGAGCAATATGAGCATTTAAAACACACTTGACACATTTGGCAGATAACTGTCTCAATTAAATATAATATTTTTAGTTCAAAATAGGTTGTGCATATGAAAAAATATTTTGTTAAGAAAGATAAAATATATTTTAATAATTTCTATAATTTAGAAAGATTAATTAATTTTTAAACTATTGGTTTCTAAAAAGAAAAATGAGCCTTGAAAACGGCAGCATATTGGGATTTATTTGTAAAAGGAAATTGGGGCTATTGGGTCTTAATCAATTTAGTTCAGAATTCAAATCGTATGATAGAAAAATGAGATAGTTTTGTTCTTTGTGCGAGGTTGTGTGTGTGTGGCTAAGCAGAGTTTTGTTTGGGGGATGAGTGAAGCTAACTCACGCCGGTTTTATGATATCCTTTCCGAGAATAAGGACGAAAACAGACACACAGCTAAACAGATTTTCCTCATCACATATTTTTAGTGAGTGAGGCTGAGACTTGCCACTTCAGGCACGCCATCATAACGTAGAAAACAACATAATGCTGAGCCAAACGAGACAACTTTCCTCAACCAGTTTGTATTTCCATATTAAAAAAATGAGGATGGAGTAAGAAGGAAGAGATGAAAAATCCTTTGTATATCTAACATTTTCATTCTTTAATGTCATTCATCAGCAGAATATATGAAGTATAAACAATTTACGATATTATTCACAAATTATTGCTACATTCAGTTTCTTGATTTTTTGGGGAGAGCTTTCATCATTTAAATGAAAAATTCCAGAGCTTTTGATACATAATGAAGCGGATCATCACTCACTCAGCGGCACATTCTCATGCTGTTGAAAATCTCCAACTAGTTGGTCTATAAAGATCGTTGGTTTTTCTGGTTTGATCTCCGGCCTAGTTTTTAAAATATTGGATATGATAGAACATTGCCGAATAGTTTTCTTTTTTTTCATGAGAGAATTCGGTCGATGATGTCAGCATGTATGCTTTGAGGAGGAGTAAACTTCTAAAATATTTTTTTCAATAACCCTCAACATCATAAAATTAATTATATTTTAACTTTAAAATATTTTTTAAATAATAATAAGGACCATAAATTTAGAATACTACGTATTATTAGAAAAATACTTTAAAATATTTAGTGCATATAAAAATATTCTAAAATATTCAGTATTACTAAAAAATATTTTAGTATATTAAATATATAAAAAAATTATTTTAGGATAATATGCTACTAAAAAAACATTTTAAAATGCAAATGCAAATTAACTTGAAGAAGTATTGAAATTTCTGGAGTAAAATTTTCCTTCATCCCACGGTTCATATTGCTTTAAAAGGAGGGATAAGATTTCCCCCAATAGACTTCATTAATTCATTAGACTTAAGATCAATTCTGCTCCGCTGATCAAATCTAACGGACATGGTTCTGCCACGTAGCTCCACGCAGTCCATGCCAGTAATTGAGACCCTGGCCGAATCCACAGTTCGCACCTAACATTTAAGGGAATGTTTTATTTTTTTTTAATAAGGAATAATTCTAAGCATTAATTTAAAGTATTTTATTAGCAAAATTAATATAATAGTTACTAAAAGGGATGGTCTTTAGATAAAGGATCGAAATAAAGAACCTAGAAGGATTATATAAAACGGAGGAGTATGATTTATGTATACGACAACTAGAGGAGGCGCAGGGAAAAGCACGCTTTCGCAAAATAAATAAAAATGTTTCAGGTCACCCCACCCGCTTTTGCGTCCCTCACGTGTCTCTTTCTCAACTTTCTGTTTATATAACTACATTTTGCTGTAAGCATTTTTGGTGTTTCGGTTAACGCGCTACAGGGTCAGTCATGGAGAACAGCAAGTCCAAGGGGTGGCGCCGGTGGAGTTTGTTGGCTTTGGTTATCATAGTTGGCGCCGAAGCTTCCGACGTCACCTACGACGGAAGATCTCTGCTAATCGATGGCCAGAGGAAGATTCTCTTCTCAGGCTCCATTCACTATCCTCGCAGCACTCCTCAGGTACCGATGTATTCAATTCGTTTCTTCTTCATTCGTCTTCATTCGTCCCTCGCATATTAACAATGTGCCTTCCGATGAGCTTGTAATTTCTGTTACTCTATGGATTCGTTTCATTAGATTCATTTTCAACTAGTTTGCACGCGTCTTGCGATTTCTGAATTTAATGAATTCAGTAGTTGGCATTAGAACAGGGGAGAGGTTGTAATCTCTGTTACTCTATAGGGTTGCGTTTCATTAGATTCACTCAACTAGTTTTGCACGCGTCTTGCGATTTCTGAGTTTAATGAATTCAATAATTGGCATTAGAACGGGAGAGGTATGAAAATGAAGAAGCAGAGGAGCTCATGGCTTTAGTTTTCACTTTTCATCATTAGTGTCTTTTGGTAGGTGAGGTCGCCTCCAGGCGAGCGCTCACTCCATCCCTGTGATGTGCATGATTTTCGTTTCATAAAAGCTTCACTCTAATGCGGTAGGGTCTATCTTAAAGCTCTAATCATTTGGTGCACTTCCTATTGGAAAAAGAACATTTATATACAACAAATTAAGCATATGTTATATTTATGCGTGATCTTTTCTGTCTCTGAAATCAGTTCGAGGCATGTGAGTATTTTGTTATGATTATAAAACTAAAATTTCGCTTCAAATTGGGTTGGACTTTCTGAGAAAATAATTAACTATTGCGGAACTCAAACTTCACATTTAACACAACTCAGGGAGTTTTTTTTTCCTTTTTTTTTTCCCTTACATCTTGTACTTACGGAGCAATTCTCTCTGGAATCATCTACTATTGCATCACGGGTAAGATGGAGGAAGTAATTGAAAAGTTTTGGCTCCAACCATTTTGCGGTCATTATTGCGAATGCTTATGGAGAGAATAAAACAAAGGACTGTTTGGGATGAGCAAATTAGGATATGTTGATATTAGTTTTTAGAAAATAGATTCTAAAAAAAGTTGATGTTAAAGTTATTGTAGATAATATATTTAGCATGAAAAATGATTCTAAATAAAATAAGTGTTTAGATAGTTATTATAAAAAAAATTATAGATAAATGAATAGAAATAATATGAGATAAAATAATAATTATATAAAGTATAAGATGTGATGGATAGCAAGATAATAAAAATATAAAAAGTATACAATTGGTATTTTACATGTTTATAATATAAAAAAAGCTAATGGGAAATATTTATATAGTAAACAATAGTTTTAATTGTCTAAATTATGATTTTCCTCCCTATAATTATTTATGGCAATAAGATATGTATTCTGCTATTTTTAGATCTAAAAAACGATAGTTTAGATTCTTTTTAACACAAACCAAATACACACACTTGGGTCACGAGTGAACTTAAAGGGTTACTCTTTAATTGCTTAGAGCGAAAGAGTACAAAAACAGTTGGTAGAAAGCAAAAGAGTACTGGACGATAACAAATTCATAACCATAAAAGCTTAAATTTGATGCAGATGTGGCCATCATTGATAGCGAAGGCCAAAGAAGGAGGAATAGACGTGATTCAGACCTATGTGTTTTGGAATGTCCATGAGCCACAACCTAGCCAGGTTAGTGCTCTTTCTCTCTCTCTCTCTGTCGACTGTAACATTAAGATGGCTTGTCTTTTTCTGCAACTAAAAATACACGGCACAGTATGATTTCAGTGGTAGATATGATTTGGTGAGGTTCATTAAGGAAGTCCAAGCACAAGGTCTCTACGTTACCCTTCGAATTGGACCCTTCATTGAGAGTGAATGGACCTATGGGTACTTTTCCTTTCCTTTTCTCGGCCTTTATATAAGTGAAGTTCAATTGCGGATTATGGCCAAGCAAAGAAAACAAAGAAAGAGTTCAATTACTAGACTTTAATTAGCTCTATTTTTTTGTTCGAAGCCTTTTGCTCTAGTTACTACGTATTTTTAATACACACATGGACAAACTTCCTTCCTTATGATTATAAAAACATAAGCAATATTTGAAGTTAAAAGATGATGAGAAACTTTTAAAATTTAACTAAGAATATATATAATATAATTTATTAGAGCATATATATATTTTGAAATTATATTTCAACATTTTTTATTTTATATTAATAATTATACGGTAAATTTATCTAAATTCAAGAAGTGACTTTTTATGTTGCCTATATATATATAAATATTCAATGCATTAATGAGTGGTCAATGTTATGATATTTTCGGGGAAAAATGCAACTAAAGTTTTTTTTAAGGAGTAGAGCGTAATTTATTTTCTTTCATAATTTTAATTATTTTAAATTTATCAATGTAATTTGCATTAAATTTTGTTCTTCGTTAAACTTTGAAAATCCTCTATTAATATATTTTTCCAGCATTTTAAATATGTATCCTTCTAACTAAATCATGAAAATCACTTGACAAAATTTGCATTACTTACTATATATGTAAAATAATTTTCACTCTTATTTTTTCATTAACATAAATCATGTATTAAGATGACATATACAGTTACTATAAGAACATTTTTCAAAAAAAGTAAAGTTAAAATATTTAAACTTACAAAAACCTTGTGAAAATCCTAAATAAAGTAAAATGATAGAGAACAAAACAACAGCTAAACATTAACTTAATATTATCACACCAAACAGTACATACAATATCTATATTTAATTTAGTAAGTAAATGGAATTTCACCTTTCTTTTTCATTATGGCAAGTAATAGCAGTAAAATTGCAGAGGTTTCCCCTTTTGGTTACATGATGTCCCGGGCATTGTCTTCCGAACGGACAATGAGCCTTTCAAGGTACACATGGCGATCATTCTTTTCACAATCTCTTAAGTTTTTAATGATGTAGGAGGCCGGTGAATTTATTTTGATTTGAATTTCATGTTTAAATGTTGGGGAAGTAATTTATGCATTTGATTTTTTTTTTTTTCAATTTGTGTATTCAAATGTCTAGTTCTACATGCAAAATTTCACCACAAAAATAGTGGACATGATGAAGTCAGAGTGTTTATATGCCCCGCAAGGAGGCCCAATCATTTTGTCACAGGTGCGAACACTAGCAAAAAATGAGTGACATTTATATGTTTATTACTGAATATGGTGCATAAACTCAGTCTTTGAAAACAATTATAAAAATTCAGATTGAGAATGAATATCAGAACATCCAAAAGGCGTTTGGTTCAGCAGCATCACGATATGTTAGATGGGCTGCGGAAATGGCAGTGGGCCTCCAAACTGGCGTGCCATGGGTTATGTGCAAGCAAACAGATGCTCCTGATCCTGTGGTAAGCCCAATTCTTTTAAGCAAATAGTTTTCACGCCAAGTAATTATTTTCAATAATTTAATAAGCAAAATAAAAATCCAATGTTTATGCAGATTAATGCATGCAACGGAATGAGATGTGGAGAAACTTTTACCGGGCCAAACTCACCCAATAAGCCCTCGTTGTGGACAGAGAACTGGACATCTTTGTAGGTTTCATCAAATTTTCGTATTCATTTCCCACCTTCCGCTAATTTAAACTAAAAATTGACGGGTTATGAAATGGTTCATGCTATTATTTCTCAAAGACAAATTTTTTAGTCCCCCCCTACTAAACACACACATTTGTTTTGTGTTATATCTATTTATTTTTGTTGCCTCTTGAAGCTATCAAGTGTATGGTGGATTGCCATACATAAGGTCTGCAGAAGACATTGCATTCCATGTCACTCTTTTCATTGCAAGGAATGGAAGCTATGTCAACTACTATATGGTACTTATTCTCCCTTTCTAAACAATTGTTCACTTTAATAAAGTCCTTTTTCAGCCTGAAAGTTCATTTCTTTGAACTGATAGTATCATGGTGGAACTAACTTGGGGAGAACGGGCTCTGCTTATGTTATAACAGCCTATTATGATCAAGCTCCCCTGGATGAATATGGTAAGCAATTAACATCGTATCTTCGAGAAATTCTTAGATACATTTATTGCACAATGATCTGCCAGTAGTTTAATGAGCAAATTGAATCCATCAAACTAGATGAGCTAATGGATTCCCACTCTCATATAGTGAGTTTTCATTGGTGCTTGTATAGTTGGCTCGTACATTATGAATACCTGGGACTTCTCTTCTTACCTTACATTGATTATTTGGTCAGAGGAATATAACAGGTTTGCTTTCTTTTCTTTTTATTCTTTCTTCGTTTTTTTAAGGTCTGCTAAGGCAACCTAAATGGGGACATCTTAAGGATTTGCATGCTGCTATCAAGTCTTGTTCTTCAACTTTATTGCAGGGAGTGCAGAATAATTTCTCATTAGGACAATTGCAAGAGGTGAACTTTCATTTCCTTTCCCAAACAGAGCATGCTAACAAATTTTCACTCATTAAATTAAATATCCCGATATTCATGTTATTTCTTCTATTTACATCTAGGGTTATGTTTTCGAAGAAGAGAAAGGAGGATGTGTCGCATTCCTAATAAACAACGATAAAGATAATAATGTTACCGTCCAATTCCGCAATAGATCATACGGGTTGCTCCCGAAGTCCATAAGCATCTTACCAGATTGTGAAAATGTGACTTTCAATACGGTAAATGTAAGTAACAAACCTGTTTAGATCAAAGGGTATTATTAGTCAATCACCTTCAGAAGATTTCATTTCAAACAGTTCATGTATTTTTTGGTTAAATTTATTAGTAACCCATATTCTTGCATATAGGTAAATGCAAAGAGCAACAGAAGAACTGTGACTCCTGTACAGAATTTCAGCTCAGCCGATACTTGGCAGCAATTTCAAGAAGGAGTCCCGAACTTTGACGACACTTCACTTAAATCAAACTCACTACTTGAGCATATGAATACAACCAAGGATAAATCTGATTATCTTTGGTATACTATTAGGTACCTGGCCCTTCCTTCTAACACACATAATGACCATTTTATTATGCTATTTCTAAAATGTTATAATATGAATGATATAATGATCATTTTCGTCAACAGGTTTGAACATAACTTGTCTTGCAATGAACCGACACTTAATATTCGATCTGCTGCACATGTTGCCCACGTTTTTGTGAACGACACTTATGTAGGTAAATATAAACAAACATGTTTAAGATCAGTAGATTTGAATAGTTAACAAGAAATCTTGGGTTGAATCTTTTGTATGTAATGCATAACGAAGCCTTTTCTTAAGGATTGAAGCTTTTTATTGTCCATTCTAACTCTGCTAGAAGGGGCACATGGAAATCATGATGTAAAGTCATTTACCATAGAACTCCCAGTGACACTTAACGAAGGGCCAAACAACATTTCCGTACTCAGTGCTATGGTTGGATTACCGGTAATGCCTTCTATAAGGAAATGATTTAAATGAAGTAATTGTTCTTCCTTTCCCCTTCAATTTGAAGTCTCAGAAACAAGTTTGAGATTGATGGATTGATGTTCTGCGTGAAAAGGATTCAGGGGCATTTCTTGAAAGGAGATTTGCTGGCTTAACCAGCGTTCAGATTCAGTGCAGCGACGAAGAGTCTTATGATCTTACCAATTCTACATGGGGATACCAGGTTTTGTCTTCTTTTCACATTTCTATTTCACAACTTTATTTTAACCAATACTATATACAGTGCGGTATAAGTTCCTTTTCCGATATAGGTTGGATTAGTGGGAGAGCAACTTCAATTTTACAAAGAACAAAATTGCGATAATGAAGTACAATGGAGTCTACTTGGAGATATCAATAATCAAAAGCTCACATGGTACAAGGTATATTATGCCTGCATGAAGTTATGATCAAAATTGGCACCATTTTGTTTGACTACAATAGGATGAATAAGATGGGTTTACTAAGGTGGAAAATTAAATGAAATAGTAAAATAATTTCAGTAAAATTAAAATAAAATTTGCTGAATGTTCCATGGAAGTGGGGTCCTTTTTGAACTTATTTGTGACTAGGGGATGAAATAAGGAGACCTAGGAGAGGAAGTGAACTAGTGAAGAGGGAGAGATATTCCTGTGGACTCTTAGCGTATTTTTTGGGCCTATGGGCTTTAAGCATAGTGAGATATGGAAAGTGTAAGACTATAATTTTAATCGTAATATTTAAAGAGATATTTTAATTTTTATAGATTTAAATTTATATTTAAATTTAATTGACTGCTCGCCCTATCTAATATTAGTATCGTCTAGAAAATAGAAAAATTTCACTCTACTTTTAGATTGTGAGTGAATCTAATCCCTTTAAAAAAATTTGTATATTAAAAAAAACTCTAGTTGTTTTCTTCTAGATAGATTAAGGCTTTGTTTGGTTCAGCTGAGGGGAGGGGAGGGGAGGTTAGGTTAATTTAAGGGAGAGTAGAGAAAGGTAGGAGAGGTTAATGAATGATATTTTTTATTTGGTTCAGAAGAGGAGGGGAGGGGAGGGGAGATAGGTTAATTAAAAGTTGACAAAAATACCCTTATCTCTTTATTTAAATTTATTTATTCTTTATTTATAATATTCATATCAAAATTATTATTTTTTAATTTATAAATTTCAATTTTTTATCTCATTTTTATATATAATAAAAATAAAAAAAATAAAAAAATGTTAAAATTTTAACATTATTTTTTATTAATTTTATAATTATTATATATTTTAAAATAATATATAAATAATTTATTATACTTATTAAGTTTTATTATAATTTATTATAATTATTATGTAATTAAAGAAAAAATTAGGTGTGAGAAAAATAAAAAAAAAGTTTAAGGGTATAGTTGGAATATTAAAAAATACTTGAGAGTAATTTGGTCTAAAATAGGCAAAAAAATTCTCTCCCCTCCAAAAACCCCCACTTTTGGAGGGGAGTTAAGGGAGGGGAAGGGAGCACATAAGGACAAAAAAGCTCTCCTCCCCTTTCCTCCAAAA
Organism: Leucaena leucocephala; assembly: GCA_037074615.1. Classification (NCBI taxonomy): domain Eukaryota; kingdom Viridiplantae; phylum Streptophyta; class Magnoliopsida; order Fabales; family Fabaceae; genus Leucaena; species Leucaena leucocephala. Next base: position 20,824,580 of record CM073538.1, on the reverse strand, counting down.
TCCCCCAACTAAACAAACCCTAAAAGATTTAGTACATGGTAGAAAAAAAAAATAGTAGATCCTACTTTTATAAGAACTACCCACACTTCCCCATGCGATGCGAGAATTCACGAACTTAAAACCCATCACTAATTCAAGATGAACCTAATTTCATTTTCAAACCACATAACCAATAATTTACTCATTTACAAATATAAATAGTCATATATAGTATTATTATAAGACTTCTTCCGCTAGATGTGTGGGGACTATAAACTTAAACCCCATTACATCATTCTTGTATGTTCTATTAAAAATAGTTGAAGTATTACTTCTCCACATCATATTACATTATAAATTCTAAACATTCACACAGTTGTCCTATCTACAAAATAGCATAGATTTTCTTTTCATTTTCTTAATATATACTTTTCTTTAACATGTATAATTAATAAATAATGGGGCAATTTAGGATTTTAAAATTTATTTTTTGATATTTAGTACTTCTAAATAATTACAATTTTTACAGTCCCTTTCAATAAATAATATTTCTTCTAGATCTTTCTCTCTAATTTTCCCTTACAAGAAATGGAGGAGAATAAATAATGTGAATTTTGAATTTTAAAATTTGAGATTTGAAAACAATGGAGAGAAAGAAAAGTAATATTATTTTTTTATATATTTTTTTTAAAAAAATATTAGATTCACCTACAATCAAATGTGAAGGGAAAAGTAACATTTTGCACGCAGCCTAACTTTCAAGCTAACACTCAATGCAAGCCAATAGTGTAGCGATGAATAGTTGCTATAATGGAGTCCAAGGATTCACGATAGTGGCTAGGTTGAACCCCGTTACTTCTGATATTGTACTTGAGTCTTTTTATATGTGGATATTATCCTTTGTTTCCCTTCAAAACGAAAAAAAAAATATGGGCTCAAACGAGGGTATATGGGTAGTTGCAAGTGTGGTTAGGAGCATATAGAATCTGTGATTTACACTGAGAACAAATTGGCAGACTACATTTGAGGCGCCTGAGGGAGATGAGCCAATTGCTTTGAACTTTAGCTCCATGGGAAAAGGAGAAGCTTGGGTAAATGGCGAAAGCATCGGACGTTATTGGATATTGTTCCATGATACCAACGGCAACCCTTCTCAAGCACTGTGAGTTACTTTTTGCCTCTCTTAACACTTTGAGAAACACTAGGGGCAATATTTAATGCTGTAATTAAATATGGATATATGTTGCGATAATTGATATAGGTATCATGTACCTCGGTCCTTCCTGAAGGCATCCGGAAACGTTCTGGTTGTGATGGAGGAAGCTGGTGGGAATCCTCTTGGTGTCTCCTTGAACACTGTTTCTGTCACCACTTCACATGAACATTTCTCCAAATTATCTTTTCCCTCTGCTACTTAGTTAATTAATTACTATAATTAAGCAAAAGTTACAGCACAACAACACATGGCATACACCCAGAATCTTTTGGGGTGGGAGAACATGTAATTGGGCTTTGTATTATGGAAATGAATAATTTATTAACTCATCCCAAATAAATTACTATTCTCATAGCAGATCTCGTGGATTCTTCGATTGCATGCATCCCTATTATATTCATTTTTCGATCTCTGCACACTTTTCCAAGATAATTCTTCTGTTTCAAACAGTTAGTCCAACTTTCTCCATTATTTGTTGCCATCATCATATAAAATATTTTCTTTTTACATACTAAAACGTATAAGAGAATATACTATGATAGACATGAGAATCTCAAATCCATTTTTTTTAAATTTTAATTATCAAACTAGATATCCAATTTATTTAAATAGTGTGATCTTTATATATATATATATATTATATGGATGGTATTGATATTATTATCAATATTAATGATTTTGATTTGATTGGAATGAAGAGGTGAATTAGAGCTGAAGCTCAAGTTCTATAGTATTTCGCAATGAAAAAAACAACAACAGAGAGAACGTGGGATCACGTGAGGAGGGGAGATGGCGGTCAGGTTGTTGAACAACAGAGATACGGTGCATTGCGTGGGAATTTAATAGAGGGACCATGCAGGGAACGATCAGAACGAAATAATAAAAAACTATCAATTAAAATAAAAATAATTAAAAATTCTCATAAATTAGGAACTAGACTAATCCTTTTTCTTCTTGCTCGGGATCATGTCCTTGTTCAAAAGACCTCTGGTTTGGCTGTCTTTCCTATTAGATTGGTTGTAAGTAGCATTCAGGATTTCAAAGATTGGATTAGGAATTCCTTGCTTCATGTTCATGAGCAGGGTAATCTGTGTCCGATTAAAGAAGTTACTGTTCTCATCAATCTGATTTGGAGGAAAAGGAATGAGGTTTTGCATGGAAAACAAATTCCTGACCCTTCTCAAGGTATCAGATAATGTAAGGGTAAGCTTTCTTTCAACGAATTGGCTTTTGGAACAACAGATCATAGGCTGCCAAGTACATCTACATCAAATTTCAGCAGTTCTGAGGTAGAAAGATTGAGTGTATCTCCTGGATTTGTTTTCATGGTCAAGCTATCCAGAAAGTGAGTGCTATGGGAAAAACGTTTGAAGGGTTCGGAACTCTGTGTGCTGGGTTGTCTCCGTGCTCTGCTTTATTGGGTTACAAGATCATTGCTATTCTCTCCCTTGATGACGGATTCGTTGAAGAGTTTTTTATATTGGGAAAAGATCTATTCCATCTTGTTTCATGAACTTGGAGGGGTCTAATTCCATTGTGTTTGATATTATCAATCTTTTTAGTGCTTTTTCTTCGAATTCTTAGCTGTCTTTTTATTAAAAGGAAGGAAGGAAGGAAGGAAGGAAGGGGATCATGTCCATAGGATGAAACAAGGACTGAATGAAGTCACTCCTTGTGTCTTGCTTTGCTTGACACAGCTTAACCCCACAGAAACGCGCTGACACCTACCTCTAAGCTGTATCTTCGCTGTCTTTGTCTTTACTCTCTGTCGGTTCATCCTCATCTTCCTCTTCCCTCTCAAAATAAAGCAAACTACGTACACTGATTATTTTGTTTTGATACATAAATTTTGAGAAAATGTTAAACTCAATAGAGTAAAATCAATCTCCTATCTAAATAATATTAATAGATAAATTATTTATTATTTATATATATAAATTTAGATATTTATGAATGAAAATATTTTTATAAAAATTATAATTAAAACTATAATAAAATAATATTTTAATAATTAAATATATATTAAAGATTCGTATAATGTACACTAATTATTAATTTAATAAACAAATACCTGGCTGTTTATTTAGGATATATTTAGATTAGCTTTTAGAGAATAAATTTTGGAAAGAATAAATTTTAAAAAATAGATTTTTAGAAAAATAGATTTTGGAGAATAGATTTTAGAAAGAATAAATTTTGAAAATAGAGATGTTTGGATGATTAATAGTAGAATTATTTTTTATATTAATAAATTATTAAAAAGGGTATGGTTTGATTAAAGTATGAGAGGGGAGAGGGGAGAGAATAAATATGAGAGATGAGAGAGAGAAAATAGGAGAGAAGAAAGAGGAAAGAGGAGATAATGTGAAGGAGAGAGATGAGAGAGGAGAGAGAGTATAAGAAAAAATATGAGTAAAATAGTAATTGGATAATCTATAAGTTCTTTTACTATTCTAAAAGTTATTTTCAGTAATTTATTTAAAACCATGATTTTAAACTATAGTTTTGGTTAAAATCAATTTTAGATAAAAATTATTATTTATTTTAATTTTTTTTAAATTAAGATTTTGACTAAAATAATTCTGGATAAAAATAACTATTTATTTTAAATTTGTTTAAATTGAAATTTTAATCAAAATTAATTTTTAAAAGTTGTTGCTAAACGTGCACTTAATTAAAAAAGTGACAGAATATCAAATCTAAACAATTTTCTTTTGGGGACCCATCGTATCCAATTGGGGTTTTTTTCCTCCTCCTGCCCTATCATTATTTTCCACCCACGGATGATAATTACCTTTCAAGCTATTCTTTTAAGAGTCAATTTTTATTTTAAGTATAATATATATTTTTTATATTTATAATTTTATATATATTTTAAATTATTTTTATTAATTTCTTATCAATAATAATTAAATAAAAAATATAAAATAAGTTACAAAAATAATTATAATATTTAAAAAAACTATATAAACTAATATTTTTTTAATTTAATTAAATTAAATAGATTTTATATTAATGACTTGAAGAGGATTAATTTTATTATAATTACTTTTTAGACAATTTTTTCCCTAATTTAAAATATTAATTCAATTCCAAATCAATTTTTTTTTTGTTTTAAATGTCAAAATTAATTCATCTATACTTGAAAAAAAAATACTATTTTACTTAGATTATGTTTGGCTCAATAAATGAAAGGGTAGAGGAAGGATTTTAATAGAGAGAAATGGAAGGAAGGGAATGAGAAAGATTTTATTATTATCTTGTTTGGATTAATATTAAGGGAGAGGAGGGGAGGAATTTTCATATTGTCTTGTTTAGTTTAGGAAGAAAAGGGAGAAAAACTATTTTTATATAAACAAATTTACCTTATATTATTTTATATAATATTTTAATAAAATATAATATAAAAATAATATTAAGATATTAAAAAAATTATAAATATATTAATATTATAAAATAATAATTTTATACCTCTCCTTTAAATTCCCTTACAGGAAGGTAAAGTTGGAGAGGGGAGAGAAAATTTTGAAAAAAATTTCTGTCCTCCTAAATATTTTATTGAACCAAATAAAGGAAGGAGAGTAAAATCTTTCTCCTCCTCACCCCTTTCCTCCAAATTACCTATATTAAACATGACTTTAAAGAAGCAATTATTATTTATTAGTAAAAAATAGTAGTTGGTAATGCGTTTAAATCGGCACCATTATTAGGTAGACTTGTGATGAGCCTCAGCAAATAGTATGTGTTGACTGCTGCGCTTTGACGATTGAGTAAAATGCACTTGACTCTTGCGCTTTGACGACACTGATGTCACTTTTCATCCTCATTACAAAAAGTAATCATCGAAGAAAATATAAATCTATTTCCCCCCTTTTTTTCACTTGATTTTTTTAATTGTTTAGCTTACATAAATTGTTTTTAATTTTTTTTATTAAAACGATCCATTTAGATTCACATTCCCATCAAATATGTTGGAAGATGTGAATATTTTCGGATATTTACTATTCTATGATATAAATATGCAATAATTAATTATTTATTTATGCATTGGCTAGAATAGATATGAATGATCCTCTTTTGCATTGAAATGGCAAATCTTATCTCCAAAAAACAAAATAGTCAAATTTAGTAGTCGGTGATTTGATTCACACAAGTATTTATTCATTATTCACTTTATCAGTAAATTAATGTACATTTGCATGGTAAAAATAAACAGCATGTTTTTAAATAACATTAATTTTTTTTAAAAAAAAGATTCTGACTTCATAAAAACAAATTCACTGAGTTATTTTTCTAATTAATAAATCAATTTATTTAAAAATGTAGAACTTTAAATACTTTATTTTTTTCTTAATTAATAATAACTTTGATAAAAAAAACATAATACTGATAAAATAATTTATTTATTAGCGCTGCCGCTCTGTTTCTCACTTTGACGTCTTTCTCCGTTATAAGTCTGCACTTTGAGACTGCGCGAAAGGCAAGAGCTTTACTAACGCTCGAAGCTATACTGAAAGCAAGATGAAGCTATCCTTCATATCCATTGTGCCATTGCTTTTATTTCTTCTATCTTCTTCATTTTCATTGGCTTTGGCTGGCAATGTAACATACGATCATCGCTCCCTTATCATCAATGGCGAGCGAAAGCTCCTTATCTCTGCTTCCATTCACTATCCTCGAAGCGTTCCTGCGGTGAGACAACTTTTACAGAAACTTCTAACTTGTTTGAACTTCACTTTTGATTTCTTATAAATGTGAGAGAAGAGTTTTTGTAGTTTCTATTTTAGTCTGTACCAAACAGTAAGCTGGAGTAAGCATTGTGGGGGCTTTATCCATCTACGAATTCTACTTTCCAGAAATGTCTCCCACCGACAAACTGAGTCTTTATTAATGGGGCTATTTGAGTTCTTGATGTTACTTGTTTGGATGAATTCTAATCTAATCTATTTCCTCTCTTCCTGTAGTTTACTCTGCATTTGCGTTCAGATTGCTATTGATTGCTATGTGTCAGTTGAGCATTTTGTATTTGATACCTAAAAGTTAATATCTTTGAATCATGTGCTGTGTGGTAGATGTGGCCGGGGCTGGTTCAAACAGCAAAGGAAGGAGGTGTTGATGTAATTGAAACCTATGTATTCTGGAACGGACACGAACTTTCTCCAGGAAATGTGAGTTGGAAAAAGTTATTCAGATGTAGTAATTTTAAGATACATACACCCAGGGCATATCAGAATATGTTGTCAGATATGATTTTTTTTTTTAAACTCGATTTCCACTGAATATTTGTTAGCAGTATTACTTTGGTGGTCGATTCGATCTGGTGAAGTTTGTAAAGATTGTCCAGCAGGCTGGGATGTTCCTGATTCTTCGGATAGGGCCATTTGTTGCTGCAGAATGGAACTATGGGTACGCAGTTATTACTCTTGCTACAAGTTTTGGTGCAGGACACAAGCTAATTTGGGTTCAACACTTAACATTGGCTGTTATTTGTATATATGATGGAAAAATTAATTGATATTAAGGACTGTTTCAAACTCAATTATGTCTTCATAATTCTAAAGTACTACTGTATGTTACAGTGGGGTACCAGTATGGTTGCATTATGTTCCGGGCACAGTATTCCGAACTAACAGTACGCCTTTTATGGTATGTAAGGGGCATTGTTGATTTTAACTTATTTTAAGGTTCAAATATCTATTTCATAAATTTGATTGAAGTATAATAACTACCATCACTTTGTCTTAGTTTGATTGTCCTTTGTGTCCAGTATCATATGCAGAGATTTACAACATATATTGTGGACCTTATGAAACAAGAGAAGCTTTTTGCCTCACAAGGTGGCCCTATCATCTTAGCCCAGGCAAGTATAATCTCTAGGCTTTGGATTTATTCTCAGCGGTCCTGCCCCTTTATCCAGTAGTGGCCACTAAAAATTCCAGTAGTTTCCAGTTCTTTTTCTTCATTGTGCTTCTCTACTTAGTCCTCTGGACATATTTGATGAGAACATCTAAAATTGCAGATAGAAAATGAATATGGATACTATGAAAAATTTTATGGGGAGGGAGGAAAGCAATATGCCATGTGGGCTGCTAAGATGGCTGTTTCTCAAAACATTGGTGTCCCTTGGATAATGTGCCAGCAATGGGATGCTCCAGATCCTGTGGTGAGTTTATATTTTTGTAGAACTGCTGTTACATTGACAATTTTAAAAAAGTTTTCTGGTTCAAGTAGCATTAGTATGCTTTTTTAGACCCATTTCATCTTTAAATCAACATTCCTAGCTAGCCGGTTTTTGGTGTAAATACTATTATAAAAATTAGCTTCTCTCTCCCCCTTGCCTCTCCCTCCTCCCCTGGTATATTTATGCACTAAGTGGCATTTAGATAGATAACTGCACATATGAACAAACTAATCATAGTCTGACTATTATTGATGATTCCTCTGCAGATTGATACTTGTAACTCATTCTACTGTGACTCTTTTACGCCTACTTCTCCAAAGAGGCCCAAAATTTGGACTGAGAATTGGCCAGGGTGGTATGTTGAAATTCATCTTATATGCCTTTAGTATATTATTCTTATTTGGAATCTGGAAGATCATTTTATTGTTATGAATACATGCAAGTTTTGAAAATTTAGCGTTTTTTTTTAGCCCTATTTATAAGTGTACTCCACCCTCCGTTGTTTGTTTAACCAAATTTAAGCATTAAAAAGTGAGCAAAAGGCTAATCGTTGCTTTTGATTTAGTAAAAGGGGAAAAAGAGACTGAGAATTTCTACTACTTTTAGGTTTAAAACCTTTGGGGCCAGAGATCCTCACAGGCCTGCAGAAGATGTTGCTTTTGCTGTTGCTCGCTTCTTCCAGAAAGGTGGAAGTGTACAGAATTACTACATGGTACAGATGATGGCTTCTTCTTTTCTATTTCTATTCTTATTATGATTCTAGGTAATAGAAGACATTTCATTCATGAACCGGAAAAAGTTTCATGATAAACTTAGAATTTGTTGATATTTCCTTCAATATTGTACCATTGTTTTAAGTTGACCTCTTTTTCTCATCTTTGTGGGTTAGTATCATGGGGGAACAAATTTTGGGCGAACAGCAGGTGGCCCATTCATTACTACAAGTTATGACTATGATGCCCCAATAGACGAGTATGGTAAGCTGTCACAAGTCTCTCTATCTCTCTCTTTCTTTCTCGTTAAGAAAGGATAAGTTCTAATTAATGCTGAAAGTTCTAATAATGAGAATTCATCATATAATTATAGGATTACCTAGACTTCCAAAATGGGGACACCTAAAGGAACTTCACAGAGCTATCAAGCTATGTGAAGGTTTATTGCTTAATGGAGAATCTAAAAACATCTCCCTTGGTCCTTCCCTAGAGGTAACTTTCATGCTTTCTATGATTTTCTTGGCTACTAAAATAGATTATGGTTTTGTTTTGCTGTGAACTATCATAGCCAAATCATATCTTATTGCAATCTGTTTTCAATCATCTTATATGAATTTGAATTTATGCTTACTTTATCTTGGACACTCTTCAATTGCTGTCAAGATTCTAGGATACTTCACACTAGTAATCTCATGATTCAAATTTTTAGTTCAATCACGTCACTTCATTCATATTCCATGCTATCTAGTGTCTATTTGTGTTTCAATGTACCTTATGATCTGCTTGTTAGTTGGAAGACATTGTTCTAACCATGCTGCATTTCAGGCCGATGTATATACTGATTCATCAGGAGCGTGTGCTGCTTTTATTGCTAATACTGATGATAAAAATGATAAGACAGTTGAATTTCGGAATGCATCATATCACCTACCAGCATGGTCAGTGAGCATTCTGCCTGATTGCAAGAATGTAGTTTTTAACACTGCAAAGGTAATTTGCTGGTGCCTTCCAAGTAATGAAATTTTTGCATATACTAATATTTGAAGCCAAAATTATATTAGCCACTTAATTTCCCCTCTAAAAATTTTAGCTTTTGCCGTATGTTAATGTCAACCTGCTGTAATTGAAACTGACGTCTGCAGCAGAGCCAATGAAGAATGATTTTATTATGAAAAATGTTTCGTACAGTTAAATTGATTGACTGAGGTCTCCTTGCACTAAATATCTTAATTTACTTTTTTTTGAATTTACTGTAGTTATAACTAATGTACTCTTAAAGTACTGATGCAACTGTCAATATAATTACAGATTTTATCTATCCTTTGTGTAATTATTTCTTCTGTTCCCTTCACTGACATGATGTTCAACAGGTAAACTCGCATACAAACATTATTGAAATGGTTCCAGAGAAATTACAACAGTCACATGGACGTGTAAAGACTTTAGAGTGGGAAATATTTAAAGAGAATGCGGGGATATGGGGGAATGCAGAGTTAGTAAAGCATGGCTTTGTTGATCACATTAATACCACTAAAGATACCACTGACTATCTGTGGCATACAACAAGGTTTGTTTCAATATAAAAAATTGTTAAGAGCGTATGATCAATTGAAATGGACCTTTTACTGTTTCATTATATTATTCTCACCTCCTGTAGCATCCAGAAATACTAAAGAATGAAACATGTGCATAGTTTACTGTTCTTGACATGAGAAGTAGAATGCTTTGCATATATTTTCTTTTCTCTGATTAGCAGTTACTAAGATAACATTATCTGCTATAACAATGAATCAGCAATGTAGTTGATGAACATCATAGCTGAAGTGTTCACTGTGCTATAGTTTACAGGATCTTGTTGGGTTGCCATGCTTTAGGTCTAGGGCATTTGCTAATAGAGTATCAAGCAGCTTCCTAGTAGTTTTGGAAACTCCATAATTGATTATAAGCTCCTTTACATTTTATGGAATGGAAATGACTAAGAAATTGAAGCATGCATAAAATATAGATGTGCAGTTAAAATATTGTTTTAAACTTTTTTTTTCCTTTTATGGAAGTGTATTTGTTGGTGAAAATGAAGAGTTCTTAAAGAACGGAAATAAACCAGTTCTTCTGATAGAATCCAAAGGTCATGCACTCCATGCTTTTGCGAATCAGGAATACCAAGGTTACCCTCTCTTCTATTCTTAATTTTTGATCCCATGGATTTGTTTATATATAATAAATTATTGTAATGTGATCTATGACAATTTCTTATCATTATGCATTTAGGCATATGCCAATGTTTAGAGTTATGTAAGTTTCTCTGTGATTATGTATAATAACTCATGAAACTGCTTAGTTATAGCAACTTTCCTTCTGTTCTTCTCTTTAATCCTCATGTATAAAACATGAATACAGAGATTATTTCTCGGTGATATAGACATTTTAATACTCCCTTCAGTCCTTAATATAAGAGCTAGTTAATTTTTTTGAGTTGATTAAGGAAGGCAAATAAATCAGTTAATTATGACTAAATTCAACCCTTCAAGATGAATTCATATTATATACTCTTTATTTAATTTTATCCATCTTATTCAACTAGCTCTTATATTAGTTATAATTAACTTATTTATTTAGCTTCTTTAATCTATCTAAAAAACTCAACTAGCTCTTATATTAAAGACTTGAGGAGTATTTTATTACAAATGTTCTCTGGTTTTCTTTACTTTTCAGTTTCAGTTTCTTAACTTCTTGTTCTGTAGGTTCTGCAACTGGAAATGGTACCCATTCACCATACACGTTTAACCATCCCATCTCTCTCAAGGCAGGGAAAAATGAAATTGCTTTATTGAGCATGACTGTTGGCCTAGCAGTGAGTTTGTTACTCTGTTTAGAATATTCAGCTTTATTGAATGACTTGTCTAGAGGCGTGTTGTTGGTCCCCTTTAATTAAAAGCCTTGAAATCTCATTACTAATTCCTTGTTACTTTCAGACAGCTGGCCCATTTTACGAATTTTCAGCAGCTGGACTGACAAGTGTAAAGATTAAGGGATTGAACAATGGGACATTAGACTTGTCTTCTTATGCCTGGACTTACAAGGTATATTCTTGTTTCTGCATATATTAAAATTTTACTCATCTCAGTTCTATTTGTTGGAGAAAATCGTAGACTTTGACTGCTCTTGTGACTTTAAAAACATGGTAAATGAATCTAGTACTACACGGAACTTTTACTAGCCTTTGATTTCTTCCATTTACTGCTTCGTTGCAGATCGGGGTGTATGGAGAACACCTAAAGATATACCAGGGAGATGGTTTAAATAATGTAAACTGGACTTTTACTACAGAACCTCCTAAAGGGCAGCCATTGACATGGTACAAGGTAATGACTCTTTTTGAAAACAAAAAATTGCGGCTCAGTGCATGAGGCTCCAACCAATTGTTGTCTTGGAAGGGATATATGTACACAGCCTTACCCCAACAAGTGGAAAGGTTGTTTCTAGGATTCTAAACCGTAACTTGCAAGTCACATGGCAACAACTTTATTGTTGCATCAAGGCTCACCCTCTTTTTTTTACATCAGTTGTCAAAATTATAAAGAATTTTTTCATTTGGCTACTGTTGTGTGGTGGGGAATCTTAAAAAGGAAGTTCTTGGTCATGCAGGTAATTGTTGATGCTCCACCAGGTAATGAACCAGTTGGGCTGGATATGTTACATATGGGAAAAGGTCTGGCCTGGTTAAATGGAGAAGAAATTGGAAGATATTGGCCTAGGAAAAATTTACATCAAGAATGTGTTAAAAAATGCGACTACAGAGGCAAATTTGATCCTGACAAATGTGACACTGGCTGTGGAGAACCCACCCAGAAATGGTAAAAAACTGTGAGCTAAGCTGGTTTAATCGATGCTGATGAATTAGATATAAATTTTTTCCTTGACTTCTCTTACTTTAGATATAAATAAGTGGCTGGAATAGAGTTTCTTGCCAGCAGTAGAACTAGGCCAAGAAGAGTAATATAATAGTATTAGTAGGTCACAAAGCAATTTAAATCCTTAACAGATTCTATAGTTAATCCAAAAATACTATTCATGAATAGTAGATAGAAGGGAAAATAATTGGAAACTGACTAAATTTTATATGTCCGTAGTCAGGTTTTTCGGGAGGCTTTGTTTTTTTCTTAGAAGCCCTGTACAGTTTTTATGATGGTTATAGTTTCATAAATTTAGTTACTTGTGTGGTATTTTGACTAAGCTAATTTGACGAGTGGTTTGTTTAGCGTAGAAATCCTTCATTATAAAATACTAATATATTATGTGCTTATTATAGGTCATTCAGAGTCAGTTATCATCTGTTTCTTCTCTTCATGAAATATTGTGTAATGTTTTTTCCTATGTATCAGGTATCATGTTCCAAGATCTTGGTTCAGGCCATCTGGAAATGTTCTTGTTATTTTTGAAGAGAAAGGTGGTGATCCAACAAAGATTAGTTTCTTAAGACGCAAGGTTTCTGGTACATGTGCCCTTGTGGCAGAGGATTACCCCTCCCTTGGACTTGATCTTGAGAGTGAAGATAAATTTCAGAATTACAGAAACACCCCTTTTGCCCGTTTAGCATGCCCCGAAGACAAGCTCATATATGCTATAAAATTTGCTAGCTTTGGAACCCCTTCAGGAACATGTGGGTCCTACAGCATAGGAGATTGCCATGATCCAAATTCTAGTTTACTTGTTGAAAAGGTATGCATTTCTGCTATAAAATTTGCTACTTTTATTTTAAAAGTTTTTATTTTATTTTAATGTTTTTATTGCTTTTGCAGGCATGCTTGAACAAAAAGGAGTGTGTCATAAAACTGAATGAAGAGAATTTCAAGAACAACTTGTGTTCTTCTGGTTTAACTAGGAAACTCGCAGTGGAGGCCGTGTGTAGCTGATACTAGCAATTGTCAAGAGTTATTGCATTACACCATTTATGTAGAAGCTTAGTTGAATACTTGAATAGTTGCATATTTTGTCAGCAACTTTGACTCTTCCTTCTTTTCCTAATTAATAATAATAATTTTAGCCCTTTGGTGCATTTATTTATTGTGTTTTCTGCTCTGGCTGTGAGAAGGAAATGAGTAAAGTTCTTCTCAGATATTAAATCGTGCCAAGGTATGATTCGTGATTTGATAATCTCATCGGGATTAAATCTAGACCAGTGTTTTTTCTTCAAAAAATAAAAAGTAATTATGTTTACCAAGACTAAGCTCATGTGAAACGAGGTGACATCATAAATCTTCATCGTTGATTGTCAACTTTAACGAAAAAATAAATCAACGTTTTATTAGGTCAGTCAATTCGAAATTGATTTCGAAGATTACTTGATCTAGGTTTATGACTGCTTTTTAACATTTCAGCTCAAATGCCTTGTTCAAATTGATTTTTAGTCAAAATGTAAATGATAACTTTTCAGCATGCGTTGTGCCTTTAATAGCAATTTATGAATACGTGGACAAACATGCATGAAACTTATTCTTGAAAACTGATTTTATAAAAGTGGATTCAGCTAATAGTCATACAAATTGTTTTAAGTCACAGCTCAGTATTTGTACCAGTGGCTTTGCATGAATTATAACTAGATATTCTAAGCACTCATCCAACTAGATCCAATCAGTTTTATGCTTTTAAGACACGAAAATCTCTAACGACTATGTCCCAACTAAATCTAAATTTAGTTAGACCCAAAGCTAAAAGATTTAACTGCAGATAAACAGTAGTTCTTCAGTCAATTTGAAAAGATTTACCATGTTTGTCTATCTGCTTTCCTGTAAAAGGGTATTTCAAAACTGTGTTATTCTCTTCAATTAAAACAACAAAAGGGTACCATTCTAGATGGACAAAATTATCCTCATCATATAAATTGGCGTATGCAGAGTTACAACTTCCAAAATCCTAGTGTGAAACAATCTGTCTGCTCAAACCTCATTCATGTCTACTTAAAGATACTTTTCTTGCCTCATCTCTGTTTGTTTCAACCTCATATCAGCTTCACCTACCAGTAGCTTTGAAGACTAGATTTCCTCCAGAAATTTGATTGTTTTACAAAATTTTTATCGTCCAATCGTCTGCAATGCCAACATTAGGCTTCCGGATGGTCATAGCAAGTGTCCCTTGCGGCCTTTGAATCCAAAGAGGGGCATTCTCAATTTCAACCTTTTCCTTGGATGGTTCAACCAGGGCATTCTTTGACCGCGAAGCGCATCCTAAGAGGATAATCCTCTCAATGACAGCATTTGAATGATATGAAACACTGCCCTGGGAAGAAGGTGCAAGATTCACAGACGTCAGCTTTCCATCAGCGAAAACAAAGCGGCGATGGATATAGGCCCCTTGCAGGAAACTAAAGCTGCTGCCATCATCAATATAGAGTTCACCTTCAGCTGCTTGAGAACTGTTCAGAGCTATGACCTGTCAAAGTGAAGTGACAATAATAATGTCACCAACTATCATGATGCAAGCAAATAGTCTACTTTCGATTACTGTCAACAGTCTCCTTATGCTACTGGGTATAAATAAGACGAGAAGCCAAGACACTCAGGTTTAATAATCAATCTACTCAGGTTTGGCTGACAATAAAACGAGTTAAAAAAATAAAAAATAAAAATCGACTTGAGTTGTTCAATATTTAAATGACATAATTATATGAAGTGGCATGCAGACCATGAAGTTATACAAATTCTTTGCTCCTCGTCCTCTTAATTCTAGAACAAAATATATAAACCATACAATTGCACACATCCCTATTCAGCTGCTTAATTCTACTGTGGTCAGATGGCAACAGAAATATCACACAACAACAAACATTTTCTGAAGACATCCCTGAGTATTCAAAGGGGTAGGGAATTAACAAGACCAAGTCCATGGTTAACATATATATGACTGCAGAGATTCTAAATAAAAAGCCAAAAGTCCAAGGCCTGCTATACATTGAAACAAACAGAAAAAGGTAGGATGAGAGAACTTCAGAGATAAAGTTAGACATGTAACTCCCACCCATGCATGCATATTTAGAAGGTTTACAGCAAATCAGGAATACATACCAGAGTATAAGGATCATTTATCATCTGTGCGGAACTTCTTCGGAATCGGTCTTTCCTTGGTACAATGGTTCCAGCCCTCTGGAAAGCAGGGATACTCTCCTCAGTAGTCTTCAACTTGTGGGTCAATCCTCCCTTGTACCCAGTTCCACTTCTTAGATCATACCATGATTGCTTTCCGGGTAGATAGACTGATACATGTTTAGCTTGCTGGAAGGAAGAATTATAAAACTTAATTTAAAGGCTGCTGACAAGAATAAATGAAATGAAAAGGATATGCAAACAAAATACTGAAAGAAATTAAAGAAGCACTCAGTAAATGACTAGAGCACCTCAGTATAAATTCCTTGCACTAAAAGGCTGTTTCCAACCATGAAAGCTTCATCATTGCTAAAAGTACCCTCATCAGACGGAAATTCCATCCACAATGGTCTTAGGACAGGAGTACCAGTCAAGTTAGCCTCTCTGAATAAAGTGTAGAAATATGGGAGCAATGCATAACGAACATGTATCGAATCCTTTATAACTTCTGTATTTTTTTCTCTGCAATAACACAAGGACCATTAGTTAACACTCTTCACAAAGAGATTAGTCTACCTCGGCTAAATTTTAAAATCAAGACATGAAAAGGTAAATACTGGGACATGCAATTCAACTTCTGTCAATTATTAATGTGGCAGGGCCGCAGAGGTGGCAAATGTGGCAACTATGTTTTAGATAGAAAATAGCTCCAAGAGTGGAGACCAAACAATAAATTTACACCCGAATTGCTATAGTACATCAGGTGACAGGTTTACGAATTTCAGAATTTGGCTGAGTTAAAATATCATTTTTTCACATGTAATCTTAACTATTTTAATAAAATCTTCACAACATTTTGGAAAGGGGAAGAAGAAGATAAGGACAACAATTGCCTAACTAGTAACTCATAAGATAGGGCAATCAAGTCTTGATAAGGGAAAAGGAAAAAGTACCATATGTTTGTAGCTTTGTTGAACAAATAAGAAAATGAAAGAGTATAATAAAAAGCCATAATGGAATTTTGGACTGGTACAAAGGAAGAAATCTTAAAGTAATGCAAATCCTACCCAAACAGCCATGGTTCTCGTCTTTGAGTGTCATGATGGGCATGGGCCCTGAAGAAAGGATAGAAAGCTCCTAATTGATACCAGCGAACCAATAACTCAGTTTCAGGATTCCCAAAAAAGCCCCCAACATCAGCACCTGAAAGATGTAAATGAGATATAAGCATGTAGTAAAAATGAAAAACGAAAATAATAATAATAATAAAAACAAAGAATGCCAGCAACTGCAAGAGCACGTTGACTATAAATCCCAACCTGAGAATGGCAGTCCAGTAAGTCCAAGGGTTAATATCATTGGAACAGAAACTCGAAGGTGATCCCAATCAGCTGAGTTATCCCCAGTCCAGACTGCTCCATACCTTTGAGTTCCAGCAAAGAATGCCCTTGACAAAACAAATGGCCTGTCTTTCCCCTCACCACGTTTCTCTAGCCCATCAGCTGTTGCCATGTGGAAGTAGTAACCATACACATTATGCAGTTCACGATGTTCCACACCTCCATAGTGTAAACAATCTCTGGGCATTGTCACCTGGATATAAGTCAAGAAGCAAATCATATATTCAGTCTTCTCATATAGAGGAGGACGTATCACTTAAAGTGACATGTTAGGCAAGTATATAAACCCCCTTCCCCTGTATGTATTACAAATAAACCAAAAGGTTTGCTATCTGCTTCTAGATTGTCATATAACCTAAAAACAGAAATTCAGTAGAAGCAAGAATATATGTGCCAATAATTCAAGGCTCAGAAGTATATACATCATCCAAGAGCTTTAATGAGACCGAGGAGATCAAAATAAGAACTTAAAAAAATTACATGGAGAAACTATCTAACTGTTATTGTTTGACATTAGAAATTTAAGAACAGCATGAAACTTATACTAGCATGGCATTTGCTATTTCCTAGTTAATGGTCAAGAATTAACTAGAATTTGGATAACTAAAAATTACAGTATTATTGAAAAAAGGGACTACAGTAGTATGCTGGCATTCATCAGATATGTAGGATCAGTCAAAATTTTAGTCATAAGAGATATTAATCTTCATCACATTTTAAGAGAGAGTATCTTTCATTCCATAATTCATTCTAGCACAACCCTTCATTGACTAAATCCCCACCCAAAACTCATGACCATGATGCAGTTTTATTTATAATTATTGTGTGCATGGATATTATATCTTACACACCTCTGCTTCATGTTTTTAGTGTACCAAAAGCAAAAGCAAAAGAAAAAATAATGCATCTATGCTAATTAAGAATGAAGCAAATAACAATGCATTTATCAAGAAAGACATTGCGAAAGCAGCTTATATACAAATATTATAATAAAAAGCATGAAATGATGAAAGCGTAAAAAAAATTGTATCTTTGAAGTCATTTACTTACCTCTGGACCATTGAAGACCGAGGGTTCATTCATGTCATTCCATATATAAAGTGAAGTAGTTGAGCCAACATAGTTTTGGTAAGAGAACTTATCAGCCCACCACGACCGTATCTCTGGATTTAACGTGTCAGGGTATGATGATGAACCTGGCCAGCACCAGCCATCGTAGTCATTGCCTCTTGCATCCTTTACATAATACCCTTTCTGCGTAGCCTCCTTGTGCAAATGAAATGACTCATCTCGCTTAATGTGAGGATCCACAATGGTCACCATGTGCCTACCTTTTGCAGCCAACTTTCTCTGCATCTCATCAGGATGTGGGAAAAGAACACTATCCCAGGTGAAATACTTCTTCCCATCTGTGTGCTCAATGTCAAGCCACAAAACATCATAAGGAATGTCATGCTCATCAAAATTTGAATCAACATTCTCAACATCCTCTTCATCCCGATAGTTCCACCTGCATTGATGATATGCTGTTGAAAATAGCTGTGGCATTGCCGGAGCACCGGTCACAGTTATATACTGTCGCATCACATCCTTGGGCTCAGGACCAATAAAGAAGAATGCATCCACAATACCAGCCTCACTCATCCAAAAGGTATCAATCCTGCTTTGGGGCGAAGGAAGCGAAATCCCGGACTCTGCATCCCACCCAGTTCCTAGAACATCAATCTGCATTTCAGCTGCATTCAACCAAAAGAACCCAGATGTTCTCCCAGACTTCCCATGTGAAATCATATAAGGTATCGATCCATAGAGTCCAAATGGCGATTCATGAAGATACTCAAAAACATCCAAATTAAACAATCGATAGGGTTCTGATTCCTCGACCTGAGGACCTCTCGTGGGCTTTAAAGCAAAGCTGGTAGCATGCTCGGGAATTCCATACACAAAATCAGCCTCATAAAAGGAGACATCAAAACTGATCGATTGAGGGCCATACGGCCTAGTATCTGTATGCGATCGAAATCTCTCTTCCCAATCATCCTCTTCCCTTTTCTCTCTCAGCTGCTCAAAATCAAATAATCCATGAGAATTCAAGGAAACTACTCGATGATCAGCTCCATCACGCACGTAAACCTCAAATGGATCGTGACGAACGACCGTTTCATGACCGTCCGATAAATAAACAATTGAAGAAGGACTAGAATCTGCGCCGATTGTCTCTGTTGAAAGCCTCTGGAGCCAAAGCTTCTTGTTCGAAAATTCAGGCACAACCACATCGGGAACCTGGAAGCGCTTCTTGGGTGTCCCCAGAGAACGATCTTCGTCAATCTTGAGCCGCATTATCCCATCTTGGTACACCGATAGGGTGAGAATCAAGGGCTTGATTTCACTTTGACCTTCAACAATTTCTGGGTTTTTCGAAACAAGCTTGGCGACAAGGTCCCCATCGGAAATGGAGACGTCGTAGGCGACAAGAGAGCAGGAACCCGGCTTGCGGGCTCGAGCTCGCTTGCAAAATGGGGTCTGGTTACAGTTTCTAAACTCATCCCTTTTCCATGAGAGGACATAGCTCAGATGCAAACCGAGGAGGAGGAGAAGGAGAAGATGAAGATTGAAGTTTCTCATAGGGGTGCTAGTCAGCCGAAGAACATAGCAATGAATTGAAGAGCAAGAAAGTAGGAGATGAACTTATTATGTCGCGGGTGAACTGGGGAAGCTGAAGCACAGCTCAACTCAACTTTTTTTTTTTTCTAACTCGAAGGAGGCTAATGTGGGTTCCTTATGAATGTTGGGTTTTATTTGGGCTTAATGTTGGGTTTTATTTGGGCTTATCCAAGAACCCAACAAAGAAAAACAAAAGGGAAAAAAGCGCAAAAATGCACATTTAGGGAAAAGGTGGTTGATGAAGAAACTAATAAGACTCTTATAAGCTTAATCCCTAAGAGGGAGAGCCCTCATTTAGTGGGCCATTTTAGGCCTATATCCCTATGTACAGTCCACTACAAGATCATTTCTTAGGTGATTGTAAATAGATTGAGAGAAGTGATGGATGATATTATATCTCAATTCCAATCAAGCTTTATAAAAGGAAGACACATTCAAGACAACATAATTATAGGACAGGAGGTAATGCATATAATGAAGAAATCTAAAGGAAAGAAGGGCTTGATGGCCTGAAAAATTGACTTGGAAAAAGCATACGACAGGTTACGTTGGGATTTTCTACTTCAAGTGCTCATGGGAGTCGGGTTTGAAAATGATTTTATTACTTTAATTATGAGTTGTGTTACTTCAGTTTCTTATAATGTCCTTTGGAATGGTATGCAAACTGAATATTTTTTCCCCAAAAGGGGTCTCCGGTAAGGAGATCCTATTTCACATTTGTTGTTTGTTTTGTGTATGGACAGGTTATCTCATCTTATTAATGATGCAGTAGTTTCTGGGAATTGGAAACCCATCCATGTTAAGAATGGAGGTCTAAATATATCTCATCTTATGTTTGCAGATGATTTACTACTTTTTGGAGTGGCAACTGAGAAACAAGCTCAATGTATGCTGAATACGCTTGATCAATTCTGTGGTGCATCGGGAGAAACAATTAGCAAAGCTATAAATCTTCTATATTTTTCTCACCAAAGGTTGCAAGGGGTACTACTCACAGGATTAGGGAGATGACCGGTATTGCTATTTCCACTGACATTGGAAAGTATTTGGGTTTTCCTATTATTAGAGGAAGGAAACCTGGAGAAACTTTCCAATATATTGTTGATAAGGTGAAATCTAAATTAGAGTCATGGAAGGCTAACACTTTAACTGTTGCAGGGTGAATTACATTAGCCAAGTCTGTGTTAAGTACAATTCCATTGTATCCTATGTAAGTTGCTAAATTACCCATATCAATATGTCGTAAAGTGGAGAAAATACAAAGGGACTTCATATGGGGGTATAGTAATAGCAACCACGGATACCATCCAATCGGGTGGGACCAAGTTGTCAAGCCTAAATCCCATGGGGTCTTGGTTTCAAAAGACTGGATAAGATGAATAATGCGTGTGGAGCAAAGATAGCTTGGAAACTGGTTCAAGGTTCAAAAGGATTATGGGCGGATGTTTTATTACATAAATATATGTTGCGTAATGAAGACAATTTGCTTGAAGCTAGGAAGGGAGATTCTACGCTGTGGAAATTTATATCATATCAAAAGAAGATTGTGGAAAAGGGGTTGAGATGGCATGTTAGGGATGGTCAAAACGTAAACTTCTTCAATGATAAATGGTTATTTCATGATAAGAGCATTAAAGAGTTTTGCTTGCGACAGATTTCCTCTGAAGAGAATAACACTAAGGTGATTGATTGGGGAGTTGGTTATGATGTTATTGCTTGGAATGCAACTAGTGATGGTAAATTTACAGTAAAGAGTGCTTACTATTTTCTAAAGAAACCATTAGATAGCAATTTCAATGTGATTTTTAAGGAGATATGGAGGTGGGAAGGTGCACAGCGTATAAGGACATTCATGTGAATTGCCTTTAATAACCGGTTACCTACAAATGCTTAGAGAAATACCTAGTCAACATCAACAGCTATATGTCAGTATTGTAATCAAGGTATAGAGGATACCTTGCACATTTTAAGGGATTGTGAGTATGTTAGGAAAGTATGGTGTGCTAGTATTAAGCCATTCTACCAATCTCAGTTCTTTTCTGCAAATTTAAAAGATTGGTTTGTTATGAACTTCAAGAAGAATATGGGTCTATCTGACTTGGATGACTGGAAGCTAATGTGGGGGTTATGGATTTGGCATTTATGGAAATGGAGGAATAGATTAATGTTTGAAGCTGATTTTATTAAACCTCAGGAGCCGTTACTCGTTCTTAAGAGGGTATGGCGAAGTTTTGTGTGCCAACAAATACAAATTGTTCATAATGGCATAAATCTATATGTGGTTAAGTGGGAAGCTCCTTTGAGGGGTTGGGTGAAAATAAATGTCGACGGATCTGTGACGAGGTCTCAAAGTAAGGCAGGGTGTAGAGGTGTAGTCAGAGACCATGGGGGGAACTGAATAGTGGGATTTACGCATATTATTGGTTCTTGCAACATCATGGAAGCTGAACAATGGGCGATTCTTAAAGGTCTGGCTCTAGTTTGGGATTTGGGGTTTAAGAAAATCATATTAGAATCTGATGCAAAAAATATTGTTGAATCTATTCATCATATGGAGGAAAATCATGCATGCAGTCTTCTGTTGACAAACATACTATCATTATTAAACCGTGAATGGAAGGTAAAAATCAAGTATATTCCAAGGGTGACTAATCAAGTTGTAGATTCGTTAGCTAAACAAGCATTATCTATATCATCTTTTTTAAGGACGTGCCCACCATTTTTAGAGGCATTAGTGATTACATATAGTTTGGGAATTGATTCCCTTTAGTTAGTTTTATTTTATAATTTGGGTTCAACCCTCTCTTGTATCAAAAAAAAAAGAAAAATTCATTTTTATCCCTTAATCGCATATGGCGCCTTTTTAATACTTTTAACAGTCTAAACCCAATATCATCAATTTCATTAAAAATTAAAAATGTTTGGAAAATATTATCAAATGTTGACATATTAAGTTTAAATTTTAAAAATAACAATGATTTATGATTATCATGAAATATTATCATTTAAAACTAATAACACTAAAGTTATAGGACTGAAGATAATTTATGAAATTAAACAACTAAACTGAAACTTAATATAAAATTGGATGATCAAACGTGCACTTTTATCAAGGAGAGAGAGGTGTTTATTGTGTTAAATTAATTAAGTCACCAGCCTGTCAAATTTAAGTAGTTAATTTCAGGTTTGACAAAATTTATGTAGATAATTTCCTCCATTAGTTAGTCTGCAACAAACTATACAAAGATGGTGCATTATTCTTGACGGAACTGGGATGTTATTTCGTTTCCATGAACTAACACTATGGTGTGAGTAAAGTACCACTTACGAAGGTCTTGTCTGAGATAATGAATTGATCTAGTGTAGCGTCAACGTTTGTGATGATCATATTATCAAAACGTTCGCTGAGATTCTCCCAAGAGAGAATATGGCATTCAACGATCAAAAGAGAAGCAAAACAACAAACAAGATGACCCACATGAATGAAATGACAGTACGCGCAGATAGACTTAGATAAATTTAAACACAAATATCCTAACAACTCTGAATTACATGAGCATATGATTGTTTGAATAACCAATTAACTTACAAAATTAAACCGACGGCGTCCTCAGCAACTAATATCATACAAAATTTACTATATACACAAAAAGGGGCCATCCAGTCCCCAGAAATTTTTGTCAGACGAGGATGCGGCTTTTCCAGAGGAAAAATACTTTATAAGCTGCCTGGTTATCTTTTTCCTACCAGCGAGTCAAGAAGTGCAGCTTCTTCCTCCTGTAAGGATGGCAACAGAGAAATTAAAAGGTCAAACTCAAAGTTTGCTGAAGAAAATGCTGGTATGGAAGAATAAATCACATACCACCAAGGCATTGAACTCAGTTTCCTCATCTATAGCGCTAATGATGGCTGGGTCCTCAAGCAGTTCCTGTTCTCAGATATCGATGTTAGCGACTTCTAACAGATATGAAAAACAAAACTCGTGTCTCCCCCATGTTTTGCACTCATAATGATAGAAAGGAAAATAATTAACTTCATATTATGACTCCACATGTAAGCATATTCAAGTAATACGATTTGGCAGAGATGAGAATGGATATGATATTATTAGAGTTGAAACTGCGGATAGAATTATAGAAAATATCAAAGACAAGATCTTAAAACAATCCCTTGATGAGACATTCTAACCTATGAGAACTTCCTACATATATAACATAAAATAGAATCTGAGAAATAAAACAATGACCAAGTTACATAGTTCAATGAATATATCCGCTCACATCATCAGCAATTTGCAACATCCCATTCTTGTCCTGTACAAAGAAGAACAAATTTACTGGGTTATGCTTTGAAAAGGCATGTTTCTCCTGCCAATCAGATTACTTCTGGCAATCAAAAGTTCTTTAGCAGCATATTGACAATAGTTCTAGGGAAACACTCTCCAGTCAACCACAAAATTTCTTTTATAGAGAACAAATATCGCAAATAAGATTGAATGAAGCTGCTTTTGAACAGTGGACAAATTATTCAAAAAGTTTTAAGTAGAGAAGCTCACCTTCACAGCAACAAAAAGAAGTGGATCAGATGGCGTATAAATCATGTAGTGCCCACCATCCTGCAACCAAAGGACTACAAGTCAACAAGTCTAATAAGTACTAAATCAGGCCAAAGGTTGCTTAGGCAAATTATTAATAAGTAGATGACCAAAAGCACATTAAATGAATCTTTTTAATAACAAAGACATGATTCTTATTGATAAACACAATGCATAAATGATAGGTGATTAATCAAATACATTAAACAAACCATAACAAGAGGCTAGCTGATTGGAAACCAAGAGAAGCCTTTGCATGGGTAACAACAAGCAGTATCATTTTAAATGTGCATAAATTACTGCATCTGTGTGTTCATCTCATAAGTTTGATTCTGTTCATTCTTCTGGCTTCTAGTGCTGTCAGTAATTCTCTTTTAGAAAAACAAAATATATAATGATTCTAGAAACTGCTCTAAATTGCGTTTACACTAGCACACGAAAATAAAAAAAGTATCCGGTATAACTATGACAAGTTAAACATATCCAGATTCTGGAAAGGCAAGAAAGAGCAAGGCAACTTTGCTACCTTGCTAATAAGCAAAAAAGAAAAAGAAAATATAATCAAGCATAAATAAAACAAAAATACAATCACATATTTGAGTAATTTAAGGTGGTCTGGTCAAGTTACCATATTGAACCAAGTAATTTCAACACCTTCAGTTGGCAAGCCATCCACTTCTTTACCATCATCTGCAAAATAAACACCCTGCATTATTTCTTAGCAAAACATCAAAATTAGTTCAGCAACAGATTGCCCCTTTAGGGTAAGGAAGTTGAGCTTATCACCATCCTCAGTGCCTCCAGGAGAGCCAGAGTTCGGCAATAATTTGGTAATAGCTAACAACAGATTAATTTAGTCTGTTAAATAGACACACATGGTGATGGGATAAATGAAAAGTGAGCCGCAATAAGGAGTAATTACAGAGCTTATGATCTCCACATCAAAATCAGAAACATGGCATACAACTTTTGTATCTCAGTGATAAACTGAATATAACTTCATTTCTCCAATTCCTAAGCTTATACATATTAGACAAATATTATGTGTCATTGCATAAGTAATTTAGTGAAAAGAGCATTGCCTGTGTGAAAGTCAAATATGTCCTCTTCAGAGTAGCAAAAACTACCACGTGCTGTATAACAAAATCTGAGGAAGACAAAACAGAAATATTTACCAATCAAACACGCTAAATAATTTCATATCTTTCTAGATGATGGTAATATACAAACGTACCCGCTATAAACTAGATACATGTTTATCTTAGCTAGTGCATAAGCAGCAGCAGGAAGAATAGATTCAGCTTCCTCATCACTGACCTAAAAACACAAAAGCGCAGTGTGAATTGTTATAAAATGGTTCACCATCCTTTTCTTTTCATAAGAAACCATGAAATATTCTATGTCGATGGGAGCCTTTGAGATCAGTTAGGCCTTATAATATAAAGCATGATAGCACATGATAATCTCAGTGTCAGAAGTAAGCAGTATTCTGTAACAACATATTGAGTTAACCGTACTGAATAACAGGAACATCAGATAAATATACCCAAAAATTAAGACTTTGACTGCAGAATACAAACTTACCGCTGACCATCCCTCACAATTTGTGCTTTTTAATATTTGAACAGGCCTGCAGTAAATTTACATAGCCCATAATCAAGAAATTATTAGAATGTAATGTTAGATAAGTAATACATGTCCAGAAACATCAGCTTAGAATTTTTTTTCACTTACGTGTCAACAGGACAGAGCAAAATACATTCGTCACCTTGAGAGCTTCTGAACACTCTTCTTATGACGCACTCTAAAGGAAAGTTGTTAGCAGGATCAACCTGTTAATGATTTATTCAAAAGTTTTATATGTAATGTAAGGTGTGCAGTGAAAACCCAGCCCAAAAATTAAAAGCACAACTTTCAACCGTTAGCAAAGTCCCAACTACATCAACGAGTAATATATACCTAAGGGCACTAATGGTATGACACAAACTTAATGTTAAGGTTCTTTCAGGGCTCGTTTCTGAAATCGAATGCTTTCGCCAAACTAGATTTCTTTTTGGGCATGACTAGTTCATTAACTATCAATTTACTGTGATGAGAATTCTGCTCCACGATACAGCCACATATAATTATATTTGCTCCAGCTTACTTCCTCTCGGACTACTTAGCTTAAGGTAAAACTACTTCTACTAGCACATAGAAAATGGTGAGCTAGATTCTTAAAAGAAAACTATAATTCAACGAAAAATCAAGTAAATTATATTTAACATAAAAACACACCAGAGTCGCAAGTCGCTTCTTGGAAGCCAGGAGAACCTTGCCTTGATCGTCCACAGCAAAGCCAGCCGGTGGTTTCGGCAGTGGAGTAGGATGGTAAGTGAGAGAAGCATTATTGGAATTGGAACGGGAACTGGAAGTGGAACTAGAAGGCCCATGTTCAACGACGCTAAAATCATCCAGAATTTCAGCATCAATTAAATCCGAAACCTGAGAATCATCAGCCCCATCCTTGACCTTCTTCTTCTTCTTCCTATTTCCAGCTGAAGAAGAACGCTTCTTCACTGGTTCGGTCTGCGACTTGGCTGCACGGCATATAACAACCCGAACTCTGCTCGAATTGAAATTAGGGGTCGGAAATGAGATTGAAGCAGGAGAGAAAAGTAATGGCTGCTTGAGGTGAGGGCATATTTGGGAAACGCATTGGGATTTCATCGATGAAATTGGTAGTGCCATTATGGCTCACCCAATTATCCCTGCAGCTCCTTCTTCCTCTTCTCCTTCTTTGCTTGCTTGTGGACTACGGCTGTGCCGTTGGCGGCAGAAAGATCTGAACGATGCTATAATTGTCATTATTTCTTTCTTTATTTATCTATAGTTATTTGATCCAACCGCCATTGTCTTTGCAACAGACGATCCTACGGCGTCCATCATACCTGTTTATTTTTATTTTCTTGCAAAAATCCATGATACCTGTTTGACTGCTTGCTTGTTCGTTTAAATTGTTCTTTTAAAAATTATTTGCATCGACTTGTTTTAATTTGATTTTTGTAATGTTTAATTTATGACATGTTTATGGTTTTTATTATATTTATATTTTAAAATATTGAAAAATTTAAATATTAAAGATTAAAATTAAATAAGTGGCTAAAATTTAATTAATTATAGAGGGATAACTACTTATTTAAAATTATTTTTTTTTGTAAATTTTTTTTTAAAAGTTATTTTCTATCACCTGCTCAAAAATTATTTTTTTTATAAATTAATTTTTAAAATTTTATCAAAAAATATGGACTGTATATGTTATATATATATATATATATATATATATATTTTTTTTTTTTTATCTCAAATTCAAATTTTAAGGGAGATACTATGATCAAATTTCATAGACTTGTGAGTGATTGACGTCTGCAAGAAAGAAAACGAAGAAATTAAAAATCTACCATTAAAAATGGGATTTATTTTAACTTTTAAATAGAGTTCTTGTTTGAGATTTAGTTTATAAATAGAAAATATCATTTTAGGAGACAATATTTTTTTCCCAAATAAGGACCCATCTCGAAAAGAAGCCAAGTCCCTCTTTAACATAACCGTCCCTTTAAATGCTACAACTGAAGTGTGTCTATCTCATAATTCTAAAATTAATCACATTATTTATAACTTATAAAATTAATATAATATATTTTAAAAAATTATAATTATATATACCATTGACTTTTTAAATTTCTCTCATAAATCAATGTATATATAGTTTTTACTTTAAATAAGATATGTTTTTTTTAAAATTTAACAGTTATTTTATAAATTATTTATATTGATACTCTCTTAATAATAATTGAGTTAAAAAATTATAAAATGAGTTAAAAAAATAATTATAATACTTTAAAAAATATTATACTAATTAGTTTAACTAAATTTATTAATCTAATTAAATTAATTAAATAAATTATATATTTAATATTATAATAGTATTAGCATACATTATTTATATGCTGACACCCAACACTTGGTATTGGATTGGTGGAACATTATTTGAGGAAGAATGGAGCATACCCCTCTACACTGGTGGAGTGCTACGTAGCAGAAGCACGCACATGGAGATCTTACTTGGCTTTCTAGAGCTTCCACCCAAAGGCTTATTATTAATTTAATAATAGATTAAAGTACAGTTTTATTTTAAAAGTTTTTATATAAGACGTGTGAGTATTCAAAAAAAATTATTAAATTAATACCCTATCTCAAAAATATTTAAAAAGGAGAAAAAATGGCTTTTAGTTAAAAAAACACTAACATTTTATCGATCATTAAGTTAACAGCTAAAAAGGTAAATTAATAATGAGCATAGGAATCTATTCCTTTTTTATATTATTAACTAATATTTAACAATTTCGGGTAAATAAATGTTTCAATTTTAAATTGATGGTTATCTTTTCTAATATAAATATCTTATCAAAAACAGAAATTTGTTCCTTATATATACTGAATTTGATTTGTCTTTAAATTTAAGTTTTAAATTTAAATTTAGACAAAACTTAAATTTTAAAAAATTTTAAAATAAATAATTATATTTATTTAAAAGAAATTTTAAATTAAATTATAGTTTAAAATTAAAGTTTTAAATAATTTAGTTAAATTAGCTTATGAAATAGTAAAATAATTTATAGAGTAACTAATTATTATATTATTCATATTTTTTCTTACACTATTTTTCTTCTCTATTCTACGCCCTCTCCTCTCTCATTTCTTTTATACACCATTTATCATTTCTCCTATATCTTCTATACTATATCTCCTCTCTTATCTCTCTTCCACACCATCTATTCTCTCTCATCTCTCACATATTTAATAATCATACTATTTTTTATAATTTACCAATAATAAAAATATTTCTAGAAATAACTATCTAAATACTTACTTATTTAAAACTATTTTTTTATAAACTCTTCTCTAAAAATTATTTTTTAAAAGTTAGTTAAAAACTTTTTTTTTATAAAATATTTTTTAAAATCTTATCTATTTATATATACCTATTTGTAGCCAGGAGGTATATTGTGGGTGTGGAAACTCTTGCATTTTTTTTTATAAGAGTCAGATAAAAGCGCATACACACTTGAACATGTGACCTCTTTTCCATAGGAACAGGTGGATGCCCCTCGAACAAAGGATTTTGTACTAGAAACTGAACTTTTGCATTATGTCTATACATTAGGATATTTTAGCACCACGTCCACTATCTTAACTTATTTTTAAAAGTCAAATTAATAACTAAATTAAATTTAGATAATAGTCAAATAATATTAAATTAAAAAAATTCAAATACTAAATACTCTAGAATGAAAACTTTTAAGTTAAATTTATAGTTTAATAAAAAATAAAAAATAATATAAATATCATATGGCATATTAAGTTAATATATAAGTTAATTAATTACCAAATTTAATTTTAAGTAATGATTAAGATAATATTATAATATTTTGTGAGAAACATTGCTCTGAAAAAAGTTACCAGCAACTATCATCGCCAACAAACAAATCTTTCAAGACTAAATTGTCATTTAACCCAATTATAAATATATTTTTTTATACAAATTACAAATTTATTGGGCCTCATACTACCTCTACCTGGCTATATTGGGCCAACCCAATGGGAAACAATTCATGTTAAATTGGTCCAACTCAAACCAACTTAGCTGTCCATCCAATGAGAATCCTTCTGTTTTTCTTTTGCAGGCCATTAACATGATATATCCCGCGTTACATAAAATATTCAGTGAGCTAAGGAAACTAAAGTGTGCACAAATTAAAACTATGCACCCCTATTTAAAAAATTAAATTAATTATCAAAACGCAATTAAATGAAAGAAACAGAAACGAATAAAACAAATTAATGGGGGGACCCAAAAAAAAAAATGATCAGAATAATGTGGGTTGGTGGGTGATCAAAGTATGTACCGTGGGGTAGATATGTAACAATAATTAAAGAAGCTAAGATGCTCACTTTCTTGAGCATTTTCATTCTCCAGCTTCATTTCATAGCATGGGCATTCCAGATAAGAGTTCCAGAAGCCATTCAAACTACAGCTTTATCTACAATAATACACACACACACACACATATATGAGTGAGTTGAGAGAAACAAAAGTACAAGAGCCTACAAATAAAAGTTGGGTTAAGTGGGGATGGATTATATATATATATTTTAAATAAATTTTTGAGCTTATTAAGCCTTGTAAATAAAAAAAAAGAAAAGAAGGAAAACATAACTTTTGTTTCTAGAATTATGGTAAATTTTAAGTCAAGGTCATATTGAAAGATATTCACCTAATTAAATGTGTATTATATATATATATATATATATTAATTAGATATATAGTTAAAGAACTAATAAAAGGACCTGAAAAGCCATTAAAGCAGGACAAAGAAATAGTCCTAATGCTAAATGTAGAAAAATTGTAAAGCAATGTTAAAATTTCCTACCATGTTGAGCATTAGGGATCAAAGATTCAACCTGAGAACTGGAATAAAATATTTTTTTTTTGTATAAGAGAGGGCTAAACACCCAATATAAAGAAATTTAAGTGTGAAGGGGATTATATCCCAAACAATCATTAAGAATAAGAATCTATAAATTTAGAGGATATAAGTATCATATTCCTGTAATAGTGAAACTTTCTCTAGCTAGAATATCTATAATTTTATTTTAAACTCTAAGAATGTGTTTGAGCTTCACTTCCTATGAATAAAGCATCTTCCAATGGACCAGGCTTATGGATGTAGAATAAAATAGAGAAGCCCTTAAATACTTAGAGAGAAAATCAGGACTTACAATTATCTTGAATAATCTTGTGAAGTGAAGTGCTCTTCATCTTCAATAATCTTGGAAACACACATTCATTCATGCTCATGGAGGGTCTCTAGAAGTTCCTTAATTAGTTGGACACATAGATCATTGCCTTTTAAAGCTTGCTCTTGAAATTAAGTTCATCCTCAAGCGCATTAATTTAATTTATTGTTTATATCCAGCAAAAGAAAAAAAGAAATTGTAATTATTAATAAGCATAATTGAAGAGTCCCATGTAATGCTATTATTTTAAATCAAAAACAATTAGTTTAGGATTCAAAGAAAAACATTTAATATATATATATATATATATATATATATATATATATATATGGAGCTCACCACATGTAACCATTGAGACAACCCGTGGGGACAAAAAGCTAAGTTTTCCTAAAAGCATATCCTACCTCTAGCCCTTAAAATAAAATATATTTAATTAAGTTAAGTATATTAAAAGAGTTTGTTAAATTAGTTAATTATAATTATGTGTTAATTTTCTTAAAATATATTCTTTAATTATATATATTTGAACTACCCTTAATATATATATGTAATCATGCAGGGGGTACTATGAGAGAGAATTATAATTTTAGGAGATAAAATATATTGTAGTATTATATTTAGGATTAAAATAGGCTTTTCATTTAACTCTTATATTTAGTATAAGAGGGAATGAAATGTAACTTAAGTGTGCATTAATTCTATTACTAAAGAAATTAAAGAGGTCATTTGATGCCCAAACAAGTGTAATTAGCTAGATAAATCTACTTGTATAGCTTATTCCTAGGGTTCATATATAGTCATTTTCTCTTAGCTTAGCTTGGTCCATATAAGTTTAGTTTGATAATATTTAGATCATTTAATATTCTCTATATGTTTTCCTTTCTAATTTAATTTAATGATATAACTTCCTTTTAACTACCATTTTTAATCTACAGTTAAACCAGATTTATGTAACTCAAATGTTAGTGGCACCTTACCCGACCTATTAGCAATGTACTATTATTATTATTATTCTTTCTTCATGAGTTGTACAACGAATAATTGAACTCAAATCATAAACCTAAACACGATATGTGTTACAAATGCAATAGTTTAACGTGAAAGGGATGAAGATTTTGTGAAATAATAAACGATTGAAAAGGAAGCTCCTTCAAGTTGAAAGTTGGGTATGTTATATATTCCCTTAGTGCAGAACCACACAAATAAATGATTGGATTAGCTAGGCCAAGGTAATAATAAGTATATATATAATTATATTAATTAATAATAATCACATCTTAATTTGAACAGCTTGGCATAATATAATGGAGAATTAATTAGTACAGCAAATCAAGTCTTTGGTTGGAGATAACCCACTTGAACTGATGAACCATAACCCACTTGAACTGATGAACTAATAATATTAATTAATTAGTATATGTAAAAAGAGATTAAGTTGGCTAAAAGGTAGCAATTAATATGTAGTGGCATTTTCTTAATTAAGCAGCTATTTAATTTGCTGCGTGCATGATCTTTATGATCAACTTTTCACTTTTTTCTTCAGTTTTAGACTTTTAACCAGATAGATAGAAAATCATGACAGTTATGAAGGAAAATTTGAAAGTATGACTGGTAAACTATAAAATATATTAAAAATTTATATTTAATAATAAAATAAATTTATTTATCGATTATTATATTAAAGATCGGAGGATATAATAATATTAACATAAACGAAACAGATAGCATGTTGGGATTCCCAGTTGAGCTTATAGATATATGCCTTCAATTATTAAAATAGTTCTTTACAGATGGCTTAGTAGTGGCAAGCACTGAATGAATATATGACCCCTCTTTTCACATCTAATAATTGTTACCAGGTAAGGTTTAAACTATTTTGGTATAATGGGCAAGTTTCATGCATATTTAATTAATAAACATATATTCCTTCAATCCGTAATATAAGACTTATAATTAAGAAGTTGATATTGATATTAAATATATGATATATTTTATGTATTTATTAATATTTTTTTAAATTATCCCTATTAATACCCACTTAACAATAATCGAGTAAGAGAGGGAGTGATTGAAGAAGTTAAAGAAGATATGATTATGGTGTTTTAATAAAAAAAATAATATATTAAATAAATTTTTTAATATAATTAAATTAATTAAATATGTCATATATTAATAACCGGAGTTGTATATCATCAAGAAGATCAAGAGGAGGCTAAAATAATAATTAAGCCAAGTTTCTTAAAGATGCAAAACAAGTGTGTCCTGACGTAAACTTTAACTTTTCTATATTTTTGCTATAATTAATTAATAGCTTCAATTTCATGTGGTTCTTTGCATTTTGATTCATCTTCGAGATTCCAGGGAGACTCTAAAACGGGGGAATTAATCAACATCTCGTCTGAATCTGATTGGATGTTTATATCATATATATACCCATTAATTTCTTCCATCTCCTATTCTTCTTTATCATGACTCTTATATATATATATATATATATATATATATATATGAGCACCCCACCACTCAAAAGATTCAATATACCTTCCACTTTCAGCGGTTCGATCCTCTTCTCAACTGTAATTTTCACATGACTAATTCAATTGAAATGATATATATATATAGAGAGAGAGAGAGAGGAGTATATATAAATAAACATCCTAGAAAATCATATATTTGAGCTCATAAAATTATGAATCTATAGGAAATAACGTCCGACAGTTCTTCTACACCTAAAACACGATATCTTATATTTCACAAAGAATGTTTGAGTAACTTGAAATCTTCATTCGAGAATTCAGATAACTCAATCACTATTGCCAATATTCGTTGTGCTCTTTTCTTTGTTCCATTCGCTGAGTATTCTTGCCATTGTCGAATGAAATTGGTATGCTTACGGGTATGTATATTATTACTAGTAATCATCATAATATGTGGGACTTGGAGTTTGACTATTAATTTCTTGAACCTAAGTTCATTTTAATTTGCTAATTATGATAATAGCATTTCATCAATACACGTTTCTTATTTTCGTTGTGGGAAACACAGTACATGCATGAACTTAAAACAAAGAAAACTGCAGAATCTGCAGGCATGGTAGCCAGTGATCTCTTCATATCAATCAAACTTATTATAATTAATGAAGATATAACCTAACCAAAGTGAATCAATACATACTATAAACTAGTACCAAGTAGTCACA
The DNA here is from genome assembly GCA_037074615.1 of Leucaena leucocephala. Taxonomy (NCBI): domain Eukaryota; kingdom Viridiplantae; phylum Streptophyta; class Magnoliopsida; order Fabales; family Fabaceae; genus Leucaena; species Leucaena leucocephala. Next base: position 20,790,715 of record CM073538.1, on the reverse strand, counting down.
CAATTTTTGACAATTCTACATTTTGTTACCCTTTTTTTTAAGAAAAGAACAAGTTGTTCCCAGACAAGTAGTAGCAACGTTGGCTAATTAACAAACCGTGCAAGTTTCGATCTCATTGCTCTCTCACCTTTTATTTCTCTTTGTCCTTGACATGTATACTTCATAATCAATTCCATAAGTAATGGCAAAAAAATGGTGGTGTTTTCAATTTGCAACTGATACCCCTAGACAGATTTAAACTCGTGTGTGTGTGTGTGTGTGTCTATATATATATATATATATATATATAATTTTTGTGCTATTGATGAGGAGCTTGAGTAAGCCACTTGGCCCATATCTGCGTAGGTTCATGTGGAGCCTTCAAACCATTTCAGTCTTTTTTAAATATATTCTCATTCAGCTCTGATCTATCTTTTAATTTATGTCATATTAATATATTGTTCATTATTGATTATATACATGATGGACTATTATATTTTAGGATTGCAAAAGAAACTAAGGGAGGAAAGGAACTAATAAAAAAATAATAGTAGTTACATTTCTCAGCTGAGTATGTATAAATACCCACACATGCATTCTCCTTCTGTGTCAAGATCATCGATCAAGAGACCCTTTGTTGAGTGTTCCGTAAAACATATATATATCTCTATGGCTCCAAACGACCTTAGCCAACATCAAGCTTTCGACGACGTCGAGGACCCCTCTCAATCCTATGACGACGACGGCCGTCCTAAACGAACTGGTATGTGCATCTCCTAAGTTGGTCTTCCACACACACACGCACACACCAACGTTGTACTTATAATGGAATAATATTGAAGATGGTGATGATGAGAGTACAGGAACAGTATGGACGGCGAGTTCACACATAATAACGGCGGTGATAGGATCAGGTGTGTTATCCTTAGCGTGGGCCGTAGCTCAGCTCGGTTGGATCGCCGGTCCTTCCGTCATGCTCTTGTTCTCCTTCGTCACTCTCTATACTTCTTCCTTGCTTTCTGATTGTTATCGTCTCCACGACGCCGTTTCTGGCAAGAGGAACTACACTTATATGGACGCTGTGGCTTCCATTCTAGGTACCTAGCTACATGCACATCTCTTCTATACACACACACACACACAATTTTCTGATAACTCCTTTGATACAATTAATGTTTATATGTTTGATATACGTACAGGTGGAGTCAATGTGAAGTTGTGTGGGATATTTCAGTATCTGAATCTTGTGGGAGTTGCAATAGGATACACTATTGCCGCCTCTATCAGCATGATGTGAGTTCCATATATATATATATATATACACATACATACATATATATAATTTTTTTAGTACAAAAAACAAATTTAAGTAGATTATACACATGGTACTATTTATTAAAATAGAGATGGAAATACGGCTCGAACCTAAAAAGCCCGCTTACTATGAACGAATTATAAAGTTGAAGTTTGACCTTTTTTTAAAATTTTAATATTTTTTACTTATTTTTAAATAGACTAGGAAAAAATAATAGTATTCCTAATTCCAATTATAAATATTAGCAAATTAAAGCGTCAAATGTAAATATTCAAAACTAATGAAATCAAATATTTGTCCTGAACGTGATAAGCTATTGTCCAAAACTAAATAAACTAGACAAACCAATGAAACAGCTAACATTTGCAACATCATTATCATTTTCACCTTTATCGCTATCATCAACATCAACAATATTTGATTGTGCTTTCATCAAAATCAAAATCACATTATATTATAGTTATTATCTGTTCGTGGTAAAAAGCATAAATAATATTATAATAAAATAAATATTCTTACACTGAGTGACTGTTTAGTTAGAAAACTTAAGGTCTTCTTCTACGCAATAGTTAAATGATAAAAATTAAATAAAGTAATTGTTTTTGTCCATCCAGTTCACCGAAACTTTACCCCGATTATATCCAGATTTGACCCACGTCGCGCACTTGACTATAGTGGGTGAATCTTCTAACGAGGATTTTCTACATACGCCAAGATTTGAACTCAAGACTTCATTTAAACGATACCGAAATATTTACCACTTAGATTAATCTCTATTAATAATTAAATAAGGTAATTATTCACAATATGTGTACTTAAACGATACAGCCTGTTTATTTTGGAACTCATTAGGGCTAACACATTCAAGCCCACTTACCTTGTACATGCCTCCAATCAAGTTTGGTACTTGATTTAAATGGGCCAGCCTAGCTTGATTGTTTCCCTAGCTCTACTACATATGAGTAATAGACAGCTCTTATGTATTTAGATTTATATCTAAAAGTAATAAACAGTTCACCTTACCCAACATTGATATCACTAGGAGGAAGGGAGACTTCGCCATTCTCTTGAATCGTAGATGAGTCTAACCCATTTCTAAAAAAATTTTTATAAAAAAAAAACTCACTAGATAACATTGTATAAAAAAAAACTCATTATATAACATTGTTTGATTAATGTTAATCAATTGATGATCTTTTGGGGAGACAGGGCAGTCAAAAGGTCAAATTGTTTGCATAAGAATGGCATAGGAAAGGGATGCGACATGTCAAGCAATCCATACATGATAGGTTTTGGGGTAATTCAGATATTCCTGTCCCAAATTCCAGACTTTGATCAGATATGGTGGCTCTCTACAGTTGCTGCAATCATGTCTTTTACCTACTCCACCATTGGCCTCTCTCTTGGAGTTGCCAAAGTTTCAGGTAATTTATCTATATGCTTCCTTAATTATTACAATAATTGTTTATCTATTATTTTGAATGCTAAGTTGAATACTTGATGATATTGAGCAGAAACTGGTACAATTAAGGGCAGCCTCACAGGAATAAGCGTAACTGGTACTGTGACTCAAACCGACAAAATATGGAGAAGTTTCCAAGCTCTTGGTGATATAGCCTTTGCTTACTCATATGCTGTTGTCCTCATTGAAATTCAGGTAGATATTAAAAAAAAAACTAAATTATGGATTGGTCCCCAAAGTTTTCATTCATTTTCAATTGGGCACTTATATATAGAACCATAATGAACATCTTACAACAACAATCTTCTTATGAACATATATGTAGGATACCATAAGGTCTCCACCATCAGAAGCAAAATCAATGAAGAAAGCAACAAAGATAAGTATTGCAGTGACCACAACGTTCTACATGTTATGTGGCTGCATGGGCTATGCTGCTCTCGGAGACATGTCGCCTCCCAATCTCCTCACTGACTTTGCTTTCTCCAACCCCTTTTGGCTTCTCGACGTGGCCAACGCCGCCATAGCCGTCCACCTCGTCGGAGCTTACCAAGTTTTCTCTCAACCCATCTTCGCCTTCTTCGAGAAACAAGCTTCACAGAGATTTCCCAGAAGCAAACTCTTGAACAAAGAATTCAGAGTCCCATTTCTTCCTGGTTTTGCTACTTACAATCTGAGTCTGTTCAGGTTGGTTTCGAGGACTTGTTTCGTCGTACTCACCACAGTGGTCTCCATGTTGCTTCCGTTCTTCAATGATGTTGTGGGGATTATTGGGGCATTAGGGTTTTGGCCTTTGACTGTGTATTTTCCGGTGGAGATGTATATTAAACAGAAGAAGATAACAAAATGGAGTCGCAAGTGGGTTTGTCTGCAGATTCTGAGTATGGCGTGTCTCGTTGTGTCCGTTGTGGCTGTTGCTGGATCATTCGCTGGTGTATTGCTTGACCTCAAGAAATACAAGCCATTCCAATCAAACTATTGATTGATTTGTGTTTTGTGTTGCGTAATATCCAAGTGTAAGCTTTTTTTTAAAAAAAAAAATGGCTGCTATGAATTTAATATCTTGTAAGTTGTAAATTCTTGTTTATCTTCAATGTTAATGCTTTAGCTTCGATCATGACAAACGTATTTGAATTATTATACACCATCAATCCTAATTAGTGTTACTTGACTTTTTTCAATAAGTTAAAAAAATTAAATTAATTAATTATAATTAATATAATAATTAATTAACTAATTTTAATAATTTAAAGAATATATAATTTGAACTCATCAAAAAAATCTAGATCTTTTAACTAAGATTCAAAAGAGTTTTTTTTTTTTGTTTTTTGATAAGTTGAAAGGCAAACATTACAGAATAAATAACATAGAAACTAAACTAGGGCTTCACCAATATGCCATTTTCATGAATTATCATTACAGCTTCTCATCTTTTTAGTTAATTGTGTTTTCAATATGTGATATATGTAATCGTTTAAAACTTAATAATTAGTACCAACAAGCACTTGATTTATATAGAAAGTAATTTTATCAATATAAATTTAAATTTAAAAAGCGCATCTATAAAAAAGGTTTTAATTTAAATATATATTTTTAGCCTAACTAATAACTTGGAATACTCTAGGTTTAAACAAAACAAAACAAAAACTGATAATTAGTTACCAAGCATGCAATGCCTATGCCTCATACACATACCCAGCCAAGGACCGAGGCTCTCATTATCTATTAAGGTATTGAAAATCGATTCCACATAACAGCTTCAAAGTTTATTTATTCAAAGGGCACGACGTGTATGTTCATGACTAAACCAAATCTAGGCTATCATTCACATGAATAAGCACTTTCCTTACACTTGATAAAGTTGGCAGTGGCTTGTTTAATTCATGTGATGGAAAATATACAAACTTACTTGTATGCGGGTGATACAGAGTCAAACACTACACTAGGGAACTGTATTTAATGAACACCACTGATAAATACAGATTCAGAATTCATACGCCTATGTTGAAAGAAAGCTTTTGTGAAGAATGGGAATACAAAGTCTCAGCTCAACCCTGAAGACGTGAAGTGTTCCCACATTTTGATCTCGATCCACAGGATGGGGGGTGTATATATATATTGAATATATGGTACTATATATCACAAGTAATCAAATGGACATACAAATAAAAAAAGCAGATCACTCGTGAGCCCTCACTTAGATAAAAATGAATAGAATTGACATGAAGAGGGATCCCCACAGGCATATTTTACATCTTAACACAACACAACAGAACATGCCACATTCATAAACAAGGGTGGAAACCAACCTTCAAGGATGGAAGCAGTATTTTGAGCATTTGAACTTCAATCCACACGCATATGCAATGGGGGAGGCGGCTGATAAAACAGACGTCCAATGAACAAATTTCTTTCAACTCCCTAAGCTCATCAGGAGATTAGAAAAGCTCCTCTGAATTGAACTTATTCCATGCTTCCTGTTCCAAATTATCAAACTTTTAGGCAAGGATGAATCTTTTCTTTTTATTTTCCAGTCTTGTGAGCAACCAAACCTATTTTATAGAAGCCAATAAGAGATAAAATAGCTTACTCCATTCTGGTACACATTCATGCCGCTGGTTACTAAATTCATTGTTTCAAAAGAAATCAAAAGATGAAAACATCAAGTTGTAAACCATGCAATGGTCTGCAGTACCTTGAGTAGATCAAACACCTTCTCTGCGACATATTTCTGTTGTAGATTGGCACCCTTCTGCTGCACCTTATCAGGATGGATGCATAATGTAGCTTTCCTATAAGCTTTTTTAACCGATGCAGCTGTGATCAAATCAGTTAAAGAAACCGGCTGCCAACCACATTCAGGCCAAAGCACCTAACCATTCACGTAGGAGGAAAGTCAATGCAAGTTGGCACAACTTGTAAAACAAAAACCAATTGAAAATTACAATTCCACTGATAAAAGCACAATAACTCGCGACCATTTTGCTTCTTTCAAAAATTGAGGACAATTTTTCAGGTGTAGTAAAAACCTTTTGAAAACAAGCTTATTTTCGTCTTGTTTCCACTGAATTTACAGTCAATAACAAGTACATGATTATAACAAGTTAAATTTTTATTTTATTTTATTTTATTTGTTGACTGTTGTAAATAGAATAAGTTCTAAGAATACTATCATACTTTGCTCTTAGCTCTAGGGATACAATTGTAAATTCCCTTAGCCTTTGAAGTATATATAGGGTCCTCAACTCTTTGAAAGGACTTAGAGTTTCTTTCAAGGAGAAGAATCATTCTCATTATTTCTCTAATCAATTAACACAATGCTCTCTTTATGCAAGCTTTAAATTTAGATGTGCAGGGTATAATCCATGAGAAATAACAAGAATTGTTAGAATTTCTTAGCAAACAATATGATTGGAAATTGCTACCAGAGGGAATTGACACATCAAAAATCGATATGTTAACTACATACATATTGTAAAGTGGAGATCAAAGCACGCAAGTTCCCCTCTTTTCCTGCAGCCCATCGCTTAATTTCAATATCCAATGTTTCAGCAAGCCTCTGCAATCAGTTCATAGGTAAAGTTAAATGATAAAACTAAAATTTTTGCCAACAAAAAAGATAAAACAAAAATCTTGACATGATCACAAGTTTGCAAAACTTGATGAAAGGAGCGTTGACAGGCACAGCTCAGAATAACAAACATTAAATCAGACTATATACTATCCTCATTAAACACATACAGTTAAACACTTGGCAAATTTTCACCCAAAAAAAATATAGTGGATTAATTGGTCAAAGAAAAGCAGTGGATTGCAAAATAATTTTCTGATTGAAAATAAGACAGGTACATGATAATCTAATAGACCCTGAGGCCTGCCAGATGGTTGGCGATCAGGAAATAAATGAGATTTAAAAAAAGAACTTACATGTCTCTCAGCTTGCTCTCTTTGTGTTTGCAAGTCTCGCTGATTCTTCTCAGCCAATGCTTTTGCCTAGCATAAAAGGACAACCGGCATTTTGTCAACAAATATGTAAAAAGATCTCAAGTACCTCACCCATCCTTTCTTACAAATAAAAATGAAGATATCTAACAGATAAACTAAAGGAACACATACTGCTCGCTCCTGAGTCCTCTGGTGGCGCTCCAACCTGGCTCTTCTTCTTTCTTCATTTTCCCCTTCAATATCTTGAAACTCTCCTGATGATGGAGCAGCTTCATCCCGTAAAAGAGAGGGAGCAATGAGAGCCAAGTAAACGATATATGACAAAAGAATTCAAAAACACTGCCACATCAATAAACATCACAATAAAAATGTTAAACTACCTCCAAAAATTGAGGAAAGGTCATCAACAATATTAACTGACGATGATGCTTTCTTCATGCTTGTAGATGCCCCAGTTGATTTCCTTGTAACATCTGCCTGAAATTGGGTATCAAATAAAGAATCCTGAAAAGGTTCAGGTTCAAAATATTAATATGTAAACTTGCAGTAGTATCAGACAGAGTTTCACAGAAACAAGTTCTCACTGCAGAGCTAGCCCTAGGAGGCCTTGGAGCACTGTTTGCTCTTGTACCCATGCCAAAGAAAGATTCAAGATCATTTTCATTCTTTTGTTGATTCATCCTTGCAGCAGCTGCAGCTCGTTCTCGGGCTTCTGCTGCAGCCCTTTCTCGAGCCTCAGCAGCAGCCCTTTCCACAGCAGCACGTTCTGCTTTAGCTCGTCCTTCCGCCTCAGCCCTTGCAGCTGCTCTATTTCTTGCTTCCCTCTCCTTTGTGTCTGCTCTTTCCCTTGCTTCTGCAGCAGCCCTTTCAGCCCTTTCCCTTTTCTCGGCAGCAGCTCTTTCACGGGCTTCAGCTTGTGCCCTCTGAACAGCAGCCCTTTCAGCTCGCTCTCGAGCTTCAGCATTAGCTTTTCCAACAGCTGCCCTCTCAGCTCTTTGAAGAGCTTCAGCAGCTGCTCTTTCACGTGCTTCTCTTGTAGCTCTCTCTACAGCCTGCCTTGCCATTTCTCTTTCCCTCTCACGTCGCTGTTTTTCTCTTTCTTTCTCCTCCCTTTCCCTTTCAAGTCTTCTTTGCTCCCTTTCCTCCCTCTCTCTTTGCTGTCGTTCACGATCTAACTTCTCCTGTTTTTCTATCTCCTCCTGCATAGCTCTCTCATCTCTTTCAAATAGACCAGCTTCTCTGCTTCTGGAAGCCTTAGTACTCTCTCTCTCCCTAACTCCTTTTGCATGCCTAAATTTGGCTTCAGCTCTATCCATAGCCTCCTTCATAGCAGCAGCTGCTGAATTCATCTCTAATTCTTCATTAGGAAAACCACCTTCATGCTCATCATCATAACTACGACTCCTATCTGCAACAAAATCCTCATGTTCATCAAACGGAGATGTAGAGGAAACTCTTGCTGCAGCAGAAGACTTGGGGCCCTGGGAGAATCCAGTGGAACTAGGGAAAGAAGAAAATTCATTAGCCTTCCTTCTAGCATTGGTAGCTCCTGATATAGAAACAGGTCTTGGAGGAGGAGGTCTTGAAGGTGGGGGAGCAGCAGTTGGTTGTGTAAAAAGAGGAATCTCAGATACTGTCAGCCACACGTCATTAAATGATTCCAAATTTTCTTCAAATTTTGGAGATGCGTCCGCCTGAACATTGCCCTCTTTAAAACCATCATTATCATATGAAGGGGATGAAGCTCGCTGGCCAACTGGTTTATTAGAATCAGATGAAGATGAATATGTAGGCCCATCAAAGGGTGTCTCTGGAAATCCCCAATCATGGCCAACGGGAACCTTGTTTTGTGAATGTCTCTCAGGACTCTTCACAAAAGATTTCTCCTCCGGCTCTTTATCTCCAGCCCAACCTGAGTTTGTATTAGTCCTTGGAGGACTGGTATCCTTTTTGTTATTTCTCTCTGATGAGAATGCAGGTACTGATTTTCCAAGCCCATCAAAGGGATTAATATCATCATATACTCCGCCATTAGAATTTGATGAACCATCATTCTTTGTGCTTCTGGAACTACTAAATTTACCAATTTCTTCCAATGGATCACTAAAGTGGCTTGCAGATGACTCCATGGGAGTTGAAGATGATTCAAATACTTTGAAAGGGTCATCTGACACACTGGAGGTTGTTTTAGATTCCGTGGTAGTTTGTTCTGAGGAGAAACCAATATCAGGAGCAGGCCTGTGAATAAGGCAATGCATAAAAATTATGGTTGATATGTGAATCAGTATGTTAAAATACAAAATGCCATAACAACCACAACAAACCAGTCATCAAAGAGGAGCAGCAATAAATGTTACCTGTATTTAACAATTTATTCAACTTAAATATAACACTGCAGGTTTTACTTCTACATAAATTCAGCCTTTTCTGTCCAAATTTATACATGGCATTGCACTTATTATTGGTAAATAAAATTGCAGAAGATATTTCAGAGAGTTTGACATAGGTATATCACATAAAAATGTAACAAGTTTTCCTAGATAAGGAATTCCTTATTATGGTTTAAGAAAGAAGAGAGATTATGATATTCCCATTTCAGAAACCACCAACAAAGCCATTTCTTTTGATGATATTTTACACTCATCTTGTCCACTCTTGGTGATGTCAAAGCAGTAACATCATAAGTAATTAAGCATCCAAATAATTTCCACTTAAAACCTTACCGCATTACTTAGAGCTACTCACATAATCATAAACAAAAGAAGGATGAATTATCATGTCTTTATTCCAAATTATTTAGGGCTCTCTAATGCATATATCAGCTGGATAGATTATTGCAAAGATCAATGTTGCGTAGACAATACATTTCGACCACACATGATGTAAAAATCCATATGCACGTACACATAGAACTTCAACATATATAAACATTTACTCCATGATTAAATTAGTGAGCTACTAGGGTCACCAAAAGTAAATATTTCACTCCCAAACAGTCTGCACGCTTCATAGAAGGTATTATAGTCCTCAAAAACCAGGTCCCACAAGTCAGCCCTATAGGCCTATTCCAGTATAACGATCTTCAAGTAACAAAATCCAACCAACTAAAATAAACTGCAGACTGGCATAACAAACACATAATTATTAAAAATTTGTAAATCCCTTGGGGATAAATATGAAGCAAACAAACAACAAACATAATCAAATTTAGGGATTCTAATACCTCAATGAGTTGCAGCAGTAACTAACAGACAGAATTTTCAACATGTTCAGAATGTACACTGGTGGATTTTCATATTCAAGGGGATAAATATAGAAGAATGCTCTAAAAGCCTTCAAGTAACATTCATGAGGAAGGACTGCAAATTCATTCAGTTGGAAACATGAATTGAAACTGAATCACAATACGAACGTTTACTTCGGAAAAACTTCCTTCTCTATCTCAGCTTAAAGATCAAGATATCGTCAAAAGCATTAACCCCCTCTGTAAAAAAAATTCCGTTATTATTATGCACAACTGACAATATAACTTATCATTGGATAGAAAGAACTTGTCACAACTCACAAGTAGAAGCTTCCATTAGACGAATTTAACAATCCCAGTGAATTATTTGGATCTTTTTCATTTTTTTCTGCTATAATAGCCTCTGAACATTTGAATGACGATCTTTCGGCATTTAGGTCTCTGAGACACTAGACTGAATGGCTATATGCTAAAAAGCAACAAAAATATGGCATACTCATCACTAAGTAGAATTCATCCCATTATGTATCTAAAATACAGCTAATTGTACGCTTTTAACGGCAATAGGCAGACGGACGAGCACATGGTTAGAGCACGATTTTTTTTGCACTTTCAGGCCGCTATATCTACAAGCTAATAAACATAGAAACTCATCTCAGTTACTGAAAACTAACGTCGTTACCATACCTTTCACTATGGAATCCGCTTCCTTCAAATCCAGGTATCAAACCGTCAAAATCTTGATTATCTTTCTCATCCTTTTCCGATCTCTTCTCATCATGCCCAGACTTACCAAACCCACCAAGAAGATCATCCAATGCGCTACTACTTACTTCTGGGGCCGAAGATACCGATGCAAACACATCACCATAATTAGCTTTAGACGAGCTTTTTAACCCAGGGACGCCGTCAAAAATGTCATCGTCATAGACAGGTTTGTCATACACAGGGGGGTTCATAGACTTGGAACCAAAATCGCTGGACCCAGGATACATGGAATCAAAATTGAACGTCGCATCAGCTCCGCGACTCTCCGATTTGCTCGAGTATCTCGCGGAACCCCCCAACAGATCATCGAAATCACCAGTATCTTGATTCTTCTGATTACCCGTCGATTTAAACGGCGAATCACCATCATCCATAAAATTACCACTGAAGGAATTAAAACTACCAGTGGTTTGGGATGCACCGCGGGATGCCAAATCGAAGTTAAGGCTTCTACTATTAGTGGCATTCGAAGATCCCTTGGATGCAGCCATTGGTGCCGCTTTGCCCTGCGGCTTGAACCCAAAATCGGCGGCTAAGAGACCGTCGAGATCGTTCATTCTGATTATTTAATACACCCGGGGAAATTGGGGTTATCAAAACGCAAAAAATTTGGGAAAAATAAGATATCAAACGAGGATCGACAAGGAAGTATAGTGCGAAATAAATTCAATAATGAGAGAGAGATCAATCATTGAGAAGAGAAGAAGCAGAGATCTCGGCGGTAAGAGAAGAAAAGCCAGGGGTTCAAGCCTTACGGGGGACTCTGAGAAGACACGAGAAAATTAAGAAACCTGAAGTCTGAACCCTTCAAATAAAAATAATAATAAAATTATTTTCTCCAAGGCGGCCTTGCTTCTGTTCGAGCCTTTCTTCCTCTTTCCTTGTAGTCCTTGCTCGGCTTTTGCCGTGGCCCGTTGTTATTAGAGAATTTTCCTTCTTGAAACAAAGATTATTTAAATTCCTCTAATTTGAATTTTATATTTATATTTATATTATTATTTATATTTCAGACAAAAGAAAATGTAAGATTAATTTTATATGAGATGCAAAGGCAAGATCATGCACAACACTTCAAGCTTCCGTTTACTTTATTTTGTCTCAGCATTTGTTTTTGGCCTTAGTCTTTGCCATATGTAAGGTAAGTATCTTCACCATTTAAATTTTTTGCTGAAAATTTTTAAATAGACAGAATTTCTTTATAAATTAAATTACAAAGATTCATCTAATTTCTAAATATACTGCTTATATCATATTACACTCATAAAATATTCAATAGATATAAGTAAAATTATTGAATTAATAATTTATTCAAATATTTAGTCACTAATGAAGCATAATGATATCCTACAATTTGTATTTTAACTTTATTTAGTATGATAAAATTTATTATTATTAATAATAATTTATTATTTTAATTTTGTTGTAATTTAATTTATAAAATTTTAAATTGGTGTAATTTTAATCCTTATAATTTTAATTTGATTATAATATTAATTATGAACTTTGACTTGATATGTATGAGTCATTATAGTTTAATTATTTAAATTATTATTTTTTATATTTTAAAAAATAAAATTATATATTTTATAAAATTTAAAAGCTAATAATTTTAAATAATTAAAACTATAGATAATAAACTAAAATTTAGGATTAAATTTTAATTAAATTAAAATTATAAAGATTAAATCACCTGAGTTAAAGTTAAAGAAATAAGTTATAATATAATTAAAATTATAGAAACTAAAATTTAATTTTTTTCTTTATTTTTTTTTAGAAAATAAGGATATTGTTTAGGGTTTCTTACATTTAAGAAAAATTTAAATTATAGGTGTACCTTAAGAAAAAAAATTAAGAAAATCCTATAAAAAATATCACTTGAATTTTAAAAGTTAAATTAGTCTTGTGTCTTACATTTTAATAGCTACGGACTACTTTAATAAATAAATAAATAATAACATATTTTTATATAATTTTTTTATGTAAATTTTAAATCTTAAGTGATATTTTAATGGAATTTGTCAAAAAAATTATTTGTCAATGTTAAAAGACTAATCTTTGTTGAGATAAAAAGGGTAAATGATGGCCAAATTAGGAATCAAATTTTCAATCACTTATTTGAAAAGGGATAAACCCTACCAATTATATCAACTGAAGTTGTTGTTTTTTTTTAATTTTGTTTATTCAACAAAAATATTAATTTAGGATAAGTCGCATATTATCATAATATTACAAAAAGGGTTAAAAATCGGGTGATTTGTTGGGGAAATATTGGGTGATAAATCATTATTGATTTGTCATTTTCAATGAAATTAGGCATTAGGTTCTGGGAGACATTTCCCTCTCCTTCCACAGTCTTATTCAACGTACAGCATTAATAAACCATGTTTGGATGAGGGATTATTATAAGGTCTGTTTTATAAGCTATTTCCATAAATATGCATGCGTGCGATTTTTTGATAATTCCTTCCAAGTTTTTCGACAAAAATATTATCACTCTTTTAAAAATAGATATCAATTTTTTAAAGTAAAAAAAATAAAATTACATGATTTTTTTCTTGAATTTTAATAAATTATGTGCACATCGTGTTCACTTCAAAATTTTCATAATCATTTTAAAAAACATTAAGTAAATCACACAAAATTGTTTGTATTTTCAAATGATTTTAATTCATTCTGAAAATAAGAAATTTTTTGATACAATTCATTAAATTCTTGTGTAATTTATTATATATTTGCAAAGAAAAATTTATGTTTTTAAAAATATATACAAAATTTTACATATTTTTTAATAAAATCACAAGAAGATTTGTAATGTTAATCTAAAATTAAATTATTAATAGGATTAAGTCTAATAGAAAGTGGCCAGTCCCCAGCAACTTGATGAATTAAAATTTGAATCCTTAATTAAAGAGATGCACGTATTTAATATCTGACAGGATCATGAATATACCTGTGCTTAGCAAAAATATTTATTGAATATGAACAAAAATTTTAAAAAATATATAGGGATCATGATGATAAATCTGAGAGGGAAAAGATTAGTTTAATAATGATTCCCATACTTTTTTCTAAAGAATCAATTATGATAGCAAAAATTAAGATGATTCTTGTTGAGATGCATGATTGTCACTTTGCCCGTTCTTCTTGGCATAACTTGAAATCCCAAATAATGCAAATCCACTCTGAGTAAAAGTCAAAAGCTTGCCAATCTGTCATGCTAATTAGGCTGGCTTACAAAAGTGAGAATCTTGTTCGTCCTTCCTCTATTTTTACATGGTGGGTATTATTTGATAACTCAAGAAATGTATTTTGATCGTGTGTTTTGAAAAATTAAAAGTTCAAAATTTGTTTTGAACAATCAGAACATCTTCATTAAGATGTATTACTTGTTCGACGAAATTATAAAAGAGTAACAACAAATTATATTTTCATTAATGACAATTATGTTGATAAAACAAATCATCCTTTCAAGTTTCAAGTTTTACCTTAGAAAACATAGTATTTGCAAAATTTGAAAGAATGATTTGCTAAGTTTCATTAATGACAACTGTGTACGGATAGATAGATTTAGGTTTGAAATTTCACATTTAAAATCCATGTGTATAAATCTTTTGTTTGAGTAATACAAAAAATTTCAAATTATAATTCTTCGTTAGAACATTTGATTTTGATGGAAAGAAAGTGGTTGAAATTTTAAATAATTAGAGGTAGATTGAGCATTTAAAGCTTTAAAGAATTGTAATAAAAAATTTAATTTGATCCAAATTCATTAATTTTTATGTATCCAAATACTTTAATTAACTTTTTAAAATAAATTAAAAATTAAGTGTTTGTTTAAATAAATTTTTAAAAAATAACTTATAAAAAAAGAACTTTTAAAAAAGAGTTTATTAAAAAATAATTTTAAATAAATAAGAATTTATATAATTATTACGAAAAAAAAACTTGTAAATGATATAATTTTATTAAAAATATGATATAGAAAAAGAGTAAAGAAGATAGAGGAGAGATAATAAAAAAATAGATGAAAGAGAAGAGAGATAATTAAAAAGAGAAAAGATAATGGAAAAAATATAAAAAATAAGAGAAAGTGTAAAAAATATTAAATATAATAATAATTAAATAATTTATAAATTTTTTATTGTTTCAAAAACTACTCTAATCAACTTATCTAAAATTATAATTTTAAACTATAATTTAATTAAAAACTATTTTGAATAAATATGACTACTTATTTTAAAATTTTCCTAAATTTTATCTAAAAAAACTTTTAATACCATAATTTGAAGAGACAACAAACAGATTATAAATAAATTAATTAATTATAACTAATATAAGAACTAACTAATTTATTTAAATATATTAATAAATATATAATATAAATTTATCTTAAAAAATTATATTTAATTATATTTAATTTATTTATTTCTACTCTTAACATAACTCCGCCGAGTAATTGATTTGGTCCAAATCCAAACCCAATCCCCAATAACCTAAACGTAACATAAAGATCATTCTAAATGAAAGAGTTTCACAAACTCAAGGCAGTAGATTCAGGGATAATTGGCCATGCCTTGGACTTGAGTGGGAGTGTCCCAAATAAATGTAGTGCAATGACCAAGCAAAACACAACATCCAAACAACACATTGAAACGAAGATTAATTTTTAAACCAAGCCGTGCTAAACATAGTATTCCCTAATAACCAGACACAGAAGAAGAAGATCAAACGCAACATTCATCAAAACATGGCATCAATTTACAACCATCATGGTTCATTATCATCAAAGCTAAAAATATTTAGCACTCAGTGGCATATGATGATTCTCATGGACTGATGTGGGAAGTAGAGCTGCACATTTGAAAATTTAGCATTCAAAATCGGACCCTTTTGACATCACTTTCAGGGACAGGGACACTTGCATCAAGCCCATCGGCCCTCCCTGAACTGCCACTTTGTCCAGAAACCTGCCCAATCCATACAAGCAGCAACAATCTCATCAGCTTTCTGAACTTCTCGTGACACAGTCATTTCAAGCCTCACATTTTCCTAAACTATGCCAAAAATCTAAACAAAACTCCTTCCAATCCTTTAATATAAGAAATAAATAATTAATTTGTGGATATTAAGAAGATTAGTTAAATTATTTGTAATAAATGAGTGTTGATAATCATATGCATTGGAACTACAGTAGAAATCCCCTTAATATGTACAATCAATAAAAATATTTCAGTAAAAAATCATAAATTTGAGAGACAAAATAAATTAAGATCTTAAATTTATAACCCAAGTAAATCCTGTGTCTAGCCCCTATATTTAGCACTGGAAGGAGTTTTCTAGCTTGCCCTGAACTACAGTATATTTGAATACCAACACAAGGAACTCACAGTTTCATCCGGAACAACTGCATATCTCTCCGATGGTGCGACCCAAGTTCTCCCTGTACAGCCACCATAATGCAGATTGATTTTAAAAATGGTGGGAAATGGCAAAGGCCAAAATTAATGATTATAAAAAGTGAAGCAAAGAACAACGCACCAGATAATGGATCAGCCTTTGAGGATGATTCTATGTACTGCCCACAAGACCCATCAACACTCAAGAGCTCAATGATTATTGGTACATTCCTACAAACTCCGAAGACGAGCAACAGTTTCAACATTGATAAGCAACATAATCTCCAATGCTTAAAGGGTTAAACTTAGAATCATAATTCCACCATGTCAAAATATCCAACAACACGAACTAAAAGCAAGAATTATATGGAGAAGAAAATGCCAAGATGGCAGCTACACAAGGTCAATCTCGATCATAAGGAATTTCGAGACCCTTGATAAGTCTCAACAAATTAAGGGTAGCAATGAACACCAAGGAACCTCTTCCCAATTCATTTGAAAATCTAATCATCAATTGTACACAGATAAAGGATCTTTTTGAACCCATTAATTACCCTACTCACGTAAATCAATTGCTTCAAACAATGCCTTTTAAAACACGAGAAAACCCACGAATTGCCTGCAATAGACAATTCGATGGTCTCAACAAAATTATTCAGGTGCACGAGCTATTACCTGTCAACAGTTTCGCCATGTCCAAGTTGTCCATTTGTGCCCCTTCCCCAAGAATATACATTTTGTCTATCACTAACAGCAATGGTGTGTCTCCATCCGCATGAGATCTGAGCTACTTTCTACCAAGACAAATAAAAAGGGCAAAAAAAAAATTATATCCATCAAGGTTTTTTTATCCATTTCTTATTATTTTGATATGGGGCAGGGAAGCAGGGTGTTGCAGTCTCAAGAAGGTACCTGGTCAAGGGGAAATTTCACTGGTACAGGAGAGCAATGATCAACATTGTCACCTACTCCAACCTGTCCAAACTGCATTTAGAGGAACACAAAAGGTCAAACACGTCAAGAAATGAAATATATATGTAATAATATATTAGGGAATACAAGACTTGGAACTACTTTCTTATTAGGAAAGGAGCATATGCCATCTATTCCTTAATAAGTTGCCAATTATTATTAAAGTAACAAGTATCTCTAGTCAGTATAATACCAAATATAACAAAATAGGAGAGGAATAAAAGGTTTCTACCAACCTTATTCCAACCCCAGCCATAAAGCTGTCCACCAGATGTTATCGCCATACTGTGCCTCCAACCACCTGATATCTGAAAGAGTTCGGGAAAAAATTTCAGAAACAAACACAACTATAATCACAATGTCAAACACCAAAACTATTGCTCCAACTTTGCAGAAGATTCTGGTTGACCATTTTCTTTTAAGAAAAATAGAGGAACATAATCAGAATTAGTGTGACACAACACAGTGAAGCTGTTATTTACTGGGTGAGACTTAGCCGCAGTCTACTCCATTCCAAAAAATCATGCTTCTAATTGGGACTCAGGGAATAGAGGACCAACAAAAGAGGAGAGAAGAGAAAATCCCAAAGATCTTTTGAACCACTTAAATTTCCATGAAGTCAGAAAATCCCAAAAAGGATAATACTTGGGAATATGATTAAGGGGCAACCTGAGAGATAAATTTATCGCTCAAGGCCTGAAGCTTCTGGGGCACAAGGTGGTCCTCAAAATCCCCATGTCCTAGCTGGCCATATTTACTCCACCCATATGTGTATAGTCCTCCAGAAGAAGAAACAGATATTGTGTGCCGCCAGCCACAAGCAACCATGACCATCTTGTCACCCTGTAACTTTCAAACAGACAAGTGATGGGCAATTAGGGACAAAAATAAATACTATATAGAGCAACATTATCCATCTATTAGTATGGAGCCATATTAAATACTTTTTAATTCAACCTACGAAACACTGTAAGAACCCTCGGAATGCTTCATCTTCTGTTTTAGATTGCGAGTAAAACTTTCTCAGGAATCAAGCACTCAATAAAGTTATCTAACATTCAAATTACGGCCAAGATCGTCATAGTATAATCTGGAAAAATGAGATGATACCAATTTGAGGACATACATGAACAGAAGAAACATTTTCAGGAAGCAAGCGATCAAATCTGTCTCCCAATCCCAAGTTCCCATATCGTCCCCAACCCCATCCAAACAGTTCCCCGTGTTCAGTGACAGCTGCACTATGTTCCGCACCAGCAGCAACCATTTTGATAGGTACTCCCTACAACAATGTAAAATTTCACATTTGTGCGCATAAATATCTATGATTTTCTGCGGAAAAATGAGATAGATGGTGCAGATATTAAGATCTTCAATATTTTTTTCCTTGACAAAAGTTTTATTGTTGTTGCTTTCCTTGTTATCAGCACTGCTTACAAAATGTAAAACTACCACTGATGTTTTTACTGGAGGATAGTTGATAAGTTAGTCATAATCCCAACAATTCGACTCCACAATTTTTTTAATACAAAATTCAATCTAGTGGTTTCTACGCAATAGAGAAAGAACAAAACAGGGTTGAAGGGTGGGGAAGATGCTAACATCAACACTGCTGTTGTCTGCAGTAAGTTGTTGAATGCATACTTCTTTTTATTTACAAATAAATGCAAGAACAAAATGATATTAATAAATCTCTTTCACCTTGCAATCCCTTTTCTGGATATTGTTTTCCTGAAGATGGAAAACTCTTTTGAGTCAATACAGATGTGACGCACTTGTTGACATTTTATAAGCTCAGATGTGATACAACGCGGTAAAACACCATTTACTAAATGGTGATATTGTTTACTGGCTTAATAACTTCCACTTCTACAGTTCTATATTGCACCTTTCTAAGGGGCCACTCAATATGTTCTTAAAAATATGGTTAAAAAATAGATAGCTGTGGCTATTAAACCATTGAAACCACCCCATGCTAAAAATAAACAGTCATTAAAACAATTCTTAACCAATTAAGCTCTCGAAAGGCATAAATATTGATTAAAAGAAAGAGGTAGTCTTTTATGTTTGATTTAGAAAGAGGTGGACGTGAGCAATTTAGCGTATGCTATAGTGAATGCAACTTAACATTGTATATTGATGCTCACTGACGGAATATTTTACCTTACACACTCTAGTTAAATAACACTGGAAGCAGTACCTGGAATGTTTGAATTTTTTGTGGCACGAGAGAGTCCTCTGTGGTGCCAAGTCCAAGTTGACCATTCTGATTCCGCCCCCAACTTCAACCAGGAGAGTAAAGTCAAGAAACTCTGAATAGGCGAATTATTGTAAAATACTACAACAGTTGTAGCAATAGATGAAAATATTTGCCCTTAATAATCAAGAAGTTTGGTTGATATGCTCTCAAATCAAAATAGAAGAAAATATGGAAAGGAACTCTATCTATAGAGATAAAGAAGACAAATGCTCCGTAAAGAGTATTGCTTTACAGGTTCTAATCATAAATAGTTCCTTAAGCAATTCTCTTCAAGAGATAGAAGACAAATACAGAATGATAAAATACAAGAGTTGATGGAAATGGGCATAAACACCAAATATAAGCTGAACCAGAACAACGTTGTTTGATTCTTCCTCCTCATGTTTTAGTCAAAAGATGAGGAGAAAAAGAGGAGGTAATGAAATAAAAAACATGAATCATAAGATTCAGCTCATGTTGCCAAGCAAATCACTGGGATTTAATTTTCAGCTTCAATCAATACACTAAATTATGTAACTCAAACTTTATTGACAAAGTAAACGTAATTTGAAATTGGAAAAAAAGGTTAGAAACAAAAAACGAATAATGACCAAATTTTGAGCACGAACTGCTCACCTCTGCACCTCGCCTTCCATTGTAACTGCCAAACAATGGCTGTCCCCACAAGCAATTTGCCTTATCCTGAGACCCTGCAATGCTTTAATCGGCAGAGGAGTGAATAAGTCACTGGAATTACCGTGACCCAACCTTCCAAAGTCACCCCTGAAAAATTAGAAAAAGCAGAAGCTGCTTAGGATTGTTCATAAAAACCCAACAGCATGATATCACCCAATTGACAGATAAACCATGGAAGAAAAAGTCCTCTTGATGAGACCAAACTTGACTTTTGCCTATTATTTTCAAGAGTTATCTTATACATAGTGATCAGAGAGCCCTAAAACATGGCAAACTTTCTCAGTTAATCAGTTAACCCACCTAGTGAAATAAGGCTTGTTGTGTTGAGAAATCTCCTAGCGAAGTTTGATTTCAGGATGCTATTCTTCTCTTCCAAAATATTAACTTTGAGATAGTTATGTGTAGATAGATATTACTGAAATTTTAGAAATCTCATTGATGATGGATTAAAGCGCAAGTATCACAAAAGAGCTGCAGCGTCTGATAAATCAGTGCATGGGTAAACTAGTTTGATTGCATTTTTAGTACAATTGATGACAACACACGCTAGCCAAGGGTAAAAAATTGCATTTCTAGGGAAGTTAAGTTTTCTATTTTGGGTAGGTCAATATTTAGAAAATAAGTTTAAATAGAGCATACCATCCCCAACTGAATACTTCCTTGCGGGACTCTGAATATGCAATCGTATGGTCAGCTCCGCAAGTAACAGTTATTATTTCTTGGCCATCCAATGAACTCAGTTGTGTAGGGAAAAGTCGATCCTCAGCATCACCATGGCCCAATTGCCCATCCTCTCCCCGTCCCCATGAGCAAACAACATTTCCAGCTGTGAAGGATCGGCAATGAGCAAGCCGTCAGTTTAAGTGAAAAAAATTACAAATCAATACCATGCAAGGATGCCAGCTTTTGATGGAAATAAAAAGGGAAGAATGACGAATCTAGCAGATGTGTATTTTGTGGTTGATATATTCACAACCTATTTCTTTAAATTTTGGGAACAAATGTAGTCCTTCGCTCTTGCTGCCACTCAACGAGAAGTCAAAGCACAAACTCGAAACCTTGGCAATAATTGATCTACCGAAATTGATTGGTTATAAAACAGAGTGAGGTGTAAAATCAAGTGGGTTATCTTATCTAAACAGTAAGGTATTCCCTCCAAAGAGAGGCAACAATGAACTCCTCGTTAAGCCACAGTCCAGAAGTTCAAGTCAATGCCAATGGCCACAAAACATAATTTCAAGGTCATGTCAAAAATGATTTCCGATTTCACAAATTTCCAAAACGATCTACCCCAAATGAAGGTACAACAAAATTCTTTGTTCAAAAGGACGAAAGAAGTAAGTATTCAGCGCTTACAGAGTAGAGCAACAGAATGGCTAGCACCGGCGGAAATCAAAAGCACAGTTCGAGGAGGAGCAGAGGCATCACTCATGACTTCCTCTTGAACCATCATGATGAGTAGTTGAGGAATGAGGACAAAGAGAAAGTCGTGAAGAAGAAGGAGAGAGGAAGAAGAAGAAGTGAGGTGGGGGATAACTGAGAATGAAGATATTAATAGATGGCCAGATATGCGTAATAGTGAAATGGATGGGACATTGTAAACAGATAGTTCAGAAGAGCAATAAAACCACTTCACAAAGGAGGAGAAGGCTAGGCTCAGAAAGAAAAGTCCAGAAGAGAGAGAGATTGGGTGGGGAGGCAGGTAATGAATAAACGACGGCATTGAATGCAGAGGGGCCCAGCTGTTCGGACATTTTTACTCCAGCCGGCGATTGGGATGTGCTTGCGCTCCGTTTTCGGTGCCCACTCCTGCAAGTTTCATCTTCTCTCTCCGCCACACACTTTCTCCTTCTTACCGCCTTTATTTTTCGTTTATTTAATCTCTTTCCCTTGCTATTTTTGTCATCGTGTATATAAATATATATATATATAGTACCTATTTAGAAATACTCTAAAATTTAAAAGAATTTCTAATTAAAATTTTAATTTAAAAAAAAAATTAAAATAAATAATTATATTTATTCAATTAAATTATAATTTAAAATTAAAATTTTATATAACTTACTGAAAATAAATTTTAAAACAGTACAAAAATTTATAAACTATCCAATTATTATTTTACTTATATTTTTTTATATTATCTTTCTTATATTCTATCTCCTCTCTCTTTTCACATCTCTCCTCTCTAGTATATATTATTTTCTCTATCTTATATCTTTTTTATTTAGCTCATCTTTCCTCTTTTTTTTTATCTTATCTCATCTTTCCTCTTTCTTTACTCCTCCCTTTTATTTATAATTAAATTATATTATTTTTAATAATTTATTAATAATAAAAATATTTTTAAAAATAACTATTCAAATACTCATTTATTTAAAATTATTTTTTTATATTTTTAAAAAAAAATAAATATTATTTAAAAGTTATTTTTTTAATAAATTCTCTTTCAAAAGTTTATCAACTGGTAGTTTTAAAAAATAATTTTATGGTGACTTCAAATTTATAAACAACCTCCACAGTCCGTAGTACGAAATCTGTTTATTTAATTCAAAATTTTAATTAAATTATTTAATTATATTTATTTAATTAATTTAATTATATTAAAAATTTTAGTTAAATTATTTAATATAATATATATTTTTTTAAATATTCTAATTATCTTCTTTAGTTCATTTTCTCTCTCACTTAATTATTATTAGAAAATAACAATAAGAATAATTTTTAAAAAAATTATAAAAATAAGATATATATATCTTATATTTAAGATAATATTAATTTCATAATTAAATTTTATATTAAAAAATGAGTAATAACATATAACATTATCTTCTTAAAATATTCACGTATAATATTATATTATATATTAATTTAAAAATTAGATAAATTTATTTAAAAATAAATAATGAATATGAAAGATGAATCTGATTAAAGTTAAATAAAAATTTATTTTTAATTAAGTTATATATTTAATACATAAAAAGTATTATATTTATATTTATGATTAGCATTTATTATTAGATTGAATTTATAGGAATCACGCCCTGTTTTCATATACAAAACTAGCACACGTGAGTACTAAAAGCAGTTCTTTGAAGGATGAGACCTTAGACTCTCACAAGTGTTTTAATTGAATGGTTTTGTCCAATTTCACCAGAAAATATGAAGAATATGTTGTAATTTATATTTAACAAATATTATAATCTATATTATATATAAATTATTTTTTATTATATATATTTATTTTTGCCAATATCTAGACAATTAATTGGGCATTCAATAGTGTATGGGCCGGTTTAGAAGAGGAGAAAACTCTAATTTTAAAAGAATTTTTGACCCAAATTTTAGTTTGAGAACATTTTAAAATAAATAATCATATTTATTTAAAAGAATTTTTGGATCAAATCATAATTTAAAACTATAATTTTAAATAAGCTACTATAAGTAGCTTTTAAAACAATAAAATAATTTATAAACTATCAAATTACTATTTTACTATGATTTTTCTCTACTCTCTTTTATCTCTCCTTCTCATCTCTTCTACCTCATTGTCTTCTACTCTTCATTGTCACCGTATGTGCCTTCATCTTCATTGCTGAAGTTCGTTGTCCATCTTCTCTGTGAACAGTGATATTTTTTATCTCATATCATTTCTAGTAATTTACCAATCACACAAATCATTCTGGTAATAATTATCTAAACACTCATTTATTCAAAACCATTTTTTCTATAAACTCTTTTCTAAAAGTCCTTTTTCCAAAAACTGTCTAAAAACCCTTTTTTCATAAATAATTTTTTAAAAGCCTACCTAAACACACATTATATATAGTTGGCCACGACTTTAGTTATAGTATATTTGTCACGATAAAAGAATTTTTTACAAAGTAGAAATATACTTTAAAATTTGTTTAGTAAGATAGAAATAGGTATAAAATTTATATATATATTTATAATTTAGGATAAAATAGTCTAATTTTTTTATAATTTAAAAATAGTTAAAGTTATCCAGAAATTTTATAACTTGGGTAAAATAATTTTAAAAAATTTACTTCCACTTGTATCATCTCAATTCTCAGTTTTTCTGATAGAACTAAAATAATAACAAACGTTATAAGTAGAAATGAAAGTGACTTACATTGTATCAAATGAAATAAATTAAAATTTTCACTTCTATTTTAACTTCTGTATTTCTTACTTTCCACTTACTAAACATGGGATTAGTGTTTATATTGGTAGGCCAACAAAAATTATTAAGTGTTTATTAGGTTTGTTATCAATATTCTTCCAATATTGTACCAAAATTTTTTTAGCTTCTTACTGCTTAGTACTGATATTGTCTAACAAAAAAAATATTTTATTATATCTTTAAATAGTGAGTGAACCTGTCTTTTTTTTTATTTTGTATTAGATAAATATATATATTCTTTCAAGATTGTAATTTTTAAATTAAAATCAATTATAAATTTGATATTCAAACTCTTAAAATCAATAACACAACTCAAGAACTTTAAAATGGCAATTTTTTTACCAGTAATGTGTGGTCATTGATAAATTATAGGGTAAAATATCAAAAACCCTATTTAGTCCTAAGTATACTATGCATGATAAAGATATGGTAGCTAGTTTTTGTTTTGATATTATCTCTATTTAATTGCATCAAGTTATTAGCATGCTTTTAATTCCTAGACACACTTCACAGTTGTTATTAATTTCAATGAAGGGTAAAATCGATAAGAGAAATACTTTTCTACAAATTAATAATATTAACTACTAATTACTAAGAACTATAAATATAGATAACTTTGTCATATACTCCTCTTGTTACATTTATAAGACAAAAAATATTTTTATTCTATTTATAAATTTTATTATTAAATTTATATATAAATATATAATTTTATCTTTATATATTATTATAGATTTTTTATTGGATATAATATATACTAATAGAACTAAAGTTCAAAAATTGTTAAATTTTAAGATAGAAATAATCAAAATTTAGTTTTTTAGCTACAGTAAAACATATTGAAAACAATGCTTTAAAAGCCGAATCACATGTTAAGCCGGAAAGATTAGCATTTTGATGGTTTAAACGATTAAAATAATCCAACTGTCCAGTTGAACCGATAACATAATAATTAAATTAAAAATAGTATTATATATATGTAATGTTATAAATGTGAAAAATAATATGAAATTGTTACATGATTTAAAAATAAGCATAAATATTATGAACGTTTTATTATGATTTTTGACAACAAAATTTTTAAGGTGAAAAATATGACGTCTATCTTTGTTTTTTTTTTGGTCAACAGGACATCTAGAACATAAAAGTATTCAAAATATAATTGATAATTGAGTGTGGAAGGTCATTTCAAATCTCGAAACGAATTTTAAAAAATAAATAAATATTCGAAATTACCAATTACTATCATATGTTTATCCATTTTCAACAAAAAAAAATATACGTTTGTCCATGCATTGAGTCTTGAACTGATGGATAACTAATACGTTGGTATTAAAATATCTAATGAGTAGTGTTTTGGGTCTATTTAGATAATTTTTAGAAAATAATTTATAAAAAAAATTAGATAAATTTAAGAAAAAAAAGGTTTTTAAGAGTTTATAAAAAATAATTTTAAATAAATAAATATTTAGATAATTATTTATAGAAATATTTTTATTATTAATAAATTATTAAAAATGTATAGTTTAATTAAAAGTAAGAGAGTAGAGAAAAAATGGGAGATAATGTAGAAAAGAAATAGAAGAGATAATGTAAAATATATAAAATATGGGAGACAGGGGACAAGAGATGGGTGAAAAGAAAGAGAAGACGAGAGAGAAAATGTGAAAAAAATATAGGTAAAATAATAATTAAATAATTTATAATTTTTTTACTATTCTAAAAGCTAATCTCAATAATTTATATAAAATTTTAGTTTTAAATTATAATTTGATCTAAAAATTTATTTAAATAAATATAATTATTTATATTAAAAAAAATTAGTATTTGACTATAAATTATTTTAAAATCTTAGATTTTTCCTAAAAGCAAACAAGGCACTTTGTCATCAAATCAAATAGAAATATCGTATATCAACGTATATTTAATATAATAATATAAATACTTGTTAGATCCATTAAGCCTGCGTTTAATTTTTAGAATAAATACAATGTTTTTTTTTAGAAAAGAGAGAGAGAGGTATTTGAAAGACCTCATGATTTTATGATAATAATATATACTCCCTCCGGTTCTTCCCCTTGCCTATTCGAACTCATCACTCTACAGTTAAGAGCAGAAATAGGGTTAAATAGGATAATTCTTTCACGTTTAAAAAAATTATAGATTATATTTTACAATTTGATATCCGTTTCTATATGATAAAAATCCTAATTATTTTGGGATAGACATACCTCAATTATGATATAATACTCATATTGTAGAAAATAATCTGCAATTATAAACTTCTAAAATAATATCATATTCATATACCTTCAATAGTTAAATAATATTTATAATCTATTAAAAATAAAGTAATAAAAAGATAATAATTGAAGTCTTAAAATTTATTACATATAAAAAAAAGCCTTAAAGTCTAAATAATTTGTGATTGTAACTTTGTATCAATTTCTCAAATATTGATAAGGATAAAGTATATAAAAAAATAAAATAAAATAAATAATTATAATTTATAATATAATTATATTATGATTAGTAAAGTTAAAAAAGAAGAAAACAAATTAATATAATTATAAATATTAAAATATGTAATTTACTTATTTAATTACTTATATTTTTAAAATAATTCTTTAGTCATCAATAACTATCATATTTTTTCTTCTAAATATAGTATATAGGGAAAAAAAAATACTCGAATAGAGTAAAATAACCTCCTATATGATGCCCAACTAAAAAAAACCAAGGAGTGGAGCTCCCTTACCATCAAGCCGCAAGTGTAAATGCAGATGCCCCATCTTTCAAAATGATAAAAATTATCAGCCTTCAAAATTTAAAACAAACGTATGGCTAGTCATAATCGACATGTTTATTCAAAATCATGATCTACTCTTATTATTTATTAAATGAAATTATTAAATATCTAATTTAAAATTTGTAAACATATATCTTTTTTATAAATTGAATTTAAATTATATAATTTTTATTGAATTATAAGGATAAATATTTTAATAGAGAGAAATTTGAGAATCTAAAATATATTATTTGAATTTTAAAAAACCAAAATCAAACCAAAGATTGCATGACCTTTATATTTTTTATGCACATGTTTTTTTCATAATTTTTGATCTAAAACATAGATACATGCTTCTATCTAAATTGCACTATATGAAAATGATTTTAATTTATAAAAGTTTTTTAATTGTATTTGTACCAATTGTTAAATGTTTTTATGATTTTTGTATGATTTAAAGCTTGTCAAAATTAATGGAAAAAAAGAACTTATTTGGACCTTCATTAAAAGTATAAAAAAATTGAAAGAATAAATAAAGTAATACTCTTATAATCTTTAATATAAGATATAATTTGTAATATAATTTACACTAATAAAGCAAATTTTATATTAAGGACCATAGGAGTAACATATTATAGATTCATAAAAAAATTTAAATTTTATACACATATTGTCTTTAATATATGATATATTTAACTAATTTAATTATATTAAGGAAGTTAGATAAGTTAGTTAATATAATATATTTTTTCTAAAACACCCCGTCATATTTTTTAGCTTCATTCCTCTGTCTCTTACTTAATTATTGTTGAGAAAGTATCAATAAAGATAATTTTACAATAAATTGATAAATATAAAAAATATATATTATATTTAAGATTAAGATTAACTCTATAATTAAATAATATATTAATAATTGAAGGGGTATGTTAATATATTATACTAAGATTGATGGAAAATATTTATACACTATAGGAGTAATACATCATTTAAACTCTGTCTAATCAAAATAAATAATTTAACTAGTGACTAATCTAGACAAATTTATTATTTATTTTATTTTTAAGAAAAATAAATATTTTAATTTAAAAAAATAAAATTTATCTTAACTAAATTAAAATATTTATTTTTTATAGAAATAAAATAAAATATAAAATTTTTAATGTAAATCAATATAAATATATTAAATTGTTATATTATGATCAGATAAAATTATATAACATGATATTTATAAAATATATAAATATTCATTGAGATCGATTGATTGTTATTAATGGCCGAACTGAGATCTTTATAAATATTATTAGTTTATTACCTGCGGGAAGTCAATTGCATGTGAAATTTGAATAAGGAAGACCAGCGTGTTCCACACCTGTCTAGACGTGGGGCCATGCTGATATTTTTCTAGACCTAAGGGTCCACTGAGAAATATATCTTTCATATTAATTATTAGTACTATTATTTGGCCCCATCACTATTGTTTTGGCCAAAATACTTACTAAACTAATTTTATAGGCAATTAACCTGTCAAATCAACGAATGAAATTCCCCCCACATTAAAAGACCTATGATAAAAGTTAGTCAATAAATTGAGCTAACCATTCAAAACCTCTTATCTTTGGGACAATGAGGACCCCAACATAGTCTTGATATAAAAAAATCTGGATATAAAATATCTCAATTGAAAAAATTTAAATTTTGGCATTAGATATAGGGTTTATTTAAATAAGAATTTAAAAAAATTATAATAAAATAGTTTTTAAACAACTTTTAAAAAAAATGAAGAAAAATTTATAGAAAAAATAGTTGTGAATAAATGAGTATTTAGATAATTATTATTAGAAAGACTTTTATAATTAAAAAATTATTATAAAGGGTATACTTTTATTAAAAATATGATAAATGAGAAAAGGTAGAAAAGAAAGAGGAGATGAGGTGGAGAAGAGAGGAGAGAGGATAGAGAAGGGAGAAGAGAGGAGAGAGTGGAGAAGAGAGGAGAAATAATAAAAGTAAAATAATAATTAATTAGTTCATAAACTCTTTTATTATTCTAAAAGTTAGTCTTAATAGTTTATCCAAAATTTTAATTTTAAATTATAGTTTAATCTAAAAGTCTTTTTAGATAAATATAAAGATTTATTTTAAATTTTTCTCAAACTAAAATTTAGATAAAAAACTATTTTAAAATTTTTATTTTTATACTTTACAAACACCCACATAAATAAATTTTTATTTTTGTGTTAATAGGTATTTTTTTTATATCATAATTTTTTTTTGAATCCGTGTCTAAGTTTCTTATTAATATTAGGGGTGGATGGGGATGAAATTTTCTTAAAATGAGGGGGAAGATATTTATTTTTTAAAAAATTATATAAAATTCAATTCTTTAGCTAAATAAGTAATTTTACATTTAAATAATTTATAAGATCAATAGCAATGTTTATCATTATCTAATTGTCACGATATATATATATGTGTGTGTGGATATTATAAGTACCCCGTACTACTGTGCAATGCATTGGAGTTACAGGTCTTTCTTTTTTCTTCCTAAATCTAAAAGATAGGAAAATGAGCAATGGAAGAAATGGGATTAGATTAGGTAAAGTTTGAAAGCAATAGGGCGTCTAATTGAGATTCCCCCGAGGTAAGTGAATTATTTGTTGGTAAAGAGAGAGACAGAAATGGATGCAAAACCAACTGCCAAATGGTGGTTTTGTTAATTTCAATTATTAGTTGCACTACCTCTCCATATGGCTTTCAAAAGTCTCGTGCATTTATTTTTCACTTACTAACTCTTATCCTCCCAAATCTCACTCTCCTTATTTACCCTTAATCGCTTCTAGTCTAGGGTTCTAAATTCGAATTTAAGATATTTATTAGGAGCATTGGTATCTAGGTTAACCTAAACTTGTAGGTACTTAAATTAACGTTTGAGAATAATTGACAGTTCATCTTATCTAATATTAATATTGTTTAAGAGAAATGAGACTTCGTTTTTTTCCTAAATTATGGATAAACTTAACTCATTTATAAAAAAAATTATAAAAAAAAAGTATTTATTATGAGCCAAAAAGAAACTAAGACAATTAAGAGAAAATTACTATAAAATATTTAAAAAATAATTTAATTACTAAATAAATATGATAACAAATAAGAAATATATAATAATAAATTTTAGTATAACAAATAATAATATTTCTATATTATTCATTTATTATTAAAATATTTTAATAATTAAATATCTTTTTTAGGACTTTATGTTAATTCTCACAAACAATTTTTATGGCATAAATGGTAACGTCTTTTGGTTCTAATGAGGCTATCAAAAATTACTTATTCAGTCTCAAATATAGGGTGTCTAAGACAGAATAAACTAGTCTAAAAAGACAGGGTATTTATCTAAATGTCAAGAGAATTAATTAATTTATTTATTTATTTTTTTAAAAAAAAACCTTTTACTAAAAAAATTAATTTATCTTACAAATGCCTTCCATGAAGTACATAGTCAAGTTTTTTCCCACCAAGAGAGAGAGTGAGAGAAAGAACATAATTGTCAAATACTTGAATTCATTCAATTCCTATATCAATATACAAACCATGAAATCATGAATTGAAACGAAGTAACAACAAAAAAATATTAATTAATTAAAAGGATAATTGCAAATTTGGTAAAAATTGGTAATAATAATAATAAATAAATAACTTAAAGTAATGAAGAAGAAGGATTAATAAAATAAGTAGAAGAGTTAAAACTAACTAAAGCTATAATATAATCCATATTTATTGCGAGAGATCTTTTGTGTATACTAATAATTACCCAATAGTCATACTCATGAACTATTGGAACAACGGACATTTTATCTAACAAACACAGGAATCTTAGCCCACGCATGAATGTTCCGTACATGATTTGATACTTTCCTTTCCTTCTCATTCACGATATGACCTAATTTTAATTGCCCTCTCAACGTCAAATTCTATTGCACGAAATGCAAGTAAGTCTTCCATTTATAGCTAACATTGTGAAAATGATTTTATTTTAAATATAAAATTTATTTAATTTATTTAATTTAATTTAAAAAAATTAATTAAATTAATTATTATATTATATTTTTAAAATATCATAATCATATTTTTTAACTCATTTTTTTATTTTTTATTTAATTATTACGAAAATAATATCATAGGATAATTGAAAAAATAGTTAATAAATTTAAAAAATATATCTTATATTTTAAATTAAGATTAATTTTTAAATTATATATTATATTTAGAATAAAAAGAGTATATATGTGTGTGTGTTATAGGCAATATATATGATTTTATCAACACAGATAATTGTAATTTTTTTTGTTTATCGAAAACAAAGATAATTATAATTTTATAATTAGACATGAATAAGAATAATCCAAATTAAAATTGGAGATTTAATTTGGGAATGACATATTGTCATGGTGTTATGAAATTCTACTTGATAAAGAGTAGCTCGCTAACCCGACTCACGATGTGTATGAGTTAGTAGTTGTGTAATAAAAATGATTTTAGTTTATTTTATTATTGTATTTTTAATATTTCTTATTTTAATAGATACAAAATTCATAATAAAAAAATAATTCTTAGTTTTACATGATTTTTAATCAACTCCTTTTAATTTTTACAATTTTCTCAGTTACATGCCTTACTTGATATGTTTATTAGTTACAATTGATTTGAATATTGACTAAGCATATAAGTTGTTAAAAAATATAAAATATATATATATTTTTAAATATTATGTTCATTACCATCTCTTTATATTTAGATATAATTTATAATATAATTTGATCAATTTTTATTTTATTTATATCTATATAAAAAATAATAATTTAGGTATGTGTCTAGTGAAAATCATATCATCAACCGGTAATATTATTTTTTTTATAAATTATGAATATATGAATCAATATTTATAATTTAATTGAGAAAACATTAAGTACCTAATAAAAAGGAAATAAAATTATAAAAATATGATTAAAATGAGATAAAATTATAAATACTTACATATTATTTTTTTCAAAAAAAAAATACAACATATACATACACGCATAATTTAAATTAATAATAAAAAATTGAATTGATAATAACTTATAAATTCACGGCAACAATGAATGAAAATTTGCTACCTATAAAAACACCCAAAGTTGACACCAGAGACATTGTGGGTGTTTGGATTTTTTTTAAACTATATTTTTAAAAAGGCTTTTAACATAAATCATAGTTTAAATAAAACTTTAAATAAATACTAGATAAAATAACATAAATGCTTGTAGATTAAAAGTTAGTTTAAACTTAGATTTCAGATAAATTAATAAAAATAATTTATAGGTAGGTAAAAGGGTTTATAAATTATCTAATTATTATTTTGCCCATATATTTTTTCTCACTCACTATCACCCCTCTATCTACACCCCTCTCCTCCTCCCTCTTCTCTTGCCATTACAGATATGCAGCGGAGTTGCTAGAGGTGGTCTCCATCTACTCTGTCCTCTCTCCTCTCTATTGTTGGTAGTATTTGTCTGGCGATTTGCAGAGGAGTCATAGATCTCAGAGAGGCAGATCTATAAAGGTGGTCCCCATCATTTCAAAGTTACTGTCAGTGGAAGTCGTCGTCTCTATTCTCTACTAACTTCCTTCGACGAAGATGTGTGAAGAGGATACGAAGGAGGTCAAAGATGTGGGATGGATAAAGATGATGACCATTAATGAATATTATTTTTTATTTTTTATCTCATACCCTTCATGATAATTTATCAATCATAAAAGTTATTATGGTAATAACTATTTAAATATTTATTTATTTAAAATTATTTTTTTATAAACTCTTCTGCAGACAATTTTATCCAAAATCACTTTTTTTTCATATTTTTTTTTCAAAAGTCAATCTAAATAGTCATGGAGCAAGTTGACGAGACTAGTCCCATATACTCATTAGAGCTGGTAAAATAGGTTGAGATAAATGTTTTACATAGAATTGGGGTGGACTCAAGCTAGTATTTTGTCAGTTCATTTTAGGGTGGGCCAGCCTACCAACCTATTTTTTAAAATTATTAATATTATTATTTATTTTATTTAAATATTACTTTAAATATCCTGTTACTGAATTCTAGTAAAGATTATTATTTATTTATTGATATGTATTAAAATATTATAATTGATTAATCCTATGAAATATTATAATTGATTAATATTATGTTAATATTTATTTATATTTATAGTTATAAAATTTGATAGTTTTTTTATAAAGATTAAGTATTTTGAAGAGTATAACATTAGCTATTTTTTTATTATACTAATATAATTTTTATTAATATTTTAAAATTTTAAAAATAATTTTTTTAAAATTATTAAAAATTAAAAAAAAAAAGATTACCGGGGTAAGTTCAAACTGATATTTTACTAACTCGCAGTTATAGAAGGTAGGGGAGAGCAAAGTGCCCGCAACCCGATGTACCCGCCCGGACCCGGCATCAATTTGCCCGTATCAAGCCTGCCCAAAATAGGCCCGTAATGGGCGGGCTCAAACGGGCTTGAACAGTAAAATAAACAGGCGGGTTACGGGCTGACCATAGGGTAGCCCGTAGCCCCCCCGTTTAGTTTTTTTAAAATAAATTAAATATATTATGGCATGTCAATTATACTTTGCGTTGGAGACTTGGAGACTGGAGTATTGCATTGCGCCTTTCACGCTTTCACACATAAGGCTAAGGGTTTCAATTTCATCACGGCCTTCTGCAGTTCTGCGACTTTCACCAGAAAGGGTTTTGTGTTCAGTGGCCTTCTGCACTTTTCTCATTCTGAATCTGAAGGTCAAAGTGACGCGACACGGCACGGCAGTGGAGTGAGCGGAGAACGGTGAAGTTGGTGCTTAGTGACTGGCGACGAGAGTCAAAGAGAAAGACGGGCGAGGCGACGGCTTCTTCAGAGAATCTCATAACGCCAACGGTGAAGGTTTTTCTCTGAATCTTCCTTCTATTCATTTGCTGCCATACTTTGAACCTAATTGGTGGTAATTGCCGTGTTTTGCTTCCATGTATGTGAACCTAATCGGCAAAAATTTGATAAATTTGTCTCACTACCTCACTGGTGTCTTTGTTCAGAAATTCCTTTATGTTTATGGCATCATATGGAAAATTTGGTGCCTTTGCCTCACATTCGCATTTGTTCAAAAATTCCTAAAAGTGCAGCTTCTGCGGTTCTGCCAATGAGTTGAACTCTATTTTTATTTTTACTAATGTGATAATAATGCTGATGCAAAAGACGTACCTTCCTCTTAAAATTCAAATTACATCCCAAGCTCATGTGTTTTATCACATTAGGAAACAATATGATCTTTATGTTTACCCCACACCACACAACATCAACTCGGACTCATTGCCCTCACTCAGCTTGCACCTTCATTGTGTTCCTACACTCATCATCATGGACCTATGTAGGTTTAATTTAAAACCTCTCCCCCAATATGTCTCACAGTAGATCCATGGATTGCTGGCCAAATCAACTCTGTAGGTGGAGACACAAGCAGAGTAGTGGTCCATTCAAGTTCCTGCAACATTCTAACATTGATGACCTCTCAGCTCCAATGCCTTATGTCAATTTGTTTTTTCTTGGAGACTTCCTTGTGATCCCTTAGTCACGTTTCCTTTATTTTTTTTACTAAAAGTGCAGCTTTTGCCAATAATATGACAGATTAAATCTGAACTCTAATTTAAGGGGTGTGAATTTTTAGATTTGTTTTACTGATAGAAAGTGATAGATATATGTCATTGTCCTACAGAAAGTGCAGAAGGAAGCATTTTGCTATACTAGGAGTTTAAGAAAAATAAGACAAGAAGAAAAAAGAAAGATGAGGCCTATGTTATATGGAGCAGGAGGATCCGAATTTCTGTGACAATTTAATGAAACTTAATAAATCATATTAAAGTTTGTGGTTTTCCCTTGTTTGAGGTTGAGGTTTTGGATTGTGTTTGGTTCCATTTTCCTTGGTTCCCTTGTGTTTTGGATTGTGAAGGTGAATGGACAGCTGGAAAACAGAACAAGTTTTATTTTTATGTGTATTGCTTCTATTGTCTATTGTTTTAATCTGGATGTATTGCTTCTTTTAAACAGAAAGGAAGATGAGCTCAGAACAATCTCCAATCACAATGATGGATGAAGCTATTGAAGAGGTGAATGAAACTGAAGCTACTGCCACATCACCAAATAAGGAAGGGACAACTCAGGCACAAGGAAGAAAAAAGAGAAGGCAAACATCTGATGCATGGAAACATTTTACTAGGATGCCACTAAGTGAAACTAAAGGTAAACACCGGGAAAAGTGTAACTATTGTGGTGCAGATTATGCAAGCTATCCTACTCTGCATGGGACAAACCAACTTTGGCGACATTTGGCACGGTGCCCACAAAATCCGAACAGAGCAAACAGTTTAACACAGAGTTTTTTCTCTAATTCTGGTCAAACACATGTGTTCAATCAAGATCGATGCAGAAAAGCACTTGCAATATTCATCATTAAGGATGAAATGGCTTTTAGAACTGTGGAAGGGGAGGGTTTTCAAGAACTATTGCAAGAACTTCAACCTAGATTTCAAATCCCCTCACGATGGACAGTTGCTAAGGATTGCTACAAGTTGTATCTAGAAGAAGCAAAAAGTTTGAGAAAATATTTTAAACGATCCAAAGTCTGTGTTTCCCTTACTACAGATTGTTGCACTTCAGTTCAAAACTCAAACTTCATGTGTTTGACTGCTCATTAGATCGATGATAGTTGGAGTTTACATAAAAGAATTTTGAATTTTTGTGTCATTGAAAACCACAAAGGGGACACAATTGGAAAGCAGATTGAGGATTGTTTATTAAAGTGGCGCATTGACAAAGTCTTTATTATTACAGTAGACAATGCTTCGTCCAATAATACTGCGGTTGCTTATTTGAAAAAACGTTTGAGGAGTTGGAATGGTCTAGTACTTGATGGAGAGTTCTTGCAAATGCGATGTGCTGCTCATATTTTAAATCTAGTTGTTTCTGAAGGACTAAAAGAAATGAACAAGTCCATTGAGCTCATTCGGCATGCGATTAAATTTGTTAGATCTTCTCCAGGAAGACAACAAAGATTTAAAGAGTTGGTTGAAAAAGAGAGAATTGATTCGAAGAGCCTATTATGTTTGGATTGTCCTACTAGGTAATTGTTATAGTGTCAATGTTTTATTTACATAATACTTTTCAACTTGACTGCTAGCTAAATACTCATGCTTTCTTTATATTATTGCTATTAGGTGAAATTCGACATACCTTATGTTGGACAGTGCAGTTAAGTTCATCAAAGTCTTCACTAGGATTGAGGAAGAAGATGCAGATTATAAGGAATATTTCAAGAAGCAAGTAAAACTTGATTCAAGGCAACATGATGATTGGGGTTGGGGTGTTGATGTTCATGACGATGATGCCATTAATACAACTATTACCCCTACAGTACAACCTCCTACTGCATATGATTGGGCTATTACGAAGGAGTTTCTTGTGTTTTTGAAGTTGTTCTACTCCATGACCCGAAAATTTTCTGGTTCAAATTATGTGACGACTAATGATTGTTTTCAACATATAGTCGCCATTCAATCAAACCTTTCCACAAGTATAGATAGCTCATACTCTCTGTTGGGTGACATGGCTAGAAGAATGCTAACAAAGTATGATAAGTACTGGGGAAATTTGGAGAAATTGAATCCACTTCTGGTTATAGCAGTGATACTAGATCCTCGATACAAACTGACATATGTTAAAGTTGCTTTTGAAACAATTTTTCCTGATCTGATTAAGCGTGAAGCAAAGTTGAAGCAGATTATGGATGTGTTATATCGATTACAGGATCAGTATGCAAGACACTTCAATCCTTGTGGTAAGGAAGCCTCTACATCTCAGTCCGAGCCATCATTAGAGCAAGTCGATGTCAATGCTTCTGTTGGGAATACGCTAATTCCAGAGATTGACCTTGGAATGTCATTGTCCGCCATTGATCCCACGTTTAAGAAGTTCTTAGCTAATGCAAAGACAGTGACAAAAAGGGTTGAACAACTTTCAGAGGTGGATGAATATCTTCAAACCGATTTACTTGACTATTCTGAATCAAAATTTGACCTTCTAGCATGGTGAAAAGTGCATTCTTGCAAGTATAAAGTTCTAAATCTTATCGCCCGTGATTTGTTGGCTGCTCCAGTCTCTACGGTGTCTTCTGAATCAGCTTTTAGTACTGGGGGTCGAGTCATCGATACTTTTAGGAGCTCCTTATCCTCAAACATGGTCGAGGGACTCATATGTGCTCAAAATTGGCTACGTATGACTCCACCTAAATTGCAGGAGTTTGATGTTGATAATTTTGATCAGTCATTAAGTCTTGTTGCTGGTAATTTTAATAGCATTTTCATCGTGTATTGTTTTATCTTTTTATTACATACTAATATACTTTTTTAAATTTGTTTTGTAGAGATAGAAGCAACTCTGTCTACAGCCATCACAAGTAAATCCGATGAAGATGATGCATGATCATAATCCAGTGGAATAATCATTTTATCAATTATGTGTGCATTGTGGATTGTGTGGTTATAAACTTGAAGTTATGATTATATTTTCTGTTGTGATTTTATGATGAACAATAATATCATGTGTGCACTATTGTTTTATTTTCATTATTATTCAAACTTCAAATGGGTTTAAACAGGGATTTTTTTTCACTTTTGCTAAATGGGCTGCCCATACCCATTCCAGCCCAAACAGGTTCAGCCCAGCCCGTTTACAACGGGCTTAAATAGGCTGGGGTACGGGCATGGGCAGCCTGTGCCCATTTAATATTACACGGGCGGGCTACGGGTTGACCATCGGGCCAGCCCGTCCCGCCCGTTACACACCCCTAATAGAAGGCTGACTCACAATTCTTTGACTGACCGGTATTTCAATCTCTACGCCATATCATGATTTATTTTTGAAACATTCACAACTTGAAACACCAATAATTGTGGCATTACCCCACCAAAGACAACCACGTTCACAAGAACCTCTTAATAACGTTGTTCAGGCATACCGCTCTGGTTATATATTACCAGTCACTTATATCTTACTTTTATACTAATAAATACATCCAATTAATAATTTATTTTACTTTTATCCTTATCAAAGAAAAGGGTGTTTTTTTTAAAAAAAGTTATTAAGTACCCCTCAAGTAACCTATATTTAATAAGATACAATTTAAAAAAATTATTAATTATTTTATAAATAACTTATATTTT
Organism: Leucaena leucocephala; assembly: GCA_037074615.1. Taxonomy (NCBI): domain Eukaryota; kingdom Viridiplantae; phylum Streptophyta; class Magnoliopsida; order Fabales; family Fabaceae; genus Leucaena; species Leucaena leucocephala. Next base: position 20,752,413 of record CM073538.1, on the reverse strand, counting down.
AAGGTAAATTTTTCTCCTACAAATAACTTAAATATAGCATTTGAGTGGTAGTATTTTGCAAAAGGGCAGGCTTCGGATATTTATATGGAAAAATTACCCTCAAGTGCTAAATAAATTAAGACGTAGATACTAAAAAAATCCTAATAACAAGTAATTAGTATAAATGTGTTATTATTTTTTATACCATAATTTATTATTATATATTGCTAATTTATTATAGGATTTTTTTAATAATTATATTAGTTTTTTAAATCTCATAATGATTTTTCTTATTTATATTCACTCAATCTCAATTCCACAAAAATTTTGCTTCTTCAATATATTAAGTATGTGTTTGATAATCACTTTTAAGAATAGATTATAAATAAAATTATGGTTTAAGAAAATTATTATTAAACACTAATTTTTTTAAAATCAATTTTAAAATTTAAACCATATTTTGAGTTTTTAAATCATGATTTTAAAAAATTGAGCAGTCTGCAACTTTTCTTGTATCTTATATATGTATCGTTGGAAGCATTAAAAATTATCCGTTATTAATAACTCCCTGCTTTATCTCTCTCCCATCGGCAACTTTTCCTTTTTCTTTCTTCTCAGCGTTTTACTTTGGCACAATTGAAAATTTTCTCATTTATTCCTCGCGTTGCACATTCTCTCCTGCGTTGTACAATTTCTGTGTGTATATATATATTAATATATTATATAAATTTTTAAATTATTCACATAAATTAAATTAAAAAATACTATTTAAGTGAAAAAAATTAAAATTTAAATGAATATTATAAATTTTTATCTTACCCAAACAAAAATATATATGCATTATTTTTTAATCACTTAAATAAAAAAATTGAAAAAAAATTATTCTTTATATAATTATCATATTAGTTTATGTTTTTTTTAGTAAATTGCTTATGAAAAAATGATTATACTACTAATCATCTAAATATCTCTAATTTTTAAAATTACTTTTTTTTTCTCAAAATTTATTCTCTAAAATCTACTTTTTTCAAAATGTATTCTCTAAAAATTAATCTAAACACACTCTAAAGCCAATCATCTGTGCATTGGTGGATGTTTGGGATGATGTTAGCTCAGACTAAAAAATCCCTTAAGACTAAAAAAAATTGAATGAAAGAAAGGAGAAATTAAAAAAAATATCTTTTGCATTTCTATATTCTAAAATAATGACATCAATTTTTAAAATCCTAAATTCATATGATTGAACAAGGATTTTAAAATTTGGATACTTTTACAATTTTATCTCTTAACCACACACCATTTACTACTTTTATAATAATATAATTTACTACACTTCATTAGATATTTGCAATATCAGTAATACAGTCGACAACTATTTTTTCTACATCTCAAACATATTAAATTAAATATATTCCTTGAGAAAAATTATTATTTTTTAATGAAATTTACTATACTTTCATTACATATTTATCACAAGTAATGCAACTAAAATTCAATTGTCAATTGTATTATTATTGTTATAAATATCTAATGAAGTATAATAAATTATATTACAAATGTAGTAAATTGCATATAGTTAAAGTAAATGATGTTTGTAAAAGCATCTAAATTTTAAAACCTCTATTTAATCATAAGTATAAATTCCTATAAAAATTGTATATTTGGGATAGTGACAAAAATAAATGAGATTTATTTTAAAAATCATGTTAAAATGGGAACAATTTTTTCGTAAAATTGACTTTTTTTTTATATATTTGAATCTTTTAAAATTAATTTTTTATAAAAATCTATTTAAATATAAATCACATTAAATTAATTATACTAAATTTAGTGTATAAAAATTAACTGGAATCAAACATACTTTTAAAAAATATAATCCAAACATGCCCAAATAATATTAAAAGAAGTGAGTTTTGTTGCTCATGGCTGTTAAAAATTTTGTATTCTGTATTAAATATATTGAATTAGTATTAATTAAAAATAAATATTTAATGTTGGTTAAAAAGATTTGTGAACATTGCACATGGTTTGCATTCGTCATCATTCTCTTCTCCTTAGCAATATCAGTCACATCATTATTTCTTGTTTAGAAATATGGCATTACATACGACTGTGAGATTAGGAATTGATCATTGTCCCGTGATATATAGAAAGTTGCATTATGACGCTAGCTGAATTTTGGCCAAGTATAATGGGGCTGGTTCAATAACGTGCTCCAACTCTCCACAATTTCAATCATGTTTGGTTCAAAATATAAGTTGGTTAATATCTAAAATAATTCAATATATTTTTATTTTATCCTTCTATATAATTAATATTCCAATAATATAGTTTTTAACTTTAAATAAGAGCAAAAATTTGGAAAGAGTTACTTTAATGCAACAAACTATACTCTCTCCCCACTCTCGTATCCAGCAAATAACTATTTTATATGTGATAAGAAAAACAGTTAAATTAAATTAATTAAAACATATGCTCCTCCAATCTGAAATATAAAATATATTTAATTAATTTTATTATATTAAAAAAATTAGTTATTATTTAGTTAAGTTAGTTATTATAATATACTTTTTTCTAAAGCCCCTAATAATTTTACTTATATGATTATTGTTGAGAGAATATTAATAAGAGTAATTTAAAAAATATATATTATATTTAGAATCAATATCAAGTCTCTAATTATATCATATATTTAAGACTGGAGGAGTATAATATTCCTCTAGTTTTTAATGTAAGATTTATTTATCTAATTTGAATAGATTAAGAAAATTAAATAAATTACTTAATTATAATATATATGATTTAATTTTTTTAAAATATTTTTGTATAATATTATATTTATATCAGTTTATATATTATATTAATATTTTATATTTTAACTAAAATTTAATTAAATCCTATATTTAAAATCGGATGAAAACATGGTTGGGTGTGTTTGGGAAACCCCCAAACTATAGTTGTAAAAAGATTTTTGATTAAAATTTTAGTTTAAAAAAATTTTAAAATAAATAATCATATTTGTCTAAAATGACTTATGGACTAAATTATGGTTTTAGATAAATTAATAGAAATAATTTTTGGAATAGTAAAAAAACTTATGAACTACTCAATTACTATTTTACCCTTATTTTTTCTTATACTTTCTCATTTCTCTTCTATCTTTTCCACAATCTCTCATATCTCATTTATATTCTCTATTCACTCTTCTCCATCCTCCCTCTCTCTCCTCTGTACAATTTCTAGTAATTTTTCAATTATAAAAATTAAGTGATAATAACTATTAAAATACACATTTATTCATAACCACTATTTTTTATAAACTTTTCTCCAAAAACTATTTTTTAAAAGTTATCAATTTTTTTTATAAATTTTTTTTTAAAAGTCTATCTAGACATACATTTTATCCAAATATTTTTTATTAATAATTGCACAATAGTCATCCTCCTTCTTGATATTTCAATTTGATGGAATTCTCGTCACAAACATGTTCCCGACATCATTTGATAGTTCTCTTTCATCGGATGCTTTCTCCTTCATGTCTTGACTTAAAATTTTGTTTTTATAGATTGTGATGCTCAGTTTCCCCGTGAAATATGTTAGATTCTTTACTCTCTCAATATTTCAACGACATTTATGGTGCATGAAATGGACTCACATTTTTAAAATATATCAACTGTCATTTTGTGACTATTTTCCTCAACCACACCACCAATTGTCTTCCTCTTACTAATTAGAGTTAAGATTGATAATAATAAATTTATTTATATTTTATAATAACATAAATTTGATATTCTTTATCATCGTAATAATTTTTTTATAGACAATATTATAAGATAATACTTTCTGAATAAATTTTTTATAGACAATTTTTTTATAACATAAATTATAGTCTCTTATAAATATTTTCTGAACCATAAGATAATACCCTAATTTTAGTAAGAGATAGGTGTTAAACCCATATAATTTTTTTTAGCAAAAAAGAAAATTGTCTTCCTCATACTACTATTTTCATTTTTAATTACAACCATTATTTTTGCTCTTCTTGTATTATTAGGCACAATCTGAATCTTCTATCCTAAAATGCAGTTTAAATTTAATTTATTCCTATTGTATTATATTATTTTTTTAAATAGAATGATCAAATTAGCATTACAGAGTTCAAAGAAAGACAAGAATAAAGAAAAGAAATAATAGCATGTTGCTAAAAATTAATGTACATATATTCTGTTGAGATATATACTCATATTTAATGTCCTATAATATTTTGAATAATATTAACTTTAAATGAAGGATACGTATACTTAGTAAAAAATTTATATAACGTATTAAAAATAGCAAAAGACTTCAGGAGTAGGGCAAGGTCTTGTTTGACAATGTTGGCCGATCCTTGAAAGGTGCGTATGCATATATCAAGTTTGTTTTTAGATATCCAAACATCAAGTGCGTCCGTCTCAGGAGTAAACAGAGTAGATTTAGTGATCCAATGAAGAACTGCTCTCAAACATACGAAAACAAATAATGTATCTTCCAAATGAACAGTTGCAAAGGTTGTCCTTGAAAGCATACCCATAAATAATCCTATTAGCTATGAACAATAGCCCATCTCAAAAGATTAATTTTAAATTGTGACTGAAGACAAAGCAGGTAGCAGAGGTCTTTTGAAATCATGTGAAGGCTAGATCACATAAATAAAGTGATAATTTAACCTGAAGATCTAAGTGTGGATCGGTTTTCTTTCCTTCATGTAATGTTAGATTACGTGGCATCCAGATTAGATTACCTTGCATGTGACCAAAATCATGATGCAATTGAGACAAGGTGTCCTTCAACCATTTTTGAAATTGTGGGAAGTTTAAAGTATCTATATTTTGATTGAAAAGCAATCAAACCAGATAGCACAAGTGAAGGGGCAACTGCAGAATAAATGGAGGAGAGATTCTTCTTGGTGAGAACCAAACAAACATTGCCCAACAACGTTAAGACGATGAGAACGAAGAACATCCCATGATGGTAAAGGTATTGTATTGATGATTATTGTAATGGAACTTTATCATGTTATGTGTAACATCCTAGTTTTTGCCTTTTAGGACTTATAATTAAGCATATATGATTGTGGGATGAAAAGCTTCGTTTAGAAGCTCAAAAGCTTATTGACTTCTTGAATATTGTTTGACTAAGTGTTTATTGTTTAGGCAAAATGATTTTTTTGCTAAAAAAATATGTTAAAATTAAAATACCTTTTGTAAAATTTAATTTTTAACTTTTTTATATTATAACATTTTTGAAACTGATTCTTTAATATATCATTTAAATAAATTTATGTTAAACTGACTTTTTTTTAATAAAAATATATTCAAACATAAATTATATTATACTAATTAATTTTTAATATAATTTTAATTTGTAAAAATTAAGTTAGTTGGGATAAAATTTACTTTTACATGAATTAATATAAACTACCTTAAGAAGGGTTCAAATGGAGTTTTGGAAGCATCATATAATTGCCAAAACAAGCTATTGAGATAGGTTAGTTTGTGAAAAATCCACTTTTTTATATAAACAAATTATATAGGTTGGTAGTTGGCACTAATATATTACTAAGGCTAAGATATATTTCTAAGATTTAAAGAGCGTTTATAGGAGGCTTATGAGATCGTTTATAAAATAAAATTTTACAACAGGATGAAAATTAAACTTATATTTTTATAAGATATAAGTTTATTCTTTAATATTTGTATTAATTTTTATTTATTTAGACTTAAAAGATCCATTTAGGAATTGGAAAGTGCTATCCTAACGCACATCAATGCAAAAACCAATCCCCGATTGTTCCCATCCCATGTATGGGGGCTTACAAGTACGTCGTCGTTTCGACGTGAAGGTATGCGCCTGAACACATCTCGTTGGGTTAACATTGTTGATGTGGCTCATTAGGCCCTTCAAATTCGGCTGGATCCAAATTAACTAGTACGCCACATCACCCAAATATTCCTCCTGCACCTAATATAGGCCCGTTTGGTATGTTTATAAAACGAGATTAAAAAAAGAAGTAAGGTTAGAATCCCAATTACAAAGAAACATATATTTAATATCTAACATTATCTCAAATATAATTGACTTCTAAAAAAATATTAACACTTAACAAAAAATATAATATAAATGTTATAAAAAAAAATACAATAGACCAATTAGGGTTAAGAGTGAAATGAGCTAATTATTCACAATATGATAAATCAATATATGAATATCTATTGAAAGATATGTCTATATTTAATATTTAGTAATATTTTAAATATGATTGACTTAAATATGATGATACCTATATTTTAAAAAAATATACAATGTACATATATACATATATTCTTTCTCTTGACATACACACTAGTGACTAAAAAAGGCTAGAGTGCAATTGAATTTGGTTTAATAGAAATAGCCCCTCTCTCACGTATGTATTATGAAGAAATAATAAAAAGTGGAGTGTATTGCCCAATGTATTTCAATGGGTCAGTTTTTAATTTGTTTTTAACACATTTATAAAAGTCGCTCTACTTGAGTTTTTAGTAAGAAAGAGAGACTCGTAATATCTCGATAATGTGATGACGTTCTAAGAGCTCTAATGCTGGTTGACTTTGACTTTAAAAATTGAAACTTAAATTAATTTTAAATAATACAATTTGAATACAATTATCAATTAATATCGAGTAATTCAAGTGGGTGGTTTAGTCACACACTCAAGGCAATTAATAATTTGTTATTGCGATACTGTAAAATGCCACCTTAGATTCATCTGTCTCTAAATTGAAAAAGAAGAAAGTAAGTAAATTATTTTCCCCCATGTTATGTTTTGGCATCAAAATACTATTTTACACCAATGTCATATATTAATATATTATTTGTTAACATGACCTATCTCATTATATTTATTATTTTTTTAAACTATTTTTTAATTTATAAATTGATATATAATTTAATATTATATAAAAATATTCTAGAGAAATCATACCACATATATTATAATTAGGTAGTTTATTTAACTTTTTCAATAATCTCTAATTAAATAAAAACTTTATATTAAAGATTAAATGAGTACTTTATAGGGCCCTTTCATATTTCATCCAATATATTTATCTATTTTTCTTATTACAACACTTTGTTCTTGTGGGAGTATATTGATGAAATCAAGATTATAATTTATGTTAAGATAAATTGAACAATATAATTCCAATCAAAAAGCTTTAATTGAACCATTGTTATGTTATGGCTCCTATATGAGCATACTCTGTAACATAGTCACAAAAGGAGACCTAAGATTATGAGACTCTTGTTTTTTTCTCTTTTTAGGTTATTATATTTTTATACAAAAAAGTTAGATGAGCTCCATATTAGCCCATGTTAAAATTAAGATATGGACACAGAGTTTAAAAATTATTTATAAAAAATTTATAAAATTGTCCACTAAAAGAATTATTACAATAATATAATTAATTAAATTTATATTTTTATGAGATAAATATATTTTTTATCATATATTTTAATTATTATTTTTTTGATACAAATATGTCAACTATTATTAATTTTTTAAGTTACCGTTTAAATAGGGGAAGAGATGACTTTAGGTCCCCCTTTACAAAAAGAAAAAGCCTTCTTCTCCCACTAAGCAGAGTCCAATATGTTATTCTTCTAGCTTTTGAAGCGATTAGATGATGAAAAAGATCACAAATCCCAATGACAAAAAGTATACACACATGACAATAATAATAAAGATATTTTTAGGGTCACGGATTGATATCAATCATGCCCATATTCTAGATCAAGGGATGGTGCTTTGTTTGTTACAATAGTTTAAAAAGGTTACACAAAGGAAGTTGTAAGCTTAGTGGGCTTAAAGTAGAAATCCCAGGAATCTCAAAAGAAAGTTAGCAGAACAAGATGAAAAAGGTGTAATTTGACACTTACTACCATAATGGTAATTGAAAAAAACAATAAAAAATTACAATAAATTTTTTTAATGACAATTAATGAGTTAATAATAAATTTTATTATAAAAATTAACAAAAAAAATTATGCTGTTTTTTTAATAATTAAATCCTTAATTTGAGATATTATAGTAATTTTTTTAAAAAATAATTAAGGTCTAATTTTATCTTAAATTTTTTTGTGTAAGAGCTATGTATATTTGGAAGTTTTTCTTTGATCAATATTAGCTCATAAGTATTAAAAAAATAAACAATATCATCCCTAACTATTAAGTATATCAATAACTAAATTATCCTTTTACCAAACAATATTATTTTTTAAACAGTTAAGCTAATTATATATTTTTAACATTTTTAGAGTAATATTAATATAATTTTTTTTTAAAATAACCTTAACCCAATAGTTAAAGTGGAAGATGAGCTCCACCAAGGTAAGTAATGTGCAAAATAGAAGGTCAACACAAACCCAAACAAAACGCAAACGCGTTTCGTTGATTTGTTTTTTATTTTTGGGTGGGAAATCGCCATTATTTAAGACAATGACCAGGCATGATTTGAACCAGTACCACATTATCCCTCACAATGCATAGTTGAAAGAGAGAAAAGGTGAGAGAGATTTAAGGAGGTGGGTACAGAGGAAAGAAACTGTAAGAGTTTTTGAAGTGGGAGCTAATAAAGAAGGTGAAATTTGGTTCCCATCGGGCATCAAAGACGAAATGGGTAAGACCAGAGAAAAGCTAGATTGCTCTGATTATTATTGTGCTTGACCTTCGATGGCTTCTTCTACTACCTCTGCTTGTCTTCAAAGAGAAAACGGTTTTGCTATCCAAGAAAGAGAAAGAAGAAGAGGGAAACCAGTGGGGTCGGAGGATAGAGGATGGTCATTTTGGCCTTTCATTCGTAACTTTAAAATATCAAAATAGATATTTTTATGTCATTTATAAATATTAGTTTTAATTTAGAATATGTCAAATTTCCAAAATCTTTTTAAGGAATTTTCATTACATCCGTCTCTATTAACAAGAAAATGAAAATAAAATAATAATAAAAAAAAATCAAATGAATGCAACAAAAAAGAAAACCTGACAATGATAATAACTAAAGTGGCGGGCCCAAATTTGGACAAAATCACCAGCATATCAAGCACAAGATTTAAAGAATTGACCCGCAAGTCTTTGGCCAAATTAGTTATTGTATGTTTAAATAGATTTTTTAAAAAATATTTATAAAAAAAATAGTTTTTGTATAACTTTTGATTTTTTTAAAAAAAATTATAAAAAAAATTAATTCTGAATAAATAAATATTTAGATACTTATTATTAAAATAATTTTTTAATTAAAAAGATTATAATTTTATTAAAAATATGAGAGATGAGATATAATAGAGAAGATAAAAAAGAGAGGACAGAGGGTTAAAAATAATGAATAGAGAAGAGAGAGGAGAAAGAGTGTATAAGAGTAAACAGAAAATAGAGAAGAGAGATGAGATATAATGTAAGAAAAAATAAAGATAAAATAGTAATAGAGTAGTTTATAAATTATTTTACTATTTTAAAAATTATTTATATCCGATCGTTTTAAATTATGTTTGATCTAAAAATATTTTTAGATAAATATAATTTTTTATTTTAATTTTTTTTAAAATAACATTTAGGCCAAAACCCTTTAGCAAACACACCCTTAAACTGTGATTAACAAAGTTAGGCACTTGATTATATATGCATTCATTAATAGACTACTTTAGGAAAACTTATTCAACGTTCTCATTTCACTTGATCTCATTCACAGCTTCATATGCCCTTTCCTTCTTCTCTCTCTAAAGACTCTTTTGGAATAATCAAAAGCAACTGTCCCATAGTCTCATGAACACCGAAACTTCACAGTAAGTACTCACTCTTCTTCTGTGACTCCTTCAAATCTCACTCAATAACTAGGAAATTTCTAGCAACGAATTAATCAGCCAAACCTCATTTAATTTAATTTTCTCTTTTCTAGATTTGAGTCGAGCGAGATGCTCGCGACATTCCTCGCCTCGACACCGTTGATACTGGAATCATGGAGACTGTGCAGCTTGGCCAACACCGCCGCGCCTGAAAGTTTTCTGGCGGAGAAAATCGGTGACGTCGTGTACCTCGCTTTTTCCGGTATCCAAATGGCCGGCGGTTCGGGGCCGAGCTGGGGACAGTTGGTGCCCTTGGTTGGTGTCGGCGATGTTACTCTGTTTTCGTCGTCTTATCTGAGCAAGGAAGGCGAGGACACCGTCATGGTGCACGCCGGGATGCTCAATCTCTTCTGGTCAATTTTCAAGCCATTCCAAAATCAGGTGCGTCATCGCTCTCCGCCTCAATCTCATTCTAAAGTTCCGTACATCACTGAATCATAGTCCATCGTGATGATCTTGATTCATATTACTGAATTTGGTTATTATCTCTCTTTCGCGAGCGCGCACAAGTTTGTTTTGATACGACCTGCGTGCTCGATCATATCTGTTTCTGGTAAGGCGAAGAAACCCAGAGAGAAGCTCCTTAGCTTGATATTTTCATCAATTACGGTATTAGATTCAACCCTAGCGTGGCATACAATTTGATAGTGCAATTATCAGATTATTTAAGAAAATTAAAGAAAAATGTGATAAGGAAATAATACCAGTATTTTTTGAGAGTACTTGATATTTACCTAATCTATTTAATTAGATTAAAAAATTTAATTAAATTATTATTTAATATAATATATATTTTAAAATATTATAAATATTTTTATTAATTTATTTATTCTATTAATTGATTATTGTTGTTAGAATATTAATAGATTAATTTATAAAAAAATTAATAAATATATAAAATATAATTTATATTTAAATTTAAAATTAATTTTTTAATTAGAACTTATATTAATGACAATGATATATATTTTATTTAATTTTAAATAAATCAATAAATAAATCATTTTCTTGTAAAACAATAGGCCCGTTCAATACATAATTATAAGGTACCTCTCACTGCACACAACATAAACACATAATTTACCAAATTAGTTAGTGGTTGATAGAAAAAAAAATAAATTGAACTAAAATAAAATGCTAAAAATCAAAATGAGAACCGAAATTTAAAGGACTAAAGAAGAATATGAAAAATTATAAAAATATTTTTATATTTTATTTTAGAAGTATATTCGAAATTCAACACAGCTAAACATGTAGAAGTCTTAAACCGGGATCATTATATATTCGGAGACAATTAATACATGCATATATTTGTGACTTGTGAGATCGAGATTCATTCAAGGATATGTTTTTTTCTAGAACGAATATTCGCTTAATATCAGTATTACACCGTTCTTAACTCTGCTTTTTTTTTTGGGAGAAAATAATTTGTTCTTGCTCAGGGGAATTTATATAGTTCTCTCAATTGAGAGTTATTAATTAACCAGTAGATATGATTAAGGAATTTTGCTTATTTTTGTAAAATAAATAAATTTGTAACTCCTCTTCTAACATCATTACATCATAATCTTATGACTAATATCTCTGATAAATTGATCGAAAAAGCCTCCGGATCCAAATCCAACTTTTTGTGGCGTCAATATTATATTGGGGGATGAGAATGCTAATTGATAAAAAGCAATTTTGGCACTTTTTTTTCCTTGTCGTTTTGCATAATTATATGATCACTTCAGTGGGATTATGGGTTATTGCTAATTACTATTGGGGATAGAACCAGCCAAGAAGATGTTAAGTAGGAAAGTTTAAAGCGCCATTTGCCCCACTCACCTGGCGCGGTGCCTTTCACTGTCCAACAAGTTTCTCAGTGTGTTCGTTTTTGGTGTGTTAGCGTCAGTGGCGAACAAAAAGAAAGAAGCCAGTGTAGATGAAAATGACTATTCTTTTCTTCCAACAAATCTTATCGAAATGAAATGCAAGCACTAACGAGTTACAGTACACAATCCCTTTAATTTTATCACTTAAAGAGGTATAACTACTGAACTTCGCGTATGAACTACATCCTTATTACTTAGATGTTAAACTCGGTCGTTTCTAAGGTTGAGGTGATAGACACTTTGATCTTTTGATTAGAGGTTTCGACTTTTATCTCCTGACATGGATAAAACTCTCGTCGGGAGACCCTTAACTCTTTTAAGAGACCTCAGTTTGGTTGGGTTAGGTTTGTTGAACTTCTAATAATTTTATTTGGTTGTCAGTGGTAGTGGTTGTATTATAACTAAAAAAATGTGTCCTTTCTAAGGATATAATAAAAAAAATACTCTTTTAATTTTTAATATATAAATTAATTAGAGAGTTAATTGTAATGTTAAATATAAAATATATTTTTTATATTTATCACTTTTTTTAAATTATTCCTATTAATACTAACTCAACAAAAATAAAATAAGAGTGGGATGTGGTGTTAAAATATAATTAGAGTATTTTTTAAAATAATTTAATTAATTAATTAAATTAATTTTTTAATTTAATTAAATTATTTAAATAAATTATATATAACCGTATAGCCTCTGCAACTTCGAATAGCCCAGACATGTATATTCCTAATCAGTATTAATTACTTTCAAAGCTGTCGGTTCTTTTGCCATTTTTCAGCCAAGTTTGTGAAGAGAAGAAGAATGGCTTTGAATTGCGGGTGATATTTCAACCCAAAAGTTCCTTTTACACACGTACGTGTCATTGGGATTATTATAGCTAGGGATGTGTTCTTATTATCAAAGCTAGAAGAAGCAAAGACGACTAGTTCTTGCCAAACCCACCGCACAACAACCTCATATTTTTTCTATTAGGTTTCATATACATGGACGCAAGACCGTCAATCACTTTCACCCAAGAGCCACCAACCAAAGCCACCTTCATTAGTGCCTGAAACTCATGCTACACATTTATCACGAAACTGTCTAATATTCCAATTAGAAAGTATGGACTTTTACTTTATCTTTCTCTTTCTCCTTGCATTATCAAAGAGATAATGCTATAATTAATTAATCAATTAATTAATAAAGGCAAGCATCTTTCCACAGAAAAAAACAAGGCAATAGCATCAATTTTCAACTGTTCTTTGGTCAATAAAATAGAAATTAAAGCATCCATTGTGCATCATCAAATTATTTCTATATTCCTTTTTCATTGAACGCCTAATAATTTCTCCTCATGTTAATTTAACTTCTATCGTTATCTATATATATTAATTTTTTTTTGGAAAGTGAGGTTAGTCTACTGTTGATACTTTCTCTCTCATGGTTCATTTCTTTTGATATTAGTTTTTTTTATTTAGCATTTTCTTACATCCTTATGTATTGTCCAAGAGACCCATCAAATCCAAAACACACATATATAAGTATTAATATAAATTATAAAATCTTTAGGGAGTTACATTGTTTACAAGCTGTGAACGTTGGTTAATTTTCAGGCTCTGTACATATTGATCCCACCTAATAGTGAAAATATGTTGATTCATACGAGTGGAAACTACTGGAATGATGTTATAGTGATTTGTAGGTTAATTTCAATTTACCATTCAATAATACCGGTTATTTAAGCTTATCCATCACGTTAGTGATTGGATTTATCGGGTCAGAGAAGGGGAAGTTGACTTGCTTGTTCTGCTTTGTATGTTCTTCTTTGTTCAATGTTTTGGGAGCAAGTTTCAAAATAATTGAGTCGTAAGAAGAGGAATAAAAAGCCGTGCCCCATTCTCCAATCTCATGACCAGGGGACCTTGATTTCAGACGCTTTGTGATCAACTTTCCAAATTCAAAGCGGTCTTTGATTCAAAACAAACAACTTGAATGAAATAAATGACCAATTTTACTGTTTTAAAAAGGTTAATTTGTGTGAACTGTTCCTGAATCTTTTTTTTCTTCTCTGGATTCACGTTCCTAACTGTTGAAATCTTCCTTTTCAGATGATGGCAATAATGGGGAATCCCATTACCAAGTCAATCATAATCACTGGTCACTCTCTTGGAGGAGCCATAGCTTCTCTTTGTACTATTTGGCTTTTGTCTTACCTCCAATCCATCTCCTCCTCCTCCATGTCAGTCTTATGTATAACCTATGGTTCGCCATTACTGGGCAACGATTCTCTTTCAAAAGCCATTCTCAAAGAAAGATGGGGTGGCAACTTCTGTCATGTGGTATCAAAGCATGATATTATGCCTAGGCTGCTCTTTGCTCCTATAATCCTTCTCACTACTCAGATATCTTCCCTGCTTCAGTTCTGGCAATTCTCCATGGCTTTTCCTGACTTACGCAACTTTGGAGCTCAAATTTCTGACCAAGAAAAAGCTGATCTTTTCTCATTTGTAATGGCTTACTTGAACAATGCCGCAGCATCACAAGATGGAGAAAGGTCTACTACGCCAGTCTTATTGCACCCGTTTGGAAGTTACTTTTTTGTTTCTGATGAAGGAGCAGTGTGTGTGGATGGAACAGCCACAGTTATAAAGATGATGCATCTGTTGTTGGCCACAAGTTCCCCAGCTTCTTGTATCAAGGACCACTTGAAGTATGGAGATTATGTAAATAAATTGTCCCTGCAATCCTTGAACCAGAGAAACTGCATGCAGGTCAATGTTCCTGACTCAAGCTATGAAGCAGGGCTGGAATTGGACCTTCATTCCTCTGGAATTACAAGCCAGGTAAATACAAATTGTATCTTCATTTCTTTTTCACCAATATCATATAAACATATGTGATAAGATCATCTGGATATGATATATTCAAATTCAGATTTGGAGTGTTAGCTAGCTGCCCCTCAAATTTGGGCAAGTTTCCAAATATATTTGTCGTTTTTTTTATTAAGTTCTATATAAAATATGTGAAATTTTGGTATTTTATATGTAAAAAATGGTGTAGTTTTAATTTTTTTTTTATGATTTTTAAAAAATTTAATACTCTAAATTAAAATGAAACTACATAATTTTAGAACATTTTTATTTTGAAAAAATATAAAAAATTGAAAACTTCATTATATTTTACTCATAATATATTAAAATTGCACTCATTTTATGTAGAAATAAATCTAATAATCAAAAGAAACAACAAAAAATATTTAGAAACTTGCCCAAATTTGAGGGGTAGCTAAGGGGGAGTAACTGATACTAGATAGTTCAAATTCTAAAAATAATCTATTAGCTTATAAGGATAAGGCTGTATATATTTGTCTATTCCTAGATCTCACTTAGTAGGAGCCTTGTGTATTGAGCTACTTTTTATTATTAGATAAACTTGATTAACTGTTTCTAATAGAAGAAGGTGATTTTACTTCAACAAATTACTTTTCATGTAACCTGCAGGATCCCGCAGCTTTACCTTTCAAGCAATGCCTAAGTTCGACCAGAAGAAAGGGTCGTACGCCAACTCTGAATGCTGCAAACTTAGCGGTTAAATTGTCCAAGTTTGTACCATACAGGGCTGAAATAGAGTGGTACAAAGCATGGTGTGATAAGTCAGATGATGAACTGGGCTACTACGACTCCTTCAAGCGAAGGGGCTCCACAACCACAAAAAGAGACAGGAAAGTCAACATGAACCGTCACAAACTAGCCAGGTTCTGGAACAACGTAATTGAAATGTTGGAAAACAATGAACTACCTCATGATTTTAACAAGAGATTAAAATGGATCAATGCTGCCCACTCCTATCAGCTCCTGGTAGAGCCATTAGACATAGCAGAGTATTACGGAAAGGAAATGCACAAAACAAAGGGACATTACCTAGAACATGGAAGAGAGAGGAGATATAAGATTTTTGATAAGTGGTGGATGGAAAAAGAAGCTGCCATGGAAGAAACTAATAATAATAATAACGAGAGGAGCAAGTTTGCGAGCTTGACTCAAGATTCGTGCTTTTGGGCAAAGGTTGAAGAAGCAAGGGACTGGTTAAGTGGAGTGAGAAGCGAACGGGACGTGAACAAACTGTTTTTGTTGTGGCAGATTATACAGAAGTTTGAGAAGTATGCAATGGAACTCATTGAAACTAAGGCGGTGTCTGAGGACGTTCTTGCAAAGAACTCAAGTTACAGTTTATGGGTTGAGGAATTAAGAGAAGTTAGGGAGCTGAATTCAAAGGTTCGGACATTTCCTAATACTCTTACTCGCTTTCTGGATGGGGAAGTCGTTCCTTAATTTGTCAAAGTTGAGTAATTTGTAATTTTAGCCATATGTCTAATAGAACTGCTTGTTCTAATTGAAGGCTTTTATTTCATGTCTCATCACTAATCTATTTCCCTTTGATTTATAATTTTTTTTTAAAAAAGTTGGCAGATAGTCTCTATTTAAAACTTTTATCAATTGAAAGAACCTAATATATTTTTATAAAGTATTATTGAAGAATTTATATAAAGAGTACTAACGTTAACTCAAATTCTTTTAACTAATAAAATTTTTAAATAAAAACTTTTCACCAATTTTTTCTTTTTTTTCTTTGTTATAAAATTATGAAATTTCGTAAACCTGATTTTTCCTTTTCTTCCTAGGTATTTGTTATGAAATTTTCGTAAAATTAAAATTTGTTAAGCAATTAATGATTCAATCATATAATATTAACCTCAAAAAAGTTTTTAATTAAAAATAGATCCTGAACGTTAAAGTGACAGCTTAAAATTTCCCATGATATATGATTTTTTTTTAAGTAGATTGGATTTAGAAACTAATGAACCAAATTAATTATTAAAATATATATAACTACATAAGTATAATACATATAACCACATAGCAAGTTCGGAACTTGTATTAAAATTTTAAGTGAACATGCTAATATATTATTTTTAGTTAACTTGATCTTTTTTTAAAAAAAAATAAAAATCAAAACTTGCATTCCACCTAAAAATTTCTACTAATATTTTCTAAGGAACAAAACAATTACAAACCCACTCATACATCATATTTATAACCTTATATAACAAAGAAAACCCATGTACCACATACCTAAACTGGAATAGAAATTGCCTATTAATAGTTACACAAATAAATATTAGTCTGATACTTAATAATATAATCTAAAAAAATACTGATACTGATACTAGTTGATAGTATAAAAAAATAAATTAGGATTACAATATTAACTTTATAAAATATAAATAAGAAACAGAGATGGTGACAATAAAGTATTAAAGAAGAGCGTATAATTAAAATGTATTCCATCATCTAAACTTGATAGAAGAATGATTAATTATACCTTATCATTCTGAACATCAATATTCCTAACAGGTCCCTTAAACCATTTTCTTGCATCCAAAAGCCACCAGAGCAAAATTAGACCCAAACCGACCCCTAAAGCAGCAGGTGCATAGTTGAAAGTTTCCCATGTAATAGGATACAATGTGGGCAATAGGAAAACACAACAAGTGTAACAAATCCACATAAATGCTATTAAGCATATTGGTCTTCTTGCTCTGCCTAAGTAAAAAGGCCCTGGCTTGAAGTCCTTCTCTGACATAACCATTCTTGAAAATATTGGAACTGCATACCCACCAACCCATCCTATAGTACATATTGAAGTTATAGCAGTAAACACTACATTCACTTTCAGAATTGGGATCCCCAGAAGAATGCAGATTGCTGCACATAGCCACACCGCGTTCGCTGGGACTTTGTTCTTCGGGTGTAGTTTTCTCCATAGGTTTGAAAATGGAACACCCTTGTCTCTTGACAGAGCATAAACCTGAAAAGTAATGATTGTGAGAACTGCTGAATGAAAATTACAATAAGAGATGAGGAAAATGGATATAATTAATTACATACCACTCTGGCTGCACTAGTGGTGATTGAAAGGCCACCAAAGAAGAATGAGCCCCATATCACAAATAGTAAAATGATTGCTCCGGTGGAATTTCCGTATCTTCCATGAAATGCATCATACAGTATTTGTGCTGGCACAAATGCTCCTGCTGTCTCATTGCTTGGATCATAAAGGTAACCAAAATCCTGAAAAGTTTAATATTTGGATTAACGTTAGTAAAAATGACTTTTATTTTAATTGACTTTTATAAATTGAGGTAAGGGTAAAAATCAATATGATTTATATTTGGATATATATTTGTAAAAAAAATCAATTGGGTCTTTTAAAGTAATTTTATCTTTTCTTTTCATTAAAGCAAGGTGGGACACACTTCTTAAAAGAGCCCTTTTCTTTCTTCCTCATTAGCGTCATTTAACCTTCTGTCTCCACGTCGAATGCAAACGCAATTAGAGAAGCGTCAAATTTGAGTTGACTTAGGGTGTGTTTGGAATTACGTTTGTGATCTCAAAACTGACTTCTCCACCGCAAAATCCAATTTTTGGCTTAAATTCATGTTTAGATTTACGATGGGGCAAATGACCTTTTGATGGACTCCTAGACAAGAAGTTTAACATGGCTTTTTAACCAAAAGCTCATTTGCTCTGTCGTTTATTACATATTTTCCCCCTGTAACTAATTTTTTGGGAGAAAATTATAGTTTAGAGCTTTCAAACGCCATACCAAATATGCACTAGAGTTACTATTTTGTGTTTCCCCCTTAGATTGAAGCTAACCTTTGGTTTACTTATCTTAGTAGAATCAAATAGTCCAATCTAGTTTTCATCATGTGACTATTATATTTATTTGATGTTCTAAAGGTGTTTAGTAATTAATACACTGATATAAAAATATCCAACCCGGTGTAAGTAATGTAGGGATAAACTTGAATATGTTTACCTGAATGCTGAATGTAAGAGCCAAGATGTAAGCCCATCCAAACACAGAAATGATGCCAATGCTGCCCAGAATTGCAATAGGTCCATTCTTATCTGCTCCTTTGGTTTCTTCAGTAAGATGAGCTGCAGCATCATATCCATATAGAGAATACTGACTCACAAGGAATGACAGAATCACTGCATAAGGTTTGCTTGATACTCCTGTTGATTCTGTTCCCATTTCAAAATGTGTGAACACATATGAAGCTGATTTCGTAGTTAGTGCTACCAATGGCAGCATTATCACTATCACTGTCCCACCAATCACCTGCCACAGAATAAATGCTTTTCTAAACCTACCTGAGAATCTTTGAGGTCGTATGACACGAAAATAAGACTCGAGCTTTTGTCACATCACATATCATATACAACATAACTCTTTATATTATATATGAATGCTTTAAACTTTGAGACTTAGATCTCTTCCAAAGAAAATTGCGAGAGAATCCTCATTATTAGTATGGGCTTTATTCCTATCTATTTCTCTCTTTTCATTTCTTTGTAATTAGTGAATGAAATGTAGTTTAGGAAAAATTAATCTTTTGGTTATGTAGTTTTAACTCAGTTGCAACTTAATCTCTGAATTAAATATAACTCAATTCCTATAATTTTAATTCGATTGAAACTCAATCCTTATAATTTTGACTTAATTGAAATTCAATCCTTAAATTTTGATTCGATACAACTCAATTCTTATATTTTTAACTATTTCAAATGTTGGTCCCTACAGTTTAGAGAATAATTAAAGTTATAAGGACTAAAAGTAAAGTTAGTTTTTTAAACCTAAGAACTAATGTTTTAAATGTTTTAACTGAATGTAATGAACTGCACTGGGTCAAAATTTAGAAATTGAGTTTCAACTAAATTAAAATTATAGAAAGTATATTACATTAAGTTAAATTTTAAATATTAAATTACAACATGATTGTGAAAGACTAGTACCTACCTGCCACCATATTGAAATCATGTCGATCAAGGCTATAACTTCTAAAGCAAATGTGTTGAGAGCTGCCCATATAACAGTGAGACCAATGTACATGCACAAGAAAAGCCATTTTGGAGCGAAGTAACCTCCACCTTTATTTGTGCCTGTGCAAAGTAGGATTATACTCTGCAAAGTTTGTGATCCTGCATATGCCTTCTCAATTTTCATCCATATGAATTAACGGAAAGTTAACATATAAACAAGAATCAAAACTTCTTTCAAGAAATTCCATCGAAAGGATAAAAACTAAAGAAAGAGTACCTGAGTTCCAATCCCAGCAATAAGCCCTATGGTTTCAAGCCAAGCGCAGCACCATGAAGCAAATGGTCCCCATTTGGGTCCTGCTAAATGTGCAGCCCAGAAGTACAGTGAACCAGTTGTCTAATTTCATGGAAATAGATGTGAAAGTTAGTTCTGTGAACAAGATATTCTTAAGCTGTTCCAGTTTATCAAAGATCAATGGATAAATTCATTCATGAATAAACAGTATGTAACAGATGAATTGGGTTTCACAGATAGTGTGTTCGACAGAAATGATCGCATATAATGCATTTGGAGAAAGAGAGAGATAGAGAGAGAGAAGTTGATGAACGTGAAGTTGTGATGTGAAATTCACATAGTTTCATTCTTCTATTTCAATTTGAAAAATGTTTCTTCAAACAAACTTGGCTTTACGAAAACCTTAATCTTGATTTAGTAGTGAACAAGACATGTTTTCCTTGATGAGGATTTATAGCAAACACATATTGATCTTGTTGATCTAGTATCTTTTCTACAGTTCCATGATGACCAACTTGTGACCACCACAAAGTCTACCTCGGATAAACCAAACTCAAGTATCAATTTGATATTTGAAGTGGTCACAGAAAGAAGAGAACAATTGAAGATGCAGTTTGTGAGAAGGGACAAACCGGGAAGGAAGAACATATTTCAGCCATGGCGATTCCAATGAACCAGGTGAAGAAAGAAACCACAATCCAGCCCCAAACAAGAGTTGCAGGGCCTGCGTATTGCAGGCTTGAACCATAGAGAGGAGTGATTCCAGTGAAAAGAGTCATCGTTGAGAAGGATATTGCCAGAGTTTTGAACATAGTCTACGCAAACAAACGAAAGATACAAACTTTAATTCATTTCCCAGAATTCCGTATAGAATCAGAACTCTAAGAACAGGAAGATGTAGATGAAGAAGATGATACCATTTCTCGTCTGAGTTCTTGCTTGTAACCAAGCTCGTTGAGTCGCTTCTCTCCTGAATCCATTGTAGCTCCTTCTGTCATCTTCTGTAGTCTGTTTCCAGTCTCTCTGAACCCAGATTCTGTGTTCAGGTTTGTGGGATCTTTTGGACTTTGGATATTTAAGTAGACAAAGTCTACCTTTCTCAATCAAAAAGCATAATTTTATATGGGAAAGGGCCAAAGAGTTGAAGTTGCCAACTTTGAATTGGCACATGACGGCACATTAATGCTGTTTCAGACGTGCTCTTTTCTGCGCTTTCTCTAATACAGCAATTGTTTTTTTTTATATTATATACTGTGAGCGAGACTTTTCTTGGTTCTTTGCATGTGGGAATTTTCACATGTTTGACTTTTATTAGTTGACTAAATAAAGGAGTCATACTTTTGATGAAAATTGGATTCATTATTGAATTCACCTGGATATTGATTGAAAGTTCATTAGTTTTAATTGTAGTTTAGTCATGTTGAAGCCAATCATAATTGAATTTATGTATTTTTAAAAGATGAAAAAAATAGTTTAATCAATACCTAATCGATTTCTAAGCTATTTATTCTTCTTAGTACAAGGGAAACCTCACCACCGGTTATCTGCTACCTTTTTTCAACTTTAGCCTTCTTTTAATATGAGCTAGATATTGAAACAAGAGTATGTCGTTTATTGGGTTATTTTTTTATTAATAAATGTGTTTCTTAAAATTTAAATTTATATTCTTTTACAAAAATTATTTATCACCTTGACCCATCACTGGTTTTTTTTCTAACATATTTTTATCAAGAGCATATATTAAAATAATTTTTTATTATTATAAATAATGATTAAATGAGTCCTCCTCTAATCTTAAATATAAAAATTAATTAATTTATTTAAAAATATTAAGGAAATTAAATAAATTATTTAATTATTATTAAATTTAATATTTTAATATAAATTTATATTATATATTCTTTAATTTAGTTATTTTATTTAGAATATAATAATAAGAATTTAAAAAAAAAACAACTAATACACATCTTATTTAAATAATTAATTTAGTTAAAATTTGTTAGTTATCCGCTGTAAACTATTAAGCGCGCGTGTTGGTGACTATTGGCAGAACAATATGTGAAGAAAGTAATTAAGTAACGCGATGAAGACTAAAGTTAATATTCTGCATGAACGCTTTTGTACATATTTTTGTTTTTTGAATTTTATCCGCACAGTATTTATTCCAAAAAACCAACGACTGAAGTGGATTCAGTTTATGAAGTGTCACATCACAACCTAGAACTCGAGCTTCCTTCTGCATTGAAAAGTTGTAAATTCATGCTTTTCCAGGATTCATATGATTTGTGCTATAGAATAAGCATGGATATTGCAGGGAAGAAGCTGCTCTTTAAACGAGCTGAAGCAACTTCTCAGAATGAATGCTTGGAAGATCAAAGATGAGGACACTGTAACGGTGATGGTTAAAGTGGTATTTGTGACATCTTGTTAGGGCGATTTCGGGAATTCGATCGAACCATTGTGGTAGATAGGGATAGATGGTAGGGAAGGAGGCTACGTGGAAGCGACGAACAAACAAATGGACCAAAATTAAGGCGGCCGAAGATGCTACCATTGCTCGGAGAGCGCGAATGAGAACTCTAAAGTGACATTCTCGTTTCTTCCGAAAACTTCCTTCGAGCAGGAGGATTTTTCATTGCATATAGATTTGAAATTTGCTAAAATGATGGCCATGTTTTTGCGATTCCATTCGAACCCGCGCTGCTTCTCTGTAAGTTCTACTTTTCTCTTTCTGCTTGATTTCTTCGTTTCTATGTCAGTGTCGTCTGGGACAAGTTTTGGAATTTTGCCACTTCTGTGAAAGTCCGTGATTAGATTGGAGCTACTGGATAAGAAGGGGTCAAGAGATTTTCCATTTCAGTTGTATTCGTTCATTCGTTACTTTCTAAGGCTGGATAATTTTCTCTGTAAATGTGAATCACTAGAATCTGTCATCTGGATAAATTGGAGAATCTGGATCCTGTCGAGTGTGTGAATGGAAATTGTCTCTTTAGTGGGAACAAGCTGTCCATTCAGTTAATTGACGGTTTTCATCCGTAATGCAAGATGATTCCTACTTTTATTTCTTCTGTTCTGTTGTATCCTTTGAGTATCTGTGAATACAAGGTGGAATATTTACAGTTGTGTACTGCATGCTTGGAGATATCACTAGAAAATTTCCTTAAGATACTATTCTAGATAAATATTTGATAGAAGAGCGAATAGTTAGCTATCTACCCCTTTGTAAAGGACGCCATGAAAGTCGTGCACTCCTGGATTAAATAGCATGTTAGGATTGTCTTTCTGCTATAAATAAATTCCTTATTTAATAACGAGTTTATTATTTGAATATGCAGTCCTTTAGGATTACGAGGGATGTGGTAGGGAGTATTTTAACAGGCAAGTATACTTGATGTTACATGCAAACTTCATCTGTAGAACATGAAACCTTTCTGTTTCTACCACAAAATAGTGGCAAACTTGAATAATTGTTTGCATATTTTTTTGTTCCTGATGTCCATAGATGTTGTTCAATCAAGTTGTAAAAGTTGGTACTCTTCAAGAAGAGGAAGAAGACTAATATCTGTCAAAGGCTCTGTAAAGTTTGCTCAGACATCATGTCAACTCTCTGTTCCTGGGATCCCACCTAGAAATGAAGAAAAACCCCACCCTAACATATTGAGGGATAAGAAGTCAGTCCCTGATGCAGATCCTCCTAGTATCAGAGATGTTAACCTTTTGTATCAATTTTTTGATAATAGGTCAATATACACATACTTGTCAATTTTAAAATTCTATTCTCGTTTAAAGGTTTCCTAACTGGATACCAATCTTAACACACAGTACCAAGCTTATGGTATTGACTGGAGCTGGAATCAGCACTGAGTGTGGTATCCCTGATTATAGAAGGTTCTGCCCCCTCTTTCAATTTCAATTTACACTATAACAAGCCTAATGAAAATGTTTATTAAGCAATAATAGTTCTTTTTGTTCCTATGCTCAGATTACTATTTTAGTGTTATTTCCAAAATTTGCAATTAATTGGGCAGAAGTAGTGCTTACTTAGGACTTTGTAATTTTAGCAGCAATGGCATTTAAAAAATAGAAATTTATGGCTGTAAAACAAGGATTGAATTTGTTATGTACACCTTATTATTTGCCTAACAGTATACTATCCTATCTATTGCAGCCCCAATGGAGCTTACAGTACTGGTTTTAGACCAATAACTCATCAGGTGATCTGAAGGCATGTTAAACCAAGGCTGCTCCTTTGTGTGCCCCTGTAGTGTCTAAATGAAATAGTATAGGGCATATCTCTTGCATAATTTTATCAAAATAAAAAGAAAAGGCTTTCTTGCATGTAGAAATCATGTATTGATTGGGTCATTTTAAATAGGAGAAAAGTTTTTGTTTGAGTCATGTAACAGTATAGAAATTTTAAATCTTGTCAAAATATAACTTTTAGTCTTTGAACCTTCTCTCAATTATTGATTAAGTCCCTAAACTTTGATTGGTTACAACTTATCCTTGTAGTTTATTGAATTAAGGAATTATAGAGACTAAATTTTTTAAGTTAAAAAGAACTATAGGGATTGAATTGTTCTGAGTTAAAGTTCAAGGACTAAATTAATTATTGAGAAAAAGTTCAGGAGCCAAAAGCAATATTTTTCCTTGAATCTCTTACCCTAAAAAAATCAAGCAAAAGACGTATGTTGACAAGCATGTTCTCTAAAAGAAAAATAAGGGAAGGGCTTCAACTATTGATAAAGTTGTTAAGAATCTTGTATCAAAATTGAGAATATATAAAAATGAACTAGAAGTAAAAGTGAACCTCAACTGGAGATGTACCAAGATTAATATTGAAAAAAAAAAAATCAAGGATAGACTTCAATCTTTCAGGCATCTTTTTTCTCTCTCTCTCTTTTTGAAGTTTTTTGTTAGTCTCTATTTTCATGTCCTCCTTTCTATTGACATTCTTCATAAGCAGGAGTTTGTCCGTTCTATTCGAGCCCGTAGACGATATTGGGCCAGAAGTTATGCTGGATGGAGACGATTTACTGCCGCTCAACCAAGTGCTGCTCATCATGCTTTGGCTGCATTGGAGAAAGCTGGCCGACTCAATTTTATGATTACCCAAAATGTTGACAGGTAATGCTTATTTATTTACTTTCCCTAGCTTGGAAAGCTTGAGATAACACAGGCAAGCTTACCAGGGATTTTCTTGTATCTTGTTCTCAGGCTGCATCATCGTGCTGGCAGCAATCCTTTAGAGATACATGGGACTGTATACAATGTCATATGTATATATTGTGGATTTTCCTTTTGTCGAAGTGCATTTCAGGATGAACTGAAGGCTCTTAATCCAAAGGTTAGTATTTTGCACCTATTTTTCAAGAGAATGTATATGATTGATGAGAGCTTGATATTTAAAGATGCTTAATGCTGAAAAAGGAACTTGCAGCAGACAATGTCATGATACCCTCAGTTAAATGACTGTAATGATCCCTTAAGTTTGATTATTGTAGAAACAGATTTAACACCAGTTGATCGGCACATGTGGTTGGTCGCATTTTTCTGGGGATTTTGTCTTTGATACTCCAGTTTTTCCATAAACCTGATAGGAAGTGGCTTCTTAAAAGCAATGCTCCGAGTCACTAGGTATCTGATAGACTGGAGATTTGTTGACTAAAAATATAGATCAAGAGCAAAACTTCCCAGGGAAAAGGACTAGAAGAAAACAAGTGCAGGGAATTCAAACACCAATTTCTTCCATAGGATAGTCCGTATGGGGAGGACTAGACTTCAATTACAAAATGAATTGTTCAAATCAAGCTACTAGTACAAGACACAAAATACTAATTTATACCCATCCTAGGAAGTTAAATATTTCACTGGACAGATCATAGATGGTAACACTACAATTAGGCCATATTTGTGATAGTATAGCATAATGATGTGGCCAAGAGGTGGAATGGGGTTATTCACAAAGTGTTGCAACAATCATTATAATTATATCTTACACGTGTTCATTGCACAAAAGGAAAAGCATGTCATGCACCACAATCACACAGACATGCATATATTTCATTTTGCTTCATCCTTTGTGAATGTTTCATTTAATTGATCTTTTGAATGTACAAGTAGGAATCCATGTTTCTCAATACAGTAGTCAAGAGGGCTGAGTACATATATACTCATGAGTTTTCATTTTCTAATGAGCTAATATTTGAAAAGTAATGTTACATTACTGCAGTGGGCCACCGCAATTGAAAGCTTGGACCATGGTGACCCTGGGTCAGACAAAAGCTTTGGCATGAAACAAAGACCTGACGGTGATATTGAGATTGATGAAAAGTTTTGGGAGGAGGATTTTATCATCCCATGCTGTCCAAAGTGCAATGGAGTTCTCAAACCTGATGTACGCAATTTTGCTACTCACGTGAAATTTTGGCTGTTACTTGTGTATTATTGTTGATACTTCAGTCTGGATATCATTTAACATGTTCTTGAATTTTACAGGCCTTGAATATTCCTCTGATATATCCTTCGATATTGACTATTTGATCCTGATTTTTTTTTGTTCAAGTTATTACATTTTTTAGATGGAAGGAACATACTACCGGTCTCAGATGTTTTAGGTGCATGATTATAAGATGTCAGGAAACATGGTGGTTGGGACTCCTGATTGTAGGTTGACTGGATTTCTAAACTGAAGCATATGACACAAAATGTTCAGTTGCATTTTATGATCAAAACTTGAACCTACAGTTTCGTTTTTAGTTGCATTTTAACTTATAACACATCGTATCCTGTTTATGTGTTTCCTATTGGTTTACAGTAAAAGGCTTTTAAATTCATGTATGGAACAGTTTTTGGCTGGTTGCTATTGTCATATTAATTCCTTTACATAAACAAAGGTCTGTTATATGATTATCCAATATGTACAAATGCGTCTGGTGATTTCAGATTGTGCTCTAGCAATATGCCAGCAGCTGTCTAAGTAAATTGTGAAATGCTTACAGTCTGTTTTAGTGTTTCACTTTAAAAGTTTTAATGATTATTCTTGAAGGTGGTCTTCTTTGGTGATAATGTTCCCAAGGACAGAGCTGATATGGCAATGGGTGCATCTATAAGTTGTGATGCTTTCCTTGTATTAGGATCATCTTTGATGACAATGTCTGCTTTTCGACTTGTCAGGTAGATTAAATATTGCCTTATTCTTTCAGTTATGATGCTAAGTTTAGCTCACATTTGTATGTGTTGAACATATATATATGGTCTGCAAAATGTTAAACAGTTGGGTAAGCAAAATTTATAACGTAGTATGGATAAAACTTCACAGTTGAGTTGAACTTTTGATGTAGTTATGATTATGGATCAAAAGTGTTAAACAAAGAATGTACAAACAAAGAATGTACGATCTCACATAAACTTCAATAATGATATAATTGTGATTTTTCTTTTGACAATACTTTATAGTAGACATTACTTCATGGGGAGCATCTTTTCTTCTCTCATTAACTCCTGAACTTCTAACAAGGAAATATTTTTCCTTTGTCCCTGGTTCTTTTGTCTGGCTGCATATCAAGCTGACGATGAGGTTTATAAACTCTACTTTCACAGGGCAGCTCACGAGGCTGGTGCTGCTACAGCAATTGTAAATATTGGTACCACACGTGCCGATGATCTTGTGCCCTTGAAAATCAACGCACGATTGGGCGAGGTACAGCTTTTTAAATCCCCTTCACTAGCAATTCTCCGTATTGGAAGTTGCTCCTCCAAGCCTCATGACCATGCATGCATTAATGCAGATTCTTCCAAGAGTACTCGACATGGGATCCATGAGTGTCCCTGCTGTGTAGCAACTTTACAGGACGAGTTTTCAAATGGTACATGTTCCTTGCGGCCCTATCTAAATCTTTTATGTCCAATGCAAAATTCTCTGAAGTATGATTTAGGCTATCTGGAAGTTTTATATGGCTTGTAAACTTACCTGCCTCAATTCTACACGCATGGCCTCTGGATTTAACGGCATATAATTACACGAACTTTAAGGATAGAAGGAATGATTGAATGTGTTGATGCTTGCAGGTGTTTGTATAGACATGGAGATGAGTGTTGAAGTTTCTTACGAATTGTTTCAAAATGACTTCATCCAGAAATCATGCTGCTGTGTTATAAATTATTCCACGTTGATTAAAAGTTCATTCTTACATTCTTGGGCATTCCCCTGTAGAAGTTGGATTTATAGGCTTCTTTTTTAAATTTAAAAAACAGTGAGACCATTCAAGTCTCCCATGCAATGTAATGAAACAGAGGATATGTAATAGATATTTGTTTCATACTTGATAGAAATATACAAATTATTTTTCTTGCTGGTATTTAGAGAGCCGTGTATTTACTTCCCACTTGCCCATATCCGAACAATTTTTTTTTCAAGTTAAAAATTTTATTTTATTTTTAAAGAAAATGATATAAACGAAATCATTTTAATTTTCCATTATGCACGAGTTAAAAGAAAAAGGTAAGAATAAAATGGAATAAAATCTGGACTCTTCAATTTTGTCTAATGGTTCAGCTTCAAAAATGTGCACGCTATGCTCATTTTAAAATACGATGATTCAATCTATAAAAAAAATTATATATCACGTCAATTTAAAATTTATAACATACTATGTTAACTACCCATGAACGCTACAGCTTATACTCATTTCATGCTAGGCACATAAGTTCAACTAGTTATTATAAAGAATATGAAAAAAAAAATACCTAGATCTAATCTTAAATACGTTTGTGGGCAACAGCTGAAATGCCCAAGGTCGAGCAAGTAAAAGTGTAAAAAGGTAAAAGCAAATATAATGATATATTGCTCTTGACGACAAGGGAAATCACTAATCACTAATTAAACATAAAAAAGAACAGTCAAGCGTTTTTCATGCATTAAATAGAGGTTCAATTCCAAATCCCCATCTCACAAGGGTCTTCATACTAAGGTAATCACAAGATATTGCCCTGCAGTGTCGCTACTAACCCAAAAAAGCAAAAAGAAACTTGCAAGTTAGCATTAAGATTAATGTATCCACTTGATCTCCCTTCCTAGGAATCCTCTGTAAGAGCATTGTCAATCTTATCAACATGATCCCGAAGCACCTTCCACTGCACAGACCATAAAGAATTAATCATAAAGAATAATAATGACATCAAAATATTTGGTTCTCAGATACCCAGATCATAAATAAGGCAGGAAAGGAAACCAACAAATCAACATCAATAAACTCTCGGGATTTACCTGGTCAATGCTCAGCGAGATACCTGAAAACAAGTGTAAATAAGTCGGGGTAGCTCATGTTTATAAATACACAAAAATTTTACAAGTACAAAAAAAAATCATGTAGAACACTGACCAAGGATAACCAGAATTCCACATATATGTTCTATGTTCTATGTTCTATGTTCTATGTTCTATATGTCCCAACATGTCCCAACATAGGGTCATTCCTGCTTATTTAAAATCCTTCAGGTATGAACATGGGCAGTGGACATCAGGCACAAACGCATGCACCAGAACACTGCCAGACTAAGTTTTATTAATATGAAAATAGAATACACACACAAATTTGCGCAGAGCAAAATGAAACCTTTTTCTTAAGAGAAGATGAAGTTTAGATAGTTTGTTAGAAAGCGCCACAATTGGAGGGTGCCTACCAAACAAAGTATAGCTATTATAGGACTGCTGTCAATAGAGGTCAACCATATTAATTAAGCTAACCCTTGCCGGTTGAAACACAAGGGGCTCTACGAATATAAGAACAGATTATTACAAAAGGAAGGCAGAAGCCAGGGGAAAAAGGATTCTTTATAATGC
The DNA here is from genome assembly GCA_037074615.1 of Leucaena leucocephala. NCBI lineage: Eukaryota > Viridiplantae > Streptophyta > Magnoliopsida > Fabales > Fabaceae > Leucaena > Leucaena leucocephala. The sequence goes on along the minus strand of CM073538.1, from coordinate 20,722,632 downwards.
TAGAAGGAAGCACATAAAGTTGTCAGTATAAGTTAGTCCACAAAACTACATACTATAAGCTTCCAACAGACAGCATGCCATGCCGATGGTTCTGTGCTTCATAAGTGGTCCAAGAAATACTATGTCAAGTATCAAAAACTTTTTTAACTTCCATAAACAACAAAGGTTCAATGTCACAATATAAGTCTTTCAGCCAAAAATAATCAATGACAAAATTTTAAAGTATGTGCAGATCTTTTCTTTCTGCGCCCTATTACAATCAAAGTATTGAAACTGAAGCAACATTTTAAAGGCTACAAATCTAATAACAAACAGTTTCCAACGACTAAAGGCACACTCATCCTGACCTCCGGACAACAACAGACGAACATAAGTGACGATTATCCAGCGTCAATAATCTAATAGCACAGAGACTGTTGAGTTGGTAATAAAATCCGGAGGAAATAAAAAAGCATCCATACATTTCAACGAAACAAAAAACACAAATCCCTCAAGGCAGGCCTAAAACTGAAGGTTCAAAACCCTAGAATAAGTATCGAGTAATAAAAAAGTTCAAAAACCTTTCTTTCCCGGCAATTGCTTCCCATCTTTGAGGTAAAATTCCCGAATATCCACCCAAATCCTGCCATTCCAGTTCCTCACAGTCACTCGTCTGTTCTTAGATATCTGCGGGAAAAACGAAAGGAGCAAATCTCCATTAACAAAACCCTAAGGTTAGCTAAGTTAGTTCAAATGGGTTGATATGGAGGGAGGGGGCACCTCACAGACGACGATGTCATCAGTCTCACTGGAATCCTTCTTCTGGAACTTCTTGGGTGGCGCGTGACCCTCAGAATCGCCGTCGGAAGAGTGATCCTGCTCATCCTTCCTCTTTCCTCTTTCAGACATCTCTGGAACTGGAAGCAGTAGCAACACTCACACAGTAAGTCAGTCCCTTGCTAAATCGCAATCCCCATGCTTTGTGTTGTGCGAGAGCGATGAAATCAAAATCGAAATCATAAAGCCTTTTCAAAATTACCGCAATAAAGAGGCGGGACTAGAATTCGCGAACCCGGTGGGAAGGCCTCCAACCCGAAGGGAGTAAGAAATATAAAAGCCTTCTCAAATTATAAATTATCCATGGTACCATAAAAAATAGTGACTTTTTTTTAATAAATTAAAAAATTTAATAAATAAATAAATTAATTATATTTTTAAAAATTTTAAAACTATAATATCTAATTAATTTTTAGATAAATTAAAAAATATAAATATAATTATAATTAATATAAAAATTATTTAATTAATTTAAATAGATTAACAAGTATATAATATAAATTTATCTTTAATATTTAAATTTAGTTATAATTAATTAATTTATTTATATTTTTTAATTAATCTAAAAATAACTAATTATTATATTAAAAATTTAAAAAAATAATTAATATAAAAAAATTAATTAATTAATTTAAATAAATTAAAAAATATATAATATAAATAATTATATTTAATTTGTTTAATTTATTTAAATTAATTAATAATTTTTATATTAAAAATTGGAACTGTACTCCCTTATCTTTTAACTATATTAACCATTTAATTGTTAATTAATTTAAATATATTATAAAAATAAATATACTAATTAATTAAAACAAATATAAATTGATTTTCTTGTAATATTTTATATATATATATATTTATAAATTAGATAAAATAATATATATATGAAAAAAAATAAATTAAGATATTGTATTATAATTAAAATTAAATTTCATATTTTAACAATGTTATATATTTAGTAATAAGAGGATTATTATTTTTTGGCTCGTTATTACTTTTGTTGGGAAGTAAGAATTTTTTTTTAAAAACTCACTCCTCTTTTATTATTATTATTATTATTTAGCTTTTTCTTTTTTTTTTTTAAGGGTTAGTTTGGCATGAGAAATTTTGGGGAAGGGGAGAGAAAAGGAGAGATTTTACTTCCTTTCCTTTGTTTGGCTAATTAAAATATTTAGGAGGGAATAATTTTTTTTTAAAATTTTCTCTCCCCAACTTTCTCTCCCCTCTAAAATTAGAAAAATTTAGAAGGAATATGTATTTTTATTATTTTATAATATTAATATACCTATAATTTTTTTAATATCTTAATATTAACCTTATATTATATTTTATTAAAATATTCTATAAAATAATATAAGATAAATTTATCTATATAAAAGTATTTTCTCTCTCATCTCTTTTTAAACTAAATAACATAATATAAAAGTCCCTCTCTTCTCTTTCTTTAATGTTAATTTAAATAAAATAATAATAAAATTAGTTTTTTTTATTTTCTTTCTTTTTATTAAACTAAGTGTTAAACTAAGTTGAGGAGCTCATGTATTTATAAGTTGTAATGTAAGTTATTTACTTTGTTAGTCACGGTTTATAAATAATATAAATTTTTATATTTTTTAAATAAATTGATATTTAATCAGTTAAACAAATCTTGAAAAATCTTAAATAATTCCTTAAATTCAAGTGTCAAATTGTGAATAGTCGTCAAACGTTAAATCTGTGTACCCATAGATGAAAAATCCTAAATTAAAATTTGAAAATTTGTGAGTCTTAAAATAAAATTAAATTGCTCAATTAGTCTGAAACTGTGATTTTCTCAAATCAGAATTTAATTATATGCTTTGGATAGAGTCTTAATATACGTATACGAATAGTGCTTTAATCAATAACTTTTGTATATTATACTACTTAGATATGGATAAGATTTTTCTTAATTTTATAATTTTATATTCTTTTATTATATACAAACGCAGAATAACAAAATTTACAAATAAAGGTTTCGGGGAAAGAAAATTCGTTTGATTTTTCAAATATTAAATTAAAAAATAATTAGTTTTCAAATAAAAAATATATATATTTAGTTAAAAATATTTAAATATTAATTAAAATTAATATAAATTAATCTTAAACGATGAACTAACAATTTAGAAACAGAATTAGATAGATCAGTAAAAAAAAAAAGAAAGAAAGATAAATCAGTTTATGAGTTGGCTAAAACAAATCCGTTTTGATTGGATTTGTTTGATTTGTGCTCTACTTTCTCTACCTATTTCTCTACGCTGGCCAAGGGTGCCTTGTTTGCTTTTCCGCCTTTTGTGAAAGTTCAAAGGGTGTTCCAATCCAAGTCCTCCTCTCTGGATTCTGGTGTTCTCTTCTCTTCAACTGAGAATTTTCTGTGATTCATACAAAGAAAACAGAAAAACCTACGACGGCTTCATCTTTGTCGGGAGGCTAGCTCGGCTTCCTCTATGATCCTAAGCTAAGACCTTGTTTTCCTCCGATCAGTCTCCGGTGGTATAAGTTATAACCTTCCCTGTCACAGAACTTACATAATTGATGGGAAATTTATTTGTTAAGAAGCCGAAAGTAACCGATGTGGATCGAGCAATCCTCGCGCTCAAGACCCAGAGACGGAAGCTTGCTCAATATCAACAAAAGGTTCTTTTTTTTCTTGTTTTAATTCTTCGGAGGCATAGATCAAAGTTTTATTTGTATGTGTACAATGATTTTGAATACCAAAAGGAGAGAATTTTGAGGCTTATTTAAGGGAATTTCAAAAATTATAAAATCCATTCACTGTTTTAGATTGCATGCCAATAGCAGATTGCCTTGTTATGCATGACTTTATTCTTTCTGTTGTTTCATTTCACTTCATTTTTTTTAAGTCTAAACTATTGGGTAGGAGATAAAGAAAAGAAAGAAGGTAAGATTTCTTTCGGATATGTTTTCGCTCTTGCAAAACTTATGCGAATTCTTCTCCAAAGATTTGTCATTACTCGGTTAAATGCTTTTGGATTGTAAATAGCTTTGTTGATGTATTTCCAACTTGACTCAAAATGTCTTGTATAGATGTCATGCTTAAAGTAGTTTTGCTATGACGGTTAGATTGTAACACAAATGACAAAGCAGGAAAAGTTCAGGCTAACATTGATTATATAAACCTGTGTTCCACTGCTGAAATTATAATGTGTAGGTTACCTCAAGTCACTGATGAATTCGGGTTGTGAGATTAGCGCTTAAGGATTTTAGTCCTTCTATTATGCAAGGATTAATGAAGTAGTTAATAAAATGGCTAATCAATATTAATTATTATCAAATTGATCTAAAATATTAAATATATATCAAACTTCACTATTTAGAAGCAATAGACAATGTAGCTTGTTTCTCAAACTCTCTGCAATGCATGGGGAACATACCTAGAACGGAAACATATGTGGTAGATTGAGTTTATTTTGCTGAAATTGTCTATAACTGGGAGTTTTTTCTGCATTTGGGTTATTTTGGACATGACTTTGACAAACTTTGGCTGTTGAGATAGCATGGTAGATACAATTTGGTGTCTTAAACTGGACTTGTGCTTGTAAACTTAATCAACTTTTGAGGAAATGAGCAAGAAGCCTTTATATTTCTTTCTGGGGATCATCTTTCTTAGCTTGAATGATAATTCCCTTAAAATCACTGTCATGCTTCTTTATGTGAGAACTTGCACCTTAAGCACTGTGGTTCACATCAAAATACTTTATCTTATGAGTTCTTAGCTTTGTACATTGAAGGTTTGGAATGTAGATTTAAAGCACCTGTCATAAAAAGATAAGGTTAAGCAGCTAGTATTACAGAGTTTTTTTCTTTAATTTGATTGGAAGTATAGTTCTTCATGTTTTTTCCTTCACCGGCACTTGTGCTTTTTGTCTTTCTTTTTTTTTTCCATAAAGCAAGGAATAATAAGAGTTGGGAATTTGAGCCACTGTCGCTTATGTTTTTCTCTATATTCTTTCCCTTTGATACAGCTTTTGTTGTTCTTTGGTTCACTCTATGTTCTGGCAAAAGAACTCTGTTAATGATCTCATGGAAAAAATAAAAAAGGAAAAAGAAAAAAGAGACTGTTAATGAAATTACTATTTGCTAGTGAGTCATCATGAGGACATAATGACAAAGGTCTTACATTTCATTTTGTGCACTAGTGTGGCTACAACGTATTTTACGCTGAATATTTTGCATTCTGACATGTAATAACTAATAAGTACACTTATAGGGAAAATTCTGTTATAGGGGTGAGATTATTTGTGTTTTTATGGATACCATTGTATATTTGTCCAACGCATGCATATATCCCTGTCATGAAGTTTACAGGGACAATCGCATTTCATTCACAACTGTTGCCCATATGGCTTGCCAAGCAAATGCATCAAATGCTTGAACTTTCATAGTAATTATATAAGTATACTGCACCTTATGATTGGCAAGTTATTTGTGAAAAAAAGAAAGCGTGGCTGAACACAATGCCTACACTTTTTATTACAAACTAGGAAGTGAAACTGTAGTTATATATCTGAGCTAGTTCAGTATCTCCCGAGTTGTATGAACTGCCCAATCAACAATCATAGTGTTTCAATTAGAATTCCTAACATTGGGATTATATACGATTTATATTATCTTATTGGATATTTGACCTTATTTCCTTTTGTAATTTTCTTTTTCCAGCTTGATGCTGTTATTGAAGCTGAGAAGCAAGCTGCAAGAGACTTGATCCGTCAGAAGAAGAAAGACAGAGCCTTGTTAGCATTAAAGAAAAAGAGGACACAAGAAGAGTTGTTAAAACAAGTTGATGCCTGGCTTATAAATGTGGAGCAACAAGTAATAATTTAACATCAAATTTTATTGATTTTTTATTCTTAATAATTAGATCAAGAGCTGGTCGAGATGGCTTTATAATTGTCTAATGGTGTATAATTAGTTTAATGCTCCTTTTATGTGTTATTCTGAAGTAATGAATGACATGTTAGTTATTGGTAATTGGTAAAGCCCCATTGATGTACTATCATTCACCACAGTGCTACAAGGCTGCTTTCTTTTAAGTTGATTTTTTGCATAAAAGTTACATGCTGATTATCCCTTTGGTTCAGTTGACAGATATTGAACTAGCAAGCAAGCAGAAGGCTGTGTTTGACAGTTTGAAGGCTGGTAATGATGCAGTTAAAGCCATACAGAGTGAGATAAACATTGATGATGTTCAGAAACTTATGGATGATACTGCTGAAGCTAAAGCTTATCAAGATGTGAGCTTGACATCACTTTTATCCTCAATTTTGCTGCTTTTATTGTAAATCCATTGTACTAGGTTTGGGCTGGTTTGGTTGAGTTTTAAAAAGATACCTGGAAGTAGTAGTATTTGGCAATTTATATTTAAGTGCCTTTTTCTATGACATCTCCTTCTCAGGAAGTTGTTCTTTTGATGTTGGATTCTAGCTGATGGGTGGCATATTTGTGTTGTTTTTGAAGGAAATTAATGCAATATTAGGGGAGAAGTTATCAGCAGAAGATGAGGAGGAGATTTTAGCTGAATTTGAGAACTTGGAAACTCAGGTACATGGATACTCAATTTTTTTTATTATATCCTCTGTTCTATAGCTACATGTCAACATCATCCAACCAACACTGTTCTATATTCCAACCGAACTTCTGATTTATCTGTACTATGAATGATATTTTTGTTAAAGATGGAATGCGACCTTTTTACTGCAATTAGCTCTATAGTTATGCTTCCTTGTGTCTTAAAAGGATTCAACTTGTCTCTGCATGAACTAAAAGTACTGAACTCATGAATGATTTTATGGCATGATTAATTCCAAATTAGGAATGTCATTTGAAGAAATAAAATCATGTTCCTTGTGAAGTAGGAAACTTCTCTCAGTTGAAGGAGGCATGAATGTTCAATAGATGATATCGTACAATAATTAACATAAAATTAACTTTCTTTCCGTTCAGCTTATGGTTCAAGATCTTCCGGAAGTTCCTACCACACAGCCTGAAGGCATCAAGGAGGAATTGGACCTTCCTGATGTCCCAACCAAAGCACCTGTTGCAGCTGCAAATGATGCTGCAGTTTCCACAAAAACAAAAGGTATATATATTTTATCACCTATCTCCCACTTTTCCAAGCCTCCAAATTTTGAAAATAAGCTTACTGTCAGTGATTGATGGTGTCACAGCTATGGAGGAACCACTTCCGGCTTGAAGAGCTAGGCGGCCAAATTAGGCAAAGTGTCTGGCTTATATATTCATGTGCTATTCCAAATTTATGCAGTTGCTAGAATTTAGGTTGGCTTTTGTATTTTCAGTCCCCGTGAGTTGGATTTGTACAGAGATGCTTTTATATTTTCTGGTTTTTTTTTTGGGCTACAGAGATGCTTGTATATTTTACCAATTCAACGTAAATGATATTTTGGAGAACTCCAAATATTTGATTTCGGTATACAGATTCTTTTATTTTGTTAAGTTTAAACGTTTGGTTCACAGATTATGCTCTCCAAAGGAAATTTGATTGCCAGATTTTAAGTGGAGATTCATCCCAAACCTTGGGAGAAATGGATGGTTCCTAAATGAATCGCTGTCCTTAAGGCCTAGTCTAGTGAGGACTTTGACTCCGTATTTTCAGAGTTCAATCTCTGTTTCACCTTCTCGCTTCAATTTGGCCATCTTCTGATTGTTCCATGGTTCGTGATAAAATACTTAGCAAATTCCAATCCCGGAAACCGCTTTCCAAGGTTTTAATTTTGAGAACAAAGGCTGAATTGTTTTTCTTGCTCCAGTGTGATTATGAAGATCCAAGGATTTCGTTTGTGCAGTTGAGTGCACAATTATATAATTGTGTAACTCAAGTCAGATTAAATATTTAACATACTTGAGAACATCACATATTGGACTGTATGGAATTGAAGATTTTGATGCCAGAATATCTTGTTCTTATTCATCTTTGAGGCTGATATATATAGATACAGATTCAGACATAGCATTAATGTAAAATCCCTAAACTTATGGCTAGATGGCTCCTAGAATCTCTATGATTATGGGATACTGATTACATAATAATAATCCCATGATTTTAGGGATATAATCCCATGATTTTAGAGATCATAATCAGAGGAGGGAATCAAGACAGATATTAGAATAAAGACAATAAATGTAAATCTTCTATATCTGGAAATTCCTTATTTTAATGTCAACAGGAATGATTCTGCCCCGATATATGATATATATCATAGACATGATGTATAATTTGTATAGCATAATTGTGATGCATGATTTGAATCTGCTGTAAATGAGACTAATTTAATTAAAAACGTAACATTCCAGATTTACCTGTTGTAGATGTCCTATACATTCTATTACCTTGTGCTTTAACATCTTCTAAAAAAACAAGTAGATCATTTGTCAATAGACAATAATGGGCTTTCTATTTCCATCGAGGTCATTCAATAGGATAGCAAATAATAGGATTACAACATGGAATTGTACTTTGCTTGACACAAAAAAATGTCATAACAATCATATAAAAATTACCAAATGAGTACGAATCATTATTGGGATCCTGTATAATTTCTACCAATCATAGTACAAAGTCATGCAAGCATCATATACCTGAAAGGTTGTGAGGGAAATGCTTATTCCATTACAATAATGATCTATAATGCATCATCTGCTATCCCAAAGATTGCATCCAACTTTGATTTCTAGAAGAAAGTGACAAGAAAACCTAGACAGCAGGAAGTTGCAACTCACAACCAATATGTTTAAAGTCATTCTTCAAACTTGTTATGATGTGAGCAGCTGGGCAAAAGGAATTGAATTCCTGACCCATTAGGATACTAGTGTTGTTCTTGCCTGTCAGAAGAAGAAAGCACCCGCAGCTTAGAATGTCTTTCATTTAAACTCTAAAGGGGGATAATATGCTTCAGGGAAACTAGCAGATCTTGAGATTAGTGTATGAAGTATTCTCCCATCATGAATTTTCTGGACTAAAGAAATCAATCTAAACAAGGGCAATTTACTTAACCAAAGATGCATACAGCCGTATCTATATTGATGCCAGAGATATGTTTTAAAATAAAATGACAAACTGATGCAATACTGCTGCCATGTTCATGGATGTCCCTCCTTTCCAATCTGATACATGACAGATGGATGATATTTGATGGAAACTTGTAAACTTATTTCAAAAGCCAAGTTTTACGGGGCAATTGTACTAGGGTTACTTGTGAATGTTATTGAGCATATAATGCTACACAAAAAAGAAAAAAAAAACAAAAAGCATAAAACGTGAAATGTCCACAACACATTCCTAGAATCTTAAGTATCAGAAAGTGTGACAATGTACTCTAACTCAAAAAAGCAGTCACCTTGTATATTGACAATTCATCTGCAGTTATTGGTATTATACGGTCAAAATGCTACCAAATCCTGAAACCCGGGGTATTTACAGGCCTATACCAAAAAAATAAGAGTATAGGATACTTTGCAGAATCACTTAAGGATAAATCAATAAAAAATTTCCATTTCTTTTAAAAAGACATGTTTGAGAAAATGAAAAATAAAACATGTATAGGTCTGTAAATTCTTGCAGTGGCTACCTTCCTAATTTATTTTCTGAAAATCATGAACAAATTTGTGTTTTATTCACACGTGACAAAACAGAGACACACGCACACAAAAACGAAGCACAATTAATCATCAAGGTACCCACTGTTTGCAAAATAAATTAAAGAAAAAAAGGGTTTGACATGTCAGGGATATGGCAAACCTTGGTGAAGACAAACAAGGGGAAGCGGTTTGGAAGCCAGCAAATACATTTGAGTAAGACTTCGTCAGATAAGAGAAATTGGCAACAGGAGGCAGAGCAGGTACCATTTCACCTTTCTTCAAAAGTTCATGCAAGTTAAGCCTTTGCAAGGTCAAAACAGTCCTTGACTCTTTCCAAATAAAGGCTAGGATACCATTGTGAAATACAAAGAGGGAACCAGGCTTTGATCCTGGGTATCTAAACCCATAACCAGTTGCAATACCCTGTCCCACAAAAGCATGCTCTATATTTACTGGAAAAGAATCCGCATCAGCATCCCAAGGAAAGGGTTCAGATGAAGGCTCATTGGTATTTACTATAAACATTGCTGAGCCATTGGGATGCAAGACATAGTGAGTTCCTTCCAATATTTTGGTTGCAATGAGAAGCCGTTGCCCATCAGATTCCTCATAAGAGAGCAGCAGCAGGAAAAGAGCCTTTCCAGGCTTGTCTTTGCTAGGCTTTCCAGGAGGCCAACCAAAAGTCCCTCCCCAGAGACCTGCATATTCTTGGTCAACTTTGGGAACTGGCTTGCGCATTTTATAAAGAGCAAATTGGCTGTCATGCATATTTGGCCATGCTCGATAAGAAGATAACTTTACAGTTGAGGCTTGTAATGTTAGTTTAATTGTGTCGCTTGATCTGAGAAATTCTTCAAGTCGTGCATGCTTACCCTCACTGCTTGAAGTAACTTTCTCAGAGATTGCATGACAGCCATTATTTGAGCTAGATTTTCCAAGTATATGTTTAAGGCTATGCCAGAAAGATCCACCACGACTTTTTCTCTTGTTGGAATCTGTGTAATTAATCACCTCGTCTGAAGGTCTACCAACAGCCCATGAACGAATACTAGCTTGGACTTCATCCAGCTCTGACTGAACAGCACCAACTGCCTCTTGGGAGCTAGCTTTCCCATCAATCTGAATACTACTAGAATCCATTTGAATAAGGAGGCTTCTCCTTTCTGACAAGAGCAACAAATCTTTCTGAAATTTGTCCTTGTCCACACTAAACCTAGGAAATAAGGGTCCAAGTGCCGTAGCAGAAACCTTTTGTCGAACTTGACTAGTAATAATCTCAAGTAACTTTCTTCTATCACTAAAACCTAATTTGCTAAAGGGAACCATCAACTCATTATTTCCAGTCCTAAGTGACCTAGATAGTCCATTGTTTGAACTGCAAATATTTCCTGATAACTCCCCATCTGAGTGGTGTACCATGCTGTTACTCTGCAACAAAGTATCACCACATTTCTGTTGAGTGGGCTCAACCTCAAGCAATAGCACATTGCAAGTTCTTTCTATTTGTTTGACTACACCAGGATAAATGTAGTTAATTCCGTTCTCCCTTCCATGTAGAAAAAATGTGAATGAACCATCAGAGTCCCCAATAATTTCGAAGACCGGTGCCCAGAGAATCGGACCATCCTCCATGCCCAATGGGCCAAGCTCTTGAGGAATAACCCGGCACCCAACAACAGAAACAAAACCAGGAATGGCATAGACTACATTACCAAGCTCAGGATTCTGATGAACCCACATACCAACTAATGGTTGAACACTAACAAGAAAACGGCAAAGTGCCTTATAAGAGGACACACCTTTTCGCCACTCAACTATGTCTTTATGGGGTAATATGTCAACCATGTCACACTGAGTGAGCCATACCTTTTCAGAAGCCGCAAGAGCGTAGAAACTCCTGCAGCAAAGACTGAGATTGCATACATCTCTTGGCGACAGGAACTGGGAGATGATGGTAAATAAATCATCAGGAATTGTTTGAAGCAAGCATGAATCAAAGGGTTTAGGTAACATAATGATCAAACCAAAATTTGTTTGTCAGATATTCAAGTCCAAAATTTACACTAATCAAGCATCAAATGCAGCCATGGCCGTACGCAAACAATTGCAACTGATCAAATAATTACACGAACAGAGATCGAAACTAACAACAATTCGAAATCCCCCAACGCAAACCTCAATTCATCAATTGTCGCGGGTAGCAAGAATCAGTAACGGATACAACGAGCAGGAGAATGAAGTGGGCAGTCTCAGATTCTGTAAAAATCAAATTGAATCAGTTTGAATTGCCTCCTATGTACTGGAATTCTCGTGTCATTGGGACTGAACAGAGAGAGAATTCAGAATCGAGAAGAAAGCAAAGAAGAATTGGGGATGGGACCGAGGAGTGAGGACCCGGATCCTGTAAAGTGACAAAGACGACTCATTGCTTCGCAAAAACGCGCCGTTTCATCTGGTTGATGCTTCACAGTTCACACACATGGACAATCAGCGTCGGAAAGGTTAAAAAGAAGTGGTGGCAAGTGGCGGAGAAAGAGAGGAAATTCTGCATGTTATGTCTGTGAAAGCCAACCAATGTAGAAATCAGCTTAAAGCAGAAGCCAAGCACCCCAAATTCTACACTGTGACCCCACCACTGGGGACAGCCCATTCCACTCGTATTTCAACGACGACTTCCCAAAGGCAAAGACCCATGACTCATATTTCCCAGGTCAATGTCATCGTGTGTTCCCGAATTTTCGTGTGATGTAATTAATATTTTAGGACATGACATGCTTCTAGTGCTTTGAAACTGAGGTGATCAACACGTTGGTTGAGTTGATAATTGGAAAAAAAAAAAAAAAAAGTGGAACTAGAAACTAGTTTTTACCCCTTAAGTTTTTTTATTAAAGAAAATGTTAGGTTATCTTCAGCTTGTTAAACTATTTCTTTTTGCTTTTATAAATTTTCACTGTTCATTAATATTGAAAAAAATAAAATAAAATTATTTTAAGATACTGAATATTTTAACATGCACTATAATTTATTTTATAATAATGAGCAAGATGCAACCCTTAAAAAAATCAATTTTTATAACTTAGAATCATGACTTGAAAAAATTGAATCTGTGATGAAAATTAAATTTCAAGAATATTAACTCAAATTGACTAAAATTTTGGGGACCAAAGCTCTGATTTTCTTTAAAAAAATTAGTCATTTAATTTGTATATTTTATATTAACTTTTATTCGAGTATTATTTCTTTTTCTCAAATCCATCATTCATATTTATTTATTCATGGTTAGATGGTTAATCTTCATTGTTATATTTGTTAACACACTTTATATGGTTAATCTAGCCCCTGTGGATAATAAAAAAAAATACAACTGGCCATGTTGCTTTCTAGAATAACAATATAGATAATAAACTTTTTTTTTAATTTATTAACATTGGAATATTGGAGTATAAATTATAATTTTTTTAAAAATATATATTCTATGTAAATTGTTAAATAATAAATAGGCCAAAACTCCAATTATTATTAACATATTTATTTTTATTGGTAGCAATAGACAAATATTTTTTAAAAATAATTATGTGACATGGATATATTTTTATGAAAAATACGGGGAAAAAATAGAGAATCATTCCATTATTTTGAGTACAGACTGATGATAAACTGTAATAATAATTGCGGGAGGTATTTTAAAACTGGTTGACATCGTTCCTTGAAGGATATGATTAGCTTGGACCAAATAGTAAGGAGTATTTCAAACAATACGCTATATATATGTATGTATATTTATATAAAAAAAATTTAAAAAATAGCTAGGCTTATCACAATCTAAATATAAGATAAATTTTTTTTTTGTTAAACTATATTAATATAAAATAGGATGAGTTATCTATTATCTTTATACGTAAATTTAAATATATAAAAATTAAAATATATTTTTAAATATTACGATTTTAACTATAATAAAATATTATTTTTTAAAATTTGACACTAGATATATGAATAAATTTGCATAGCATAACCATGAGATAAAGGGTATTCAAACAATACATTAGATAATTACAAAACTGGATAAAACAGCACACAACAGATGGATATAACCATTGGATAAACTACAGAACAGATGGATAAACTTGGATAGCATAACCATTAGATGAACTTGTATAGAATTGCTCGCTACAAAAATCATGATGAAAGACAAATCATAACCAAATTTAAATAAACTTACGTAGAATTGGAATTTTAGAAATGCATTCCAGGAATTGTCAGTGCCTGCACATTGGTAACATGTAACAGTTAAAAAATAATACAAGTAACTTACTTTTTTAAAAAAAAAAATTAAGGCTCTATTGGAGAGTTTTCTTATTTTCTTTTATATTTTTATTCTCCAATGTGTATTTAGCATTACTTGGGTTTAGATCATGTGTGTATTTGGATATACAAAATTAAAGTTTTAAAAAGATTTTTGACCTAAATATTAGTTTAAAAATATTTTAGAACAAATAGCACTATTTATCTATAAGTGTTTATGGGTTAGACAATGATTTAAAACTATAGATTTATATAAACTATTATGAATAATTTCTAAAAAAAATAGTTTATGAGCATAAAAAATTATCTTATTCCTATTTTTTTTACTCTCTCTCTCATTTCTCCTTCTCTCTTCCCTCACTGATTCATTGTTCCAGATACATCGAATATGCAATGGTTGATGTTAGTGGGTGCGTTGGTCCCTAGGCACTCTCTGCTCCCTCATTGGTCTGTCGTTCCAGATCTGTCAGTGGGTGTGCTAGTCACTAGTCTCTCTCTCTCCTCCCTTATTGGTCTATCGGTGGGTCTTTTGTCGAGCGTTGGTGGTTGCCATTTGCCATCTCTCTTCTTTGTGTCTTCTTCTTCTTACGCTTTTGTATAGTCAATGGGTGGAGCTTAACTGGCTGAAGAGACACATTGGAGGATATTTGATGAGAGAGGATAATGAATAGTTCTAGTAATTATTTATTAATTTATTTTTGTTATCTTATAATTTCTAATAATTTACTAATCATAAAAATTATTTTTATAATAACTATCAAAATTTTCATTTATTCATAACCACTTTTTTCTATAAATTCTTATCAAAAAAAAAATTATCTAAAAATATATTTTTTTATAAATTTTTCTCTAAAAATTAATTCAAATATTCTCTTTATATGTTGTTAAGATTGAGTACCCATTGTTATAGACTCCATTTTGGTAGAATTAAGTGTGTAATTTTGGATTGGATTTTGTAATTAAGTACTTTTATATGTTATATATATATATATATATATATATATATATTGATCGTAGTTTAAGACTCTTATCACTCTTGTATTTAGCTTAGTTTAAATGAAAAGTTGAAAATCCAAAACTATCTTCCCATTGTAGGTAGTGTATTTCATGACATTTAGTGTGTGTTTTGAAATAGTTTAAATTTAAGTTTAAATAAAATTTAGATTTTAATAAATTTTAAAATAAACAACTATATTATTTAAAATAACTTTTGGACTAAACTATAGTTTAAAATTAAGATTTTAGATAAGCTAGTCAGAGTAGATTATGGAACAGTAAAAAAATTTAAAAATTAATTAATTACTATATTACCCCTAATTTTTCTTATACCATTTCTCATTTATCTTCTACACCCTCTCTCCCCTCTAATTTATTTTCTACACCTCTCTCGTCTTTTATCTTTCATCTCTTCTATATTTAATAATCATACACTTTTTCGTAATTTATCAATAATAAAAGTACTTATAAAAATAACCATCCAAACACTTATTTATTCAAAACTATTTTTTTATAAACTCTTATCCAAAAGCCATATTCTAAAAGCTACTCAAAAGTTCTTTTTTTTTATAAACATTTTTCTAAAATCTTATCTAAACAATCCCTAGATTAGTTTTGGATTGAGCTCATCAAGAAAGAGAAAATGATCTTATGTTTGGGTTATCTATTATGTTTTTAAGTTGAGGAGAAAATATATATATATATATATATATAAAAACTTTACTGCTAACTAAAAGTTAGGGAGTTCACCAAACATGGAGTTTTATTTTTTTATAAAAAAAATTTAGATAGTTTCAGTATTATTTCTTCACTAAGGTTATAACACAATTTATAGCTTAGAGAGTATCTACAGAGAATTTATGAGATCATTTTTCAAATAAACTCTCACAATAACAGTAAAAATTGAACTCATATCTTTATAAAATATAAGTATATTTCTTATTATTTGTGTTAATTCTTATTATCTAAATAGGGAATTTTAAAATAAAAAGAGTAAAGAATTAATATCATTTCATAACATTGGCAGCAAAAAAAAATCCAATATGTTTTTGAAGTGTTGTTTTTTAAATGGCAGATCAACCTAAATCTGTCCAATAATATGGTGGACCAAGTCCAACCCAATTTTTGATCTCAGGTTTAGCATAATCGGATTGGTTTTCGAACCAAAAAGTTCAGCCCGATCAGTTTTCAAACTAGACTTGAGACTGATGCCTGACCGCGATTCCATTCAATCTTGGTGCAGCCTGCATGAGTAAGTAGTACATGTTTTAAAGGAAGGATTGGGCTCATTAATACTACCTCATCAACAAAAAGGACAGACCTTAGAAATGCCAATTTGAAAGAGTGAATTTAATTCCTTTAAATTAAAATTTAAAACAATTCCTAATGAATATGAAATAATTGAATCCATATTTGATTGACGAACAAGAGATGAAATTTAAAAGACATGCGATATAAAATTTTTTGAAGAATGTTTCTAGCAACGATGTCTTATTTGTGCTATAAATGGGGGTATTATATCTAGAATAGGAGAAAATATTCTATGCATCTTAGAGATGAGGTGGCCAAAAATTGCCCATATGTGGGGACAAGGTGGCAAAAATATTACGGAGCGATTGTAAAAAATTTACGTTGCTCATGGTCTTCGCTTGGTAGCTGGCCGTACAACATCTGTGGGCTAACTACCACATAATTCACATAAGATGATAACATAATTAACAATATACTACTATATTAATAATTATCCCCATTTTTTTATATAATTTTTTTAAAAAATATATTAAATTTATTTACTATTCAAATGATTAAATATATTTTAAATAATCATATATTTAATTATTTTTTTAATTAATAATAGGTATAATTGTCTTGATTTTTTTTCGTACAAAATTTTTTAAAAAAATATTAGGCTCATCCATAATTTAATAATAGTGTAAAATCTCATTTTTTTCTAGGCAATACTAATATTGAGTAAGGCAAGCTATCTATTACCCTCAGACATAAATTTAAGTACCCAAAAATTAATATATATCTCTAATTATTAAGACTAAAATTATAATAAAATAATACTCTTTAAAGATTAAATATGTTCTAAAAAATTTCGTGAATCATTAATCCAACCATTATTGTAAGGAATAGAACAAAAAATTAACGAAGTCAAAGAGGTGAGATTTTAATTTTGTTTAGTTTGAGACTTATAGATAAAATAAAAATTAAATTAAAAGAGTCATATCCTATTTTAATTATAAATGTTAGTTTATTTTTTTAAATATATTTAAAAAATTAAATAAATTAATTAGTTATAACTAATATAAAAGTTAATTGATAAAATTTAAATAGACTAAAACATATATAATATCAATTTATTAAAAAATTAAATTTAATAATAATTAATTATTTTACTTGAATTTATAAAATTATTAAAAAAATTAATACCTCTTATAATTAAAATTAAATATAATATATTTTTTTATTTAGTAAAATGTATTCTTATCTTATTATAATTTGATAATACTTACATTTGTATCATTCAATGACCTATGGTGTCACCAGCGTGTCATCAATAAATTTATGAAAAAAAAATATTTCAAGAGTTAAATACGAGTTTTTATAATTAAAGGCGTATTTTTTAAAAATAGTTTTCTTTATATAACAAGGGAACCGGCAAAGGAAACTCAGCACGTGCGGGGATTAGGAGTGGAAACGGGGCGCCATTTTCTTTGCATTGATCTTGACTTTTCGGCGGGAAATTCCTCAGATCCATTTTTCATCGGAGTCCGTCAATTATGAAAATAACGAGTTCGCTGCGAAATGCAAATTGCCAAAATTCTATACTTGTAATCCCAAACCCTAACTTGACTCGAAGTCCATCATCAACATTCAAGCGATTCGAGGATAGTTCCGCCGCCTCATTCTTCTGATTGCTCGTGGACCTTTAATTCGAACAGGTTCCATAGTTTATTTGCCGTAAATCACTAATATTATTATACTTCCCTTTTAAAAGGCTTCAAATCGCTTGAGTTTGATTATGATGATGATGATGATGATGATTGATGAAATAAAAAAGGCAGTACTGAATCTTGTTGAACCCAAGAGACGGGGGCGTTGATGTTGTCTCTGAAAGTTGGAGAAGTAAAATTAAATTCTCTAACCTAGAGGAGAGGACCTTAAAATTTCCATCTCTTCACTTCCAATTATATAACACTTTCGTGTTCATGATTTCTTCTCTCTGTTTTTTATGTAAGACTCTTCTCATTTATGTTAACTAACCGTCTTTATTTCAGAAATCGATTGAGTCTTGATGCCATAAATTATACTGATTTTTTTTGGAATCAAGTTCGATTACTTCATCAATGAGTTTTCACTTTTCACTTGGTTGGTAAGAATTTGAAAAGGAAATCATGTATGTTCCCGCGTAACTGGTATGAATTTCGTTTGAGAAACTCTAATCAGATGATCAATATCTGTGCATTGTGGCTTTAATCCACATTCAGTATTTTCAGTGTAGCCATTAAAGGATCTAGAGGTGAAACATATCAAGTACTATTTAAGGATATTTGTCTTGGGGTAAAATATAATATATATGAAAACTTATTCGATCGGTGGTTGCCAGCAATGCATAGGGTCCTTCTTTCTTTTGCTTTAGTGCTCTAAATTCACATCATTATTTGACCTTTTATGTAGCAGCTAATCAAAGTTGAACTTGTAATCATTGCATCTTATGAACAATTTAATGATGCATATGGGATGCCATATTGAAGGAAACAATAATTTAAGCATGCATTACTTTGATTTGCTCATAACTATGCAATGGCTAAGTCTGTGGTTTCTATCAGCATTTATCTTGGCCATGAAGAAGCTTATGTATAGTGTTGATTTTGAAACTTAATATGAGTAGCCAATGCATGCAGTGAATTGAACATTGATGACTGAAATATGCTATATAATGATACAAGAGTTGAAATATGCCTTTTAGATTAATACTATTTATTTAACACCAACAGATGTCATCTATATACAGAGGACACTTACAAAGAAGAACTGCATTAGCAGTTTGAAATAGAAAAGGACTTAAAAGAAGAAGAGAAGAGAGAGAGAGTTTTCCTTAAGTCCTGTGACTGATAATAAAGAAAATACATTTCGATATGTTATAACATGTGGTAGCTACTTCACCTTGTTTTCACCTTGTTTTGATGTGTTCTGGATTAAATTATATTTGCCGAGATAGTAGATAAGCACATAGTAGGAGAATAAGTAATCCTTCTTCTTAGACAAGGAAAACTAGAAAGTAACAACATCATGGCTCCACTTAGGAAAAGTGAAGCATACCTTTAAATCCAACAAAGTGCTTAATTTACCCACGCAAAATAGAATCATAATGCGAAATCCATTTATATTACAAATAATACCAAAGTGGAAACTGTCTTCTTACTTTCATATATCCGTTGCCTTCTACCACCCAAAACACTCACATGTATAAAATTGTCATGCAACCCTGTATAATTCTCTCCTTTCAAATAAGGCCATATGACACATACTTACCCATATCTTTTTTTTATTTCTATCTGTGTCTTGTAATGGACTTGAGTTTATCCATTAAGGGTGGACCAGTAGGCTTTTTTTAACAAGATTTATGCATGCCCATCATTCACTATCTAAACTCCAAGTCAGTCTTCGTTAAATCCAACTTCCTTCATCAGTTTCAAATTAGTGAAATAGTGAAGCTTCTTCCATTAGCTAGAATTAATACATGAATTGGCCCATCTCCTCGTGTATCTAACCGCTTGACCTTGTGTCTCAATTGCTGGCTATTTAATTTAGTGAAATGCATTTGGTTTCGGCTCATCCAATCTGCCCATCATTAACACTAGATTTTCATAACTTCAATTTTAATTCTTGACGAGACACTTATATTGAGAGATGATAAACTTTAAAACTGAATATCTGATAATAATATTGAAAACATTGTATAAAAAGAACACTAAATTTTTGGAACTCTTAATTGCATGCTTGAATTTGAGCTCTGTGAAAAGTTTAAACCAAGATCTTTTTCCGTCATTGTGTTGTATAACATCTCTTTGAACCTTGAGCAAATTGTTTAACAAGTATGACACGAAATAGATTGTCACCAAGGAACATGGGGCAGGGAGAAGGTAAATGCTCCATATGTTCGGTTGTCACAAGAGCAAGATAAAAAGTTTATGCTATTATTTTTTAAATTTTTTCTTATTTTAATATTTTTATTTAAAATATAATAACTATTTTGAATGGGGTAGATTAGTTATATATGTACTCCTCACATACCTGTAGGAATCTCGGGTTATGTCTCTTCATGAAAATATCATCAACAAAAATATCAATATAATCATAAATTTTAAAATGGAAAAATTAAGACTTATAATTTATTTTTGTTTTGAGATAAAAAAAGTTTAAGTGAGTTTAATATCAATCTTTTTAAATTTTAGATACTATTTTAGAATTTAGATAATATTTATAGAAGACTTATGATATCATCTATTAAAATGACTCTTAAAATAATAATAAGAATCTAATTTGCTCAAGATAAAAGTTCAATTTATGTTTTTTTTTGTACAAAGTTCAATTTATGATTTAGAATGCATGGACCGACATCAGAGAGATAAATTCCAAACTCGCTTGGGGTGCTTTTGGTGGGGGTGTTTACTGTTTATTGAAATTCCATCATTAACAACAGTGTTGTTTGTAAGTATTTATCATATAAATATATAATTTAATTGATAAGTTATTAGTGATTATAAATATAAAATATATCTTTTATATTTATTAATTTTTTTAAGTTATCTCTATTAATATTTTTTTAACAATGATCAAATAAAAAAGAAAATAATTAAAATATATATATTATATTAATTAAAAAAATTAATTTAATTAAATTAATTAAATAAGTTTTATATTAATTATCAGATGTATATATATATATATATATATATATACACATACTGTTTAGATCCATTTGTTTAGAAATTGAGAAAGGCAGGGTGGCACATGGGTGGGTCGGCCATCATGAAAACATAGATTTGTCAAATCTAAATGACCATGCGAGCAAGAGCGAGTGAATAAATTATACAACAATTTTGATTCCCTTGGTTGTGTACCAACAGTTCTACTAAAGCACTATCAAGACAAATATCTTACTATAAACTTTTTTTTTATTGACTAGTTAATTTATTAGAGTTTTATTTACTATATGTAAATTTGACATGTATCATATATTTAATTATAATAAGTGAATCTTTTAATAGAGATTTTTTATATATGTCAACAAGACTCAAACTCAAAATCTCATTTAAACGATATCGATCTGTTTACTATTTAAACTAATCCTATTAATTTACTAGTAACTATTTAAACTTATTAAAACCATTCTGTCAGTTATATTAATGAATGGGATGGGTTGGGGTGGGTTTTTTAAGATTTTTTTATTAATCAAATTAAGTTAAATTTTATATTTTTTTTCCTCAAATAAAACCTTAAATAACATCATCTTGGATAATAAAAAAAAATAATCAATTATATTTATATTTATAATCCTTTTGTTTTTTTGAATTATGAATAATTTATAAATACTTTATTTATAGAAACATTACTTTTTTAAAATTATATATAACTTATATATTTTTAATTAAATTATATTATTTTAATTATAATTAAATTGACTTTAGTTGATTCATATGCTCTACATGTGCTTGTCACAATAGCAAAATAAGCATTTTCGTTTAAAATAAATTATTGACCTTTGAAACTAATTTAACAATTATTTTCATACTTTTATCTAAATCTCCAATAGGTCTCATTTCCATAGTGAACAAAAAGAAACCGGGGGGGGGGGGGGGGGGGGGGAAGGATGTCTGTAACCCAAACTTATAGTAATGTGCGAATTACTAACCATCTATTTCCCAACTCTTCTATCACGAGCTTGTGATAGATTTCTTGGACACAAGGCATAGGCTGTTTCTAATTTCTGGCAAAAAAATAAATAAATATATTTTCGGAAATTTTACACTTTAATTTTAAGAAATAATGGACACAATATATAGCCTGCATGAGTTCTCCAACGTGGCATTGAAATTCACATCTTACACGAGAAAATATTGCTGGAAAACACTCATAATTTATTTTTATAACTCACTTTCAATAATTAAAAAAAAAAAGTGCTTGTGTGTCAAAAAAGTGGTGCTTATCTGACACAATTTTTTCATATATTTTCTTAATTTTTGAGAGGGAAAGAGAGGGAAGCAAAAGGGGGAAAAAAGAATTAAAAAGAGAAAAAGAAAAAGGTCGCATTGTAGTGTTCTATAGCTGACAAAGGATTATATTCTCCCACAGGCTCCGTGGTGGACTGCAATTTCGACCGCATTCTCACAATAAAATTGCCTTTTTCCCTCTGTTTCTAAATTCTTCCCGTGTTATTCCCAAAGGCATGCTCTTTTTCTTTTCAACTAATTTAAATCCAGCAGTGAACTGTATTTTTATTTTTTTCCTCTTATCATGAACTCTAATTTATTCATAAAATTTAAACATGAACTTTGGGGGCAACAAAGTCCGGCACTTTACGGTTTCTAGAGAAATCTGTTTTTTTTTAAACTTATATTTCTGGATCAAATTTAAATTTTGTTGGACTTAATTAAAAATATTTCTCTTATATTATTTTTAAATTTATACAAACTTAAATTTAAGAATATATATTTAAACATTTAAAACCTTTTCCACTTGTATTAACATTTTACAGTAATTTTTCACCTAAAAGAAAGAATTTATGTACACACCACCTTCATGGATTAAGAACATATATTTAAATTAGGTTGAATTAAATAAGTTTTTTTTTTAAAAAAAATGCATTATTTACTTGATTGGGCAGTGGACTGTGTTGGTTGTCTGTGCACCAATATGACTAAGTAGATTCAGCTATGGTAAAATATATTACTATTTAGAATATATTTTATTATTATATAATATTATTTTAGTGTTATTTCAGTAAAAATATTTGAAGAGATATTCTATATCTCTAGTACTTAGATTTACGTTTACGAGTAATTGACAGCTCACATGTTTAATATTGATATTGTCTAAAAAAATAGAGATTTTATTGTACCCTTAAATTATGAGTGAGTCTAACCCTATTCTAAATATTTTTGTATAAAAAAATGACTCAACTTGACTTGTTACTTTTTAGCATAAAATAATACCAAAAAACAAATACTAAAACCATGAAGATTTAAATTTAAAAAAAAATAATATGTCCTCTGTAATTTTGAGTTAGTAAAAATTCAATTCATAAACTTTTATTAGTGTAACCTAAGAAGCACTAGTACTAAAAAAGACAGTTACAAACCCTATAACTAGAGTAGTCAATTGTTATCCACACGTTTGACCTTTTCCAATAAGATGCACAAATAGGGGCATTCAACAATTGATCAAGGGACACTGTAGGGGATTGTGCTTCAGTATGGTACCAAGTTAAAAAAATATTAAATAACATTTGTTAATATTTAAAAAAATTAATCTCTATAATTTTTACTATTTAAAATATTAATTTATATATATTATAGACTAATATTTTAAATAATTAAAATTATGAGAACTAAATTATATAGAATAAAAATTTATATATTTAGTTTTAATTTAGTTAAAATTATAAGCACTAAATTGTATCAAATAAATGTTTATTAGTGATTAAGTTTGAATCATTAAGACGTTAACATAGTCAAAATTAGGATTAAAAAATTAATTTTTCTTTTTAAACAAGTGATTTTAGACTATTGTATTTTAAAATGTCGCTATGTACATCCTCTTCCCTCTTTACTTCTTTCTTTTTCTTCCTCTGAAACCATTATTTTTCATTTTTACGGCAGAAATTTTGTAATGCCTCAATAAGAAATTTGAGTCATAAACCTTATCTTGACCTTAATAAATTTGGAATTTAACTGGCCTAATTTTTTTAGTATGAAATATAATTAATTAAAAATGTAAAATTTTAAATTTTGGCTTTTATTTTGATTTGACTGGTGAGATCAAAACTACATTAATATCTTCCTATCTACTTTTCCTATCTTAAATATAGGATCTAATTGAGAAGTTAATTTCGATCTAATATAAGATATATTTCTTAAATTTACTAATTATTTTTTAAATTACTCATATTAATACTCTATCAACAATAATTAAGTAAAATAATAGGAGTGGGACTTAATGAAGATTATTATGATGTTTTATAAAAAATATGATATAATAATTAATATTTTTAATATAATAAAATTAATTAAATATATCTTATATTTATGATCGGATAAGTAATTTTTTTATCCATAAGATTTGAACCTCAACCTTATACAAGGATAATAGAGTCATTTCAACTCAAGTTAATTTACTAAAAGTTTTATAGTTAGGTGTAAATGTAAT
Organism: Leucaena leucocephala; assembly: GCA_037074615.1. NCBI lineage: Eukaryota > Viridiplantae > Streptophyta > Magnoliopsida > Fabales > Fabaceae > Leucaena > Leucaena leucocephala. The sequence continues at coordinate 20,698,440 of CM073538.1, read as the reverse complement.
GAAATTTTAAATTTAACTTATTGAATGGGGCGCGGAATTACAAGTGGAGGGGGCTAGAGCGTGGGATAACAATCACCCACCACGTTATTGGGAATATTTGCGCCATGTGAAATTAAGACAAACAGATCCATGTGAAATTACTATTATTATTATTATTATTATTATTATTAAAATGAAGATTAAGAACTAAGAAGGAGTACGATTCAGATATACCCATCATTATAAAAATATTTTATAATTGAGAAAATTGTATTTAAGTCTTATACAAGTAATACAATTGTAAGAAAATCTTGAGAATGGAAAGTCTCATGAGAATTAAAATTAATTTTTTTAAATTATAAAATAATATAATTATAATTATAAAAAAATATCTCAGTTGTTATTCTTAATTAATCCAAAATCTCATGAGATTTTATAGTTATTTAATGAATTTAAGAATTTTTTATAATTAAATTCTTTACTTATGACTTAAATATAATATTTTTTTTTTATAATTCTTCAATTATTGTTAAGTTTTTTAAGGTAACTTCATGCGAAAACAATCCCTCGCTGATTTCAAGGGATAAATACAAAGTGATAAAACAAATATAAACATAATGATGGGAATATATTAATATGCAAATATACAAAATAAATAAGTTGTAGAACTGCATAGGAAATAAGTGGGGTCAACAATCACACTCTAAATTATTCCATGCGTGACTTTTTAATTACAAACCAAAAGATAACTGGTAAGATGAAGTGGGAGGGAATTAAAAATAAGAGAAAAATGAGTGCCTTTTTGCAAGCTGAGGCCTCGTTCACAGCTCATTTCAAGGATGATGAGCCCCATGTGTTTGTTTATCTTTTAGGTAAAATTCAAAGGAAATTAATGTGCAAGTTTCATAATTTTACTTAATTTTTAATTAGATATTTATAATTTTTATTTAGTTCTTATAATTTTCTCAATTATAGATATCAGTTTATATACCCATAATTTATTAATTAATTTGTAAAAAACCGGTGTTAGTAGCTAATGACACATCTCTTACTCAGTATAAACCGAGAATAATTTTCCCATATTAGATCTAAATAAAATTAAAATTAGCTAGATGGCTTGATAATGTTTTATTTATATGTTAATAATAAATAAAATTTATTTCATTATTTTATTTTAAGAAAAACCTCTTATTTATTTTATACTGTGTGACAATTAAGTGTCATTAAGTCAGCATCTACACCCGTACTAATTAATAGATTATTATGAGTATAGGAATTAATATTTATAGTTGAAAAAATTATAAGGACCCAATAAAAATAAAAAATATATAGGAACCTTATTAAAAATAACATATTAATTGTTTCTAAAATTTAGATAGTTGAAATTTTTAATATATAGTTTTAAATTTTTTACTTATATTTCTTAAAAAAATGACAGAAATGAAATTGTTTTTATTAATTTTTTTATATTAAGAATATAACTATAAAATTATGTTCCCCACACACCATCCTATTATAATATACATAGAAATTACTTTTCCCCTTCTCATTTTTATTATATATACCTCCAATTCTAATTGTAAGATATATTTAATTAAGTAAGATAAATTAATTAATTATAATTAATATAAGAATTAATTGATTAATTTATATAAATTAAAAAATATATAATATAGATTCATCTTAAAAAGTTAAACTTAATCATAATTAATTAATTTATTTAATTTTTTAAATCTATAAAAAATTAATTAGATTTTATAATTAAGACCGGAGGTAATATATTTATCAGGGAGAATAGGGTTAATGAATGTCACATGTTTGGTTTCTTTAAGAAGCAGGCAAATTAAATTCCCTAGTTTTGTGAAGCTTTAATTCTAAATAGAGAACTAAGCCAAGGAACAATATTCTTTTCTTTCCCAACTTTGTATGTTTCACACTTTTTGGACACATGGGGTATCCCCACCATAACAAGTATATATGTGTGTGCGGCCGTCCTCGTTATTATTATGAGGTTAGCAATGTTGGAGAACAATTATCAATCAATTAATTATAATTATGAGCCACCCCATTCACTTTTTAGAAAGCAAGAATTAAAAAAGGAGAAGAAGAGAAGGTTCATTGCGTGGGGGGGAAATAAAGAATAAAAATAAGTACAAGGTATTAAGAATAAGACCAATTATTAATTCTATAGATATAGGGATTTAAAAATTAATAATTTAATTATAATTGAACTGAGGTTAATATAATCATAATCAAAATATTAATATAATTTAATCAATATATACAAAAATATTTATATATAATTTTAAAAAAATATTAATCTAAGTAAATAAAATATTTATAAATAAATCATATATAATTCAACAAAATAAAATTATTAAAATACAGATTTGGCATATAGGTATTTATCATATCTTTTTAACTTAATAATGTTATTTTAGGCTCAACAAAGAAAATAAAATAAAATCAAACTTGATCAAAAGACTAATCCAATAGTTTATTGATCTAATTGCTTAAATTAAATTTTAACATTTCTCTAATATTAATTTATATTATAAATTAAATTTTATATTAAGAGAACGTAATGGAATACCACAATAAACAACGTAGTACGACCATCAGCAACGTAGCAAAGCCGAGGAGTTTCTAGGTGAGTTGTCCCCACAATGCTTCTCCTCTATGTGCCCCTTTTTACAACGGCTATTATCAAATGGGTCCCACCCATATCCCCTAATACCAAATCCCTTTGTACTGAAGTGCTCTCAGTACAACCCCTTTTTCTTCCTTTTTGGCTTTTTTCTTACGGCATATTTGAATTAATTTTTAAAAAATATATTTTAAAAAAAATAAATTTTAGAGAATAGATTTTAAAAAAAATAATTTTTAAAAAGAATAGATTTTAAAAATAGAGATATTTAGATGATTAGTAGTAGAATCACTTTTTCTATTAATAAATGAATAAAAATGATATAATTTAATTAAAAATAAGAGATATGAGGGAGAATAGAGAAAAAAAAGAGAGATGAGAGAGTGTAGGGAAGAGAGATGAGAGGGGGTGTAAGAAAAAGTAAGGGTAAGATAATAATTAAATAGTTTATAAGTTCTTTTATTGTTTCAAAAGTTAGTTTCAGTAGCTTATTCAAAACTATAGTTTTGACCAAAATCACTTTTAAACAAATATGACTGTTTATTTAAAATTTTCTCACTAAAATTTTGTCTAAAAGAGCTTTTAAAATCATAATACCAAACACACAGTTGATGCTGGATTTTGCTCAATGGAAGAGAAGAAGAGAAAAAAAAATAGATAATTTTAATATAGAGAAATAAAAATTTTTAATATTATTTTATTTGAATTAATATAAAAAATATGAGAAAATTTTTAATATTATTTTATTTAATTTAGAAATAGAATCAAAATTTTTTCTATATTATTTTCTTATCTCAAACAAATTTATAATTATACTCTAATATTTTATTGGTAGATTTTAACAAAGTAGTCATTTTATTATTAATGTTGTTTGTCTCGCGTATTATTCCACAAACTTGGAAAATATGGATCTGTGTATGGGGGGAAATTGTTACTAATAGAGTTTTAAATCCATGCAGTCCAACTTGTCTCGGTCTGAAATTTTAATTAGAGAACTTATATTTAGATAATATGAAATTAAAATATAAAAAAACAATGAATAAATTTATTTTTTATATACCTTTTTAATATACACTACTACTGGATTAAATTTAAAATTCGCCAAATTCAATTAAAAGTTATTATTATACTCATTGTGAATCGTTTTTTCATTTACTTGTTTTTTTTTTATTTCTTTTCTTTTCTATCACATAAATTTTCCATACAATTAAAACTTCAAAAGATTAAAATATGCGACAAGTTCCCTTCTTTCACGCACACTTTATATATAATTCAATTATTGGAAAAAACATTTATATATATAATTTAATATATAACAAGACGGCTGAATGTAAGAAAGAAGAGACGAGCTATGATAACATAATAAAATCAAAAGAATGACATGTAATAATATCTAATTCGATATCAAATCTCTATGAGACCCCAGTGCATTAATTAATCCAATAAAAAAAATTAAAAGAGATTTTAGTATTTTTTTTTTATAAAAATTTGTAAAAAAATCAAATTTACTTACAATTTAAAGATAATTTCTCTTAAACGATACTAATATTAGACATCATTAGTCATTAATTGTTCTCAAACATAAATTTATACACCTAAATATTAGAATGACTCTCTAAACGTTATAACTAGAATCATAATAAAATGATAATTTTTAAAAATTAAATATACTCTAAATAATTATATATCACATCTCTTCATTAGCTAAACTAATCAACTATGTGTGAGTATTATTTAATATATATAAATTTATCTATTTATCTTTTTTTATTACCCACCCAATTTATCAGAGATTTATCTCGACTATATTTAAATTTGATTCGCATCATATATTTGACTATAATAGATAAATATTCTAATAAAAATTTTCTATATATATTAAAATTTAAATTTAAAATATTATTTAAATGATATTGAATTATTTTTTATTTAAATTAATCCCTAATGATAAAATATATACATTTATGAATGACAAAGAAGTGAAATCATTCTCCCAATGGACCCCAAATTAAAAGTAGCCCCTCGAATGATTTGACCCGTAACTCTGTTTATTGGTGTCTCCCTCAACAAACTTTCATGTGCAACATGTTCGGTGCTAATTAAAGCCCACATATATAGTATATTTCTTATAATTATTGATGTATTTATTAGGATTAAGATCTAATTCATACACTCTAATATATTTTTAAATATATTTTAATATTTTTAAATATTTTATAATATATCTAATACCTTAAAATATTCTTTTGATACAATTATCACCCTAATTTTTTTTTAAATTTGTTCAATACTTTAAGATATTTTTTTTGTATATAATATTAAAGTATAAAAAATATTTTAAGATATTAAATTTACCTAAAAAACACTCTAGGGGATGATAGATACATATTAACTCTATTTATTATATACTCATTTGATGCTATATACAATATATAAATAATTAAATTATATACATAAAAAATTAGTTAAAAATATTAAATATATAAAATATAATTTAAAATATATCTTTGTTTATTAGTGATGGATAAGTAAGAAAAAAAAAAGAGGATTGATAATGTATAAAAAATGTGATAATTATGACAGAAACATGTAATAAATGTTGATAAAAATAAAAAAATAATTAAAATTTTAGACATATAAAAAATATAACTTATAAAAAAGATAATTATATTTTAAATATTATAGTATGTATATATATATATGATCGAAGAGAGTATATCTGAATTTAATATTTAATAATACTGGTAGTAGGAGCCTCTTCGTTTTGACTGTGACATGCCACATTTTCAAACTACGTGAATTTCAATTTCTTCTACGACACTCACAACAAATCATCCTCATCTCTATACCGATATATAATCCATTTTTGTTGAAATTTATATTAATTTTAGTTTTTAATCTAAATTATTATTATTATTATTATTTTTAAAATAGAAAAATATTAAAATTAAATCAAATACACTGCTCCACAAGATCCACGTTATCGTATTCTTTTGCGGCGAATCAGTTATTTTATCATTTATCTGTGATTTGTATTATTAATAAAAAAATAAAAATTATTTCTCGGTGATATCCCTTACAGCATTTTAGTCGTTAACGAACTTCGTTTTTTGAGGCAAAAAGAGGCACTGGGCTTTTGTGGGGTCCACTTAACCATCGGTAAAGATAAATCGTTGTAATGAGAAAAAAACGATCCGAGAAGCACTGGAATATTCCTCTCTTCGGAGACAGTTTTTGCCATACCACCATCATCGAGCAGGATTCGTTTTCCTCTATTCCCATTTCCCAACAGAGAGTGGGAAAGACCGATAAGAGTGAGAAAGGAGGGAAAGCGACTCGGCTAGGGCGGGAGAAACGACGGCGTTTCCCACGTCTCCTTATCTTAGAGGTACCACTTGCGAGGTACAGTGTGCCGGAGAGGCAAATGAAGCTGACCGGAGACAGTATGGCGTCCGACGAAGGCACTTGTGACTGCGACGGTGGTCGGACGGTTGTCGTTGGGGTGAAGTTGGATCCTCGGAGCAGGGAATTGCTCACATGGGCGCTCGTCAAAGTGGCGGAGCCTGGTGACCATGTCATTGCGCTTCACGTGATCGGCAGTATGCCTGGTCTCTATTTCTCTCTCTCACCTTCGATTTTGCCTTGGTTTTGGGTTATATATTAATCTGATTGTTTTGTTGCAGCGGGTACGGGATCGCTTCTCTCTCTTGTAAATACTTTTGATTCTGTTCTCGCCGTTTACGAAGGTTTCTGCAACTTGAAGCAGGTTGGTTACTGCTTTCAGTCTCTCGTTATTTTTTGGTTTAACCATTTCGTTATTTCGTTACATTATTTTAATCGTTTGCTTGGATTCTGGGGAAAGGCGTGGTTTCTCAAGATTAGTTTCGGGTGGTTGTTAGAATTCTAGATTCTAAGTTGTTGAGAGATGAGAATGACATTGTGGAAATCTTTGCACAACCAAAAATCGTCATAGACGTTCTCTTTTTGTGAGTTTTGAGCCTTAAGTCAGCTGAACATTCCGCAGGTTGATCTCAAGCTGAAAGTCTGTAGAGGTGAGTCGGCTCGGAAACTTCTTGTACGGGAGGCGAAATCGTTTGGTGCATCAACTGTAATCGTCGGGACTTCTAAAACGCATCACACAATCCGGTCATCGGCATCCGTTGCCAAGTATTGTGCGAAAAAATTGCCCAAATGTATCTCTGTCTTTGCGGTTGACAATGGCAAAATTGCATTCCACAGAGAGGCTACAAAAATATGTGGTGATCTAGGTTGTACTTCTATTCCTGTATAATCCTTCTGGCATTTTTAATTCTTCTGTTTTCGAGAGAAATGCTATTTTTAGTTCAATTTGGCGAAGCTATAGTGCTATGTTCTCTATAGTTATGCTTGTAGCCGTGATTAGTCAATTAGAAAAATTTGGAAATTAATACAAATATTTAATTTTAATATCATGGCAGTAAAACTAAATGAAGGCCCAGCTTTGTCAAGAAAATCCTTCAAGCCCTGTGCAAAGACAAATCTAAGGAACTGTGAATGTTGTGAGCGGGTGCTAGCACTTCCAGAGAGTGCTGCTATTGAAGATTTAACTGATGATCAGGAAAAGAAAGATTCACTAGCTTCAGTACCGCTCCAGAAAATTGGCAATGGTCATAGTTGTGCAACTGTGGTTCAGGAATCAAACCAGTCTAAACATGGTTGGTCTGTCCTTCGCCAGGTATTTCTGCCCAGAAAGCACATGCAGAAATCGTATGTGAGCAATCCATATGTTTTTCAACGGGCAGTTAAACAGACCAGCTGGCATTCATCAGCTGTAGTCCATCCAGACCTTAAACAAATTAATATTGACAAAAATGACAGTACTACCCTTGATGGGCAGAGTGGTACCATTGTGCCATTCAGATCTGCTGTTAACTCTGGCTTGAGTAACTTTCATGAAGAGTTGTCCAGCTTATCGGAGAAGTACTCATCGTCATGCAGAGTGTATAGTTTCCAAGAACTTGCTTCTGCAACTGCTAACTTCTCGTGTGGTTTGTTTTCATTACACTAACTTTCCTGCCCCTATTTTGGTTCTGATTACTGCTGTTTTTTTTTGTTTGAGATATATTTTAATGAGGTTTAATGATGTTTTCAGAAAATTTGGTTGGCAAAGGTGGCAGTAGCTATGTTTATAAAGGATGTCTTCTAGATGGCAAGGAGGTAGCTGTGAAAATTTTGAAGCCATCAGAAGATGTCGTCAAAGAGTTTCTTTTGGAAATTGAGATCATCTCAACTTTGCATCATAAGAATATAATATCTTTATCTGGGTTTTCTTTTGATGACAATAATTTGCTTTTGGTTTATGATTTTCTAACAAGAGGAAGCCTAGAAGAGAACATTCATGGTAGATATTTATTTGGCCTTGTCTGCTTGGAGTTACATAATCATCATAGTCTCCAATTTCTTTCTTACTCATGCTTTTTGGTGAAGGTGATAAGAAGGACTCTAATGAATTCGGTTGGCAAGAGAGGTATAGGGTGGCTGTAGGTGTTGCTGAGGCATTGGACTTTCTGCATAATGGCTGTGCAGAGGCTGTGATTCACAGGGATGTAAAATCTTCAAACATCCTTCTTTCAGATAATTTTGAGCCTCAGGTGCTGTAGTTACCTTTTTTCCATTGATTGGTTACTTTCTGTTTTGAATATAGTACACTCGTTCCATCCATACTTGTTCTATAACCCATGTGTTGTTTGTCCTCAGCTCTCTGATTTTGGACTGGCCAGTTGGGGTTCTGCTTCATCCCATGTTACTTGTACTGATGTGGCTGGAACCTTCGGGTGTGTATCATGTCCTCTGAGTCTTCTATGGACTGGTCAACTTTAAATGTACGTGGTTCTGAACAGTTTTCTTTTCTGGCAGATACCTTGCTCCAGAGTACTTTATGCATGGTAGGGTAACTGACAGAATTGATGTATACGCTTTTGGTGTTGTGCTTCTTGAGCTTCTTTCTGGCAGGAAGCCCATCAATAACGAATCCCCTAAGGGCCAGGAGAGCCTCGTGATGTGGGTAAGCTTTTCTCCTGTGTTATAGGCTCAGCATATAAAACTGTGACCTAAAATAAAACAAAATGGAATGTCTACCAAAATAATAGTAATGGAGTATCCTTTGAAACCTGGTCGTAGTGTGTCAAAGTGTTGAAAATGAAAGTTGATTGTGACAATATCCAGGCAAGACCAATTCTAAAGGATGGAAAGCTCTCCCAGTTGCTTGATTCAAGCATTGGCGATCCTGAAAATTGTTTGATTGACAGAATGGTTTTGGCTGCTACCCTTTGCCTCAGACGATCACCTAAATGTCGACCTCAAATCTGCATCGTGAGTCTCCTCTGTTCAAATCCACCCCGTTCTTAATTATATGCCTTTTTTTTGGCAATGAAGTTTGATGATTTTTCTTGAGTGCAGATATTGAAACTTCTGCATGGTGATGGGGAAGTCACAAGTTGGGCAAAACAAGAAGTTGGGGAACCAGAAGAGCTCGACGCATTTGATGGTGGACTGAACAATATTCAATCCCATCTGAACCTTGCTTTGCTGGACATGGACGATGATACAATTTCTGTAAGTAGCTCTGATCAGAGTGTCTCATTGGAGGACTATTTACAAGGAAGATGGAGTCGCTCATCAAGTTTTGATTAAGCAATTCATGGTAGCTCTAACTTAAAGCAACTATTTTCTTTCTATGCGTTTTATAGTATCCTTTGTCTTCCCCTTAGTTTAGATTTTAAGGCTCTGTGGTGACGCTGACTGGGTCTTGGAAGAGAGGTCCCAATAAGAGCTTAGCCCCCTCCTTGACTTTGTAGCTATTTCTACGAGATGGGTTAATGAGTCCAGAGTCCCACTTCTAATAAAAAGCTTTCTAATCGTATTCCGAGTTTCCCCGGTCTATTGTTTAGGCCACTTGAGAGTTGAGAGAGCAAAGAAACAGTATATATTCCTGTAGGGTAAATCATTATTTGCTTCTTAAAGTGCCACGTCCATATATATATTCTTGGTCTCCTCGGATGTAGCATGCCCTTTTTCATTTTTGTTTTTGTTTTTCTGGCAATCCATTAGTCTTTTTCTTTTATTTTTTTTGGTTTGAAGCTTCTCACAAAGATATGAGAAAGCGCAGCCCTTCTATTTTGTTATGGTATGACATTTTTCTTGATTATCATGTATTGAGTGCACAGTGTTGATATCAAGTCATTCAATATCAAATTTGTCTAATAACATAATAACATAGCAGTTTTTTTCCATGAAAAACTAAGGTAGAACCGTTAATTATGGGTTATATCAAAATTTTTTATATAAATGTATAATTTTATCTTTAATTTATTATTTTCTTGACTTTATTTTCATAAGTATAATATATATTAAATATAAATAAAGTTAATAAGTAATTAAATTTTAATATAGAATTAATAAAGTTTAAGGTTTTTTTCTAATATAGATAAAATATGTTGAAAGTGATTTGTAATAGGATACAAAGAGTATGTTTTCCACCAAACTAATTTTTTTACCAGAATTTTTTTTTCAAGACAAATTAGTGTGTCTTATTATTTTTTTTTTTGTTGCCCACTTGATTCATTAAAGTTTTGTCCTGATTATATTTAGATTCGACTTGTGTCGTACACTTAGCTATGGTGGGTGAATCTCCCAATAGAAATTTTTTGTATACGTTAAGGTTCAAATTTAAAATCTCACTTGAGCGATACTGAATTATTTACTACTCGGATCAACTCTGGTTCCTTCAGTAGTGTGGCTTGTTATTTTAGTTTTTATTTTTGGTTGTTTACCTGGTTTATTAGAGTTTTGCTCTAATTACATCCGGATTTGACTCGTATTGAGCATCTGGTTATGGTAGGTGAGTTTTTCAATGGGGATTTTTTGTATATGTCAAAGCTCAAACTCAAAAATTTATTTAAATAATATTAAATTATTTATCATTGAGATTAACTAATAAGTGGGTAGCATGTTATTAATCACTCGCACAAGCGCACTCTGTATATCAATAAAAAAAACTAAATGAAAAAGTTTGTACCAAAAAAAGAAAAGTCAACCGTAATAAAAGCCCATTGTCCCAATACTATAACAAAGATGAGGCGGACGGAGCAAAAATTAGAGATCGAAACATAATTACACGAAGGTTTGTAGCAAGGCGAACATTTATTTAAAAACAGTAAAAAAGAACGAGTGATTACCACGCAAAATATATATATATATATATATATATATATATATTTGTCGGCGTTTTTCTTGATAAACCGTTCAGAACCCTTTGGAATTTAGTACACACAGACGAGGTGTGGAACCCATCATATATCCACTCTTGCAATTGTTCCAAAGTACTTGTGGGCTCTCAGTCCTTTTAGTTATTTATTTTTGAGAAACCACGGCCGGATTTTTCATCCCCTTCAAGCATCAATTTTTAAAAAATTATATAGCACTAAATATTATGATATTATTTATTATATACGTCAAATATCTTAATATTATTTATAATATAATTTTATCTATAATTTTTTTAATTTGATATAATTCTTGATACTTAAAAAATAAAATTATAAGTAAAATTATATGAAATTAAAAATATTATAAGTAAAATTGTATCAAATTAAAAAAATTATAGATAAAATTGTATTACAAATAAGATTAAGACATTAGACATATATGAAAAATAAAATTAGGATATTAAGTATTATATAACCTATTTTTAAATTTAGAAAGGTATCATAATAATATTTGTCATAATTCACCTATATCACAATAAATCTCACTCCTCTAATCCTATTTATAAAACACTTTAAATATGTTTCACTAAAATTAAAAAAAAAATTAAACATCATTAACTGTATTTTAAAATTTAATCACCTTCTAATTTTATCTCTATTTAATATATAAACTTTCCATAGTACTCTATAAAATAATAAAATGAAAGGGTATATTGTATATTTATATAGAAAAATTAATAATATAACTTATAAATAGAATTAAACAAAACATTCCCTGTTTACCTTATAAATCAGGAGTGCTCCTCAAACCAATCATCCTTAAACAGCATCCCAGTTAAAATATATTAATCAGTATGTTCTATAAGTTTGTACCAAAAAAAAGAAGTATGTTCTATAAGGTGACCAAGAAATTCATCACCTTTAACAAAATATATATTGCCAAATAAAACTAATCAATTTGGCCATTTTCTGTCCACAAGGCAGTCAAAACAGCTCGATCTGTTCAATTTCTCCTCTTAACAATGATCTACACATTTAATGCCCTTTGAAATTCTCCACTTATATCATCCAAATCAATCACATTTCTTTCTTCCATCTTCAATTTGCTGAGCTCCGAATTTAGTTCAGCAAGCCGCTGCTGTAGTTTCTCTCCCCCATCAGGTAATCTCGAAATCATCGCCTGCATGGTATATACAGGACGAGGGAAGCATAAGTTATGAACTGTTTCATCGTAAAGCTCATAATATGTCATGGTCTGCCAATATTTCAGATATGAAGCTGGAATGAGCCTCATCCAATTCTCACTAAACCACCATCAATTGTCACACTAAATTGCTGACTCTTTAAGAACACAATAATACCTTGTTTGCAAGTGTTTGAGAAATCCGTTTGATTTTATCCCTGATTTCAGACTCAGTCAATTTACCAGCACTACTTGGGGAAGAAACTTTTTTGCTCAATTTGACTTCCTTTGGATTATAAGCAAACTCAGCTCTGAAATAAAAATAATAATAAACGTCAGGTCATAAATCGAAAGAAAACAGGTTGGGGTGGGGGTGGGATAAAATAAAAAAACGGTATGATGATAGCATCATTACCCATCAACAGGACGTTCAATGGAAGTAGATGCGGAAGTTCCAACATATCTGGTCCCATGGTTCCTACCAAAAAAGAAAATTACAAATGTAGCATTGGCTTAGCTAAGCAGTTAGTTAAATACTAATACAATCGTCCAAAAAGAAGCGTATTCAAAACAGAATCTTTCTCACATTTCAATAGTGTATGGTCCATAATCCATAAAAGTAAAATGAAATTGTGACATCCAAGTGCATTGGGAAAATTTCAGCACCACATCTTGGGTGAAAGAACCATTTGGGAAGCGAAAAAAATCCTAATAACCATGAACTGGTGTTACCTTGACACTTCATCATCCTCAGGCGCTTCTTGAACTGGTGCTGTTTTGGAGAAGAGTAAACTGTGGTGACTAACTCCAGCTATGCCTTGACCTTTTAAGAACTCTATGTGTACTTTAAAAGAGTCATCGCTAAACAACACAAATAATAAGTCAAAAACCAGAAAATTACAACCAATTATGAGTTACTTTCAATCCCACTCATCGAACACCAAATAGGTTGTTAAAAATTAAAAATTCAACTTATTATTAGCTTTAATTTAATTTAATCCACACAAAATCACTTAATGTATCTCATTTATTTATACATTTAAATAGGCTGAAAAGAATTGCACGTTGAGGTTAAGCAGCATTAACAGATTCTAGCAGCAAAACATTAGTCATCCATGAGCCACGCATGAAAAGACAAAACCATTTGGAAGGTTTAACAATTAAAAGAAAAGCCTGCATTCTATTGCTTCGCAAGTATGCTTAGATTTCAAACCCATACACTGTATATTCGCCAGCATGCTCCTCCTCTAATTGCTTCTGAGTAACAGACACATCAAAACCCTCCTTAGGAAGGCTGAAAAGCTCTCTGAGATCCTGAAGAGGATGAACGGGAAATTACTACATTGCATCACAAGCTTGTCAAAGATACTGCCAACATGCCTTAGAAACAAGTAATACTCTTACAACACTTGTACCTGCTGGCTGAAGTACCGAATTTGTTCTTTATGCTCTGTTGCTGTTTTAAATAATCCCCCCTTGTATACCTGAAAAGCACATAATTCCATGTCATGGGTTTAATCAAAATCTAAACAGGAGAATTACAAACAAATGAAATTCACTCAACCTAAATTTTAAGTACTATAAGTTCTCTCTCTCCTTTATTACTTTAGATTAATAATTCGCACGTCAAGAAAAATTGTTGTAATTTACCTGCTTCCTGTATATCTTTTCTTCAACAGTTCCACATGTCATTAGTCTATATACAATAACATCTTTCTTTTGGCCAATACGGTATGCTCGGTCAACACTTTGGTTATCCGTACTGCCGGAATAAATTGTTGAAACAACTATTATTAGAACTTGAAAGCATCATTTTGATATACTTTTCTTGGGAAGTACAATATGTAAATTAGGGAAAAGCAATAATTTCAAAGCCCAATGTATTCACAAATTCCATCAAACAGTTACAAAATTAAATAGAATAAGTAAATTACAACATTATCACAAATAGAGAAAATTAAAATATGACCTATGATCAAATAGACAGATAGTTTCTAGAAATAAGAATACAAACTTAAAAAAGCAAACTAAAGAGTACAATCAAATGCACAATAGTCATGCTGGATTAACGAGATGGATCTAGCTTTGTTAATATATCAATATCAAAATCTATTACAATTTACAAGTCAAGAACCGTGTTCATTTCTCAAATTCTATACATTGCACAACAAATCATGTCTATATCTATAATAAAATCTGTAACAAACTGCACTATTCACAAATCATAAACAGCGCCACTCATTCTTCAAACTCTGTACACAATATAAGCCCATTATCTAGTTATATTTATTGAGCCACTGTTAATGTTACAAAGAACCAAAATAGCAGTAGCAATGAATAATTCGATAATTCACAAAACCTCTATCAAACTAAACACAGTTTCCATTATTATGCCCTTGTCAATGAATTCAGGACATGAAAAATCCACCAAGTTTTTAAAGACTACTTTGGTAGAAACAAAATGATAGAAATTTTGTACAGGAATAAAAGTGTTTAGCATTGTATCAACTAAAAACTAGGAAACTCTCAACTACAATACTCGATTTAGTAACATTGTCAAATATTTTTATTGAATAATTAATTAAAATCGAAGTTCTAATTCTGATTTTATTCATCATAAACTGAATAAATTACTAAAATCATATTCAAAGGAAATATTAACAATCAGAAGTTAGAGAAAGAAATGCTTAAAACACCTCGGATTCCAAGCAGGATCAGCTACAATAACACGATCTGCCTTAGTAAGTGTCAACCCCAAACCACCAACTTGAGACGTCAAAAGAAATATGGGAGCTACAGAACCATCTTGGAATTCCTGACATTAAAAAAAATTCAAAAATAGCTATCAAATAAGAAGATTTCAGAAGAATTTATTTTATGTCACAATACAAAATACTTACATTAACAATCCTTATTCTATCACTAGCTTTTGTTGTTCCATCAATTCGTACAAATTCATAGCCTTTGGACGTTATAGATTCCTGTAAGATATATTAGTCAGCTTTAAATTAACAAAAGAATAAGATAAAATAAATTAGTGGCGCAAAAATATTAGAAAATTTCTGTTTGATTCTGAAGTTTTAGAAGGCATGTTAAAGAAGCCTTTAGAAAACTAGAGTCAGAATCTGAACTATATTCCTCTAAAGCCATGAGAATCTCCATGAAACATGCAATATCACTAATAACATTAAATACATACATGTGCACTTTTATAGACTAATCTAACAACATAATTTCCTAAAATTTCCTTCATTAGGCATAACCGATGCCACATCAACACTATTTTCGATTTTGGCTTTCATCTTTCACCTGCTATAAGTAACAATAGGCAGTGGTATCCTATCAAGTCCAAGTCATAACAAATAAAATTACATCATTGACATAAAATGTATTAGTAACGATTGCCATAGTAAGTTCAAATACAGCAATACCCTATAACCTTGTCTCTTCTAGTGTTCATGGAGAATCAATTGTAATAAACATCGCAAAACAAAAATTCTGAACTAACCTGAATAAGATTAAGCATTTTGCGAGTCTGAGAAAAAATAAGCACATGATGTCCTTGTGGGATCAAATTATCCTAAAAATATCACATAACGTATACGTTATATTAAGTACGAACAATAATATGCTAAAATATCAAGTTCTTGAATATTACACACCAGTAGTGACATTATGAAAGATATTTTGCACGAGACATCATGCTCAGCCTTGAACTTGTCTGTGTCAGCAACATGAGCTATGTGCATTGCCAATTTCTCCGCAACGTTAAGCTCTTCTGGCTTCAACATTGAGTCCATCCCTTCCAACACATCTTCAGCTGCCCGCTTAGTCAACAAAAGCGGATGATCACAAATTTTCTTCAAAATCTAGTTCATTCAAACAAATAGATTTCATAATTAATTTAAAAAGGACAGATATTTGATAAAATAAATATTTAGGAAAAAAATTATAGCATTGAAAAACAGATCTACAAAGGTTAGAGGAAGTATAGTAAATATTATCTCAATAAAAATCACCGTAAGTGCAGCAAGTGGTGAGCCGTCAAATGCTGAAAGAACAATCTCACTCCTCAGAAACGCTTCATAAAGATATCTCTACATGAGACAGGAAACAGACTATAAGTTTTCAGAAGAAGAAAAAATTCTCTGTGTCTTCCGCAATAAGAAACATAGAATTGCATCTAACCTGAACAGTAGTCAATCGTAGCCACACGATAATCTCTCGTTTCTGAGAGAGTTTCGTTGTTGTATTCTTTTCATCTTGATTAAAAACCTCACTCTTGAGGCGTCTTAAAAAGTAAGGCTGAATACGATCTCTGAGCATCTGATAAGCTCAGTTGGGTCATTAAAAGAAATTTGATTTTAATTGATTAATTGAAAATTGATAAAGGGATGAGAGGCAAACACATGATAATGAGAAGCAAATACACAAGGAAGTACATTGTATCAAAGGTAAAATCAAAGAAAGGAATAGAAAAGAATGCATAAAGATAACATATTTAATGACTGCAAAGGAACTACCGTAAGACATTGCAACCAACTCATAAAATCAATGAAGATACAAGTTAGATGTTTAATCAAAAGAGATCATTAGCTTAACATATTCTAATAGTACTTTCTTGCAATTTAAAGCATACAATTAAATTAAACCTTATGAACAGGTATGCTGAAAAGTTTGTTTTTCATGATCATATAAGAAGAGTGCAGGAGAGTGACAGGATGTGTTAGCATTAAATGTCAAGGAATATTTGGAATACTTTATATAACTTCAATGAAATATACAGACAAAGAACAACGCTAAAGAAAGAAAATAAATAAGATAGATAGGTACATAAAAAAAGAAACAAAATAGATTTTCAATATCACAAAGAAAAAGATAGAAAGAAAGGGAGGATATTTAAGAGGGTAAATCAAAAGGATATTTAAAAATGTTATTCAAGATATTGGTAATGGCAATATTTTTGACTGGTAATTATAATATTAGAATAGAATCAAAGACCCAACCTAGACCATTACAGATGAAATTTTGGAGCACAAATATTGTTACCTTTGCAACAGAAGAACCAACACGCTTCTCTCTCTCAGAAGCTTTTTTTTCATTTCCACGAAGTATAGCTGACTCATAATTTTCTTTAAACCTGATGTAGTAAAATTTTAAGTGTTGAACCTATGATAATGAGAAAGTTAGCAGCATCATAATGCAGCATGAAAAAGATTAATACCATTTCTTATCACCCAGCAACTCAGGGCAGCAGAAATTGAACAAGGCCCACAACTCCTGTTTGGAAGTTTAAGAATGAGAATCACACAACAGGTTACCACAATATATAAAATTACAAAATCCAAAGCAGATACTATATTCAAATACATCAATTACGAAACAAAAACAATCTTCAAGAAATACCTTCAGATTATTTTGCAATGGCGTGCCACTGATGATTATGCGATGACCACTTGGTATCTCTAGCAAACTTTTAGCTCTTTGTGTGCTTGGATTCTTTATAAGATGGCCCTAAGGATCAAAGCAATTTGATAAACAAAAACTTAAGCCTTAATTATTTATGATACTGATAAAGCTGGAGATTCACAAAGGATTTATAGATCATTTCCTAGGACCTATTGCACAAGATTAAGGAAGGAAAATGATGCGGATAAGGGAAATACCAGCAGTAAAAAATATTACACTGCCGCCGTAAAGGGTGAAGAAAGGGGTGAATAAGTAGGTTTTAGGCGCAGCTAGAGAGTAGGCAGTGTGTTTTGTAACTTTATTGTTTTAAATCCTCCATTCCGGACAGAGAGGGGGGGGGTTCAGTCTTCTGGTTAGTGAAGTGAGTTTGGGCGAGTATTAGCCTCTCAAAAGTCCAGCGGCTTATGTTCTGTGTTGTCTATTTTATGTTGTTCCTTGTACTCTGTAACTGTTATTTGATTGTAACGTCTGTCTATGGATGTATGAGGGAGATAGGATTGGTTTGAATCATTTTTTCCCTTGTAATCCAACTTTATTATTCAGTAAAATGTTGTCAGTCCCACATTGTTTGTTGTCATTTCTGGATTTTGCTTGTAATAAGCTTAGTAGTGTTGAGGGCCCCATCAGACACACTCTGCAAAGTGGTATTTGCTAAAATTTAGGAGTTAAAGAAAATAGATGGCAGAATTTAAGACAGATGGTAACCGCCACAAACCAAGCCTTTTATACCTTATATGAAAAAATAAAATTCTTATGACTGCTATTGTCCAAAAGAAACCTAAGTTTTCCTCATTCTATTACAAAATGAGAGATAAGCAGATAAACTCTAAAGTCCAGAATTAAATATTCACACAGACATTTTACAGTGAAAAAAGACTAATAATGGGCATAAACATGTCTAGGGACAAATAGAACCATGTACAGGAAAAGAGGATGCACAATAAAAGTCAAGCCTAAATTATGAAAGCTAGACATTAGTCGGGTTTCAAAATAAGTAGAATCATTCTTACCTCATCAAGTATCATATAATCCCATATGAAAGCTAGACATTAGTCGGGTTTCAAAATAAGTAGAATCATTCTTACCTCATCAAGTATCATATAATCCCATATGGGGCCGTCTTCACTTTCCTCATCATCAGATAGATAATTCCCGCGTAATGATTTAGAATTATTGCGAACAATGTCATATGTTGTAAGAAGAACACCTTTGTCCTAAATGGTAATACAAGAAAATAAGACTGATAGCATCAAATTTGTAAAATTTAAGATTATGATATTGTATATTAACATGAATAAGATTACATGAAATCAAAAATATTTGAAACGCTAAATTAAGTTTAAACTACTATTAAAGAACCACAACGAATCTTTTAAAAAGGAAAATACATTGCAACTGCAGACATCCACAATTGCCAAATATGAAGCTCGTCTTCAAGTTGACATACAAAGTGTTTCCTTTCCTTCTCCTGTTTATTAAAACTTATAATGCAGGAGTATAAATTTATCTCGCGGTATATTATAACTTCAGTTGAACGTGTAGAATAAGCTATAACCAATACCTGGAGTATGTATTGAAGTTCATACTCTCGGGCTTTAGTACAAGTTCCAAAGTATCTGCAGCAAATGCAAGTTGGTGAATTTTGCAATATCAGAAACCTAATTAGTGCGAGTATATAAATTCAAATAAATAAAAAATAGAGTCAGGCTTACTCCTTTGTCTTCTCAGAAAGACCAACAGCTGATAATTCTTTGATCCAATGGGGAAGTAAGGTTTTTGGTGCCACCACCAATGCCCTTTTAATCAAACGTGAATTGAACAAACCAGCTAGAAAACTACAAATCTGCAAGAGTAACCCAATATTCATAAACTATGTGCTACAGATATTGCAAAACAATTGCCAAGTGTTCATTACTTACCTGCATTGTTTTTCCTAGACCCATGTCATCCCCCAGGATTCCACCCTTACCCAGACAATGCAGAGACCAGAGCCACTTCAAACCATCACGCTGATGGGGATACAACATTTTTGCAATTTTGCCTGGCAACTTGTATGTGGAATGTGGACCATTTAAAGTTATAGAATCAACATTTTCAGAGTCAAAATGATCCAGCACTTCAACAGAATCGTCCGACTCATCTTCTACATGTTCAATGCTTCCAGTCGCACTCTTAGATGCATCAGATGAACTGTCACATGGGTCCTGTTGAGCTGAAAATGAAGAATCTGCACTGGCATAATCTATATTCTTATCTTCCGTAGTTTCATTTCCTATAGCCAATCCTGAACAATTTTCAAATGTATGCGCTGATTTCGCTACCTGCTTCTTCTCTATTGACAGAATATCAAACTTCGAGCTCAACTCATCTAATATATCCCTAATTTCACTCCCACCCTGACTCTTCTTAATCCCAGTTGATTTTTTCGTCGGCAAAAGGGGTGAATCAAAATCCACAAGGTCAGAAACCTCCGAGTCATCGAGCGCCACCATTTTATCAGTATTGTTATCATTGTCTGCATATGACACCTTGCATAGGCGACGCCGGCCTTCCATTTTGACCTTAGTTTTCTTTTCCCCTTCTGAAATTCAAACATAGGTCACTTCATTTTCTTGTGATATACATGAACACTACGGAGGCAAGTGAAAAATAAACGAAGCGTGCTTACTGTGGGTATCAAAGTCGGTCGCGTCTTTGGACTGGGGAATATCGTCACCTTGATATTTACTATTTTCCTTCGGCGAGACTCTACAGGGACGATGTCGACCATCTACCTTGACGGGCTCTTTGTCTTCCGCCGAGCGTAGCTCTAATAGACGACAATCGCATTAGATAAACGACGAGTCAAAAAAAAAAATCAATAACAGAGGCATGGAGGAATACCAATAGGAGAATCAAAGTCGGTAATCGCAGAAAATCCAGGGATGTTATCATCTTCCTCATTGCTAAATGAAGCTTTTCCCTCGGGCCGCCTTCGGCCTTTGAGTATTGTCGGGGACGACTCGTCGTCATCGTCTGCGAAATCGAAGAGAAAATCAAACCAACATAGTTCACCCTATAAGAAAGAAATGGCAGGATATGAGATTAAAAAAACGGTACCAGATGGCTTTGAGGAGGGCTTCGGAGGAGCAGAAAGGTCTAGGAGGAATCGATAATGGCTATCGTTGAGGCTTAATGGTTTCTTGCCACTTTTGCCAGCCATATTCGAATCGATGAATAGAAGAAGGGAAGGTATCGAAGTGAAGGAAGTATGAGAGCGAAGATGGAGTATCAGAAGGCTATTTCGCTAGGATCAACAACGGTACTCAGCTTCCCGCTTTCAATGCAATATTTGAATTTGAGATGGACATTGAAAAATGAGAATCTCATACGGATGTCTGTGGTTGCAGCAAAGAGAGTGGCGGGGATGGCTATTGCGCGAGGCCGGAAGGAAGCTCGAAAGTCCAAAATTGTCCTTAGCCGATTGGGTCTTTGTTTTGTAGGACCAGTCCCTGCAAGGGCTGATTCAGTCATTTAAAGAACTATTGAACTGTGCGTGTATATATATATATATATTGATTGTAAGTTGTCATCAAGAAGCATAAAAACCAATAAAATATATGAACAAATGTTGTAAAGAACGCAATGAAAACAATTAATTAAACAAATCATGAATATAACAAAATAAAAAAAAAAAAAATCCCCTCATTATGGTCCCATTTTGGAATATGTAGGGAGACTTGTCGCCCAATAAAAACTACATTATTTACATTTGTGGATAGTGGAGCAGGCCTCACTTAACAAGGCGACATTCAATTATTCTTTTTATTTTTGAATTTGAATTTTATTGGATTATTGATCATTTAATTTTTAACTATCATCCTTAATAAAGATTTTTTAATCTTGATTTGACATAAGCTCATATTAAAAAATATTGAGCAACATATAAATTAAATAAATTAGTTAAATTAATAAATAATTAAATCATAGCTTAAATCAATTTAAATATTTTTATATTATACAAGATAAAAATATTCCTCGTATTCATGATTTATCTCATATAACTAAAATTATTTAAAATAAGATTATTTAAAATTTATCATTAAAAAGGTTTACCAAAGCATCGTAGGAAATTATTTATATTTGTTGCACAGCTAAGTTCACTATTTATAAAGATATTTCATGTTTTATTTATAGGAGATGTGTCTCTAAGAATTCAGCATGCCCTTCTATATATTCCATAGTTAATAGAAATCAATAGAAAAATTCCTTTAACCCAACAAACAAAGGATAGAAAGGGCGTATACTACTGTGCTACTTCTCATGTACTACAAGATGCTAAAGAATTAGGGCTGGGGTTGTTGGAGCTCAAGGGTTTGTTGCCTGCCATTTTCATCCGCCATGTTTTGAAGACCAAGTACTCCTTCGCTCCTTTAGAGAGTTGATTTTGGTACTTATTTTCCGAATTTGTTAATATTTTATTAAATTGTTTTTATTTATATGTTTTTAGTAATAATTAAATAAGGGAGGAAGTAAGGAAATTAGAGCAGATAATTATAATAATTTTTAAAAAATATATATTATATTAACTATTTTTTTAATTTAATTAAATATATTTTATATTAAAAATTAAAAAAAATATGAAATATCAAACTGCAAAGGCTCCCCGTTTTGATTGGAAATATTTCAGTGGCTATTTATAAAAGACTTATAAAATTATCTATTAAAATAATCTTCATGACAATAGGGAGAATTGAACTCTATTTTTAATTTAATTTTTTCTTTTATTTTCTACCAAACAATAATGTCTCAGGATTAAGTAGCAAGTTGTTTTACTTCAAAATTTGAATAGTTTTAAATTTTTAATATAATGCTGATAGAGTATATTTTTCTGCTAGCGGAATAAAACAGAAACTTGGAACTTACCTAGTAAATATCATTTCAGACAAAAATATTATCTACACTAATTTTATTAAAACACGGAAAATCAATATCAATAATGAAATATATTTTAATTATTTTTTCCTTTGTAATATATATTCAATCTCTCGTCCTAATTAATTCAAAGGGGCCACAAAGCTATGTGGGTCGTGTGTGTGTGTACAACTATATATATATATATATATATATATATATTCATGCATGTCTCTCTACCCACGAAACGTTTCCCTTCTAAAAAAAATAAAAATAAAAAGCAAAACAAACCTATATATGTCTACGTGAATTCATGTCCCTTGCGATCCATGTTCATGCTCAAACCAAAAAAGAATAGTAAGAGAACAAATGCAAAAATGACGAGCAAATAATTCCTGATGAAAAACGAAATTAGGAGGAAAAAGGTAAAACAGAAAAATATCAATGATATCACATGAATATATGTATGATAATTAATTACATTATCAAATCATTTTTTGGCCAAAATTTATTAAATCGTTGAATTCACATCCTCCCTCTATACAATCCCGATTAAGGTATTGATTGATTATTAACAATTAATCTCCTAAAAAACTGTTAAAAAGGGGGGGGGGGGGGGGGAAGCAAACAAAGAGAACAGGTTTCATTGAATCTTCTCATATTTTTGCTGTATTTGTATGTATATCCCTAGTTGAATCTGATAAAATATGAGGTAGGGTCATCGTTAAGATCCTGAAGTATAATACGTATACCTCAGATCAGTTACAGGCCAAGGCAAGGAAGCCAAAGAAGAAGATCATCAAAATGTGAAGAAATCGGCGATTCTTCTTCCCCGAAAACAGAGTTTGATCAGTTTAATTTCTTGCATGAAGGGGAAGAGCCGCAAAAAAAGCGCACAAAAATTTCCCCAATTCGATCAAGAATTCACCATCGACTTTGCTAATGGCGTTTCGCTCTCGTTCGAAAGAGACGAAGGCGTCCTATGCAGTCCGCCGGTTTCTCCGGATTGAACATCTCCCTTGCCATTTGCGTCAGCATCTGCACCCTCAATATCTTCATTTGCAGAGTAATTCCTCTGATTTCCGGCTCTTCCTCCTCCGTCTCCGCCTCCATCCCCAAACCTTACCCTAAATCCAAAGGCGCGAGAAATGATTCGATATATGAAAGTCAAGATCCAAAACGCCCATGGAAGGCAAACCAATATCACTCCAGCCACGGGCAACCAAGACGCCACTTGGTCCTCGGGGAGCAACACGTAAGCCACGAGGCAGGTGCCGCCGGCGACGATACAGATGAACAAGATACAAGTGGTGATCCATATGTACGCGCGGCCATACCTAAACTCTGGTGCAGGCATTGATTGGATGGGAAGGAGATTGCGAAGAACAATATCAAAAACGTGAAGTAGAACAGATCATGGATTCGTCTTTATCATCGTCCATTGTACTCATCAACATGTCTTATTTGAGAAGAAGGTGGATTTTCCAGATTATGTGTATCAAATGGTGATGGAAATATTGTTCAAAAAGTGTTTTCGCCGACGAGGAGGTATGTGCAATGAAATTCGTTCCCAAAGAACGAAAGAGAGAATGAAGCGGTTCCATTTATGGTGGTGCAAGTGTTGGAGTTTGCTATTAATTCAAATGGCCAAACCCAATAGATAAAGTAAAGAATTAAATTAATTAATTATTTATAATTAATATAAAAATTAATTAATTTAAATAGATTAAAAATAATATAATATTAATTTATCTTAAATATTTAAATTTAATTATAATTAATTAATTTATTTAATTTATCTAAAAGATTAATAAACTCTTATAATTAAGATAAAAAAAATATTAATTACAGTCATTAATTGTTATTGTAATCAAACTTAAAAAGCTGTTTAAAGTTTTTATTTTATTTAGTGAGTATTATTTATTATTTTATTTAATTTTTTTATTATAATTTTTAAAATTTTTTATTATTTTATTTAATCTAACTGCCTTAGGTAGGGGTGAGTAATTAGCCCGGAGCCCGTGGGTCAACCCGTAACCCGATACTATTTGAGCCCGTTTAGGCCGTCCAAAATAGGCCCGTAACGGGCGGGTTTAAACCAGCTCAAACAGTAAATTATATGGGCGGGTTACAGGCTGACCATTGGGCAGCCCGCAGCCCGCCCATATATATTTTTTAATTATTATATTATATTTTATTTAAATTTATTTTTATTACATACTAATATACTTTTTTAAATTTATTTTGTAGAGGTATGGGTAATTATATCTACAACCATCACAAGTAAATATAATGTAGATTATGTATAATCATAATCCAATTGAATAATTAAGATTATAAATAATTATATTATATAAGTATTGTAGACTGTGTGGTTATAAATTTGTAGCTATTATTATGATATTTTATTTTCTAATTTTATGATGAACAATCATATCATGTGTATAATATTGTTGTTTTATTTTCATTGTTATTAAAATTTTAAATGAATTTAAATAAAAAAAATATTTTTTTTATAAATGTACTACCCATGCTCATTAGAACTCAAACGGGTTCAGCCCAACCCGTTTAATACAGGCTTAAACGGGCTGAGGCACGGGTATGAGCTAGCCCGTGCCTATAAAAAAAATAAATGGACAAGATACAGGCTGACCATTGAGCTAGTAATCCACCCATTACTCACCCCTAGCCTTAGGCCCTAAGATTATTAAGTGTTGCGTGCCATGGTAAGTATACAAACTAATCTGGAAGGTTCGAATGTTAAGAATTTAATAAACTAGTATTGATTAAATTAAGTGATGAAAAATAACTTAATAGTTATTCCTTCGTTATTATATATATCAATAAAACTTATATTTAAAAGTAATCATGATAAAAAATATTATTATAAAAAATAAAATTATATTTAATAAAAATAATTAATGTTTTCAATTAACTTAGAGTTATATAATTTTTATATTAAAGGTCTGGTAGTTTTAAATGAGGTTAAGGATTCCAATTTAGTGAATAAATAAATATTAAAAAATTTATTTTTTTAATATAATAATATTTAAATATTAGTTTATAACTTTAGATACTATCTAATCTAATGTTAGATGATTATATATCACTTATGTCCTTATTATCTCTTGGAGAAGAATTTTTTTTTATTTTAAATATAAGTATATTTAGAAGTTATTACTATTTTTAATTTTATTTTTATTAAAAAAGAAAAAAAAAAGAATAAATATGATAATAATATGTAAATATTGGGAGAGAATAAGATTAAATTTAAAAAATTTTATTACATATTTAATAACATAGATAACAAATAAAAATATAGATATAGCAAATAAAATGTTTTGCAGTTTTGGTGGTTTTGAAACGAAATACCGCTTAAGAACCTTGCGGACTGAAAATGGAGGCGGAGTGTGTAGGAAGGTAAAGGGAACTTTCCTGGTTCACTGTAAAGATTCTTTATATATATATATATATATATATATCCACGACCACGATTCTTGTGATACTCATTCCTCGAAGTACAAGTCACCCTCAACAAGCATGAGAACCACCGGTGATCAGATCCTCCTCCACCCTGGAGGCACCTTCAGCGCCGTCACCGGCAACCGAGGCAGAATCAGAGAGAATATATTTGCCGATATGTTCAACGGGGACAAGTCACTCGACGCCGCCGGTGAGCCAGAATCGGATCAGGTGCTGCTCGTCCGCCGCCCGACTGGCTCTTTCAGAGACGCGACCCCTTCCCGCAGCAGAGTGAGAGGCGAAATTCTCGCTGGAATCTTCAATCGGAACTCGCCCGGTGGAACAGTCGGCGGGAAATCGTCGGATCTGGTTTTCGTCCGAATTCCTAACGGTTCCTTCGGTGATTCCCTCCTTCACTGTTTCGAAGTACTTGGCTATCTGTTCAAAAGGGAACCTATGGACTAAGAATTTGAACTCTCTGGTTTCTTCTCCTATTACAGGTTACAGGTTACTAGGATCCTTGCGGTTTGCATTGAGGATTGTAAAATTGTTGCAATTATCCTTTCGGTCAAAAATAATTGAAACTGTTTCAGGGGTTGAACGATTTGTTATGCTATTTCACTTTGAATGTTGAATTGCTGAGCTAAGGTAGTTGATTTTTTTTTTTAAAAGATTAAATAAATAAATTTATTTTAAATTTAGTTTTTTAAAAGAATTTATATAATATATTTTTTTAATTTATTTAAATTAACTAATTAATTTTTATATTATTTATAATTTATTTATTTATTTTTTTAATCTATTTAAAAAAAATATTAAGCTCATATATTAACTCACAAATGAGGATAATGGTAGCTAGGAAGAATCATCAACTAAAAAATGAAAGGGGTTTCAGTGATTTGCTTCATTACTTGTTGAGTTATGTCGCCTGATTTTAATTTGTTGAGGACGACGCGGATGAGAAATTGGTTTCATCGATTTGCTACGATGCTTTCCCATTTCACCTTAGATGTTGTCGAAGGTGTGATATACTGTAGTTCACTCGAATTGAATTCAAATTGAATCTTCTTACAATACCGTATGAATCTCTGAGATTGTACAATACAAAGCCATTCGCGAGATCTGAAATGGGATAATGACAATTACGGAGGATATCTAAAATGGAAATTTTGTTGTCAAGGATATGCTAATCAGTAATATTTATGCTTGTTCCACATATTTTCATTATATATATATATTTATATGTATTACTTTACTTAATAATTTGAAGGAAAAAAGGCAGGATAGATTTTCTATTTTTAATTTTTTTAATAAAAATAAATCAGTATATGTAAGATGTAGGGTGTAAAAAAAAATTAATTTTTTAATCTGAATTAATATTACATGCAAAAAAAAATATGAAGTTCATATAATAATTGCTCGATTATTATAATATTGTGGGATGTTTTTTTTTAAGAAATTAAACAATATTTCTTAATTAATAGTTTAGAAAAGAGTTTTGTCCCTCCACACATCAAAATTTTTTCAAAGTGACATTTTTTTTATATAAAATTTTTTAAAACAGAATTAGGCTCACCCATAATCTAAAAATATGACGAAATTTCCTTTTCTCCTAAGCTATACTAATGTCGAACAGAATGTGTCGTCTATTACTCTCAAGCGTAAATTTAGGTATTTAAAAGTTTAGATATCTCCTCAAGTATCACGACTAAAACTATAATAAAATAATATTCTCTAAAAATTAAATATAATTTAAATAATTATATATCTCATATTTTTACTAACTGAACTTTAAAAAATGCCCACAATCACCAACAAGTCCTGGAGTTCAACTCATGTAATGAATGGGCTTAATAATAATATGGGCTGAGATTAAGAGGTAAAGGCAAATGGGTCAGAAGACATGATTATTGGGTTTAGGAGATATGGATTTGCATGAAAGATGATAATTAGGGTATGGGTCAAAAGATATGATTAGTATTAGAATAAAAATACCTCTAAATGAAAAACGGCTCAATATCACTTAAATGGGATTTTAAATTTAAATCTTGATATATGTAAAAAATTCCTGTTTAGAGACTCATCCACCATAGTTAAGTATGTGACGCGAATCGAATCTAGATATAGTCAAAGAAAAGTTCCGATAAATTAGGTGAGCAATAAAAAAAAGTATTAAAATAAAAATAAAAAGATATGATCAGTAGACAATCTCATAAATTTTTTATAAGTACTCTATGAACTTTAAAATTATGTTATAACTTTAAAAAAAAGTTTCCTACTAAAATTATAACATAATTTTAGTAGGAAATTGGTCTCAAAAGATCTAAACTTTTTAGAATAAAAAAAATAAGAAGAAGATATGATTGGTATCTCCAAAAAGGAAAAAAGGGAAATTAGTAAAGATAAATTTGTGATCATCATATGAAAAATTAAAGATGCTCACGGCGGGACTGGTACAAGGGCGTCCCTCAACTTTAAAATTGTTAAATAAGGACCAGCAGTGTTAACAATTCTGTTACATGGGGCTGATCAAGGTGATTATATATATATATATATATATATATATATATATTAATTATTGTTGACAGGGAGGGGTATCAGAGGTTCTGTGATGCGATGAAGAAGCTGTCTGAAGTGATAATGGAGGTATTGGCTATGAGTTTAGGAGTAGAACGAACGTAGATGAAGAGGAATATTTCAAGGACCGAGGAGGCATAATGAGATTGAACGTATACCCTCCATGCAACAGTTCCAACCTCACCATGGGCACTGGTCCTCACAGTGACCCTACCAGTGTCACCATTCTTCATCAGGATCAAGTCGGCGGCTTCGAAGTCTTCATCGACAACAAGTGGCTCGCAGTTCACCCTTGCCCTGATGCCTTCGTCATCATCGGCGACACTTTCCAAGTACGTTCCTTATGATATGTACCTTCCACTTCATTAACTTTTTTCAAGGGAAGTGGTTGACTCATCAAGTCTTCTCCTAAAACGCTTTCATTAATTTTCCTAGTATATATATATATATAATCAAGGGCGACTTAGAAAGAATGATAAGATTGTTACTATGGGATGTTTGAAGGATTTAGAGCCTCTAATATTTTTTTTAATGCCCTAACTTCTAAAATATTTCTTCTTCTTCTTTTGATTATTATTTTTTTATAAAATGAATGGTATTTTGATATTTTATGGACATGAATGAAGTTTTGATTTTTTTTTTATGATTCTTATTTAAAAATACTATAAATGGTGATTTATTTTTTTTAAAAAAAAAGAGTTAGAACTACATCTTTTCATGTCTATAAGATATCAAGAAAAAAAATTGGGAAGTTGAGATATTATAAAGGCATTAAAAAACTTGAGATGAAGTTCATGAATTTAAATTCTAGAAATAATATCGTTTTTGGGTTTAAGGTTGTACATATTTGTCTCCTGAAAGCCAACTTATAACTGCTACCATATACATATGTTTGTCTATATATAGATATATATAAATCAGTTACCGTATATTGTGATACTTGTTAGGCTCTGACAAATGATAAGTACGATAGCTGTCTGCAGAGGGCATTGGTGAACAAGGAGAAAGAAACGGGATCACTGGTTTACTTCACCGTTCCAAACAAGGACGAGACCCTGAAGCCACCTGAAGAGCTCTTCTCCGCCGGAGAGGAAGTACCCTGATTTCTAGTAGTCTGATTTCTTCACTTTCACCCAATACCATTATCGTCCCAACACTCATACTCTTCCCAACTTCATCCAATGGTTCCTCTCCTCTAAATCCAATGATGAGTCTCCAGTTCCATCTTCCAATAATGCTCAATCAGTTTTCTCTATCAATGGCGATTCTGTTCCGAATAGCCCAAAAACTAATCAAATATATTGAATAATGTATTCTCGTCTTGTCTGCTCCGAATAATCTCCGTATTCATGTGTGTCTATTACTTAACCGTCTCGCCCAGGAATAATGTAAGAGTTTGTGATGAATGAATTTTTATTTTCTGTTGTGTGAGAAGATACTTATTTATCTCCTCTCTCTCTCTCTCTCTCTATATATATATATAACTTTTAAATAATTACTGTCAGAAAAGTACCAACATCATGTTGATCCAAGGCCAATATTTCAAGTCGCACCATATAATCTTACATATGTTATGAAAGCTTATAATATATATATATAGGGATATGTATAATGTGTTTTTATTCTAAATGAGTAGACACTAACGATATTAATTTCTAATGCTTTCTCTTTATTATTATTGGAAGAGAAGGAAAGCTGATTTTGTTAATTATAAGTGCGAAATTAAACTACGCATAACAAAATTGCAAAAATAAATGTAGTGAAAAAAAAAAAAGGTATAAGTGTGAACGAATATATATAATTACCAATGCCCCACTGAATCCATATTGTCTTGGGGCTGTAACTGTTTCTGAATTGAATTTGATGTGAAAGGTAACGAAAATGTCTGATCCGTTGTCACATAAGGGGGAGGAGGATGAAGAGGAGGAGCCTGATAATGAGAAATGAGACTGGTTGAAGAATATACACCATTGTTTAAAGCTGGTAGGTTATTATTATTATTAATATTAATATTAGCATTATTATTATTGTTATGTTGTAGCCTTTGTTGATGATGATGATGATCAGAAGAAGAAGAAGAAGAACGTTGTTGTTTGGGAACATTAAGCCTCTCTCCTTCTATCTCTTTATATTTCTGAAGGTAAGATTTCAAGGGATCAACGTAGTCCTCAAAGCCAAGTGTTGTGATGGCCCAGATAATGTCATCGCCATTGATGGTCTTTCTCTTTTCTCTCTGACACTTATCGGAGGCCTCGCCGGTGACGAAGCTGATGAACTCGGAGACACATTCTTGAACTGTTTCTTTTGCGTCCTTTGAGATTTTTCCATTTGCAGGCATCACTTTCTTCATGATCCTCCCAACATTTGCAATGGGAAGGAATCGATCTTGTTCCTTCTTTGTTGTTGTTGTTGTTGGGGTTGTGCATGATGATGATGATTTTAAGCAAGGGCTTTCAGGGCTGCCTGTGTTGTTGCTTGGCAAATTTGTTGTATTATTGCTAACAGAACTACTCTCATCCTTCATTATTATTAGCTGTTTGGGGGAAGAGAGAGAAGAAAGAGGCATATGATATGAGGTTTTAGAGAGAAACGAATAGTGCGGCATCAAGATAGGCATCCCAAACGACTCGCTCTTGATGTGGACCGATCTTTGTGATATAGACATATAGTATGATATTTTAAATAACTGCCTCTAAAATTTGCATATTCCAAATTAGTGATTCCAATTTCAATAATCCCAAATCCCAAAATGGAATTTTAAAATGTTTATATTTTTACAATATTGCCCCCTGATTCTTCTTTTTAAACCAAAACGCCCCAACCACACTCACCGGTACAATTAATAAATCCCAGTTGCTAATGCCGGACCTCTGGTGACCGCCAACAACCCTCATTGAAGTTCCATATGACACAGCTTTGGCGGCTAGCGGTGAGAGTGTTTGGGACTTTCTCTGTTTATTTGTTTTTTTTTTAAAAAGTAAGAGGCAGTATTATAAAAATACAAACATTTTAGAATTCTATTTTGAAATAGTGTTTTGATTTGGGATTATTGAAAGTGGAATTACTAATTTGAGATATACAAATTTTAGAGGCATTTATTTGGAATTTTCCCCCTTTTTTTCTTTTGAGCGTTCTTATTAATTAAATTTTGTTACTTTTGTGAGTAAAAAGAATATTTGTCGTTGAGCTACGCAGCGAAAACACAATTATACATACGCAGGTGCTGATATTTTCTAAGGCTTTATTTGGTTAGAGGGTTTTAGATGGGAGAAGAGGGGAGGAGAAAGTATATTTAGTTATAAAAAATGGAGGGGAGGGGAGGGGAGATTTTTTGTCATTTAGTACTCCCCCTCCAAGAGTGGGGGGTTTTTGGAGGGAAGATAAATTTTTTATACTTTTAGGACTAAATTGAACTTTATGTATTTTTAAAATTTCAATTGTACCCTCAAGCTTTTTTTTTTTTAATTTTTCTCACCTAAGTTTTTTAATTGCTAAAACTTAATAAACATAATAAATTATTTATATATTATATTAAAATATATAATAATTATAAAATTAATAAGAAACAATGTTAAAATTTTATTATATTTTTTACTTTTTTAATTTTATTATATATATAAATGAGATAAAAAATTTTAAGATTTATAAATTAAAAAAAAATAATTTTAATATAAATATTATAAATAAAGAGTAAATAAATTTAAATAAAGAGATAAAGGTATATTTGTTAACTTCTAATAAACTCCCCTCCCCTCCCCTTCTGAACTAAACAAAAAATATCATTAATTAACCTCCCCTACCTTTCTTTACCCTCCCTTAAATTAACCTAACATACCTTACCCTCAGCTGAATCAAACAAAGCCTTAATACTGTTCTATATATCCAGATAAATGGCATCTATAAGATTTCAACAGATGCGAAACATTGGTCCTTTTGGAGCTATTTCCAACTTGAAATGAATGATATAATCATACATTGTTGAACGTATTGATCATTGTTATGTTTAAATGTCCTATAGTCTCTCTTTGTATCTTTTATCGCTCACTACTATCTTTGGAAGCATGTAAACTTACTACTACTTACACTGTAACGTTAAAACCTAATAAATAATTACACCAAATTCGATCATCTAAGATATAATGATATATTTATATGAATGTATCAAGTATAATCTATAGTGTCCAGACCTTTTCATATTTAATGTTGTCACCCAGGGGGACCTCTTAGAAAGTTCAAGCAGCTCCAAATTCATCTCTTTGTTTCCATTAAAAAACAATAATCTTTTCGTAGGTAAGATCAATCATAGAATGAGTGCCGTTGTTTTAACTGGATTGTAGTTGTTGGTTGGTGGGATCGCATCATGCGCTTCCAAGTACTCTATTGTTCTCTCTCATTTAACAAAATCTGATATCAGGAATGCACTGAGATCATCCAGAGGTCATTTTTTTTTGTACAAAACTTTAACTGAGTTCAACACTACTATGGCACAACCCCCAAGACTCAACATTTATGAGACTTGTAAAATCTCCTAAAAAAACTCTCATAATAATAGAAATCAAACCCATATCTTTTTAAGATACAAACGTATTCTTTATTACATTGATACATAAATCATGTTTATTCAACTAAGTTCGGTACACTATGAATCTATGTTACAAGACTTGTTTGATTTTATAATAGAGCTAGTTGATAGCACCATGGACTTGGACCTGGCCCCCACCATCGACACTAGGATTTGGATTCTCCCCCGCCTAACTCACAATCAAGTTGTTGACAAATGGAAAAAAAAAAAAAGTTGTTGACAAATGGGAACATACTTACCCCTTGATCCTAGCGTCAAATTCTAACTATTCTACAAGTAGCTATGAACAAATCTGTGGTAGGAGAGCAAACGGGTGTTCAAAAATTGTAATCTTGTTTTTTTTGGGACCCAAATATCCAAAATATCAACCGTATCATACTATCAGTTCTGGCGCATATCTGCATGTATGTTTTCAAGAATAACAACTATTAGGCTTCAAAACCAATGGCCTTTACAGTTACAAGAATGCTATCAGGTTCACTTCCCCACCACTCGACATTACAGCAGAAGACAACACCCTCTAAATAAATATCAATATGAAAAACCAAAGAAGGATGGAACGCTAAAGTGCCTACTAACATGCTACATGACTAGTGTGGAAGTACCAGTTACACCAGATACTTTCTTTTTTTTAACCAAAAAAAAATCAAAGTTACACGAGAATTTAGAACAACCAAAACTCAAAAATCACCCAATTTCTCATCTGCAGCGCCTCCATCATGATTAGGCAAGAGCATACTCAAGTTTTAAGGATTCCGTCGGCCGCCACATGGACTTCTGGACACACAGCAATCCCTCCTTGTCGTTAGAGTAAGTCATACGAACCTCCCACTGCATTGACCTAAACAAGCTTTCAAGCTCAGTAATAATATCAACATTGTCACGGACAATGAGATTCCCCTGAGGCCTGAGAATCCGATCAGCCTCAGCAACAGTAGCTACGAAATTGCACCTGCGTAACCAAGTCAATCCAGACTTTAGCATTCTGGATATAAAATGTTGTTGGCGATGAATGTGAAAAGATAGCAATTAATGAATACCGCACCTTTTCTTAAGCTTTGAAAACAAATGATCTGCATGGAGGAGATCATAGGTCCTAGGGTAGGTACTAAAGGATTCACACCAATCGTGATATATGCCAAAAAGACCACGTTCGTATATAATGGGAAGAGTATCTGCCGTCTCTATGGAAACTACGTTCATGACCCATATTTTCAAATCCCTCAAAGCAGCAGCAAATCTGCAAACCATATCCAAAGGACGTAGCACGATGTCAGATAATAATCACAAGCTATTATAACTCAAAATAAGCATAAACTGAAACAATGAATATTGCGCTTACCCTCCATAGACAGATCTCATATCCATGACATTTCTCACATTTGACCAGTCAATTCCCATCCCATTTAGATAAGACTTAGACACTACACGACTCCAGTGTTCATAGTCAGCAGTAAAATCATCAGGGGCAGGCTTCCCATATACTCCAACTTGGGAACTCGACAACCAGTATGGTGGTTTGGTCAGTCTTGCTGGCCACTGTTCAGGCCATTGTGATCCACGTTCAGCTGAATCCACTTGCACTTTGTGCATGCAAGCTTGCAATGGAATATTCCTGTCACACCAAAGAGATCAGGCATTCACAATATATGTTTATTGAATGAAACCTTGTAGCTCAACGTTTTTACTTATAGCAGAAATGATAAACACCAATCCAAATGCATTCAAGTTTCATGAATTTTATATGCAAACACAGTATGCCTCCTGAATATTTTCCAAGCTTCAAAATAATATTAATATATCAGCAAAGCAGAAATACCATGCTGCGTTAGGATCGTCTGAGTCTGAACACATAGGAGGCACGTTGTTCGAACGTTTCTCATAGCACTCATTAGAAATTGGCTTCCTATATATAGCAATACCCACACCATTAACTTTATCCTTGGTGATTGACACAACTTCCCAGCACATTGCTTTTGTTAGTGCCTTCATGGCTGCAAATGAATGCATAAAACTTAATATTTAATATACACCAAAATATAAATGGTTAAAGGAGGTAAATGTAAGTACTATACTATCTACCATTCCAAATTTCAACATCTTCAGTAAGCTTCTGATAAATGGGAGTAGCAGACCAAACAAAGAAACCACCAGGTCGCAATAGACGATTCAGCTCCAAAAGAAGTTTACCACCTGCAGCAGTACAAATTGATAAGCATCCAAACAAATCCCTGTTGTCTTTTATATTGAATTCGTGTCATTACTATCTACACTAGTTATCTTAAAATCCCAATGACTAAAAAATGGCATGAATATTTTAAAGCATAAATGCTAAACAAAAACATCATTCTTTTTCCCTACAAAACACATCAATTAACATGAAGCGTCTGATCAGCGCCATAGAAGTTTGGACACTAGGGTACCTTCTATATGCCAAGGAACTCTGCATCTAGCACAATGGACAATATCAAATACTCTCCCAGGGAAGGGAAGCCTCTGTGTGCCCATCACAGCAGATATAGCAGGAATTCCCCTTTCAAGTGCAAATTGTACTTGTGCTTCATGTTCGTCTTTAGGAGCAAGAGACATGGTAAGTACATCCCTATCAAAGAGATATCCTCCAAAGCTGGCAACACCACATCCAACATCCAGTACCACACGTGAGCGCTTTCCCCAAGCAATATCAGGTACAGACTGCATCACCAAGATTCCTCGTGTTAAGCAAAATGACCAAGAACATTCATAGTCTACAAGATAGATAGAGACAAAAAAAAAGCCAACACTTGACTGAGTACGTGACAGTCAATTCGCTTGGGAAAAGTTTTGGATAATATCTAATAGGATTCATAGAAGCTACAGTTGTCACCGTGCATGCAATATAGAATTCTGGAAAGTAAAGCTAAACATCATCCAAATATAAACTTACACATGTATTAACATCAAGATCAACAGTTAATGTCAATGCCAACAAGAAAATAGAAAAATATACCTTACCTCTTGTATAAAGTCAATGTAATGAAGTGCCCCGTGCTTAAATTGGGTTCCACCACCTGGAAAAGTGAGGTACTCACCGGTAACTTTCACCCAATTTTGGTGACCCTTGACTTGAGCAAGCTTGATGTGAGGAACATTGTAATACCATATCTGCAGGACAAATATTTATCATTTTATGGAAAAATAAACTATCAAACACTAAATGACAATTTCCAAGCATCGTCAGTCTATTTCTACCTTTTCTCTGCTTTTAGGCCACTGAATAGGGCGTTTATATCCTTCGGGAAGAGAAACCAGGCAGGTGGGAGGTTCTTCAGGACAGTGCCTCTCTCGATGTTCATAGTGCTTAGTGCTCCGAAGACTCTTAATTGCTTTCAAATTGTCAAGACATGGAATGTAATCAGGGCCAGCAGTAACTTCGCAAACTTTCCAAAAGTATCCACCTAGATGTTTAGAGGATTCTCGAGCCTCCTTTTCATTCTTTGACTCTGATGCCTGAGTTTTAAAGGACCCAGTTTGAGTGGTATTTTCATTTAGAAGCTCTGATTGAGCTCCAGAAGGGTATAACTCATTGGAACTCTGGTTATTGGTATTCCCATCTGTATTCTTCTCACCAGAGTTTTCATCAGATCCTTTGTTATCATTTCCTTCCACCTTCTCCTCTATCTTACTATCTTGGGTTTCACTTGCATCATCTGATTTCTTCTCACTTTCATCTGAACCAGAGTTTTTGTCATCATCTGACTCAGATTTTTTCTCATTCGCGTCAGAATCAGATTTCTTCTCAGGTGAATTTTCTTCAACCTCTTCTTTATAGGAAGTTTCATTACTGTCTTCATTTTTCTCTGAGACTTCAGGGTTTGATCCTGAATTTTCTTTCTTGGAATCTGTGTCTTCTGTTCTTTGACCCTCTTCTTTCCTGGCATCTTCAGAATACTTCTCTTCAGGCTTTTCCTCTGTTTTCTCTTGGTTTTCTGACTTCTCGTTGTTATCAGGGTTGACATTACTGTCCCCCTTGGTTGCATCCTCAGGCAAATCACCTGGATTATCTTCAAATTGCCGACTAGTCCCTTCATTACTTTCACTCACCTGTTCTTTCAACCCACTCTGTTCTTTGACGTCCTGTTCTTTGATGTCATTCTTATTCTCCTGAGACACATCCATGTTTTGGACAGGAACTACAGAGGATGATGTCATCATCCAAACCCCAACCAAGCATAGGGCAACGAACACAACAATAGTCACTGTGGAACAGTAACTCGAAGCTGATCTTCTATTATCTATTCTAGTGTATTTCCCAGTTGCCATTTTGTTGGACTGCAGCAGTTCTTCACAAGTAGTTTAGACCTGGACATGAACAAAAAAACAGCAATGAAATACATCTCACAATTTATAACAACAACGCCAAAACTTAGTTGACATGATCTACCTGATCAGTTGGCACCTGTGCATGACATGAATTCAAATGTTCCCCAAATTTTCTTGTGCAAAGAATAATATAAAAATTAAACACAGATATTTACTAAATGTTGGATGAGTAAAAAGCCGCGTTCGGTTAATATTTAATAGAAGTTTCGCATATCTACTTTTTCTAAAAAAATAAGTAACATAAATGTAAGGTTGGACTGGCGTAATATTATACACGAGTGAGAGGATCAGAAGGTATGAATGATCATTTTGCATCACAGCGATTGAAATTCAACAGAGATTCGTAAAGGTAATGCTACGCAAATCATCAGATTATGACATATCCTAAAGGTGCATGTAGTTTCAAAGCATACAAATACTAGCTACCCTGTGCCTTCGTGGTTAACTGCTGTGAGCCAAACTTTGAAGGCACGAGCTCGAAAGCAGTTCGCAGAAAGAAAAAGAAAGAATACAAATAAATCACATGGCGAAATCAACGATGATTACACAGATCTACATAATCCGAAGCACGTTCATAGAATAACAAATCATACAGTAGCATCGACAATCATTGACAGATTTTCACAAGAAATCAAAAGAAGATCAAGAAGAATAGTAGCTCAGATACGAGCACAACGCATATCAAAATAAAACGGAAAATGACACAAGAAACAAAGAAAATAAGTCCAAATCACGCGTTTAAATGAAACATTTGAACTGAGCAAGAAAAATAAATGGACAAATCCGAGAAGAAGATGAATGCGTAACTAGATCTGGCACGCCGAAGAAAGATTCGGCATACCTCTCGTTAGCAGATCTGAGTAGGAGAAAGGAAGATTGTCACTCCATTGTGGTAGCAAAAAGATGAGAGAAAGGTGAGAAATGACAGCCGTGTGAAGCAAGTGTGAGACGAAGAAAGAGTGGGAAAGGAGAGATTATATAGCGGAAGGGAGAAAGAGGGACGAACATGGGAATAAGGCAATTTGGTAGCTAGCGATACAATATCTACAGGATTCGCTGAAAATGAATCATAAAAATACTGACAAAGAGAGAGAGAGAACAAGTGAGAGGGTAAAATGATGAGGGAGAAAGAGCAAAGGACAACGACTAGGCGCGTAGCTAAAAACAGAGTCGGTGAACGATTTACTGCCCCGGGAAAGCCGTGAAACGGGTTCTGAATTCTGGTTAGATAAAAATGCTTCTCCAGCTCAACAACAGAATATCAAATACTTTCTTTTTAAGGAAAATTAAATTTACATGAGGGTCTTGGATTTTATTTCATAAAAATTGTTACTATTAAATTATAAAAATACTTTATATATAATATAAAAAATATAATCTGCCACGCTAATTATGGCCTATGATTAAACGGTCTAACTGGTTTTTAAAACTTTATAGAAATTATAAAACCAACACCAATTTTAAATAATTTCTAATAATAATCAATATATAATTAAATGCATATTACGGATAGCCGATCAAGATAACTATAAACCACTTCTTAATATTATAATCTTGTTCTAGATGTTTCGTCTTATACTGTACTGTAGGTAATATTTGTTTAACTACTGTATTTTGTTGTTAACTAGGAGCTTTGTTTTGAAATGGTCTTATTACCATTTTTTTCATAGATTTAATATTTATACATTAAAATGTTAAATATTAATATATTGATATAATGGTACTAAAATTTATAAAAAAAATTAAATAATAATATAATAGTACTATCTTTGACCCAGGATATACAGATATCTAGCTATATCATAGTATAAAACAGTAATTTTGTAATTTATTATAAAAGAACTAAATTTAGAGAAAAAAAACATTAAAAAAAAAGTCGCTTACACGAGGATAAACATTCCGTGTTTAAGCTAAATGCACGTGGCATGCTTAGGTTAAGCGGGGGGCAAGTTTATTCGTTTTATTTGTCCCTGACATTGTCTTGCTTGAAAGAAACAAAAGAAACATCAACGACATCGTTTACCAATTAAAATCCCAATTTCCAGTTATATCTAGAGGTATCCAAACATATCTTGTTTCAAATGTCTCAACCTGATCTTAATAATTTTAGGATAGATTCATCCTATCCAAAAAATGATCAGGACAGGAAATTATTAAGATAGGACAGAAAAAAAGTCGGGACAAGATGTATCTCGGTCTAACTCTCGGGATTCCCGTTTCGTCCCGCCCTATTGTTTTTTATAAAAAAATATATATTATATTCTCTTATATTTTTTATTTTATACATTTTTCTCAAACTATTCGTCTATATTTTCTTATACTTTACTTACTCCTAGTCACAGGTCTCGCCAGTCACTACTCTCATACAAATATTTTTACTTATAAATATTTCTATACACATATTTTTATTATTTTTTACTGTTATTTTTTCCTCTTTTCTAGGTAAGTTATCATTTTATATTAGAAAAAAATATTTGTATTTAGAGAGAATTACCGTGGTATTTTATATAAAATAATTTATTGAGATAATTTTATTATAATATTTTTTTTAAAAAAAATAGAGAATTTCCTGTCCTGTCCTGAACTAGAACAAATTCATGAGAAGATAGAACACAGGACGTATTTTACATCCCGTATACTATATCAAGATAAGACACAAGATGGAGTTATCTCAATCACAACCTGTCCATGAGTACCCCTAGTTATACCCCCAAAAAAAAAATCCCAATTTCTAGATTCCATTGAGACGTGAGGATATTAATTTCCGTTTTGCAGGTTATTTGATTAGTAATTTACCGTTTTGCCTAACAGCAGGGAAAACTTAAAAACCGTTATAAAGGCACATTCTTATGGAGGCTTTCTGAGGTGTTATTGACTGTATGACCTAGTGCGAGATATAAAGTACATTTAGAGTTTTTAGTCTAATCTTAAATATAAAATCTTTTTTTTTTATTTTCTGTATTCAATTTTGTTCGTGATATTCATTGAAGTATTTTTATTTTTATACATTAAATTTTAATCATTACATGAAAGAATTTTTTTAAGAAAATATTATAGATTCTCTACATATTAATTATAAATAATCAATTTATCTATTATTTATATTTTATAAATTAATTAAAATAATCTTATATTTAAAATTAGAATATATATTACTCATACGGAGAGACTATTGAAATTGTATCCCCATCCACCTTAGTCAAAATTACTATTAGTATAATTTTTTAATTTAAGTCATTTTAAAATATTTCACTTAAAATATGTTATTTAGTACTTAGTACATTAATAACATTGTTTAGAAATCATTTTATTTTCAGTTTTATCCTTAAGAAATTAGTAATAGGGAAAATCTAGAGAGAGAAAAGTCTTCCAATAAATTTTTGTTGTGAGGATAACGTACATCAAAATAT
Organism: Leucaena leucocephala; assembly: GCA_037074615.1. Lineage (NCBI taxonomy): Eukaryota > Viridiplantae > Streptophyta > Magnoliopsida > Fabales > Fabaceae > Leucaena > Leucaena leucocephala. Next base: position 20,657,630 of record CM073538.1, on the reverse strand, counting down.
CGATACACTGTGTATATATAAAATTTATAAAATATTAATTTTTATATATAAAAAAATTTATTATGTCATTTTTACTAATTAAAATTTTTAATGGGAGACTTTTTCTCAATTTTTTAAAATAATATAAATTTGAAAAACATAGATCACCTCTGGTGGTAATTGATAATTAGGGCATTCTCGAAGTATTATGAGCAATGAACTTTAAATTCGTGAAAAATGATTTACATTCAGACTATAAAATGCCTCTAAAAGGATTATTTATATAAAAGACACTTTTAAAAATAAGTAATTAAAATAATTTTCCCTAACATTTAGTTTTTTTTTTTGTTTCCCCTTAAATGTATACTATTATTGATGAGATGAGAAAACACAATGGACTCGATTCCCATGCTAAAACTTTCATTTCCAATAAAAAATGGAGATTTAAAAAAAAAAATATACATAGTTTGAGAGTTGAGCAGCAGTTTCAAGTGCATGTTGTGGTATGTATGGCTTTCAAATCCAATCTCTAAGTTAATAGATTATGGGTGTGTTTAGATTAGATTTTGGAGAATAGATTTTGAGAAAAATAGATTTTGGAGAATAGATGAAAGAATAGATTTTAGGAAAAAAATAATTTTAAAAATTAAAGATATTTGGATAATTAGTAACATAATCACTTTTCTATAGGCAATTTACTAAAAATGACATAAACTAATATGATAATTACATAAAAAATAAATTTGATTTTAAATTTTTTTTATTTAAGTGATTATAAAATAATACATATATATATGTATTTGAGTAAGGTAAAAATTTACAATATTCACCTGAATTTTAATTTTTTTCTACTAAAAACTTTATTAGGGTTAACCAATATAGATGACCATCGAAAAATATGAAAAATGATAACTTTCATAGACAAATTCATCTTCCCCAAAATTTTAAAATTTTAGATTTGAAAAAAAATTATTTTTGATTTTTTAAATAAAATTTAAATTATTAATTATAAACCCACCATGTGGTAGTGGGGTCAAGTGTGTAAGTGTGTGTTTGCTCCAAAAATTGAGAAGCTACAACTGAAAAATTGTAGGGAGAGCAATTATTTTACAAACTATAGTTTTAGACTAAAACTATAGTTTAAGTTTTAAAATTGATTTTCTTTTAAAAAAAATTGTTTAGCTCTTCTCGCATAAAACTATAGTTTGAAGTTAAAATTTATTCTCAAAATTGAATCCTAAATACACACTACCTGTTAACTCGTTAACTAAATTTCTAATTAATCTAATCAATAGTTTATAGAATCGATTAGATTAAATTACATGTTATGTATTTTTTTTCCTTTTTCTAAAAGAAAAAACTTGAAACGATGTTGTCTATAATTAAAAAATAGGGAAACAGGTAACCAATTTATATTTTAATAATTTAATTTTGTTAGATTATATATATAAAGTATGAGGGTTTTATTTACTAATAAATTAATGTATTTTTTTATGAGTGTTTCAATACCTTAGATATTTACAAAGGCCATATGAGGGTAGTAGTAATTGAAATACACGAAAAATTTAAAAACGAAAGGGCAGTGCTTGCTCTATCAATTTTGGAAGATATTCTGGGAGACGTATCTTTGATTAATACCCCCAGAATCGTTAAGGTGTTATTTGATATGAGTAATTTAGAAAGAGAGAAGAGAAAAGGAGTAACTTTGCTCTTATTCCTTTATTTAGATATCTACAACTTTTAGTAGAAAAGGAAAAAATTTAATCAAGTTTAACCTTCCCTCTAAAATTAAAAAAATTTAGAGAAAATGAATAATATTTTTATTTTATCATATTAATATATTTATAATTTTTTTTAATATTCTAACATTACATATATATAATATTTTATTAAAATATTTTATAAAATAATATAAATTTAAATTTGTCCATAAAATAATATTTTCTCTCCCCTCATTTATTAAACTAAATAAGATAACATTAAAATCTCTCTCCTCCATTCTTTTAATATTAATCTAAATAAAATAATAATAAAATTATTTATCTTCCCTTCATTTTTTTCCAATTAAAATCTCCCCTCCCTCTATTCCATTTGTGCTAAAATTAATGATTTAATTAATTTTCTTATTTTATAAAATTAAATAATGATTTGAAGGCTTTAATAAACACTAGAGCATGACTTTTCCGTCCATGTGCAATTCTACCTTAGTTTATTAGTTTAGTTTTGTACATTTGCATGGAGTATAAGTAATATGGATTTTGATTAAATAATTACCCACACACAAATGACCCCTTTTTTAATTTGAAATGGAAACCCCAAAAATTTTAAAAAATTCTCTTAATTGTTTTTCATTCGTGTGGATATATATATAATTTTTGTGAAAAATAATTAATTAAAAAGACTTGGACCTTAGACCTCGAGCTATTCTCCAATACATCACTATTAATTTTATTTTAATAAAATAATGCATTCCAATTCATGTAAGTTGAAATATAAGTGTGAATCTTGGTGAAAAGAATATGTATGCCAGTGGGAACTGCCGAACAGATGGATTATATTGTACGGTCGGCCAAAAAGTTGGGGTGGAAACACACAAAAATCTGGTCTTGAAAAGAATTGGATCCTTTTTTTTGTTTTTTTTTTGGTATGGTTCTTTGATTAAATCAGATTCTAGCATTTTAAATCTAATTGGGAGTAACTTTATCAAAAATAGTTTTTTATTCACATAAAATTTAAATAATATGTTTTCCTCTGTGAAAAATGGTAAAGCCTTTCTGTTTAGACTAACGGCTCTAATATCATTTTTTTTGTCCCTTTAACGAGTAAACGATTTTTGATGGAATTGTAAAATAATATATTTTTGTCAATGTTTAAAAACCAGCAATTTATATATATCATTGATCTGGCCAACAATAAGTGGCGAGAATTATGGAAAACAGCCAAAAATGTTTTGACTTTTCCCTCTGTACTTTGACTAAGGAGAGGGGTACAGTCGCACAGAATCAACAAAACAACCGACAATGTTCAGTGGTCAGTGATCTATTTCCTACAAGTAAGAAAAGTTTTTGTTGATCTCAACAGAAGAAAAGTTTTTAAAACATAGTCAACGTATTTGTAATTAAAATTAGAATTACTATACTCATTCCAATCCAAAATATTTTTTTAGTTATTATTATAAGAAATATTTTTAAAAAAAATAGAGAGTCTTTATTATAAGTCACTAATTAAGTTATTAGTTAATTAATTAAATTTTTCCTTGATAAACGGGCTAAAACTGGTATTTTGGAATTTGGACAAGAGAGAGTATATTCATTATTTCTATTATCTTCTAAATTTTACTTGCTAAATTCTATATAAAATTTACTTGCTAAATTTTTCCATATGTTTTTCTGACCCTGCTCTTCTTATCTTCTCTTCATACAGATAAGCCTCCATTGCTATAACAATCATATTATGTTCTGGATATTTTCTGAATATAATGACCGCGACAAATATCTGTATCTTCTGTAGCAGATAAGCAGAGATGAAAGGAGTACATACGTTTGGCTTGAGAGGGTGGCATCTTTTTGTAGTCCTTGTTTCTCTTGTTCTAGTGACCACATTACTATGGACATGGGAGAAAAATCCGCTATCTATAACTTCACAGTCAGCCCAAGAGTGGTATCACAAACCTTTATCAGGGATGTCTCCCTAGAAAGTTTATATATGTAAATAATGAAGTATGTGGTTTCTTTGTCAATGGCCTGCATGAATTGAATATCGAGAGCCTTTCTTGTGCAACCTCAAGTCTGATATTTGCATTCCGAACGGGAATTTATTGATTTTGCAGAACATATTTTTTTTTTTTTAATTTTAGAAAATAGAAGGAAGGCTCTTGATAAGAGAAGCTCTTTGTAAACTCTTTTTAGCAACATGTTTATTATAATAACCCAGTATTTCTGTATCATTTTTACCTTTTATGACAGTAACAGGCGATCCTATAAAAACTAGAAATATAAATGGCGAATGGTCAAGCTACCCCAGTTTGAACCTTAAGAAACTAGAAGACTGTTCTTCTGATTATGTTTGAAATTCCTCTTTGTGGTTGCATATCCTCCACTTTTTGTCTTCAGTTAAACTAACTGGCCGGATTTAGTTTACTGGTTTCATCTAAACAGAGATTCTCTGTCTCCATTCATGTAAGAGCTAATGTATTCTAGTATTTGCAGTCTGTAATTATGCAAAGTTAGATGGGTTGCAGACAAGACAAGGCCATTATATTCTGGATTTGGCAGCAAAAAATGGTTATCCCCAATGTGGTCATGTAGAATGATACCACGACCAGATTTCTCTTATCAACTTCATTTTAAGCTACATCACACATGATAGAAATTTTGGACGAGCTTAACTTGAAGTGGAATCTAGAATTCAGGACAAAACAATAGCATTTGTAGGAGATTCATTGTGACAGCAACAATTTCAATCTCTGATGTGTATGGCCACCGGTGGTGAAGAGAGCCCCGAAGTTGAAGACATGGGATGGCAATACGGTCTTGTAAAACTCCGTGGTGCCATTCGTCCTGATGGGAAGCCCAAGGAAGACAAAAGGCTTGCAGAAATCGCTAAGGCCAAGAACTTTACATTCTACAGGGTAGCTAGGTGGGTGGATTCACAACCTGTCTCTCCCACCCCCAACTTAAAGAATTCTTTAGGACTATATCACCAAGGCATTTCGTCAATGGAGACCGTGGTAATGGCATCGCTTTGTCTGGAGGAATTGAGGTTGTACAAGATGGATCTAGTGATCTAACTGTCGATGGTGCATTAAGGCGTACGAAGATTAAGATGCGAAGATTAAGATATTGGATATAACTGCTCTTTCTGAATTGAGGGATGAGGCTCACATACATGTCTCGCTATACCATTCGAGGAACTAAAAACGATAGCGATTGTTTGCCTTGGTGCCAGATACTTGGAATGAACTCCTTGTTTCTCAGACATAGGCTTCCAAAGTGTGACAGTACTTTCCTACTTTCCTTCTCCTCTCTGACACAACAAGAAGACACGTAAGCTGACACAAGCAGAAGCCATCCATTCTTTGTGGTCTTGGATAACTTTTGGTGATTACACTCATTTCATAGAATTGCATAGTAAATTTTCTAATTATTTACAGTCATTGTATTTTATGTATTACTTTCTCAGGGAATAAGAATATAGGCAGAGCATGTAATTCCAATGTGTCTCATCTTTAGAGTAGACAAATAGATGGATTCGGGATAGATTCTAACTACAGTGGAAAGAGCATACAACTTCATGAGTTATGCTGTATATCTAAGATTGGCACTTGCTTATATAGCGTCTACTTCACTTAAACCTTGATGTTGAATTAATGTATATAAATTATTTTCTTCTTTCTTACAAATATTTGAATAACATTTTATACTTATTTTTCTTTTATAAATTATAATTATAGTTATTTTAATTAGGGTAAAGTAACACCTAATATCTTGATCTTATTTTTCACATGTGTCTAGTATCTTAATCTTGTTTGTAATACAATTTCACTTATAATCTTTTGAATTTAATCCAGTTTCACCTATAATATTTTTAATTTAGTATAATTTTACTCATAATCTTATTTATCAAGTACTAAGAATTATATCAAATTAAAAATATTATGAATAAAATTATATCAAATTAAAAGGATTATAGATAAAATTATATCACAAATAAGATTAAGATACTGTCAGTATATAAAAAATAAGATAAAGATATTGAATACTACTTTACCATTTTAATTACAATATCTTTATATTTATTATTTGTACTATATATTACATGGTTATGTTTATGTACATCTAAAAGAGTAAAATATGGTGACTTCACATCTATTTTACTTTCATTAAAAGGAGTTTTTGAACATGAATTATGACTCAGTATCTTCAAATAAGGTATTGTTTGGCCAGGGGATTTTAGAGGGGGGACGAGGGAAAGAGAGATATAAATGTGTTTGGCTGAAAAAAATAGAGAGGAGGGAAGGTAAATCTTTTTATTTTTATATGCTCTCTCCCCTCCAAAAGTAGGAGTTTTTGGAGGGGAAAGAATTTTTTTTACTAAATTTTGACTAAATTATCTTTTATATGTTTTTAATATTTCAATTATACCCTCATGAGTTGAAACTTTTTTTTTTATTCTCCTCACACATGATTTTTATTTAATTGCTAAAACTTAATAAGCATAGTAAATGATTTATATATTATATTAAAATATATAATAATTATAAAATTAATCTAAAATAATGTTAAAATTTTATCATATTTTTTAATTTTATTATATATATAAATGAGAAATTTTTTAGATTTATAAATTAAAAAATAATAATTTTGATATAAATATTATAAATAAAGAGTAAATAAATTTAAATAAAGATATAAGTGTATATTTATCAACTTTTAATTAATTCACCTCCCCTCCTCTTCTGAACTAAACAAAAAATATCATCCCTTCCCTTACTTTTACATTCACAACCTCCCATACCCTTCCCTTTTCTACCTTCTTTTAAATTAAATTAATTTATCCTCTTTTAAGTTGAAAAATGCCTAAAGTTAAGGAAATTATTTATCCACAATTTAGAGTTGTAGGATGTTATCTACACAAAATAATAAAATTTAAAAGGCTATATTCATTGAACTCTCTGGATTATGGAAGGTAAGATGGTTATATATATACACAAACTTGGAAGTTTAATATAAGAGATTTATTATAAAATTTTAAAGGTGGAATAAGTTAATTATCTCAACACGTTAAATAATTTTGACCCAATAGTTTTGTGTGTGTGTATATATATATATATATATATATATATATATATTGATGTTTTCCTGATCATAACAAGTAAGTTTAGTTCGTGCATTGCATGGAGAAGTAAATATCAAAGAGTGAATATCTAATAAATTCCTATGAATAAAAATTATTAAATTTTGAATCATTTAATTTATAGAACACGCCTAAATTTAATTAAAAAATATAATGATTAGGAAAATAAAATATAATAAATGAAAACATGATAACACTAGATCTATGGAGCATCAGCTAGTTTTAGTAAAGATGTAAAGATATTGATGGTTGATTGATGATGTTGAATTGAAACCAAATTAATTAATTTAATAAATTTTTGGAATTTCCAAACGACCTTTGCTACTAATAAAACAATGGCCGATTGCGCCTCTATTTTGCTCTTTACGCTTTTGTTCCTCCCTCTGCGCCACTGCGTTTCTGCTCCTCTTGGAGTTCCAGTATCGCTGTGCTCTCCTTAGCCGTTATCCTCCCTGCATCTTCACTCTCCAGGTTTTTTCGTCTTCTCCTTTGTGCTTCAATTCGTTCCGTTTCTTCTTCTTCTTAATACAGATTTTTTGCTTCAAATATACTTTAAATCTGCTTCTTGTGTTTTCTTTTAACAAATTTCTGCTTCAAATCTGCTTCCTCTGTGTGTGTTCTTTTTTCAAAGATTTCTAGTTCAAACCTGCTGCTTTTGTGTGCGTCTGTGTGTTGTTTTCCTTAGATCTTTGCTTCATCCTGTTGTGTTTTTGTTTGTACTGGTTACCTTAACGATGCTTAAAGTTGTTCCAAAGATCATGCACATTTTCTATAATTTAAATTTTATTAAAAATATTAAAGAATAAAAGTAAATTTAGAGTATAAAGTAGTGTTTATATAACGTTAGCTTGTAAATTACGCACAGCTGATATATTGTTGATATTCTGAGACTTCAAAGCAACACGCAGTTGTGCCTGTTTCGTTGTCTCGACCCTTTCCTCCGCTGGTTTAGGTTTTGGGGCCTTCAATTTCTCTCACCGTTTACCCTAGTCGTCGTAATTCCATCCTAATAGCAATTCTTTACAGTTTCGCTCCGGCAACATCCAAATACCGTAAGATATTTTGGTCATCCTGTTCGTCTCTGCTCTCTCGCTTTTAGCTTTCTCTCCATTTAGCAGTTTGCAGCAATTTTTTTCTTTAAACATATTTACGTTCCTTCTGTCAGTAATCCCATTTGTCTTTCTCCTACTTTGTTTTATGCTAATAGTAATAGACACACAAATTCTTCATAACAGCTATGAGTATCGGAGCTTGCGCAGAGCTATTGCGTTGCTTTGCTGATGTTTCCATCAGGCCAAATTCTAAAAAGTACCGTGAGAGTTGTCAATGCACAAGTAGCCGCAATTGTGACAGATTTGTATCTGTAAATGGGGCGGTTGAAGAATTGAGAATTGGATCAATTGCTTCTTCGTGCAGCCACATAAAACCTATGTCCAGGGATAGTGTCGTAGCATGTGCTTCGAGCAATAACCAGGGTCTTACATACAAGGATGCTGGTGTTGATATCGATGCTGGTTCAGAACTTGTACGAAGGATAGCAAAAATGGCACCTGGAATAGGAGGCTTTGGTGGTCTTTTCCCTCTTGGTATTTTCTCTTCCAACCATGGATTAACACATCTAATACGTTTCCATAAAATAAAACTAATCAACTCCTTTTGGATAGTTGATTCATATCTTGTTGCTGGCACCGATGGTGTGGGTACTAAAGTGATGCTGGCTTTTGAAACTGGAATTCATGAGACTATTGGGATTGATTTGGTTGGTAACTGGATTTTTTTTACAATAAAAAGAATATGCATTATTAAATACTTGTCTTTTGACTATGCCTTTTACTTTTAGGTTGCAATGAGCGTCAATGACATTGTTACATCTGGGGCAAAGCCACTGTTTTTCCTTGATTACTTTGCCACGGGCCACCTTGATGTTGATGTAGCTGAAAAGGTAGTAATAGATGTGCACAGAGTTGCATAAAATTAGTCATGAAGTTTCTTCATGTGCAAGGAACATCGACTAACTATTGATTTATCAATTGGATAGAAGTTCATCATATTGACCCCTAATTCTGTATAATTCAGGTTATAAAAGGAATCGTTGATGGTTGCCAGCAATCTGATTGTGTGCTCCTAGGAGGAGAGGTATTGAAAATTTTTATAATTTACTTTATTATGTGTTGGTTATTTAATTTATTGTACATTAATCTTGCAAAGCCATTATCTGATGAAGAGAACTTTAGGCCTCACAAGATAACTAAAGTATTTATTGGTAAATTATTTTTTTCCTTGGTGAAGTATAAGTCCCCACCATGTGTCTAGAAGATGAGCAGTCACAAGTTCTGGGATTAGATATAGTCTTGAGTTTCGTAGTCCAGAGTCAGCATTTAGATTGACATTTTAAACAATCCTCTATAGATTGTTGCTTATATTTTTCAGTTTAATTAATATAGTAAGGTTGATAACTGACACAATTCTTCTGACCACGACCCACTTTTTAGTTTGCTTATTTTTCATCATTTTTAACAATTTTATAGCGGAAAGATTAACCAATATATTAATCTGGGCTAAAATATACTTTTGGTCTCCTAGATTTGCATCAAGTTTTATTTTAATCCCTTAATTTTAAAAAGTGTGCTTTTAGTCCTATAAACTTAACACTATTAACTTTGTAATGGAAAATACTGGCTCAATAAATTTTAAATGATGATTGTGAAATTAAATACTGAATGTGAACTTAAAATAAAAATATTATATTAAAAAGATTAAAATATAAACATGTTTTGTTAGTGTTTAATTGCACATTTATCATTTTAAATCTGTTGACTCAGCGTTTTCTGTCAGTGAAATTAACGGTATTAAGTTTAAAGAATTAAAAATATACTTTTTAAACTTAAGGGACTAAAATGAAATTTGATGCAAACGTAAAGGACCAAACGTATACTTTAGCCATTAATTCATTATTTGAAACTTTTTGAAGCTATAGATGAACCTTCTTCCATATGCTCACCCACTCACACTCTTTAATCTGACATTAATATATGTTTAGATTTTTAACACTTTTACTGAGGCAAAAAGTTGATTTCATATCTTCTCAGACAGCAGAGATGCCTGGTCTCTATAAAAAAGGTGAATATGATCTTAGTGGCTGTGCAGTTGGTATCGTAAAGAAGGACTCTGTGATCAATGGGAAGGACATAGTTGCTGGTGATGTCCTTATTGGTTTCCCATCTAGTGGAGTTCATTCTAATGGCTTCTCTCTTGTACGGAGGTTAGATTTGGATAAAGGATCCATTAGATTTTGCAAATTTGTTTTAGTTAGTTGTTTTATTCTTAACCGATATTAATAATATATATCTGTATAGAGTGCTTGCTCAAAGTGGTCTTTCGTTGCAAGATCAACTTCCTGGTGGGGATGTTTCAATAGCAGAAGCTCTAATGGCCCCGACTGTTATTTATGTTAAAAAGGTCATTCACTTTGTGACTTGTTATAATGCCTGATTTATTTTTTAAGTTCCTGAAGACATTTTTACTGACAAATGAGTTTTCTTTCTTAATTTCAGGTTCTTGACTTAATTAGCAAGGGAGGGGTTAAGGGAATTGCTCACATCACTGGCGGTGGTTTCACAGATAATATACCCAGAGTGTTTCCTGAAGGCCTTGGCGCCAATATATACAAGGACTCATGGGAAGTTCCTCCTGTGTTCAAATGGCTTCAGGAGGTAAAACTGCTGCTATTATATATCCATTGAAAATGATTTTGTTGAACATTATTTGGCAATAATTTATATATTGATGATTTCTTACATTATTAGGCCGGAAATATAGAAGACAGCGAGATGATGCGAACATTTAATATGGGCATAGGGATGGTCCTTGTAGTGAGCCCTGACGCGTCAATTAAAATACTTGAGAATAGGGACGAACATGACAAAGTCTACAAAATTGGTGAGGTTGTAAAAGGCCATGGGGTGAGCTATGGTTAACTGAGGTATTTTGACTATAATCATATGTTAACTTTTAAATACATTTACCTGACATAAATTTCACATTGTAGATCAGGTAACTGCTCTATTTGGAGCCTTGTTTCCTCTACATAAAAGGTCCCGAGTTTGCAACATATTCTACGATGCACTAGTAATTGAGTTGCAAGTCATTGAGATTCAATGACGATGTCATGCATTCTGAAAACATAATCTTAATGCCATGGATTCCCATCTAAATCTAATAAAAGCCCCTGTTTAAGTTGAAGTGTATAAAGTTTTTAATTACATTAAACGTATCAAATATAGTAAAGATGAAAAGAGAAGAGAATGAATCATATTACTTGAGTGAGTTTGTATGTATTAACATAGGCATAGTTGCCACTCAACTAATAGAACGCGCAGCCTCTCTAATATTCCTTCTCACACTTAAGGTGGAGTATCTTGACAGTCTTTATATTTGTTACTGGGCTTGCAAAATTGTGGGCTAGGAGGAGGCTTAGTCAGAGTTTCCACAGTTTGATCTAATCAGGGAATATGACAAAATAATTCTTCTTTGCAACTTTTGTAACACAGGAACTTATTCTAAATTTCAATTTGTCCAAAGTATAAACACACACAATGTTGCTGTAGGTTATGCTTGACTCAAGTTGTTGGCTTTTTGTAACAGTAGAAACAGACTGTAACCGAATATTGCTGCCTAATGATTTAATTTGTTTAAGAATAATATATATAGTTATAATATGATTGCTGGTGATGTTCTTATTGCTCTTCCATTCTTCATTAGCAAGCAGTGCAGATGCTTCAATATGTTCCTGATCCTGAACCCTCTCAAACCAAATGTTGCTTCAATACGCTTGGAAGTGTATGCCATGTGGTAAAAGGTAAGAACACAAACAAAATACTCCCTCAAATCCTAATTATAAGAGCTAATTATTTTTTTGGAAGATTAAGGGAATCAAATAAATTAATTAATTATGATTGAATTTATATTATATGCTCTTCAATTTACCTAAATTAGTTAACTAATTTTTATATTAATTGTAATTAATTGATTTATTTAACTTTATTAATTCATCTAAAAAAAGTTAACTAGCTATTATAATTAGGACGAGAGGAAGTAAGAGAATAAGTTGATGAATTTCAACACCTAAATCTTAATTTGAAGCAAAATTGTTGCCTTAACATAGATAGATGTTTTGTTTTAAGATTTAAAAGAACATACACTAATAATTTAAGATTACAACTAAAATGAATTAAGCTTGTTACTTCCTATCTTTATAGAAGATTTTGTTGCTATTCCACTAGACCATTGGCACCCCATATGAATGTTGGCAGATGGAATGTGCAGACCAGTGAAACATTAAGGCTTTGTTTGGTTCACTATAGAGGAGGGTAGGTTAGGTTAATTTAAGGGAGGGTAGGGAAAGATAAGAGAGGTTAATGAATGATTTTTTTTATTTGGTTCAGGAGGGGAGGGGAGTTAATTAAAAGTTGACAAATATACCCTTATCTCTTTATTTAAATTTATTTATTCTTTATTTACAATATTCATATCAAAATTATTATTTTTTATTTATAAATCTTAAATTTTTTTATCTCATTTATATATATAATAAAATTAAAAAAATGTTAAAATTTTAACATTATTTTTTATTAATTTTATAATTATTATATATTTTAATATAATATATAAATAATTTATTATACTTATTAAATTTTATTATAATTTATTATAATTACTATGCAATTAAAGAAAAAATTAGATGTGAACAAAATAATAAAAAATAAGGTTTGAGGGTATAATTGGAATATTAAAAAAGTTTGGGGGCATTTTAGTTAAAAAAGTGATAAAAATTTCTCTCAAGTTTGGGGGCATTTTAGTTAAAAAAGTGATAAAAATTTCTCTCCCCTCCAAAAACCCCCACTTTTGGAGGGGAGGGGATTATAAAAAGACAAAAATTCGCCTCTCCCCTCCCCTCCTCTCTATTTTTCTCAACTAAATATATTTTCTCCTCTCCTTCCCTCCAAAACTCTCCAACCAAATAAACCCTGAATGGTGAGGGTTCTCCATAGAGATTTGGCTTCTGTCCTCTGCCCTTCCCTTCCTCTTCCCTCTTTTTCTCTTCACTTTCTATTAGATTAAAATTTAAATGGTCAAGATTTGATAGTTTATAAAAAATATTCTTATAATTTTATATTAAAAATATTTAACTAAATTTAAACTGTTAAAATTTGATCTAGACAGTTCACAACTATAAGTTATTATTATAATGTAAATTTTTATATTTTTATAAACCATTAAATCTAGACTATTGAAATTTTAATCTAAAGGTTGTGAAGAGAAAAGGTAGAGGACGAGAAGAGAAGAGGAGGGAAGCCAGGTCCCCTCCATAGGGGCAATCATGTCCACAAGCTCACCATCCTATACTACCTGAAGTCTAAAAACAATCCTACGATTTAGAACGTGTTTTTTTGGTTTTCCTACGCTGGCTTGCAACTTTGTTCTTGTAAATTATATGCCTCCACTTTTATTATAATACACGCTTATATTCTGGGCCAGAATTTTCCAAAGAGGTTGTTTGGTTTTACTCCAGAGATAGTGCAAAATTAATGTGTGTTCTAAATTAGAAATTCAAAATGAAAACTTAGAATGTCTAAATTAAATTTGGATGATTCAGATAATTTTATTCTTTAGATGAATATAAAATAAGCGACTGTAGATTATGAAGGAAACAGAGGTAAAGTTAAAAAGAATGAGCTTATTTTACTGTATCATCTTGAATTAATTATTGACAACGGTTGAAAGTGATTTACACCTTTTAGAGCGTCAAAAGTTACAAAGTTTTTTTCTTGCCAATAGAAGCAGGCCCCTTCCCTCTTTTTTCTTTTCTTTTTTTTTTTTTGGTGCTGGTGGTACAAATTCCAATTTTCCTGGTTTTAAACTCCCTTTGATCAAAATATAACACTAGTTTACCTAACTGCATTTATGTATATATGATAAGAGAGTTACAATTGCTCTCATTAATTTTCTCATTTAATTGTACCTAGGGGTAAATTAGGAGAAAAGAATTTAATGATTTAGATAGTAAGTATTTCAAGTCAAAAGGGGCAAGTAAGGAGATGGTATTGGTTGAATATTGTGTTAGTGTCATGATTGGATGTTCACTTTTTCTAAGATACTAAAACCTAGACTTGTCGTTTACCTAGTCAAGGTATTATGTTAAGAGCTAGTGGGTCAGTTTAGGGTGTGTTTGGATTAGCTTTTGGAGAATAGATTCTGGGGAGAATAGATTCTGGGAGAATAGATTCTGGAAAGAATAGATTTTAGGAAGAATAGATTATGGAGAATAGATTTTGGGAAGAATAGATTATGAGAAGAATAGATTTTGCAAATAGAGATGTTTGGATGATTAATAGTAGAATCACTTTTTATATTAATAAATTACTAAAAAGGGTATGATTTGATTAAAGTATGAGAGAGGAGAGAGAGAGGAGAGAGGAGAGAGGAGAGAGAGAGGAGAGAGAGGGGGAGAGGAGAGAGGAGAGAGAGTATAAGAAAAAAGTAGGGGTAAAATAGTAATTAGATAATCTATAAGCTTTTTTCCAGTTCCAAAATCTATTGAAAAATAGCTTCTTCAAAACCATGGTTTCAAACCGAGGTTTTGCCCAAAATCAATTTTGGACGAAAATGGCTGTTTGGCAAAAAATTTTACAAACCGAGGTTTTGGCCTAAAATCAATTCTGGACAAAAATTGATGTTTGTGTGAAATTTTTTCAAACCGAGGTTTTGCCCCAAAATCCATTCCCAAACGCTTTCCCAAACACACGCTTAGAATCAATCCATAAATTAGATTGGTCATATTAAAATAATATAATTTAATAAAAAAATATTTATATTTGACTATGAACAAGTCAATATTTAAATAAAAAGCACTACTACAACAATTTGATATATGCATGTCTCATACAATTGTTTAATTGTAATAATAACAAAATATAACATTAAGAATATGTATTTACCCTTGTAATCTTTCAAAATCTACAAAATAACAAAACATCAAAACATAATCGCTATTAGTTAATAATAGTTTGATTTAGTAGTCTAAAAAATAAAAGAAAAAATCTATAAAATAGTAACAAATTAAAGTAATAAATTTAGTTAAGGATAGTCTAAATCTATTAAAACTAAAAATTCAGATTTTTTTTTATTTTTAAATAAATTTACCTTGGGTTACGTGGGTTATAATCGAGTTAAACCAAGGGTGTGTTTGGATTAGCTTTTGAAGAATAGATTTTAGGAAGAATAGATTCTGGAGAATAGATTTTGGGAAGAATAGATTCTGGAAAAAAAGTGATTTTAAAAATTAGAGATGTTTGGATGATTAGTAGCAGAATCACTTTTCCATAGACAATTTACTAAAAAGGACATAAACTGATATGATAATTACATAAAGAATAAATTTGATTTTAAATTTTTTCATTTAAGTGATTACAAAATAATATATATATGTATTTGAGTAAAGTAAACATTTATAATATTTATTTGAATTTTGATTTTTTTCCACTGAAAATTTTATTAGGGCTAATTAATCTAGATGATCGTCAAAAAATATGGAAGATGATAACTTTCATTAATAAATTTATCTTTTCTCTAAAATTTTAAAATTTTAGATTTAAAAAAAATAGTATTTATTTTTGTTTTTTTAAATAAAATTTAAATTATTAATTGAAAATGTGGCAGTGGGTTGCGTGTGTTTTTGGTCCAAAAATTGAGAAGTCACAGGGGAGAGAGAAACGAAAAGCTGTTAGAAATTGCTGCAGAGAGCAATTATTTGAAACCATGGTTTCAACCCTCAAACCATGGTTTCAGCTTCAGAATTGATTTTCAGATTAAAATGATTGTTTGGCACTTTTTTCTTGAAACCATGGTTTAGATGATAATTTATTTCTAAACGTGATACCCAAACACACGCCAAATCACTCTGAATCAGCTTAAATCCCAGTTCGGGGGTCACCCTGGACATATGACCAGATCATTGATTTCTGGGTTGATTTAACCAGTCTAGTCTAGGTTTTAGGGTGTGTTTGGATTAGCTTTTGGAGAATAGATTCTGGGAAGAATAGATTCTGGAGAATAGATTCTGGAAAGAATAGATTTTGGGAAGAATAGATTATGGAGAATAGATTCTGGGAAGAATAGATTCTGAGAATAATAGATTTTGCAAATAGAGATGTTTGGATGATTAATAGTAGAATCACTTTTTATATTAATAAATTATTAAAAAGGGTATGATTTGATTAAAGTATGAGAGAGGAGTGAGGGTAGAGAATAAATAGGAGAGAGAGAGAGGAGAGAGGAGAGGGAGAGGGGAGAGGGGAGAGAGAGGAGAGAGAGAGGGGAGAGAGAGGAGAGAGGGGAGAGAGGGGAGAGAGGAGAGAGAAGGGAGAGAGGGGAGAGAGGAGAGAGAGGAGGGAGAGAGGAGAGAGAGTATAAGAAAAAAGTAAGGTTAAAATAGTAATTAGATAATCTATAAGCTCTTTTCCAGTTCCAAAATCTATTGAAAAATAGCTTCTTCAAAACCATGGTTTCAAACCGAGGTTTTGCCCAAAATCAATTTTGGACGAAAATGGCTGTTTGGCAAAAAATTTTACAAACCGAGGTTTTGACCCAAAATCAATTCTGGACAAAAATTGATGTTTGTGTGAAATTTTCCCAAACCGAGGTTTTGGCCAAAATTGATTCCCAGAAGTGGTTGCCAAACAGGCACTTAGTACCATAGTTTTTTAGTGGCAATTATAAAAAAGTTGAACATTTTCGTGATGCATGAAACGAAACTGCAGACAGCTATCCATCTTAATTTGAACCCCCAAGCTTCTTGCATTTAAAATTACTGTCTTGCAAAGACTAACATTCATATAAAACCAAAATACTGCTTCTAGAATCAATTTTCAATCACGTTAGGTGGCAATTAATACATGCTTGGGGTGATAGAGAGGAGAATTTTCACTTTACTTGCTCCTCACTAACATTTTAAGTTTATTTCAATTGATTCTTATGTATCAATCCATCTTCTCTCTTAAAGTTATAATTTTTTTTCTAAAATATTTCTATATAATTATATATATTAAAGGTAGTTCAAATGTACATGGTTAAAAGTGATATTATAAAAAAATTAACATACAATTATTACAAATAACTAATTTAATATACTTTCTTAATATATTTAAATTAATTTAGTATATCTTATATTAAAGATTAGAAGTAGATAAGGGACTTATATTTAGAACAAAAAATTTCTTTTATAATGGACTTGGCCGGTTTGATTTAACTTTTATAGAAAATTTTATAGAGAAAAAGTGATTAGGAATAAATAAATATTTAAATAGGTATTACTAAAATAATTTTTATAATTAATAAATTACTAAAAAGGATATGGGGTGAATCAATAAATGAGATCATTGTTCATCTCCCCCACCCAAACTTGTCGTCACCGTCCGTGTCACCATTGTCATCCCTCCTCCACCATGCTCGAGATCTAAAGAAGACAGCAGCAACGATAGACACATGGTAGTAGTGATGAGAGACGCAAGATCTGAACCAAACGATGATGAGAACAGCAAAGTGGCAGCAATGATGATAGCAGCAAGAAGAAGAGCAAGGGAGAGATATGGACGATGGTGGACGAGATTTGGATAGCATAAGTAGAGAACAACTCGGTAGACAGATCTGGACAAAGAAGAAGAATGGAACCATCAACGGAGGAGAAGAACAAAACCAGCGAAGAAGGGGACAGAGGCACATCGATAGAGAGAGAGTGTCAACAGAGAGAAAAGAGAAGAAAAAAATATAAAAGTAAAATAGTTATTAGACAATTTATAAATTATTTTTATTACTTATAAACTATTTCTATAAATTTATTCTAAACCATAATTTAATACATAAATTTTTTTAAATATTTAATAATTGTTTATTTAATTTTAGGCTAAAAACACTAATAAAGAATACTTGACGTGGGAAACAGCAAATATGTCAAAGCGTGCGACACATATAAATCGTTTTCAGAGTTTGCATAATTGTAAATTGTCAACCATATGGGCCCCCCCTTTAAAATGACATGTCCTACAAGGCTACAACTACAAACAAACACACACACAAGCTTCCATTATTCATATAAATACACACACACACACACACATGTATAACAACTGTGTGCTGAGAGCATTATCATCAATGGCGGATAAAAGGTTGAGAGATTCTGCAGATGATGAGCAGAAGATGAAGATGAAGAAGAAGGTGGTGGCGGCGGTGGCACCTAAGAGAGGCAGCATTAGGCTTCGTATAGTCTCTACTATCTTCAACTTCTTCATGCCATTTTGCTGCTCCCCTTCCACTTCTTAGCCCTCTCCCTACTTTTCTACTTCGTATATTTGGATTAGTCGCCAATAATTAGTTTTGTGTTAGCGAAATTTAATAAATATGTGAGATGAGTTTTATCTTAGAATTAAGTTAAACATTCTCTTCTGTCATCTTTATTAATTCTCTATAAAATACTTTATGACAGTTAAACATTCTTATTAGTTGACAGCCTCGACTTGGCTTTTAGTTTTAGTACAGTTATCTCAATGTATTGTAAGTTGTAGGGGTAAAGTCTTGTGGAATCGTTAATCTTTAATATTTATATATGCTAGCTATTTAACTACTCCTCATTTTTACTTTTTAATATAGAGTCTATTTAATTAATTTAATTAAATTAATTAAATTAGTTAAATTATTTAATATAATATATTTTTTCTTAAACACCCTAATCATTTTTATTAACTCGCTTTCTCCTTCTCTAAATACTATCAATAGAGGTAATTTATGAAAAATTGATGTAAATAGGAAATAGGACTTGTATTTAGAACTGATATCAACTTCTCAATTATATCATATATTAAAATTGGATGAGTAATATTTTTTTTACTAAAATATTTTTGTAGTATGATTTTGTCTTTACAATATTTCTGTGGGGGAGCAATTTTTTCATTAAACTATTTTTTTTCAGGAGCAATTTTGATCAACTCCCTAAAAAATCTATTAAGTGAAAGTATATACAGCACCATAAATTATTTTTTTAGTAGCACTCAACTTTTAAAATAATTTTTTTGTGCAATTTTGCCTTCAAAATATTTTAAAATAATGAAGTAAAGAGAATTAGGGAGGGAATTAATGAAGATAATAAGAGTAATTTTAAAAAAAATATTATCATAAATAATTTAATTAAATTTCTTAATTTAAATACTTGCATGTGTTAAGCATGTCGCTAGCGTTCATCCGAAGAAAAAACCGCAAAATTCAATCCAATTTATTATAATCGATTAGTTAACATGTTGGTTAACCATATTCTGAAATGTGAAAAAAAATCATTGGTTTATCAAATTATCTATCGAACAATAATTAAATTTTGCTCGAATGGTTTGTAGAGAAACCCTATCTTCTCTGATCAGGATATTTTAAAAAAGGCGAGTGTTTTTATGGAACTTAATCCTAATCAACAACTTATAATCTATAATCTAATGATCGAGTCGATTTCATGATTATAAGTTCAATCCATACCATACTAGAATAGGGTTATATACATTCTCAGGGGTCATTTGAGTGTATCTAAATAGATACTAAATTAATTAAATATATATTATATTTAAAATAAAATAAGTATTTTTTTATCGCTCATCTTCTATATTTTTAGTACCTATCTTTAATATTTTCGCATTCAGTTTTTCAATCTATTTAGCCGTCATCTTAGATACTTTCTATACTTATCTTCTATGTTTTCAAAAATAATATTTAATTATTTTCATTGCTAAAAACATAAAAGATAGATATTGAAAACATTTAAACTTTAAAAATAAAAATATTATTTTAGAATGTTAGATGCTATTAAAAAATATTTTAAAATATTAAATGCATCTTTATTTAATACTTTAAGTATAAAATTAGTCCTAAAAAATATTTTAAAATAAAAATTGTATCAAAAAATATATTTTAGGATGTTACTGCTGCTAGATCAACCTTAACCCTATTATCAATAAATCAATTTATTTAATTACTTTTCAAATATCTCAGTATGCTAGTATAATTAAAAGTGACAGTCAACGTTGACTGGTACATAGATTTGTTAAGAGCTGCCTTTAGCCTGTAACCATTTGTCAAGTGTCCTTTCGTTTTCTCAAGACTTCAAAGAATATGAAACCTTTGACTAAAATTTTAGTGAATCAGGACAAAAATGAAAGACGGATATTAAACCCGTTATTAAATGATATTGAAAATTCCAGTCGGACTTCATTCAAAACAAAAATTCCAGTTGGACATTATGTGGGACTTCATTCAAACATGTTGCTGGATTTATCGCAAATTCATCACATTTTTTTTTTATTTTTCCCTAAAGAGTAATTAAAGAAATCAGAATAAAAATGGAATTTATTTATGATCGTCATGAATTTAAACTTAATCTTTTATATTTTTTAGATTGACGTAAAAAAATAATGTGACGAAAAAAAAAATAGAAGGGTTCAGTTTTTTCCCCTTTTTACTTCTTTTCCCTCTTACATTACAAATTCCAATTACAGGCTCACAGCCAATTATTATTATGTTTTATAACTTTTTCTAACCCAATCTCCTAAATTAGATTTTTTTTAATTTACAATAAACCTTCCTTAATTTTTAATATTTCTGTAAATTTTTTATTATTAATAATTTATCTGCCATTTGACTGAAAATATAATACGTGAAGTTTATCTGGGAATAGTTTAAAGTTAGTTTAGGGAGAATTGTTAAGTAAAATGATATTAAGAGTATAATCAAATGTAAAATCAATATAATATTTCGTATTTTTATTCATTACTTTATTTGTGTATATTTTATGTGGTGTTTGGTGTACCACTACCAACAAATGCGACAGAAGGATATGAAGAAACTGGGGCGGTGTCGTTTCATTTGAGAGCGCAGTTCGTTTTCGTC
The DNA here is from genome assembly GCA_037074615.1 of Leucaena leucocephala. NCBI lineage: Eukaryota > Viridiplantae > Streptophyta > Magnoliopsida > Fabales > Fabaceae > Leucaena > Leucaena leucocephala. The sequence continues at coordinate 20,636,819 of CM073538.1, read as the reverse complement.
TGCCAGGACGGATATTGGGGCCCAAGAACCCCAATGCCCGAATATTCAAGCCGGGTTGGGGCTTGTTTCAATCTTCATAACTTTTTTTTTCCGTTTGGTACAAAATATTTTAAAAAATAATTAAATTCACCTATAATTATGATAAAATCTCATTTCTTATTATATGATATTAATATCATATAAAATGAGTTATCTATTACCCATAAGTATAAATCTAAACACTCAAAAATTAGGATGTCTTTCTAAACAGCGTGACTGGAATTACAATAAAATAATATTCTTTAATAATTAAGTATTCTTTAAATAATCATATATCTTATATTTTTACTAATTAAATCCACCATAGGTTCAGGGTGTGTTTGAATTAGCTTTTGGAGAATAGATTTTGGGGATAATAGATTTTGGGAAGAATAGATTCTGGGAAAAAGTGATTTTAAAAATTGGAGATGTTTAGATGATTAGTAGCAGAATTACTTTTCTATAGACAAATTACTAAAAATGATATAAACTAATATAATAATTACATAAAGAATAAATTTGATTTTAAATTTTTTCATTTAAGTGATTACAAAATAATACATATACACATATATTTGAGTAAGGTAAAAATTTATAATATTTACCTGAATTTTAATTTTTTCTCACTGAAAACTTTATTAGAGTTAACCAATTTAGATGACCGTCTAAAATTTTAGAAGATGGTAACTTTTATTGGTAAATTTATCTTTTTTCTAAAATTTTAAAATAAGAAATTAAAATCTTAGATTTTAATAGTTTTTGTTTTTATTTTTTAAAATAAAATTTAAATTATTAATAAATCCACACACACCAAAAAGCTACTGTACTGTACTATGGCAGTGGGGGAAAAATAAAAAAGCTATTGAGAGAGCAATTACTCCCAAATCATAGTTTGAGTTCTAAAATTGATTTTTTTTAAAAAATCTTATTTAACTCTTTTCTTATAAAATTATAATTTTATATTAAAATTTATTCTTAAAATTAGATCTCAAACACACACCCAATCTTCAACCTGCTTATTTAGGCTTCTTGTCAAAAATCAGCCCATAACATCATAACTAGCATTGACCTTTGACATTTGTAGCCCTGTTTGGGAGAAATTAATTATCTATTGTCTTGGTATGAATTAAAGTCAACTACTCAGAAAATAAAATATTAATGATATATCAATAATGTAATTAAAATTATGTAATTACAAGGACTTATTTGTATTATCTTTAATATGATTGAAAAACAATTAAATGATCATATATTTTCATAAAATACTCATTGCATAAGAATTGTATGTTATTAAAATAATTAAAAGAGAAGTGTTTTGAGAAAAATAATGAACAAGATTTAACCAACCTACCTAGTAGCTTTAAATGTTTACACACGAAAATTTTAAATTTGAATTAACATGAATATAAAAAAACAGGTTCTTAAAAAAATATTCACAATTAAACTTTACCATACTTAAATTTAACTTAGTTAAATAGTCATATAAAAAAGCTTAATTTTTTTTATTTGGGTGAAAGGACACCAACAATATTATAACCCTATGTAATTTTGGAGTCATTAATCTGCATTTAATTAATAATATAACAAAGTCAATAATAAAAAAAGAACCTTCCCATATTCTTAGACTTTTATGTATATATAGTGACATTAATTCATTAAAATAACTGTAACATGGCATAATCTAAGTTTATTATTACATATAGTCTTAATTATAAAATTTAATTAATTTTTAAATAAATTTAAAAAATTAAATAAATAAAAAAATCCAACAATATGGAAAAGTTTCATTTGATTATTGACAAAAAAATTACTATCTTATCTAATTATAAAGTTTGATTTTGATTATAAATTATTTTTATCGATTATTTCTAAATAATAATTAAATAAATAAAAAAATGATTAAGGTGTAAGAATAATTATTAATTAAAAATTTAAAAAAAATAGATTAGGCTGCGAGTAAAACGTGCGAAATTGAAATTCAACAAAACAATTGTGCAAAGTAGGTGCAAGATATTTTGATGGTCAAAAGTTGATTGGTGGAGTGAGGGGTAAGCTAAGTATACGTGGCAAACTGCTAGTGGGACTTCTTAGTACAAGATGAAGAGATGGAGAAGAAAATTGTGCATAACGTATTCAAATATTTTCTTTTAATTTTAATTTGTTCATATTTATTTATATCTTATAAGGTATTAGTTGGATTGATCAACAATTTTTTATAAAATTTAATGAAAATTCATAAATTTAGACTGTACTTTCAATCTTAAATTAAGACAACAACAGTCTTTAATGCCATAAATTATAAAGATATAATTTTTTAAAAAATACATATTTTCATTTTAAAATATTCCAACCCAAACCAAATATAGGGACTAGAGGCTTGGTCAAAGTAATATCATTTTGTAATTTAATGATATGATTTTTTTAAAATAAATAGGATGTTGACTTGCCGTTAATTATTATATTATTTCTATTTTTTTTATACACTCTCTCTTTTTTTCTATTTTTTTATATCATATCTCCTTTCTTTTTTTTATACTATCTTTCATTTTATCTTTTATCTCTCATCATTTAATACTTATATTCTTTTTCATAATTTACTAATAATAAAAATATTTTTAAAAATAACTATCAAAATACTCATTTATTCAAAATTATTTTTTTTCTATAAACTTTTATCCAAAAATCCTTTTTTAAAAGCTGCCTAAAAACTTTTTTTTTATAAATCTATTTTTAAAATCTTAACCAAACATACCATTTATCTTATAATATATTAATTGATTGATCAATAAATTTTTATAAAATATAATAAAAATTCATAAATTTAGACTATACTTTTAATCTTAAATTAAGACAACAGTCTATAAAGAGATAATATAACTCTATCTTTTATGTCATAAATTATAAACATAAAATTTTCTAAAAAATAGATTTTTTTTCATTTTAAAATATTTCAACCCAAACTAAATATAGGGACTAGAGGCTTGGTCAAAGTAGTATCATTTTGTAATTTAATGATATGATTTTTTTTAATAAATAGGATGTTGACTTGCCGTTAATGAATGAATGCCCTTGTAATTAAGTGCATGTTTGACAACAATTTTTAGAAATTAATTTTGATCAAAATCTTAATTTAAAAAAATTTGAAACAAACATCAATTTTTGTCTAGAATTGATTTTAGCCAAAACTTCAATTTGAAAAAATTTAAAATAAATAGTTATTTTTGTTCATAATTGATTTTGGACAAAACCTCAGTTTGAAACAATGGTTTTGAATAAGTTACTAAAAATATATTTCAAAACTGTAAAAGAGCTTATGGACTATTAAATTACTATTTTACCCTTATTTTTTCTTATACCCTCTCTCCTCTCTCTCCTATATCTTCTTTACCCTATCTCCTCTTTTCTCTCTCTCCTATTTCTTCTCTACCCTCTCTCCTCTCTCATACTTTAATCAAATCATACCCTTTTTGGTAATTTAGTAATATAAAAAGTGATTCTACTACTAATCATTAAAATATCTTTATTTTTAAAATCTATTCTTCCTATAATATATTTTTACCAAAATCTATTCTCTATAATCTATTATTGCCAAAATCTATTCTTCCCATAATCTATTATTTCTAAAATATATTCTCTAAAATCTATTATTCTCAAAATCTATTCTCCAAAAATTAATCCAAGCACACTCTAAAAACAATATGAACAATGTATACTTTTTAAAAAAATTTAAAACTTTGTCAGCCATTCAATTAATTAATAAAAGTTACGATCTAAAAGTTAGATATTTATGTGTGGGGGCATATATGATTGAAGTTTCAGATGACAACACCCATGCATTTATGCTATATTTTAAAAATATTATATAGTTATTTTTATTTATATTTTGTTAATTATATGCATAAATAATTATACCCACACACAAATATATATATATATATATATATATAAAATGTGCACATGTTACATATCATATCATATTATACTTGAAGCCCGTATGTATACTTGTATATTTAATTTAATTCTGTTTAGGTTATAAGCCATGTTCTTTACTCTGATATATAAACCCATAAAATATAATTTTTCTTGCCTATTGCCTAACAAAAAAAAAAGGGAAAATTCAACCATAATTAATAAACACATATACGTGTATAGGTATGTACCAATGGCGAAAATATTGGCAAAAAAAAAAAAACAAAGAAAAAAGAAAAAGAAAACGAACGCCAAAACAGAACATCATTAAAAACTTTTGACTAATATATTATTGGCCCAAGAAAAGTCCAAAGGTGCATGTATAAATCTAATTTGAAAGATGCTTGGAATTAAATATGAGAAGTTGTTCATTAACCCATCGTCCAGAGATTTAATAGAAAAAAAAATAAGATATATAATTATTTATAATGTGTTCAATCTTTATAGAATATTATTTTATTGTGATTCTGAGTACATTTGAGAAAGTATCATAACTTATAAATACTTAAGTTTATATTTAAAAATAATTGACAACTTATCATATCTGATATTTATATCACCTTAAAGGAAAAAAGACTTCACCTGTCTTTAGATTATAGGTGAACTTAATTTATTTTTAAAAAAATTTATATGAAAAAATAGAGAGAAATCATTGATTAAGATGATAAATAATTTTATTTTAATAATAATAAAAATATAAATTCAAATTACAAAAAATATGTGTTGAGAGAGTTAAAAACTCTTCATAGTCTAAGTTTGAAAAAATTCTAACTTTATTTGTAACTCGATACCTTATTTATCAATTTAATTAAAAAAGAAAAAGAAGATAAAGAAGTGACCCTCGAAAAAAAAAAAAAACGTAAACCAACGGGTAAGTCAGTCATTTTGAGAGTATGTAAATATTGTCAACCAAATGGGACCCATCCTTTAAATTGACAATGTGACACCATATACGTATCTATATCTAGATAGACACAAGCACCTACATACATGCCAACAAATTAAAAGTCTATATAATTTCTCTGATAATCAATCATAGCATTGTCCATTAATGGCGGATACAAGGTTGGGAGTTTCTGCAGATGACCTACAGAAGAAGACGAAGACGATGATAGACGAGGAGGAGGAGGCGGCCGCACGGCCTAAGAGAGGGAGCATTAAGCGTCGTATAGTTTCTGCAATCTTCAACGTGTTCATTTCCTATATTATTTGCTGCTCCAGCTCTTCAAGTTAATCCACTGGTCATCTCCCTACTTTTCAAAGTGATTATTATTGTTATGAATCATCGTCATCGTCGTCTTCTTCTTTCGTGTCCATCTTTTTTCTGGGAAGTCTTTGATGTCATGTAGGTTTCATACTTCTTTGTTTCTGTGCAAGATTAATTAATGATGTATTTTAATGGTGGATTATCAGCATTCCAACAGTAATAATACTAATTAGGCAATTAATATTTATTTTCTTCCCTTTTACTCCCAATACTAATGTTTTGAGTGAACAGACGTGCATGTCTGCTCTTACCTATGTCTGTTCTAAAATAGGCAAACATCAACCTACCTACTACATCACTTTTTGTTGGTCATTTTTATATTTTAATTATTTAACTATATATTTTTAATAATTATTTATTAATAAAAGTAAACACGCAACATAACGATACGAATTTATTTCCATTTTATAAGTTTCTTTAAATTAACAAGTTTGACAACTTTATAAATAATATTAATTATAAGAGTTAATTAATTTTTTTAATTAAATTAAAAAAATTAAATAAATAAATTAATTATAATTTATATAATAATTAATTGATTAATTTGTATAGATTAAGAAATAAATAATATAAATTTAACTTAAAAATTTAAATTTAATCATAATTAATTTATTTATTTATTTTTTTATTATATTTAAAAAATAAAATAGCTCTTATAATTAAAATTTAGAATATAAGAGAGTAATAAAAAGTAATTAACTTAAATAATAAGTTTTAAATTTTATACTAAAAAGAGTATACTACTTTTCACCTTAATTAATCACATGAATTGTAGATAAGTATGAGAATACGGGAAAATGACCTAAAATCTTTTAATTAAACTAACATATTATTTGCATAAGCGACGCAAAGAAACAAAACAATAGTATTAATCTAATCTTATTATCAATTATTTTAATTTTAAAGTTGATGATTATCCTCTTAATAATATATATATATATATATATATATATATATATATGAATTATGAAGTCGCACAGCATGTAGGGAAAAACAAGGCAAAAAATAAGGTCATATTTAAATGGTCAAACCAATCATTTTCCGAGTATGTGAATTGTCATCCATGTGGGGCCCGCTTCAACATGTCATCAAGCGTCTGTTTTTTTTTTCTTGTCTATAATTAATTAATTTTTATTTACTCAAAAGTAGGTATGTTGTTTTTTAACATATGCATAAATTAAGAGTGTTCATGGGTGTCCCATCCCAGGTAACCCATATCAGTCTCAGAGATTTTGAAATAGATATGTCCTATCCTAAAATAGACCGGTACGGGTCCCTTTTGAGACAAGACAATATTAGGATCGGGATGGGACGGGACGGTTCTCGGCACGACCCTCAGGTTATCCCATCCCATCCCGATTTTTTTTTCTTTTATAAATTATACTTAAGGAAGAGTAAAATTCTTTTTTTTATTTCCTTTTATAAATCATATCAGGGAGCAATAATTTGGAGGAAATTGTTGTAATTTTTTATATAGAATAATTTATAAAATAATATTTTTATATTCTTTAAAAAAAAAGGTTCAGGAATTCCCAAACCCGTTCTGGTCCTGAAGGAGATCGGGACATATTTGAGACGAGATAGGACACGAGACAAAAAATGTGTCGCGTGTCCTGTATCAGGACGGGACACGGGACGAGGTTATCTCGATCTCGTCTCGACCCGTAAATATCCCTAGCAAAAATCATTATTTTTTACTGCTCTGGTTTCCACCACATTATTATATATGTCACGGCAAAAACTTATCATTAACCCACACTTATATAGTATTGCTTGATCATTAATTTAAATAGATTAATAAAATTAAATAAATTAATTAATTATAATTAATATAAAAATTATTTAATTAATTTAAATAATTTTAAAAATATATAATATAAATTTATTTTATTTAATTAAATTTAATTATAATTATCTGTCAACTATTTATTATATTAAAAATTAAATAAAATATTTTACACGGGTGTATTTTAAACTATGCCTATTTGCTGGGCCCATTGTATCTTTCAAATTAATGATTAATCATGAATCATCATCGATCCTTCTTATTTGCCATCTTCAGTTTGGTGTTAAGTCTAAGGCCACTCCAGCAAATATATATTAGTTAAAAAAGTTTTAGAAAAAATTTAAGTTCATCTATATTTTAAAAATAGAACGAAATTTTTTTCTCTCTTATATAATATTAATATTAGATAAAATAAGTCGTCAATTATCTTTAAACATAAATTTAAATACTTATAAATTATGATATCTTCCTAAATATCATGATTAGAACTATAATACAATAATATTTTTTTAAAAATTGAATACATTTTAAATAATTATATATCTTATTTTTTTATTAATTAAATCTAGGGGCAATAGGTGTATATATATATTATATGTTGGGGCCCTGGTTTAAGGGTTTAATTGCATGTATCATAAAATCCTTTACTAGGGCGGGCCCGAAAGTATTTTGGGATGCTGGCACACTTTAAGCCGTTTATTGGAATGAAGTGTGCCATTACGGATATGTTGGGTTGATATGCCACGTGGCATCAGTTGACTTTAAAGTAGGATTGCACAATTTGCCGCTCAATCCACACAAGCCAAGACAGAGCCGTCTGGTTTTAAGTTGATCCAACAACCAACATGGAAAATGTGTATGTAGTATGTAATTGAACACAAAGCCTTATTAAATCATGCAAGATTATATATATAATTTAGGCTAAATAATTTTTTATTTTATAAGAATCAAACTATATATTCTAATATAATCAAATCCAATATATTATATCTTTGGAGACGTGCATCGAATTTGGATCTTGCATGTCTTTTCTATGACTGGGTCAACTGTCAACCATGTCCCTCCTTTAGGTTGACATGCCCCTCCAAAGTAATACAAACACGTTTTAATTTGCCTCCCATATATATATATATGTATGTATGTATGACCATCACGAATTACCATCCTTCTTGTCACCTTCCATATTTTTCGTGTGTTAAATAAGTCTCTTTGCTAGCGACGGGTTCAGGTTATAAAACAGATCATATGAGAAAACATATCAATATTGAACAGTAAATTTAAATAATACATCTTTAATATAAGAATTAATTAAAAAATTAATTTTATTATTAATTAAATATAAAATATTAATTTATTTTATATTTAATATTTATCATTTTTCTCAAATTATTTTGCCTAAATATTAATATATAATATAATATTATATATTAATATTTGAAAGAGATCATATCATATTTATTATAACTAAATAATTGACCCAACTTCTTTAATTAATATAAATTAATTAAATAACTCTTAAATTAAATATAATCATAATAACATTTTATTTTTTGCCAGCTAGAATAATATTTTAGTAATCAATGTTTATAGTTTTACAAGTTAAGATATGCCTAACACCCCAAATTAATTATGGTGATACAATTAGTACGTTAAAATATTTTTTTAGATGTAGTCAACACCCTCTATTAACTTTTGTTAATTTATTCGTTAAAGATTGTCTATTTGAGCTTTTTTATTTTTCACCTCATTATTTAATTTTCAATTATGTAATTATTTTTTTTCAAAAAAATAGCAAATCCACACATCCAGTGTTATGCAATTTTAGGGTTCACAAGTTTGAGGAACAGAATGAGAGCCAGAGCGTACAGGGAAAAGGGAAGATCTGAGTTGCTCTATCGAAGAAGACAAAAGTATTCTAGGAGAATGGCATTTGATATGAATCTGGGAGACGACTTTATTCTTTAGTTGCTCCCATAGCTTCCCTTAATCTTATTCTTTACCTGCTTCTCCCTCTTCTAGCAAATTCGTTAGTCTTGGAAACCAAATTTTTTGACAAATACCAGTGGGTTACTCCGTCAAAGTGTCCCATTTGAAACCCATAGGGCGTCCCAACATTGAAAAGGAAGAAGCAAAGGCTGTATTAACATTGTTTTTGAAGAAACAAGGCTTGAGTAATTCAGTTGCAGCAAGAACATCAACAAGTCATATGTTTTCGTCAATCACCTTGTATCAAAGATTCACTCTAAACATAAATATTGGTACCTATTAGGTTGGATTGCAACATTGTTTAGTTTTGCACCTTCATATCTTTTTTCTTTCCATTTAGTCCTAATAGTCTCAGTCTCCTTGACATGAACAGGAAGAGAACTCATAACTCGAGACCAACGACAAAGTATTTTTGTTCCTTGGGAGTTGATATTGCTATTGTTCTATTTCCAGATCTAATAACACTTTAAGCTATTGTATAAACAATTTCTAGTTGTTGCACAAATTCAAAAGCAATAGGATATAATGAGTTAATTCTACTGTACTGAGGAGAATTCATCTTGCTTTACCTTTCAAAAATATCCCATCCAACCTTATAAATGGCCTACACCTAGCCTTCTACTCAATCTTGAAACCATGAAATAATGAACATATCAAAATATATTAAAAAAATTCATGATTGAAAATATATTTTATTAAATTACATGATATCAATCTCACCTTAGAAGCACTAAAACACAAATACATTATATTAAATACTCTTTTTCCATTATCCAAAGCTTCCTTACTCACTTCCACACTCATATCTAGACCTAGACTTGAGATTCTCAACTTATTGGAGTAAGCTGCCAAATTATTGAACTCATCCTCATACCTTCCCTCCATTTACTCCATTATCAACTTCTTCACTCTCTTGTATTTATAGATGCTAACGGGCAACTTTAACTTAGTTTTTACATCCTTTTTCATGTCACTTATTTTGTGATGTGGTCTCTCTTGAATCTTATTTTTGAAGTACTCAGCTAACTTTTTTGCACTAGCTCTTAGGTTCTTATAAATCCTAGGACATTTATGGTCACAACACAAAATTTTCACTACTAATCCATGTTTGGCCCCTCTCTTGGAGCACACAAAACAAAAGGATAACTTTTTTGACATATAGCCCTAATCCTATGCTTCCCACTCTTGGCTATGTTTACTTTAACCCCATTCATTATTGCATATTTGTTGATGGATGTCACGTCCCAAAATTTGGACCATGACCGGCACAGAATATGAATAATTTCACATTCTGAAAGCCTAAAACCTCAAATGTAACGTTCAAAGTTTCCATAACGATTTTCCAATATAAACATAATCATTTCTAAGGTCTATGTGGAGCTTTTACCATTTTTAAAATAATACAAGTTCTTAAGAAAATAATTACATTAAAAGTAATCTTTATCAAACAATAACGCTTCAGATTGGCAATGAGACTCTTTACTGCTCAACGGGAGGATTAGGGTTATCTACACTATCAGAAGCCAAATAATTTACCTGTGAATAATGTCCCAAAAATATAATTAAAAAGAAAACAGAAATAAACAACGTATAAACATGTTTCAAATAACATTTTTTATTTCGATGCAAATTTTTCCATAAATGTTTTCTTTAAGGGAAAACAATTTTAAATAACCACTTCAAAACAATCCTTTCAAAACCATAATCTTTCTATAGGACTTCAACAAAACATAAACAGATGTGGACACACAGTCTACGAGGATAAATAACCATCTGGCGGCTCAAGGCCACTAATTGTCGCGAGTACAAAACTCACGTAATAATCTGGTAGCTCAAGGCCACTTCCATTGCGAGTACGAGACTCACGTATATATGTCGCAAGTACGAGATCTACGTATATCCATAGCAAGTACGAGACCCACATATATCTGTCGAGCTCAGGTAACCAAGGTGCACCAAAGACTAACAGTACTGCTGTTAGTAACCAATGTTCTGTATTCCATCCTAAAATATTTTCATCATGCATGGAGTTTATTTCATTTGTAATTATTTTCAATCATTTCAAAGCCATAATCGTTAATAAAACTATTTTGTATTTTAAAAACCCCAACATGTACATTTAAAATCAAGTTACTGTGAAAACATATGAAATTCGCATAACAATATATTTCATTAATAACATCGGTTCAATGTAACTTTTGACAAACTCTTTTCAAAAACTTATTCGTCCATTTTCATATATAATCGAAATTCCTTTGTAAATTAATCGAAAGAAAATTATTTCTAACGATTTAAATCATATTTTTATAAAATTTACTTTTTCATAATTCATATTTAAAATTTAACATTTGAAATGACAATGCAGTAAGGGCGGGTTCTCTCCTTGCTGGATTGCTGTCTTCCGCCATTCAATGCTGTTGTCAGTTTGTTTGTTGAAGTCAGACAAACTGCTTTGACACTTCCTGTGTTATTCACTCACATATGATACTCCAATTTCACTTACTATTGCTCTCTGCTTCAGAATATCATTCTCTCTTTTTTCCTAAATTTTCCCAGAAAAAAACATCTATTTATCATCAAGAAATCTCCAACACCAATCTAAACTATTTTGCATCTTCAATATTTCACTTTTAAACAAATCCAATGACGTCATACATGAGAACCATAAAATTCAATCGTACTTCACAATTTAAAGCACCAAAACAAGGAGTCTTCTTTTTAGTTTATCCTTCAATGTATTTTTTTTTAAAAAAAATATCCAGCTTCAATAATACAAATCCAATGTCATTTTGAGCCTTAACACATGGTGTAACAGTTTAAACCTCCAACTTCATAAATATTACTCTAAATAATGATTCTAATTTAGTTTCCAAATATATATACATATATATATATAACTCCACGTCTCTTGTCAACATGCATTACAACAGTCCTTAAATATATCATACAAACTGGTATATACATATATATATTTGTGTAACTTCTCAAAACAACAACTAAATATATATAGGTCAGAACAGCAGCAACCAAACTTTCCCTACAGTATCAACACTCACAACCAACACAGGGCACCACTTCAATCCCCCACACATATATATGCATACTTCTCTCCTTCTAATCAGTAACTCCAAGCATATACACACACAAGAGGTTCAGAAACAATATCACATCACACATAACCCTCTCTCATTTAATCATTACAGCTCAGCAAGCAGTGAATATGGAAATTTAAATCATTCCACGATAGTGATCACTAATCCATATAGAAGAGAGAAGAAGTGGTTCATACGTACCACTATCTCGAAGGAAATGGACAAAGATAAGGAAGGAGCTCGGAGAACTTGCAGTAGCTATAGTACCAAACCACGCACCCCAACTGCACAAAGAAAAAAACTGAAGATTGAATTGCTACATAAACATTGAATATGTGGATTTGTTGAAATTTTTGTAAAAAATTAATTACATAGTTGAAAATAAAATAATGAGGTGAAAAATAAAAATGCATGGACAATCTTTAACAAAAAAAATTAACCAATATTAGCGGAGGGTGTTGATTACATCCAAAAAAATTATTTTAGGGTGTCAATTATATTTTCAAATAGTTTAGGGTATCAATTGTAATATTAAAATTAGTTTAGAATATTAGACTATTTTAATCCTATTTTAATTTTAGTTAACTAGCTTGATCAAAAAGGTAACTGATGATCGTTCAACCTTGATTATGACGTAGATTCCTTTGGAGCTGGTTTTTGTGTTTTTGATGCAAAGCAAAGAAAATTAGAAAATGACTAAAAAACCAGCCCCTTTGGAGCTGGTTTAAGCCTTCTTGCATTTATCAAATGCTGTTTTGTTTTCTCTCCGTTATCTTCAATTTTTGACCAACAACTTAAATAACACAAGGCTGAAACATCTTATACATATACAGAAATATAGAGCCAATTTTGTTGAGTGTTATCACTGAAGTAAGATCTATATTGTTTAAAAATAATTCAAATAGTTTATATTTAAATTTTTTAATAAGTAATCTTTTTGAGAAATGACAATTAGGACATAGGAGATATTTAGTTTAAATTTTATACATATTAAATAATTTTTTTCAAAAATATAAATATAAAAACTAAATTTAGACTATTCAAATTTAACCTAAACGGTAAACCAAGTGATGAGCACCAAACACTCAATTATATATAAAAATAACAATATATAGAAAAGAAAGTTAAAAAGGTTACCTATAATAAGTTAAATATTAAAAAAAATAGACAAAACTTAGTTCTATTTTATATTTACTATATTGAATTCTCCAATCAAATTTTAGCGCATCAATTTTTTAATAATAAAAATTTACATGGATGCAATTTTAAAATTGTCATATTATCATTAATAATAGGAAAAATTATGTATGTCAAAATTTGATTAGGACTTGATCTAATGGATATATATAAGTAAATAGATTTAAATTTTATCCTTAAACAATTAAATTAAAAAATGTTAAAAATAATAACTTTAACTTGAAAAGTATAATTTTTTTTTATAAAAATTTTTGAAAATGGGTTGGGCTCACCCACGATCTAAGGGCAGAGCGAAGTCTTCCTTCCTTCTAGACGATACTAATATCGGGCAGGGCGAGCTGTCTATTACCCTCAGACGTAAATCTAGATACTTAAGAGTTAGGATGCCCCCTAAGTGTCGTGATTGGAACTACAATAAAATAGTACTCTCTAAGATTTAAACACACTCCAGATAATAGTATATCTTATCTTTTTGTCAATTAAATCTAAGGATAATGGGTACTTGAAAAGTGGATTTGTATAGTATTAAGGGTGGCCAATTGCTGATCAACGCACTGGAGATAAAGTCGCATTGTTTCGAGATGATCATCAACATCATGGAAAATATATGTGTACACTGAATACAGGCTTTATTAACCATTTTTTAAATTAAAAAAAAAACCCAAATAGGTTTGTTTTCTTAATAAATCTCATTTATAAAACAAAAATTAGATAAAATTACTACTTAAAGGTTCATAACTTCATATGACAGTGCAATGTACTTCGCCTCAATTTTTTCGGTGTTGACTTAGGTCGTTTTGACAGTGTCCAATGCAACACATTATCTTCCAAATTCATGAATCCGTACTCTTCTTGTCCTGTCAAGGTGGGTGAGGGTGAGCCAAGGGGGGTGGTTTCGTTATTATCCGTCCCGTCCTAACATATTTTTGGAATAGGATAAATTCATGAGGGAATAAAAATTGCCGGGAGAAGTGTCCCAGTATATTTTATTTATTTACATTAATATTTAAAAAAAATAAAAAACCTTTTAAAATTTAAAAAGATAAACATAACCTTAAATTTTAAAAAAGACAGATTATTCGTCTATCTAATATATCTTTTATAAATTTAAAATAAAAGATAAAATTATCTTTTAATCATTTATAATTCTTATAATGAGATTTATAATTTTAGTAATAGTTTTGATAATTTTTTCTAAAATATTTATAATTTTAAAATTAAAACTAATTAATTTCGATTTTTAACTCCACTAATAATATTTTATTGTCATTTTTTCTTTTTAAAAATGTTATTATTTTATTTCATATATATAGCATGTGTTTGAATAACTCTATGAAAAGAAGATTTTAAAAAGGATTTTAATCAAAACTTTAATTTATAAAATTTTAAAATAAATAGTTATATTTATTTAAAATAATTTATAGATTAAATTATAGTTTTAGATAAATTTATAAAATTAATTTTTAAAATAATATAAGAGTTTATAAATTATATAATTATTATTTTATTTTTATTTTTTCTCTCTCTCGTCTTTTCTCTGTCATTTGCCTCTTCTCCTATTAGAGCTGGCAATACGGGCTAACCCGCCGCGGGTTGGCCTGAAAGCGGGCCAAATTTAACCCGCCCGCTTTCAGGCGGGTTAGTGTGAGCCTGCCAACCCGCCAGTTTTTTTAAATTATTTATTTATTTTTTTAAAAAAATAATTTATATGTATCAATATTAATTGGATTTAAAGTATGATCTAAAATTGTCAAAATATTTATTTTTTTAACTTTATTACTATCTATATATAAATCTGTCACAAGTAAAATAATAATAAAATAAAATATATATTTAAAGAAATGACGTGATAAGATAAAGTTAGCATAAATTAAGTATAATGGAAAATTTAATTTGGTTAAAACTCTAAAATAATAAAGTATAATATAAATAATAAAAATTAAAAAATTAAAAAAAAAAAGCGGGCTAACCCGCCAACCCAGTGGGTTAGCCGGCCGCAGGTTCGGGCTTGGCGGGTGCGGGTCAAAAAGACCCGCACCAAAATGGGTTGCCAAACCGCCATAAAATGGCGGGTTGGGCCCGCGGGCCTAACTCAAATTCCCAACTCTATCTCCTATCTTTAATCTTTTTTATTATCATTATCGCTCCTCTGTCACTTCTCCCCCTATCATTGTCAATCATGAATCGAGCTCCTTCCTTTAAATTTAAAAGTTGTCATCGGTCATGGGTTGGGATGTAGAGCTAGGAGAAGTAAACAATGAAAAAAAAAATAGAGAGAGGAAGAAGATTAAGGACAAGGATCAATGTTATCATCGTTGTTGTCAGGGCACATCAATAATGGTGTCATGAGATTCGTTGTGGTGGGATAGTGTCATGTTGGTGATACAGAGAAAACATGAGAGAAGAAAAAAAGAGAAAAAAAATTGATTTTTTTTATAAAATTATATTATTTTTAATAATTTATTAATCACAAGAAAATTTATGATAATAGATATTTAAATATTTATTTATTTATAATAATTTTTTGTTATAAACTATTTTTCAATAATATATCTAAATAGAGCCATAATTATAATTATATATAATAATTATAATATATATAAATATTATAATTATTAAATATATTTATATTATATATATGATTTTATAATTATATTTATAATGAATGTGTGTGTATATATGTAATAATTATAAATAAAACTTATATCAATTTATTTTTTAAAAAAGTGGGACATGACATCTTGATCTCATTCAGGATCGAGATAAAAAATATCATCCCATCAATATGTAATGCAACGAGATAGGATAGGATATGTCTTAAGTACTCTTTATAATTGTTCAAGCGGTTAAAAAATATCTTAATTAGTAATATAATCAAAATCACACACTCAAAGTTGCATTCTAATTATAATAACCGTTTAAGTTAAAAAAATTAATTAATTTTTATTATTTTTTATCTTTCTTCTTCTTTTCATTATAATTTTATAATCCCACTTCTTCAATTTTTTTAAAATACAGCTTAAAAAATTTCTCCCCTCTAAATCTCTCTTACAAAACAACCACGTAGTTATAAAAATCTAAAAATTAATTTTATTAATTTTAATTTAATTATAATATATTTATATATACTGATCGTTAATATATAATTTAATTATAGAGTTAATTTTAATTATAAATATAATATTTATTATTTTTTTAAATTATACTCATTAATACTCTATTAATAATAATTAAATAAGAGAGATATAACGAATTAAAAAGATAATTATATTATTTAAAAAATATATTATATTAATTAATTTAATTATTTTTTAAAATATAATTAAATATCTTAAAATTAATACATGTGGTACATTAATTTTTCGTTTTGTATCATCACGGGCTTAATTCGATGACTTTTCACAAAAAAATTGGGTTAGCCGTATGTTTCCACTCATGGTTTAATAGGATGTACTCCATCCGATTTTCAATATATTTTTTTTATTATTTTTTCTTATTTTTATAAGAATGTATTATTGTTTAGGATGTTGTTGATCAATTTTCAAATTGACATGACTAGTTTTTGGTATGATAAAGATTCAAATTCACACCTCTAATCTTCTTAGAAATGACTATTTCATATAAATTTTTTAATTTTTATAAATTAATTATTATTATCATAAATCTTAATTATAAGAGTTAATTAATTTTGTTATATAAGTTAAAAAATTAAAAAAATTAATTAATTATAATAAATTTAACTATTCAAGATAATTTCATACTATATATTTTTAATTTATTTAAATTAGTGAATTTATTATTATATTAGTTACAATTAACTAATTTATTTTGATTCTTAAATCTATCTAAAAATCATTTAACTCTTTTAATTAAGACTAGAGGTATTATATTACTCCACAGTTTTTAATATAAAAGTTTCTTAATTGATTTTAATAAATTAATAAATTAAATAAATTAATCAATTCTAATAAAAAAGACACAATTTCTCTAAAATATTTGTATAACATTGATTATATATCAGTTTATAAATTAATTAAATTGTTTTAAAATGATTAAATAAGTGGATTAATATTAACTAATTTACAATTAAAACTAACCTCCAATTACCTAGTATATAATATAAGGAAAAGTGTAATGAATTTCTATGTAAATAATCTAATTACAAAAAAATCCCACAAATTTATCAAATGGCTTTAAAGTCTCAAGTGACCTTTAAATAAATTTTTAAAATTATAAAATAACATAACTACTTCTTAAAAAACAACTCAAGTAGAAAAAATAAAAATTTTATGGAAAAAATTAATAACTCAAACAATAATAACTTAACTAGGAATGAATGATAACTCTTAGAAGAAAAAATAATAATGTAGACAAAAAAAAAAGCTAAAACATTATATCTTAATCGTAATTCAATTATTTTATAATTTAAAAAAATTAATTCTAAATAATTTGATATGTTTGGGAAAAAGAAGCAAAACCAACCGGGGTTGTGTAACTAGTTGTACGTCAACTTCAGTTTTTGTTAAAGTCAGAAGGAGGGAGGAGATGTTACTGTTATGTTGTTGAATATTTGTGTAAACAGGGGATGTTCATTGTAAGTGAAACAAGGATACATAGTCAATATGATTCCCCTTTGGCCTTAATTATTTAATTTGTACTTTTCTATGGCGGGATTGAATTGTAGTTAATATTACTAGTTGGTTTTGATAAAAAAAAAACTGTACTCCTTCAATATGAGCTAATAAATAAATAATATATAAAAATTAAAAAAATAATTAAATTAATTATCTGACAAAAAATGTGCATTAGTTTTTTTATTTTTTTTAATTTTTAATATAAAATATAATTAAAAATTGAGTTTAATATTAAATATAATATTTATTTATTATATTTATTAATTTTTTTCTTAAATTACCTTTATAGATACTTTCTTGATAATAATTAAGTAAATGATAGAGGGGGAAAGAGTTAAGAAAGATTATTGGAGTGTTTTAAAAAATTATGTCATATTAATTAATTTAATTAATTTTTTTGATATAATTAAATTAGTTAAATAAATCATATATTAAAGATCGAATATATATTTTATTTAATTATTTATATTAGAACTATATCTAAAAGAAATATTTTTGATATGTGTAATTAATGAGGATAATTTTTTTTAAAAAAATTATTCTATGATTTTATAAATGTGTGTGCTAAATAATTAATTTGTGCATATAAATTAACAATGATTAAATTCAAGTGATGCCGTCTTTAGTCTTATTTCTTTAAAAGTTAATATTACTATAATATATTTACCTTTAGTTTAGTTGGGAAAAATTAAAAAGAAAAAATATTAAGAAGATTTTTTTTAAAGACAATAATGTTTTTAATACTGTTTGCCCCTATTTTTTTCTTCATATTTTTTCTTCCATCCAAATCAAACCGTAGGAACAGTGCCATAAAAGGAAATGTATTTTTGTTTTTTTTTGGTATCATAGTTTCTAAAAACTTGAGAGGGGACTATAGATTTTAGTAGGCAATCTTACATATAATATTTTTCTCCAAAAAACTATCTATGTGAATTGGATTTTTTTTTTATTGCAGAATGTGGGGAAAAAAATTAAAATTACATAATTGAAAGCCTTGACTAATACGTTATTGGCACTTGGCCAAAAAATATACCACTATAAAATTCCAAAGACACAAAAAAAAAAAAAATCAAACAAACCTATGTGGGAAGGAGTAATCGTGAATTGTAAGATTTAATATTTAGTAATAAAATTTTAAAAATAATATAAAAATCAACTAAGTAAAAATATAAAGTTTCACACAACTATTTGATATATATATTATTAAATCATAATCAAAATAATATTAGGTTTAATTTTTTTTAATTATAAAAAATTAGAGTTGAAATTTGTGAAACATAAATCGTATGTGCAATGCACTGGGACGACAGACAAGGATAAGACCGCCGCACCCCTCCTATGTTCATATTCTGGGTTTGTAGAAATTGTCAACCACATGGGACCCTTTCTGAAATTTACATTGCCCCCTAATGCAACCAACCCCGTCTCTTACACACACACATATAGAGAGAGAGAGACTAATATATTACACGATTTCTCTGATAAGAGCATTATCCATATTTATGGCGGATACAAGGTTGGGAGATTCTGCAGAAGATCAGCAGAAGATGAAGAAGAGAATGGCGGTGGTGGCGCCGCATCCTAAGAGGGGGAGCATTAAGCGTCGTATAGTTTTTGATATCATCAACTTCTTCATTTCCCATATTTGCTGCTCCTCCCATAATAGCTCTTCTAATTAGTCCTCACTCCAGCTTCTTCATTTGCTACTCATTCATGAATCATTAGTACTCGTCATCTTCATTCTTGTGGCTAACAAGTTTTCCAAATTTCACATGTCCAATATATATGTATATTTATGCTCCTTTTGTTATCGTCATCATTTTCTTGCTCTTTCATGTAATATAATCTTCAATTTTCAAATATAAAATTCTAATATAATTTATCTATCATATTTATAATTTATTTTTTTAAACTAATTTATCTAATTTATTAAGTGATATATAATCTAATGCTACATATATATATATATATAGATATTTTAAAAATATTAAATCATATTTATTATAATTAATTAATTTAATTTTTTTAATCTATATAAATTAATTAAATAATTATTATATTAAAAATTATAAGAATTAAATAACTATTACATTAAAGACAATAGAGACATCCCGTTTCAAATGCCTACATTAAATGCAGGACGATGCAATTCTATATTTATTATACTATCTAATTTTTGATTAATATAAAAATTAGTTGATTAATTTAATTAAATAAAAAAAATTAGATAAAAAATATAAATATAATGGATTTATTTATTTTGTTTAGTTTTTTTATGTTTATCTTTCTCTTACGATGCAAAATTCTAACTTCAAAGATTTAAAAATACAAAATTAGGCAGCCAAATGTTGTCGTTCTAAAAATTTTCCGCTAAATCTCCTAAATTCAATTTTGTAACGTATGTATTCATATGGAATTTTGGTTGCCAACGGATTATATGTAAATTTTATATTTCAAAAATTAATTTTCTTTATTTTTATAAAACATGAAATGCGAATTCCATCATATGTGCATGTGTATCTGATGACGCTGTTGTTGTACATATAGAGATTCAAATTCAACGCTGTTGTTGTATTTGAGATGTTTGATAACACGAATAACCAGTTGACATACGAAACCAATCACAAAACTTTACAAAATGTTCCAATCTAGATTCTTCTTCTTTTATGCAATCTACATTCTTTTATTTTTTTTGTTATAAATTTATTTTTTTTTGGTATAAAAATTTTTAAAAAAGAATTAGTTTCACTTACGATCAAAAGACAAGGTAAAATTTCTATTTCTTTTATGCGATATCAATGTTAGGTAAGGTGAGCTGTCTATTATTCTCAACTGTAAAACTAAGTATATAGGAGCTAAGATGTCTCCTCAAGTACTGCGACTTAAACCACAATAAAATAATATTCTTTAATAATTAAATATACTTCAAATAGTCATATATCTTATTTATTTACTAGTTAAACCCACGGCGGTAGATTCTTCTTTAAGTACTTCATCATTGTCAAACGTTAATTTTTGTTCAAAACAGTTCGAAAGAAAGATTATAGGCTAGCCCATATATAAACGGGCTTAGCCTGTTTCTTGAAACCCAGTCAAACAGGATGGACTTAAAAGCCCATTTTATCGTTTAAGATTTTTCTTTAGGAAAAAAAAATCGACACTCATTGCTGAAAACTGTATTTGCTACTCTAGAAATCATTTACGCAAGACTTGCGCGATACAAAAGTTGTGTCTAGTTTGGAAAAAAAAAAGGGAAAAAGAGAAGTTCGGTTGTGAACTTGTGACATTCTCCTTATTTTTCTTTCGACGTCGTCGGGTTTGCTGGTATTCCTCTTTCTTATGGTGCCAATTTCATTTATTTGTAGTTTTTTACTTTTAAGTTTCAGTTTTTGTTTCTCTGCTCAATTCTGTTTGGTTTTTGAGTGAGAAAAAGATTAAAGGAAATCGGAGCCTCTTCCTAGGGAAGCCAAGTGTTGACTTGAAGGAATCTCTGTGGGTTTTAAAATTAGATAATTTGTCTTCTGATGGTAATGATATTGTGGGATTGGAATGATTTTTTTTTTTCCGCATGTTTTTTTCAAGTTCTGATTATGTCATAGCTCGTTGCAGCAGAGGGATTCATTGTAAGTAAACTTGTGACCAATTTGTTAACCTAAGCATCGGGCAAAAAGAAGTCTTCATTGTAAGTAAATGCATATCACATAAACATTGCTGTTGATTCTGTCTGACTCAAGTTGTTCGTGTTTCATTACAGTAGTAACTGACTATAATTCACGAGGGATCATCTTGAATGGCAATGGAGTTTGAGGAATTCGAACCCATTTTTTGCGAACTCAAAGTGGAGTTCTCAGCTCAAAGCTCCTCTCCTTTGCCTCAGTTTTTGCTGCATGCATATGCTCCTGTTTCTTCTCATATTGTAATTCATGCCACTGATTTCCACTCTGATACTTGGGAAACTCGTCTTTCATTTTCTCGACTTGAGGACATTGTGAGCATTTTAATTTGAATTATACCTGCTTCTGATTCATTTTCAGCTTAAGACTTTTTCAAGATAATAAAAAGCTTTACATTGCTATAGCTAAAATGTTGCTAACCTATGCTTTGATTTGTTTAAGAGAATATATGTTAACCATAACTGTTTTCTGTTTGATATTCTAGTTCTAATGGCAAATATTAGTGAGATGATGCTTTTGATACTGAGAACATACATATATATCATCTTAATGTAAATTTTCTTGACATTTCTGAAGCATCATTGCGTTATTTGATATTAGCTTTGGTGCAGAGGGACATCACTGGAATAGGGGGCTCTTGGTCAGAGTTTTTTGACTATTTCATAGCTTCCATTAAGTCAGCAGATCTGAAATTCGTTCTAGAGGGAAATTCAGATCCTGACGGTGATTATCCTTCTTCTCTGTTTCTTGCTTTGAAAATTTGAAAGTAATTATTATTAAAGAAGATATATTTTGTGGCATTGAAGTTAATGAGTGCTACTTGTAGATATAGGCTTGTGGAAGTTGATAGGTTATTACTGGGTAGTTTCTTGACTATAACAGAAACTGAAATGCCAATATTCATAACACAAATGGTTTAAATTGCTTGTGTTAAGTTTAAAAAGGAGGTTATAAACATAATCAATTGAGTTAACTAAGATTGATGTTATCATTGAAGAGATTTGTGATTTTCAGTTGGAAGATAATATAGAATAGGATGTATGTTATGTAAGATGAGAAAAGTATTATTTTATTTACTCTGTCTGCCCTCTTGTTTTATGTATTGAGGGAATTGTGTCATTATTAGTTTTAAAAGCAAATTACTCATGGTCTTTCCCTGCCAGTGTTGGGTATTTGTTGTTCCATATGGTCGATAATTTGTGGTCATGGTATACAATTTATGCCTTTTGTGATAGGATTTTTTGGGTGATATTTCAAAGGCGGTGGTTATAACTTCAAAAATAGATTATGATTTTATATTTTCTACAATTATATATAGGCATCTAATGTGTGTTTGAAGCGTTATGATCCTTGTGAAAAGGAGTGCCATGCTGTATGTGTTTAGAATTAGTTTTATGGTGGCATACTCACCATTTGTGGATTTTATCTCAGGTGTTTCTCATGGAAAAGCAAAATTAGTCGCTCAGAAATCAAAAGGAATGCCGGTGATTAGCATTCCTCTTACTAAACTTGCAGACTCTGCTGCTAGAGAAGCTATGTCAAATTTATCCTTGAGGCTCTTTAATGCTTTCAAAACCATCAAGAACTCTCTCAAAGAAGGTTGCAGTTATGCCATTCTCCACAGTTTCTTTTTTTCTCTTCTCGATGAAAATATGTAGATGTTGATCTTTTTGTGCTTTTCTCAAATGAAATTTTTATAGTTAATGAAATATAATATTTTGATATGGATGGATCGGCGCACAATAAAAGATAGGACCCGTAATAAACATATACGGAGAAGAGTTGGAGTGGTATCTATGGAGGAGAAGACGGTAGATAATCGTTTGAGATGGTTTTAGCATGTACAAAGAAGGCTGTTGAATGCGCTGGTGAGGAAGATAAATCAAATAATTTGGAGTTCGGTGAAGAGGGGTAGGGGAAGACTAAAGAGAACGTTAAATGAGATTATTGAGCGTGACCTTTTGGTCAACAATTTATCTAAATACTCGGCTTTTAATAGAGTACAATAGCGTCGTGCAATCTATATAGTCGACTCCACCTAGTGGGATAAGGCTTATTGTTGTAATGAAATACAATATTTTGATTTTAGTCTTTATTTCTAGCATTAGAAGTTTAATAACTATGACATCATGACGATAGACTTAGTTGGCCCAATTACATAATTGGCACATGAATCTTATATGTAAACAAAACCCCTAGACGCTGAACAGGAAATAGTACTTTAGTGGGGAAAATATGTTGCATTTTGAGCCTTTTCTTTCTTTCTTTCTTTTAGAAAACTTATCTGCCAATTTTGTTAGTAGATCTTGATTTGTATGGATAATATGTCATTAACCTTGTTTTAATAATTGGTCATGCTATTATTGTTATTTTTCAGATAGATCAATAGCAATGATACTAGGGTCTATGTGTGGTTTTATCATACAATTTACTTAAGCAACTGGGATAGGTGGATATATATTTGTGTACTCAATCTTTCCCCTTACTCTTTTTTCTGCTCGTTGAAGAAGATTGAGTAATTTAGTCTTTTTTTAATTATCCTTGTGCATTTGTCTCTTTTTCTGTGTTAGATGTAGCTCTTATTATCCTGCACTCTTTAGTGCTAATTGGAATATATGATATTTTTTTCTGTTCTGAAATATGTAACTCATTCTTTAGTCCCAAGTCTTGATGACAGTGGTAGGACCTGCAACTTTGCAGTATTGATAATTTTTGTGCGTGTTTGTGCTACTGGTCATGGTCTTTTGGAATTTTTGTCTATCAGACTCTCTTTGCATGTCATCTGCCCCAACTTTTTCTTAAAATCTTATTCGTATCGTAGCTATTTATCACCTTACCTATACATGCATCTTTGTTAGATTGGAACAGAGTAGGCTTAAATTTTGACCCAAGTTAGTTCTATATTAGTATTTGCTGGAATTAACTCTCTGCTTCATATATTGTGCCTTCAGAGCAAGAGCGCAATGCGCAGTTGACAAAAGCGATAGCAGCTGAAAAGGTACAGTATGCACATGAGGTTTAATTATAAACTAGAAATGCCTATTTACGTAGATTATTGTTTTTTATGAATGACTTTGCGTTTCATCTAAGTCATGGGAACTTTTGGCCATCTTATGCCTTTAGGATTGAAAAGAATGACATATATGCCTTTTAATTTCTGATGGTTAAAATGGAAGTTGAAACTTGTGAGTTATATCCTATATTGCTAGTAAGAACTTCATAAAATTGGAATCTGTTTCCTTCGTGCAACTTTTTCTGCTTATTAGCGAACATTTTTGTCAGGAAAAAACTGAAAGCATACAACAATTGGATCAGAGACAGAAGTTTCAAAAGATTAGGGCCTTGGAGAAAGCAGATGTCTCTTCCAATGGGTTGCAAAACTCTCCAGGTGAGTTCTCTATCTACCTAAAGTATGTTCTTTACTTTTGCCTGCAAGTGAAGTAATAGTTCATGAGCTATAATTTTACATATCTACGAAGGGTTTACTGACTTGTCCTTTTAATATAACTAAAAACGTAGTTTGTTTCTAAGGAACAAAATTCAGCAGACTTCTTCGGGGTTAATGTAGTACGATCTTTAGGTATATCCACATTTTTTAGGCTGTCTGGTTACATCTTCTAGGAAAATGAGAATAATGGTCTTGGATATATAATGCATAAAGGCTCGAGCATAAATAAATTTTAGGTGAATGAAATTAAAAAAACAAAGTTTCGCCTTCCCTTTTTGAGATGTAACGCATATTGCAATATTCTGATTTTAGTCAAGCTTTCTTTGTTATGCAAAACATTATAAATTTGTTTGTTCCTCCAGAATGGCTTATTCTACATGTATAATTCTTAACAATTTTCCCCTCTTAATTCTCGGCTTCCAGAAAAGCAAGCTGCTCGAGATACGGGCTCTACAAAAGTTAAGAAGCGGGTGGTGCCAGTTCATCGCAGGCAAGAGTTAATAGTACTATTATTCTAACAAAACTTTTTTAGTCCTAATACTATAATCATAATCTAATAACTCAGCATTTTTATTGAGCAGGACAAAAGTAAGGGGGGTTCAGTTGTGCGACAATGATGACTCATAACTTCGAACTCTGATTTGTGACAAGTTAGTCAATATTCAATAGGAGTTGTTGTCCTGACTTACAGCAACATTGTATCATAAGAACAACGATATTTCAAGCGAGTTTAACAAAATCAGTGTTTCATGTAATATTTAAACTTGAAATGAAAATTTTTAATTGTTTCAATACGTTTATTTAGTTTTCATTTGATTATTGCCCCGTGATGCCCCTTTCTGTACATCAATCTTTGATCATCAGAGGGTAAGAGGAAAACAGGAGCAAAGTAGAATTCACAAATACAATGCGATGCGATTTCAATTCAATTGGAATTTAGGATTATGATAGAAGTTCTTAGTCGTATGCTCTCAGAACTGATGGCTATAACAATTTTTCAGGCGATACATGCAAGAAGCATCGAATTACACTATACACTCCGGACAGTTTCTTCGTCCTCCCTTCCTTCGCATGAGATGAACAGATTTGATTATCAAAGAATCCAATGAATGCTGCAACTCCAACTAAAGAATTCATGATTACCTCAAAGGTTTCTACCTATGCTGTCCTTCCATCCAACACATGTTTTTAATCCTGTGGCACCCTTCGAGCATCCCTTTGTAAATCTCAACCTGATCTTCCCTTTTTCTTTGTTTTTGAGGAAAAAAGGAAGGACCAGCAACCTCGTGAGAAATTGCCATCAGCGTACCTGGCGAAATTGGAAGGAAGCAATATATGCCTCAGTTGGTAATATACAACTGGGAATTTGTTTTATATAGGAACAGGATCTTTAATGATCTGCCCTTTTAAATCAGATTCCGTGAAGAAAATTTCTACAGTACCTGCTGTTACTGCTTCTCTTACGACTATTATTGGTGCTTTCATCTGTTTGATCTTTCAAGTCGCTTCCGTTATCTCCTGTCTGAGAAGACTTTATCCTCTGCTGTTTGCCTAATTTTCTTACGGAGTTGTGAAATGATGGTGTTGGAGAAAGCTTTGAGACATTCCTCACCTTGGCCTTCTTTTTCCAGTCTAAAGAAGATGGAAAGATCATCTTGAGGAGGAGATTTTCATTGTCCATGCTTTCAACCCTCAATAGCTGATCTGGTTTATTATTATTCTTCTTCTCTTTCTCATTCTCCTCCTTTTTATCCTGCTTTCTTACATGAGCGTCATCGACAGCATTTTTTATTTTCTTGTCGGTGAAAGCTTTGTTTTGAACAGGTTGCAACGCTTGTTGTTGCTGTTGCTGTTGCTGCTGCACCAGATACTGGAAAGAAAGTTCAAAGGTTGAGTCAGGCAAGTCTTGAAGCGTCTGCATAAGCTCCTTCCTACTTTCTGCAATAGCTTGGCTTCTTGAATAATGAGAAACACTGTAACAATGGTGGTTACTACTACTAGGGTTCAAAGTTGAATGCTTAGCTTTAAAGCTTGTGCCTTCTCCAGAGCTCGTTCGACGTGGAACACAATCATCATTTGCAGAGGATTCTGTATTTGATGAACACCAGAAACTGAATTCTGTGTCTCCTCCACTTCCATGGCGGTTCTGTGAATCGTAGCTTGGTGTGGAAGAATATACCTGGCGGTTTCCCATGAGTTCTTGTGTATGATTTAGCGTGTTGACAATTGAATGAGAGCAGAGAAGAGAGAGCAGAAGATAATTATGAAGAGGAGAGAAGATAGTAAGGTGGAGATTAAAATGAAGTCAATGTCATTTTCTAGATGGAGTTTGTGAGACAGATTGCTCAAGTCATTGCCGTATTATTTGGGAGTAGAAGTAAATGGTCAGTTTTGACATTTTGTTCCACATGTATCTCCATTCCGAATTCTTTCACAGAAAGCTGGCGTGGCTTGGATTCTACCTACTCAACCCCCCCCCCCCCACCGTTTCTGGTGACAAGTTACTTATTTTTTATTATTTATTCAATTTTTATCTTTGAACAACATGGAAGGTCACTGTTGTGTGTCATGGAAATCCGACTCTTTGTTTGAGGGTATGATTGTATATATTTGTCTTTCCCTAATTTCTATATACTAGGAGTCTTGTGCACTAGGTCTCGATGTTAAATTTGTATCTAATGTGTAGGTGCAGGTTATTCTGAGGAAGGAGTAGCCATTAACCCCTGCAAGTATAGTAACTTCTTGTATCTGGGACATTGGAACCGGGTGGCTGCTTTCTTGACGCTTTCATGTAGAAAGAAAACAAGAAGTTGCGCAGCGTGAGTTCCGAAGTATTATCATGGGTGGGGTCCGTCTTGACCCAAAGCGTGGTTACTACAAATTCCGGAGGATGATCTTCTTTGACTATGTACTCCTTTATTATTAGATTATTGACCTGTTTGGAACAACATCATCAAAGACAAGAAAAGGGCTATCCAAATGCAAAATTCGGAAATATTGAAAAAAAGATGTAGTTCGTCTCTTGGCATGCACGTAATGGAAGTATATAATAAGGTGCCTTAACGTACTACTATACTACGTTGGACTTTCGCTCTAAAAGATGGTGCAAACTTGGCATATGATATAGGGCCGTTTGGATAGGATTTTAAAAATGGGTTTATGAAAAAAAAGGGCTTTTGAACAGATTATAGAAAAAGGTTTTTGGAGAAGAGATTATGAAAAAAAAGTGGTTTTGAATAAATGAGTGTTTGGATAGTTATTTATAGAAGAGATTTTATTATTGGTAAATTATAAAAAAGGGTATGAGTATTAAATGAGGAGAGATAAGAGAGAGGAGAGAGGAGAGAGGGTGTAAGAAAAAGTAGGAGAGAGGGTGTAAGAAAAAGTAGGGGTAATATAGTAATTAGTTAGTTCAAACGTGGTTTACTGTTCCAAAAGCTACTCTGACCAGCTTTTCTGAAACCTTAGTTTTAAACCAGAGTTTAGTCCAAAAGCCCGTTTGAACAAATATGATTGTTTATTTTAAAATTTTTCCAAACTTAAATTTTGAGCTAAACCTTGATTTAAAATCAAGGTTTGAATTTTTTCAAACAGGCACATAGGCGATACACGTCCTCTCTTTTTAGGAGGTTTGATTATATACCCTTATATAAGGTCACGTTCATTCTTACTTTTATACTACCCTGTTATTATACAATATAATTATAAAAATTAATTTTTTTAAAATAAATTAATTAATTATAACTAATATAAAAAATATATAATATGAATATGATTAGATTTAGTATAATTAATTTATTTAATTTATTAAAATTTAACTAATTTTTATATTAACAATTAAGTATTATTTATTTAATAATAAATATCTTGTGGTCGCCCTTACATAAGGCGAACGCACAATGTAAGTCGGGAAGTGGACTCGGGTTGCTTATGTGTGTTTCTCAATTAATACTACAGTGGTACTGGAGATACCCCAATTGTGATGACGTCACCTCTTACATAAGCAATAAGCATCAATCATGAATCTTCAACTGAAAACTCAAGTTGAAAATAAATGAAAAAGAATTCTTTTACTAATAAGGGAATTATTATGACATTCTAAAGAAGTTTAATGTTAAAAAATTTTTAAGTAGAATTTATCAATTATTATATTAAAAATTGTCATTATTAACTTATTATATTTGAAAAAAGAAATTGCCGTATGGGATTCTCCTCAACCATCTCTAGCTCATTTAACCCAAATCAATCACCACTGCTACAAAACGTAAGCGACCAGTGCTGTTTTAAATTATAAGATACTACATAATTGGATGTCATATATATTAATTAAAGACTTTCAAACATTGTATTCATTTTTTTTAGTATTTAAAATAAAGTTTTATAATTGGAGTAAATCATAATTGGATGTGATTTGTTATAGGTTTTATATTTAATATTAAAAAATTAACTATAATAATTTATTGTAACTTAGCGTTGCATTTTTATTTATTTGGATAAGATTTATACCGTTGTCTTTTTATAAATATGTTTTTAAAAAGTTGTTATTATTATTTATATTTATAATTGTAAATTCCTAAAATTGCAGTAATAATATTTTGAAATACAAAAGTAATTTTAAAAATTTTTATAATGCTTAATAAATTTGTCATTGAAAATATTATAAGTGGTTTTTAATATAAACTTATCGGTAATAAGATGTAATTTTGCATAAAACTAATGAGGTGGCATCTTTTTCTCTGCGAGAGGGTCGCAATCGAGGAATGCCAGAAGCTGAGAGATAGATAATGACACCGTTTAAAAGAAATAGAGCGAACCGGATTATATTCCCCTTTCGATTTTCTCTTGCCAGGGCTACCTAAATTATCCCGTCTCGAGTTGTTTCGATTCAATTTTAGGCAATTCGATACAAGTTCATCTCATCCTATAAAGAGTCAGGATAGGATAACTTGGGATGAGATGAGGGTAAGAGTTGGGATAGGACTGTCTTGGTCTAACCTTCAGAATTCCCGTCCCAAATATTTTAAAAAAATAAAAAATATTTTTATTTTATTTATAAAAAATAGAAATAAAAAATAATATTAGTTATATCATATTATTTATTAGATAATTGTATTTTTCTCTTCTTTACATATATTTGTTTCTTTACAGATGAAGTACTAACTTCAGTTGGTGAAGTGAAAAAATTAAAAAAATAATAATATTTATAATATAATTAATGAAATTTATTATTTTAAGTTGATAATCATAATAAATAAAATTTAATTTATTCTACTATTTTTTGTGTTCTAATTATATGTTATTAATAGATATGATGTATATAAAATATCTAATAATTTAATTCTTTTTTAAAGAGAATTTAGGAATTCCCGAATCCGTCCTGTCAGGATTAGGATAAATTAAAATGGGATTGGATAGAACACGAGATGCATTTTGTGTCCCGTATCCTATCTTAAAATAAGACTAATATAGAGTTATCTCAATCCTATCCTATCCTATAGCCACCCATCTCTCGCTAAGCTTCAATAAGTGCTCTTTCGGTTCATTGGAAAAGGTAAGGATAGAAAGGAAAGGAAAGGAATTGGATAAAAAATTATCAATCGAGTAAGCATTTAGTATTTACTGAAAAATAAAATATTTTGATAAAAAAATTTATATTTGATTAGTTTAAATCCATAAAAAATTAGGTAAAAAAATATAAATAATCATATTACCTGAGTATTTATTAATAAATTTATATTCTAATTTAAAAATTAAATATTTAAAAATTTAATTATTCATAAATAATTCATAAAAATTATAATTTGAATAGATAAATATAAATATTAACTAAATTCATATACAATAATTCAATAAAAATAAAATAAATAAAAGTAAATTGTAATTTAAATAAATATAAATATCATTATAGATTTTCATAATCACTATAAATATCAAATAATTAAATAAAATTAATAACCGTATAGTTTAAATAATACTGTAAAGATGACATTTTGTTAAAATACTGGGATCAAATTCATTTCATTTTAAAACTCATAACAATAATAAAATAGAATAAACAACTAAATCAAGTACGATGAAAATCTCTGTTTTAACTTAGGTAATTTATCCTAAAAAACTCTCTCATATTATCCCATAACAACTCCCTCTTTCAAATTCAAAAACTCATTTTATAACTACTTCCTAAGAGCTTTTTATAAACGAAATCACTTTTAAGGTGACTCACATCCTATTTTTATTATAAAAGGAAATATATTTGACAAAGTTAAATGATTTCAATACACCAAAATAAATTTTCGTGAAAAAATCAATTTTTATTATTGCAGTATTATATTTTTTTTTTTTGTCAAGGAGATCCTTTGTTTTCAATACTGTAAAGCAGAGTAATTTAAAAACCTAGTGACTAAAATTGATTTCATGTAACAAAATCTATTTCATATAAATAAAATCAATTTCACTTCTCAAAATCAATTTTATGGTTGAGAAAATATTTTATTTGACTTGATAATGTAATACATAATTATAGCTAAATTGATTTTTAGTGTGAAAAAATAATTTTGAGTGACACAAATTCATTTCAACTTAAAATTTCAAACTACTCTATGTTGGTGTTTTACCTACTTTGATGTTTTTATGGTATTTTTAAAACATCTCTTAAACTATAAATATCTTTGATATGAAACTTATTTCATATATAACTACATTACAAACACAAGTATCAATCTCAATTTTAAAAAGCTTTATATAAATAAGTTATGCTTTTCAAAAAAAAAAAAATAGTATTGAGATATCACATTCTGATATTTATTTATTATTTCAATTATATCTTTTAAAATACAATAAATTTTGAATTTTTTTTTAAAATAGAAAAATCTATTTTACACTCTAGTGACGAGTATGGAATTAGACAAATGATGATAACATAATATTTAATGTTCTCAAAGGTCACATATGAGAATATAGAAGTATTTGTCTATTATTTTCTATTTTAAAATTGTGATGGGTCTTTAAATAATTTTGTCAAAAGTCATGTTTTAGAACTGTTATCGTTGTCGTTGCCGTCACTTCTGCATCTTAAGCTTCTAGCTTTGAAGTTCTCGCCCTTCGTCTACTATGAGACATAAAAATAAGTTAGGCCTTAATTTTAATAGGCTAATTCTGTTGAATAACAATTCGACTTGAGTCTAGCCTATAATTTATTTAAAAAATCTAATTTTTTTAATTATATTGACATGCTATTTAATATGCCTTGATAACATGTTTTCGTAATATGCGCTTATAATATACCTCCTAACAAACTTTTTTGTGGATTGTATTTAAAAAATTTTAAACAAGAATTTCAAAATATTAATTATTTTAAAATTGAAAAATAACTCAATTTAAATTATAAAAAATATTTAATCAATCAATAAGACAATATTAAACAAACATGGTGATTATAAGAATACAATCAAACTTTTACCTCTGAATAGTTATTACTTATATGTATAAATATACAGCAATAATCACAAATGGCTTAATGTATTCATGCTGATAACAATGGTAATTATTAGAAATAATCACAAATATACAATAATGTCGCAGAGAACACTCACCAAAGTACACCAAACTGTGAACATTGTCCTTACTATATCGCTTGATCTCAACAAAGTAAATAAAATACAAGAATAAAATAACATCAATAGTAATTTAAAATCAATGCTCTTATTCTTGTTAAAATAAAATACTAGAATAAAATTTATAATAATAATAATTGTTAATTTAATAGTATGATTTTTGTATTGTGTTCAATAGATAGTAGGCTTAACACCTACTTATTATACTTTTATATTAAATATATTTTAAATAACAGGTTCAGGCTGCCTGATAGGCCTAATTGGCTTAGCCTGTCCTCTTAAAAAATAGGTTTAAGTCTATATATTTTTTTAAATAAGTTAGGACAGAAGCCCTTGACAAATTGTCTGGCCTGTTTCTATCCCCGCCTACTATTGCTTCAGAGGATAAATAGGTCATTCACTCATTGGAGTGGACGGTAGAAAATAGATCTCACCAAAATAGAAGGTATCCTATTTTTCTTTGGGCAATAGACACAGGAACGTAGTGTCTGAAACCTCAATGATTAGTGGATATGCAAAGGCAGAAAGTGTGAGAGCGGCCAGATTGATGTTTTCAAAAGTTGATAGAGAGGAATGTGATATCCTGGAATGCACTTGTTGCAGGTTACACACAAAATGGAGAGAATGAAGAGGCGATCAAATTGTTCCTCCTCTTAAAAAGGGAATCCATTTGGCCGACCCATTACACCTTTGGAAATCTACTTAATGCATGTGCAAATCTTTCTGGCCAGAAGCTGGGTAGTCAGGCTCATACTCCCATTATAAAGCATGGGTTTCGATTCCAGTGTATAGGAGAGCCAGATATTTTTGTGGGAAATTCTCTCATTGACACTTACGTGACATTTGGAGCGACTTTGAGCGCATGGTAGAAAGGGATAATGTGTCATCGAATGCCATGATTGTGGGATACGTACAAAATGGTTACAGCATAGGGGCTCTTGAAATTTTCAGGAAAATGTTGTTTTTGGAGAAAAACCGGATCATGTAACGCCGATAGGAGTTCTATGTGCCTTTAGCCATGCTGGACTGGTTGAAGAAGGGGGTCATTATTTTCACACAATGAGAACCAAGCATGGTTTAGAATCGTTGAAGGATCATTATACACGCATGGTTGATGTACTTGGTCGGGCCGGTTGTCTGGATGAAGCCAAAAACTTGATAGAGGCGATGCCATTGCAGCCTGATTCTGTTGTATGGGGATCTCTACTTGCTGCTTGTAAGGTTCATGGCGACATCAGATTAGGGAAGTATGTAGCAGAATAGCTCTTAGAGATTGATCCTCTGAACTCAGGACCTTATGTTCTTCTTTCAAATATGTATGCAGAGCTTGGTAGATGGAAAGATGTTGCGACAGTCCGAAAACTGATGAGACAATGGGGAGTAATTAAGCTGCCTGGTTGCAGTTGGATTGAAATTCAGAGTCATGTGCATGTTTTCGTGGCGAAAGATAAGAGACACCCCGGAAAAGAGAAATATATTCTGTGTTAAAAGTTCTCATGGAACAGATGAAGCGAGCCGGGTTTGTGCCAGAAATTGATAATGACGATTCCACTGGGGAGGAAAGTGATTTTGAACTAATCTTGCACTGTGAAAAGGAAACGCCTTTAGATTCTGCAATGGGATTAAATATCTAACTTATTTGATTATGGGTTAAGGGAGTCAATACTCAATTTACTTTTCTGTTCATATGAGTTGGAAGAAGACCAGAAATTAATTGATGATTCTGATATGATCAATCCTTCGGTTTTTAAAACTGAGGATAGGGTTGAAAAATACCTTTTATAATGATAATTGTATTGAGGATGCTTGCAAGGGAGCTCAATGTTGGGAAATCTCACTTAATAGCCAAAATTATGTTTGTGTTATGAGTAGCTCTCTTCCTTATCGTACAATACCAAGCAGTTTTCTGTGTGTACTAATTAGGCTTATTTCAGGACAGTCTTCGGCTTCGCTTCATTCGCAGCACATCTTTTGTTTACAAGCCCTGGGGCTGTCGTGGGATTTGGGAATAATGAATTATTCTTTCTTCCTCAATGGAACCTCTCAAGAAATCAAAGAAGATTAAAAGGGGAACGAAGAAACTCAAGAAACACAGACAGCTTAGCATTGTTCCTATAGAACCCAGAACCAGTGAGACTGACTGGTGGGATAGCTTCTGGTACAAAAATTCTACCTCTCAGGTTTCTCCTTTCTCTAACCCCTTCTTTTACGTATTTTTTCCTTCAAAATTTTCAACTTTATTTTAGTAAAAGAAAAAATCTCCACTTTGTCAATGATTTTGTGGTTCAGCTGTTCTGATGCATTTTCTGGGTTGTTTTTTTCATAATGATTGTTGTCCAGAGAACTTTTTAATTGACTCTGCAATGTTATTGGAATATATGCGTCTTAATATGTTAAAAAGGCTTGTGATTTTCCCCTTTTCTGTCTCTGAGAGTTGGGGGGGGGGGTTGTTGTTGGGAATAAGAAGGGTGAGTGTTGGTCTATCCAAGTGCGAGAAGGTGAAACCATGAACGAGTTATAATGAATTGATTGTACAAGAACTAAAGAATCTGTAATTACCTTTTAGTCAGGCTAAGAACAAGTAATTCTGTGAATTTATTAGTGACGCTTGGCTGTCATTTACAATAAAAAATACTATGGATTCAATTTAAGGGTTTTCTTCTCTCACTCCATTTTTCAGGGTAGAGCTTAGCCTAGGCTTTTACTGTTTGCTTTCTTTGATATCAAGCATAACACTTACGGTCCCTTATTTTTTAATGTTCTTTATGAGAATCTCCTGGAAATTGCAAACCTGCCGGATATTCAGTACCCAGTGATGATGCAGAAGGATTTAAGTACTTCTTTAGGGTTTCCAAGAAGACTTTTTTGAGTACTGGAGGATCTCATATCAAGGCCACCATCAACATCGAGGGAAGGCTTCTTAGCATCAAGAAGCAGGTTGTGATTGCCGCCAGAAGACTAGCATCCGGTGAATCTCAAGTTTCAGTTGGAGCTTCCTTTGGGATTGGGCAGCCAACAGTTTCTCAGGTAACTTGGAGATTCATTGAGGCAATGGAAGAACGCGCTAGACACCCTCTCAAGTGGCCTGATTTCGATAGAACGGCAGACATCAAGTCCAAGTTCGAGTCATCCTACGGGTTGCCTAATTGTTGTGGAGCCATTGATGCAACACACATCATGATGGTCCTTCCTGCTGTCCAAACCTCAGATGATTGGTGTGACCAAGAGAACAACTACAGCATGTTATTACAAGGAATTGTTGATCCCGAAATGAGATTTATCTATATCATAAAAAATTTGTCAGGAGGCATGCCATTTTCCAGGCTATTGAAATGTTCAGGATTTTTCAGACACTGCGAGAATAGGGAGCGATTAAATGGAAAGGCAATAACCTCAAGTGGAGGAGACATGATTAGAGAATATGTAATTGGCGGATTTGGTTCCCCTCTTCTTCCATGGCTCATAACTCCTTATAAAACTGATAGTATCTCGAACAACCAGTCCAGTTTTAACGATAAGCACTGGGCCACGAGGCTGCTTGCGGGGAGAGCTTTCTCACAGTTAAGGGGCAGTTGGAAAATCCTTAGTAAGGTAAAGTGGAGACCAGATAAAAGGAAATTGCCAAGTATCTTAATATGTTGCTTTGCATCCAGATGTTGCCTTGTATGGTCATCATAATTCTGGATATGGGGAACAATATGGTAAGCATGTTGATCCTTCAGGAAGGACCTTGAGAGATAATATTGTAAGCAATTCGAGGTTCGTTTTAGTTCTGTTGATACTCTTGTTCATATTATCTAGGATATGATTTTTGAGCTCTATTCAATTGTTGAATTTTGAGGCTATGCGTTATTCTTTATTTCTTTTTGGTCCCATCTATTCCGTAATGTTAGAAATGCTGGGTTTGCGAGGACTTTGTTGCTGAGCATTTTCGTATGAATAACATGATCTCTAAGCTGAACGACTGTCAGATCCTTTTGACTATAAAAAAAGAAAGCTATTGTCTTTTGTGGTTTAGTAACACTATTGTTGAACAGCATCAAAATTGAAAAGGTTTGCAAGATTTGCATAGTGCAACTCAGAGTCATTTCTCTTAGACGCGATTATTCAACCACTTCAATCAGGACAATTGAATAAACGAAGTGAACAAACCGGGCAATTAAAAACGGGCGGTTTTTCAATCCAATAAGACTCTCGCGTGCGCCAGTGAATGGCCTTGCTTCTGATATTTGCTCCTATCTAAAAATTTTTTAATCACATTTCTTTTCTTCTTTCCCATTATATTTCCTTATTTTTTTAGGGAATTTTCTCCATGAAACTCTTCTATTGAACTTATATTTTGAACAAGTTTTCTTTACCTTATGATACAATTATTTTATATTAAAAAGATGTATATTTTAGTATAAAATTTAAGAAAATGTATTATTGGTGTAATTTAAAAAAAAACAATTTATTACTAATTTAAAAATTAATAATAAATCCCTAAAACTTGGTAATAACTTTAAATTTTTAAAAATAATTTAATTATTAAATGCGCTTCTTCCTCTTGTTTTTCTTTTTGGGATAGTGGTAACACGAAAGGGTCCCGACCACAAGTTCCCGTGGCGGGTGTGGAGTAGACACTCATCTCCATCTCCATGCAGCTCCATACTGTACCTCGCTCTCCTCGTTCCTCTGGTATTGTATCTTTCTCCTGCGTAATTCGATTCTGATTGAGATATTCGGTAACTAGCTAATTAGATAATAGCTTCCTTCCCTTAGATGAACTGGGACTTCAAATAAAAAACAAATCTTTGTTTGATTTGTTCTGCTTCTTAAATAGAAGGGACGGTTGAAAAACACCTTTTATAACGATGTTAATACATTAAGGATGCTTGCGAGGGAGCTCAATGTTGGGAAATCGAACTTATTATCCAAAATTATGTTTGTGTTATGAGTAGCTAGCTCTCTTCCTTATCATAAAATACACAGCATTTTTATCTGTGCTTATTATGCTTAATTCGGGAAGAATTTGTTATTAAGTATTTCTGGAGGAGTAAGAATCGTGCTTATTTCAGGAAGTGTGTTCTTTCTGGTGGGTCATCAACTAAGCAAGTGGAAGACTAATAATGGATGTAATTTGGATACTAGAGTTTTTATAAGTAGGTTGTTTCATAAGAAGAGATGCAACTCAAAATGCATTGGAGCACCCATATCCTGTTCAGCGGCAATTAGGAGCGATTCCTTTATACCTTCTAAAGAGCAACTAAGTGATGCGCGATTGATATATTCCATTGCTCCAGCCATGGGCCACAACCAGGTATATTTTGCTAATTCCTTCATTATTTCACAATTTTTTTTCTTAGAATCATGACACGGTAACTAGATAAGATTCTCACAAATTTTGTAGTTCTGCAATAATTTTAGGGTTGATTGTAATCGTTTTAAATTCATGAATCTGTCCTCTTATCTCGTATCTTTATGTTGCTCCAATGTTTTATCTCATCACACTATTTAGATCGTAATCCGTTTCTCTCAGGAATCTCATCCTGAATCACATTTAAGGGTTCCTGCAATTGTGAATGCTCTTGAAGAAATGAAGCTCACTTCAAAGGTGCTAAGAAATGAACCCTACGATTACAATCCTTTGTTTTTTCTTGCGGGAATGCTTTATTGTTTTTCTTTTGTTTTGGTCTTTGCAATATCTCCTAAACCAGGTTATAATGTAAAAACAGTGTTATGATTAGTCATTCTTATCTAGTGTCATCTTATGGCATAAAATAAAAGTACGCTCATATCTATAACCACTTATTTGTTTGAGTTATCAGTTCCGGGGTTCTGAGATCATTGAACTTCAAAATTTTGAGCCTGCCTCAGTAGAGGACGTTGGTAGTGTGCATGCAAGAGCCTATGTATCTGGGCTTGAGAAGGTAGGCTTTTGATCTTTTTAAGTATTTCTCCTTCACTTCAATCATTCCTTTTGTGAGAGGCTATATAAGTTATAATAAATTCTTTTAGGTTGTTCCTAGAAAGATAGTATGCTAAATTGCTGATATCTTTGAAATTTCCCCTGCCTTCCATTATGCCTTTCATTTTCATTCTCCTCCCTGGAATGCGTGATACTGAAAATTATTTATTTGTTGGATGAGTACTTTGACATGATACACTCAAAAGATATATTACTAATGTCTTCATTCCAGTCAGTTCTCTATGACCTCGTTTTCACGTTCTACTACAGTCCCTTGGCACTGTTAATAAAGTCATTCTCCTTAAGCATTCTTCTAAATTTTGATGGTTCCCTCATATAAATGGTTATAGGCTATGGATCAAGCTTCAGAGAAAGGACTTATTTTCATTGATGGCTCTGGACCAACATATGCCACAGCTACTGTAACACTCCGAAGTTTTTCTTTTCTTTTCTTTTTTCCAAGCTTAAATATTTGCAGAAGGTCATTTTAATTCAATACACTTGATACGTTGTTATAGTAAAAGACACATCTATCCTGCATGCAGTACTGTGATTTGTTCATTTGCTTGTTCTCTGATGGTGGTGCTAATAATGCAGACATTCCAGGAGTCATTAGTCGCAGCTGGAGCCGGATTAGCCTTAGTTGATTCAGTGGTGACGTCTCCATCTGGCATGACCATCTATTAGTGATAATCTGTGTGTGTTTTGGGGAGGGGTAAGTGGGTCTGTGGGTGGATCGTTGGATATATGCACTCATGTTTCTTATGGATGTGCTTGTAGCATATTGGAAAAATTTGTCTATTTGTTGGGAAAATTTAAACTTGCATCCATTTGGACTAAATGTTGATTCCAAGAGAACATAATGCCACTATTCAGTTTAGATTGTTCCACACCAGCAGTCACGTTGATTTAAATTGATTTTAAATTAAGCATAACATATTTTCTTTTCTTGACATTGTAGTTTCTCTTTCTAAAACTAATTTTAACTAGGATTTTTTCAGCTGATTTTGAGCCTATAGATTCATAGTTTGATCTATATATATTTCTTCCTAAGCGGGAAAGGGGAGGGAGTTATAAGTATCACAAAATTATGGAACCATCCTCTGTGGGGGGTTTCTTCCATCCATTCTGAACGTGATGGATAATAAATTTCAATGTTTATTTTCAATTTCAGGTCACAGCTTCAAGGAACAGCCGAGATCCACCCACTGGTTTTGCTTTGATAAGACCGCCAGGACATCATGCTGTTCCACAAGGGCCTATGGGCTTCTGTGTTTTTGGAAATGTGGCCATTGCTTCTCGTTATGCTCAACGTGTACATGGTCTAAAGCGCGTGTTTATAATTGATTTTGATGTCCACCATGGGAATGGAACAAATGATGCTTTCTATGATGATCCAGATGTATTTTTCCTCTCAACTCACCAAGTAAGACAAAGTTGGTTCAGATTTCTAAATATAATCCCCATGCTTTATTGATTCTGAAGGCTCTTATGAAAACTTGGCTTTTCTTTCCATGATTTTAGTTTTAACT
Source organism: Leucaena leucocephala (assembly GCA_037074615.1). Classification (NCBI taxonomy): domain Eukaryota; kingdom Viridiplantae; phylum Streptophyta; class Magnoliopsida; order Fabales; family Fabaceae; genus Leucaena; species Leucaena leucocephala. The sequence continues at coordinate 20,596,656 of CM073538.1, read as the reverse complement.
GTTGAGTTTTAGAGACCATGTCATTTAGAGTTATCTTTAGTTGTATAATTTCAGTTCTAGGTTGTTGCAAACAAAAACAGTGACATGAGACATGTCGTTAACCTGAAGAGTCCATATGTAATTTAAAGTGTCAAATGGTGTTTCATAATATCTAATATGAGTGTCCAACATGGGTGAGATATGGCCACAACTTCTTTGAAGCTTTCCTGCAGATCTGCTTAGCAGGGTAGAAATAGATGTACTACTTTATTTTTTTTTAAAAAAAAAATCTGTACGTTCTGATTCATGTTTTCTTTTGTTGCCATTAATTTGCCTAACCAAATTTCATAGCTTTTTCTTCAGCACTCAATATAAGCTTAAATTAAGTTATTTTGCATCTTGGAAAGCCCTCAATCTATGGCTATATTTGATCATTTTAATGGTTCAGGCTGGAAGCTACCCTGGCACTGGTAAGTTTGATGAGGTGGGAGCTGGAGATGGAGAAGGAACCACATTAAACCTACCTCTACCAGGAGGATCAGGTGATACTACTATGAGAACTGTGTTTGATGAAGTCATTGTGCCTTCTGCTCAAAGGTTTAAGCCAGACATTATTCTTGTTTCTGCTGGGTGAGTCTCTTATAAAACCATACAGATCTGATGAAAAATGATGCTAAGAGTGAATAGAAAGCTTATTTTATTCATCTGAGCAACTCAAGAATACACAAACTAGGAGCCTTACTTGTTACATTACTACTGGGTTAAAGACACTGGCAAACTGAATCCACCATCAAATTAAGCAATTAATAAACTCCATCGTATTATTTGTTGTTGCCAACAGCGTTTGTGATTTGGAATTTCTTTTGATTTCATTTGTTTAGGTATGATGCTCATGTGTTGGATCCACTAGCCAATTTACAGTACACAACAGGAACATACTACATGCTTGCGTCCAATATAAAACAATTAGCAAAACAATTATGCGGAGGCCGATGCGTGTTCTTCTTGGAGGGAGGATATAATCTCAAATCTCTTTCATATTCAGTGGCAGACTCGTTCCGTGGTCTTCTCGGCGATCGGAGTTTGGCATCTGAGTTTGATGATCCAAACATTCTCTATGAAGAACCATCAACAAGGGTTAAGCAAGCAATTGATAGGATCAAGGCCATACATTCCCTGTGACGTTCCAAGTGAAAAATCAGATCTTGCTTGTATGTGATTTTGCCTTTTCTACACATCTCAATGACTTGATGTATTCATATGCGTGTGCATGGCCCTACTTCACAAATAGTAGTCATTGTAAAGGATCGCTACCCAAAAAGAACCACGTCGTCTTGATATCTTCCTTATCAGTAACTTTTTTTAAGGAAAATTAATCTTTGATCCTTATAGTTTTAAGTTAGTTGTAACTCAGTTCTTAAACTTTGACTCGGTATAATTCAGTTTCTAAATTTTATGAAATATATAATTTTATTTTCTAAAATATAAGAACTAATATTTTATATAATTAAATTATAAGGATTAAGTTATATCACGTCAAAATTTAGAAGCTGAATTACATGGGAGGCCAAAACTAAAAAAATTGAGTTACACGGAGTTCAAATTTAGAGACTGAGTTGTAAACAAGTTAAAAACGATAGGGAATAGAAGATTAATTTTTCCTTTTTTTAATCTGTTTTTGGTTTCGCAAGAAAATCATGCAATTCCTAACGTGCAGGTAATCAAACAGAATGGAAAGGTATCGTGCAGTGGGGTCTTTAATCTCTGAGACAGCCTATGGAGGTGGCTGATATGAAAGCAACATACTCTTAATGTTAAAGCTCTGTAACAATAAAGACAGTTTTTCACATTGAAAAGGTGCCTTCTTCACAATTTGCTTCCATATATGATTATGATTACTATTTGACTTATGAGGCAGAAGATAAGTTTCAAGTGCCATAATTGTGACTAGGCTAAAAACAGTTAAAAACGTGTCAGGATCAATTTGGTGCCGACCAAACGTGACCTAACGAGAATAACTTGACGATGCCACAGTCCACAAAAAACATATACTTATGTTTTAGATAAGCATGATTATGGCTTATGAAACTGATACTAAACCATAAAGTCGTTGACTTATTATGGGTGGCTAATTGTTTACGTAATGGAACAAGATTCCCATTCTAGTTTTGCTTCTATTGGGCTTATTTAGGAACTAGAGATGTTTCAGTATAGATAGAAGAAAAGCAAGTTTAGTAGGAACGCAGGTAATTGAAGAACAAAAGTGATGATGATATCTTTAGGTACACGACTATTCTAATTTTATAAGTTCTAACAACTTACAGAAATTAAACATGGTAAGCAAAGAGGCAAAGGAAAATAAAAAGCAAGCCTATTTGCAAGAGTTTGGCAAGCATGAGACTCGGCCGTAAAATGATCCATGAACTCATTTTCTTCAAAGGAACCTTCTGCATCCAGGCTGTCACAATCAATTTAACTGGCTCTGACTTCCCTGTAAACTTGTACTTCCTCCATTGTCTTTTATAATATACAATTAGCTTAATCACGTTGTTGAAAAGTTGATTAAAATTAGTTGGAGACAACAAAGATATAAAAAAATGCAATTTATTTTTGCCAAAAATATCCTCATTTGTGTGGGAATTAAATATAACGATATGAGTAATATAAATAATTTAATAGGAATAAGGTGGAAATCAACAAAAAAAAAAAATTGAGATTACCTCTAAGTATCTCTTATAAAAAGGAGCATGTCATACCCAACAATAGTCTCTTATAAAATGGAACATAGAGAGTATTTTACAATTGGGGTTCATGGGTAGAGTAAAATTTACCAATGCCAAGCAGCTAGTGGCAGCGCTATCCGCAACACTTGAATGAGATCTTGGGTTGGAGGGGGTTTAAAATGATAGTGATAAAGAAAGGAAATGTAGAGTAAAATTGTAAAAAAGAATTTTTTTTTTAATCACCAAAATACTAGTGCTGAATTGTGATTAGGAGGGAGGGGACATGATTATGCTAAGCAGAGAGTTAAACTTGATTATTACTTCTTCCATTTCCGTATGAATTGCCTCCACAGATCTAGTGGGAAAACCCTTGCTTTTGAAAGCCAAAGACAGCTGCTTAAACGTTCTGTGCATCAAGGATTATGCTTGCCTGTATAAGACAAGAAATTATTAGAAAAATAAAAATTAAACTTTAAGAAGTAAATGTAAAAGTTTTTCCTTCTCTAACTTAAAATGGCAAATTACAGAAGCTGGTTTGGTTTTGTTAGGTTCCAGGACCCTACTTTCTCATGATGGATAGTCCCCATGGCGCCGCCTTTTTTATAGCAACTTGCAATAACTTCATATGCTTCCTTTCTTTTGAATCATAATCAACACCAAGCTTTCTCACTCCTTTCCCTCAACTATTATAGATATATATATATATATATCAGCAAGCTAGAGTGATGTGTCAAAATATTGGAAACATTATGGGAAGTGATCAAAGGGTGAATCTTCCACCTGGCTCTGTCTTCTCTCCAACAGATGAAGAACTAGTTCTTCACTTTCTTTATCCCAAGGCTTTTCTTCTACCCTGACATCATCACAATATCATCCCTGACCTTGATCTCTCTCTCTCTTTCACCCTTTCCAACTCAACGGTATGTTTGAAGTCTACCTGATATATATATATATATATAACAGTTGAAATTAATATATTGTGGTGTGAATCTTTGTTAAACCTTGTGCATGTATATGTTTGTGTGTTTGTATCAGGGAAGGCGTTGTCAAGTGGAAACCAATTCTATTTCTTCAGCAATTATAAGAAAAAAAGAGTGACAGAAAGTGGGTATTGGAAGGAAATAGGTGTGAGTGAATCTGTAGTGTCAGCTGCAGGCAACAAAGTTGGGATGAAGAAATATTTAGTATTCAACAATGGAGAAGAAGCTCCTCATGGTACTGAAAACGATGGAGAAGTTAGCGTGCCCTAATTAGATTCAAAGCTACAATATCTAGTTAGTTACATTCTTTGTTATTGGTGTCTTTTCAATCTCATACGCTTTGCATGTTAACTTTGCCAATGTCAAATCTTATACTCCTTCCCTCTCCTGTGGTTGATAGAGGTGTTTGTTTTGATTCTAAACGTAAAATTTTAATCTTATTTATCTTATAAATTTATAATTTTTTTAAACTATTCATGTTGATTAATACGGTGAAAAATTGGAAAACAAGTGCCCTGTTGCAAGGTAAATTAAGCATTAAAAAAAAATATTCTAATTTGATTGGAAGAGGAATACCGTAAGTATATAAAACCTAATTATGTATGCATTCACTGATACACAAATAAATAATGTAAATTAATTTAATTTTAATTTTTTTATATAAAATTTTTTAAAAAGGGGTTAGACTAACATGATTCAAGAGTAGGGTAGAGTCTTCCTTCCTTTTAGAAAATACTAATATCGAGTAGGGTGAGCTGTCAATTACCCTCAGATATAAACCTAGATACCTAAGAGTAAGAATATATTCCTAAACGCTAAGACTGAAATCACAACAAAGTATTACTCCCTAAGGATGGAACACACTTCAAATAATTATATATCTATAGTATTCCTCTTCCACAGCTCTAGATTTTTTCCATTTTTATTATTTGTCAATTTGGGCCTGAACAGGCCAGAGCTGATTTAAGCAGAGGCCCATAGAAAGCCCACTCGGTCTAAGAACCCTAATGCTAATCTCTATATAAATACTTGAATTCCAGAGCACCTGAACAAGGCGTCTCTCTTTTCCTGCCTTTCTCTGCAGTTCTCCGTGTCTGTATTGTTTTTTGATCCATGTCATGGAGATTCGATAGCCTAACATGAGATTTTGTGTGAATCTCTTAGATTCAATTTTCGTTGAGATTTTGAGGAGGAGAAAACTCCTCTATAAAGCAAGTTCAGCTTCTTGATTGGATCTAGATGTCGAAGCTACGGTCCAGTCAATTATATTCATAAACTTGCGATATTCAATTTGCCAGTGTCACTCGCCTGATTTTGATTTCTTCTGATATTTTAGGCCCTTTTATCACTGGCACATCTCTATTCCTCTGATTTCATCAACGTTATTAGTAGTGATTTTAGTTCGGAGTAATGCATATTAAGGGATTTGGTTGTAAGCAAACGCACTCTGTCCCAAAACCGTGTTTAGCGCTAATGTTTTGAGGCAATTTCTTCGTTTGCGAAAGTAGTAATCCAGCAAACTCGCCCATATGGTTTGTCTTGATTGGTAACCTTTTTGGGCACATTGTTGGAGTACATATCAATTTGTATGATTCAAACACATTTTTAAGTTTTCCATAATCAGAAGCTATATAAGGGTTGTTTGGATACGTTTAGAATGAATTGATTATGATTCTGTGAGCATTCTTTTCACTTGATTGATAGAATGATTGAAAAGTGGACTATTGAAAATGCGTATGGCATTCATTACAACGGAAAGAAAAGGTATGTTTCCAGAATTTGGATTGGTTCATGTGAATTTGGATTCCATTAGAGGCATGACTTGAAAGGAGAAGTTCAGATGGTCTATAATTTGAAAGTAGTAAAAATATCAACTAATAAAAGGCTAAAAACATCAAATAGAATATTGAAGCTAAGTTGGTTCATCATGAGGCAAGAATCACTTGTTAGAAATATTTTGCATAGAGATTTGCAACTTACGGCTGACCAGATGGCAAAATACTCTCAATTTAGGTAGGAATTTTTGGCTCCTTGATCACCCTTTTCCTTTTCTACAAGAGACACAGGTTGATGAAGGATAGGTTATTTTATCTTTGTTGTTGTAATACTTAGTTTTAAGTTAATGCATTCCAGACTTTCATTTAAGAAAAACTTGTCAAGAAGAGTAAACTTGTTACTTGTTCCCTTACAGACAATGTATGCATTATGTCAAAAAATGAAGGTGACAACCATGAAACAAATGAAAGGGAGTGAAAATAATCCTCAGAAAGATAGGGGAAACTTATCGTTGGACTTGAAAACTGGTGTTACTTGTAATGCATTCAGACTGAACATTTTAAGTTGCCCTTTTAGGGTGGAAGAGAAATACAAGTTAAAAACTTGCATAGCTTGGGGATTGGGGTTTCTGATTCTCAAGAAATTTGAAACGTTCAATACATGCTAAAATTCAGTCAGATTCTAATAAAAGATTTATGGCCGCTCTCAAACAATCAATAATAACTCACAAAGCATTCCCAAACACACTTTCCAGATGAAGCTTTAGTTGGATACAAGTGTCAACAATGATTTTATCATCCTTGTGTTGTATAATGAACAAGTAATTTCTAAAGCCATTTAGGTTCTTTGCTTTTTGGGAGGGCAAGAGGGTGATTTTGAAATAATGAGTCTCGAGGAAAGCAAAAGGTGAATAAACACAGCATTGGGGAATGAAGAGGTAGAAAATTAACGGCTCAGAAGTGACTTGCTCCTGTTTTCTTTCTGTGTCAAGCTAGATTTTCCTTATGAACGAAGTCAATAATAAGCCATATCTGGAGGTAGCTCCCCTAGAAGAGATTTTATAGATATGTTAATTCAAATTTGCAAAGGGAGGAAATAATTGTTTGGAGGGAATAGTCCCTACTAAAATTAAATAAGGGTCCCTTTGAAATCTAAGGTGAGAGCAAAAGAGTATCTCATGGGCAATGTATACAAGACCAGTGCAATTTTTTTGAGTTATATATATTTAATCCAACAATACTTGATAACAAACAACAAAATTAGCCAATTCCTTCCCTGGCTACATCAGATAGTAAGCCTTCAACGACGACATCCCTATCAAGCAACTTTGAAAGAAGAGGTGATAGGAATAGAATCTAATCCGAAGGGCACACCTCCTTAAAAGTAACTTTAGCCAGCCCATTTGGGAATCCAAATCACCGAGTACGTGATTCCTTATAAATTTCCTTTCTGAAAGGACATTTCTAACGAAAATGTCACTTGTTCCATTCAGAAGTCATGACACATTTCTGTTTATGCAAGAGCAAGGCATAAGTTCCTTCTTTTCAGATTAAAAAAATCATGTTTTCTAATTCACTATTGTTTTATTTATAAGCTATGGTAGACATTTTATTGATGCATTTTATTTATTTTAATTTAGTATATATACTATAGTTTTTAATATTAGATATATTTCCCCCAAATTTTATGAATTTATTATATGTATGTACGTATGTATGTTCGTATAACATGAAATTTTAAAAATTGTATTTTATATATATGATGCACCTATATTCATATTTTTCTATTTCTGTTAACTTGACTGATGTTATCCATATTTCTTTCTCATTTCTTTTAATATTCCTAGAATTAAATATATAAGCACCAGCAGCAGACAATAACAACCACAGTTTTTTTTTTAAAAAAAATATTACAGAATTGTTGACCGAAAACTTATTGATTCACACTCAGTAGTCACTTGAAAGTTGAAATCTGTAAATGGAAATTAGACGAAATATTAAGAAAGAAAGAAAAAATCTCCCTTGCCTAACACATATAATTAGAATACCTCCCCCCCCCCTCTCTCTCTCTCTTGGACAACATCAACAAGTACATGTCTCTGATTTTGCTCTCACAATAATAACATCCCAATCATGGCATTCCTTAAAATAGACGAATTTCGTGTACAACATAGGCCTCACAAAGCTCACCATCCAATTGCAGTGGACAACCACCACCTTTATTCCCTTCTCTCTTCTCTTCCCCATCCACATAAAACCACACAAATTAACAATTCCTTCCCCATAATTTTTCTTCTTCCATGTTCTCTCTCTCAGTTCTTCAGCCCTAACAAAACCAACGGTCAAATCTCTTTCTTCTTCTTCCTCCTCCTCCTCATCAGATCATCAGCTTCATTTGCCCCACGGTAATGGCCGGCTATGCATATCATTATCTCGTTTGACTCATGAAAGAAGCTAATTAAGCCTCTCTCATCACCTAGGGTTGTTGTTGGAGTCATAATAATATTTGAACATACGAGGAATCAGAAAAATTAAACCTTGGTGTTGTGGTTGGGGACACGACGACGACGACAGTGATCGAAGAACACGTAAATAAATAAACATGGAGGATGCAAAAAACACTGGTAACGCCAACGAGATCATCTGCTACGCACCAACTCTGGTCACCACAAATGGCATATGGCAAGGAGAGAACCCTTTGGACTATTCTCTTCCCCTCTTCATCTTACAGTTAACCTTAGTCGTCGTCACCACTCGCATCTTCGTCTTCATCCTCAGGCCCTTTCGCCAGCCTCGTGTCGTTTCAGAAATCTTGGTTAGTACTGCGTGCACAAAATTAAACAACCTCATATATAAATATATATGCTAAATACCAGTGTTGGTGTTTATAATAATTTGATGGTGTCTTGATTTTGGTCCTCTAGTTGTAGTTTTTCATCCCTTAAGTTTTGTCGGTCTGAAATATTAATCCCTGTATTTTCATAAAGTTTGGAGTTAGGGTTAACATGGTGTTAAATTTACTTTTGTTCACTGCTGAGGTGGGAGCTAACCAGATAAAAAATCAGGGTTAAACCTGCTCTAAGTCCTTTTGTTTTTGTCTATAATTTCTTTTTGTTTTTCACCCATATACTGTATGCCTTCTAAACGTTAATACCTATAGTTTCATAAGAATATGAGCTTAATGGTAGGGTCCAAAACTAAACTTTTCAAAAATATAAGAACTAAAACTAAAATTTGTTAAAAATATAGGAATTTAGAATGAGTTTAACCTTTCAAAAAAAGCTACTTTAAACAAGGACAAAGTAATCACCCTCCCAAAACAACAAAGACTAATGTTTCAAACTGAAAATTTAAGGGATGAAAAATCTCTATTTGAAATTACATGAACTAAAAATCAAAACGTAATCAAAGTATAAGGATTAACAATAGTATTAATTCATATATATATATATATATACATATAAGGCGTTTGAATTCATGAACGCAGAAGACTATTAACTTTTTTTTTTTCAGGGTGGAGTAATGTTGGGACCATCAGTGTTCGGAAAAACAGGGAAACTTGCAGGAGCGATATTTCCTTTGAGAAGTGTGATGGTAATTGAAACAATGGCGAATGTGGGTCTTCTTTACTTTCTATTCTTAGTGGGTTTAGAAATGGACATTATGGTCATAAAACGTGTTGGTAAAAAAGCAGTAGCCACAGCTATCGCTGGTATGATCTTACCTTTCGCCATTGGAGCTGCTTTCTCCTTCCTTCTTCACAAACAAAGCGAAACCAACATCAACCATGGAACCTACATTCTCTTCCTCGGTGTTGCTCTCTCTGTAACTGCATTCCCAGTTCTTGCTCGTATTCTTGCAGAACTCAAGTTGATCAACACAGAACTTGGAAAAATCGCTCTTTCTTCTGCTTTAATCAATGATATGTTTGCTTGGGTTTTGTTAGCTTTGGCCATTGCTTTGGCTGAGAATCAATCTGCTTCATTGGCTTCTCTTTGGGTTCTCATGTCAAGTGCAGTTTTTGTAGGGTTTTGTATATTTGCAGTGAGACCAGTAGTTTCATGGCTGATCTCGAGAACACCAGAAGGAGAGGCTTATAGTGATTTTCATATTTGTTTGATTCTTTCTGGTGTTATGATTTCTGGTTTTATCACTGATGCGATTGGGACCCACTCTGTGTTTGGAGCTTTTGTTTATGGTTTGGCGATTCCTAATGGCCCATTTAGTATGACTCTTGTGGAGAAGCTTGAGGACTTTGTTTCAGGACTTTTGCTTCCTCTTTTCTTTGCCATTAGTGGGCTTAAGACTAATATTGGAGCCATCCAAGGAGCTGCCACGTGGGCTATTCTCTTCCTCGTCATCTTCCTTTCTTGTATCGGAAAAATCGTCGGAACCGTCGCCGTCGCCATCTATTATCAGATGGGCCTCCGTGAAGGTACTTCCATTGGCTTGCTCATGAACACCAAAGGCCTCGTCGAGATTGTTGTCCTCAACGTAGGAAGAGACCAGAAGGTAATTGACAGTTATCATTATAGTTATTCTGTTCATATATACCTATACTTTTAAACAGTTATTTTATGGTTTTCAATGTGTTCCGTTAATATATTTTATGGGGTATAAAACATTGGCCTTTATAATTTCATAAGGTTTTAACTGAGTTTAACTATGTTAACTTCACTAATATAGCCTTTATAATTAGGAATGGTTACATATAAAAATCAAAATTAAAACTTGTTAATAGGGTTAGACTTACATATGTGTGTATAAATATATATATATATATATTCTAAGTCAACTGAGTATATGTAATTAACCCAACTATATATAGTTATGTTAGTTTCTATAATTTTACCTTATTTTTAATGTATATAGTATTTTTATGAGGCCCTTATAGCTTAACATGATTTTAATTAAATCTCTATTTTTTTTAATTTTAATTAAGTCTTTATAGGTTTTTTAATCAGTGACATGAAACTAAAGAACTTGGCTAAACATTAGGTGAAACTACAAAGATATAATGAAAATAAAGGAAAACTGCATACACCTAATTAAAATCAAGTAAAATTAACTACAAGGACCGAATAATAAAAAGAAAAAAAAAAGATGACTTAATGAAAAATTAGGTTAAATTATGGTTACTTTCATATTAATTTTACGTTATAGTTACTCTCTCTCTCTCTCTCTCTCTATATATATATATGATCTGAATCAACTGATTATATATATATTGGCAGGTGTTGGATGATGAATCATTTGCGATCATGGTGTTGATAACATTGGTGATGACGGGAATTATTGTACCACTCGTGTCATTGATTTACAGACCATCAAGGAGGATTGTGTCCTACAAAAGAAGAACGATTCAGACAGCAAAACGAGATTCAGAGTTGAGAATCCTTGTTTGCGTCCACACTCCGAGGAACGTTCCGACCATAATCAACCTTCTAGAAGCTTCGAATCCGACGAAGAAATCACCTATCTGCGTCTACGTCCTCCACTTGGTGGAACTCACCGGTCGGACCTCCGCCATGCTCATCGTCCACAACACCAGAAAACCAGACTGCCCCGCCATTAACAGAACCCAAGCTCAATCCGACCACATCATTAACGCCTTCGAAAACTTCGAACAACACGCCGGTGGTGTCTCTGTTCAGCCGTTAACGGCGATCTCTCCTTACAACACCATGCATGAAGATATCTGCAACCTCGCAGAAGATAAGAGAGTCGCCTTCATCATCATCCCTTTCCACAAACAACAAACTGTCGACGGTGGAATGGAACCCACCAACATGGCCTTCCGTACCATCAACCAGAACTTGCTCGCCAACTCGCCTTGCTCCGTCGGAATCCTTGTCGACCGAGGACTCACCGGTGCTAACAGATTAACCACCAACCAGATCACTCACCACGTCATGGTTTTGTTTTTCGGCGGCCCCGACGACAGAGAAGCGTTATCGTACGCCAGCAGGATGTTGGACCATCCGGGGATACATCTCACGGTGATGCGATTTGTTCCCGGAGAAGAAGCAATGGAGCAACACTCTGGTGCTAACAAAGACAAAGAGAAGCGATTAGATGAGCATGCTCTGAAGGAGTTTCGATCGAAAAGTGAGCACGGTGATTCATTGGAATATATTGAGAAAGTGGTGAATAACGGAGAAGAGACGGTGGCGGCGATAAGATCGATGGATGATATACACAACTTGTTTATAGTGGGAAGAGGACAAGGGATTATAACGCCCTTGACAGCAGGGCTGACGGACTGGAGCGAGTGTCCGGAGTTAGGTGCCATCGGGGATTTGTTAGCATCGTCGGATTTCGCCGCCACGGCGTCAGTTTTGGTGGTACAGCAGTACGTCGGGTCGTTCGGAGACGCCTTGACGACGCCGGAGCACCTCACCCATGAGGAGTATCATCCCCATCATCATGCTCATCTCTCGCCATTGAATAGATCACAAACTAGTGCGTTCCGTACAGAATCCATGAACTTGTGATGACAGAGCAATTTGAGTGATTTCTTCTTGATTTGATCCTTTTGACGATGCCGGAAAATGACACATGAAATGATCAAAGAGAGATGCTTTCAATTCAGCAGATTATCTGCTCTTCAAAGTACAAAAACAATCCATGGATTGAGTTCGTGAATGAAGAACCATATATAAGTGGATTGTTTTCTTTCACCTCTTGATTAGTCATGATAATCTTTTTTGTTCCACATATATTTTCCGTGGCGTAAGCTAGCACTGTTTTTTATTGAGTTAAAAAAAAAAAAAAGTGCACCGTATTTTCCTGGACCTGCAACTGATTTAGTTGCAGTTTTCACTAATTACCTCAACTTCTATTTATCCTTCAGTTAAAATTTTCCGATAGAGGTGCATAAATTATAATTTATTTTTGTTAAAATTAACATCACCACCAAAATAAAAAGACGAAAAAGCAGAGAAAAAGAGTGAATTTAAAAATTTACGCTTAGTGAAAAATATATTAAAAGATGGTAATATTTAAATATTTTAAAAATTAAAAATTATTAATATTAAAATTATGTTATAAAAAATAACTCCAATAATAAGGTTTAAAGTGGAAAAATACCCACGCGCTTTTTTTAAAAATGCAGGCAACACCTTAAGTTCTTCAAAAGCACAAAAGTATCCATAAATTTTCAAAATCAGAGCAAAAATACCATCATCGTTACATTGCATTAACGAACATTATTTTTTCTAGTGGGGCTTATGCTATTAAAAACTAAAAAGGGTAAATGTGCAATGATAAATCATATAAATGCATCTGATGGTGCCTGTGAAGGGCATGGAAATCTCCTCTTCAGCCCATTAAGTCTTTAGAGGAAACATGAGTAACAATTTCCTTCTTCTTCTTTTCTTTCTTTGTTTTTCTTTCAGCTAGAAGAAGAGTTAGAATTTTAGTCACTCAGATAACGCCATTAATAACAATTGATATCTAATATAGAAACCTATGTACTTCATAATATTGTAAACTAGAAATTCAAAGACAGAGTAATAATAAACAAACTCCCAAGTTGATAGTGAAGCTCTGAATTTTGAACATTACAGTGACAAACAAAAACTGCTCAAACTTGCAGCTACTTGCTTAATTGTTACTACTTTGCTACCTAATTTTGGTTCCTTCATTAATTAGTGGGTTTAACTTCAGTCAAAACCACCCGTTTTTTTAATTGCCCTGTTTTGATAAATCATTGGGTTACACTATATTGTAAATCCTGAAAATCTTATTTGTTTTGATACCATCCCACAATAGTTTCACTAAAACTACACAAGACAATAAGCTTTCTGGTATTAATATCAAAAGGATCTGACGGTCATTTAGCTTAAAGATCCTTTAGTTGATGTAAAAATGCCCAGTAACATGGTCCTTGCAACCTCAGCATTTCTAACACATTATGACATAGATGATGGGACCAAAAGGATGACACAGAAATAGCCTCTCAATTAAACAATTGAATTAGAGTCCAAAAATCATACTTTAGAGTATGAACAAGAGCATTCACAGAACTAACAAGAACCTCAAATTGCTTTTAATGTTTACAAGGCTAAGGCCAAATTATCTCTCAAGCTCCTTCCAAAAGGATCAAAATGCTTACAACACTGTTCCCCATATCCAGAATCATGATGACCAGACAAGGCAACATCTTGATGCAAAAGTATCTCCACCATCAATTATTATATTCTGAAGCAAGCAACATATTAAGATAATACTTGGCAATTTCCTCTTATCTGGTCTCCACATTACCTTACTCAGGATTCTCCAACTTCCCTTTAACTGTGAGAAGGCTCTCACTGCAAGCAGCCTCACAGCCCCGTGCTTATCGTTAAAACTGGACTGGGTGTTCGAGATGCTATCAGTTTCATAAGGAGTTATGAGCCAGGAAGAAGAGGGTAACCAAATCCACCAACTATATACTCACTAATCATGTCTCCTCCGGCTGAGGTTACTGCCTCTCCATTTAATTGGTCCCCATTCTCGCAGAGTCTGAAAAATCCTGAACATTTCAATAGCCGGGAAAGTGGCATACCTCCGGGCAAACTTGTCATGATATCTATAAATCTCATTTAATGATCGACAACTCCTTGTAATAACATGCTGTAGTGTTCTCTAGGTCACACCAATCATCTGAGGTTTGGACAGCAGGAAGGGTCATCATGATGTATGTTGCATCAATGGCTCCACAACAATTAGGCAACCCGTAGGATGATTCGAACTTGGACTTGATGTCTTCCATTCTATTGAAACCCGGCCACTTGAGATGATGTCTAGCGCGTTCTTCCATTGCCTCGATGAATCTCCAAGTTACCTGAGAAACCGTGGACTGCCTAACCCCAAAGGAAGCTCCAACCGAAACTTGAGATTCACCGGATGCTAGCCTTCTAAGGGCAATGGCGACCTGCTTCTTGACACTAAGAAGCCTTCCCTCGATGTTGATGAGCCCAGATGGTGGCCTTGATATGAGATCCTCCCTTACAAAGGAACATATGTACTCGAAAGTCTTCTTCGAAACCCTAAAGAAGTACTTAAATCCTTCTGCATCATCACTGGGAACTGAGTATCCTGAAAGTTTTATCACTTCAGTGAGATTCTCATAAAGAACTTTACAAATATCAAAGAAAGCAAAAAGTAATCGCCTAGGCTAAGGCTCCTTAGCCTGGAGAATGGGGTGAGAGAAGAAAACCGTTAGATTCAATCCATGTCGGTTTTTCTTGTTAATAAAAGTCAAGCATTCACTAATAAATTCGCAGATTTACTTTTTCTTGTAATGACAGATTCTCTGGTTCTACAATTAATTCATCAACTCGTTCATGCTTCACCTTCAAGAACATGGATAGACCAACACTCACTCCCCTTCATGGATTAAAAAAGGGGGAAATCACATACCTTGTAACAGATTGAAACCCTTATATATTCCATTAACATTGAAGAACAATAGAAGCAATCAATTAAAAAGTTGTCTGGGCAGCAATCGTTATAAAGAAACACCAGAACAGCAGAAGCGGAAGACGATTGATGAAGCTGGGAAAATTAAAGGTAAATAAAAGAAGTTCAAGAAGTGAACCTGGGACAGTGGAATTTTTGTGCCAGAGCCACCAACCGGTCTCACTGGTTCTGGGTTCAATAGGAACAACACTGAACTATCTGCGTTTCTTGAGTTTCTTCGTTCCCCTCTTAATCTTGTTTGATTTCTCGAGAGGTGCCATTATTTTTTTTTTTTTTTTGGATAAAAGTGAGGCAATAGCCCAAATAAAGTAATTACACAAGTGGGGAATTTAATCCCAATCTCTCATAATCTAATTGATTCCTTAAATGAAAAGGGCAAGTGGTATGTATCGAAGATCTGGAGAGTCCTTCTTTTGCCAAAACATCTGCCATCTTGTTCCTCTCTCTTGAGATGTATGTTAATTGTACCTCCCATGGCCTGCTAATCAGTTGTTTGATCTGAACAATGAGTAAGCTTCCAAACTGATTATTGTTCTCATTTTTCAACATGTCCACAAGTACTTTAGAATCTGACTCGAGGATCAGCCTCCTGTAACCATAATCCCAAGCAATTGTGAGACCTTTAAAGATGGCCCACTGTTCCGCTTCTAATGCACTACATGATCCAATGAAATGGGAAAATCCTATCATCCAATTGCCTGTATAATCCCTTATTAGACCCCCACAACTCGCAATACTACGTGAGGCTGACATGGCACCATCAACATTAATCTTTAACCAACTTTGTGGTGGAGGAGTCCATTGTGAGGAACCATGAGATGATGTTGCTTGATCCACATGGTCTCTACTAGGGTGAGCATAATGAGACCAATTTTGTAATATAACATATTCTGGTTCTGTAGGCTTCCCTTCACCCATATTAAAAACCACAGAATTCCTCCAAAGCCAAAGCTTCCAAATTGTGACTCCCCAAATAATGTTCCATTTACTACCCACAGTGCCTAGCTCTCTCTTAAGATTTAAGGCAAACCAATCTTTAAGAGAAGCAGCAAAAAAAGAGGCAAAATACCTAGGGAGAAGTAATTTCTTCCACAGAATCTTTGCATAATCACAATCTCTCAAAACATGTAGAATATTCTCTTCTCTATCGTTACAAACTGGGCAAGATGCAGAAGTTGATGACCACTTACTCCTCCATACGTTAGTGGGAAGCCTATTGTTAAAGGCCATCCACATAAATACTCTAATATGTTCAATCCCCTGCCATTTCCAAATATCTCTATATAAGGAATTGTAATGACTGTCAACATTTTCTTCCAGTAAATAGTATGCACTTTTGATGGAGAACAAACCATTCGAAGTAGCATTCCAAGACATAATGTCAGAACCGGCTTCGATCATAGGTGGTAAAACTGAGATTAAACGTTGGAAAACACTGCTTGTGACAATGCTTGCCAACTTTTGAAAATCCCAAGTGCCATACATGACCCAATCAGCTACATAGCTCTCTTCTTCCTCTCTTGTAAGTGCCCTAATGCACAGATCTTTTATTTTTTTATCCGGAAATAACCAGAAATCAGTGAAGAACTTCACCATAAGTCCATCTCTGATGTTCCATTTCATACCTTTTGCAATCACCTCCTTTTGTTGAGATACAAATTTCCATAAGTCAGAATCATCTTTAGAAGAATCAAGTAGATTGTCTTCATTCCTCAACATATACTTATGTAACAAAACCTCAGCCCACAACCTTTTTGAACCTGACAGTAGATTCCAAGCAATTTTCGCACCACATGCACGATTAAAAGAGACTAACCTCTTAAAACCAAGTCCCCCGTATAGTTTGGGCTCAGTCAACTGTTTCTAACCAATTGGATGATATGCATGTTGTAAATGACTCTTCCCCCAAATAAAATCTCTCTGCAATTTCTCCACTTCATAACATACCTTAGCAGGTATTCTTGAAACCTGCATTGGATACAAAGGAATGGAACTAATCACTGACTTTGCTAAGGTAATGCGTCCCGCCATTGAAAGAGTACTTTCCTTCCATGCAGCTAACTTAAATTTGACTCTATCTATGATATAATGGAAGGTTTGTGAAGGCTTCCTATGTTTAGTAATAGGAAAACCAAGATACCTCCCTATATCAGTAGATATATTCATCCCTACTATATCCTTAATACATCTTCGAGTCACCTGGTTCACCCTTGGAGAAAAGAAAACTGATGATTTGTTCTTACTGATTTTTGCCCCTAATGCTTTACAGAACTTGTCAAGGCATTCCATCATACAAAGAGCTTGTTGATTCGTAGCCATTCCAAAGAGAAGTAGATCATCAACAAACATGAGATGAGAAATAGATGGACCTCCTACAGAAATAAGAATTGGACTCCAGCTACCATCATTCACTGCATCATTAATAATGTGAGATAATTTATCCATACACAACACAAATAAAAAGGGGGAAATCGGATCTCCCTGACGTAGGCCTCTTGTAGGAGTGAAATATTCTGTTTCAGTACCATTCCACAGAATATTGTAAGAAACTGAAGAAACACAAGACATAATCAATTTCACAAAATTGAAGTCAAACCCAGCTTCAAGAAAAACCTGTTTAAGGAAGTCCCATCTAATTCTATCATAAGCCTTTTCCAAATCAATTTTAAGAGCCATCAAACCTTTCCTTCCTCTACACTTCTTCATCTGATGCATAATTTCTTGCCCTAATATCAAATTATCCTGAATATTTCTACCCTTGATGAAACTGGCTTGAAAGGGTAAAATAATGTCGTCCATAATGCTTCTCAATCTAGCAGTAATGACTTTAGTGATACATTTGTAATGCATAGAACACAGAGAAATAGGTCTAAAATGAATCACCATCTCTGGAGTATCTCTTTTAGGAATCAAAGAAATAAGAGTTTTATTTGCCTCCTTTATCAATTCTGGATCCTGAAAAGCAGTTGTAACAAAAGAACAGAGATCCTTATCCACCACATTCCAATTGGCTTGATAAAAAATAGGACTAAAGCCATCAGCTCCTGGAGCCTTGTATGCACCCATAGAAAACAATGCCAATTTGATTTCTTCCTCTGAAGGAATGGTAGCTAGCTGAGAGATCAATGTGGCATCAATTCTTGGAAATGAAGTTGTCGTAGATAACCTTAAAGCTGTACCGACCTCTTCACAAAATATATTCTTGAAATAGTTTACTACCATGCATTTTAGCTCCAATTTATCTTGAATCCATTCACCATTTTCTGATTTAAGAGTAATAACTGTGTTTCTCCTTCTTCTCAAATTTGTTTTCAAATGATAGTATCGGGTATTCCTATCACCCTCGGTGACCCAAGCTGTTCGAGATTTCTGAAACCATTTGATTTCCTCTTGTCTTGAAATTTCATCCAACTCTTTCTGTAATTCCTTTTCCAAGTTACAAAGAAATGACGAATATGGATATGCAGAAGAGTTCTGAATACCACCAAGCCTAGCCATAAGTAATTTCTTCCTTTTCTCAACGTACCCAAAAACATCTTTATTCCAGACAGCTAGAGCAGCTTTAAAGTTATCCAGAGAAATATTCAAATTATCAGTTGCATCCCAAGCATTTTCTAGGAAACATTTGAACTGTCCATGAGTAAGCCACACCGCCTCAAACCGGAAAGGTTTAATATCACAACACCTTTTATCATCAAAAAACTGCAAGGTGATTGGATTATGATCTGAGTATAGAGTTCGAGGAAGTACCTTAATATAGCAATCAGGAATCATAGAGAGCATATGCGAATTAGCGAAGCCTCTGTCCAAACGTTCATACAATCGAGAATAACCTGCACTTCGTGGACCTTTCCATGTATATTTAGGGCCTTTAAACCCCATATCAGTTAGACCACATTCATTTACTTTGGATTGAAACCAATTAATTCTTGTGTAGTTACAGCCTGCACCCCCAATTCGATCTAAAGGAAACATAATATCATTAAAATCACCCATCACCACCCATGGGTTATCCATGGCCATTGATAAATCTTTAATTTTTCCCCACAATAAATGTCGTAAATTTGAGTGAGGTATTGCGTACACTGCTGTCAAAAAGAAAGGAATTTTCCCTGGTAGATAACATTTGAAATGAAAAAATTGACGATCTTCCTCAATCAAATCCACACGAATTAATTTGCTTCTCCAAGAAGCCAATAAGCCCCCTGATCTACCGACACTAGGAATAAATTGAATAGAATCAAAACCCAGTTTAAGAAGTGCATTAAACCAGTTAATCCTATCACATCTTGTTTCTGATAAAATAATTAAGGAAACCTTTAGACCACTGCACACCATTTGAATATTTCTGAGAAGACCTTCATTACAGGCTCCTCTTGTATTCCAATAAATAATATTATCCATAAAAATATTTAAAAGCTAGACAGCCCCAAAAGAGCCTATTATAAACCCGGGGTCTCTGGTACTAAAGTATTCTCATTTCTGTTTTGAACAGAATAATTACTTACCATTGGTTCTGAAATGTCCAGCCCAACATCGTGATCTCCTGGGTCCAAATCTTGTAACACACTTCCCTTATCAATCAGCTGCAATGCTGGATTTTGTGTTTGGTCATGATCCATGAGGTCCTCACAAGAAGGCCCATCAAATAAAGGCCCAAGTACTTGTCCAACAACACATAAAGACTTATCACATGAATTTCCAAATGCATTTCCAACACCCAAGACGTCACTTTCCCTTCCTACTCGTGCTTCAATGTTACTTTTTCCTTCCACTATTAAACCCATAATGTTGTCAATGTTCCCATCAATTCGCGTCAGGTCTGTTGACCTTTTTCCTTCTCTTGCCAAAGTCTTGTCTTCTCTTTCTTGATTAAACAATTCTCTTTCTTCCTGCCGTCCTACTCCATCCCTGTCAACCGATTGAAGACTCATATTTCCTGCTCTCCCATTCCTCTTGCTATCATTTGTTCTTCCCCGTCTCTTACCCCAATGCACCATCATAGGCACTGGCTCCTCCTGCGACGTCTCAGTCTGTACCAGCCCACTACCCTCTGATGTCGCTTGTCGTTAGCGCTCAAATTAATTACTAGTTTTAACCCTATGTGTATAGGAGCTAACCCTAGGTCGATCTCAAGGCGGAGTCAATGCGTAGCTTGATTATGATTAATTAAAGTGATTAAGGAATAAATATGGGTAGAGAAGAATATTCAGTGATGATTGCAAGAAAGTAAAAGAGTTAAATGATACGATTACCAGTAAGTCGAACATTCCCAAGGATGAATGATGTCGGCTATCATTGTTCAAAATAATATCAGAGTTATAATAGTTATATATACTAAGTCCCTAACATGCAAAATCCCAGACAATCGTCATGGTCATAATCATAAAATCCACAATTATACCTAGATCTAGCATACAATTGTATCAAGAATGATTAATGAAGATCCACTTAGCATGTGATAAATTAAACAATAAATGATTTGTTCCTCTAACATAGATATTCAATCGAAAATCCTATAACTAATCATGTGAATCCAGCATGAATAATTATAAGAGGAAACTAAGGATATTAAATAAAGAATATCAAATCATAAATTTAAATAATAAATCACAAGGGTTTGATCACAAAGGTGTCTCAATCGAAACCCTAGGTCCAACATATACAAATCTTAAAACCTAAATCTAGGAAATCATAAATTTGTATAAAGGAAAAGATCAAAACATAGAATTGTTCAACTCCTAACTCTAAAGCACAGAAACTCAAGCCACTACATCTCTCCTCAAGAACTTAGAAGGAAAATGATGGAATTGTGGAAGAGATGAAGAAGATGATTGTGACGGTGGTGATCGGTGTGTTGAATGGAGGAGCCTTGGGGTCCTTTATATAGCATTTGGGAGTGAATCCTGTTTGGTGTAAGTCTCTTCACTGATTGGCTCTTCAAAAGATAATGATAGTCTCTATTTATCTTCAATATCCTTTCAAGCTGTCATCTTTTCCAATATCTCCAGAGATAATATTTTTAAACTCAAATATCCTATAAACAATTCAAATAAAAAGTAATAGGATAAAAGAGATAAAACAATTAATAGGAAAAGATAACATATTTATCATTATCCTTTGATTAGATTCAAAGGATAGATATTGATAAATTATCTCTGAATCAATTCAAATGATATATGATATAATATAAGGAATCAGAGATAAGATATAATTAATATTTATCCTCTTGCTTTGAATCTTGACGTGTGATTGGCTCCTCTTTTATTGTAATTTGAATTAAATTTCCCTTGGATATTCAATCTGTGAGATATGTTGCCTGTATCTAGATAAAAATATCTTCGTGCATACCAGTGTGTTAATAAAATTAGTAAAAATACACGAAAATGACCTTTTTAGTTATTTAATTCATATAGTCAACTAAGGCACAAAATAACCATAATTATTATAATAATATCTATTAATCATGATAAATCCCCTGAAATAGATAGAAAATAATATGATAAAATAGGGATTCATCAAATTCCCCCACACTTAAACCTTTGTACTCCTGGGCAAAGCAATGAAGAATGTATTGATAAACATTGAAAACAAGTAGAGGAACCAAACAAATTCGAGTATGAAAGTGATAATTAAATCAATCAAATCCTTCAAGTCAGCCTGGTCACATAATAACAAATGCAACATGATCAATCTCTATGAATACAGTTCAGACAGAGGAATAGGATAGAAGAGAGCACACTCAGGGATATATTCTTTTCACTCATCTCACATTTTTCGGGTTCTTTCACTCAATCCTGCCTATACTAGCCCCTACCATAGGCTTGTAAAAGTTCTAAGTCTCCGTCGTCAGTTACATGTGCATTCTTTAATCAAAAGGACTTTATAAGCTTGTAATATTGGAAATAGGCCACGTGAAATGGAATATGAAAAATAGAAAGTAGTATATGCATGCAATAATGAATGTATATCATGAATTCATGTCATAAGAGATGTATAGGTAATAATTGTGCTAATAAAATGTGATAATAGTGCCTTCTTCATTTCTCTTTTCTCTCTCTTTTTTTTTCTTGTCTTTGTTTTTTTTTTCTTTTCTTCAACTTTTCTTGCACTATCTTTTCTTTTCTTTTTCCTTTTCTTTTTCTTTCCTTTTTTTTCTTTTTTCTTTTTTTCTCTTTTTTTTTTTGCACCTTGTATATAAAAGATATAGCACAATATTTCAATAATAATGATTTTCAGACATGAATAAAAATTTTATTTCAAAAAGATATTGATACATATATGACTTTCTATGATGGGAAAAGAAAAGTGATGGGCTCAAAGGGGGTGACTAGGGGTATAATATGTAATGGGATTGTGTTTGGGATAAAAAAGGTTTCGAATATGATGGCCTCAATCATTTTAAAGAATTGCACATGAGTTAGACAGTAGATAAAAGAACTAAGACAAGTTCTGAAGAGAAATTAGTATAGGAGGCACTCACTCAATTTAGGAATTTAAGGCCGAGAATCCTTCCAACATGGTTGTTTCTCTTCATTTCTATTCACAGAGCCTCACTGAAGACTTCAATTGTTCTCAATGCATTACATTATATGTTTCTAGGATAACTCTTAGAATATTAATTAACTGAACTATCACAGTCAACAATGAAATTGAAAGATTCATACTTGTACCAGTGTAATCAAGATGATATTTTAATTTGAAACATGAGTGTTCAGAAGTATAAGTGTGGAAAAATTTTGAAAAATA
Source organism: Leucaena leucocephala (assembly GCA_037074615.1). NCBI lineage: Eukaryota > Viridiplantae > Streptophyta > Magnoliopsida > Fabales > Fabaceae > Leucaena > Leucaena leucocephala. Next base: position 20,573,985 of record CM073538.1, on the reverse strand, counting down.
GGCATATTCAAGAGCTCTCAGATAATCAATCAAATTCATTCTCTCCCCCACACTTAAATCATGCGTTGTCCTCAACGCATCACTAAGGCATATATCAGAGGGAGCAGGGAGATGGTTAAAGAGTCAGTGCTAAAAGAGGATATTTTATTCAAAGAAAAACTAACATAAAATTAAGAAATCTTTAAAATGCAACCTATTCTAGAAAATTGTTAAAAGACATAAAGCAATAATTCTACCTTTTACTACTGGGATTGTCCCTCCCCCACACTTATCTCAAATAATAAAGCTCATAATATATATAAGAATAAGATAAGGAAAGAGACAACCTGGAACCTTTATGTCGCTTAAGGGTCTTAAAATTGAAATTCTCGTCTATGATGAGGAACATGCTCTTATGTAAGTGTACCTTCTCTGCATAGTTTTCTCTAAATATTTGGGGTGGTGGCTCGGGGTCAATTTGTGGAGCCCCCACAATATAGGGAGTATGGTGATCACCATAAAATCCTCCTAAGTGAGATTCCTGCATGAAATTCAACAAACCACAAGCAGCACCTTTTCCAACTCCAAGTATGGGACAAGAATCAAAGTACTTGAAACCATGAAAAGCCATCAAGCGTGCAATATTAGTAATCAAGACACCAGATGTGAGAACTCTATAAGACATATAAGAACACAAATATTTCTCACATCCAATAAAATCAATAAGACTCCCTTCAGTAAGACCCTTGACTTCAACATGATAAATTGAAATATAATCATCAATAATTATTTCTTTATCGGGTGGCAAATCATATGATAACACCTCATCCTTATTAGCACCCTCATTTTCATCATCATGAATTGTAGGCATAACATTAATAGCTACTCCTTGATCTAATAAAGCCTTATTAATATGCATTTTTCCAATAGTACAAGGAATTGTAAAAGCCCCTGGATCTTGCCATTTAATTAGAAGTTGAGGTTTAAAGAGGGTAGAGACATTAGAAGAAACTTGGACTCTTTCATTTGGGCTAAACCGATGTTTATGGGTACACAGGTCTTTGATAAATTTAGCAACTCTAGGCATGCCTTTAAGTAATTCTAACAATGGAATATTTACCTCAAGTTTGCTAAACAAGTCATAAATCTCCTTGTCATGTTCTTTATTAGCAGTTCTCTTACTCATTGCATAAGATTTAGGGAAAGGAATACTTACCTCTTTACTGATGGTTGTGGCAGTCTCTACTTGAGTAGCCTCATCTTTCTTGAGTAGTTCTTTCTCTTTCAGACTTGCTGATTGCTTGGGCGCTTCAGGGATGTGTTTAGTAACGTCTTCCACACCTTCAATGGTGTACTCATGGATGTGTTCAATAGTATCTTCAATGATATTCTCAGTAGTGTTTGTCACATCATCATTTTCTAAGAATCCTACCTTTTTACCACCTTTCAGTGTGATGGCATCTAAGGATCCAGGATTGATGACAGTATTGGAAGGGATGGTCCCTCTATTCTTCGCTTGTTGCTTATTTATAGAGTTAGCCAATTGAGTCACACAAGTTGATATATTATCATACTTACTATCTAAGGTAGCACAACCCGAGGCTAGCTTGTCAAGTTTGGCATCCGTACTAGATTTCTCTATATCAAATCGGGATGATAAGTTTGAGAGTTGAGAAGTTACACCTGTGACAGCAGAGGTTAGATCTGATATACCTTTAAGAACTAATGTCATATCATCATTCTTGTTAGAAGGGTCTTGGATTGGCACATATGTAGTAAATGGAGGCTCAAAGTAGGGTTTATGTGTTGGGGAGAACGGTTCATGATATAGTTGAGGTGGAAATTGAGCCATGTATTGTTGGTTACTCATGACAAATGATCTAAGAAATTCCCAAGCCTCGTCTATATTTAAGTCCAATAAGTCTCCTCCTGCTGCACCATCTATTATTTTTCGATCATGCTCTGTCAATCCCCTATGGAAATATAGTATGAGGTATTCATCAGGTATTTGGTGATGCGGGTACTCGTGCAGGATGTATTGGAATCGATCCCAATATTCAGCAAAAGATTCATGAATATTTTGTGTAAAGGATGATATTTGTGCTCTTGTCTGATCCCTTGAAATATTATAACATGTAAAAGACTGGGAGTGCAGGATTAGATTAGGATTATATTGATGATGATTGTTAAACCAAGACATAATATGATTTAGAGAAGGAAACAAAAAATATGAAAAATTTAAAAAAAAAATCACAATAAGAAATCAAGAATCAAGGGAATTGACTCCCCGGCAATGGCGCCAAAATTTGATATCGCTTGTCGTTAGCGCTCAAATTAATTACTAGTTTTAACCCTATGTGTATAGGAGCTAACCCTAGGTCGATCTCAAGGCGGAGTCAATGCGTAGCTTGATTATGATTAATTAAAGTGATTAAGGAATAAATATGGGTAGAGAAGAATATTCAGTGATGATTGCAAGAAAGTAAAAGAGTTAAATGATACGATTACCAGTAAGTCGAACATTCCCAAGGATGAATGATGTCGGCTATCATTGTTCAAAATAATATCAGAGTTATAATAGTTATATATACTAAGTCCCTAACATGCAAAATCCCAGACAATCGTCATGGTCATAATCATAAAATCCACAATTATACCTAGATCTAGCATACAATTGTATCAAGAATGATTAATGAAGATCCACTTAGCATGTGATAAATTAAACAATAAATGATTTGTTCCTCTAACATAGATATTCAATCGAAAATCCTATAACTAATCATGTGAATCCAGCATGAATAATTATAAGAGGAAACTAAGGATATTAAATAAAGAATATCAAATCATAAATTTAAATAATAAATCACAAGGGTTTGATCACAAAGGTGTCTCAATCGAAACCCTAGGTCCAACATATACAAATCTTAAAACCTAAATCTAGGAAATCATAAATTTGTATAAAGGAAAAGATCAAAACATAGAATTGTTCAACTCCTAACTCTAAAGCACAGAAACTCAAGCCACTACATCTCTCCTCAAGAACTTAGAAGGAAAATGATGGAATTGTGGAAGAGATGAAGAAGATGATTGTGACGGTGGTGATCGGTGTGTTGAATGGAGGAGCCTTGGGGTCCTTTATATAGCATTTGGGAGTGAATCCTGTTTGGTGTAAGTCTCTTCACTGATTGGCTCTTCAAAAGATAATGATAGTCTCTATTTATCTTCAATATCCTTTCAAGCTGTCATCTTTTCCAATATCTCCAGAGATAATATTTTTAAACTCAAATATCCTATAAACAATTCAAATAAAAAGTAATAGGATAAAAGAGATAAAACAATTAATAGGAAAAGATAACATATTTATCATTATCCTTTGATTAGATTCAAAGGATAGATATTGATAAATTATCTCTGAATCAATTCAAATGATATATGATATAATATAAGGAATCAGAGATAAGATATAATTAATATTTATCCTCTTGCTTTGAATCTTGACGTGTGATTGGCTCCTCTTTTATTGTAATTTGAATTAAATTTCCCTTGGATATTCAATCTGTGAGATATGTTGCCTGTATCTAGATAAAAATATCTTCGTGCATACCAGTGTGTTAATAAAATTAGTAAAAATACACGAAAATGACCTTTTTAGTTATTTAATTCATATAGTCAACTAAGGCACAAAATAACCATAATTATTATAATAATATCTATTAATCATGATAAATCCCCTGAAATAGATAGAAAATAATATGATAAAATAGGGATTCATCACCCTCCCCTTCATTTTGTTGTTCCATCATATCCCCTATGACACCAAATCTCGAACCCCTATTTTCCGGTCGAGTAGCCTCACCTCTGTTGTCCTTAATTTTCCGTTGCCGGCAAGGTTTTTGTACAACTCGCCACTGGTCTGATCCCCCCGATGAAGTGGCCGAAGTAATTGTATTCTTAATAGTACTCTTTCTTTGCTCATTCTCAACCTCAACATTTTGTGAATTAGATACCTTTAACGTGCATTCATTGGCCCGGTGACCGTATATACCACAATGAATACCCAAAGAGTGGAGACCCTCATATTCTAGATAATACTCTACACCATCTAAAGAGAACCCTGACGTTAATTGTTTCCCCAAATCAACCAATACACAGATTCGGGCATAATGCCCTCTCAGTTGGTATGTAGTATTCATGTCAACCTTCAATATCTCTCCAATCCGATTACCAATTATTGTTAGCGCCTCCTCATCATAGTATTCAAGTGGTATTCTCGGCACCCTTACCCACACAGCCACTTTGTCTATTGTTGCACTTGCTGGTTGAAACATTGGCTCCCAAGGTCTTACTGTCAAGTAATGATCATAGATCATCCAAGGACCTCCGGTTAGAGCATTGAAATAGTCTTCCCTATTTGACAACTTGACCACAAAGAAGCTATGTCCTATGTTGATTAGGGTAATGACTCCTCGCTTAGCCCACAGAGTTTGTAACCTGGTATGAAGAGCTTTGTACCCAATATTCCTATCCAGTAGCTTAACGATTACCGCCCTCCTCCAAGCCTTGAACAGTCGTTTCTTCATTTTCTCAGAAAAAATAAAGGTAGGAAAATTTCGCACTGGATCCTCAGTAGTCCTAAACAAAGGTTCCTCCCTTCCTTCCCTAGAATCTTCTGACATTGAATCCTCATAGTGCAAGCTATCATCCTCCTCCTCATCATCATCCGATCGGTCATTATTTTTATCTGTCCCCTTCAACTTTTCAACAAATGAGGGCCTCCCACTATTGTATCCATGAGATTCTGTACCCAATTTTGGCCATTGCTCATTATAGTATCTCTCCTCCGCAGCCTTACTCTTGATCTTCTTAGCACTACGAACCAGTTGATCATCTTCTTCTAATGACGTTGGAATCAAGTTTTGCTTTTTCCCAGAGAGAACTATCGCCATCTTCCTACTAAGTTTCTTTGAGAGGTGCCATTATTGGTAAAGAAAGTAAAACTCAACTCACTATTCCCGAATCCAGTGGAGAAATAATTGTATCCTAAAGTAAAGAGGAGCATGGGCTGCGAATGGAAAGAAGCCGATGACTGTCCAAAACAAACCAACAACAACAACGGGCTTATGAGCTCAGCAGTATGGGCTTTAAAACCCAAGCCCGTGAACCCATTTACATTTTATTTTTTCTTCAAAAATTTCAGATTCATTGTTCGTTGATAATTGGTTAAGTAGCATTTATATCCATAATTATTATAACGAACCGCCAGCGTGTTTCGTCTGCACCGTTTTAATCCGGTCTTACTCCAACTTGTGGCCCTATCATCAACAGAAGCTTGGGAGCTTCACTCAGTTCATTGTGAATGGGTGGTTCAAGATACTACTTAAAAGACACTAGAACTTGCCAAATATGAATGGGTATTTTTTCAAAAAAATAAAATAAAAATACCCACGCTATATTCTTAATAAAAAATAGCTAATTAATTAATAGGATTGAGTCTAGTGAAATATATTAAGGGTTAATCATTTATAACGTTGTGAATCAAAATTTAAATTTTTATTAAGAAATATATTCACATTTAATATTGGGTAAATATACATCCAACACTGTAAACTAATTTTGGAGGAGCAAGTAACACTTTAAAGTATTTAAGGGTACAATCAGCACTCCGAACTAATTTTACATGTGCGATAAGCACTCTAAAGTATTTAAGGATGTAATTAACAACATGAACTAATTTTGAAGGTGCCACCAACACCCTAAAATATTTAAATCGATATAATTTCGTCATTTCACTAACAGAAACACAAATTTCCATTTGATCCATGTCACGTGAGTTTTTTATTTTAATATATTATTATTTAGAAAGTCACATGTGTCATATTGTTTAAACAATAGTACTGAATAAACCCTAAAATTGACATTATATAGAATTTATATGTGAAGAATAAAAAATTTTATACTTTATTTAATACAATTTAGTAAAATAATATTATAAATATGACATTTTAAACAATAATATATCACAATAAAAAATTTACGTGGAATGTATCAAATAAAAGTTAATATTTTTATTAACGAAGAGGAAAATTGCACCAAGTAAAAGTTAATTGCACATTTAAAATTAGATTAAAATGCTGATTGAATATTTAAATATTTTAGGGTAATAATTATTCCTCTAAATTAGTATAACGTACTAGATGCACCTTTACTCTTTAATATTTAATAATGACTCATATATTCCTATATTTAATAGAGGATATATACATGAGTTAGCAAAAGATAAATTAATTAATTTAAATATATTAAAAAAATAAAATAAATTAGTCAATATAAAAATATGATTTAATCTCTATAAAATATATTAATTTATAAATTATATAAATTAATTTTAAAAATAAAAAAATTATATATGAGAGATAAAAAAATTAATCCCTTATATTTATAATTAAACTCTTGACAAAACCCTTTATAAAAACGAGTGGAGAGCAAGAGGGAGAGAGCAACAAAGCCCCATAATCTATCGGCCGAAAGTACTGCTATAGTGTGTTGCACATGTATATTATATTATTATATATTCTACATGAGCCGTTTATGTACGGCTGTATTTATTTAGGGAATGCTTTGCAATATTAGGATTCAAGAAAATGACGTTGAGGTGAATCCCAAACCATGCGCATCCTTCTACGAGCAACTAAAGGCACCAAACCCAAACCAATGGTATGATTTTATTATTAATAATTTTGTAAGACTAGTTTCATAAAAGTTTTCTACAAGATAAGAAGTCGCAAGTCAGTCTTACTTGTAACCTAAAGACATTAATATTTGTCTCTCTAATTTTTATTGAAAAATAACATGATATCATCGTATATTCTAACAATATATAATATATTCCTTCAATCTTTTATATAAAATTTATTTAATTAATATAATATAATATATTTTTTTAAAATATTATAATTATTTTCTTTAAGTTAGTTGAGGAAATATGAATAAAAATAATTTTAAAAAATTAATATAGATAACATATTATATTTAAAATTAAAAGTAATTCACTAATTAAAGATATATCCTGCGGTAAAAGAAGTGAACACATTGATGGACTAGGAGGGGAGGGAGCAGTAATTGCTGGAGTGAAGCATGCGGTTAACTGATGATTAAAGAAAGAGGAGAAGAGAGGAATGATGGGAGGAGTGAGGAAGAGGAGGGGTAAAATAGGGAAAGGATTATTGACTTTATAAAAGCAACGACCGCAGGCAGCTTTAATAAGGCTAATAAAAATAAAAGGAAAATTCTCACTGCACACCCTGCGGACAATATTAATTTCCAATTAGGCTCCAAAAACTTTCTCAAACCTCGCTGTGCCTCTAGACTAAAATTAAATTAAATTTTATAAGTAAAAAATGTCGATAATCTTAATATTTCTTTTTTTTAAAAAAAAAAAAGATGTCAACCTCGGCAGAGCTCCCGTCGAGGAGAATAAATTTACAAAGAATGTGGCTAAGGGAGTTTGAACCCATTACCCCTTGACTACTAAGCCATCGCATTTAATCACATGGAGCAAAAATTAATATAAGTAATAAAACAAATTTAAGTATCCAAATTTGCATAACAAATTAAATAAGAAGATTTATAGTTAAAATTAGATAATTAATAATAAATATAAAAAAATTAACAATTTCTATATATATATATATATATATATATGAAAGTATCTAGATATATATAGATAAGTGAAATAAAGAGATTTATAATAGAAATTATATGATTAACAATAGATATAAATGAACTAATAACTCTTGTATATACAAGTGTATATATTTATACTAATAAGTAAAATAAAAATATTTAAATAAAAATTAGAGGATTAACAATAAATATAAGAGAACTAATAATTTCTATATATATAAATGTTTAAATATATATTAATAAGTAAAATAAGAGAATTTATAATAGAAATTAAGTGATTAATAATAAATATAAAAGAATTAATAACTTTTATATATATAAGTGTTTATATTTATATTAACAAGTGAATAAAGTGATTTATAATATAAATTAGATGATTAATAATAAATATGGTAAAATTAGCAACTCCCATATATCTAAATAATAAAATGTATATCAATAGTTGAAATAAGAGAATTTATAATAAAAATTAGATTATTAATAATAAATATAAAAAAACTAACTCCTATATATGTGTGTGTAAGAGTTAAGTAACCAGTTGTACATAAAACAGGTTCTCTTTCTCTCTCATTCTTTTTATTTTCTTTTGTTTTTTCCGTTTCTTAGTTTTTTTTTGACTGAGATGTCGTTCTGTGTTTAGCGCAAGCAAGAGCACCCCCACAAATTACAGTGTGTGGGAGCTTCGGATACATATTGACCAGCTCACTTCACTTTCTAGATTCTGGAGTGTCATTTCAGTGCTACAGAAAATGAACTTATATATATATATGTGACAAACTGTGATGTATGGAGTGAAAGAGAAGAATCATGAGGCCGATGGCGACGTGAGTCCTCCTAAAGTGAAGCATACACTCACACACCTCCTTAATAACCACCACTCTCTGCTCCCTCTCATAAATTATTTTTAGTCTATTAAAAAATTATTAATCATTATTGTTTTAATTTTATTTCTATTAAAAGAGAAAAAAGAAGAAGAAGACACCATTTGTAAATATATATATTAACATTAAAAAAATCCTAAGTCAACTCTTGTTATTAGTTGAAGGAAACCTATTAGACTAATCTGAATCCAAGGCTTAATAACATCGTTCGGTTAGGCTAAAATGACTCCCACCAATCAACGTGAGAAATAATTGAAAATGATTTTATAATAGAGAACGAAATGGTAACACATGAGTTGTGGAAGGGGATGCAGGTAGATAGAGGAGCATGGGATCGTGATGTCTACATCCCAAAGTACAAGGCAACATGCCAAAACTCGCAGCTTCGTTTAATGAATTGTGACGGTCATGATGGTGGTACGCTAAAGCATGAGCATTCTGTGGGGGCCACATTTGGCTCCTTCCGCCCTTCCCCTTTCTTTTTCCATCTCATAATAATCCTAAATCCCAATTCCAATGTGCACGCCTTCTTCTTCTTCTGCAACTCTATCTCCACCATCATTCTCGGCGACACCCTCCATCATTATTACTTCCTTTGCCTTTCTCTCTCTTTTTTCTCTCGCCTCGTCTTCCCTGCTTCTCTTATTCTCTCTCTGTCGATCCAGATTTCAACTCATACACATGAAGAATTCACAGGGTATCCTTCTGATTTCTTCTCTTTCCTAAACTTCATGTTATATACAGCTTGTAATTCTAACTATAATATTTGTGATCTGCTTTAAGTTTTATAACATTAAAACAATATAACTTCTCGTAGACGTTACTTTTATTATTTATTAACTATTTAATATTTTAATATTTGTTTAAAAAATCTTTCATGGAAGGGGCAGAATAAAAAAAAAAAAAGAATACAAATCTGATGAACATACATGTATGGAGAATAATTACATTGAAGTCTAACGAAAATTCAATTCTAGACAGATTTTGTGGGATAACGTTGAATTACGTTTTAGTTACTCTACTACACCACTCCTCTAGCGAATTCGTACCGTTGCTTTTAACTCAATCCAAGAAAAGAGAGCTTCCATGGTCGCAAATTGGAATAATTTCTTCGGAATAATAAGTCGGCAACCATTTTTGATAATTTTGGTATCGCTGAACAGAATCTTTCCTTTTACCTACGCATCAATCAACTTTGATTTCTCCAAATTCCACGCTTCCAACTAAAAATACCACCCCAAAATTTACACGTCATCTCACGTCTCATCCAATCCAACGATTTTTCTGATTTCTCAACTGTCTCAATCTGAATGTCTTCATGCAGGAAGACTTAATTAGCGGCGGAGTCTGATTTCGGAAATAAATGGAGTATCAGATTCATATTGATCCTGAAAATGGTAATTAATTTCAAATTACTTATTAATTACCATGTTTTCGTTCCTGAAGGCTTTTATATTTCCGTCCACTTCTTTTTGTTGTTTGCGTCCCTCATTGTCAGTACTCAAACGTTCAGGTTAAGGACGAACCCATCGTGCCCCGTAAAGCGCAAAAGCGGAGCGGGGTCAGAAACACAGACCAGAGTGTGCAAAGAAAGATCTGGCCACCATGGGGTGATCTATCGAAATGCAAAAGAAAATAAAACAAAATTAGAAGAAAAAAGAAGAAGAAGATAATATCAGCTCAAGTGGTTCGTCGCCGCTGGTAGTAGTCGGAACGGAACTGTGGAAGTTTTTACTTTTTCCGGTGAGTTATCTGGCCACTGAATTACTTAATTTTTACCATCTGTTACGGAAGATTCTTCGTTGGGGTTCTTCCAGAGTTGATCTCGCCCTTGACTGTAACCCTTTAGTTTCCTCTCTCTCTCTCTCTCTAGATATTACTTCACAGGGCTTTGATTTCGAATAATATGGACATGGTTCTTTTTATCTCATACATGGTCATAATAATGCTGTCTAAAAATTGAAGACACATGGAAGGTGTTGGTCAGGTTTTGATACTCGTTTGTTTTCCATTGTTCTAATTGGTGGTTTTTGCCTTTGATCAGGTGGCTTTTATTAATTTCACCGTATCATATATTTCAGCCTTCGGCCTAGGTTCAATTTGTCATCAGGTAATTTTCGTGCAGTTTTTAATAATTTCCTCCTCTGTATTGCTTATTATCTCATCGTTTCTTTCGACTCGAGTGGATGTCGTGTCGCTCTGATCCTCTTCCTCGATTTTTCACAGAACTGAAGGTCCTATAACATCGGAGGACAAGGAAGTGTTATTGTTGGCTTGAGCGATGGCGGCTGTGGCCCATGCAGATTCTAAAGGAATGTATTCCTGGTGGTGGGACAGCCACATTAGCCCCAAGAACTCAAAATGGCTCCAAGAAAATCTATCTGGTAAGCTTAATGCTTCTGCAATTCTGTTTCTAAACGTTGAACTGTGCAATAGTAGCTACAGATCTTGAAATGCTTTCTGTTTTCTCTTCTCTTTCACAGATATGGATGTGAAGGTGAGGCAAATGATCAAGCTTATTGAAGAGGATGCGGATTCCTTTGCGAGGAGGGCAGAAATGTATTATAAGAAACGCCCTGAGCTCATGAAATTGGTTGAAGAGTTGTACCGGGCATACCGTGCATTGGCCGAGAGATACGATCATGCCACCGGGGTTATCCGTCAGGCTCATCGCACCATGGCGGAGGCATTCCCCAACCAAGTACCTCCTATTCCGCCGGATGATTCTGAGCCACGTACTCCTAAGACGCCCCACCCTTCTTCACGTGCATTTCTTGACTCAGATAAATTGCACAAGAATGCTTCTGTGACCTCTCCATCTAATTTTCATGATACGGAAGAACCTGATTCTAGTGTTAGTGGAAGGGGTTTAAAGCAGTTCAATGATCCATTTGCATCTGGTGAGCGATCAAGTCATGGAAAATTTGCAGAAGGGCGAGCTGGGAAGGGGCTTAATTTTCTTGACACAGAGGAGCAGAGTAATGATACTGGGATTCAGAGCTTGTCTGAGTCTGAAAGGATGGCTAAAACCGAGACAGAAATTTTGGCCTTGAAGAAAGCCCTAGCCAAATTAGAAGGTGAAAGGGAAGCTGGCTTGCTTCAGTATCAGCAGAGTATGGAGAGACTGTCAAATCTAGAGTTAGAAGTTTCTCACACACAGGAGAACTCTCGAGGACTCGATGAACGAGCAAGTAAAGCGGAAGCTGAAGTTCAAACCTTGAAGCATGTGCTCATCAGATTACAGGCTGAAAGGGAAGTTAGTCTTGTTCAGTACCAGCAGTGCTTGGAGAAGATTTCAAATCTGGAGAACAAAATTTCTTCGGCTCTAAAAGACGCAGGAGAATTCGATGAACGAGCTACCAAAGCTGAAATAGAAGCTGACTCACTCAAGCAGGACCTTGCAAGAGTAGAAGATGAAAAGGAAGCAGCCCTTCATCAATATAAACTGTGTGTGGAGACAACATCAAAATTGGAGGAGAGACTAATGCAAGCTGAGGAGAATGCAAAGAGGATTAATGAGCAAGCTGACAGAGCTGAAAATGAACTCGGGGCCATGAAGTCGGAAATTGCTAGGCTTTCAGGAGAGAATGATGCTGCTGCTCTCCGTTATCAGCAATACTTGGATACAATTTCCAGCTTAGAGCATAAACTCTCTTGTGCAGTGGAGGAGATGCGCAGGCTAACGTGTAATGTACTGGAGGAGGCTGAAAAGTTAGAGAGTTCTGAACAGAAGTGTCTTTTCCTAGAAACATGTAATCAAACTCTTCAGTCTGAATTGCAGTCCTTAGAGCAAAAGATGGGATCTCAGAGTGAAGAACTTAATCAGAAGCAAAAGGAATTGGGTAGGCTGTGGACTTGCGTACAAGAGGAGCGGCTACGATTCAAGGAGACAGAAACTGCTTTCCAAAATCTCCAACATTTGCATTCTCAATCTCAGGAAGAGCTTAGATCTCTTGCTGTTGAGCTTCATAATAAGGCTGAAATTTTGGAGAATGTTGAGTGCCGTAAGAAGGCTTTAGAGGATGAAGTACGAAGGGGCAAGGAGGAAAACCGAACTCTGCATGAGCTCCAATTATCTTCATCTTTGTCCATTAAAAATTTGCAGGATGAGATATCGAATTTGAGGGACAAAATAGCAAAACTTGAACAGGAGGTTAAACTGCGGGTAGAAGAAAGAAATTCTCTTCAGCAAGAAATTTTTTGTCTTAAAGAGGAGCTCAATAATGTCAATAAAAGACATGAAGCTATGATGGGCGAGGTGGGGTTAAACGGACCTGATCCACAGCACTTTTTATCATCAATTAGGAATTTGCAGGATGAGAACTCAAAGCTGAAGGAGACATGTGAGGCTGACAGAAGCGAGAAAGCTGCTCTTCTGGAAAAACTAGAGATCATGGATAAACTGATGGGAAAAAATGCTGTATTGGAGAATTCCCTCTCCAACTTGAACAAGGAGTTGGAGAGTGTTAGAGGAAAAGTAAATTTGTTAGAAGAAACGTGCCATTCTCTACTTGTGGAGAAATCTACTCTTGCTTCTGAGAAGGCCACCTTGTTTTCTCAGTTACAAGCTACAATTGAGAAGCTAGAAAAGCTTTCAGAAAAGAACAAACTTCTGGAAAATTCTCTATTTGATGTAAATGCTGAACTTGAAGGATTAAGGGTAAAGTCAAAGATCTTAGAGGAATCATGCGAATTACTTGATCATGAGAACTATAGTCTCATTTCTGAGAAAGACACTCTACTTTCGCAGTTCATCACCACTCACCAAACACTGCAAAATCTAGAGAAACAACGTAGTGAATTGGAGATGAAGCATTTGGAATTAAAAGGAGAAAAGGAATCTGCACTTCGAAAGGTAGAAGAGCTACTGGCTTCCTTAAATGCTGAGAGAGAAGAGCATTTCAGAATTGTGCAACTCAGTAAAATTCAATTGGCTGAGAAGGAATTAAAAATTCATGTTCTACAAGATGATGCAAACTGCCAGAAAAAGGAATATGAGGAGGAACTAGATAGAGCTGTAAATGCTCAAATTGAAAATTTCATCTTACAGAATTCTATTCAGGATCTGGAGAAAAAGAACTTCTCCCTTCTAGTTGAATACCAGAGACTCTTGGAATCATCCAAAATGTCTGAAGAACTGATGTCTAAATTAAAGAAAGAAAATGTTGAAAAGCAGGTTGACATGAATTCTTTGTGTGAAAAAACTATAATACTAAGGAATGGGTTGCTTCAGGTTCTGAAGACTATTGACATCAACCGTGAGCATTTCTATGGAGATATAATTGAAGAAGAGCAGAGGCTTCTGAAACCTAAACATGGCAAACTTCAGGAGACACAAAATTCTGTACTTACAGAATTCAACAAAAGCCAGCAACTAGCCATTGAAAATTCCGTTCTTGTTGCGTTACTCGGGCTGTTGGAACCAAAGGTACAAGAGCTTGTGACAGAAAGAACTGACCAGGCTGAGGAGTTGAGGAACCGATCTGTGCAATTCATGGGATTACAAGCAGAGTTACAACAGACATTGGAGAAGAATGAGGAATTGAATTTGACAATAAGCAAGGGAGAAGAGAGAGTGCAAGTAATGGCAACTGAGATAGAGAATTTACGGAGGCAGATAAACCAATCTGTGCAATTCATGGCATTACAAGCAGAGTTACAACAGACATTGGAGAAGAATGAGGAATTGAATTTGACAATAAACAAGGGAGAAGAGAGAATGCAAGTAATGGCATCTGAGATAGAGAATTTACGGAGGCAGCTGTCAGACTTGGATGAGTTGTACAGTGACTTAAAGGGAGAAAGTTGCAAAACATTTGAAGAGAAAACATCCTTGATGAGAAGATTCGTAGATCTTAATGACGAGAAAATTAACCTAGAAGAAGAGATCCACGTCATGATTTGCCAGACAATAGCTCAATCCGTTATGTCTCTGATCTACCAAAACATTGTCTTTGAAAAACTCCTCGCACTTGAGGACTTGGGTGAAAATCTTGATGAACTTTGTTCAAATCATAATGTCCTTGAAAAGGAGGTTAGACAGTGCGAAACTCTGGCTGCCACAATCTATACTGAATTGCAGATTTCTACCATCAATGAAACCGTGCTTAAAGGAAAGGTCTGTGAGCTAGCAGATGCATGTAAGAACCTTGAAAATGGAAGGAACTCCAAAGGTATGGAAAGTAAAAGGCTGAAACAAAGAGTTAGCAAATTAGAAAGTGAAAATGGAAGATTACGTTTTCAATTGGCCGCTTTTGGCCCAGCTGTCAGTGCTTTGGACAATTGTATATCATCACTGGAGTCGCAGGCTCTTGTGCTTGCAAAAGCTCATGACAACGCAGAAGAAAAGGTAATGACAAACTCTTAGTATTTGCTACTGCCACCGGGGGGGTGTTTTTAAAATTTCCAGTTAACATGACTACTTTCCTGAGTATATTTGAAATCTTGACTAAGCATTTTCTTTTGGTCATGGTTAAAGTCTCTCGTTTCTGCAATTATGCCCTAGTGGAAAAGTCAATAGAGGGAAGCTTTGGAAATTAGTATGATCCTATTATATTATGGACTTTTCTTCTAGTCATATCCCTAAACGGATGGCTCTTTTAGGTTGCCTTTGTCTGGGTGGAAAGCTGATTAGCTTTGTATATCAAATAAAAAATCATTTTATCATTTGTCTTTGTTTTTCACACGTTGCATGAAATATTGAAAAATGAGAAATAAGCTGCAATAGTATGGCTTGTTAAATTTTTATATTATAAGAGATGTTTATACAAGTGAGTATTTATATATTATAGTAATTACTATATAATATGATCGACAAATATTGCATGCATTACTTTTTCTGGATATAATTTAATGGCTTACACTCACTGTTTCCAGGAGAATAATTTGGTGAAAAAGCAGTACGCTGAAGGCAGTGCACAAGCAAGAAGAGATCTGTCTACGGCGACAGATTCCCTTCCAGACTTCCAACACATGCAGAAAAGGATCAATGCAATTGAAATGGCTGTCAAACAAATGAATGGAAGTTTCAGACTAAAGGACAAACTCAAGGAGACTCAAGAACTAAAATCTGGAAGCAGCAGGCATCTAGAAAACATTCAAATCAGCAAGCATATTACTCTAATGGATGAAGCAGACGATAAACTCACTGATGAAAAGGTGATGGCGAAATCAGTGCCAGCAATACAGTACGCAGACAATGAGGTTCTTCCCAAAGACATCATGCTTGATCAAATGTCTGAATGTTCGTCGTACGGGCTAACCAGGAGAGAAACTCTCGTTGATGTTGATCAGATGCTCGAGCTATGGGAAACTGCAGATAGGGATAGTAGCAGCATTGGTCTAAATGTTGGAAAGGCGCAGAAAATGGCTACCAGAACATCGAACCACCACCACCAAAGAAGAGCAAGCAAGGAATCCAGAACTAAAACTCCCTCCACAGAATCATTAATTGAAAAGGAATTGAGCGTGGACAAATTAGAGATCTCAAATTCAAGAAGATTCACAGGGGCCCGTGAGGAAAACAGCAAGCGGAAGCTTCTAGACAAACTCGATTCCTATGCACAAAAGCTCACAAACCTGCACATCGTCGTACAAGACTTGATGAAGAAGGTAGAAATCAGCAAACAAATCCCAATGGGAAAAGATATCGAGTACGATACAGTTAAACGGCAGCTCGAAGCCTCAGAAGAAGCCATCACACAGCTGTTCGACGGAAACCGGAAGTTGGTGAGGAAAGTCAGAGACGGAACCGTGTCGTTTGGGGGGAAGCGAGGAGGGTCAACTGATTCAGACGAGAGCAGTGGAAGTGTGAATAGAAGCAGAAGGAGAGCGGCGGAACAAGCTAGAAGAGCATCGGAAAAAATAGGGAAGCTTCAAATGGACGTGCAGAGGCTTCAATTTCTGCTTCTGAAGCTTGACGAAGAGAAAGAAAGTAGAGGGAAGGCAAGAATTACTACTGATCGAAGTGCTAGAGTGCTTCTGAGAGATTATCTTTATGGAGGGACGAGATCAAGAACGATCCATAAGAGGAAGAAAGCACCATTTTGTGGATGTGTTCAGCCTCCCACCAAGGCTTAGTTAGGGGCTTAGAGCTCTAGAAGTTGCTATCTTCAAGAACTTTAGAGGAAGATGATTAGCCATGACTAACCGATAACATACATTTTCTGAACAAAAATATTTTTTATGCCCTCCATACTTGGTTTATTGTATAGCTTTGGAGTTTGGAGGTTAATTGCATATATTTTGCAATTCGGAATTGAATCCAGTTAATTGATTAAATGGTAAAACTGAAGAATGCAAATTGTAAAAGAATGTGGACTTGACAAATCGCCAGGGGGAATCTCTGTTTTGGGATTTTCTTCGCTTTGTTGCTTAGTTGCTGTTTTCATTTCAAGTTTTAATGAAAAATATTATCCAGGTAAACGAAAAAGAAAAGGGAATCTCTGGGACGGAAAATCTTTGGAAAGAAAGACAGGCAAGAATATTGTATGGGAGAATGTGACATGACATACCAAAACTAAAATCATTCTCTTTTTTGAACTATTTCACTTTTCAATTAAAATAAATAAAAGTCACATTTGTCATACAAGAGTTGAAATTGTTCATCACAGGCTAAATGATTTTGGGTCTAATTTTTTTTTAAATACTTCCCACTGTATAAAATTTATTTTTTCCCCTCTTATTTGTAGCATATTGGTAGAAAAACCTATACATTTATCAACATTTTTATGTAACTTTTTTCCTATTATGCACTATATTCAAATATCATATTTGTATCCACCCTCTCAACTATAACAAAATTCAAAGAGTTGAGCTAAGAACGACGTTCCAAATTGATTTTGTATGAGAACTTCAGAAGGTGCCATTCTTCCTATCAGTTCTGCTCTTCTGCTTTATCTGTTAAGTTTGCCATCTAACACTACCATTCCAAATACAGAGTCGACATATAAACACTTCTTTGAAATATGTTCCTTTGGTCAATTTAACTTACAGCAGAGACAAATGAAAAATTATATGAAGGTTAATGAATTACATTTCAGTATAACTAAACGGGAAAATTGTTGATTTACTTCTGAGCATGTTGACTTGCGGCTTCTATATGCCCCTTTGATTTAGCTGTCACAGCTAAGCATGCGTTGAACACATATATCCAACATAGCTTATATATAGACTCCGTTCATTGAAGACAAATAGATTAACTTACCTATGTGTCCTTTCATCTCATTGGTTGATATGATCTATATATATAATATATATATATATATATCTTTTGTGAACAGAATCTATTTGGGAATCTTTCACAAATGAAGTAGGTAGTCCTAGGATAGTGTAATGAAGTGCTTCAGAGAACTGATCAAACTTGGTGGCCAGTGCTTCCTGTCTCTGACATAAGAGAGGTCTGAAAAATGTGGATCAAGCAGAGTAGCAATGGTGAACTGGTTTTCAGCAAGTATAGGGGCATGCTTATCTGTGTACAAGGCTGCAGCTAGAGCTGCATGAACTTCTGGTTTTGGGAAACAACCAGAAAAATACATTATTAGAACAAGGTGGGAAAATTCCTTCTGTAAAAATCAAGATTCAAGAATGCAGAGCTGTTTACCCGGATAGCCTTTTAGCGATAGCGAAACATCTTCCATCTCTGCTATTGCTTCTTCTCTGTCACCAACCTCATACAGCGCAAGTGCTCTTCCTACTCTAGCATAGTCTGACAATGCAAAGTCTTTGTAGTTTTCAATAACCTATAACAAGTACATATTTATATATACTTTGAGTACAGATCACTAAAAAAATCAAAACATCAATGATAAACTCAATGAAACTTGGTGTTATGTAAAGTCAAACATGTTACTCAGGTTTGGCGCTCAACATCAAAATTAATTTCTTTCACGAATGTCATTCAATGGTACATCTATAATAGGCTTTAAAAACAGGAAATATAAAGATAAGTCATCCGCATACAATCAACTAGAATGGGTCTGTGTATTTACATGGAGTTCAAAATGAGCCATGCTATTCATGGCCTGTATACGGTGTATCTTCCCAACTTCTACAACTTTTATCAATATATTGATGATTGATGATTGGGTTGCCAGTATTAACAAACTATGCCCATACTCAATAGTGAAGAAATTTTAATACACAGGCAACTACACCCACATATAAGTAAACAGGGTTGCGTTGGTTTTCAAGGAAATGAAGCTATAACTAGCATAAATAGATGGACAAAAGAAAACTAACAACATGGAACTGACATTTCCACATGAGGCGTAACATCCTAGTCAAAGATGCCACTATCAATTGAACAGCATTCTACTATGAAGATAAATACTGGAAAGAACCAAAGAATGTGAAGGCATACTTAACAAATAAAAGGAGTAATTAAACCATTTAGTCACTAAAAAGTGCAACTCCTTACACTCTAATTTGAATTATTCATTTCGCTCCCGGAAGACAGTTTGTATCTTGCTATTGGTATATATTAAGTTAATGTGATAAGGAAGACAGCATACTCCTATTGGAATGTATCTTACCCTTTAAGGAAGAAAGATTTTGTGTGTGTTGGGGGGGGGGGGGGGGGACGCCATGGTCACTCATCAGATTTAAGAATTATTTTTTAGATTTTGTAGTCATTCAATCAAATGGAAAAATCTCTCCTCTGACATCAATAGCCTATCAAATGAAGTCATAAAATGGCAAAAGTTATGAAGTATTTATTACCGTAGTAAAGTAGGCAAGAGCGCCATTGAAGTCACCCTGAGCCTGTAATTCCCTCCCCTTCTCCAACAACTCCACAGCTTCTGAAATTCTCTGCGATATTACAGCACTCGCATCCCTTTCAACCGGAGTAACAGGATCAAATTGATCGGCGGCATAGGAAGACGCAGACTGAAATTTATGAGGAAGGAGAAGGAAACCAGAGAGAGGAAGAGAGAAGAGAAGCAAACGTCTGTTTGGGAATTCGCGTCTAGAATCGGGACTATGGCAATTCTGAATCGTGAATCTGGGGTTTCGTCGAAGATGAGGAGAGGGAAGATAAGAAATGTGTGGCGCTATGCAGGACGCGCCCATAGTCGTGAGCTAGCAACCAAAAACTGAGCGATTCTCTGTGCAGCCAAAATGAAATTCCAAGAGTTGAGGCAGTGAATTAGGGGTGTTCATCATACCCTGGTACGGTGTGTTGGTAGAAAAATCATCCAGCTTAACTTAAAAAATGTTACCTAAGATATATATATTTAGTGTGTGTGTTTGAGTGTATAGTTTAAAAAAAAAAATTAGGTAAAATTTTAATTTAAAGTCATTTTAAATAAATTATTATATTTATTTAAAAATAATTTTGACTAAAATTATAGTTTTAAATAAATTACTGAAACTAGTTTTTAAAACAGTAAAAGAGCTTATGAATTATCTAATTATTATCTTACCCTTATTTTTTTATACTCTCTCCTCTCTCTTCTCTATCATATCTTCTCTCTCCTTTCTCTTCTATATACCATCTCTTCTCTCTTCTCTATCATCTCTCCTCTCATACTTTTAATCAAATCATACATTTTTTTAGTAATTCACTAATATGAAAAGTAATTCTACTACTAATCATCTAAATATTTATATTTTTAAAATTTATTCTTCCAAAAATTTATTTTTTTCTAAAATCTATTATTCTTAAAATATATTTTTCAAAAGTTAATCTAAATATGCCCTTAAATAAGATAGAGTCAATCCAAGTGTCAGATACAATAGAGTACTAAGTAAGGTATGGTGCTCTATCCATTTAACTTAACCATATATATACATATTTTTTTAATTTTTTTATTTCTTTTCTTAACTTATTCTATTTATAATTTTATACTTTTTACTTTAGTTAATAACTCTCATTGCTCATTTTTAAAGTATTTAACAAAACTCTTATATTTACATAGATATTAAAGTTGTTCATATACTTTACTTGTCAAACATTCGATTATTAGTATTATAATAACATTACAAATATCTGACTCCTATATATTTTAATCTTTTTTTTATACATGTAATAGATTTTAAAACTTTAATTATTATCTTTTTGTTATTTTATTTTTAATAAATTATGTATACTATTTAACTCTTAAAGACATAAATATGATATTATTTTATAAATCTATAATTGTAGATTTTTCTTATAATATGAGTAGGATATCATGATTTGGGTATGTCTAACTCGCCTATATTTAATCTAAAATAGTTAAAATTTTTATTAAATAGAGTTAACTATCAAATTATAAAATATAACCTATATTTTTTTTTTAAATAACAGACAAGAGGCTACTTATTTAACCCTGTAAATCCCTACTGTGGATTGTGAAGATAGCCTCCTTTTCGTATTTTTATTCCGTACTACACCGTCCTACATATAATAAATAAATATATGTGGTTTCAAAAAAAATATCATAAAAACTAATTTTTTTATTGAGAAAAAGACAAAAAAAACCTATTTAAATTTTAAAATAATAAATTAGGTCTCTAAATATTAAAAAGAACAGATTGGATAGGAGGCCTAATATATCATTTATAAATTTATGTGTAAAGACTAAATTACTCTTCACTTTCCTAATATTTTGACAATAC
This sequence comes from Leucaena leucocephala, assembly GCA_037074615.1. Lineage (NCBI taxonomy): Eukaryota > Viridiplantae > Streptophyta > Magnoliopsida > Fabales > Fabaceae > Leucaena > Leucaena leucocephala. The sequence goes on along the minus strand of CM073538.1, from coordinate 20,552,842 downwards.
GATTTATAAGTTTGTCAATTATATTTACAACTCTGATAATGATATTTATAACTCTTATAATAGTAGTTATAACTTTGACAATATTATTTGTAATTTTAACAATAATATTTATAATTTTGTCAATAGTATTTGTAACTCCTATAGTGATATTTGTAATTTCAACAATAATATTTATAACTCCCACAATGATATTTGTAACTCCCACAATAGAGAAGAAGTAACTTTGACAATACGATTTGCAACTTTACCAATTGAATTTATAATTTTGACAATAGTATTTACAACTAGGAGAAATCTAATTTTGGCAATTGGGAGAAATACTGTAACTGACACTGTAGCTTTAACTAAGTGGAGTTGCAAATCCCATTATAAGAAGTTATAAATCTTGTAGATGAAGTTACAAACCCATTTGGTAAAGTTACAAATCCCCTAGTAAAAGTTACAAATCCCATTGATAAAGTTACAAATTTTATTGGGAGAGTTGCAAATAATATTAGCCAAATTGAATACTAAAATACTATTATAAATCTCATTCTTTAAGGAAATTTTATAAAAATTGAACATTGAAAAGTGATTAACTAAGTCAGAACATCAGTCGGTCAATGGTTTAAGTTATTACAAATATCATTGCTTCTTTTATGTTGTGAGAGTTGTAAATATTATTACGGGAGTTGCAAATACCATTGGTAAAGTTGAAAATCCCATTGTAAAAGTGACAAATACTAGGAGTTATAAATACAATTGATAAACTTGCTAATATTATTGGCAAAACTGTAAATATTATTGTGGGAGTTGCAAATAACATTAACAAAGTTGTTAATCCTATTGACAAAGTTAATTCTTCTCTATTGTGGGAGTTACAAATACCATTGTGGGACTTACAAATGTCATTGTTGAAATTACAAATACCACTATGAGAGCTACAAATACCATTGTTAAAATTGCAAATATTATTGTCAATATCATTGTTAAAGTTGTAAATTTCATTGATAAATTTGTAAATCGTATTGTCAAAATATTGAGAAAGTGAAGGGTAATTTGGTCTTTATACACAAATGACAGATCGGGCCTCCTGCTCAATCTGTCATTCTCAATATTCAGAGACCCAATTTATTTTTTTGAAATTTAAATGGGCTTTTTTTGTCTTTCTCCTTTTTTTTTTATTTTAGGTGATTGATTTGGATAATTCCTTCGAAGATATTTGATATAGTGTGTGTTTGAATGAAGTCAAAATTTAAGTTTTAAATTTAGATTTAGATAAAATTTAAATTTTAAATTTTTTTAAAATAAACAGTTATATTATTCAAATTGGATTTTGAATTAAATTATAATTTAAAATTAAGGTTTTAGATAAATTGATCAGAGTAATTTATAGAACACTAAAAAAGCTTATGGACTAACCAATTACTATATTACTCTTATTTTTCTGATACATTCTCTTTTACTTTTTTTTACACCCTCTTTTTTCTCTCTTTTCTTTTCTTACACCCTCTCTCCTCTCATCTCTCATCATTTAATACTCATACCCCTTTTTTATAATTTACCAATAATAAAAGTATTTTTAGAAATAACTATCCAAACACTCATTTATTCAAAACTATTTTTTTTATAAACTCTTCTCTAAAAGCCCCTTTATAAAAGTTACCTAAAAGCTTTTTTTTCTTCATAAATTTGTTTCTAAAATTTTATTCAAACGGGCCCATAATCTGTGGATTGTTTGACCATTTTTTTTTTTATAAACTTTTTTTAAAGAAATTGAGTTTACCTATAATTTAATAGTAGGACGAAATCTTTTTTCTTTTTAAATAATATAAATATTGAGTAGGGTGAGCCGTCTATTACCCTCAAACATAAACTTATATACCTAAAAACTAAAATATCTCAATTAAAATTATAATAAAATAATATTTTTTAAAAATTAAATATGTTTTAAATAATTATATATTTTTTATTATACGGTAGGCGGTTTGACGAATATTTAATATTTCTAAAGAGATCAAACGTTACCCTCTCCACGGTTGGTTGGTAGGCGTATAAATTCATAACCATTCCTTCATTTTTGGCCATATGTCTAACTTTACTTTCGTTTTTTCCTTTTAGGCACAGATTAATCCCTTCCAAAATTATTTCTTCAGAGATGAGTCCCTGCCAAGTAGAATTTTTGAAGGAAACAAGGGAGCCATGGGCTCCTAAAGATTCACATATTGATTACTATAGAGAGAAACAACAATGCATTAAATAGAAATATCTATACAAAAACTTGAGAGCTCTCAACTTTATCGCAATTTTCAGGATCAACTACAAACCCCATCAATTTCTGAACACTTACATATGATTTCGGGATCGGAGTCGAAGATCAAGATGGTAGTTTACGGTATTGGCAGATTTGAATTGTACGAGAATCCGAGGCTGCAACTTGGTCTTGCAATACTGATGCAAAGGAATCTTAAATGGATTGGAGATCTAGAAATATTCGATCCAAGTTTTTCTGCAAACGAATGTCGATGAAAAATGTTGATGTTAATTGTTTTCTTCTTCCTTTGTTTTGCATATGAAAAATGTTGTTTGTAGTCACTTTCAAATTAATTTTCCATGAAAAGTGTTGAAAATTTAATTGAATTTAAAATCTAAATTGTCTAATCAATCTAGATATTAGGGTATGGATCGGTCTATTACATTTCAATATAATAACCCCGTCACCTTAAAAAGTTTAAGATTAATACTCCTCTAAAAAATCTATTATCTTTTTAAAGAGTTGACCATATCAGATTAATGAGACACGCATAGATGTAGAATTTCAAATAAAAAATAATTCTAAAATTAACACTATTTTTTAAAATAAATTTATTATTTAAAAATTATAAATTAAAAGCTTGAAATTTGAATAATTCAATATGAGTATGAACTATTCAAATCTCATTACGCCAATGAGCAAGGTGTTTGGTGAGATATTCATAAAGTGTTACCCTATAACATATGGGACTGTTTTTAAGATTTAAGATTTAGGATTCAATGGTCATAATGTTTTTGTACCATTTCAAATCTTCACATGTAATTTTGTATTATTTTCTTAATTGACAGGTTTGTTAATTAATTTAACTGCCGTGATATTTTTATACAATTTGGGACCTTCATGTGGACTTATGATATCAGGTGAGTATGACAAATACTTCACAAATAGATAGATTTACACATGAATTCTTTATAAGTGGTAGGAGTATAATTTTTTGTAGAAGCGTATGGGGAAAATGCTTGACCAAAGGAGAATGGGGTCCGAAGCAATCCTTCTTCTAAAATGGGCATCCCAGCCTTGCACCACGGAAACCCACCCATTTCCCTGTTAAAGTTCTATTTAACTCCCTCCTCCTTTTCTCATAATTGTTTATAAAACTTGGTACAATTAATAGATAATTGTATCTCTCAAACATAATATTTTAAATTTAAGTCAGACTATATTCATTAAAAATATTTTATTAAGAGAGATAAAATATAGTTAAATGATATTTATATTTTGAGATAATTAGTCTCTAACTATTAGTTAGGAGAACTGTCTGGACTTTAAAAAAATTGTTTCTATTATTTTAAATTTTCCTTTTTACTTCCATTATGATTGTTTTGTTCTTTTTCCCTATCTTGGGTTCTCCATCTTTTCCATGTCCTCTACAACTGAGTTTTGCTGCTAAACTCAGCCTTATCCATTTTGTGACGGTCATGTTGAGCAATGCAGGTAATAGTTGTAAGATGGCAAAGTTAGTTATTTATGCAATTTTGTTGTGGTGGCGAGAAATGGAGTTGAAATTAAAAGCTTTTATTCCCTTAATTTTTTAGATTGATTAAAAAAATTAAATCAATTAATTATAACTAATATATAAGTTAATTGATTAATTTCGATAGATTAAAGAATATATAATAATATAAATTTATCTTAAAAATTTATATTTAGTCATAATTAACTAATTTATTTATTTTTATTAATTTATTTAAAAAATTAATTAATTTTTATATTAAATGCTTTTATAAAATTCCTTGAAATGTAGCAATCCCCTACTACCATAATCACTGTATAATCCATGGCAAAGTCAATCGAATGCTAATGGCAGCATTTGTGTGGAAAATATTCACAAACTAAGAGAATATTTAAAAAATGGGAGAAATGATACCGGGGGAAAATAAGTATGGATGAAGTCTAATTTATTCCTACCACAGGTATATTCATAAGTTGAAGTATCTTATTCATCTATTTTACTAAATTCACAACTATGTATCTTGTACACACAAAAAAATTTACAAGAATGAAAAATAAAAAAAAATATAAAATAAATTGACACAAATTTTTTTTAATAATAACGTGATAATTTATCTTGTTATTATTAAAAAAAAAATTACGTAGTACCTACAACTTTGATCTATCATCACCAACCAACCATTTGGTTGGTGTACCAGCATTGTATTGGCAAACTAAGAAAATTGCTAAACTGGAATTTGGGGTGATGGAACATCTCTGGCTAAAAGAGCAACATAATCTCCAAGATGATCTGCTAAAGATGACTTATCAATATGTTCACGGTGGTCAGATTTGCAGGCGAAATAGAGCACAGTTTGAACAACTAGGCCCAACAGAATCACCATCAAAAGACAAATCAAGCAGAGAATTGCAATCCCAATTCTCACTTCCCTTTCCATTCTCAATCCAATCACAACAAAAATCTCAAACCCTAATTGAATTCCCAGGAAGAACAGCAAGATCACAGAGGACACAACTACAGAGGTCCCCGTCTTCCCCCTCATCAATTCCTTGCCCTTAATCATGGCTTCTATACCGTAACTATCTTCCAACACAGAAATCACACTTGCCAAATGCCAGATTATGGTCATACACACAAATCCAATCAAATACAGAACCAACAAAATTCCCCCAATCACAAACCCTAATGAATCATCGAAACCAATTACAGAAAGCCAGAAGATGAACAGGATTCCAGAAACCACATTGTAGGCAAAAAAAAGTGCAATATTCCAATTAAAAGTTATCAAAAGATTGTTCCAAACCTTGGAAACGACGTTCATGACGTTCGTGAAAGTGACATAGGCGGAGGCGTAAATGGAGGCGACGGTGTAAACAACTGCAGAAGTGGAGAGGAGCGAGAGGGTCAAGAGGAAGGTGAAATAGACGAGTTTGAGGAGGAAGAAGGAAGTCCATTGAGAGAAGAGAATATCGGAGAGGATCACGCAGGTTTGGGAATTTGGAGGAGCTCCATGCAAGGAGGCCTGGTTATGGAGAATGTTGAAGAAGATGAGTTGGGAGACATGGAAATAAGCGAGGAAGATGAAGGAGAGAGGAAAGAGGAGGGAGAGAGAGATTTGGATGAAGATTATTGGGCACGTGAATATGAGCTTGAAGGATTCTTTGAAAATGCCCAAAACACCCAGAGAATGAAGCTCGTGTTCTTCTTTCTTCTTCATCACACTCCTTTCTCTCTCTGCATATTTTAGTCCCAGAGAACTGAGAAGTATGTCGAAGTCCAAATGTCCGATGCTTCAAGGTTAATATGTAGGTTGGGAAATGAACTCTTGCTAAAATAATTAAACAAAAAAATTACGTTTAAAATTTTCAATTTTGCAAAATTTAGTACAAATATTTTTTTTAAAAATAAAATCTATACTGATACTAGAAATATAAATAACAACCATAATAATAAATTTTATCTTATTAAATAGTATTGACTATATGGATTATACTACGTCATTATGCTCTATCAAAAACTAAATCTTTGGATAAGTTATTGACCAGGAGATCCTACTCAATAACCTCTTTGGGCGTTCTATTTGGCCATCATATACTCCTTTTAACCGATGTCTATACTGTTTGATTCACCCTCTTCATCGGCGTATCTCTTGGTATTCTTTACATGTGTCAAAATCACTTAAGACTGTTCTCTACTATTTTCTCTTCAATAGGGACCACTTCAACTCTTCCCCATATGTGTTCATTATGAATATTATATTTTCTTGTATGGCCACACATTCATCACAACATCATCATCTCAGTTACCCCAACTTTATGCTCTTATTATTTTTTTAAAGCCCAGCATTTATTTCTATAAAGTATTACTAATTTTATAATAGTACGATAAAGTTTTCCTTTTACTTTATCTAGTATTTTCCGATTACATATAACCCCAGTAGCCTTTCTCTATTTAAACCACTCAGCTTGAATTCTATAATTAACATCCTCTAAAATTTCATCGTCCTTCTGTATAATTGATTCCAAATATTTAAATTTATCTATTTATGGAATAACTTGATTTGTCAATCTGACCTCCAAGTTACTTCTAACTTGCCTCTTATCAAAATTATAATGTATATTTTCAGTCTTACTTCTATTCAGATAAAAACCCTTTGACTCTAAATTACTTTTCTATAACTCAAGTTTAAAATTAATCTCCTCTTGACTCTGCCACAAGAATTATATCGTCCATAAAAAGTATACACTTAAAAATTTCTTCTTGAATAGATTTAATTAGAACATCCACTTTAGATTAAATAAATAAAGACTCAAAATTAATCCTAGATAGACCAATCTTTATTAAAAAAATATTTATTTTGCCCCAGACGTGTTAACAAATAAATATTAAACACATATTAAAGACATCAAATACGTATTGAATTCATAATGCACATAATCCTCTTTTTTTTATATAAAAAATATTAAATTTTATAAAATGAAAAAATTATTCTATTAAAGTCATGTTATAATGAAAAATTTAAAGAGTTGAATCTTAATATTAGTATATCTTCTTTATTGATAGTCTATATTCCCATAAGATTTAGAAAATGAGGAATTAATACATCGCTATTTTTAAAAAGGATTGATTGAAAAAAAGATTGAACCAGTAGACATTGGTGTGATTTAGGAATACAAAAAATGTGGTTGGGGAATTCATAATACGTATAAGAATCAATGGGATGGAAGCTATAGGATCGTAGCTAGAAGTGAAACATGCATGAGACAATTAATTTGTATCAATTAAAAAAAAATTGTTGAAATTCCCAAAGTGATACATTGTGGAGAAGACGTATATTCTTTTTGTTGATCAACGATTATTACAATACTAAGTAGAATCAACTATGCTATCAATAATTTATTTCTATTATAAAAAATATAATTTTATGCAAAAAGTTAATATATATTTAAATATTATCATAAATCTTGTTTTTATTTTTGAACAGATAATATATATATATAAGTTAATTTTTTATAAACTCCCATAAATGCTTCATGAATAAATAAAATAATTTTAAAAGATTTATTTTCTATTAAATATGACTTTACACACATATATCATCAAATTATTAAAAGTTTTAAATAATGTAATTTATTAATTTTTATACTGAAATTTATCATTATTAGCTCTCGTCAATTGTTTCTTAGATTTTTAGATAATTAAATTTAAGATTTCATTCTAATTCTCTTAAATTTCTCTATTTTTTTTTAGAAAGGGGGTAATGTTGATGAGAAATTATGTAGGTGGGCTTTCATAAATCAAAATCGTATTTGAATGGGAGAACCGCAAAAGTTTATGTAACTGCATAAAAGGTGATATGTGTAGCTCAGGGGTCAGTTGTTGAAGAATACCTTAAACTTCACAATCTTCGTTTTAACGTCAACAGCAAGCCATGATTTTGAAGCATGTAATTGCACCAACAACCTTATCAGTTAGTAATTAAACTTAAGAAAGAGAGACGCAATAAACACATTTACCAGATGCATAATCATAATCACTTCTCTGTTATTTTTCAATACGCCAAGTTATTATTATAATCGACAGAGTATAATGGCGACAGCCTTCCTTCTCTCTCTCTGTCTCTCTCTAACACAAAGAAGTAGAAGAGAAAAGTGAAAACCAGTAAAATTCATTCCAAAAAGAGAGACTCTCATGCTCTTCTTGTTATCTATTACAACTATGTTTCAACAGATGCTTTTATTGCTGCTAACTGCAACTGTTGTTTTTATAGCTATTTTGTAAAAAAGAGTCATTACTGTTCATAAGATATATCTGACATTTAAAGGAAAAAACGATAGGCGCCATGTCTCCAGAAAAGAACAAAACGAACAAGGAAGAAATCGAAAGACATCTCATTTATATGGTCTATAAGGCCAGGAATACTATATGATATAGTATAAAAGATATGATTCATAAAAAATATATAAAAGTAAAAATTGGTATAGCATCTATCAAAAGAAAATAGTAAAATATTATCTAAAGTGGTTTGAAAAAGACACTTTAATAAAATTGTTACAAGAGACTTTTTTATTAATAATATATTTAAAAATTTAATTATTGATAAAACACAATTATGTTGTACAATTCTTATAATCAACCATAATTAATGAGATAAAATTAGTTGTCATTTTATACTTAATTTGAATAGTTAATATTTTATTATTTTTATTTTTTTAAAGGAAGAATATAAAATATAATTTTGTCAATTTTAGAAAAAAAATGTTACATGAAATTATTGGTCGATTAAATGCCACAATAAAAGACAATTTTAGTTCAAAAGTTTAAAATTGTGGGGCAAAATTGATGAATTATTTTGTTATAAAAATAATTTGAAAATTAATGGAGTCGCAAATGTATGAAAGATTTGAGCATCAAAGCAGATTCCTCTAGATTTGACCTTAACAACTAACTCTTATCTTTAAGGTGTCAATTGATTTTCAATTTTTCTTGAACAGTACAATTTCCTTTAATAAATAAAATATTGCATAGTGCTTCCACAAATAACTATGAAAAGAGGTTATAATAAACTTCAAGCACACTTTCATTTTTTTTTTTTACTATCACAAACCCTCTTATAATACTATAATATATAATTATAGATGATTCAAAATCAATACAAAATGTATACTTTGCTTTCTACGTCAAAAGTCAGAATCTTGTACTTCACATTTGATGTAACTCGTTCTAAATAGAACCATAGCCTAAAAATTGACAGCATATCTTATCTGAATTTGACCCTTTAAAAGTGGATACCTGTTTTTTTTCTCTGATAATTATTCAACAACTAAGCCATTCCTCAAATAGCATCTGGAGCTATACTAACAAATGTTAATTTCAACATAGTAGGGCCCACAAATGTAATTTTCACATTACTGGACCTTCAGGTTTCAAAGATAATAATGGGCAAGCCATCAAAGATCAGTCTTTGAATTACAGGTATAGGACTTGAGGGCAGGACCCAATGAATTTGATTATGTTTCTTCCAAGCAATGCACTTTCTTAGTTGCAAAAACCAGTAGTGAACTCCAAGACTGCCCATAACTTGTATTTCTTGCAACTGCACGACTAACACATCGAGGCCCCATTCTGACCATATATTTTTATATATATATTGGAAGAAGACTATTTGATCTTTCATCAACAGAGAAAGTTATAATCAACTAATTGGAGATTCAAGATGAAATATTTTGCCTTTCTTTCATTTGTGTTCTTCATTGTCTTCATCACCAGCATCAAGGTTTGCTTGGCAGATTGTGATAATCTACAAGACTCTTGTCCAGCAGTTCCTCCTGAAGAGCAGACCATATTCATCAATGGTCTTCCCTGCAAGAACCCAGAGAATATAACAGCTCAAGATTTTAAAACCTCAGAATTAAGCAAAGCTGGTTCTACTGACAACATTTTCTGTTCATCCATGAAGATTGTAGGTGCTTCAGAGTTTCCAGGTCTGAACACTTTAGGACTCTCCATTGGTAGAGCTGATATTGATGCAGACGGTCTTATAACTCCTCATTATCATCCAAGAGCTACTGAGATCATTTTTGTCACCAAAGGTAAATTGGTGGTAGGATTTCTTGACACCAAAAACCAGCTTTTCCAGAAGTTTCTCTGTGCAGGTGAAGTCTTTGTGTTTCCCAAAGGTTTGTTCCATTTCATTCTGAATCATGGCTTTGAAGCTGCTACAGTTATATCAGTGTACAGCAGCCAAAATCCAGGGTTGGCATCATTTACTTCTGCACCATTTGAGAACACATTGGAATCATTAGAGAAGCTAAAGATGAGACTTACATCACTCGCTGCCTCAGAAATTCACAATGTTCACGATTTGAGTATGCCAGGATCGAACAACATTTACTTTTAGCCGTATCAAAGTATTGTCACATCAGTTCCAAAATTATAGTGGAATTGGTTTTTTTTTTTTAACCTTACTATTTATTTAATGAATGTGTAAAAGTGTATGTTGGTGAAATGAGTTCGTCGGTAATGTAAATCGTTGTGCCACATTTGTATTAGTTGTATCAATGGAGATTCAGTGCTGTCAAATTGTTCCATAGATGCGCTTTTTGGAGGATTTTCTGAATCAACATTGATATTCATTACGTTTCTACTAAATTGGCAACAGAGGAATTAAGCTAAGGCCTCACAGCAAATGTATGAATCTTTCAACTCCAAAGAGTACATCAATAATCAGTCCATATAAAATATTCTTGATATGGAAATTGGGAAGATAAGCAACATGAAATTAGCTTACCCCATGCTTTTTCTTACTCATCGAAAGTTGACTATGTACTCGAACAGACTTCAAAGTTAAAGAGAGAGGAATTGGTATGATGGAGAAAAATTAAAAAATCTGCTACTTACCACTTAGCTGTATAAAAAATGGGGCAGAAAATGATCAAACTCTAAAAGAATTCCTTCCAATTTTCAAAAAGATACTTTATCTTAAGGTGATCACTTGAAAATTGAAAGTAGGCCTCAAGGCTCATCAAGCATAATCGCCGGCTATATACTTGTATCTGATAGATGCTTCAAGTTGACGTGAAGAGGCAAAGATTGTATAAATTTTTAAGAGGAATCCACTTAGCATCGGTCAAAACCATCCCAGAATGAACTTTATATCAACCAACCAAAGAGGTCATCTTAATCGTGACAATCTTCTTCTCTTCCGCCTCTTCTTACGCACATCGCCACCTTTTGCTTTACTGTTACCAGCAGTAAGCGCTAAAGTTGTTGAGCGCTTGCCAATGTGGGTTCTTACTCTCCTGGCAACCCATTTCAAAGGCATATTGTTAACAACAATGCTAATATCACTAGAGTTATTCAGTTCAACAAGTTTTTGAATTTGATCTAGCATCTGATGGGTCCAAGCCACTGACAGATCCACGGCAACTGAATCATCCATTGGTTTTCCCCACAGATCCATCAAAACCTCTTTAAAAGACTGAAAAGACATGGATGGTTGATAACCTTGAAGATTTTCACAAATCATGTTCACCTTGATGACATGCTTGCAAAGATTGCTTTGCATTGACCAAGAGCAATCACAGAATGCAAATTCTGATCCTGGATTCCATACTAAATGTGTTATGCTGCTGTCTTTCTGGCTTACAACTTTTGCAAAGAGATGGCCTTTATCATTCAAGGTGATGGCAGAATCAGGAATTTTTAATGCACGATGCCATGATGTAGAGGCAATATATTCCTCCCTTACGTTCTGGAAAGAATCACTTTCATCAGCATAACGGTCAAGCCAGTAGCTTGAATGCAACTCAGTCGTTAACTTGTGCACTAACCAATCAACTCTTTGCAGCGCTCCAAGATGCGAATCGTCAAAAAGTTTGGCTTTCAGTTTCACATGATAGGCCTCTATGGCACCAGAAGCTTCTTGGCTAGCCAGAGGAAGATTTCTCATTGTTGAAAGCCACATTTCTGGTCGAACCAGAAGAGCACGATGGGGAGAAAAGAAAATTAATAAATCATTGACCAAGTATACAAATAACTTCAGAAGCAAAAATTTCAAGGCATGCATATCAATGCGTTCAACTAGACAATTAATTTTGTTAGCATGCAAGAGAGGAAATATTCTAACCAAGCTTAGGCACCCATGAAGCCTTGAAATATTCCATGAAGGTCCTTTGGTCAACAAAATCCAATAAAAATTGTTCCAATGCAACAGATGCATCAGCTCCTTGCCAAATGCTGTACTCTATGGTACCAAGACGCTTAAAAATCTCCCTCTGGACCTCAACGTTACTGCATTTCTTAACAATATTCCTTAGCCATGATCTACGAACTCGCCAAAATGAAAATAGGATAGGACAGCAAAATATATCTCTGTAGAAAACGGATATGGTAAGATAATTATATATCACATACTTTAAAGCAAACTTCCGGTCAAATTCATCTGTAAAGCAATAAATCTTGCCTCAGAAGATCAATTTCAGCTGCTGCATCATCAATCAAAAATCCACTGACTTTCCAACCAGGTTCAACACTATGAGCTTGACTGATCAAGGCTTTCAGCCACTTGGACACATCAGGCTTTGCAAAGCTACGTGTAATGACCCATGCAACTGGAAGTGCATGTTGTCTTGAATCAAAAACAAGAAGTGAGAATAAGGGATACTGCCATTGAGAAACAATAACTATGTTAGGACTACTCACAGTTCTTACTCAGATATTGTGAAAAATAAAATATCTAGATCACAAAATTAATTACTTTTAGTCTCTTTATGCCAAAGGTCGAGTCGGCCGCAACAAGACTGTGGTGACCATATCGGATCATTTGTTGCAACTGCCATTCTGTTTGGATCCCAAGATAAAAGGGTCTGACTCTGAAGTATCCCTGATAAAAAAATACAGACTTTTTATTTCGCTCAACCCATATGCGTATGCTAGCTTGATCATCTAGATCCAGCTCATGGGTGGACCTTTTAATGATCATCCCTAGTTTGTGGACGTATTGAAAAGCAAGGCTATTGACTTTTGCATTTGAACCACAATAACGCTCAATCCCTTCAATGTGTTTCTCCAAGATATTCTCTTCAGGAATGCCCAGATAAATCATAGACATTGTCTGCTGCTGAATTTCATTACATATATATGGAATTTTTTTGGCACCTGGTCCTATGGCATCTCCGTCGAGTGGACCATGGCAGACAAAACCAGACTTGTTAACATGGCACCTGTCATTGTATATGATAAGGGCAAGTGATGGACGGGCATAAAGTCGTTTGATCACAAAATGACAAGTACAACCCCTCATTGATTGAGGCCTAGCAGCACGATTTCGGGTGTTAAGTCGATATCTCCGACTAGGTAAAATCCCTCCACCTTCCCCATAATTTTCTGGACCAAATGAACACCAGTACCTTCACAAACAACAAGTTTCAATTTACGACATAAGTACTGTAAATATGAATAAGCTAATGGTCAGTTTTCACCAAAACAGCCAATATTTAAATTATTTGGTTGCTATTCAGATGTGAGCTGTTGCTTGCTAAACCTAGACAATAACTGAAAATAGGTAACTTCAAAGGCCAAAAATAGGATAGTAACTAGAAGAGCAAAGCTATAGACAAAGAGTTTGATTCTGTCAGCATGCTAAAATATTAGGTAACTTCAAAGGGAGGAATGGTTTCACACTTTCAAAGATCCTAACTCAATAAAAGAATGAAATTGAGCATAAGTTTTCAAAGCTAAAAACTATCAGGTAATCAAAACAAATCACATTCGAATAGTTGGATGTGTTTAGAGACTTAGAGGCCTACTATAAAGTTAAACTTACAGCCTGTATTCCAGATACTCATCGTCCTTGTATTCTTTTAAGCTTCCCATGGACCGTTTTCTTCCTCTCTCAATATGAAACCGTGTTGGGCATTGCACATTAGAGCATTCACCAATTATAAAAGAATCAACTCGTTCATAAGGAATAAGAGCAACATCGTCATGGTGCTTGGCATTGCCAAACTTGGTCCATGTCAAATTCGCAGAACAAAACTCCTCTTCAGATGGGTCTTGCAGAGGAATATCGGCAATTGATTCAATTATAGCCATGTTCTCATAGCTATAGCCCGCCCCACTAATATCAGATATTCAGAGCCACGACTGCAAAACAAAAGTTAACAATAAATCAAACAACACGAAACTGAAAGAGGCTCAAAGCCAAAATTCTAAGCAGTTTATTCAGCAGCTCTGCACAGCACAAATAGAAAAATGGGACTGCTTCTACAGAAATTAGCAGAAGTTCAATACAAGTCCATGAAGCATGGAATACCCTATAACCAATATGACGTAGAGGATAGCCTGCGGACATATTAAATTAAAATGAATATTGCAGAGATTTCTCAGCAGCTAAGCTAACGAAACACGAAATGAATATTTGCAACAACAAAAAAATCATTTTGTACATACTGTAAAGACGATAGCTCTGTTATGAATTCTTGCTGCAGTGATTCCGCTCATCCTCGCCGGAGAGCCAGAAGAAGGGTTTAGGTAGGCTCTATGAGAATTCAGTCCAACCGGGGAGTTGGAATAACCGAGAAATGGGATAATCGTTATTATCAAAACATTTAAATTTTGTATTGTAATTTTCCCTATTTATATTTTCCATTTTTAAATAAATCACATTTTCTTGAGAGGGGAAGGGAGAGTAATAAAACGCCTAGCATATTGCCGTTTTAACTCCAACTAGCCCGCTAGGCCTGTGGCCACAAATGTATCGCATGAACCAATATAGCCTACAAAAAATCATTCACAGAGGAATGAAGTGGACTGTTAGAGATGGGAGTATAGTGCAATTTTTTGAGGACGTGTGGCTTTCTCCTAAATTGAGAATTAGAGAGGTTTATCTTAGACCCTTAACGGCTGATGAGGAAAATACCATAGTTATAAACTGGGTTGTGGATGGTACATGGAACTTTCAAAGGTTGGCTACCATTACCCCAAGTAATATTTTTCAAAGGCTCCTCACGATGATTCCACTAAGGATTGGAGCGAGTTCAGATTTTATGTCATGGAATGCTATAATTAATGGAGATTTTACATTAAGGAGTGCCTATTATCTGATTGAGGGGAACATGCCTACTTCTCATAGTTCAATATATAAAGCTATTTGGAAGTGGCAAGGTGCAGAGAGAATTCAAGTATTTATGTGGATAGCTATCAACAATAGGCTGCCAACTAATGTTTGGAGAAATAAATGGTCATCTACTGCTGCTGTATGTCCAGGTTGTAACTTGACAGATGAAGATACTTTACATATCCTGCGAGATTGTACTTATGCAAGGCGCATTTGGCTTAAATTGTTATCACCACTCAAATTTTTTTGCTGCTTCTCTTACTGATTGGTTTGCTTTAAACTTAAAGAGACAACTAGGTAATATGGGGAAGAATTGGAAGCTTATTTAGGGAGTAGCTATTTGGAAGCTCTGGTTATGGAGAAATATGATAATATTTAACCCAGATGATATGAGACCGGAGCAACCGGAGATTATTATTTTACAAGTGTGGAAGAAGTATGTACTGGGGAATGGTCTCGGTAAGTTACAGGATTTTTCCTTATTAGAGGATCAGAATTGGCAACCACCACCATCTGGTTAGGTCAAGTTTAATGTGGACGGGGCCATGACATTGTCTAATAATAACGCTGGATGTGGTGGGGTGCTAAGAGATCATAATAGTAAGTGGATATGTGGGTTCACCTATTTCATTGGAATATGCAGTGCGGTTGATACAGAGGAATGGGCAGTTTTTAAGGGTCTACAAATTGCATGGGATAAAGGGTACAGAAAGGTTATACTTGAATCAGATGCACAGTACCTCATTCATATGTTAGGGGAAAATCATGTAAGTAAAAGAGGTAGTTTGTTAATTGGGAACATTGAGGATTTCATGTGCAAAATGTGAGATTTAAAACTACAGGTTATATCAAGAGAAGCTAACCGAGTAGCTAATGTACTTGCGAAGGAAGGTATTAATATATCTGCTATATATGAAGTATGTTGTAACATCCTTACTTTTATACGTCTTAGGGACCATTCAGTAGCATTTAGAACCACTTACAAGACCTTGGAAGTCCATTAGCCAAATATGAAATTTTACTCTTTCTCGAGTTACTGTTTATATGGTATTCCAGATTACGCAATGAACTTCAAAAAATCATAATTAATTCTAGAAAACTCGAAATGAAGTGGTTCAAAAAGCTACATGAAGATAACATCTTGAAATTTAAGGTAAAAATAATTTCTATTACTTTCTTGCTACGCATTTATCTACATATGGACTCCTCACTATACTAGACTTGTGAGTAGCGTCCACTTCTTTCTTGTCAAACTCCCTCGAATACTGCTATATTATGGAGCTTCTACTAACTATTCATCATATTTCTTAGTGTAATCACTTATTGCTCATTTGAGTATCTAGAGGAATTCTCTGAATATCCGCAAACTTTAACTCTCATTCTCATATCATTATACATTCTTATCATCTTTAAAAACTCATCATAATACAGAGAGAGAACTTATATCATTATTCTTTCTTTCATTGCTCTACTGCTAAATAGGAGCACGTAGGAGCATATAGGAGCACATACTTTAACATGCATAATGCCTGGAGTATAACTCAGATAAAGTAAGGTTCCTCTGATGAGATAAATAGATGATGATAGATATGTGCATGGTAAAGCCTATGTAGCTCTCTGCAGTAATGGATCTAGTAAGTTATAAAGTATGAGAATGATATGAGAAGTTCCTGAGTGATAGAGGAAATGAGTGAAGTCTTGATAGATAATATTGGCTTCTGTGACCATTTTTGGGGAATTATCTGTGGAGTTAATAACTATGTGGAAGTGACTAACCTTGTAACTTTGTCCGTTAGTTTAGGTCTTCCAGAGATGAGAATACAGTACAACGGAATCCAGTAGATTCCGGAGGATTGCAGTTAGATCCTAGTATGGCTCACAGGGTCGCAGTTAGATCCTGAAAGGCTTATGGTTGATCGCAGTAGATCCTGAGGGACACAGTAGACCAAGCCTAGAGCAAGAAAGTAATGAGCCATAAGTACTATTACTCATTTGAGTATCTAGCGGAATTCTCTGAATATCCGCAAACTTTAACTCTCATTCTCATATCATTATACATTCTTATCATCTTTAAAAACTCATCATAATACAGAGAGAGGACTTATATCATTATTCTTTCTTTCATTGCTCTACTGCTAAATAGGAGCACGTAGGAGCATATAGGAGCACATACTCTAACATGCATAATGCTTGGACAACATGCTACAGGACTACATACCTGCTCACGAATGCAAAGCTCTAACATCGGAGCTCAATCATTCCTTCTCTTAATATGCACAGCTCTAACACTCGGAGCTTGCACAGCTTTATCATATAAAGCTTGCACTGCTCTAACATTCGAAGCTTTAGCATATTTTACAAACATAACATAACATAATGCCTGGCACTTTATGCAAGGAGTGAAAGCTCTCATTTGCTCTTTCATACGTAACGTATCATTCAAATGTCTTACCCCTTTTAGCAGGGAGCCTCTCTATCTGTTTACAAGGCTAGCTATTATGCCACTTCGTATTGCATTTCTCAATACACCTTTCTCATAACATATCTCATTTTGTATCTTTTATATCATAACATGACATATCTAGCCACATCTAGCTATATCATAGTCTATCTTTCAAATCCATTTCATTTAGATTTAACATAAGGGTTCTCTCATTCTCATATCATTATACATTCTTATCATCTTTAAAAACTCATCATAATACAGAGAGAAGACTTATATTATTATTCTTTCTTTCATTGCTCTACTGCTAAATAGGAGCACGTAGGAGCATATAGGAGCATATAGGAGCACATACTCTAGTTAACAAACTCCCGTCAAAATTCACTGATATGTGAATAACTTTTTATACAGAACTTATTCTGGAGTTCTGTCAGATTTAGGACATCTGACACTGTAGGGCACACTTTCCTGTAATTTGCCCACTTATATCTAAAGTCCATGAAATATGATAAAATTTCAGATAACTTTTAGATTATCAGATAAATATCTGCTATTTGGATCCCTAATAAAATTTCTGTATCATGTCAGATTATCCAGCATACCTTCCTCTATTTACTGATGGAATATAGGGCTAAAATACTTCTGGGCAGTTATAACCCTTTTCAGGCTAATCTTTCTATAATTACAATTTTGCCCTTGAACTTTTTACTTAATTACATTTAAGTCCCATAACTTTTGAAAATTACCACTTTTGGCCAAAATCTTGTTTCTACTTTAACTTTTGGCCTTTAACCTTTTCTACTTTGCGTTTTAGTCATTTTCTTCCTTCAAGACTCATATAACCTTTATCATTTCTTTTGATCTTTGTCATAATCCTTCCTAAACCTCTTTCCACTATCAGTACTATATAGATAGGAAAAAATTAGGATATGACATATATCCTGTTAATCTTTGTGAATTAGTGGATACAGACTGTTTAGGATTAAATTCCTCTATAATTTAATTTAATTTATTTTTAGGCTTTATCCCTTTTTTGTATAAAAAAAATATATATAGAATGAAATTTTTTCTTTGGGGTATCATATATAAACTAAGGTTGAGTTTAACGAAAAGATAGTCTTTCATAACTTTATAACATGACAATTTAATATTTAAATTTTTATTAATAAAGGTACCCACACTTAATATTTATAATATTTTGAATATAATTATATTTATATATATATATATATATAACGAGTTGTGAGGTATCTATTGAGAATTTAATTTAAATAACTTCATATCTTAAATGCTTTATTTTCTTAATCTGATATCTTATACCGCCTCCATCCTTAATTGAAAGAAACTAACTCTTATATTAAATATTAAAAATAGTAATTATTTTTGGACTATGAGCTATGTGATGATTAAGAATCTTATCTTATACATATAACAGCATCATTTTCTTCTCTAGTCCGGATGATCATTTGAAGCTTGTTGAAGTTGTTTTGCCTGGATTTTGTGGAAATTTATGTATGATGCTTCCAATCAGAGTTTAGGCACTTCTCTTGCATTAATATTTTCATTATCATGAAAACAACCTATAACAACAAACCTTATCCATTACCGTGCGAACCTCCGTATTAAACAAACCTTATCAAGCGGTTCAGTACATCTGACTACTAAGTTACATGATACAGAACCAAACGGGAAAAAGCTGGGGCAACGTGTTTCCTAACCCAACTACAACAGCAATTGACCCATTGCAAATTTGCAATACATGGCAGTTTTCTCTTTCTCCCTTAGGAAATCCATATCTTACCCAAGAACCTCCTCTACTCCTATTATCTCTCAGTAAAAAAAAATAAAAAAAGATCAATCAAATAATTAGAAGTTTTGATAGTTAGTTTAGCTTTTGAATTTCATGGTTGATATCTCTCCCTCATTTTGGCTCTAGCAAAAAATACGCCTGCCAGAAGACCTGCAAAATTGAACTTCACCTTAAGTGGGGCCAACAAATGTGTAATCCAATATATCCAACCCAGTACTTATGTTCTCTGTGTAATAATTATAATATAATTCCTCCCCACACAAACATAATAATAATTGAACTTAAACTTGCATAATGCAGAGAACTAACCAAAGAAGATGCTAGCAGAGTTCTCCAAACTAGTAGGAACATTAAAGAGCAGGATGCCAGCAACTGAAAGAGGGATTTTGTTCAGTGAACCTACAAGGCTACAGATTGCAAAATGAGCGATTAGATATATTAAGAAAACGATTAATCCAAATTACAGTACTTCTTAGATATAGAGCATGGAATTAGTGACTAGATTTATTAAAAACTGACTGCACCAGCACCAATATTGATAATTCCCTAACTCATCATTCAAAAAAACAATAATCCCTAATCAGATTGTTTTTTTAAATGCGTCAGAAGTGAATTATTACTTAGTTAACTTTACTCTTGTTTCACAACATATTTTTAAGATCATCATGAGAAATCAAATATAAAATATGCAATAACAGAAACTGGTAAGTGGGTACAGCATGGCTACTGTTGAACCTACCTGTAAGTTGTAGCACTAGTCTGATGAAGAAACCACATGGAAGTAAAGCTGATAGCTAGACCCAAAAATCCGCTTAATGTCATCACCAACCAAAAGCTAGGCAATCTCAGAAGTGGCCTGGCAATTTGCTTTTTATATTAATGAGAAGATAGGCCCATGGAAAAGTGTATGACTAGAATTTCAATCATCAAAATAAGATGGCTTGCTATGACATAAAAGCACTATTGTGGAGATTCAAAGGTGCGTATTTGTTTAAGCATACATGTTAACAAAAGAACCACGGCAAAGGGAAAACTTAGGATGTACTCTTGATGATACATTTTAACCTATGAAATTAGTCAGGCTCCTCAGAATATGTAATTATGCAAATTACTGGAATATTGACTTCATTTAATAAAAATTGAGAGAAAACTCACGTTGTTAAGAGATAATCGACCTCGTTGAAAGCAAAAATCATAATGAATCCCATAGGCAAAGAAAGGCTATTGTTCAACAAAACCATTGAAAACTCATTTAAGTTTCCAGATTTTGTAACTAGCTTTGCTGTATCCATGACCTTACGCAGTGTCAGCTGGAGCAACAAATTAAAATAAACCAAATCATTAGTAAACTTAAAGCTAACAATTAATGCTCATCTAAATATATAGACTTGAAAATCGCATCTGATGCATTTACACTGAAACCAAACTTTGATACCCGTTGCTGTTTAAAATAATAAAATGCAGCAGTAATTAAGGAACATGAGTTTGGAAATCATTTGAAGCAAGAAACACATAAACCTCAAAACGCATTGACTCTGCTCCAACCAGGGATACGTCAGGAATATTTTTGTCTTTGAGAAGAAAAGCTCAAATGAATATACTGATAAATTCACCTATTGAAACAAATCTTCTCATAAATTTACTGTCACTCGGTCTAAAGAAGGATGTCCTTAGCACTGAGAATGAAGGAGAGAGAACATTATGCACCAGAGAGACATTTTCATCACAAACCAGCAAAGGTAAGCAGATCATATCAATTTCAGTTGTTCAGATCATAGGAGAAGCAGCCACAAGTATTAGTGATCCAGCATATAAGACAATTATGCTTATCATACAAATGTGATGGAATTTAGCAAGACAAAGACATAGGTGAATTTATGTAACAGTAATGGGAAACGATATAGGATCACTGATTCTTTTGCCCTAATTCAATGAATTATATATGGAACACAGCATCGTAAACAGAACAAGCAAAACTTGAGAAATTTTATGAAGCTACATGTTACAACTATGCTGACAGGAATTTCATTCAATAATCATCTGGACCAGAAGAGACATAATAGATCAACAGAGCTTAAGGTTCAAGTCAGCTATACTCACAGAATATGACGCAGTTAAGAAACAGTTAACTGTCTGCCAAGCATAACCAATTGCATGAAAAGAGAGATCAGTAATCCCTCCAGATACTGCAGAAATGATCTGCAAAAGAAAATGTCACACTTTTTTCAGATTATTACTTTGATTAATCATATTTTGTTTTGCAAAATATGATCTGCAAAAACCAGGGGATCATGAGATTCACACATCAAGCTATTTAGAATACCATTAAAAGCAGAGCAGCCCAAACCCTGCTGTCATGATGCTTCCTGAATAGATACATCTCACCAAGGGCTGTTATCACATTAGTAACATTTTTCAGGATCGTCACCATAGCTACATTGATGTATTTCAAACTGCAACACAGCATAAACCATTATGACCAACAAAATCAAAGCAAGAGAAAGTGACAGAAATGAACAAACTAAGCTGTTGTAAGCTATAATTACTTGATCCACATGTCTAGAGACAATAAACTGACTCTGGCAGAAGCATAGATGGTAGATGACATGTTTGACAATAGAAAGTTAGCATTCTTTAGGACCTTGACATTCCCCAAATAAGAATAAAGTTTCCCTGAATATCAACATACTTGTGTCCATTTGATAATAACGCCAGGTTCCCCCCAACAAAAAATCTCTCTGAGCACTCATTAATTTATTCGTTAATATTACATGATTTTTAATACCTAACTGTTACAAAAAATCGGAACATAAAAAAACTACAAGAAGACATAAAATTTAAAAGAACTAGAAAAATAGTCATAAAGTATCCACATCCCTACTAGAAAAATATCATATGGTATAAATACCATTCAGAAAGAGAAAGAAAGTGATTTATTAGCCACAAGGTTCAGAACTACATACCTAAACATGCTAGTAACGAGCATCCCGACGAATATAACGTTGACAGGCAGCCAGATCTTAATCAATTTCCATGTTAACGGCTCAGTTGATATTAAGCCCAGAAGGCTTAACATAGAAACTACTATCACTGAAATGAAATTCTGCATCCACAAAGAGTGTCAAAAGCCAGTATCAGCTTCGTCTTCACTAACTATACTAGTTACCAGATACACATACACTGCATAAACAGCTGCAAGAAAATTAAGAAGAAATCAGAGTAAATTACCTGGTATAACATCAAGGATATTCCAGCATTAAAACCATAACTAGAAAGTACGAACTTGTTGATCAATATCATGCCGCAGGAAGACAGGCAATAGGCAAATCCAGACATGAGAGCATGATTGTGGACTCTAACTGACCAAGCATTTCGCTGAACTTTATCTCTTTCCTTATCCGGCTTCCCTTTTTCCAAGTCAAACTCATCACCAATAGAAGGTTTCATTTCATGCCAGAAAAGTTGTAACCCAAGCAAAAGTAAATCACAGTGGAATTGGATCTGGCTATGGCTTCAAGAGCAATTTGAAGAAGGAGTAAAGTCACAGACACTGTAAATGAGCATCACGTTACACGGTGCCCCGGCATTCACGATGTGGAGCTCAGCACCGATCATATGAACCCCGCGCAACTTCTTCACAAAACCATTTGTAATCAACACTTCATATGATAATTAAACAATATCGGAATTTGGTGGAACAGTAAGAAATTCAAGATATATATGAACTCAGGGAGGTGGGCTCTGAAAGAATCAGAAGAAGCTACAGGAGGAGTGGTAGATTCGAACTTTGAAGATGAAAAGTCTTCGTTTGCTTCTGAAATTTCAACTCCTTGTAATCGTTGACGCAACCAGCCTTATTGTGAATCTTTTCAAAGTTCCAAATTACTATAAATATTACCGAATGCCGAATATTTGCTTTCGCAGGATCGAATGGGACATAATTAAGCATCAACATCACAGACGAGTTTGGTTGTTTTCCTCTAGGTGTGTTTGGTTCAGGGAAAATAAGGGGTGAGATTTTAATCAGAGAAAGTGAAAGAAGGGAATATAATGAATTTTATTATTATCTTTATTTAGATTAATATTAAAGAGGGGAGAAGAGAGTATAGAAAAGATTTTCATATTATTTTATTTGATTGAAGAAGAAAATAGAAAAAAAATATTTTTATATAGATAAATTTATTCTTATATTATTTTATAAAATATTTTAATAAAATATAATATATAAATAATATTATGATATTAAAAAAATTATAGATATATTAATATTATAAAATAAAAATATTGTATCCCTCCTCTAAATTCTTTTAATTTTAGGGGAGATAATCCTCCTCTCTTAAAAATATTATTACCCACATAAGAGGAGAGGAGTAAAATCTTTTTTCTCCTCTTCCTTCTTCTTAAAATCCTTCGTATCAAATCACCTTTAGAGGGAATAAATATAAATTTTTAATTTATTAATTTAAACAGTATTTTTTTGTCCTGTAAAATATTGAATGGAATATATGATATGGATTGAAAATATTTATCATAAATTTAGTTCTAAATAAAAATAGAATGAAAAAATTTATATCAAATTTATTTTTTTATCAAAATATCAAATTTAAATTTATGTTATTTAGAAATATAATTAAAATTTGGATTAAAAAATATGATAAAAAATTTACTATAATTAATGATCGATAGCCCAGACCCCAGTACATGAAAATAACGAGGCAAACCCATGAAGAGTATTGTGGCTGCTGTACGGGAAATCTACCAAAGTTTGCTGTTATGTTATTGAGAATGGGAGGGAAGATGTTTTATTTTTGTGGTCAAAGGAAGGGAAGATGTTTGAGCCCCAAATATTAAATATGTGTGACATGATAAGTCAGAAAATGGGAATAGATCCACTGAGTTAGTGGAATATGCATGGCATGCCAAATTTTTTGGGATGCTCTTTGAAAATTTGGCATGATCTTTGAATGCTTTGCAAATGTTAGCGACCTTTCATCTTCCTTAATCTTTCCGTTACTTGAAAATGTCAGCTTCACAACAACCAAAGGATATTTAATACGCCAATTATTTTAATGGCAACTTGGTCTCTCAGCATATCAGGCAGTTCATCCTCAACTTATATGATTTTTTTTTTATCTTGAAAATTATAATTATAATTTATTTCTTTTTGGAAAAAGGCGAAAGAAATTACTTTAATGTGTTTTTTAATGTAAACAAATGAACGATGAACTCACATATCTATTATAGTTTTACAATAAACTCTACTTTAAATTAAAATTGCCGTTTAACTTAAAAAATTTAATTATATAAAATTATTAAAACATTCTGCATTTCATTTTAAGGTTTTTTTTTGTATAAATTTTTTTAAAAAAATGTTAAACTCATCCACAATTTTAAGGTAAGAAGAAATCCTTTCACTTCTTTCTAAATAATACTAATATCAGATAGAGTAAATCGTCTATTATTTTTAAGCGTGAACCTAAATTCCTAGGAGCTAAAATCCTTCTTTAATCACTATTACTAAAATTATAATAAAATAATATTATTTAATAATTAAATATATTTTAAATAATTATATATCTCCCCTTTAAATCCACGGGTATTTTAAGGCTTTCTTTACGGGGGAATTCATCATATCAATATGCCTAGCCTACGAGGGACGGTGGGCTAATAAGCGGGCGAAAGAAGTAGGAATTAGGAAATAGAACTAGAAGGAGTAATATTTTAGCAATTTCTTTTTTTTTTTGCGATTTATAAATCTACTTGATATATTTGTTAAAATAGCCTCAACTGTCATGGAAACATAAATGCATCACATATTTAAAAACCTATGGATGATTCTAGATTATACACATTTTTAATGCACATTTTAGCAGTAAAAATAATCAGAACACATTACGATTATACTCATTTTCCCCCAAATGTGTATAATGAACAGTATACACATCTCCAAATTTTTAATTCACGTTTTAGAGTCTAAAAAACACTGACAACAATTGGTATTGCTTTAATATGCTAAAAGTATGAGGATAGTTCCCTACAGAGGACAGAGGTATTCTCTAGCGAGGTGGATAAACGTGCAGGGCCGTTCAACGAGTTTACATGGGGATTGGATAGCAGAGGAAGTGAAGAAGGTGGAACATCGATAATGTGTGTGTTTGCATTATAAAAAAAAATTGGAAACAATTTCAGAAACCAAAAAGGAGGTTTTCAAGAATTTATCTGTTTGATATAGTCGGATTGCCTGGCTTCAATGAAACTTTTTATTCTTTCAGCATCTCCAACCATCACAACTTTCCCATCCTCCATGTACACAGCACCATCAGCACAGTTCAATTCTTCTAAACGATGGGTCACCCACAATGCAGTAACCCCTGCAGAGGTATCCAGAGAGTTCCTAACTGCTTTGATAACACCAACCTAAACAAATATTGAAGTAAACGATCTGTTAACTAATTGCTGGTCCTACATAGAGAGACAGGTACTAATGGCTTAAAATTACAAATAAGATCGAATTCACAAACTTCCACTTAGAGAGGAGATTCTATGCCATTAGGCTACAAGGCCATTGACATTGGACAACATATTGTTAATATGGTTGGAGCCGTGAAAAGTGAAACCCCCGCTTTAAAGTAGCAGAGCTGTTCAGAAATTCTAGCCATAGTTCTCAGAGTTGTAACAGAGCAAAACAGGACATATCACCACTAAAAATGAGTGTCACTGATATTTCTGAGAGTTTCCATAGGCTTAAGCAGCAATTTTAATCCTCCAATCAAGGGGCGATCTTCATTTATTATTTTTGTTTTCAATGGTTCTAATGCTACGCAGGAGAGAATCTCATTACAATAATGTTTGATTGATTACCTGGTCACTTTCATCTAAGAAGGTTGTGAGCTCATCCAACAACAGAACTTTACAAGCTTCTGCTAAAGCACCAGCAATGGCAACCCTCTGCTTCTGACCACCACTTAGAGTTTGAACAGATCTCTGAGAATTGCAGCAAAGGGAATATTCTTCATAGGAATCCCTCAATGTGTATTAGCGTTCAGAGTTGTCTATGCCCATAATACCTGCATGTAATCAGACATGCCCACAGCTTGCAAGGCTCTTGATACCCTTGATCTCACTTCATCACGGGTCAGATTGAACTTGCCAAGACCAAATGCCACATCAGCTTCCACTGTAGGCATTACCACCTGCAGCACCATATGTAATGCTTCACACTTCTCAGATTAAGACCTATTTTAAAAGGATAATTAAAACCAAGTTCCTATTTTTATAACATATTTTGCAAACTGCAGATATTAAGATTAAAATAGTAAGAGAACCGATCAGAATGGCATGTTAGCATACAACACATAAGGACATCCAGAGGAAGAGCATCAATGTCATAAATGTGAAAATTCTGTCATTAAGTGGAGATTAAAAATATTTAAAAATTCAGGTGAATTTTCAGAGTCTCCTCAGCGGGTCATTATGTGTTGTTAATGTGTCTTATGAAAAGTTATACAAGACATAGAAATGTTGCCTGGTTCTGGAAACAGACTTCATCTTTTAAGAGTTAGCTCGTAGGTTAAGCACAGCTCAGTTGCAAATTGCAGTCTCCAAATGCTTTTGCTAAATAACATAAAATCATACATATAGACAGTATTAAACAAGTTGATGAACAATTTTATCAAGTTTAGCCACATTTAACTGTTTCCAATGTTAAAAAATCGCTCCACAGCTAGAATCACAATAGTAAGATAATTCAAAAATGAATCCTATTTTTCTCTAACTTGTCACGCTGATATACTTCCATTCCCTCGACTCAAAATGTCGTCTCATTCTGTTATAAAGTCAAACTTCTTATTCTCAAGGCAAGCAAGTGAACGATTTTTCTTTGCAGATACGAAAGACAGAAGTTTCATAATTATCTAGCACCCAACACTTATGCTAAGAACAAAGATAACAATGAAACCATAATACCTGATGATCTGGATTTTGGAAAACAAAACTTTTGGGCCCCTTCACGTACACAGTTCCTGAAGTAGGATTCAAGAGACCAGCTAATATCTGCACATCAAACTCAGAGTCAATGGGCATTCTGATACCATGCCAAAGCCCCATAGTAAGTAAAAAACTCAAAAGGTAGCAAACCAGTTGGAGGCCGCGGACCTATCAATCTATTGGGGTTCCACAGGAGGATTAGGGATTTTGTGTGAACCTTTAAGAGGGTAGATTTCCCACATCCATTGGGTCCAAGAAGCATCCAAAACTGCCCAGAAGGGATGCGAATTGAACAATCCCGAAGAATTGGGACGGCTTTCACCTGCCTTGAGGGGAACGAGAAATTCAGGTTACGACCCTCAATAGCAATGCCATCCGTCTTGTGGCTCCTGAAAATTTGAATACACAAAAGCAGTCGAGTCAAAATAAAACATGAGCAAACAAAGCTCTAGGTGGGGAAAAAAAAAAAAGATCAGTTAATCAGTTTAGTGTTCGAAGAATTGACCGACTGAAAATTACAACGAAACTCAATGAATTAAGTTCTGTATAGAAGGGTTAACCTGATGGGAGTTGTAGAGTAGAGAGGAGCAACGAGACGCTCAGAGAAGCGATTAAGATAGGAGAGATTCATATCATTCCGCGAATACGAATATTGCAGAGATGTCTCAGCAACAAAGTTAACGAAACACGAAATGAACATTTGAAGATAAAAATACGCTCATCCTCACGGGGTAGACAGAAGAATTTTTACAAGTTTGAGTTTAATGTAATTACATTTGTAAATATAGAAATTTAACATAAATATAAATTGTTAAATTTATATCATGTAAATATAAATACAAATTTGCAAATATAAATTGTTAAATCGGGGAGATTCATATCATTCCGCGTATATCCATGCTACTTTGCCCCTTCGTTTTTGAATAGAGACCACGTCCCTGTAACAGGAACAAACGAGAAGAAACATAAAACACCGAAGTGGCTTTCTCTTTGATTATCTTCACTTTCTCTGGCTTATCATTGAGGAACCTTAAAATCTCCACTACGCATCTTCAACTTCAAAGAAAGATCATAATATAAGGCTTTGTTTGGTTGAAAAGTTTTAAAGAAAAAGGGAAAAGAAATTGTATTTGGTTGAAAAAAATATAGGAAAAGGGAGGTAAGATTTTTTATTATTTAGTGCTCCCCTCCCCTCACTTATATCCCCTCCAAAAGTAAGGATTTTTGGAGGGGAGAAATTTTTTTAATCCTATTATAATTAAATTGTCCTTTATTAATTTTTAATATTCCAATTATATCCTCAATTCTTTTTTTTCTTACACCTAATTTTTTTTAGTTGTTAAAATTTAATAAACATAATAAATTATTTATATATTATATTAAAATATATAATAATTATAAAATTAATAAAAAACAATATTAAAATTTTATCATATTTTTTAATTTTTTTAATTTTATTATTTATCTAAATGAGATAAAAAAATTTTAAGATTCATAAATTAAAAAAATTGATATGAATATTATAAATAAAGAGCAAATAAATTTAAATAAAAAGATAAGGGTATATTTATCAACTTTTAACCCTCCCCTCCCCTCTTTAACCAAATAAAAAATATTATTAATAAACTTTCCTTATTTTTTTCTATTCTCTCTTAAATTAACTTAACTTATATTCTCTTCAATTGAACCAAATAAAGCCTAATCCTATTGAAAACATCCCAAAATATGTTTAAAGGCGTGGCATGATGAATTTTATGTAATAACACAACGCATACTCCCTCTGCTCCTAGATATGGGATCTAAACACGACACTTTAATCTATTTTATTTATTAAATTTATAATTGTATCACTCTAATTTTTATTATAACTACATTGCAATTTTTTTAATTTTATTTTTATTTAATTTTTGTTAAAAATAGAGAAAGGGAAAAAGAGATAAAAATAATTAGTAAATATAGGGAGAGAGAATTTTAATAAGGGAAAATTTATTTATTTTTATTAATTTAAGATATATTTAATAACTTAATTATTTTTTAATATATAAAAATTAGTTGAAATTTGCTTAATAATATAAGAATTAAAGTGATATCATACATAAAATATATTAAATTTTTATATTTTAAACTAAATCTAACCACAAAACTGCTATAATACTAAAGACTAGGGGAGTAACAAGTATCCAAGGCTAAGTACCTTTTTGTTTGCATTTTATTAAAGTATAATGTCAAATAAGAATAGCTCCAACCAAAATCAAACAATTGTCTTTCGTACGGCTTCAGACTGTTCTGCTGCCTCTCCTTTGGTAAGGGTCTCTTTCACCATTGCCCATGTTCTTTTTTCCATTTACCTTTCTTTGTAGAGTTTTTTGCAAATTTCTAAAAGTCCCCCCCCCACCCCCCAAAAAAAAAAGAATATGACATCCGTTTTCCAAACATGGTAAACCGCAGTAATGTAAGCTTCAGGTCACTATTGCAATGCTAAACTGCAATCTATGCATCACTTATCACTTACCACTAATTACACTGCCGCTGTATCTGTTATGGCTTCAAAAATTTATTAGATAAATTTATTCAACAAGCGAATATATATTTGATCTTGCAATTCTTTTCAGAAGGTCGTGGGCAGCTGAGTGGTTGAAAACACGGGAGATGTCTCTGAGGTGCTGCGTTCGAGTCTCAGCTGCCGCGGGGTGAGGTTTATTTTTTATTTTCAGAATGCAAAATTACTATTTTGCCCTCCCCTTCTTTTTTCCTCTGCACCGTACCCCTCTCCCTTCAAACCTCTGATTTCAGCAGCGACGCAGGCGGGATGCAGGCGGGGAAGCAGCGAGCAGGTTGGAAGCTTTCGGCTAGCCTTGCGTGTGGTCAGTCGTCGCAGTGTGTTGTCAATCTCCTCTGCTGTGCCGTCGTCCTGGAAGCGGCGCATCACTTGATTGCTTCTCTTCTTTAAGTGCCGCGGGCAGGGGAGAAATCAAAGGGAGAGGCAGTCGGGAGAGACAGCGAGGGGTGCGGCGGTCATCTGTGTTGGGTTCCTCTGTTTTGGAGCGCTGGGTCACGGTCGTGTGGGTGAGTCCCTGTCGCGAGTTCCATTGTGGCACTGTAGCAAGTCTTTGTCCAGCTTCTTTTTTCGGTGGCCGTCGGTGTTCAGGGATTGCTGTAGCCAGTCATTGCCGTCGCGTCTCCACTGGTGTCACGGGGAAGTTTTGGATTTTGGGGTCCTACTCAATAGCTGTATTGGGCTCTGCAGGCCATTTGGACTTTCGGTGAGTGACAGAGAGGAGGGAGTTGGGAAGCTTAGCTCTGTCACCTCTTCTGTCTGGTTCCGTGATTCCCACTAGAGGTAAGTGCACACCATTTTCTCCTCCATTGAGCATTTCTCGTCTGGATGCCTTCATCCCCGTACTCCCCTGTTCCCGAGTCGCAGAGAGGTTGAACTCTGTAATTGGTTGCAATGGCCGCAGGTGGGTTCCAGCTTCTGTGTACTGAGCCATTCATCTCCCTGCTGTGTTGAATGTACATTCCTTCTGGCGACAGAAAGGTATGTCCCTATTTCTATAAAGGAATCCGAGATGTGTGTACCGTCGGTGACGATGGTCACTGGGTTAGTTTTGGTATATGTTTGCTGGGCTGTGAATATATATATGTGAGTATGCGTGTGCTGTGATGACGGTGGGCAGTTCTAAGGTGTTGAGTGAGAAAATGTATATATGTATGTTCATATGCATGCTGTTATGGTTGCTGTGATTGCATGCGTTGGGAATATTTGTGCTTGGGGGTGGCGGCAGGAAGGAAAAGAATTAAGATTTAAGGCCCTGATCATTTTCTTTGGTATATAAATACGCATACATGGGTATGTACTGCTGTGTTGACAAATTGGTTGTGGTCCGAGTGTTTTAATCAACTTAATCGTGGCCAATGGCGATGTCTCTGATTGATAGTAAATTAAGTATGATTGATTGCCGTTAAGAGTATTCCTAGAGGGTTGACATGTTATGTTGGAATGTCAGAGGATTGAGAAGTGGAAGTAATCAAAGTGGTTGGGCTGAAATGAGTAGCTGTTTAGGAGCGTAACAGGTGAGTGAATAACGTTCCCTAAAAATTTACATCTTTAAATGCATTGTCATTTCAAATGATGAATTTCACATATGGATTTCGAAAAGTAAATTTTATGAAAGTATGATTTAAATCGTTAGAAATAATTTTCTTTCGATTGGTTTACAAAGGGATTATGATTATGTTGAAAATGAATGAATAAGCTTTTGAAAAGAGTTTGGCAAAAGTTGCATTAAATTTATGTTATTCATGAAATATATTCTTTTGTGAAGTTCATATGATTTTACAGTAACTTGATTTTAAATGTACATGCTGGGGTTTTTGAAATGCAAGTGGTTTTTACCAATGGTTATGGCATTGAAACGATTGAGATTATTTCATGTGAAATAAACCCCACGCATGATGGAAACGTTTTAGGACGGAATACAGAATGCTGGTTGCTAACAGCAGTACTGTTAGTCCTTGGTGCACCTTGGTTACCCGAGCTCGACGGATACACGTGGGTTTCATACTCGCGACGATACACGTGGGTTTCATACTCGCGACGGATACACGTGGGTCTCATACTCGCGACGGATTTTGGCCTTGAGCCACCAGATTATTACGTGAGTCTCATACTCGCGACGGCTAGTGGCCTTAAGCTACTAGATTGGTTATTTACCCTCGTGGACTGTGT
Organism: Leucaena leucocephala; assembly: GCA_037074615.1. Classification (NCBI taxonomy): domain Eukaryota; kingdom Viridiplantae; phylum Streptophyta; class Magnoliopsida; order Fabales; family Fabaceae; genus Leucaena; species Leucaena leucocephala. The sequence continues at coordinate 20,521,009 of CM073538.1, read as the reverse complement.
GTCCACGCCTGCTTTTGTTCTGTTGAAGTCCCACGGAAAGATGATGGTTTTGAAATGATTGTTTTGAATGATTTATTGGAAATAGTTATTTCATACTGTTATTTCCCCGGAAATACAAATGTTAACAAAGAGGTTTGCATTAGATTACGAAGCGTTATGAAATACATTTTCCATATGATTATGCATTGTTTATTTTTCGCATTCTTTAACTCACGTTTTTTTGGGACGTTATTCACGAGTAGATTTGTTTGGCTTCAGATAGTGCAGGTGGTCCTAATCTTCTCGCTGAGCAGTAAAGAGCCCGCTGTCGATCTAAAGCGCCGTTTAATACTACTTTTAATGTAATTGCTTTTCCTAAGAACTTGTATTACTTTGAAAAGGGTGAAGCTCCACATTGACCTTAGAAATATTATGTTGATTTTGGAAAACATTTTGAACACTTGAATGTTGCTAGTCTGTTGTAGGGTCATCGGGAGGTTGACTATCCATCGACGATCCTGCCGAGATTCCTACACAAGACTTGTTTTGAATTATGAAATACAAATCTGGTTTATGGGTCAAAACGTTTTATTTAAGGTTTTAGGCTTTCGGAGTATGAAATCATTCATATTCTGTGCCGGTCATGGTCCAAATTTTGGGTCGTGACAATATCAGTCTTTCTTAATAGCTTCATAAACTGTCAGTTGTGCCAATTTTGTACCTTATTTCCTTTTCCATTTTGGGGTGGTACATAATATGCTAGGAAAACAAATTCAATACCAGAGTGAAAAACTAAACAACCCTTTTCATGAGAAAAGCATCACGCCCGTGTGATCTTTCAGAACAAAAATATGTGTTTGTCATTATTACTCCTGTGCTATTGACATAATACAAAGCTTGAAAAGCATATGAAAAGTGGTATTACCTTGTTAATAGGACTAAACAAAATTTAGTTAATAAACAAACATTTAATTCACCTTCTCATCCTCATTCCATCCGGCTATTAGGCTTTCAACAAATATCACTTTCCTAAGATCATTGCTCTGAGGGAGTTGGGTAATAGGTTTATTGGGAGGTTGATTAACAAGTTTAAAAGTTCTAGTACTGTTCTCTTAGCGAAAATTTTAGTATCATCTGCCCAATCAGACTTGGACTAAGAACCGAACCAATAATAAAATTGCTGTTAATAATTTCGCTAACTCATAATTTTTACACAAATAACACGAATACTCTATGCATTACCTTACTCTTAAGTGCCTCAGAAGCATTTACAAAAATAGCATGATTTTCTCTTTTCTTGGTTAGGTTTTCCTAATTATAAAATTTTATGCATAATTGGTCCCTAGACAGTTTATTTCCTTTAGATGAACTGAATCTATCATATCCCATGAAATGACAGTTTATTCCCAAGTTTACAACCCACAATCAAGAGGCAAACCCAAAACTTGGATCCAAACAAAAATTGAGAGAAAGAGATTAAAGATTTTGCAGTTGACATATCTAGAACCCATTCATACACACACACACACACACACACAGAGCTAAGTTAATGGTATACAAGAAAATTTTCAGACGATTCATTTCAGCTAAGTTAATTAAGATTGTAATTTTTCATTTATAAATTTTATGTCATTTATATAATGCATTCCTTTTATTTACATCAATTATATGTTGATCTTATATGATTCTTAGAAACCGTGCATCACACAAGGTTACATTAGTTCTAACAATATCTTGAACATGCCAATAACAATAAATTAAAGATTGGATCTTCGATGCATGGACTAACCCGCTTATCCTTTAGGTAGTGATGACGACAGAAAGATATCAGTGGTAATCGTTACAGAACGGACGCATCATATTATGATATATATATATATATATATATATATATGACTTTTTTTATACGATATATATGTGAATTATTAAATTATTGTTAGGGGAATTTGAATAGGGATAGCTTTTGGGAAAAAAATGATAAATATAAGAAATAAGTCATATATATTATGATATTAAGAATTAATATAAACTCTCCAATTAAATTTTATATTGAGGATCGATAAATATCATGAATTTTAATAAAGATCATACTTTTCTACCACCTCTATAAATGCTTTGATTAATATGATAATTAAGTACAATCCAAATCATATTAGTGTATCTCAGGCTCATACATCAGTTGGTAGTTAACAAAAATGTTGCAAGATATACAATGCAAATGGTCCCTTAATACATCATCAATTGGTAGCTAGTTACAAAGAAAAGTTGCAAAATATCCCATCTCGAACAAATGGATGATAAAGAAGTTGCTCAGCTGGTGGCCGAGCCATGGGATCTTTTTGCAAGCAAAATCTTATAAAAGATTTTGCTGTATCTGAAAGGTGATTTGGAATAGCCGGTAAATCTGTGCTGTTTGCAATCTTTGCCAATAGAACTTCCTATATCCGACATTAATTGAAATTAATATTAGTTCCTCCTATATAAAATAAAATATGCAAATTTAAAATTTCACTAAACAAAAATCAAGCATAACACACCCTTTTATATTTATATTGACTCCACGGAGGAGTTTTTGCTGCCATTTCTAGGACTGTACATCCTAGACTCCATATATCGACAGCAATTGTATATCCACTTTTGTTGTTGACCATCTAAAACACATTAAATAACAAAGTTTAATATATTTAACTTACGACTAAGAAGAATAAGAGAAATAAATAAAGATAATAAACGGCATGCTTGTTTCTAAAAGAACTTAAGTATAACTTTTGACATATATAAAAAGAAGAAGAAATTTTTTACCTCCGGTGCCATCCAATATAGGCTTCCCTTAAAAGAATACATAAGGGAAAAACAATCATTTACCTGATTCAAACCAACCGTACAAGTTAGAAATGATTTCCATCATGAGTAATAATACAACCATGCTAATTATATGGCATACAATAATTACACAAAAAATATTACACTTATAAAGTAAATGAGAGGCGATATTAAGCGCTTACATATCGCGCCAACCCAAAGTCAGCCAATTTAACTTGGTCATCTGGATAAACAAGTATATTGGCTCCTTTAATATCCCTGACAACGAAAAAACAGAGAGAGAGAGAATTAACCAAAAGAAACATGAGAAGTTCTAGTTTCGAATTCTTATACTAAATGTATATTAAAATTAAATAACTAACCTGTGAACTATATTTCTTCTGTGCAAATAAACAAGCGCGGAGACAATTTGTTTGGTATAATGTTGGATATAGTGCTCCTCTAGAGGACCATATTTTTGAAGTAGGCTGTGGATTGAACCACAAGGCGCGTATTCCATATAAATGGATATTCCTCCTCTTCCCTGCATCTATATTAACAAATGAATGAATCCTATTAATGAAATTTGTCCTACAATATGCATATGAACATGGCATACCAATTGACTCCCATAATAGTTCACAACATTTGGATGTGAAAGCTGGGAAAGAATATTTTTCTCCTATAAAAACAACAGAAGAAGTAATAATTAATTAACCCAAACACCGATATAGCATTTGATACTCAATTTTTGTGTGAAGTAGCGTAGACATACCTGACAAAGTTGTTGAAGGCATTTTTCTGATCTCTCATCATCAGTGTCAACGAGAACTTCTTTAATTGCACATAGTTGTCCAGTTTCACTGTAACATAATGCAAAATAAGCATTTAGGATAAGTAGAGTATATAAACAAAGAAAAACACCAGTATTAGATAATAATAAATTACCTGTTAAAACCTTTATATACACGCCCAAATCCTCCTTGCCCTAGAAGTTTTCCTCTCTTCCACTTGGGCTGGTCACTGATTAGAGTGTACTCTTTTACTTCAGCAGTTGCTTGAGCATTTAAAGGTGCAGGACTATAGAGAGGTAAAAATAGAAATGTACGGTAAAATTTCAGAAATATATAAAAATAAAATAAATAAAAAGAAATTGAATAATAATGAAGAAGCAACCTGTTGGCATTAGGTTGATGATGAGAGATTTCTTCACGAGCATAGGAGGAGCCAGAAGAGTTGGTGCCAGAATCTGAGGTACTAAATATTATGGTAGAAACGGTTCTGAGGCAGTAGAAAATAGAGGTTCCAGGAAACACAGTACTCCCAATATTATTATCCTTCCCTTTCCACTGCTCTTGTAATTCACTTGCTTCCGCATTCAAAGGTGAAGAACTGCAATAAAGAAAAAAAATCGGTTTTTTATTAAGAAACAGAGGTAATATTAAAGAACAAAGAAAAGAATTGGAGAAGCAATTACCTGTTAGCATTAGGTTGATGAAGAGAGATTGCACCAGGAACATAGGAGGAGTTGGAAGAGATGGTGCCAGGATCAGAGCTACTAAATATTATGGTAGAAACGGTTCTCAAACCGTAGAAAATAGAAGTTTTAGGCAAGACAGTGGTCTCAATATTATTATTCTTCCCCTTCCAATGGTCGTGTGCTTCATCTGCTTCACCATTCAAAGGCGAAGGACTGCAAAGGGAAAAAAATTATAGTTAAATCAGTGTTTTAAAAAAATATCATTTATAAGATAATTAACTCTTCAAAATGGTATTATTATAATTATATATTAAAGAACAAAGAAAAGAATTTGGAGAAGCAATTAATTACGGGGTGTTAGGGCTAAATTGAGAGCTTGAATGATGATAGGAGCTACTGAAGATTATGGTGGAAACAGTTTTCGTCATAGCAGAGGTTGTAGGCATCGCTAGTCTCTGATTATTAGGCAACCTGTATATTTAAGTCATTCGTCAAAAGTATAAATAAAAAAAAAATAAAACTCCCACGTCCAAAAAATATAATTAAAAAGAAAAAGGCACGAGCCTTATATATGTATGATAAATAAATTAAAAATACACCAACCTAAGAACTAAGATCCCATCTCCTTATTATTATTAATTATTCATATTATTTATAAATTATAAAATTATGTTTTGAGCGATAGAAAGGATTATTAAGTTGAAGATATATGATCTTATGATACTAGTACGTGCTTTATTACAGTCTGCAATTTATTTTTCTATACTTGCAAAACGAATGTTCGATTGCCCCCAAAATTATAATTTTTCATAAAATTATACTTTTGACCCCGAAAAATGGAAACGATGAAATATAGTCCCTACAGATATTTGTTTAAATCGCGACTTGAACCCTACTTAAACCCCCAAAGGCAATGAAACTTGGCTCAAACGCATCAAAATAATTATAGAGATTAATGCTCGCCTGAAAGAAAGAAAGAAAGAAAGAAAGAAAGAATAGCTGGGCGAAAATAAAGATGATGAAAAGAAAAGGTGATAGAAAAGAACCTTGTGGCACTTTCTTTCTTTGTGTTTTCTTTTTCTGGCTAAATATGATTTTCTTTTCTTGGAAGCAGTCTCGTTTGAAGCACCTTGTGGCACTTTCTCTCAGTCTAACTTATAGAAGATTCGAAGTTTGGATAGGAGATGCGAATTTATAAAATAATTCAATTTTTAAGTTCTTTTAAGGATAGATATTTCCTTTTAGATAAACTCAAGGATAATTCTGGAAGAAAATTAATTGGTTTTTGAAATTATATATTCTTATCTTGTTTGTTTGTTTATTTGAGAATTGAATTAAATTAAAAATTAAATTTAATTCAAATGACTAATTTATAATTAAATAAAAATACAAATCACTTAATTTTTTATGTTTTCCTTATCTTTTTTATGGTCAGATAATATATTGATATATCAATACAAATTCTCACCTTTGACTTAACATCTACCGCATATTCTCTCTCATCCAAATAAATAATGATATTTTTAAAAATGAGTTATAATTTTTATATATTTATTATCTCTAACTAATTTTAAGCAATTTTTTTATCGTCATTCGGTTAATTGTGGAAATTATGTATAAGAAAATGGATTAGTTTTTGAAATTATATATTCCCGTCTTGCTTGCTTATTTGAAAATCTAATTAAATTAAAAGTTAAATTTAAGCATTTAAATTTAATTCTATGATGAGTTATTTAAAATTAAGTAAGAATATAGAAATCACTTAATTTTTGTTTGTATTTTCCTTATCTTTTTATGGTCAGATAATACTTATTGATATATCACTATAAATTATTGGTATTCAAAATATTCAGATAATACAAATAAATTATTGATATATCCTATAACATTATTGCTACTCAAAGTATTTAGATAATACAAATTACTTATTGATATATCATATAATTTACGTGAACAGAACTTGTTTTGACATGGACAAAAGTGTCTGTTTGGTTAACCGGGACAAAAGTGTTTTTGGATCCAGAAGTTACTAAACATAATCCTATCAAGCTCAGGAGAACGTGCGCGCGTAACTGAAATTCATCCAGGCATCAACGTAAGATGGAGTAGGAGGAACTGTACCATGTTGACGATGGAGGAGGAGGAACTGTACCATGTTGACGATGGAGGAGGAGGCGTTTCCACTAGATTATAAGAGAATTCAACCTTCGTTGATGTCAACACCGTCTTGAACATAGCACACTACTACTAGTGTTAGTCAAACTTGATGAAATTGATATGCCCGCAGTCGTTACACTTTTATATATAATTCCAAGGAAATCACTTTATTATGCTCTCCCTCTGTAATATTCCACGGGTACTACTACAGGCTTACAAAATGTGGCATCTGCTTGCGACATGGGATATATATAATAGTGACAACCTTTACTAAAAATGGCAGTTTAATCTTCAAATTAAGTAAAATGATTATTCAAATCTGGACTTTGCTTGCAGGATCAGTCTTAACGGTGATATGGTTTCTCATAATTTATACAAAGTCACTCCCTCCTTTCAATCATATATTATAAGACAATTTTTCTAAAAATGCTAAAAAATTCACAATCTTCCTCATAACATGTCTTTTCACTTTTATCCTAAAAATAAAAGTTAGTAAAAAAATTTATTTTAATTCTAAATATAAGATCTCAATATATTTTATTTTTTAAATTTATAGTTTTCCCCATTAAATTCGTCCTATTGATTACGTGTGTCAAAAAACTTTTCTATGATAAGGGTACCTTTCAACGCAAATAATTAAAAATTTTAAAAAATTATCACACATTTTAATAAATAATGAATTTAATTAATATTGGAGAAAATTTATATCGAATTGGAAGTTTTATAGTCTTATTTTATCATGTATCTTTTTTTTTTAATTTAAACTTAAATAAAAAATAGAATATGTAATAAAATATAATTGGAAAATTTGATATAATGGATATAAGGAGTGTTCTATTAATCTTTTTAATCTTTGGCTCCTATATATGAACAAAGAGAACACAAAAGTTGTTTGAAAGTTGAAATTGCCATTGTTATGAGCTTGACATATGGATCTGTTTGCGCTGAATGCAAGGAAAGAGAAAAAGGAAGAGACCTCGCTCCACTGAATCATACAGCAGTCAAGCTCATCTTCTCATTTTTCTCCGAAACCCCTTCTCTTCATTACGCCACGTGTCATCGAGATTTATACAAACTTTAATTGAAAATAAAAAATTATATAACTTTAAGAAAACTTCACATCTTTTATAATTTATTATATATATATATATATTAAATAAAGGTTATAAATATGTAAAAAAAATTAAAAAATCTCAGTATAATTCATTCTTAGACAAAAAATTGTGAGTTTTAAAATAAAAAAAATCATATATTGTTAATATATTTTAGGGTAAAGGTACATCTATCACCTCACACTAATACAAATCACTTATTGATATATCATATAACTTACGTGTATATGACTTTTTTTTTTACACGGACTCCTTTAGCCTATAAATTCATTTGTAAATAGATTAGCTAGTATTTTATACGGCAGTGTCTAATAGGGGCAACTTTGACTGAAACATGGAGACATTTTTTACCATGAAGGGTCAACAAAAGGCGAGCAGCTCCAAGATATATAGATATGTGTATAACCTTAGAATAAATAAGAGTTAATAAGAGATTGGGGAAGTTATAGGGTGACGTACTGATCAGCAGATGTTGTAGGGAGACTATACTGGTCAAGTTTAGAACTATATATAATTTCTTTAAAAGGAGGAGTAGATCTGGTGATAAGGGTATATATATTTCTGAAGATAGAACGTTGTTTATGATAAAGAGAATATGTATTAAGTAGAGAGATATCAGTGTCTCTTACTCTAGCTTCTTTTGATAAGTGAGTAAATTTAACAAAGTTTTCAATTTTATTGGATAAGGAACGACAGATAGATGAAGAGATTCTATCTATAGACAAGGAGCATGAGAGTCTCATTGGTATTGAAGTAGAAGTAAAAGTAGAAAAGATTAACTCATAGGTGTGAAGTCTTCCTACTCATTCTGCCTCCAGATAAGAAATATAAGGCTTTGAAACTAAGCGGATGGATCTCCCTATTAATCTTGAGACCCAAATAAGAATTTAAACAAAATTCTAACTACTTTCAATATTATTTTTAATAGTTTTATACTATCATTATGCATCCATATATAATGAATAAGAAAGTTTATGGGAAAAAGACAAGAAACAACCATTTGAATTTGAAAATGACAAAATGGGCATATGAATATCTAAAAGGACAGATTGGGCAGTAGGTACAATCTGTCTTTTATAAATTTAAGTGAGAAGACCAAATTACCCTTAAAGAATTTGAAGAAAAAATGAGACAATGAATCTAAGAATGCATCAGTTGAAGGGATTTGTTTCACGGTGTCGCCAATGGTTTTTCCGTTCCATGGTAACCCCACCACCGGTGAAGCAAATATTACGTAGGGTGGGTTTTTACAGCGCTGTTTCAACCCATCGACCATCCAATTTTGGCATTCTCTTCATGTCCTTTGACATGGGGTTTGCAGCCACAACTGCCCCCTCTGGCACAATTTACGGAGGCCTCCTCAGAGGTAAATCTGTAAACTTTAACGACGAGGAACCTCTGCTTGATGAGCTTTGTATTTTATTTCAAGTTTTTGACATCAAGTGAAGATTGTTTTCTCACATTAACTAAATTTGGCAAGGAGGTTACATGATATTAAGAATGTAGTTCAGAAGTTGGTCATTAATGGTGGCCTCTACCACCGAAAACACACTGTCTTCCTGGCAATTATCTTTTATGATCTCATATTAATGCTTTTTTACAATCCATTTTTTCTTTTATATTTTTATCATTATTTGTCAGTGTCTGCATCATTCTCTACAATCTTTTTCCTATTATTATTTTTTTACTGGATTAACACAACCTCAGTTGAAATTCTTCTGCATCTATATGTTTTTGTATGTTTGTTGAGTTATGGTGGATAATTAATGACTAATTAGATTCTTTTTCTTTCTTTCTTTGTCTATTTGTTTATTTGGGTTAGACACTGCTTCAAGAACTTAATCTTACATTTGGCAGCTTAGTTTTGGAAATTTTAAGTTATTAGAACAAAAAAGGGAAAAAATTTCTGTTTGTGTCTTTAACTTTATCTTACTTTAGATTTAGTGTTGGAAAATTTTTATTGCATTTTAATTCTAGCATAACACTAAAGAGAGCCATGATGAAGAGAAGCCCTGAAGTCAAAGTGAAGATGCCAATGGAAGCATTTCCTCTTATTTCAGCTGATTTTAGCTTTGTTTCTAATAGTTTTCTAAAATATAAACTTGGACCTGATAACCAAATTGTTGAAGAGCCAATGGAGAAAAACCATGGGCCTTCCATGAAGGATGTTATTGAGAAAGAAGTATCTAACTTGCCAGATCAGTATAAATGCCTCTTAGTTCGTGACCTTGCCAGTAAATTTGACAAGAACTTGATTGCAGCTGCTAAGTTGTTTGATGAGGTACTTGTGTTATTAGGCCATATTTTCTATAACATTCAGAATGATGGTATGAAGAATACTAAGATTTTTTATTAATGGTCTCAGATGAAACTAAGAGAGATACCATCTTTAGAGGGGCATGTTCTTTTGAAAAAGCTAAGAGATGCATTAGAATCCTTAAAAGGCTATTTGTAAGGAAAACATTAAGAGGATGTGGAGAATGCTATTTCTACGGTTCATTTTTCTTAGGCAACTGAATTACATTGGCTACATTGCTCTCTTCAAAATTCAAAACATTTGCTGACTAGAGGATGGAAATGTATGGAAAATTGATTATGTGCAAGTGGAAGCTTTAGCAGTTAAGCTGACACAAAATGAAGAAGAACTAATTCAATAGAAGTTTGAAGTAAATAAGCTAGTGAACTTTCTCAAACATGTCTTCTATAGCTTCTAATGATTTAGAAAATAAAAGACCCATCAATCAATTTTGTTGATGTATGTTATTTCTGTGTATTTGTAGTTTGGGAATTTGTGAATTTTTGGCTAGTGGGACTCGTAATTGTTCTATTGGAGGTTTGTGTTTTGCATCAGAACATAATAGCTGGAATGAATTGACAATTTTTCATGGATGAAAGTATAACTTTAATAATACCAAAGAAACTAAATAAGGGAAAGCCTAAAAGAATAGAAGAATGGTGTCCATGGTAAGACCTTGAATTGAAAATTTTGGGTTGACCAACTGATGTTACATTTTTGGAAAGTTCAGCTATTGACCAACTGATGTTCAAAGTTAGCCAATCACTTTTCAATGTTTGACTTATATACTGTTAAACTTTGTAATGACTACGACTATATTTTGTAATGGCTATGTACATATTTTCCATTTCACATTTACAACAATGGAATTGTAATATATTGCCTTCGGGTTTACAACTTCAACAATGGCATTTACAATTCATCTAGTAAGGTTTGCAAGTCTTGCAATGGGATTTACAACTCGTCTAATGAGGTTTACAAGTCCTCCAATAGGGTTTATAACTTCCACAATAGTGATGTATTAATGGAGATTTCATTTTGGAGTAGTGTTATATTCAAAAGCGTAGCTTATAGGATGGCATATTTTAACTCGTTACTCAATACATTTGTCTCACATATCGCATTCTGTTAACGTATGCCAATGATGTTTGCAAGTTACCGTATAAGGGGATTTGCAAGTTTCCTCATGGTGTTTGCAAGTACCCTAATGGGATTTGTAACTTTCTCAGTGGGATTTGCAAATCCTCGAATGGGATTTGCAACTTCCTAAATACAATTTGCAACTTCCTCAATTAAAGTTGAAACTTGTACAAAGATTAGGAACTTGCCCAATAGGATTTGTAACTTGCCCAATGGAATTTGCAACTTCCTCAATGCAATTTGCATCTTCCTCAATGGGATTTACAACTTCCTAAATGCAAGTTGCAATTTGTACAGTAATTACCAACTTCATCAATGGGAATTTGCAACTTCGCTAATGGGATTTGCAACTTTCTCAATGAGATTTGCAGCTTCCTCAATGAGATTTGTAACTTCTTAAATGCAAGTTGCAACTTGTACAATAATTACCAACTTCATCAATGGGATTTACAACTTTCTTAATGCAATTTGTAACTTCTTCAATGCAAGTTGCAACTTCCTAAATGCAAGTTGCAACTTGTACATTAATTACTAACTTTATCTATGGGAATTTACAACTTCGTCAATGGGATTTGCAACTTTCTCAATAGGATTTGTAACTTCCAAAATACAAGTTGTAACTTGTACAGTAATTACCAACTTCATCAATGGGATTTGCAACTTCCTCAATGCAATTTGCAACTTCTTCAATGCAAGTTACAACTTCTTAAATGCAAGTTGCAACTTGTACAGTAATTACCAACTTCATCAATGGGATTTGCAACTTCCTCAATGCAATTTGCAACTTCTTCAATGCAAGTTACAACTTTCTAAATGCAAGTTGTAACTTGCACAGTAATTACCAACTTTATCAATGGGAATTTGTAACTTCGCCAATGTGATTTGTAATTTTCTCAATGCAAGTTGCAACTTTGTACAGTACTTAGCAACTTCATCAATGACAATTTACAACTTCGCCAATGGTATTTACAACTCCCTCAATGGGATTTGCAACTTCTTCAATGGGATTTACATCTTCGTGTTACTATAATATCCTCTTCTAATGAGGGTTATTTTAGTATTTGCCCCAGAATTTCTAAAAGACAGATTGGGCCTTCTGCCCAATATGTCTTTTCCAATTTTCAGATGCCTAATCTGTCCTTTTGATTTTCCGGTGGACTTTTTCTGTCTTTTTCCCAAAGTTTATTGTCTCTTCAAATAATTAAGTTGTATCGTACAGGTTTCCAAGCCGCTTCGTCTTCTTTATTATTTTTTTTGCCAAATTGAAGTCTCATTATAAAAAGCCAAAAAATTTTAATGAAGACAATTCTTCAAATATGACTGGAAATAATTTTTCCATCTATAAAATTTGCACGTAAAATTTTATTTAAAAAGTCACAGTTGTTTGGAAACAAAATCCAAACTATTTATTCAAGTATCGAGTATATTTATTACAGGTTTGTTTGGCATGAAGGAAATGGAGGGAAAAATTTAATTTAAGGGTTTGTTTGGTATGAATGAAAGGGAGGTGAAATTTTAATGAGTTCAATTTAAAAAAAAAATAGAGAAGTGAGGTTAAAAGCTTTTACTTAATTTTTATTAATTTTTTGTCTTATATATATATTCTCTTTATTAAAATTTTATAACCCAATTTATCTATTTTTTTAAAATTAAACTCATTAAAAATTTCCCTCATCTCCTTTCCATTTTCCTCATACCAAACGTTGCTTAAGAATTAATTAGTGGGATAGCCTATTTTTTTTTCACCCCAAACATATTTAATCAATGACTTGCTCATTTCAAATATACCTCTCAAACTTTATTTTTCTAAATTATTTGGTTTCTTTTCATGACCCTTTATTGGTATTTTAGTCATTCTAACATTTACTCCTTTCCCCCTATTTTCTCTCATTCATCCAAATATAGGGGTAATAATATTTACTCTCTAAGTTTTCTTTTCTCTCCATCCCCCAATTTTCTTTCCTTTTAACTTTTCTTCTCATCCACACATAGAGTTAATGTTTCTGAAGATAAAAAGTTATTTTTTTTTTGTTTTTCAATAAAGAAATTAATATGTACAAAAAGTTTATGTATAAGGGAGATTAATGCACACTCTTTGGTGCCTAAATTTCTTAATAAATCATTCTCAAAACTCTCACTTTGAGTTTAAGTCTTAAGTTTATTACTTTTCTTCAGTTTCTAAATGTACTTATTATCTTCAAGCATAACTTAGAGTTTAACTCCACTTTATTCCTTCTCTTAAACTGATTGCAACATCTGATTCTTTATCAAATGTCAAATTTATTAACAGTACACTTAATCCATGCCAATGGCATTATAAACATCATCTAGAGTCTTTAACCATAGTTTAAGCATCTAACATAGTTGCTAGACTGTTATGACCCAGGGGTTTTTAAAGGTTATATGTATATTTGTTACAGAGTTGTCAAGGAGTTGTGGGTAGCACAGTGGTCAGGAGACGGAAGTTAAAAGCAGTGGCGCGAGTTCGAACCCTGAGAATTGCAGAAGGTAAGGTTTTTTTGTTTATTTTAACGCGTGAAATTATGGAATTACCCCTCCTGCCTTCCCTTCTCACCCGTACCCCCTTCCTTCTTTTCTCTGATTCAGACACCGTACCTTCCCCCTTCAGACTTCTGTTTTCCACGGTGATGCAGGCGGGGAGACAGCGTGGGCAGGATGAAAGCTTCTGCTAGGGTCAGCTTGAGGTCTGTAGTTACAGTAGGTTGTTGTCCTCCCTGCGGTGCCTTTGTCCTAGAAGCAGCGCATCGTATGATGGACGCTCGCCTTTAAGTGCTTCGAGCAGGGAAGCCAAAGGGGAGGAGAAGTGGATGAGGTAGCGAGGTGCTGCGGCGATCGTTGTGGGGTTTCTCGCTCTGGAGTTTGAGTGTTGGGTCACTGTTGTGTGTGGCCATCGTCGCTGCTCTACGTGGAACTGGTACTGTAGTCGCTGCAGTCCCAGATATCCTTCCCTATTTCTGCGCGGGAATTGGATGAATTGGAGGTAAGTGCACTCTAATTTCTCCCCCATTTATCATTTCTCGTCTGGATGCCTTCATCCCTGTACTCCCTTGTTCCCGAGTCGCAGAGAAGTTGAACTCTGTAATTGGTTGGAATGGCCGCAGGTGGGTTTCAGCTTCTGTGTACTGAGTCATTCATTGCTCCCTACTGTGTTGACTGAGAACTCCTTCTGGCGGCCGATAGGTATGTGTTTTGTAGTATTATAGGAAACAGAGTTGTGTGTGCCGTCGGTAATGATGGTCACTGGTTTAGTTTGATAGTTGTATGCGGGGCTTATTTGGTGCACTGTGTATGAATATGTTAAGCCATTGTTCTGTCAAGGTCGCTGTCCCAAGAAATGATTTATGTTGCTGTTGGAAACGATTGTATATATGCATTATGTTTGTTAGGCTGCGGAGATATATATATAGATATGTGTGTGCGGTGGCGATAGTTGACAGTTATAAGGGGTGGACTGAGAAAATGTATATGAATGTTCTTATGCATGTGTTGCTAAGGTTGCTGTGGATACATGTGTTGGGAATATATATGCTTGGGGGTAGTGGCAGGAAGGAAGCAGATATAGAATATAAGGCCTGATCATTTATTTATATTTTTTTATACACATTCGTGGGTATATACTGCTGTGTTGACAAAATGGTTGTGGTCCAGAGTATTATGATAAATGAAAGGACTTGGAAGCCGATAGAGATTTTGAAATGTTAAATGGTTGAATGTGGAAGGTTTCAGATCTGTGTAAAGATCATGTTTAAGGATTATTTGGGAATGAATCAGTGTTTTAATCAACTTAATCTTGGTCAGGGCACGCCAATGGCGATGTCTCTCTAATTGATTATAAATGTAGAATGATTGATTTCCGTTAAGGGTATACCTAGAAGGTTAACCTGTTATTTTGGGATATCAGGGGGTTGAGTAGTGGCTTTGCAGCAAGTATTTGGTGGGAAGAGTAGCGATTTAGGAAGGCGGCAGGTGAGTGAATAACGTTCCCTAAAATTTACATTTTTCAAATGCATTGTTATTTCAAATGATGAATTTCAAATATGGATTTTGAAAAGCAAGTTTTACGAAAGTATGGTTTAAATCGTTAGAAATGATGTTCTTTCGATTGATTTACAAAAGATTATGATTATGCATGAAAATGGATAAAGAGGCTTTAGAAAAAGATTTGACAGTGAACTGATGTTATTCATGAAATATTCCTATGTGAATTGCATATGTTTTATAGTAACTTGATTTTTAATATTCATGCTGGGGTTGTTGAAATTCAAAGTGGCTTTATCAATGATTATGGTATTTGAAATGATTGAGAATATTACATGTGAAAAGGACCCCATGCATAATGGAAATATTTTAGGACGGAATACAGAACGCTGGTTGCTAACAGTAGTACTGTTAGTCCTTGGTGCACCTTGGTTACTCGAGCTCGACAGTTTGTGGCATAGCCACCAGAATTATTTTGTGGGATTTATTCTCGCGACAGTTTGTGGCATAGCCACCAGAATTATTTTGTGGGATTCGTTCTCGCGACAGTTAGTGGCTTCGAGCCACCAGAATAGTTAGTTACCCTCGTGGACTGTGTGTCCACGTCTGTTTTTGTTCTGTTGAAGTCTTACAGAAAGATTATAGTTTTGAAAAGATTGTTTTGAATGAGTTATATGAAATAGTTATTTCATACTGTTATTTCCCATGAAATACAAATGTTGACAAAAAGGTTTGTATTAGATTACGAAGCGTTATGAAATACATTTTCAATATGATTATCCATTGTTTATTTTCCGCATTATTTAAATCATATTTTTGGGACGTTATTCACGAGTAGATTATTTGGCTTCAGATAGTGCCGGTGACCCTAATCCTCCAGCTGAGCGGTAAAGAGCCTTGCTGTTGATCCGAAGCATCGTTTGATAAATACTACTTTTGATGTAATTGCTTTATTAAGAACTTGTATTATTTTGGAAAAGGATAATGCTCTGCATAAACCTTAGGAAATATTTCATATGACTTTGAAAATACTATGGAAAATGTAAAGGTTTTACTTAATATGCTAGGCTTTCAGAATATGAGGTATTTATATTCTGTGCCGGTCATGGTCCAAAATTAGGGATGTGACATAGACATTTAGAGGTAACAACAGCAAGCTTTATGCAAAATCTAGCTTTCAAATCAACTTTTAAACACATAAGATTACTATTTAATTTTCCTTTTAAATCTGGAAACTTTCCAACTTTGAAAATTCCTTCATAGCTATTAAATCAGCATCCTTAGCTATACCTTAGTAATCTGAGGGACTTGTGACTACTCCAAGACTTGTACTAACCTCATAAATATTCACATATTATATAATTTTTATAAATATACTTTTAGCAAATCTTACTAAAAAATTAATATTTTAAATGAAATGTATCAAATAACAAGATATTATTAAAATTATTATTGTCATTGAACATTATTCACTCATATTCCATGCTCTTAAATCTTTACACTTTTTAACTAAACAGTTTCTAATTATTTTCACTTCTTAATTCCCCGATATTCTAAAAATAATATATTAAAATTCTAATTATAGTTTTGACAATCTAAAATCATATCCCAGTACTCAATTTATAACACTTTAAAATATGATGATAACTTAAATTTTTATCTATGTGTTCTCCAAATAACATTGACAATTTAAATAATAATAGAATTTATCACCCTTAATTTACAAATCATATATTTAAATTTTAAGGATCATCTTCCACCTTTCCCCTTTCTCCTTGTTAGCTCAAATTTAATAAATTTAACTGTCATCATAGCAACAATAAATATTCATATACACAAACAATTTTGATTCTTTTCTCTAATTTCAACTGACAGTTTAAAAGATTTAATTAAATCAAATCCTTATATATAAATAGTATCCAATCATTTTCTACCCGCTACTTCGAGGAATATATAAATATGCTAATTCAAGCATTTGTTCTCTAAATCATGTCTATAAATTCTAACAATATTATGAAACCCCGCATCATCCAAATTTTAATGTAAAAGAATCTAAAGCTTTTATATCTTCCAGTGTATTGAACTTTCGGCTTCAATATAAATCATCATTCGCCCTTCAAATTCCTCACCATACAATTTCCAAATATCAATATATATATATATAGAGAGAGAGAGAGAGAGAGAGAGAGACTATCCTTTCGGACTCCATTCTTTATTTTTCCAACAATTTTTCCAAATATCCATGTGCAGAATGTCTTATCAGCTACAATTCTTCTTCAAAAATAAATTTAGACCCAAGGAAACATGGCTAAACTCCATCTTTTGCTTATTATAACAATCAACACATTTACGTAAAATTTCTATCCAACTTCACAATTTTTAAAGTTTGTCCAAACTCCCATCCTCCTTCCTACCCCCACACATAGCTCACAGAACAACAAGAAGATAAATAATTTAAGCTGAACATGTATCTACACAGCAACAGTAACAAAAAGGAATAGCAACAAAGATGAGAAAGAATCCAAGACAAAGAGCACAGATGCAGTGGTTAATACTTCGATTCAAGCTATACTTCCCCAACCAAATATTTTTCCCTATCAAAGGCTTGATTTATAGTCAGACCCAACCCAAAGAATCGCAGAGCTCGGACGAGGTGAGGATGGGATAAGACAGAAAGAGCTTACCTGAGTTTAAATCCTCAGCTGCTTGCGTTTTCCAACTATTTCCTCTCCCTTTTCTGGCGACGAAATACCAGAATAATACAGAAAAATATAGAAGATGACGGTGGCCCCATGCGACAGCAGCACTGTCGACGAAGGCAGACGAAATCTCAGCAGCGTGGGTCTCGGTCAAAAATCGTGAAGCTTCTTCTCTCTATTCTGTGGACCAGTCTCGAAACAGAGGGAAAGTACTGATATAAAGGGCAGAATGGCAGTTTAATAATTTCACACAAATAGGTTGAGAAAATAAAATTTCATTTTGGAGTGAGCAAAGATTCTGGTACCTCAGTTTATTCCACCACTCAACCACTAATTCTCTTGGCTCATAGCTATAAAAAATAATATATATTTCCATTATAGTTTAGGGTCATGACACAAACAGTCTCTTTGCTTCCTCTATATCCTCCATTAAAGCTTCTAATTATTTATAATATTTTAATCTCATCCGGAAAAGAAAAATATCTTTGGCACATAAATAACCATCAAACAGTGGGTTTGTTAAACTTTAAACTTCCAGAAGATGGAGTCATCATGCATGTAATGAAATCAACCACTATAAGCTCTATTTTATCGTCTAGACATGATTTCTCTAACTTGACTCTTTGGTTCTTCACTTTCTCTCTCTAAACTTCAATTTTCAACCATCATCTACTCGCAAAATATCCATTAAATGGAGAAAATAAATATGGAATATGAATCTAGGCTCTTACCTTTGCCAAGAAGTGGACCTACATGTAGGAGAGACCAACCCTTTCTTTCTCTTCATTTCCTCTTCCTCTTCTCCATTTCTCTCTCTCTCGGCCAAGCTCCCTCTCTCACTCTAAAATTTCATAGAACCTCAAACTCAGTCAATCTCCGGCATCCCATGTGCGTTCTCCCTTCTCCGGTCACCTTCCCGGCGACGCAAACTCCTCTGGTCTCTCTCGCGTTTTCTCTCGCTCTGGTGATGAGGAATGAAGATTGTTTAGAAAATAATACCTTAATAGAATAAAAATTTTCTTCCTAGATTACATAACTCATAACATAATTTTTTTTAAAATTTGTAGGATATACAATAATTTAATGGATGTAAATAATTTAATGTAAGGGGGAGAAACTATTAACCCATAAAACAAATATTCCTTTCATAACCTATGCAAATCTCGCGGATCGCAACTCATAGTTCGCATTATTTATGGAAATTTTGATGGTTTTAAAAAGGACTAAAAACAATAACGAATCTATTTAAAAAAAATAACGGGTCTATTGTTAAAAAGTCACTCCCTCCTTTCAATCATATTATAATATAACTTTTTCTTTGTAAAATTACACATACCAACAAAATTTATTCAAAACAATTTAAAATTTTATTTTTTTCAAAAAGTATATATAAACCTATAGGAATATCCTTCAATTCATATAACCCCAACCCAAGCTCACCATCATTGTGGGCAAATTCTCAGAATAAGTTATAAAACGGTCTTATAATATGAAACAAGGGAGTAACATTTTTCTAAAAAACGCTATACAATTCACCATCTCCATGATAACACATATTTTCACTATGATCCTAAACATAAAAGTTAGTAGAAAAAATTATTTTAATTTTAAATATAAGATCTCAATATATTTTATTTTTTAAATTTATAGTTTCCCCACTTAAATTCTTCCTATTGACTTCTGTGTTAAGGGAATTTTCTATGATAAGGGTAGCTTCTAAGGTAAATAAATAACAGGAATATTTTAGAATAGTATCACACATTTTTATAAATAATAAATTTAATTAATCTTAAAAAAAGAATAATAAATATAAGAAATAAGTCATATATTATGATATTAAATATTAATATAAACTCTCCAATTAAATTTTATATTAAGTACTAATAAATATCATAAATTTTAATAATGAGCATACTTTTCTACCACCTCTATAAATGCTTTGATTAATATGATAATTAAGTACAATCCAAATCATATTAGTGTATCTCAGGCTCATACATCAGTTGGTAGTTAACAAAAATGTTGCAAGATATACAATGCAAATGGTCCCTTAATACATCATCAATTGGTAGCTAGTTACAAAGAAAAGTTGCAAAATATCCCATCTCAAACAAATGGATGATAAAGTAATTGCTCAGCTGGTGGCCGAGCCATGGGATCTTTTTGCAAGCAAAATCTTATAAAAGATTTTGCTGTATCTGAAAGGTGATTTGGGATAGCTGGTAAATCTGTGCTATTTGCAATCTTTGCCAATAAAACTTCCTATATCCGACATGAATTGAAATTAATGTTAGTTCCTCCTTCATATAAAATAAAATATGCAAATTTAAAATTTCACTAAACAAAAATCAAGCATAACACACCCTTTTATATTTATATTGACTCCACGGAGGAGTTTTTGCTGCCATTTCTAGGACTGTACATCCTAGACTCCATATATCGACAGCAATTGTATATCCACTTTTGTTGTTGACCATCTAAAACACATTAAATAACAAAGTTTAATATATTTCACTTACGACTAAGAAGAATAAGAGAAATAAATAAAGATAATAAACGGCATGCTTGTTTCTAAAAGAACTTAAGTATAACTTTTGACATATATAAAAAGAAGAAGAAATTTTTTACCTCCGGTGCCATCCAATATAGGCTTCCCTTAAAAGAATACATAAGGGAAAAACAATCATTTACCTGATTCAAACCAACCGTACAAGTTAGAAATGATTTCCATCATGAGTAATAATACAACCATGCTAATTATATGGCATACAATAATTACACAAAAAATATTACACTTATAAAGTAAATGAGAGGCGATATTAAGCGCTTACATATCGCGCCAACCCAAAGTCAGCCAATTTAACTTGGTCATCTGGATAAACAAGTATATTGGCTCCTTTAATATCCCTGACAACGAAAAAACAGAGAGAGAGAGAATTAACCAAAAGAAACATGAGAAGTTCTAGTTTCGAATTCTTATACTAAATGTATATTAAAATTAAATAACTAACCTGTGAACTATATTTCTTCTGTGCAAATAAACAAGCGCGGAGACAATTTGTTTGGTATAATGTTGGATATAGTGCTCCTCTAGAGGACCATATTTTTGAAGTAGGCTGTGGATTGAACCACAAGGCGCGTATTCCATATAAATGGATATTCCTCCTCTTCCCTGCATCTATATTAACAAATGAATGAATCCTATTAATGAAATTTGTCCTACAATATGCATATGAACATGGCATACCAATTGACTCCCATAATAGTTCACAACATTTGGATGTGAAAGCTGGGAAAGAATATTTTTCTCCTACAAAAACAACAGAAGAAGTAATAATTAATTAACCCAAACACCGATATAGCATTTGATACTCAATTTTTGTGTGAAGTAGCGTAGACATACCTGACAAAGTTGTTGAAGGCATTTTTTTGATCTCTCATCATCAGTGTCAACGAGAACTTCTTTAATTGCACATAGTTGTCCAGTTTCACTGTAACATAATGCAAAATAAGCATTTAGGATAAGTAGAGTATATAAACAAAGAAAAACACCAGTATTAGATAATAATAAA
The DNA here is from genome assembly GCA_037074615.1 of Leucaena leucocephala. Classification (NCBI taxonomy): domain Eukaryota; kingdom Viridiplantae; phylum Streptophyta; class Magnoliopsida; order Fabales; family Fabaceae; genus Leucaena; species Leucaena leucocephala. The sequence continues at coordinate 20,499,773 of CM073538.1, read as the reverse complement.
TTACCTGTTAAAACCTTTATATACACGCCCAAATCCTCCTTGCCCTAGAAGTTTTCCTCTCTTCCACTTGGGCTGGTCACTGATTAGAGTGTACTCTTTTACTTCAGCAGTTGCTTGAGCATTTAAAGGTGCAGGACTATAGAGAGGTAAAAATAGAAATGTACGGTAAAATTTCAGAAATATATAAAAATAAAATAAATAAAAAGAAATTGAATAATAATGAAGAAGCAACCTGTTGGCATTAGGTTGATGATGAGAGATTTCTTCACGAGCATAGGAGGAGCCAGAAGAGTTGGTGCCAGAATCTGAGGTACTAAATATTATGGTAGAAACGGTTCTGAGGCAGTAGAAAATAGAGGTTCCAGGAAACACAGTACTCCCAATATTATTATTCTTCCCTTTCCACTGCTCTTGTAATTCACTTGCTTCCGCATTCAAAGGTGAAGAACTGCAATAAAGAAAAAAAATCGGTTTTTTATTAAGAAACAGAGGTAATATTAAAGAACAAAGAAAAGAATTGGAGAAGCAATTACCTGTTAGCATTAGGTTGATGAAGAGAGATTGCACCAGGAACATAGGAGGAGTTGGAAGAGATAGTGCCAGGATCAGAGCTACTAAATATTATGGTAGAAACGGTTCTCAAACCGTAGAAAATAGAAGTTTTAGGCAAGACAATGGTCTCAATATTATTATTCTTCCCCTTCCAATGGTCGTGTGCTTCATCTGCTTCACCATTCAAAGGCGAAGGACTGCAAAGGGAAAAAAATTATAGTTAAATCAGTGTTTTAAAAAAATATCATTTATAAGATAATTAACTCTTCAAAATGGTATTATTATAATTATATATTAAAGAACAAAGAAAAGAATTTGGAGAAGCAATTAATTACGGGGTGTTAGGGCTAAATTGAGAGCTTGAATGATGATAGGAGCTACTGAAGATTATGGTGGAAACAGTTTTCGTCATAGCAGAGGTTGTAGGCATCGCTAGTCTCTGATTATTAGGCAACCTGTATATTTAAGTCATTCGTCAAAAGTATAAATAAAAAAAAAATAAAACTCCCACGTCCAAAAAATATAATTAAAAAGAAAAAGGCACGAGCCTTATATATGTATGATAAATAAATTAAAAATACACCAACCTAAGAACTAAGATCCCATCTCCTTATTATTATTAATTATTCATATTATTTATAAATTATAAAATTATGTTTTGAGCGATAGAAAGGATTATTAAGTTGAAGATATATGATCTTATGATACTAGTACGTGCTTTATTACAGTCTGCAATTTATTTTTCTATACTTGCAAAACGAATGTTCGATTGCCCCCAAAATTATAATTTTTCATAAAATTATACTTTTGACCCCGAAAAATGGAAACGATGAAATATAGTCCCTACAGATATTTGTTTAAATCGCGACTTGAACCCTACTTAAACCCCCAAAGGCAATGAAACTTGGCTCAAACGCATCAAAATAATTATAGAGATTAATGCTCGCCTGAAAGAAAGAAAGAAAGAAAGAAAGAAAGAATAGCTGGGCGAAAATAAAGATGATGAAAAGAAAAGGTGATAGAAAAGAACCTTGTGGCACTTTCTTTCTTTGTGTTTTCTTTTTCTGGCTAAATATGATTTTCTTTTCTTGGAAGCAGTCTCGTTTGAAGCACCTTGTGGCACTTTCTCTCAGTCTAACTTATAGAAGATTCGAAGTTTGGATAGGAGATGCGAATTTATAAAATAATTCAATTTTTAAGTTCTTTTAAGGATAGATATTTCCTTTTAGATAAACTCAAGGATAATTCTGGAAGAAAATTAATTGGTTTTTGAAATTATATATTCTTATCTTGTTTGTTTGTTTATTTGAGAATTGAATTAAATTAAAAATTAAATTTAATTCAAATGACTAATTTATAATTAAATAAAAATACAAATCACTTAATTTTTTATGTTTTCCTTATCTTTTTTATGGTCAGATAATATATTGATATATCAATACAAATTCTCACCTTTGACTTAACATCTACCGCATATTCTCTCTCATCCAAATAAATAATGATATTTTTAAAAATGAGTTATAATTTTTATATATTTATTATCTCTAACTAATTTTAAGCAATTTTTTTATCGTCATTCGGTTAATTGTGGAAATTATGTATAAGAAAATGGATTAGTTTTTGAAATTATATATTCCCGTCTTGTTTGCTTATTTGAAAATCTAATTAAATTAAAAGTTAAATTTAAGCATTTAAATTTAATTCTATGATGAGTTATTTAAAATTAAGTAAGAATATAGAAATCACTTAATTTTTGTTTGTATTTTCCTTATCTTTTTATGGTCAGATAATACTTATTGATATATCACTATAAATTATTGGTATTCAAAATATTCAGATAATACAAATAAATTATTGATATATCCTATAACATTATTGCTACTCAAAGTATTTAGATAATACAAATTACTTATTGATATATCATATAATTTACGTGAACAGAACTTGTTTTGACATGGACAAAAGTGTCTGTTTGGTTAACCGGGACAAAAGTGTTTTTGGATCCAGAAGTTACTAAACATAATCCTATCAAGCTCAGGAGAACGTGCGTGCGTAACTGAACATGTTCATCCAGGCATCAACGTAAGACCTTCTTTAGCCGATGGAGATGGAGTAGGAGGAACTGTACCATGTTGACGACGGAGGAGGAGGCGTTTCCACTAGATTATAAGAGAATTCAACCTTCGTTGATGTCAACACCGTCTTGAACATAGCACACTACTACTAGTGTTAGTCAAACTTGATGAAATTGATATGCCCGCAGTCGTTACACTTTTATATATAATTCCAAGGAAATCACTTTATTATGCTCTCCCTCTGTAATATTCCACGGGTACTACTACAGGCTTACAAAATGCGGCATCTGCTTGCGAGATGGGATATATATAATAGTGACAACCTTCACTAAAAAGGGCAGTTTAATCTTCAAATTAAGTAAAATGATTATTCAAATCTGGACTTTGCTTGCAGGATCAGTCTTAACAGTGATATGGTTTCTCATAATTTACACACACCAACAAAATTTATGCAATACAATTTCAAATTTTAATTTCTCTAAAAATACAAATAAACCTATAAGAATACCCTTCGATTAATATAACCCCAACCCAAGATCACCATCATTGTGGGCAAATTTCAGAATAAGTTATAAAATGATCTTATAATATGAAACCCAGGGAGTAACATTTTCTAAAACTGCTAAAAAATTCACAATCTTCCTCATAACATGTCTTTTCACTTTTATCCTAAAAATAAAAGTTAGTAAAAAAATTTATTTTAATTTTAAATATAAGATCTCAATATATTTTATTTTTTAAATTTATAATTTTCCCCATAAAATTCGTCCTATTGATTACGTGTGTCAAAAAACTTTTCTATGATAAGGGTACCTTTCAACGCAAATAATTAAAAATTTTAAAAAATTATCACACATTTTAATAAATAATGAATTTAATTAATATTGGAGAAAATTTATATCGAATTGGAAGTTTTATAGTCGCATTTTGTGATGTATCTTTTTTTTTAATTTAAACTTAAATAAAAAATAGAATATGTAGTAAAATGTAATTGGAAAATTTGATATAATGGATATAAGGAGTGTTCTATTAATCTTTTTAATCTTTGGCTCCTATATATGAACAAAGAGAACACAAAAGTTGTTTGAAAGTTGAAATTGCCATTGTTATGAGCTTGACATATTGATCTGTTTGCGCTGAATGCAAGGAAAGAGAAAAAGGAAGAGACCTCGCTCCACTGAATCATACAGCAGTCAAGCTCATCTTCTCATTTTTCTCCGAAACCCCTTCTCTCCATTACGCCACGTGTCATCGAGATTTATACAAACTTTAATTGAAAATAAAAAATTATATAACTTTAAGAAAACTTCACATCTTTTATAATTTATTATATATATATATATATATTAAATAAAGGTTATAAATATGTAAAAAAAAAACTTAAAAAAATCTCAGTATAATTCATTCTTAGACAAAAATTTGTGAGTTTTAAAATAAAAAAAATCATATATTGTTAATCTATTTTAGGGTAAAGGTACATCTATCACCTCAAACTAATTTTAAAAGAGTAATTAATACCCTAAAATATTTAAGGATATAAGTAGCATTTTGAACTAATTTTGGAGGTGCGACCAACACTTTAAATTTTTAATTTTGGAGGTGCAACTAGCACCTAAAAGTATTTAAATTTATACAATTTTATTCATTCGTTAACAAAAATACTAACTTTCATTTGATACATGTCACATAAATATTTTATTTTGACATATTACTATTTAAAAGGCCACATGTGTAATATTATTTAAATAAATTAAACTATAAAATTTCTCAATCTCTTATATGAATTCTATACAATGTCAATTTTAAAGTTTATTCATTACTCTTATTTAAATAACATGACACATGTAATATTTTAAATAATAACGTGTCAAAATAAAAAAACTCACGTGTCATAGATTGAATAGAAACTTGTGTTTCTATTAGTGAAAGCATGAAATTGTATCAAATTAAATATTTTAGGGTGTTAATTATACCCTTAAGTACTTTAGGGTCCTAGTCACACCTAAAAAATTAGTTCAGGGTGCTAATTATACCCTGAAATACTTTAGGGTATTAATTAATCCTCTAAAATTAGTTTGAGGTGCAGAATGCACCTTTACCCTATATTTTATTAAAATCTAAATAATTTAATATATTATGATATTATAAATGTGTTTAGTTTTTTATTTTGGTGAATAGAGTTTATTTTATATCACAATATATAAATTAGGAAAAATTTTAATGATATAGATGGATAAATATTTATGTTAATAACTCAACGATATATTGAAGACATTATTATGTGAATGTTAGTAAAAAATAAATCCTATCATTGATGATTTGGGGGCTTTAATTTTGGTGAAAAATAAACTTTATGTTAGTTTTAAAATAGAACGTAGGAGATGACGTAAGAAGTTTAAAAATAAAATGTGAAAAAAATATAGGAAGTTTGATAAGGGGCAATTTAATAATTATAAATTTTTATTTTAATATTTGGTCTTTCTAAATAATTAAAACGTTTACGGTCCTTCATAATAAATATAACTTATTATAGGTCTTTTATTCTAAATCTCTCAATAACTTATTGATATATCATATAACTTACTGATATTCAAAGTATTCAGATAATACAAATCCCTCATTGATATATCATATAACTTACGTGTATATGACTTTTTTTTTACACGGACTCCTTTAGCCTATAAATTCATTTGTAAATAGATTAGCTAGTATTTTATACGGCAGTGTCTAATAGGGGCAACTTTGACAGAAACATGGAGACATTTTTTACCAAGAAGGGTCAACAAAAGGCGCGCAGCTCCAAGATATATAGATATGTGTATAACCTTAGGATAAATAAGAGTTAATAAGAGATTGGGGAAGTTATAGGGTGACGTACTGATCAGCAGATGTTGTAGGGAGACTATACTGGTCAAGTTTAGAACTATATATAATTTCTTTAAAAGGAGGAGTAGATCTGGTGATAAGGTTATATATATTTCTGAAGATAGAACGTTGTTTATGATAAAGAGAATATGTATTAAGTAGAGAGATATCAGTGTCTCTTAGTCTAGCTTCTTTTGATAAGTGAGTAAATTTGACAAAGTTTTCAATTTTGTTGGATAAGGAACAACAGATAGATAAAGAGATTCTATCTATAGACAAGGAGCATGAGAGTCTCATTGGTATTGAAGTAGAAGTAAATGTAGAAAAGATTAACTCATAGGTGTGAAGTCTTCCTACTCATTCTGCCTCCAGATAAGAAATATAAGGCTTTGAAACTAAGCGGATGGATCTCCTTATTAATCTTGAGACCCAAATAAGAATTTAAACAAAATTCTAACTACTTTCAATATTATTTTTAATAGTTTTATACTATCATTATGCATCCATATATAATGAATAAGAAAGTTTACGGGAAAAAGACAAGAAACAACCATTTGAATTTGAAAATGAAAATGACAAAATGGGCACATGAATATCTAAAAGGACAGATTTGGTAGTAGGTACAATCTGTTCTTTATAAATTTAAGTGAGAAGACCAAATTACCCTTAAAGCATTTGAAGAAAAAATGAGACAATGAAACTAAGAACGCATCAGCTGAAGGGATTTGTTTCACGGTGTCGCTAGAGGTTTTTCCATTCCATGGTAACCCCACTACCGGTGAAGCAAATATTACGTAGAGGTGGGTTTTTACGGCGCTGTTTCAACCCCTCGACCATCCAATTTTGGCATTCTCTTCATGTTCTTTGACATGGGGTTTGCAGCCACAACTGCCCCCTCTGGCACAATTTACGGAGGCCCCCTCAGAGGTAAATTTGTAAACTTTAACGACGAGGAACCTCTGCTTGATGAGCTTTGTATTTTATTTCAAGTTTTTGACATCAAGTGAAGATTGTTTTCTCACGTTAACTAAATTTGGCAAGGAGGTTACATGATATTAAGAATGTAGTTCAGAAGTTGGTCGTTAATGGTGGCCTTTACCACCGAAAACACACTATCTTCCTGGAAATTCTCTTCTATGATCTCATATTAAAGCTTTTTTACAATTCATTTTTTCTTTTATATTTTTATCATTATTTGTCAGTGTCTGCATCATTCTCTACAATATTTTTCCTATTATTGTTTTTTTACTGGATTAACACAACCTCGATTGAAATTCTTCTGTATCTATATGTTTTTGTATGTTTGTTGAGTTGTGGGGGATAATCAATGACTAATTAGATTCATTTTCTTTCTTTCATTGTCTGTTTGTTTATTTGGGTTAGACACTGCTTCAAGAACTTAATTTTACATTTGACAGCTTAGTTTTGGAAAATTTAAGTTATTAGAACAAAAAAGGGAAAAAAACTTCTATTTGTGTCTTTAACTTTGTCTTACTTTAGATTTAGTGTTGGGAATTTTTTTTGAACAATATTGCATTTTAATTCTAGTATAACACTGAAGAGAGCCATGATGAAGAGAAGCCCTAAAGTCAAAGTGAAGATGCCAATGGAAGCATTTCCTCTTATTTCAGCTGATTTTAGCTTTGTTTCTAATAGTTTTCTAAAATATAAACTTGGACCTGATAACCAAATTGTTGAAGAGCCAATGGAGAAAAACCATGGGCCTTCCGTGAAGGATGTTATTGAGAAAGAAGTATCTAACTTGTCAGATCAGTATAAATGCCTCTTAGTTCGTGACCTTGCCAGCAAATTTGACAAGAACTTGAGTACAGCTGCTAAGTTGTTTGATGAGGTACTTGTTTTATTAGGCCATATTTTCTATAGAATTCAGAATGATAGTATGAAGAATACTAAGATTTTTTATTAATGGTTTCAGATGAAGCTAAGAGAGATACCATCTTTAGAGGGACATGTTCTTTTGAAAAAGCTAAGAGATGCATTAGAATCCTTAAAAGGCCATTTGCAAGGAAAATATTAAGAGGATGTGGAGAATGCTATTTCTATGGTTTATTTTTCTTAGGCAACTGAATTATATTGACTACATTGCTCTCTTCAAAATTTGAAACATTTGCTTACTGGAGGATGGAAATGTATGGAAAATTGATTTTGTGGAAGTGGAAGCTATAGCAGTTAAGCTGACACAAAATGAAGGAGAACTAATTCAATAGAAGTTTGAAGTAAATAAGCTAGTGAACTTTCTCAAACATGTATTCTATAGCATCTGATGATTTAGAAAATAAAAGACCCATCAATCAGTTTTATTGATGTATGTTATTTCTGTGTATTTGTAGTTTGGGAATTTGTGAATTTTTGGCTAGTGGGACTCGTAATTGTTCTATTTGAGGTTTGTGTTTTGCATCACAACATGATAGCTGGAATGAATTGACATTTTTTCATGGATAAAAGTATAACTTTAATAATACTAAAGAAACTAAATAAGGGAAAGCCTAAAAGAATAGAAGAATGATGTCCATGGTAAGACCTTGAATTGAAAATTTTGGGTTGACCAACTGATGTTACATTTTTGGAAAGTTTAGCTATTGACCAACTGATGTTCAAAGTTAGTCAATCACTTTTCAATGTTCGACTTATATACTATTAAACTTTGTAATGACTTCGACTATATTTTGTAATAGCTATGTACATATTTTCCATTTCACATTTACAACAATGGAATTGTAACATATTGCCTTCGGGTTTACAACTTTAATAATGGTATTTACAATTCGTCTAGTAAGGTTTGCAAGTCTTGTAATGGGATTTACAACTCGTCTAATGAGGTTTACAAGTCATCTAATAGGGTTTATAACTTCCACAATAGTGATGTATTAACGGAGATTTCATTTTGGAGTAGTGTTATATTCAAAAGCGTAGCTTGTAGAATGTCATATTTTAACTCGTTACTCAATGCATTTGTCACACATATCGCATTCTGTTAACGTATGCCAATGATGTTTGCAAGTTACTGCAGAAGGGGATTTGCAAGTTTCCTCATAGTATTTGCAAGTACCCCAATGGGATTTGTAACTTTCTCAGTGGGATTTGCAAATCCTCGAATAGGATTTGCAGCTTCCTAAATACAATTTTTAACTTCCTCAATTAAAGTTGGAACTTGTACAAAGATTAGGAACTTGCCCAATAGGATTTGTAACTTGCCCAATGGAATTTGCAACTTCCTCAATGCAATTTGGATCTTCCTCAATGGGATTTGCAACTTCCTAAATGCAAGTTGCAACTTGTACAGTAATTACTAACTTCATCAATGGGAATTTACAACTTCGCCAATGGGATTTATAACTTCCTCAATACAATTTGCAACTTGTACAGTAATTAACAACTTTATCAATGGGATTTACAACTTTCTCAATGCAATTTGTAACTTCTTCAATGCAAGTTGCAACTTCCTAAATGTAAGTTACAACTTGTATAATAATTACCAACTTCATCAATGGGATTTGCAACTTCCTCAATGTAATTTGTAACTTCTTCAATATAAGTTACAACTTCCTAAATGCAAGTTATAACTTGCACAGTAATTACCAACTTTATCAATGGGAATTTATAACTTTGCCAATGTGATTTGTAATTTTCTCAATGCAAGTTGCAACTTTGTACAGTACTTAGCAACTCCCTCAATGGGATTTACAACTTCTTCAATGGGATTTGCATCTTCGTGTTACTATAGTATCCTATTCTAATAAGGATTATTTTAGTCTTTGCCCCATAATTTCTAAAAGACAGATTGGGCCTTCTGCCCAATATGTCTTTTCCAATTTTCAGATGCCTAATCTATCCTTTTGATTTTCTGGTGGACTTTTTCTGTCTTTTTCCCAAAGTTTATTGACTCTTCAAATAATTAAGTTGTATCGTACAGGTTTTCAAGCCGCTTCATCTTCTTTATTATTTTTTTTGCCAAATTGAAGTCTCATTATAAAAAGCCAAAAATTTTAATGAAGAGAATTCTTCAAATATGATTGGAAATAATTTTTCCATCTATAAAATTTGAACGTAAAATTTTATTTAAAAAGTCACAGTTGTTTGGAAACAAAATCCAAACTATTTATTCAAGTATCGAGTATATTTATTACGGGTTTGTTTGGCATGAAGGAAATGGAGGGAAAAATTTAATTTAAGGGTTTGTTTGGTATGAATGAAAGGGAGGTGAAATTTTAATGAGTTCAATTTAAAAAAAAAATAGAGAAGTGAGGTTAAAAGCTTTTACTTAATTTTTATTAATTTTTTGTCTTATATATATATTCTCTTTATTAAAATTTTATAACCCAATTTATCTATTTTTTTTTAAAATTAAACTCATTAAAAATTTCCCTCATCTCCTTTCCATTTTCCTCATACCAAACGTTGCTTAAGAATTAATTAGTGGGATAGCCTATTTTTTTTCACCCCAAACATATTTAATCAATGACTTGCTCATTTCAAATATACCTCTCAAACTTTATTTTTCTAAATTATTTGGTTTCTTTTCATGACCCTTTATTGGTATTTTAGTCATTCTACCATTTACTCCTTTTCCCCCTATTTTCTCTCATTCATCCAAATATAGGGGTAATAATATTTACTCTCTAAGTTTTCTTTTCTCTCCATCCCCCAATTTTCTTTCCTTTTAACTTTTCTTCTCATCCACACATAGAGTTAATGTTTCTGAAGATAAAAAGTTAATTTTTTTTGTTTTTCAATAAAGAAATTAATATGTACAAAAAGTTTAAATGAGTTGAGTTGCCGAGAGTCACTAAAGTCATACACGCTTCTAAATTTAAAGAATATATATATATATATATAAATATTTATAAATTATCATCAACAAAATCTTTATATCGGTTGTATGATTTAAACTTACAATATTAAAACAAATGTTTCCACCTCATGTTGCAGAGACCTGGAGCTTGAGCCCAGCATTAATATGGTTGTGTAAGTGTTTTCTTTTAATAACAAACATAAGCCAGCGTTCAATCAGTCCCACTCCCTAAACATAATCCTATTAAGCTCAGGAGAAGTGTACGTGAATGCATGAGAAACTGAAATACATCCAGGCATCAAACGTAAGACTTTCTTTAGCCAAATTATCAGCTGCCATGAGTAAGAATTGCTTCTTCTTCTTTTTTTCTTATAATGATTCAGAGTTTCAAGATACGCAAATAACCTTCTTTACTGCTTTGCCATCAACGTCGTTTTGGAACAATGAACAAAAAGACTGAAAATAGGAAAACCTAACTTGGGACTCTAATATTTACAAATAACATAAAAATGTGATAACCTATTTTGTCATTTTAAAATTTGAAATAAAAAGACCAAAATGCCCATGCTCTCTACTATCTACGTACCTACTTTCCCTTTCCTTTCGTCAAAATGTCATCAAATGTGAACCTGATTGAGGAATTCAACCCAGAATCGAACCCCGTCTCAGTTCTGCTAATGTTGTACTTTCTCATAATCCTATCATTCTTGTTCAATCTCCGACATATCCAGAACCCAACAATCCCGAATAACAAACCCAACACACATATGACGAAAGCAAGAGCAAGATGAAGGGCGTCGCCTATGTACTGGTAGTAGGTGGCGAGATCACGAGGTAGTCTAAGCCCACTGGCGAAGGATGGTGAATTCGAGGGGACGAAGCATGTTGTTTGCAGAGAGGTAAGGCTGTGTGGAAGCGAGGAGGAGGACGAGGAAGAAGGACATTGATGATGATGCCATTGAAAAAGAGGCGTTACAGAGTCAAAGAAGTCGAAGGGTGAGAATGAGAGATGGAGTAGGAGGATCTGTACCATGTTCACGATGGAGGAGGAGGCACTTACCACTTATCCACTAATTGCTAAAAGTAACAAACCCTAAACCTTGAAAAAAAAATGGTGTTTTGACCTTCCCAATCAGCCCTGTCTTCTCTTCCCATCCACTACGTACCTTTAACTTTTCACCTACAAGACAAAGAATTGAATGTAAAGATCGATGCACGAAGGCAAACCCCAAAGATTCAAGGAATAATAAAATAATTATTCTCCCTTGCTGGTTCCACTTGCGCCAGAATGTCTTCCCTTTTGTTTTCAAGGCATGGTTGAGGAGATGGGCATTTTGGTCTTTTTACCTAGAACTTCAAAATGTAATGTTAGATTCCCAATTTGGGTTTGCCTATATTGTAGAGTCTTTTTAGACCATTTCCCTTTTTTTTTTTGTAAACGTATATATCTTTCTTTTGGAAATAATCATATTTGACACTAGATATATGATAACCTTTCTTGGTTTATTATATTATGAAAAACTGATCCCTTTTTACTAAATTAAACTCTCATTAGTGTCAACACCATTTTAAAAAGTGTGATTCTCACTTTTTAGAGGCTCATTTGATGACCTCGCTGTTTTTTTCACAAGCATGACATCCTACAATAGACTCAGTTATGTATTTAGCTATAAAGGATATATAAGTATATATAACTTAAGACAACACTATTAATTGATAGTTAATGAGCACGAGTTGGGATTGATACAGTTTTTTTTATCAATAAATACGAATTAACATGATGCCACAAATTTCAATTAAAAAAAGGTGCCTATTGAACTTTATGATGTCAAATGGGATTGCATGAATATTTTAGAAGAAAAATAGCCCCTTAATCTAAAGATTTTTCAACTAAGCACACTAGTGTTAGTCAAACTTGTTGAAGTCTATTAATTCATGGGAAACCACATCGCAACAATTTTAATACTTGAAGAATAATATTGCTTAATTATTTCCTTCATATACCTTCTTCACTTCCTTTGTTTATCATCATGCATACTTCCTCCTTCATATTGGACCTATTATGATTAGACAAGGGGGTTATATTCGGGGGAATATCAATAACAAAATTTTAACTCAATATATAATGTGCAATAGTAATTAACTAAGTATATAAACAACTAATGTAAGAACAACACCTTAAAAATAAATACACATGACCATAGCACAGCAAGGTATTACATGTTCAAAGCATCATTATACCTTACATGGTAAATAAGCATGCAAACAACCAGCACAAACTATATAAGAGTTAATAAGTTTTACTATATTTTTTTCTTTATCCCAGTTATATCCTCTTGAATTTCTTTCCTCATGCTTTGTTGGAGAGCTTGTGGACAAAATAAAACCTAGGAATTATATATGTATAAGGGAGATTAATGCACACTCTTTGGTGCCTAAATTTCTTAATAAATCATTCTCAAAACTCTTACAAAAAACTCTCACTTTGAGTTTAAGTCTCAAGTTTATTACTTTTCTTTAGTTTATAAATGCACTTATTATCTTCAAGCATAACTTAGAGTTTAACTCCACTTTATTCCTTATTGCAACATATGATTCTTTATCCAATGTCAAATTTATTAGCAGTCCACTTAATCCATGCCAATGGCATTATAAAAATCATCTAGAGTCTTTAACCATAGTTTAAGCATCTAACATAGTTGCTAGACATTTAGAGGTAACAACAGCAAGCTTTATGCAAAATCTAGCTCTCAAATCAACATTTAAACACATAAGATCACCATTTAATTTTCCTTTTAAATCTGTAAACTTTCCAACTTTGAAAATTCTTTCATAGCTATTAAATCAGTATCCTTAGCTATACCTTAGTAATCTGAGGGACTTGTGACTACTCCAAGACTTGTACTAACCTCATAAATATTCACATATTATATAATTTTTATAAATATACTTTTAGCAAATCTTACTAAAAAATGGACACTTTAATTGAAATGTATCAAGTAACAAGATATTATTAAAATTATTATTGTCATTGAACATTATTCACTCATATTCCATGCTCTTAAATCTTTACACTTTTTAACTAAACAGTTTCTAATTATTTTCACTTCTTAATTCCCCGATATTCTAAAAATAATATATTAAAATTCTAATTATAGTTTTGACAATCTAAAATCATATCCCAGTACTCAATTTATAACACTTTAAAATATGATGATAACTTAAATTTTTATCTATGTGTTCTCCAAATAACATTGACAATTTAAATAATAATAGAATTTATCACCCTTAATTTACAAATCATATATTTAAATTTTAAGGATCATCTTCCACCTTTCCCCTTTCTCCTTGTTAGCTCAAATTTAATAAATTTAACTGTCATCATAGCAACAATAAATATTCATATACACAAACAATTTTGATTCTTTTCTCTAATTTCAACTGACAGTTTAAAAGATTTAATTAAATCAAATCCTTATATATAAATAGTATCCAATCATTTTCTACCCGCTACTTCGAGGAATATATAAATATGCTAATTCAAGCATTTGTTCTCTAAATCATGTCTATAAATTCTAACAATATTATGAAACCCCGCATCATCCAAATTTTAATGTAAAAGAATCTAAAGCTTTTATATCTTCCAGTGTATTGAACTTTCGGCTTCAATATAAATCATCATTCGCCCTTCAAATTCCTCACCATACAATTTCCAAATATCAATATATATATATATATATATATATAGAGAGAGAGAGAGAGAGAGAGAGACTATCCTTTCGGACTCCATTCTTTATTTTTCCAACAATTTTTCCAAATATCCATGTGCAGAATGTCTTATCAGCTACAATTCTTCTTCAAAAATAAATTTAGACCCAAGGAAACATGGCTAAACTCCATCTTTTGCTTATTATAACAATCAACACATTTACGTAAAATTTCTATCCAACTTCACAATTTTTAAAGTTTGTCCAAACTCCCATCCTCCTTCCTACCCCCACACATAGCTCACAGAACAACAAGAAGATAAATAATTTAAGCTGAACATGTATCTACACAGCAACAGTAACAAAAAGGAATAGCAACAAAGATGAGAAAGAATCCAAGACAAAGAGCACAGATGCAGTGGTTAATACTTCGATTCAAGCTATACTTCCCCAACCAAACATTTTTCCCTATCAAAGGCTTGATTTATAGTCAGACCCAACCCAAAGAATCGCAGAGCTCGGACGAGGTGAGGATGGGATAAGACAGAAAGAGCTTACCTGAGTTTAAATCCTTAGCTGCTTGCGTTTTCCAACTCTTTCCTCTCCCTTTTCCGGCGACGAAATACCAGAATAAGACAGAAAAAGATAGAAGATGACGGTCGCCCCATGCGATAGCAGCACTGTCGACGGAGGCAGACGAAATCTCAGCAGCGTGGGTCTCGGTCAAAAATCGTGAAGCTTCTTCTCTCTATTCTGTGGATCAGTCTCGAAACAGAGGGAAAGTACTGATATAAAGGACAGAATGGCAGTTTAATAATTTCACACAAATAGGTTGAGAAAATAAAATTTCATTTTGGAGTGAGCAAAGATTCTGGTACCTCGGTTTATTCCACCACTTCAACACCACTCACCCACTAATTCTCTTGGCTCATAGCTATAAAAAATAATATATATTTCCATTATAGTTTAGGGTCATGACACAAACAGTCTCTTTGCTTCCTCTATATCCTCCATTAAAGCTTCTAATTATTTATAATATTTTAATCTCATCCGGAAAAGAAAAATATCTTTGGCACATAAATAACCATCAAACAGTGGGTTTGTTAAACTTTAAACTTCCAGAAGATGGAGTCATCATGCATGTAATGAAATCAACCACTATAAGCTCTATTTTATCGTCTAGACATGATTTCTCTAACTTGACTCTTTGGTTCTTCACTTTCTCTCTCTAAACTTCAATTTTCAACCATCATCTACTCGCAAAATATCCATTAAATGGAGAAAATAAATATGGAATATGAATCTAGGCTCTTACCTTTGCCAAGAAGTGGACCTACATGTAGGAGAGACCAACCCTTTCTTTCTCTTCGTTTCCTCTTCCTCTTCTCCATTTCTCTCTCTCTCTCGGCCAAGCTCCCTCTCTCACTCTAAAATTTCATAGAACCTCAAACTCAGTCAATCTCCGGCATCCCATGTGCGTTCTCCCTTCTCCGGTCACCTTCCCGGCGACGCAAACTCCTCTGGTCTCTCTCGCGTTTTCTCTCGCTCTGGTGATGAGGAATGAAGACGATGGAAGTGAAACTGAGGGAGAGTAGAGAGAGACCTGCTGTCTAAGAGGAAACGGAACACGGGCGGTGTATATTTGTGGGAAGAGAAATCCAGATTGACCCACAACTATAATTTTAATTCCATCATTTCCCTTATTTTCTCAAACATTCAAGATTGTTTAGAAAATAATACCTTAATAGAATAAAAATTTTCTTCCTAGATTACATAACTCATAAAATAATTTTTTTAAAATTTGTAGGATATACAATAACCCCTAACTTTTTTTTTCTTGATTTTTTTAAAAATAGATCTTTAATTCACAAAAAAATTGCCATTAAATTATTTATAACTCTTTTTGGAAAAATAAACTCTTCTATAATTTTTCAAGTCTCAATAACACATTATTTTTTATTTTGTCTTAATTTTTCTGAATTTAAAATATTTTTAATAATTATTCTTTTCTTTTTTTTATTCAAATTTCATCTGAGACTATTTAATTTTAAAAAAATACTATATGTCCTAATTTTTATTCATATGAGTTTGAAGTTAAATAAAGATATTAAAAGAATAGGATACATGATAAAGTGATATTGGAGAACTTAATTAAATGGATGTAAATAATTTAATGTAAGGGGGAGAAACTATTAACCCATAAAACAAATATTCCTTTCATAACCTATGCAAATCACGCGGATCGCAACTCATAGTTCGCATTATTTATGGAAATTTTGATGGTTTTAAAAAGGACTAAAAACAATAACGAATCTATTTAAAAAAAATAACGGGTCTATTGTTAAAAAGTCACTCCCTCCTTTCAATCATATTATAAGATAATTTTTTCTTTGTAAAATTACACATACCAACAAAATTTATTCAAAACAATTTAAAATTTTATTTTTTTCAAAAAGTATATATAAACCTATAGGAATATCCTTCAATTCATATAACCCCAACCCAAGCTCACCATCATTGTGGGCAAATTCTCAGAATAAGTTATAAAACGGTCTTATAATATCAAACAAGGGAGTAACATTTTTCTAAAAAACGCTATACAAGTCACCATCTCCATGATAACACATATTTTCACTCTGATCCTAAACATAAAATTTAGTAGAAAAATTATTTTAATTTTAAATATAAGATCTCAATATATTTTATTTTTTAAATTTATAGTTTCCCCACTTAAATTCTTCCTATTGACTTCTGTGTTAAGGGAATTTTCTATGATAAGGGTAGCTTCAAAGGTAAATAAATAACAGGAATATTTTAGAATAGTATCACACATTTTTATAAATAATAAATGTAATTAATCTTAAAAAATAATAAATATAAGAAATAAGTCATATATTATGATATTAAATATTAATATAAACTCTCCAATTAAATTTTATATTGAGGATCGATAAATATCATGAATTTTAATAAAGATCATACTTTTCTACCACCTCTATAAATGCTTTGATTAATATGATAATTAAGTACAATCCAAATCATATTAGTGTATCTCAGGCTCATACATCAGTTGGTAGTTAACAAAAATGTTGCAAGATATACAATGCAAATGGTCCCTTAATACATCATCAATTGGTAGCTAGTTACAAAGAAAAGTTGCAAAATATCCCATCTCGAACAAATGGATGATAAAGAAGTTGCTCAGCTGGTGGCCGAGCCATGGGATCTTTTTGCAAGCAAAATCTTATAAAAGATTTTGCTGTATCTGAAAGGTGATTTGGAATAGCCGGTAAATCTGTGCTGTTTGCAATCTTTGCCAATAGAACTTCCTATATCCGACATTAATTGAAATTAATATTAGTTCCTCCTATATAAAATAAAATATGCAAATTTAAAATTTCACTAAACAAAAATCAAGCATAACACACCCTTTTATATTTATATTGACTCCACGGAGGAGTTTTTGCTGCCATTTCTAGGACTGTACATCCTAGACTCCATATATCGACAGCAATTGTATATCCACTTTTGTTGTTGACCATCTAAAACACATTAAATAACAAAGTTTAATATATTTAACTTACGACTAAGAAGAATAAGAGAAATAAATAAAGATAATAAACGGCATGCTTGTTTCTAAAAGAACTTAAGTATAACTTTTGACATATATAAAAAGAAGAAGAAATTTTTTACCTCCGGTGCCATCCAATATAGGCTTCCCTTAAAAGAATACATAAGGGAAAAACAATCATTTACCTGATTCAAACCAACCGTACAAGTTAGAAATGATTTCCATCATGAGTAATAATACAACCATGCTAATTATATGGCATACAATAATTACACAAAAAATATTACACTTATAAAGTAAATGAGAGGCGATATTAAGCGCTTACATATCGCGCCAACCCAAAGTCAGCCAATTTAACTTGGTCATCTGGATAAACAAGTATATTGGCTCCTTTAATATCCCTGACAACGAAAAAACAGAGAGAGAGAGAATTAACCAAAAGAAACATGAGAAGTTCTAGTTTCGAATTCTTATACTAAATGTATATTAAAATTAAATAACTAACCTGTGAACTATATTTCTTCTGTGCAAATAAACAAGCGCGGAGACAATTTGTTTGGTATAATGTTGGATATAGTGCTCCTCTAGAGGACCATATTTTTGAAGTAGGCTGTGGATTGAACCACAAGGCGCGTATTCCATATAAATGGATATTCCTCCTCTTCCCTGCATCTATATTAACAAATGAATGAATCCTATTAATGAAATTTGTCCTACAATATGCATATGAACATGGCATACCAATTGACTCCCATAATAGTTCACAACATTTGGATGTGAAAGCTGGGAAAGAATATTTTTCTCCTATAAAAACAACAGAAGAAGTAATAATTAATTAACCCAAACACCGATATAGCATTTGATACTCAATTTTTGTGTGAAGTAGCGTAGACATACCTGAAAAAGTTGTTGAAGGCATTTTTCTGATCTCTCATCATCAGTGTCAACGAGAACTTCTTTAATTGCACATAGTTGTCCAGTTTCACTGTAACATAATGCAAAATAAGCATTTAGAATAAGTAGAGTATATAAACAAAGAAAAACACCAGTATTAGATAATAATAAATTACCTGTTAAAACCTTTATATACACGCCCAAATCCTCCTTGCCCTAGAAGTTTTCCTCTCTTCCACTTGGGCTGGTCACTGATTAGAGTGTACTCTTTTACTTCAGCAGTTGCTTGAGCATTTAAAGGTGCAGGACTATAGAGAGGTAAAAATAGAAATGTACAGTAAAATTTCAGAAATATATAAAAATAAAATAAATAAAAAAGAAATTGAATAATAATGAAGAAGCAACCTGTTGGCATTAGGTTGATGATGAGAGATTTCTTCATGAGCACAAGAGTTGCCAGAAGAGTTGGTGCTAGAATCTGGCGTACTAAATATTATGGTAGAAACGGTTCTGAGGCAGTAGAAAATAGAGGTTCCAGGAAACACAGTACTCCCAATATTATTATTCTTCCCTTTCCACTGCTCTTGTAATTCACTTGCTTCCGCATTCAAAGGTGAAGAACTGCAAAAAAGAAAAAAAAAATCGGTTTTTTATTAAGAAACAGAGGTAATATTAAAGAACAAAGAAAAGAATTGGAGAAGCAATTACCTGTTAGCATTAGGTTGATGAAGAGAGATTGCACCAGGAACATAGGAGGAGTTGGAAGAGATGGTGCCAGGATCAGAGCTACTAAATATTATGGTAGAAACGGTTCTCAAACCGTAGAAAATAGAAGTTTTAGGCAAGACAATGGTCTCAATATTATTATTCTTCCCCTTCCAATGGTCGTGTGCTTCATCTGCTTCACCATTCAAAGGCGAAGGACTGCAAAGGGAAAAAAATTATAGTTAAATAAGTGTTTTAAAAAAATATCATTTATAAGATAATTAACTCTTCAAAATGGTATTATTATAATTATATATTAAAGAACAAAGAAAGGAATTTGGAGAAGCAATTAATTACGGGGTGTTAGGGCTAAACTGAGAGCTTGAATGATGATAGGAGCTACTGAAGATTATGGTGGAAACAGTTTTCGTCATAGCAGAGGTTGTAGGCATCGCTAGTCTTTGATTATTAGGCAACCTGTATATTTAAGTCATTCGTCAAAAATATAAATAATAAAAAAATAAAAATCCCACGTCCAAAAAATATAATTAAAAAGAAAAAGGCACGAGCCTTATATATGTATGATAAATAAATTAAAAATATACCAACCTAAGAACTAAGATCCCATCTCCTTATTATTATTAATTATTCATATTATTTATAAATTATAAAATTATGTTTTGAGCGATAGAAAGGATTATTAAGTTGAAGATATATGATCTTATGATACTAGTACGTGCTTTATTACAGTCTGCAATTTATTTTTCTATACTTGCAAAACGAATGTTCGATTACCCCGAAAATTATAATTTTTCATAAAATTATACTTTTGACCCCGAAAAATGGAAACGATGAAATATAGTCCCTACAGATATTTGTTTAAATCGCGACTTGAACCCTACTTAAACCCCCAAAGGCAATGAAACTTGGCTCAAACGCATAAAAATCTCGCCTGAAAGAAAGAAAGAAAGAAAGAAAGAATAGCTGGGCGAAAATAAAGATGATGAAAAGAAAAGGTGATAGAAAAGAACCTTGTGGCACTTTCTTTCTTTGTGTTTTCTTTTTCTGGCTAAATATGATTTTCTTTTCTTGGAAGCAGTCTCGTTTGAAGCACCTTGTGGCACTTTCTCTCAGTCTAACTTATAGAAGATTCGAAGTTTGGATAGGAGATGTGAATTTATAAAATAATTCAATTTTTAAGTTCTTTTAAGGATAGATATTTCCTTTTAGATAAACTCAAGGATAATTCTGGAAGAAAATTAATTGGTTTTTGAAATTATATATTCTTATCTTGTTTGTTTGTTTATTTGAGAATTGAATTAAATTAAAAATTTAATTTAATTCAAATGACTAATTTATAATTAAATAAAAATACAAATCACTTAATTTTTTATGTTTTCCTTATCTTTTTTATGGTCAGATAATATATTGATATATCAATACAAATTCTCACCTTTGACTTAATATCTACAGCATATTCTCTCTCATCCAAATAAATAAGGATATTTTTAAAAATGAGTTATATTTTTTATATATTTATTATCTCTAACTAATTTTAAGTAATTTTTTTATCATCATTCGGTTAATTGTTGAAATTATATATAAGAAAATGGATTAGTTTTTGAAATTATATATTCCTATCTTGTTTTCTTATTTGAAACTCGAATTAAATTAAAAGTTAAATTTAAGTATTTAAATTTAATTCAAATGATGACTAATTTAAAATTAAGTAAGAATATACTAATCAATTAATTTTTTAATATTTTCCTTATCTTTTTTATGGTCAGATAATATATTGATATATCAATATGAATTCTCATCTTTGACTTTATATCTACCTCTCCACCACGTATTCTCTCTCTTTTAAATAAATAAGGATATTTTTAAAAATAAATTATATTTTTTATATATTTATTATCTTCAAATGTTAACTAAGTTTTTTGTCATCATTCGGTTAATTGTTGAAATTGCAATTATATTTTTTATATATTTATTATCTTCAACTAATTTTAACTAAGTTTTTTGTCATCATTCGGTTAATTGTTGAAATTATATACAAGAAAATGGGTTAGTTTTTGAAATTATATATTCCTATCTTGTTTGCTTATTTAAAAATCGAATTAAATTAAAAGTTAAATTTAAGTATTTAAATTTAATTCAAATAATGACTAATTTAAAATTAAGTAAGGATATATAAATCATTTTTTTTTATTTCCTTATCTTTTTTATGGTCAGATAATACTTATTGATATATCAATATAAATTATTGGTATTCAAAACATTCAGATAATACAAAGTACTTATTAATATATCATATAATTTAGGTGAACATAACTTTTTTTGATACGGACAAAAGTGTTTTTAGACCCAAAAGTTGCTAATAGGAGAAAATGTTCAATAATAAATCTTTTTTATAATTGATAAAAAGTCACTCCCTCCTTTCTTTCAGTCATATTATAAGATAATTTTTTTTCTTTGTAAAATTACGCATACCAGCAAAATTTATTCTATAAGATTTCAAATTTTAATTTCTCCAAAAAAATACATATATAAACCTATAAGAATACCCTTCGATTAATGTAACCCCAACCTAAGCTCACCATCATTGGGGGAAAATTCCAGAATAAGTTAATGAATCCTAATCTCATCTAAACCCTTTTAAAAACGGTCTTATAATATGAATCCTTATTTTATATTCCAAGTTTGGATAGGAGATGTGAATTTATAAAATATTTTAATTTTAATTTATTTTAAAGATAGATATTTTCTTCTGGATAAACTTAAAGATAATTCTGAAAGAAAATGGATTTATTTTTGAAATTATATATTCTTATCTTGTTTGCTTATTTGAGAATCGAATTAAATTAAAAATTTAATTTAATTCAAATGACTAATTTATAATTAAATAAAAAATACAAATCACTTATTTTTTTATATTTTCTTTATCTTTTTTATGGTCGGATAATATATTGATATATCAATATGAATTATCACATTTGACTTAACATCTACCTCTCCACCATGTATTATCTCTCATCCAAATAAATAAGAATATTTTAAAAAATGAGTTACATTTTTATATATTTATTATCTCCAACTAATTTTAACCAATTTTTTTATCATCATTATCATTTAGTTAATTGTTGAGAAGTAAGGGAGAGAATATTGAAGAAATTCTTCCTATTGACTACTTGTGTTAAGGAAATTTTCTATTATAAGGGTACTTTTAATGTAAATAATTAAAAATTTTAAAAAATTATCACATATTTTAATAAATAATGAATTTAATTAATATTGGAGAAAATTTATATCGAATTGTAAGTTTTATAATCTCATTTTATCATGTATCTTATTTTTTAATTTAATTTAAACTTATATAAAAAGTAGAATATATAGTAAAATTGAATTGGAAAATTTGATATAATGTATATAAGGAGTGTTCTATTAATCTTTTTAATCTTTGGCTCCTATATATGAACAAAGAGAACACAAAAGTTGTTTGAAAGCTGAAATTGCCATTGTTATGAGCTTGACAATGATCTGTTTGTGCTGAATGCAAGGAAAGAGAAAAAGGAAGAGACCTCCATTGAATCCTACAGCAGTCAAGCTCATCTTCTCATTTTTCTCCGAAACACCCCTTCTCCATTACGCCACGTGTCATCCCTAACCTCTCTTTCTCCTTCACCCTCCATAATCCACATTTTCTGTTTCATTCTTTAGTTTCCTTTGCCCTTTCTTGCTCAGTTTTACAAAATTCCAGTTGGCTCCATCCCTTTTTTCTTTTTCTTCTTTATTTTTTCGGGGAGTGATAATTTCTTTTCTTCATTCCTTGCCGTTACTGTTCAAAAGGTTCACGCACATCTCCGTTGAAGCTTCGTTTTCTCGTGTTTTCTTTTACCTTGACGACATAATATATTTCCTCACTCTCTTTCATTTTTTTTCAATTTGTAAATCTTGTTGCCTCCATTTTTTTCTCGCTACAAAAAGTTTCTGTCATTTCCTCTCTCTCTCTGTCTCTGAGTCATATCATAAAGTACGTATTGGAGCGTCGCGATTTAGTTCGTTTAGTTCTCTCTGTTCGTTGAATTTCTTGGACCTTCACGTGCGGAAAATTAGGCTTCACACTTTCTTAATTTCCAATTCGTCAAGTTCGGTAGTGTGGCTTCATTCGCTTCACAAAACAGTTCTGGTAAGTTCAATCGTCTCTCTCTCTGACATGGCTAATGATCAAGGTAAAAGAACTTTTTTATTTTATAGCTTTTCCATCATGGAGTGCCTTGTACTAGATCGTCATACTTAAACTTCCCGTGTGTTATCAACTATGTAGTGCAATGGCTAATTATATTTTCTTGTTATCAGCGATTCTTGATGGCTATAAAGCTGTTACAGTTCCGTTGGAGGAAGATAAAAGAAGCCAGAGATCCTTATATACCAATCTTGAGGCTGTGGCTGACTTGAAATTCACGTACGTTGCTACCTGTCAGAACTATGGGAATCAGAAGCGCAGTGGAGACCGTCGTCCAACAGATATCCTTAATTTGATGGTTAAGTATGTTCTCCTAGATATTGATAAATGATGTCGGGTTTTAAAGGGCAATATTTTTGCTTTCGATTTTCTGACGTGCACTTGGAATAAGAATCTAATTTTTGGTTCTTCAATTGTAGCAATCCCTCGCTTCGTGTGGCATATATTGACGGAGTTGAAGAAAGAGAAGGTCAAAACGCACAGAAGGTTTATTATTCTGTATTAATCAAAGCTGTGGACAATCTCGATCAGGTAAGTACATATTGAACTCAGTAAAGAAACAATTTGTTCACTCATCTTTACCTCAGAAGTAATTGCTTTTATCTTTTCTGAAGGAAATCTATCGAATAAAACTTCAGGGCCCAGCTAAGTTGGGAGAAGGGAAACCAGAAAATCAGAATCATGCCATCATTTTTACTAGAGGGGACGCTCTTTAGGCTATTGACATGAACCAGGTAAATTATTATGAATTCGATACTGTAGTAACGAGTAGATAATAGTTAAATGGTCTACTTAGATGGTCTACTCGCCGATATTTTCTAGGATAATTACTTGAAAGAAGCTTTGAAAATGCGTAACCTTCTGGAGGAATTTAACGAGGATCATGGGGTGCACCGACCTTCAATATTAGGTGTCCGTGAGCATAAATTTACTGGCAGGTCTGATGAATTTCATCTACATAAGAGTGAGGACATTCTCTTGTTTGGATAATATCTTAAATATTCCTAATATGAATCACTTGTTACAGTGTCTCCTCCTTGGCTTGTTTTATGTCAAATCAAGAAACAAGTTTTGTCACAATTGGGCAGAGAGTTTTTGCATGACCCTTGAAGTAGGTTTTTCTCTTATTCATTTCATTGTATGAGTGATTTGTAATCAAGTACAAATGTTTTTTCCCCCTTTTATAACAAATTATGAATCCCAACAAGCACTTGACTAAAAGAACAAGCAAGAAATTAGAATAGATACACTATGAATTATTAGAAACACGTTTTCTGGCTTATAATGGGTTTGGTCAATTATAGGGTTCGGTTCCACTATGGTCACCCAGATGTTTTTGATAGAATTTTCCACATCACAGGTGGAGGAATGAGCAAGGCTTCTCGGGGCATCAATCTGAGCGAGCATATTTTTGCTGGTAGCATTCATGATACATGTTTCCCATTATTAAATATTATCTGGATTTCTTTTCTTGCTTATTATGCCTTTTGCCTCTAGGCTTCAACTCAACACCCAGACGCGGCAATGTTACTCATCACGAATATATCCAAGTTGGTAAGGGTAGAGATGTTGGGCTCAATCAAATCTCACTTTTCGAAGCAAAAGTAGCTTGCGGTAAATGGAGAGCAGACCTTAAGCAGGGATATCTACCGTCTGGGGCATCGTTTTGACTTTTTTTCGCATGCTGTCATGTTATTTTACAACTATTGGATTTTATTTCAGTTCAAGGGTAATTTGTTTTTCTGGGCTACAGTTTCCACGATGATGTTACATGCATGTTCTTTATTGAGTTTAATATTTGACATTCAAAATGGTTCTCTGAAAAGATTGATATACCAATCAGAGTAATTAAGAGACATGGATCTGACCTGTCAACCCAGCTGATAGAGAAATTTTGCAACAAGGATAGCTTATATTTTCCTTACGTAGTCTATATAATTTCCTATTCACATGCTTGTCTTAATTACTAGTTCCTCTTCTGCATCAAGTAGCACTAAAGCTTTCTTTTTCTTATTTGCAGTTGGTGGTCATCATGGTTTATGCATACCTATATGGCAAACTTTACCTATCTTTAAGTGGACTTGAGAACGACATAGTTAAGTATGCTAGGAGAAAGGGTGATGATGCTCTGAAGGCAGCCATGGCTTCGCAGTCCATCGTTCAAATAGGTCTTGTGATGACTGTCCCTATGATAATGGAAATTGGACTAGAGAGAGGATTCAGAACTGCTTTAAGTGACTTCATAATAATGCAATTGCAACTAGCAGCTGTTTTCTTCACTTTCTCACTGGGTACGAAGGCGCATTATTTTGGTCGGACTCTACTGCATGGTGGGGCAAAATATCGAGCAACTGGCCGTGGTTTTGTGGTCCGACATGAGAAGTTCGCAGAGAATTACAAAATGTACTCCAGGAGTCACTTTACAAAGGGAATGGAGCTCTCCATATTACTTATATGTTATCGGATTTATGGATCCGCGGCTACTGACTCAGTATCATATACCTTGATCACATTGTCCATGTGGTTTATGGTGTGTTCTTTTTTATTCGCTCCTTTCCTTTTCAATCCTTCTGGATTCGAGTGGCAGAAGATAGTTGTTGATTGGGATGATTGGTCAAAATGGATAAACAGTCACGGTGGTATTGGTGTTCCTGCAAACAAGAGCTGGGAATCGTGGTGGGATGAAGAACAGGAGCACCTGAACTACACTGGGCTTTTAGGACGAACCATCGAGTGTATTCTTCCCCTGCGCTTCTTTATCTATCAGTATGGAATTGCCTATCATCTAAATGTAGCCAGAGGGGACAAGAGCATAATGGGGATTATGCTTGCTACTATTCGTGTTTCTTATTTTAATTTCAAACTCTTAAATATAATACTTGGCCTACAAACCTTTGTCTCTTACCCTTCTACGATTGGGTGTGAAAATTGTTATGACTTGACTATCATTTTCTCTTCAGGTTTATGGTCTGTCCTGGCTAGTCATAGTAGCTGTCATGGTCATCTTGAAGGTCGGTATCCAGTAAAAACTTTTACTAGAGTTCATTTTCTCTGCTTGAGAGTAATTGATTCTCTTATCAATTGGTGGCATTCCTGAAATTGCAGATTGTCTCTCTGGGGAGAAAGAAGTTTAGTGCGGATTTTCAGCTGATGTTTCGTCTTGTGAAATTCTCTCTATTCATTGGCGCCATTGTCATTCTGGTCGTAATGTTTACTCTGATGGATCTCACAGTCGGGGATATCTTCGCAAGCCTCCTAGCCTTTATGCCAACAGGATGGGCACTCGTACAGGTGCTCGTTTAGTAGTAGCCTATACCTCTTATTTTGGATTACATTTTTCTATTCACTTGATCTTAAATAATCCTTAACTACATGCTAGACAGGAAAACTAAAGCTCCTATATATATATAAAAAAAAAGTGACTGCATGTTTGGCGTCAAGTTTGGCTTACCCAAACTGACTTCTTACACTCAAAGTCTGTTTCAGCTTAATTTTTTTGTTTTTTTTTTTGTATACAAAATTTTAGGTAAGTATGGTACCGGACTACCATTGTCCCACTAAGACTAGGTACAACCTTAAGACTCAGAGAGCACTTACAAGAGACTTAATAGATCGCATACCAAAGGAGCCCTTACGATGACAATAAGAATCGAACTTGCATCTTTATAAAATACGAGTCCATTCCTTATTATCTGTACTAACTCATATTGACAGCTTAAAATTTATGTTTAGTATAGTTTGAGAAAAATGGCTTATGACAAGAGTAGTTTTGAAGTTAAAGCAAATTTTTGTAATTTTTAGCTTTTTTTTTCTATATTTAAATATTTTAAAATTAACTTTTCAGTATATCATTCAAATAAATTTTTATTAAATTAACTTTTTTATAAAAAATTATTTAAACATAAATTACCTTGTACTAATTGACTTCAATTTCAGTCTGCAAAAGTTGTTTTTGTATATGATAATCCAAACGAGCCATTGTTTTCTTTTAGCTAGATAATGATGGGTTTGGGGTTATGTGATGAACAGATAGCACAAGCATGCAAGCCAGTGGTGAGATGGCTAGGAATGTGGGGATCGGTGAGGGCATTAGCAAGGGGTTATGAATACTTTGATGGGTGTGGTGATCTTTGGACGACCAGTGGCCATATTGGATTGGTTCCCATTTGTGTCAGAATTCCAAACGAGGTTCTGTTCAACCAAGCATTCAGCCGAGGGCTTCAGATCCAGAGGATTCTAGCTGGTGGCAAGAAGCACAAGTGACATTTTTGATTATGAATGAGACAGACACATTTTGAAGATCGAAAAAGCAAAATTGAAGCAAGCAATCATGTTACGTGGCCAAAGCACTACATGTACAGAAAACAGATCCACTATTTCCAGTGCCACCTTTCTGTCTGCACTCTGCAGATTGCAGGGTGAGAGAAAGAAAAAGAAGGATGTGATTTTTTTGTTAGCTTGCTTCTATTTTATTGGTTGGCAAATCCCCCCACAATTCTTTTGTGTCAATAGATCAATCATTGAATAAAAAATCCCAAGTGTCACTTAAGTTCACACACAGTACAAGTTATTCCTTGCTCACCAATTACTGCAGCATCCATCAAGAGCACGAGTCTAAGTAAAAGTCAAAAAGTAATCTCCCAACCAACAAGTCTTGTAAAAAAAGGTACAGAAACAATTTAAGCAACCAAAAATTTCATTACCCGTACAAAGAAGCTCACTTTTGATAGACTAACTCAGAAGTTAAATGGGTTTTTATTTTTTATTTTTTTATTTTTTCTGGTTGGGAATGATTGGATTCGGAAAAGTTAAAAAAAGCGAGAGGGATTCGTTGCGAACGCAAGAAGCAAAGCAATGAAAAGGGTTTAGGAATTCATTGTATGCACTTTGCCATTAAAATATATCAAATGTTTGGCTGTCGCATTGGATTTGGAGACTGCCAGCTGCTTCACATGGTACTTTCAATTTTATTTTACTATAAAAACTCATATTACCACAATCCTTCTCCAAAAGAAAATAAAAAGCTTTAAGAATCATTTTAGGATTAATAATATCACATTAAAGTCTTTAACATTTTAAAAATTTTATAAACTATTCTGAAGACCACAAAATTTAATCAAATATTATAGTTTGAAATCCTCAAGTAAAATTTATTCTATAATTTTACTTAAAATAACTCTATAATTTACATTTTTGAATATAAATATTCTTAAGATTTTTTCAAAACATCTCTATTTTTTTACAAATAATATAGTTATAGCTTCCTATATATATATATATATTGCTAAAAAAAATTATGTGGATTCGGCATCAATTTTCTACTAAAGTCAGTGCACAGTTTTAAAATTTAAAGAGCGCTTATAAAGGACTTACGAGATCACCTACTAAATGAGTCATCACAATAATAATAGAAATCCAAATTATATCATTACATTTATGTGGATTAAGCATCAATTTTCTATTAAGGTCAGTCTACAGTTTTAAAGCTTAAAGAGTATTTACAAGAGATTTATGAAATTACCTACTAAATAAGTCATCACAATAATACTAGAAATTTAATTTATATCATTATATTTATGTGTATTCGGCATCAATTTTTTATTAAAGTCAATCCATAGTTTTAAAGTTTAAAGAGCATTTATAGGAGACTTACAAAATTACCTATTAAATAAGTCATCACAATAATAAAAAAAATTAATTTATATCTTTATAGGATATAAAATTTTTTATTTATCCCTATTTTAACTCTGTCGTTAGCTTCCTATATATGTTTTGAGAATGCAGATCACCCATTTAGCTCCCTTTTCTTCACTAACTCAAAACCAACAAGACCATTATGGGCTTCCCATAAACAAATAATAGTCACACCTCAAGGACAAGTTTTTAATTGTTTACGTACTCTTTAGTCATATACGCTAATCCAATTAATTTATACCCACTTCACCTTAATTTAAAATACATACATTAATTAATTCTCTACCGATATATATTGTGCTAGCATCACTATAAAAGGGGGAAAATGTAATGATAAATGACTTATTTAAATGTTAGAGAGATTATTTACATTAATAAAAAATTAAAAAAAATAAGAGAGTATTTTTCAAGACCAATAATTAAAATAAATACTTTAAAAAATAATATATAGTTTTTATAAATAATTAATTTAATTTTTTACAAATTAATTATTTAACAAATATATTTAGGATGGGTAAATATTTTTTGTAGTTATTCATCCGATTTAATATAGTTTTTTTTCAGTTATATTTGAATTTAATTTATATTGTATAATTGACCATGATAGATAAATTTTTTAATAAAAATTATATATATATATATATTAAGATTTAAATTTAAAATTTTATTTAAATAATTATGAAGTAATTTTTACTTAGATCAACCCGACTGATTAGGATGGGTAAGTATTGAATATATTAATTGACATCTAGGGTCACAAAGTCAACTAAGTGTAAAGTTGGGGAAAAAGGCCTAGCCTTATAGGTTCAGCCCTTCGCAAACGGGAGCCTAAATAGGCTGGCTTGCGTAAGCTTAAAGCTTGGCCTTTGAGTGACGGGCTTTTTGGGGCCTTTAATAATTTTTTTTAATATTTTTAAATGAATAAAAATAAAATAATAAATCTCATAAAATTTTAAATGTAAACTATAAATATTAACAAAATAAAATGTCAAAGTATTGTTTAAATTTCTCAAATAAACAAAATCAAACCATTGTCTTAAATCTAAACTCCCGTCAGATCTCATCACTAAATCACTTCATATCTCATTGTCTTCCCTAGAGCTACTACTCTACTCTATATGTCCAATAATTCTTTCTATCTTGATCTCTATTAATCATCACTTGTCTATTCTATTATCGTCCTCATCTATTGCTGGTAGGGATGTGTATAAAATTTATAGCTCATATGTTTATTCAAATATGTAATAAAAATATTTTACCTAATTTAATAAATATAAGATAAAGTTAAATATCAGATTTTAAAATATAACTTATATATTTTTTAGATTAGGCATTAGATATAAAGACTACCCTATATTATTCTACTCATGAGTATCCTTTATTTTATTTTTTTTATTTTTTTCTCTATATATTAGTATGTTATACTTAAAAGAGAAAATAAGATAGTTACTAGTGATTAGAATGTCATTTTAAAAAGATAAATAGTAAAATAGATAAATTGTATCTTTTAATATTTATAATTATACTAATTTTTTTTAATTTTATTAATTATCATATGATTATATCATAAATTATAATTATTTATTTTATTTTTTTAAATATTTTATCTTTATCAATATTAAAAAAATTGATGTAGAGTTATAATTATAAACTATTTAAATTTTAAAATTTATTTTTTATATGTAATATATCTTAAAATTTTAATTATTATCTTTGTTGTTTTATTCTTAGTAGATTATAGATATTATTTAACTCTTGAAGATACATAAATATAATATTATTTTAGAAGTTTATAATTATAATTTTTTTTATAACATGAGTATATCATCAAAATTTAGGTATGATCAGCCTACCTATACCCAATTTACCTATGACTATTCTAAAATTATTAAAAAATTTATTAAGTAAGACTAAGTATCGAATTGTAAAATATAATTCATATTTTTTTTAAGTAGGAACTCATGCATACTCCTAATTGCTATTGTTATCTTTTTTATATATCAACGGAGATATGATAAACAGTAAACATATTTATTTTTATTGTTTTCACTTTATTTTTGTTTTATATATTTTTTAATAATTTATTAATTATTAAAATTTTATAAATTTTTTTAGAAGATTTTTTAAATTAATTAATCTCTATAAGAACTTATAACTAAACGAATCGGATCTTGACCGCTCAAACTTAAAAGGCCAGGTCCAAAAATCCATTACTCTAAAATACTACTTAAGAGATCAAGCCTTGCATTTATACATATTTAAAAGGGTTCGGCTGCTCTAACTAAATGTAAGTTTCTCACGTTACAAAATCTTAAAAATAAATTATACTGTGACAAATTCTATTTTATTTTATTTTCTAAATTGAAAGATGAAATAAGGGAAACCAGACTTGATAAATAATAGTAAATAAACTCTAAAAGTACATAAAATAAAAAATAAAAGCCACATCCAACAAAACAAACAACCACACTCTCACACTCTGTCCCCGGTAAAAAGCATCTGCCTCGTGACCTGCAACGATGCCACCATAACTCGTTCTCTACTCCGTTCTCTCTCTCTCTCTCCCCCCCCCCCCCAAAGATTCCTTCCATGGACCATTCATCCCGCCGCAAGCCGACCTCCCGGCGGCTGCCCCACACTACCCATCCGGCTCGACGCCGAGCGTGGTGTTGCTCGTTTACCGTCCCTCCTTCTAGCCCCGACAACCTTTCCGTACATCACTCAAAACCCCATCATCCCAATACCAACCCAAATACTTTCTCCAAGCCGAGTTTTTCTGTCCCAACCTCACCTCAGAGCGCTAAATCCGGGTTCAGCAGAGTGGGTCGGATCGACCCGCGTCGGATCTTGTCCCCTGGTAGAGTATCGCCTATTGATTCTGATCCCGCACTTGATTCTGTCCAAGATATCCTTGTTGTTCCCTCTCCATTGGCTGATTCTATTTCAACGCCCAAATCACGGTCTCAGAGCTTCCGTGCTCCCTCCGGGCAATTTCAGCCCCCGCCTGAGAGTTCTGGCTCTGTTAGCGGTACGAATGATTTGTTTGATGTGAGGTTGAATTTGAAAGTTAAGAATGGTGGGTGCATGGTTCTGGAGCTGAACTCTGATGTTCTGAGCGCCAACTCAGAGGTTTTTGCTGAATTGATATCGGATCACAAGAAGGGATTGCCGTCAGGCGCTTCTCCTGGGCCGAAAATCTGCAGAATAGAGGTTCCTGAGGTGGAGAATTTTGGAGTTTTCAGGGAGACCATAGAGCTCATGTTTGAGGATGAAATTACGAAGCGCCTCACCATGATTGGCGTTTATCGATCCATTGACATTTTGGAGGTTAGTAGATAGTACATTTAGCCTCAGCTTAGTATATGCTTTTTTCTTTTCTTGATCGTTATGTTTCCCCAGATTTTCTGTTGAGATGTGCGCGTCGTTTTATGGGCTTTGAGTTCACTGTTCGATATATATCCCTGTATATTAAATATTTTCACCGACCTTGTCTGTGCTGCTTGCTTTTGTTGAATGACCTTTGTCACGAATTTGCCATAGTAACTAGTCAAAGCATATGAATATCCAAATGTAGTTTTCAAAGGGTAGATTTCTGGGGGCATTTAATTTGTACATAGACTTAAATGCTGTGTTCATTAATCTTAGATATAGTTACCAGCTAGAATTTGGAGCCTATCAAAGACATGGATATAAAGCTTGAGGTCTCGAGACGAATCAAGTTAGAAGATTCGGAATCTTATATATATAGCTATGCATATTAGCAAATATTCACCATACAAGCATAATGGAGAGGAAAATGTAGGCGTTAAACTTTCTGTCCATGAGAAAATTTTCTTTTTCCATGTCAAGTTTTTCATTGCAGTGCATAAATTGTTTTCACTATGATTGGTTCAAAGAGGCCGGCATAAATAAAGCAATATAGGACGAAAAGAACAATATAGAAAATATGCAATTGAGCCATGCAGTAATTTTGGTGTTTAAGGAACTGTATAAAAGTGCTGGGCATAGCATAGGTGTGTCTCTTTAATCTCTGACATGATTGCCCTCTTCTACTCCTAGGTGTCAGCAGGCATCAAATTCACCAAGGGTGTTCTGTCCTGTTTGAAATACCTGGAGGCTGTTCCTTGGACTGAGGAGGAAGAAGAGAAATTGAGGAGCCTATTCACTAGGCTTAAGTTTGATGATGCGACGATGAGAGACATCTTAGGAAGACTATACTTAAATGATTCAGTAGATTCTGAGTCTAATAGTAATGTCCCTGGACAGCTTGTTTGGTCCATCACATCTTGTGCGGATAACAATGCAAGAAATGAACTTAAGTCATTGGTCAAGAGTCTTCTTTGCAGAAGTTCAGTCTATGAGAAGAACAATCTTGACCTTAGCAAGGAGGATTTGTATGCTGTTTGCCACTCATGTCTGGGTTCACTAGTCAGCCTCTTCGAAGAGGCCATTGACAACCTCCCTCCTGAAAGTTTGGTGAAGAAAGATGTTGTCGATAAGCCTCTGATCGAGCGCATCTCCAGGCAGGTCGATAACGTAAACTGGTTGCTGGAAATCATGCTTGATGGGCAAGTGGCGGAAGATTTTGTCGATATCTGGTCACATCAGCAGCAACTACTCAAAATGCATGAAATCACATCCCCCATGATCAGATACGAACTCAGCCGAGTGTCAGCAAAGTTACTCATCGCCATGGGTACCCGAAAACTGCAATGTAGGTTGGAAGCCAGATCAGGGCTCCTGCAAGCATGGTTTGGACCAATGCTCTTGGACTTTGGTTGGCTGCAGAGATGCAGAAAGGGACTTGCAATAAAGACCTTGGAAGAGGCAATGGGTCAGACGCTTCTTACTCTACCCCTAAAGCAACAGTACATGTTGTTCATGGAATGGTTTCGTTACTTCTCTAAGCATGGCACTGAATGCCCAAACCTCAGCAAGGCATTTCAAGTATGGTGGCGCCGATCATTCTTAAGAGGCTCAGAAACTGATGCCATTGAGTCAAGGTAGACAGTAGTAGTAGTAGTATTGGGATTTGTGATTTTCTAACATGTGTAGAGTTACAGTTAGGTGAGAAGTTCTGAAGTATGTAAACTGAATAAAGCGGATAAAAACCCTCAAGAGTCCTTGTATTAGTAGCTTGATGCTTAAATGATATTAGAGTTTCTAGAATTTTTCTTCCATTAATTGCTGTTGAAGGCTATGCAGTTGAGTTCGCAGGTTCTGATGTTTCATCGTTATGGATTTGCATTTGAGACGTTCTGTAAATTAAATTATCAATCTGCATAAATTTCCGAGGCTAATTACATTTGTTTTTGCACGAGATAAGTCTAAAAGCAACTTAATTTACATTTGTTTTTGCACGAGATAAGTCTAAAAGCAACTTAATTGAACGTCGCGGGGTTGATCAAGATCAAGATCAAGATCATCATGACGTAAGAGAGTTACGAAATGGTAATCCGTAAGAAAAAAAGGAAAAAGAGAGAGATTACAATAAAGGTTTGTGTTCATGGCTCAGTTTAGGCAGTGGAGAGAGAGGGGAAAACAAGCAAAATGATGAGCCTGAGGAGGAGTAAAAAGTGCAATAAATTGAATATTGAATTTAATAAATGTTAGTTGCCAAAGAAAACAAAAAATTGAAAAAAACAATTTAGAAAAGTTGATCGATCAATAAAAAAAGTTACATAATATAAACCTTTACGGCTTTACCCCACTTTCCATATTTTGTTTCTATGCAATCAAACCTTTGACCATTTAATTATATATTAACTTGAAAACATCATTTAGATTACCAACAAATAATTTTAATGCACATATTTTAAAATTTTTAACCATATTTTAACTTTTTTAGTTATATGAAAATATTTATTTATTATTTTTAAAATTTTAAATATATAAATGGGCTAAAATATTATTTCAAACTTGTAATTTTTTAAAAAATTAGAAATTTAATATAACAAGGGATAAACTAATTAATATAAATTATTTTTATTTTACATTAAACTTTATAAGTTTTAATATAATATTTTCTAAAATATTTATTTAAATATTGAGATGCTTCATTATTAAAAATTCTTTCAATTGAGGGGGGAGCACAACATTAGATTGAGGGTAGATTAATAATTTTAGATTTTTAACATAATTTCAATTAATAAAATTAACTAGGTTGGAAGCATTAACCAAAATGTGTTACGTTAAAAATTAGATTAAAGTGCAGATTTTCAAAATTTAAAGAGTGCCTCTACCACGCTTAGTTCACTTATGCTTGAAAATGAAACTTTCTCCGAAGTTAATTTCCTACTTCCCTAACTTTTTAGGAAGTCAACTTTTCAGGAAGATGATATATACATTATCTGGTCAATTTTATATTTGTGATGAAGTTATAATTTGTATAAAAAAATTATTTTTATTTAAAATACAAAAACGTAAGGAAAGTAGAATTTAATGTATTTATATAATATAAATGTATGCAAAACAATATGATATTTTTATTATTTCATGT
Source organism: Leucaena leucocephala (assembly GCA_037074615.1). Taxonomy (NCBI): domain Eukaryota; kingdom Viridiplantae; phylum Streptophyta; class Magnoliopsida; order Fabales; family Fabaceae; genus Leucaena; species Leucaena leucocephala. The sequence continues at coordinate 20,464,152 of CM073538.1, read as the reverse complement.
CTATTTTAAATCAACATCTCTTTCTCCAAAATTTTAGCTATTAAATTCGTTATATACTATATGTGTGGGTGCATGAGTGTATCCACAATATAGTTTAGAAATATTATTATAATTTTTTTAAGAATTAAAAAATGTAAAATAGGACCAGTTTGAACCAATTATAGAACAATTCCCCCTCAATTTTGGATCAAACACTAGGCTAGTTTCTAATCCTATCGCCGTTAAACCAACCAATTTTTTTATATTTGACAATTAGCTTTATTTTTTATCTTTGCAAATCATTTATTAATGAATATATTTTTTCTAAGTGTTGCAAAAAGGTAAGTTTTGGAAATAGAACTTGACATATATCCAGCCATGCCTACGTATGGTATAAATGAAACATTTTGACCAAAATATCAAGGTACTTCTTAAATTGTAAATCCATATGTTAGAATCTGAATCATCTTACATACCTTTCCAAACTAGATTTACTTCTCTAACCCAACTCAACTAATAGAGGCAATGAAAATCTAAAGTATGATACAAACAATGCATATTTCAGTGATATCAGGTCTCAGAGGGAAAATAACCCCACATAAAAACTGTTCATTCAACAATATCAACAAACAAGTGAGAACTAGCTTTGAACATTCATGTCAGTTTATTATTATCCAAACGTTCAAATAGAAACAAGGCTATGATAAAACTGAAAAATGAAAGATGCAACTGCCAATAATGTCTCATCCTATTATGAACTTTCACAAATCACATACCCTAACCCTCCTTTTCCTGGATGAAATGGTCCCCACTCTCTGGCTCAGTCTGGTGAGGGACCTCGGTGTCCAGGTCACGCAACTCCAAGAAATCCAAATCATCATCGAACATCAATGGCATGTTACCTGCAGCATGCATTTGGTTTGTATTGTCGTCGAGGTCTCCCAAATCCTTAAATATATCATTACCATGATGATACATTTGGTTTGTATTTGTGTTGTCAAGGTCTCCCAAGTCCTTAAATATATCATTCCCATCCACACAAGGTTCTTCTTCAGCTTCCTTCTCCACAGCAGAATTATCATTCTTCTGAGAAATGCACACCATGTTAGCATATTCATTCAGGAGAAACAGGATGAAGTAAAGCAAACTTGCTCACAAATTCAGCTTTCTATTTGCGGTAAAGACTAACTCAAGAATGAAATTGAATCCAAACTCAAGAATATATAATAATTAACATTTCCCATTTGGGCTTTAGAATAGGGCAAAAGCTAAGAACTTCCAGGTGCAAGTATCAAACAAAGTATTACACAAGCATCACAGCAACTAGTAAATAATGAGATGAAGGAAGCTAAAAATGGTATCTGCTAAGCAGAAAGCCTGCTACAATTGACAGACAAAAATCTAGCACCACCTATGTTAGCTACACAATCCTCCTTTCGACTTGGACACATCACTGAGCTTAAGAGTCAATCAACAAGATTTCCAGAGATAATTGAAACATCATCTTTCAACACGTGATTCCAAATAATATACTTATCATCTGTATTGATCATGTAAAGATTCAAAACATATATTCATCAACAGAACAAATTAGCAGGAATTCATATAAAATATTGAAGTCAATACAAACCAAAGCGAATGTGTAACAAATGAATACGGAGTAAAAGGTGGAAGTAAAAGGAAAAGAAAACTATACAAAAATATCCAAATGCGATAACACCAAGTTGTCTAAAACATGCCATTGAAAAGTAACTGTACTCCGTACAAAAAAAAATTGCTTGCACCCAGACTTTACAAAATAATGCACAAGCAAGAAGAGTAAGAAATAGATGGCGCACCTCAATGTTATTTTCAGTCATAACCACTGTGTCATTCACTATGAAGCGCTCCAACAATGCATCAATATCATCAACAACTGGAACTTGAGACCCATTAGTGGATATAACTTGATTACTTGGAAAGGAAGGATGCATAAGACATGAGTCTGGTGGTGATCCAACGCATGTACTTGCAGGGGGATGACTATAAGTTGCCACAGAACTGCCAGGTGTATTAGGATGAATGGTAATTGGTGCGGCACGCACGCCAATTAATGGAAGAGATCCTACACCATCAATTTCGTCATCACCATCCCAATCATCATCATTGAACGGTCTTCCATATTGTGCACCATTCCTAGGACCAGGACCATCTTTTTGGAAAACCTTACAAAGCACATAGGAATCCTGCAATATGCATGAACCAAGGGAACCAATTAAAAAAAAAATATTCACTAGCATGACAATTCAAATTCAAAATATACAAAAACATGTATAAATGAAAAAAGAAAATGGCGTTTCCATGTGTCAAAGGTGCGACATATCAATTAAAGGCACCACATGGCGAGTGCCTTTTGATGCAGACATAACCCTTACTACCCATGTGACATCTAAACTTGCATGGTATCCTAATCACAAAAATCAATTTTATGGTCTTGAGATGAAACAACATAGCACCTCCGTCAATGCCATAAACAGGAGGCAGCACCCATCGAAGTAGTTTTGGTATCAAGACATGCTCATTAACAAAAAAAAAAATCTTCAAGTGAGACATATCAACATGAGCAATTTATATTTGGGAAATATGATCAGTTAGGAACCCTTCAAATAATATTTACTTAAGAACTAATCGGTACATAGATTTCCTCAATCACAGTATTAAGAACACTCCACAATATACAGCAACTATGTAGCAAGGCCCTATATCATCCATAATAAAACAGATGAGAAAAGTAGAATCCAGTTACCTGAGGAATGTCTTTATCAGTCAGATCCTGATCTTCGAGCCTATATTCATGCATGACCCAATCAGTCCTATCTCCTTTAGGAGCTCTACCAGTGTGAAATATGAGGGTTTTTATCATTCCCACAAGTTGATTCCTGTGATGAACAGATCTATCCCTCCCAGTAGTTTTCCAGTACCCAACTTTCGTAGCACGATTCATTCTTGCCCCACTGGCATATTTCTTTTCTCTAGGGCAAAAATAGTACCATTTCAAATCTCCAGTTCTCAGGTAAGATTTATCTGAAAAAGCAAAGAAGTAAGGAAACATTAAGACAAAGAAAGAAGACCCGCTTAAAACAAAATAAGACCCTAACAAGGTACTGAGGAAAGAAAACACTTTGTTTGCGTACCAGGGAGATCCCACGGAGCGAACTTGTATATTTCTACTTCAGCAATCACATCATTCGGGAATTTCTTACCCAGAACCTTCCTCCTCAGAAAGAATCTGAGGAGTTCAACATCAGTCGGATGAAACCGAAACCCAGGAAACAATTTCGTCGTAGCCATCAATAAATCTACGAAGAAGCTTCAGAATCTAGCAACTTCGACGCCCTACTACTATCTAAACAGAAAATCTTCTCACAGGCAGAGAAGAAAACAAATCTGAGTCTACAGAAACCTCGAACCCCAAAAATAAAAAAAGAAAAAAAATCAAACGAACTGCTTGAGAAAAGAAGAATATCAAGAAACCCCTGTATGTCAAGTCCAATGCCGAAACAAAATCTTCCCCAGACACCACAGCCTTCCCCGGTTCATGAAGCTAAAAAGGCACCCAACAATGGATGTCGATCCCTTTAGGAGATAAAAAGACATCTGCGCAATGGAATCCTACAACGGAAATCATTAGACGCAGAACAAGGGCAAAACTTTCGCATCGAAAAACAAATTTCATAAGAAAAACAGGAAAATTCTGCAGCGATTAGTTCTGGGCATGATTGATTTCACTTGTAGCTACTAGTACTAGTCCAAATAAGCGGACTTGAACAATCAACCTCAGAGAGAGAAAGAGGGCGGGAGATGAAGCACGAAGCTTACCAGGGAAGGAGGCGGGCAAGACTCTCCAAAAACACCAAATGCTGAACTGTAACAATGAAATTATCAAAATTGGGGGAGTGATTTTATAGCCGAGCAGTGAGATTACTGGACCCTCTCTCACCGCGTTGTGTATTTAAGACAGTTTCCTAAGAATTTCAAAAATGGTTCCCCTTTTCTTGGCTTTTAGACTATAGTAGGAAATCCGAAAGAATTATTGCATTTCATTTTATTTCGTAATTGATGAATGATATAGATATAAATTATTTTAATTTTTCATGTTACAAATAAAATATCAATAATATTTTATTATTCCTAATATTAGGATATTGGATGTTACAAGTGAGAGTTAACCGTGATTTTTTTATTAGTCTAAATTGTATTTTGATTAAGAGTTAGAGATTAATTTTTTTAAAATATAAATATTATTAAAATAATTTTTTTAATAATATATATATATATGGTTTAATACATGATATTATATTTAAAAAATTTAATTATTTATTATCTATATTAAACTTGGTTGGTAACCCTTAAAATTCTTTTACTTCTCACTGATTTAATTATTTTTTGGTTATTTAGGCATTTGAAGAATCATTTTCATTTCAAATAAAATAAATAAATTGTTCAAATTATTACATATATATTTGCATTTTAACTCAAAAGTTTAATTTCATTTTTTATAAATAAAAATTGAATAAATGTATTTACTTGAGGGAATAATTTTTATAAATAAAAATTGAATAAATGTATTTACTCAAAAGTTTAGTACCAAAAAATATAGAATTATGTTAAAATAATTTAAAAGTCCTATAAGTATTTTCTTGAGGGAATAAATGAAATTTTTTAAAATTTTAAAAATAATTAATTATAAAGTTCACCCACACACTTTTTCATCATATCATTGCACATTTCATAACAAGGAAAAAGAGCTAATATTTAAAAGCTAATCTCATGTTAGCATAACTTCAAAAAAGACAAACAAAAATAGGATCTAAATTTCCTAGGCATACATAAAGTTGTCGAATTCTATTTTAATTAAACTATGTTTAAGTTTTGGTAATCAATCTACATGTTTATTCTACATTGAGAATAAAAGAAATATTGATCATAGCCTAAAAAGAAATTTCTCAAGATAATGTTTATGAATGTGATGAGTTGGATTTAAGATTAAAATTTATATAGATATTTTCTAAATTCCAAATTCTCACATATTTAAGAAACTTTAATATTCGACAGCCAATCAATCTTTGATATGAATTAGAATCTGATCAATCTAAATTTATTGCAAGAAAGGGCACTTTGGCTTGTAATAATAATAATAATAATAATAATTAGAACAACACCGACGGATAATGGTAAACATTAACTGCATATGTTGACTCTCTCCAATTTCCTTAAATAAAATCCGTACATATTCGTTGGATTCATCACTTTAGGTTCCATTGGATTTAGAACCCCTTGCAAAGCTAGAAGGGGGGAGGTTAGAGCGATGATAACAAGGAAAAGGAGCTAACAAGGAAACCACCATGTAGCAACATCATTTTGGGAAAATAAACAACATCGTATTTGTTGTCTTAGGGTTAATAGTTTTTAAAATAGAAACTGAATACCTCTATGAAAAAAGAGAACAATTTATAAAAATATTACATCAGGTAGCTAAATAATTAATTTATAAATATTAAAAAATTAATGTAGATAATTATTTGTAAAAAAAATATGTATGAGGTTCTATAATATACTTATTTTAATTATTTTTTTATAAACTACTCTATTGTAAAAAGCACGTTTAATATATACAATCGACGAGAGAATTTAAAAAAAAATTAAAAGATAAAATAAATTAAAATTTTATATTTATAATAAAAATAAAATAATTTATTAGTTTTTATATTTAAAATAAAAAAAGTGATATTTACTACTCTAATTTAATCATCCACCATCTCTTGGGGCCATGGGAGGTAGGGTAAAGCAATTAGTTATTCAGTTCAATTATTTTTATTAACTGAATTAAGTTCGATTCAATTCGATTTTCAATTTCAGTTCAATTTTACTCACCCTTAACGGGAGGTTAAGATTTAGATGGTCCATATTAAATTTAATTTAATTTTATATTTTTAAATAAAGTTTTAATTTAATATAAATAAAATTCATTTCAGTGATTATTACTACTCAGAAGATTAGCCTCTAGTTATTGGATAGGGATATAGCCTATACTCTACCAAAAAAAATAAAAGAAATAATTTCTGATACTTGTAAAAAATATAAATTTATCATTTTGAAAATTTTAGATCTGCATCGTCCAACAATTCCTATCTCATCACACCATGTAGACAGTGTCATCACTATAATTTAAATTGAATGTGAATAGCCAAAAGAATGAATTTGTATCACTTTTGGAGTGACTACTTCTTCATTTATTAAAGAAAACAAAACATACAAAAGATATACTCCATTCTATCTATATTATAAGAGTTTTTTTTAACTAAAACATACAAAAAATAATATTTAAATCATTAAATTTATTATAAAATGATAAAAAAATTTAATTTATCTATAATTAATTATGAATATGTAGGGGTGGGAATGCAGGCTAACCCATCGGATACAGGTTGGCCAACTGCAGATTGGCCTAAAAGCGGGCCAAATTTAATCGGCCCACTTTCAGGCAGGTTGATAAACTACCAACCCGCACCCGCCAAGGTAACCCGCCAACCCGCTAGTTTTTTTTTAACTATTTATTTTTTTAAAAAAATAATTTTCATATATATATATTTCTTTTAAAAAAATTATTTATATATATATATATATTTTTAAAATAATTTATATGTATCAATATTAATTTAATTCAAAGTATGATCTAAAATTGTCAAAATATTTATTTCTTTAACTTTATCACTATACGTATATAAATTTATCACAAGTAAAATAATAATAAAATAAAATATATATTTAAAGAAATAACTCAATAAGATAAAATTAACATAAATTAAGTATAATATAAATTTTAATTTAGTTAAAACTCTAAAATTAATAAAATATAATATAAATAATAAAAATTAAAAAAAGGGCTAAACGGTTATCTCTTTTCTGCCTTTATAATTCTCTCTCCTACATTGATAATTAAGAGTATATTTGAAAAAAAATTATTAATAATTCTGTTAAACTCTTATAATGTGGATCAAAATTTTCTTTTAAAAAGGCTCCACATGAGGGAGAGTACTAACATTTTTAGGGCGGGAAATGCATGTAACCGATTCAATATACGTCCTTCTATAGCTGGCCATCTCTTACAACCTTCCTTTACTCACAATATTATTCTTTTGATGCTATTAAATTAAATTATATTACCAATTATTTAATTTTAAAGTCCGTTATTCCCTTTTCAGCATAAATATATTATCTAAGAATCAAGTTCAAAATCTAAAAAGATTTAGTAGGGCTTTATATTATAAAACTAACTTTATGTTGGATAACTCACAATATTCAATTCCCACTCTATATCAGATCAAAGATTAGCATGAAAGGAAATACCATTTGTGAGAGCCAATGATACAGATACATTTAGGTGAAAGGTACTGTACACATATCCAAAGAAACAACTGAAATCCATCCAAAACTTCATATTTGATTGATTGATCGACATGGTGAACAAATTCCACCTCAAATACACATGATACAATAAAAATCATCAAAGAATTTTGCTCACAACCTTCCAGTGTAAAGTATTCAAGAATCAAACTCTGGGAACAGCTGATTCAGCACTCCCCAAAAATGGAGGAGGGTCCATGAATTCTCCCAAAAGGACCAGGTACCATCTGTTCAGCATTTCAAATCAGCACTGGTCTCAACAACCAACTAACATATGGTCTATACTTCCTATTAGAATCACTGTACAATGTGCTCTACTGTGGCATTAAGGAGGTTAGTACAAAGTTCTCCAAGCAGCAAGTTTCCCATGGCATGAAACGAGATAAAAATAAGAGAATGCCCCAGGCCATAAATTAGGCCACGTAGACTGTTGAAGTATTTTTGCCCAATCTGTTGAAAACTCGATCACCCCGTGAAAAAAGAGCCTATAAACTGCTGCCTGTTAATCCTTCCCACTGCCAAAACCGTGCAAAGCTTGGTCCAAATGAAACAAGCTGCTGATCACCATTGATGTATCATCTCATAATATTCCATTCAAAACTCTCTGATAGTAATCATACTGCCGCGTTCGCCAAGCATCAAGGCTGCTGCTAATCAGCAAAAGCACCAAAGAGACACATTGCTGCCAAGCAAAAAGGGAAGAAAACAAAAACAAAACTAGTGAAGCCAAACCGCTTTGCAGTTAAAACAAAGTCAAAATTCAAACCTCTTCTATTAAACTCAGACGAAATCGTTTTCGTAAGTTCTGTATTGTCCGTGGACCACCTTTAAAGCATGGGAAACCTGAGCCCTGATCCCAACAATCAAAGAAATTCAAGGCAAATCCAGCATCAATTAGTATTTCCAGATTTTATCCTCTCATGCCCAACATGAAAAGGTACAGCAAAAGACACACAAAGACACCTGCACACTTGAGAGTCAAGATTACAAAACACTTAGTACAGGCGAAACTTTGGAATCATTCATTAACTAAATGAGGTGGCCTGTAATTGAAAGATTCAAAACAAGAATCATTTACAAGCAAGGGGGTAAACAGAAACTTCTCTCTCTAAATCTTCTGTACCTAAGGAGATGCGAGGTAATTTCAATCTACTTCATTGTCACGGTAGACTGTAGTTTCTCGAGATGGTTTATAACTTGGGTTGTTCTACCAGTGAATCAACCAAAATACATTGGAGAGTGCAAAAATCCTGCCAAGAAGCTGCCCTTTACATTAGACATGAGCATCCAATTATCGAAAAGATCACTCACTACTAAGCATAAAGGATATGCACCACACTAACTCTATATTTAAAAATAAACTATTAAATAAAAGTGTAAAAGAAACAAAAAGCGCAGAGGATTTAGCCTCTCAGTACCCAGCTTGAAAACTATATACCGCTGAACTGGAATATCTAAATATACCACTGAACTGGGTCTATATATAATTTATCTAAATTAGTCATGATGGCCAATAAATTAAAATGGAGGTCAATAGGGGGCAGCATGAATCAGGATTGGCTGAAAGACCAAAAAACTAGATCATAGCAAAGTTCCCCCGTAGTCTTATCTTGAAAAATTGGAATTAGTATTACAAATCTCAACGGGCACTAAAGGTGGGTAGACTACATAGAGAGTGGAACATCAGGAAGCTATCAACTATGTTACCTGCAACATCTCAACTAAAAGAATAATGCGCTCGGCATGTTTTCGACAAGTAAGGAAGCCTTGAATGCATAAAACCTGGAACACAATGGGCAATGCATCAAGACAAATTTAGCTGAACATAGAATAGTTCAGCAATTTCAGGTGAGATCTCTCTCTCTCTCTCACACACGGAGTTTCACTACTACCTTGAAATAATCCAAGAACTCACTTGGAATGCCTTCAGCATCAGAATCTATGATCTAATACAATCACATCATCAATGTCAATGTATGTAGAGCAGTTACCATATCAAATCAAATAAATAAACATAAATAACCTCAGATTTACCTCAAGAAGCTCTCCGGTTAATTTGAAAGGAGCACTTTCAAAGTTAACACCACCAGGAGAATTTGAAAGCATGAAGCCAAAGTCATTATGTATGATATGACCTTCTTCATCCATTAAAAGGTTCCCATTATGCCGATCCTTAATCTGTACAACAAGAAAACAATAAGTGAGTATACCATAAATTCTTTAATGACAGTAATGACAAAAAGAAATACTTGAGCATCTGTTTAAGCAAGAAATACATCAGACACTAATAGAAGGGGATGCATGTATAAGCATTATATACGAGGTTTCACACCTGCAGAAGGTAGCAAACGAGGGAATATCCAGCCATACTCTCAACAAAGTTCCGCTGAATGAAAGAAAGACAAACAACATGAAATAAACATGTTCCAAAACAAAAAGAAATGCATGTGAGCAGGTCATAAGTAGAATATATACTAGTGCAGCAAATGCGCAGTTTAGAATTCATTCCACATTAAATCAGCTGCATCATTGCATCTCTAAATTACCTGGGCAAGTTTGAAACTTGGAGAATTTTCTTGATACTTGGCAACAAAGAAATCATGTAAACTTGAAATGTTGGGATATCTGCTTTTGAGAGTGTATAGAAGCCTGAAAACACCAAAAATATCAGATAAAAATGCCAACAATTTAGAAATTTCAAAAAATTTGGCAACATAGTTACAGCATTTCCTTATCTGGAATTGTTTCCATAAGGGCTGTGTATGAAGAAGTGCATAAAACTTCATAAGGCAGCAACCAGAGAGGTAGACCAGCTTCTTGGAATATCTGACATCAAAATTCACGGATTTTAAGCAACACATTGTAAAGAAACACAGAGAGACGAGTCTTCATCCTGGATTAATCTGGCATCACAGCATGGTAAAATAAGATCCAATCATGTATTATCAACAAAGTACACCCAACTGGTTCACAGACAACTTCACTTATGGTTTGGCACATATTTCCATTTAAACCTCAATCGGAGCCCTCTTGCTTCTCACAAGAATCTCATTGTGTGGAAATACTTGCTTTTGTAACTTGTGTGTTGTATGAGTGCGTGCTGTTTTCTTTTTTTTTTTTTATTGCAAACTTGTCGGTTGTGATTAGCCATTAGATTGACATTTGCAACACATGACTTGTTTTTATTAAAGTATAATTAGATTTTGGTATCTTTATGTTACCAAAACACTTTGTTATTACATATATATCACAAACGATAGGATCTTAAGATGATAAGATCTTTGAACCAATCTTAAAGTTTGATCTATATTGAACCCAATCCAATCTTATGTAAGATCTCAATCTTAACAACATTGAATCTTACTTGAAAACAGATACTAGAGATTTTTTTGTAAAAAGAAAGAGAACAAAACAGAGCATTTGAAACACCATCATGACGGAGCACTAGTTATTATTGCATTGAGAGGCAGAAAGGGAAAGAATTGAAAGACCACCCACCAAGAAGTGAGAAATAAGTTGAACCGCCAGATGCTCTTGTCTGCAATCGTCACCACTCTTTACAATAACCTATTCAGAAAAAGGAATACTATAATTCGATGACTTTTCAAGAAATTAACAATTAAATGATCGGAGCAAATTCTTTCAAAGAATAAGATTACTCACAGATCGCAAGTCCCATATATTGAATAAAGCAAATTCTTTCAAAGAATAAAATTCCCATATATTGAAGCCTTTCAAATTCTTTCTTTCTTTGCCTCCCAAAGTCCACCAGACAAAGCATCACTGGCCTTGGGTGTGCTCCCATTTGGCTTTTGGATAAAATTATGTCAGATATGAGAATTTGGCTTTCCTATAGTGAAAAAATAAACAAAAAGAGTTAAGCAATACCCTTGGTTGTGCATCTGATGAATCATGACCCGCACCTTTCAATGGGAGTCCAATAGGTGCTTCACCTTTCAAGGTGGTTTGCGTTTTTCCTCAATGTAAGGAACGCATGTAATACTCCTCCAGTGTATAAAATAAAAGTTAGGAAAAAAGACAAAGCCAAGTGAATTTTAAAAAGATAATTTGGATAGTTGAATATTTAAAAGGATATATTAAGCAGGAGACTCAATGTGTCTTTTATAAATTTAAGTAAAAAGACTAAATTACTCTTGGAATAAATAAAACATATCACTCAGGTATCAATCTGAAGGAGAAACCATTGGCGCTCACAGGAGATCAACCTTACAGGAGACATCTTTGATTGAGCTAAAGCTTGAAAATAGGAAGTATAAGTAAATTTTTGACACAAATCTTCCTCTTTTACTCTTCCGATTATCACGATTGTTTTGTTAATTCTGATAATAACCTTGGGAGAAAGATTGTAACTGATACTGTAGCTTCGATTATTTTAAAAAAGCAGTAGGAGAAATAATGAATTTATTGTTTTCTGTTTATTGCATTTTGTGTCATATCCATTGTTTTCTATATTAAGGGTATTCTTTTTTAGCCCATTCAAATTGAGCAGTAAAGAGTGATCATTTGTGAAAGAGTAGACTTTTGTTTTTTGCATGACATAATATTTATAATAAGACTTACTTGTAAGTCATTGACGAAGCTGTAAATCCCATAGGTGAAGCTATAAATCCCTTAGGTGAAATTATAAATCTTATTGTAGAAAGTTATAAATTCTATTGGAGGAGTTATAAATTCCATTGGCGAAGTTGCATATCCTATTGTAAGAAGTTGCAAATCCTATAGGTGAAGTTGTAAATCCCATAGGAAAAGTTGCAAATCCCATTGATGTAGTTACAAATCCTATAGGGAGAGTTGTAAATATTATTAGCCGAGTTGAACACTAAAATATTGTTACAAATCTCATTCTTTAAGAGAAAAGTATGAATTGCAAATGTCATGACAAATATATGTCTAAAGGAAAATTTGTACATAGTCATTGCAAAATATGGTTATAGTGATTACAAAGTTAAACATTACAAAAGTTGGATGTAAAATTGATCATCTAAAAATTGAACTTTACAACAATTGAATATTAAAAAGTGATTAACTAAGTCAGAATATCAGTTGATCAATGGTTGAAGTTATTACAAATATCATTGCTTCTTCTTTGTTGTAGGAGTTGTAAATACCATTACGGGAGTTACAAATACCATTGGTAAAGTTGAAAATCCTATTGTGGAAGTGACAAATACTAGTAGGAGTTACAAATATTATTGACAAACTTGCAAATACCCTTGGCAAAGTTGCAAATACTATTAGTAAAGTTGTTAATCCCATTGACAAAGTTGTTTCTTCTCCCTTGTGGGAGTTGAAAATACCATTGGCAAAATTACAAATAACATTGTGGGAGTTGCAAATATTATTGGCAAGGTTGTTAATCCCTTTGATAAAGTTGCTTCTTCTCCATTGCGGGAGTTGCAAATACCATTGATAAAGTTCCAAATTCCATTGTAAAAGTGACAAATACCAGTGAGAGTTACAAATATCATTAAAAAATTTATAAATACTATTAGAAAAGTTGTAAATATCATTGTGAAAGTTGCAAATACTATTGGCAAAGTTGCTTCTTCTCTATTGTGGGAGTTGCAAATATCATTGTGGGAGTTGTAAATACTATTGACAAAGTTACAAATTTCATTGTGAGAGTTGCAAATACTATTGAAAAAATTGTTAATCCTATTGGCAAAGTTGTTTCTTCTCTTTTATGGGAATTGTAAATACCATTGCGAGAATTACAAATACTATTATTGGAGTTGCAAATACTATTATGTAAGTTATAAATACTATTGGCAAAGTTGTAAAGACTATTGTTAAAGTTACAAGTATCATTGTCAAAGTTATAAACATTATTGTCAAAGTTGTAAATACTATTGTCAAAGTTATAAATACTATTATAGAAGTTGCAAATGCTATTGTTAAACTTATAAATACCATTGACAAAATTGTAAATACCATTATAGGAGTAACAAATACCATTGTAAGAGTTACAAATATTATTAGTAAAGTTGCAAATCGTATTGTCAAACTTATATTTTTAATATTGAGATACCCAATTTGCCTTTCTAAAATTGAGACAGGTGTTCTTTATCTTTTTTCCTAAAATTTAATTAGGAAGTTTATATTTAATTTTAAATATAAATATAAGATATATTTTTTATATTTATTAATTTTTTAAAATTATTTTTATAATATTCCATCAACTATAAAGTAAAAAAGAGAGTTAAGAAAGATAATTATGATATTTTAAAAAATACTTTGTATTAATTAACTTAATAAAATTTTTAATTGAATTAAATAAATTAAATAAATTTTATATTAAATATAAGAAAAATATATTATAGGTTTGGATGTGTACTTACTTTAGGTGTTGTGTTTTCTAGTTGTGTTATGTTAGTTTTATATGGCCTTTATGGTGTTCTCTATGAATTCCCCTTCTTATTACCTACTTTTTTTTTAATAAATTGTCTTCTTATAAAAAAAATAAATAAAGAAAAGTTTAAGAGGGGGAGTTATAACCGTGATTGAGCCAATGACATATAAGAAAAAATCTCTACTACTATTAGATATATGGTCATTGACTGATAATGCATATAGCTAAATTAAATATGATTAAGATGTAAATTTATTTAAGAAGTTTTTACTCAGGAATAATATTACTATAGATTTTTTTTTTATTTAATGTTCTCCTAGAAATTTTCCTATTAAAAAAGCTAATATTACATGTTAAAAATTTGGCGTTAACTGTTAATATTTTTAATATTAAGAGGGGATATTGTTATGTTTAAAATTTCTAGAACCACACTGAATCCAAAAATAAAAGTTGTGTGACAATATTGCCCTCTGTAAAAAACTTCTAAAACTAATTTACATGTTAACTCAAATTAAATATCATACTTTGTTGGTAATGACTAAAATTCTAACCTTCAAGTTTTGATTGGAAGTGCATGTGAGTTGTGCGAGAGGAACAAATTAAATTCAATTTTAATTAATTGGTTAAAAACTGCTTAACTAGAAGGTAATACCTTTAGTTATAAATAGAAAGGTTATATAAGAGGTTTTATTTTAACCATAAATATATAAAATCATAATCTATTTTATATAATTTTTTGTCTAAATTAAATTATCTCTGTTAATTGTATATATTAAGACAGTCTATAATTAAAAAATATTTTAAAAAAGTAAAGATAAATTTAGTATAAATAACTAATTTAACTAATTTTATTAATATATAAAAATTAGTTATCAATATAAAAATGGGGGCATAAGAGGTTGTGATTATATTCACAACTAATTTAACAAATTTTTATAGGACCACTGCCTATAAAATCCTCTAGTCACTCAGAACCCAAGACACACCCTACAAACGACTTTGCATTGTATCGACATGGGAGAATTTGAAGTCACTCACGTTGTGATTGTTGGTGCTGGGCCTTCTGGTCTTGCAACGTCAGCTTGTCTGACACAGTATTCAATACCTCACATTATCCTTGAGAAAGATGACTGCAATGCTTCTCTTTGGAGAAAACACACTTACGATCGTGTCAATCTTCATCTCGCCAAAGAGTTCTGTTCTTTGCCATTAATGCCTCACTCGCCTTCATGCCCAACATTTCTCACAAAAACTGAATTCCTTAACTACGTCGACAGCTACGTTAGTCATTTCAACATAAGCCCTCGTTACTGTCGTTTGGTTGATTTTGCTGCGTTTGATGAAGCTGAGAACAAGTGGAGGATTGAAACGACGAACACTCAAGAAGGACGTCGTGAGTTTTACATGGCCAAGTATTTGGTGGTGGCGAGTGGTGAGAATAGTGAAGAGTATATTCCTGAGCTCAGTGGATTGGACAGCTTCGAAGGTGAGATAGTTCACTCGAAGAATTACAAGTGTGGTTCTAAGTATAATGGAAAAGAAGTTCTTGTTGTTGGCTGTGGAAATTCTGGGATGGAGATTGCTTATGATCTTAATGAGTTTAAAGCTCTTGCTTCCATTGTTATCAGAAACCCTGTGAGTTTTTTTAATTCCTCAATGCTTGGCCATTGTTTTTTGTTTTCTTTTTTAAAGCTTTGAATTATTGTATAAAGGATGATTGGATGAAGTTATAATATTACCTGTAGGTTCATGTGCTGACAAAAGAAATGGTGCATCAAGGTATGTCGTTGCTGAAACATTTTCAAACTCTTGATGTGGACACTCTGATAACGTCTATGGCAAACTCGGAGTACGGTGATCTCTCCAAATATGGAATTCATCGTCCCAACAAAGGACCCTTTTACCTTAAACAAGTCACCGGGAGGTCTCCTGTCATTGATGTTGGTACCATTCAAAAGATTATTGACGGAGAAATTAAGGTTTTGTACCATTTTCCTTTATGCTTATGTGACTGCGCACAATATTGAAATTTCTTTCTTTCTTTTTTCTTATTTAGACTGGCAGGTACTAAGGCTATAAGTAGGATCCAACTCATGATATCTTATAATTAATAGAGCTTATATTAAATGCTATTAGGCTATAAAGGCCGTTGTTATTCAAAATTCTATTTAATTTGAGTCTTGTGCAGGTTGTTTCTTCTGGAATAAAGAGAATTGAGAAGAAGAAGGTGATATTCGAGAACAATATGGAGAAAGATTTTGATGCGATCGTTTTCGCTACTGGGTTTAAAAGCGTAGCTAATAACTGGCTCAAGGTTATTTCAACTTATATATAGCTTCACGTATTTACTATTAAATAAAATTCAAATATTGTTAATTAGTATAATTAAGTAACGAGTAAGATTTGATTGACGTAGGACTACGGGTATGTTTTGAACGAGAAAGGGATGCCAAAGAATGAAGTTCCGAGTCACTGGAGAGGAGAGAAAGGGATATATTGTGCTGGACTTTCAAGGAGAGGTCTCTTTGGAGTTTCTATGGATGCAGAGGCTATTGCATGTGATATCAATTTAACTCTGAAATTGGCAGCTTATGCCTCTTTTGTACCATGAGATTATTCTTTGAGGATTCGAGAAGATTCTATGAGTATTCAACATTTTGATATAGAATAACTGCTATCGCATCGAGGCCTCTTTTGAACTCTATTGTATGTGTGTTCGCATTTTGTGATACAGTTCTTTACTTGTTCTTTTTTTCCTTTTCATTACTTTCTACTGTTATGCCTCACAGCTGCATACCCTAGCTAGTATGTTAGCTGCTGAAGCTTTTTCTTATATATGTATCGTTTTATCTAATTATTAATAAAATTGCCTTTTATGATAAAAAAAATGTTAGCTTGCGTATGATTGTGGATTATAAAACACATTCGTCTGTTCTACCATATAATTATTGCCTTGCATATTTTAATGTGCGGGGATTATAGCAAGTAAAGAGCAAAATACAATGACTTCTCTTAGGCCGGTTTTCTAGAATTATAATGATATTTTCTCTATATTTTCAAAACAATAACATACTCTTTAGTCCACCCTATAACATAATTAAAAATTTCCTGTAATTAAAGATCTAAAATGTTTGATTTTAATTTATTAATCAAAATCATGCTAAACCAGTTTTCCCTCATAACCTAACAATATACTATCTTTTGAATTGAAAGAATTTTAAAGAATTATGGCAATATATTTAAATAAATAATTTAAAAATATTATATTAAAATTAAAAAAATAAAAATAAAATAAATAAAAATTATATTGACTAATTTCTCCTCATTTTGTTAAACCTCTTGTTAAAAGACTAGAGAGAATGATTAGTGAAGTCGCTGAACAATAATTTAGTAGTTGACATAGTATAATAATACTACACGATCTAGTAATTGACTCTATATGGTGGGTTAGATTTTGTAATTGTTGTTGTATATTAAACTCCTAATTCATTAAGGTTTTTTATAGGTATGTATATTTAAAACATTATTTAAGACAACTTATCTTTTCAAAATTTAAAAATTACCTAAATATGTTTACGAAACTAAAAATAAATAAAATTTGTTAAAAAAAAGTTTAAAAATGTATATATCAAAATTACTTTTTTTGTAACATAAATGATTTTGGATAGCATTCATGTTATTAAAGGATATTTTGGTCCATGAAATGTTATGTACCTATCATGTAACGATTGGGTAGATGGTAATAGACTCTTAAAAATAGAAAGGAGGAGGAGGTATGTGTATATGCAAGTTAGTTAACTTTTGATTCCACCGGAAGTTCATACAATATTTTGGAAATTGAAGGGGATGTCTGTAATTAAGATAAAATAGAGGGAGTGAGGGTGTATTATACTCTAAAATAAACTAGGGAGAGTTTTGAGTCGCATCATTGTATAATCCAAGTCACATTTTTTTTAGTTGATGCCCGGCAAAAAAAATTCAATATAATACATTTGTATTGAGAAGTTAAAAATACTTCATGCGAGCAGTAAAATTTTAACTATGTAACACAAATGATTTTTAAGAAAAAAAATAAAATTAGGCCCAACAATATTGTATTTAAAATCCATGGGTTAATGAGTAAAATAGTATTTTAAATTTAAAAACATTTACTATTAATTATATCATTATACAGTCCCGTGATTTTAATAAATACTATTAAGTTCATAATATCACCATTTATATATTAATAACTAAAAAATGTCCTTTATTTAGATAATACAAGTGTAACTGGACACAATATATGAAATTTGATGTGAGTACATGAATTAATATGATATATTATAATTTTTATATTATATTATAATATTTTTTATTTAATTAAGGGTATACTTTCTTTTCAGGCCTTAGAGCCAAAGAGTTTTCACATTTTCTAACAATTGCTCTTCCCAAATATATATACACAAATAAAATAATTGATCACTTTTATTTTATCATTTATATAAAATGCAAATTTCAAACAATTAATCCATACAATTGTCATATATATATATATATATATATTGTATCATATATCAATAAAGCCCGGCATAATTGGATGATTGAGCCCTTAAACATCATGTTATAGAATCGAATCGGGTGACATGTATAAAAAATAGTTTATTGATAGATATGAAACCCATTTAGGTGATATATGATCCTTACGAAGATTAGTCTCTAGCTATATATAGGGATACCATCTACTCTATAAAAAAAAAACTTAAATTAGTATACTATTTAAGAATTGTTAAATCTTATATTAAATCTCTTATACATTCACCTAACTTGTGTATAAATTAAAAAATATATATGTTTATTGATTCAATAGATTATTTTGACGAGCGTGTATGTGGCAAATAAATCAATTGTCCAGTTGTACACTTTTGGGAAAAAATCTCTACAATTAATAGTAAAATCCGATATCTAATAACCTTAATTTCTCTGAACTTTTGTCTTAGGTGCACATACCAAACTACACTCATGCATGCACATAATTTGCTTGAACCACATTTATATACACACAAAAATAGCGGCGGAATGCTATTTCCCCCCTTATTTGTGAATTCATTTTCGTATTATATGTATTTAAACAAGTATTAATATACATAATCTTTGATATGAAACTTGCCATTCACTCATTCATATATAAAAGACGGTATATATTTAATAAGGAAATATTTCATGAGAGCGCGTAGTACGTAATTACAGATTAGCCAACTTGATGTAAATAAGAAATCCACACATTAAAATTCAAGAGATTATTTTTCATCAGTGCAGTAAATAAATCAATGGTACAGAATTCAAATACATTATCTCAGAAGATGCCCTAGAACGTGAGAGTTGAATCTTGTTCTAGGTTCAGGCATACTCATCACTCAACATAAATGCTTGAAACAACAAACATTTATCTAAAAGGAAGATTATAAGTACAATACAATAAATAGTAATCTGTATAAACCCTAGTTTCATTGAACTACAAAGCATTGAGTTTCTGCACCCACCCGGGTTCTTCACCTTGAGTCACTAAGAAATATGGAAAGAACATTACTACTGGGATGAACAAACACAAGGTACATGATTTGAAGAAGACAACCATGCCTATAAAAGCCACAGATTACTCAGAACCAAAGACACAATCTACTAGCGAGCTTGCATTTTATAAACAACAATCAACATGGGAGAATTTGAAGTCACTGAGGTTGTGATTGTTGGTGCTGGGCCTGCAGGGCTTGCAACTTCAGCTTGTCTGACAAGGTATTCAATCCCTCACATAATTCTTGAGAAAGATGACTGTAATGCTTCTCTTTGGAGAAAACGCACTTATGATCGAGTCAACCTTCACCTCGCCAAAGAGTTTTGCTCTTTGCCGTTAATGCCTCACTCCCCTTCAAGCCCAACATTTCTAACCAAAGCTGAATTCCTTAACTACATTGACAACTACGTCAGCCATTTCAACATAAGCCCCCGTTATTGCCGTGTGGTTGATTTTGCTGTGTACGATGAAGCTGAAAACAATTGGAGGATTGGAACGACGAACACTCAAGAAGGACGTCGTGAGTTTTACATGGCCAAGTATTTGGTGGTGGCGACTGGTGAGAATAGTGAAGAGTATATTCCTGAGCTCAGTGGATTGGACAGCTTCGAAGGTGAGATAGTTCACTCGAAGAATTACAAGTGTGGTTCTAAGTATAATGGAAAAGAAGTTCTTGTTGTTGGCTGTGGAAATTCTGGGATGGAGATTGCTTATGATCTTAATGAGTTTAAAGCTCGAGCTTCCATTGTTATCAGAAACCCTGTGAGTTTTTTTAATTCCTCAAAGCTTGGCCATTGTTTTTTGTTTTCTTTTTTAAAGCTTTGAATTATTGTATAAAGGATGATTGGATAAAGTTATAATATTATTTGTAGGTTCATGTGCTGACAAAAGAAATGGTGTATCAAGGTATGTCGTTGCTGAAACATTTTCAAACTCTTGATGTGGACACTCTGATAACGTCTATGGCAAACTCGGAGTACGGTGATCTCTCCAAATATGGAATTCATCGTCCCAACAAAGGACCCTTTTACCTTAAACAAGTCACCGGGAGGTCTCCTGTCATTGATGTTGGTACCATTCAAAAGATTGTTGACGGAGAAATTAAGGTTTTGTATCATTTTTTTAGTGATTATTTGACGGCACACACAATATTGAAATTTTTTTCTTTCTTTTTCTTATTTAGATTGGTAGGTACTAACAGCTTAGCTTAAGGCTGTAAGTGGAATTGAACCTATAAAGTCTCACTTAGGGGAGAGCTTATACTACATGCCATAGGCTATAATGGCCATTGTTACTCATATTTCTTTCTAATTTGAGTCTCGTGCAGGTTGTTTCTACTGGAATAAAGAGAATTGAGAAGAAGAAGGTGATATTCGAGAACAATATGGAGAAAGATTTTGATGTGATCGTGTTTGCTACTGGGTTTAAAAGCGTAGCTAATAACTGGCTCAAGGTTATTTCAACTTATATATATAGCTTCACGTATTTACTATTAAATAAAGTTCAAATATTGTTAATTAGTATAATTAAGTAATGAGTAAGCTTTGATTGATGTAGAACTACGAGTATGTTCTGAACGAGGAAGGGATGCCGAAGAATGAAGTTCCGAGTCACTGGAAAGGAGAGAAAGGGGTATACTGTGCTGGACTTTCAAGGAGAGGTCTCTCTGGAGTTTCCATGGACGCAGAGGCTATTGCAAATGACATATTCTTAACTCTAAAATTGGCGGCGTATGTGTCTGTTGTTCCATGAGATTATGCTTTGAGGGTTGGAGAAGATTTTATATATGATCATTGCAACACTTTGATATGGAATAATTGGCGGCTTATGCGTCTTTTGTCTTACAGTTCTTGTTTTTTTTTTCCCGTTACTTTCTACTGTTAAGCCTCACAGCTGCATACCCTAGCTAGAATGTTAGCTGCTGAAGCTTTTCTTTTGTATCGTTTTATCTAATTATTAATAAAATTATCTTTTATAATAAAAAAAAATGTTAGCTTGCGTATGATTGTGGATTATAAAACACATCCATCTGTTCTACTATACAATTATTGCCATGCATACGTTAATGTGTGTATTAGAAGATAAAGAGCAAAATACAATGATAAAGATATTTTCTCCATTTTCAAAACAACAACATATGCTTTAGTCCATTTTATAAAATTATTAAAAATATTCTGTAATTAAAGATCTAAAATGTTTAATTTTATTAATCAAAATCATGTTAAACTAATATGCCCTTGTAATCTAACAATATATTCTCTCTTCAATTGAAAGAAATTTAAAGAACTATGGTAATATTCAAATACATAATTTAAAAAGATTATATTATATTTAACCAAATTTAAAATAGAATAAATAATAATTATGTTGACTAATTTCTCCTCATTATATTAAACTTCTCCTTAAAAGACCAGAGAGAACAATTAACAATGAAGTCATTGAACATCAGCATTCGACATATTTTATTAATAATCTATCTAAAAATTTAATAGTTGATAGAGCAAATTAGTACTATGTGATTTATGTAATCAACAACACCTATTGGGTTAATACTTATTATAGTCATTATATATTAAACTCCTATATAATTCAATAATAATTTATATATTTAAAACATTAATATTTTAGACAACTTATTTTTTTAAAATTTTAAAAATGGCTAAAATATGTTTATGTATACATTGAAATATTTTTTGTAAGATAAATGATTTTGAATAGCATTCATGTTATTAAAGGATATTTTGGTCCATGAAATGTTATGTAACTAGCATGTAACAATTGGGTAGATGGGGATAGACTCTTAAAAATAGAGAGGAGGTCGCATGTGTATGTGTTAGTTAACTTTGATTTCGCTGGAAATTTATTATTCATATACTCACCTCAAAAGTTATGAATATACCACCTAACAAATACAAGTAAAATAATTAGTCACTTTTATTTTATCATTTATATAAAATGCAAATTTCAATAAATTAGTCCATATGCTACAAAATTTCTAAGAGCCATATTGGTATATACAGTATGCATACCTAAATTAGTATACTATTTATGAATTATTAAATCTTATATTAAATATCTTATATATATATATATATTCACCTAACTAGTCTACAAATTGAAAAAAAAAAGATGTATATTGATTCCATAAATTATTTTGATGAGCGTGTATGTGGCAAATAAATCAATTGTCCAGTTCTACCTTATATTTCAGGGGGGAAAATCTCTTCAATTAATAGTAAAATCCGATATCTCATAACATTAATTTCTCTGAACCTGTCTTAGGTGCACGTACCAAACTACACTCATCCATTCACATAATTTTCTTGAAACTTATTTAATTCACTAGTTCATATATAAAATACGATATATATTAAATAAGGAAATATTTCATGAGAGCGCGTGGTACGTAATTAAAAATTAGCCAACTTGATGTAAATAAGAAATCTAAACATTAAAATTCAAGAGATTATTTTTCATCAGTGCAGTAAATAAATCAATTGCGCAGAATTCAAATACACTACCTCGGAAGATGCCCTAAAAACTGAAAGTTGAAACTTGTTCTATGTACAGCCACACTCATCACTCAACATAAATGCTTGAAACAATAAAAGGAAGATATTTTCAGTACAAGAAAATATATAGTAGTTTCATGGAACACAAAAGCATCAAGTTTCTACACCAAGCTGGCTTCTTCACCTTGTGCATGTAACTAAGAAATGTGGAAAGAGCATTACTACAGGGATGAGAAAACACGAGGTACATGAATTGAAGAAGACAACCATGCCTATAAAAGCCACAGCTTACTCAGAACCAAAGGCACAATCTACTAGCGAGCTTGCGTTGTATAAACAACAATCAACATGGGAGAATTTGAAGTCACTGAGGTTGTGATTGTTGGTGCTGGGCCTGCCGGTCTTGCAACTTCAACTTGTCTGAAAAAGTATTCAATCCCTCACATAATCCTTGAGAAAGATGACTGTAATGCTTCTCTTTGGAGAAAACGCACTTATGATCGAGTCAACCTTCACCTCGCCAAAGAGTTTTGCTCTTTGCCGTTCATGCCTCACTCACCTTCAAGCCCAACATTTCTAACCAAAGCAGAATTCCTTAACTACATCGACAACTACGTCAGCCATTTCAACACATAAGCCCTCGTTACTGTCTTATGGTTGATTTCGCTGCATACGATGAAGTGGAGAACAAGTGAGGATTGAAACGACGAACATTCAAGAAGGAGGACGAAGTCGTGGGTTTTACATGGCCAAGTATTTGGTGGTGGCGAGTGGTGAGAATAGTGAAGAGTATATTCCTGAGCTCAGTGGATTGGACAGCTTCGAAGGTGAGATAGTTCACTCGAAGAATTACAAGTGTGGTTCTAAGTATAATGGAAAAGAAGTTCTTGTTGTTGGCTGTGGAAATTCTGGGATGGAGATTGCTTATGATCTTAATGAGTTTAAAGCTCGAGCTTCCATTGTTATCAGAAATCCTGTGAGTTTTTTTAATTCCTCAAAGCTTGGCCATTGTTTTTTGTTTTCTTTCTTAAAGCTTTGAATTATTGCTATAAAGAATGATTGGATGAAGTTATAATATTACCTGTAGGTTCATGTGCTGACAAAAGAAATGGTGCATCAAGGTATGTCGTTGCTGAAAAATTTTCAAACTCTTGATGTGGACACTCTGATAACGTCTATGGGAAACTCGGAGTACGGTGATCTCTCCAAATATGGAATTCATCGTCCCAATAAAGGACCCTTTTACCTTAAACAAGTCACCGGGAGGTCTCCTGTTATTGATGTTGGTACCATTCAAAAGATTGTTGACGGAGAAATTAAGGTTTTGTATAATTTTTTTTTTATGATTATTTGACTGCACAATATTGAAAATTTTCTTTCTTTTTCATATTTAGATGGGTAGGTACTAACAGCATAGCTTAAGGCTATAAGTGGAATTGAAGCTATGAAGTCTCACTTAGAGGAGAGCTTATATTACATGCTATACGCTGCCATTGTTACTCATATTTCTTTCTAATTTGAGTCTCGTGCAGGTTGTTTCTACTGGAATAAAGAGAATTGAGAAGAAGAAGGTGATATTCGAGAACAATATGGAGAAAGATTTTGATGTGATCGTGTTTGCTACTGGGTTTAAAAGCGTAGCTAATAACTGGCTCAAGGTTATTTCAACTTATATATATAGCTTCACGTATTTACTATTAAATAAAGTTCAAATATTGTTAATTAGTATAATTAAGTAATGAGTAAGATTTGATTGATGTAGAACTACGAGTATGTTCTGAACGAGGAAGGGATGCCGAAGAATGAAGTTCCGAGTCACTGGAAAGGAGAGAAAGGGGTATACTGTGCTGGACTTTCAAGGAGAGGTCTCTCTGGAGTTTCCATGGACGCAGAGGCTATTGCAAATGACATATTCTTAACTCTAAAATTGGCGGCTTATGCTTCTTTTGTTCCATGAGGTTATGCTTTGAGGGTTGGAGAAGATTTTATATATGATTATTGCAACACTTTGATATGGAATAATTGGCGGCTTATGCGTCTTTTGTCTTACAGTTCTTGTTTTTTTTTCCCGTTACTTTCTACTGTTAAGCCTCACAGCTGCAAACCCTAGCTAGTATGTTAGCTGCTGAAGCTTTTCTTTTGTATCGTTTTATCTAATTATTAATAAAATTATCTTTTATAATAAAAAAAATGTTAGCTTGCGTATGATTGTGGATTATAAAACACATCCATCTGTTCTACTATACAATTATTGCCATGCATACTTTAATGTGTGTATTAGAAAATAAAGAGCAAAATACAATGATAAAGATCTTTTCTCCATTTTCAAAACAACAACATACGCTTTAGTCCACTTTATAATATTATTAAAAATATTCTGTAATTAAAGATCTAAAATGTTTAATTTTATTAATCAAAATCATGTTAAACTAATCTGCCCTCGTAATCTAACAATATATTCTCTCTTCAATTGAAAGAAATTTAAAGAATTATGGTAATATTCAAATACATAATTTAAAAAGATTATATTATAATTAATCAAATTTAAAATAAAATAAATAATAATTATATTGACTAATTTCTCCTCTTTATATTAAACTTCTCCTTAAAAAACCAGAGAGAACAATTAACAAGGAAGTCATTGAACACTAGCATTCAACATCTTTTTATTAACAATTTATCTAAAAATTTAATTTGATTGAGCATTTATGTAATCAACTACACCTATTGGGTTAATACTTATTATAGTCATTATATATTAAACTCCTATATAATTCAATAATAATTTATATATTTAAAACATTAATATTTTAGACAACTTATTTTTTTTAAATTTTAAAAATGGCTAAAATATGTTTACGAAACTAAAAAGACTAATATTCGATAAAAAAAACGTTTAAAAATGTATACATTGCAATATTTTTTGTAAGATAAATGATTTTGAATAGCATTCATGTTATTAAAGGATATTTTGGTCCATGAAATGTTATGTAACTAGCATGTAACAATTGGGTAGATGGGATAGACTCTTAAAAATAGAGAGGAGGTCGCATGTGTGTGTTAGTTAACTTTGATTTCGCTGCAAATTTATTATTCATATACTCACCTCAAAAGTTATGAATATACCACCTAACAAATACAAGTAAAATAATTAGTCACTTTTATTTTATCATTTATATAAAATGCAAATTTCAATAAATTAGTCCATATGCTACAAAATTTCTAAGAGCCATATTGGTATATACAGTATGCATACCTAAATTAGTATACTATTTATGAATTATTAAATCTTATATTAAATATCTTATATATATATATATATTCACCTAACTAGTCTACAAATTGAAAAAAAAAAGATGTATATTGATTCCATAAATTATTTTGATGAGCGTGTATGTGGCAAATAAATCAATTGTCCAGTTCTACCTTATATTTCAGGGGGGAAAATCTCTTCAATTAATAGTAAAATCCGATATCTCATAACATTAATTTCTCTGAACCTGTCTTAGGTGCACGTACCAAACTACACTCATCCATTCACATAATTTTCTTGAAACTTATTTAATTCACTAGTTCATATATAAAATACGATATATATTAAATAAGGAAATATTTCATGAGAGCGCGTGGTACGTAATTAAAAATTAGCCAACTTGATGTAAATAAGAAATCTAAACATTAAAATTCAAGAGATTATTTTTCATCAGTGCAGTAAATAAATCAATTGCGCAGAATTCAAATACACTACCTCGGAAGATGCCCTAAAAACTGAAAGTTGAAACTTGTTCTATGTACAGCCACACTCATCACTCAACATAAATGCTTGAAACAATAAAAGGAAGATATTTTCAGTACAAGAAAATATATAGTAGTTTCATGGAACACAAAAGCATCAAGTTTCTACACCAAGCTGGCTTCTTCACCTTGTGCATGTAACTAAGAAATGTGGAAAGAGCATTACTACAGGGATGAGAAAACACGAGGTACATGAATTGAAGAAGACAACCATGCCTATAAAAGCCACAGCTTACTCAGAACCAAAGGCACAATCTACTAGCGAGCTTGCGTTGTATAAACAACAATCAACATGGGAGAATTTGAAGTCACTGAGGTTGTGATTGTTGGTGCTGGGCCTGCCGGTCTTGCAACTTCAACTTGTCTGAAAAAGTATTCAATCCCTCACATAATCCTTGAGAAAGATGACTGTAATGCTTCTCTTTGGAGAAAACGCACTTATGATCGAGTCAACCTTCACCTCGCCAAAGAGTTTTGCTCTTTGCCGTTCATGCCTCACTCACCTTCAAGCCCAACATTTCTAACCAAAGCAGAATTCCTTAACTACATCGACAACTACGTCAGCCATTTCAACACATAAGCCCTCGTTACTGTCTTATGGTTGATTTCGCTGCATACGATGAAGTGGAGAACAAGTGAGGATTGAAACGACGAACATTCAAGAAGGAGGACGAAGTCGTGGGTTTTACATGGCCAAGTATTTGGTGGTGGCGAGTGGTGAGAATAGTGAAGAGTATATTCCTGAGCTCAGTGGATTGGACAGCTTCGAAGGTGAGATAGTTCACTCGAAGAATTACAAGTGTGGTTCTAAGTATAATGGAAAAGAAGTTCTTGTTGTTGGCTGTGGAAATTCTGGGATGGAGATTGCTTATGATCTTAATGAGTTTAAAGCTCGAGCTTCCATTGTTATCAGAAATCCTGTGAGTTTTTTTAATTCCTCAAAGCTTGGCCATTGTTTTTTGTTTTCTTTCTTAAAGCTTTGAATTATTGCTATAAAGAATGATTGGATGAAGTTATAATATTACCTGTAGGTTCATGTGCTGACAAAAGAAATGGTGCATCAAGGTATGTCGTTGCTGAAAAATTTTCAAACTCTTGATGTGGACACTCTGATAACGTCTATGGGAAACTCGGAGTACGGTGATCTCTCCAAATATGGAATTCATCGTCCCAATAAAGGACCCTTTTACCTTAAACAAGTCACCGGGAGGTCTCCTGTTATTGATGTTGGTACCATTCAAAAGATTGTTGACGGAGAAATTAAGGTTTTGTATAATTTTTTTTTTATGATTATTTGACTGCACAATATTGAAAATTTTCTTTCTTTTTCATATTTAGATGGGTAGGTACTAACAGCATAGCTTAAGGCTATAAGTGGAATTGAAGCTATGAAGTCTCACTTAGAGGAGAGCTTATATTACATGCTATACGCTGCCATTGTTACTCATATTTCTTTCTAATTTGAGTCTCGTGCAGGTTGTTTCTACTGGAATAAAGAGAATTGAGAAGAAGAAGGTGATATTCGAGAACAATATGGAGAAAGATTTTGATGTGATCGTGTTTGCTACTGGGTTTAAAAGCGTAGCTAATAACTGGCTCAAGGTTATTTCAACTTATATATATAGCTTCACGTATTTACTATTAAATAAAGTTCAAATATTGTTAATTAGTATAATTAAGTAATGAGTAAGATTTGATTGATGTAGAACTACGAGTATGTTCTGAACGAGGAAGGGATGCCGAAGAATGAAGTTCCGAGTCACTGGAAAGGAGAGAAAGGGGTATACTGTGCTGGACTTTCAAGGAGAGGTCTCTCTGGAGTTTCCATGGACGCAGAGGCTATTGCAAATGACATATTCTTAACTCTAAAATTGGCGGCTTATGCGTCTTTTGTTCCATGAGGTTATGCTTTGAGGGTTGGAGAAGATTTTATATATGATTATTGCAACACTTTGATATGGAATAATTGGCGGCTTATGCGTCTTTTGTCTTACAGTTCTTGTTTTTTTTTCCCGTTACTTTCTACTGTTAAGCCTCACAGCTGCAAACCCTAGCTAGTATGTTAGCTGCTGAAGCTTTTCTTTTGTATCGTTTTATCTAATTATTAATAAAATTATCTTTTATAATAAAAAAAATGTTAGCTTGCGTATGATTGTGGATTATAAAACACATCCATCTGTTCTACTATACAATTATTGCCATGCATACTTTAATGTGTGTATTAGAAAATAAAGAGCAAAATACAATGATAAAGATCTTTTCTCCATTTTCAAAACAACAACATACGCTTTAGTCCACTTTATAATATTATTAAAAATATTCTGTAATTAAAGATCTAAAATGTTTAATTTTATTAATCAAAATCATGTTAAACTAATCTGCCCTCGTAATCTAACAATATATTCTCTCTTCAATTGAAAGAAATTTAAAGAATTATGGTAATATTCAAATACATAATTTAAAAAGATTATATTATAATTAATCAAATTTAAAATAAAATAAATAATAATTATATTGACTAATTTCTCCTCTTTATATTAAACTTCTCCTTAAAAAACCAGAGAGAACAATTAACAAGGAAGTCATTGAACACTAGCATTCAACATCTTTTTATTAACAATTTATCTAAAAATTTAATTTGATTGAGCATTTATGTAATCAACTACACCTATTGGGTTAATACTTATTATAGTCATTATATATTAAACTCCTATATAATTCAATAATAATTTATATATTTAAAACATTAATATTTTAGACAACTTATTTTTTTTAAATTTTAAAAATGGCTAAAATATGTTTACGAAACTAAAAAGACTAATATTCGATAAAAAAAACGTTTAAAAATGTATACATTGCAATATTTTTTGTAAGATAAATGATTTTGAATAGCATTCATGTTATTAAAGGATATTTTGGTCCATGAAATGTTATGTAACTAGCATGTAACAATTGGGTAGATGGGATAGACTCTTAAAAATAGAGAGGAGGTCGCATGTGTGTGTTAGTTAACTTTGATTTCGCTGCAAATTTATTATTCATATACTCACCTCAAAAGTTATGAATATACCACCTAACAAATACAAGTAAAATAATTAGTCACTTTTATTTTATCATTTATATAAAATGCAAATTTCAATAAATTAGTCCATATGCTACAAAATTTCTAAGAGCCATATTGGTATATACAGTATGCATACCTAAATTAGTATACTATTTATGAATTATTAAATCTTATATTAAATATCTTATATATATATATATATTCACCTAACTAGTCTACAAATTGAAAAAAAAAAGATGTATATTGATTCCATAAATTATTTTGATGAGCGTGTATGTGGCAAATAAATCAATTGTCCAGTTCTACCTTATATTTCAGGGGGGAAAATCTCTTCAATTAATAGTAAAATCCGATATCTCATAACATTAATTTCTCTGAACCTGTCTTAGGTGCACGTACCAAACTACACTCATCCATTCACATAATTTTCTTGAAACTTATTTAATTCACTAGTTCATATATAAAATACGATATATATTAAATAAGGAAATATTTCATGAGAGCGCGTGGTACGTAATTAAAAATTAGCCAACTTGATGTAAATAAGAAATCTAAACATTAAAATTCAAGAGATTATTTTTCATCAGTGCAGTAAATAAATCAATTGCGCAGAATTCAAATACACTACCTCGGAAGATGCCCTAAAAACTGAAAGTTGAAACTTGTTCTATGTACAGCCACACTCATCACTCAACATAAATGCTTGAAACAATAAAAGGAAGATATTTTCAGTACAAGAAAATATATAGTAGTTTCATGGAACACAAAAGCATCAAGTTTCTACACCAAGCTGGCTTCTTCACCTTGTGCATGTAACTAAGAAATGTGGAAAGAGCATTACTACAGGGATGAGAAAACACGAGGTACATGAATTGAAGAAGACAACCATGCCTATAAAAGCCACAGCTTACTCAGAACCAAAGGCACAATCTACTAGCGAGCTTGCGTTGTATAAACAACAATCAACATGGGAGAATTTGAAGTCACTGAGGTTGTGATTGTTGGTGCTGGGCCTGCCGGTCTTGCAACTTCAACTTGTCTGAAAAAGTATTCAATCCCTCACATAATCCTTGAGAAAGATGACTGTAATGCTTCTCTTTGGAGAAAACGCACTTATGATCGAGTCAACCTTCACCTCGCCAAAGAGTTTTGCTCTTTGCCGTTCATGCCTCACTCACCTTCAAGCCCAACATTTCTAACCAAAGCAGAATTCCTTAACTACATCGACAACTACGTCAGCCATTTCAACACATAAGCCCTCGTTACTGTCTTATGGTTGATTTCGCTGCATACGATGAAGTGGAGAACAAGTGAGGATTGAAACGACGAACATTCAAGAAGGAGGACGAAGTCGTGGGTTTTACATGGCCAAGTATTTGGTGGTGGCGAGTGGTGAGAATAGTGAAGAGTATATTCCTGAGCTCAGTGGATTGGACAGCTTCGAAGGTGAGATAGTTCACTCGAAGAATTACAAGTGTGGTTCTAAGTATAATGGAAAAGAAGTTCTTGTTGTTGGCTGTGGAAATTCTGGGATGGAGATTGCTTATGATCTTAATGAGTTTAAAGCTCGAGCTTCCATTGTTATCAGAAATCCTGTGAGTTTTTTTAATTCCTCAAAGCTTGGCCATTGTTTTTTGTTTTCTTTCTTAAAGCTTTGAATTATTGCTATAAAGAATGATTGGATGAAGTTATAATATTACCTGTAGGTTCATGTGCTGACAAAAGAAATGGTGCATCAAGGTATGTCGTTGCTGAAAAATTTTCAAACTCTTGATGTGGACACTCTGATAACGTCTATGGGAAACTCGGAGTACGGTGATCTCTCCAAATATGGAATTCATCGTCCCAATAAAGGACCCTTTTGTTGGAAAAGTCACGTGAAAGAGGTTGAAAAAGCAAAGACAACAAGGCCCCACTCTAAAATATATTTGGTGGAAAATTTTCAATGCAATGGAGTAAATGAAGGTGCCTACATTTATAGGCTTACAAAGAAGTTAAATAGCAGGAAATTCGGACTCCACTAATGCCACTACAACTGACTCTATATAACTTGTTTGACTGGGTAAAAGGAATCTAGAACAGCCCAAGTTATTTGCTTCAACTAATAATAAATATTTAATAAAAATAACCCACTACTTAGCACTAACAAACTGACTTGCGAAAAATACTGACACAAAAGAATATGACTCCTAACAAATTGACATCACGTGAGCTTTTTGAATCATGCTTCAACATTCCCCCTTGATTCAAAAACACACACACCAAGCAATCCTCTAAGATAGCAGAACTTTTCTGTTGATAAGGCCTTTGTCAGAATATCAGCCAGCTGTTCCTGCGTGCTACAATATTTCAATGTTATCTCCTCTTTTGCTACTAGATCACGAATGAAATGATAGCGAATATCAATATGTTTGGTTCTGTTATGAAATGTTGGGTTCTTTGTCATGGAGATAGTTGATTTGTTGTCACAAAATATCTCTGTTGGTCCCTTCTGTTCTTGCTGAAGATCTGCTAATATTCTTCTGAGCCAAATTGCTTGACAAGCTGCTGAAGTTGCTGCAATAAACTCAGCTTCTGAGGTTGATAATGCAACCGTAGCTTGTTTTTTTACACTCCAAGTAATCACCCCTGAACCAAGAGTGAACACATTTGCTGAAACACTTCGTCTATCATCCAATGAGCTCCCCCAATCACTGTCTGTGTACCCACATAATCTGGGATTGGAGACTTTAGAGTACCAAATGCCATACTCCAAGGTTCCAACGATGTAGCGTAGGACCCTTTTTGCTGCTCCAAAATGAGTTTTTGAAGGATGCTGCATAAACCTGGAAATTACACCAACTGGGAAAGCAATATCAGGTCTAGTGTGAGTAAGATAAATCAAGCCTCCAACTAAACTTCTAAACCTCTTTGCATCTGCCATCTCTTCTCCATCTTCTTGCTGTAATTTTTCATTGATATTCATGGGTGTAGCTGCAGGCTTGCAATTAAGCATGCCAAACTTATTGAGAAGATCTCTAGCATATTTCTTTTGTGAAAGAAATATTCCATCTTTAGCTTGATGAACTTCAAGGCCAAGAAAATAATGTAATACACCCATATCTGACATCTCAAACTCATTCATCATTTGTGATTTAAATTCATCCACAAGAGTAATTGAGGAACTAGTGTAAATGATATCATCAACATAAAGGCAAACAATGATGAAATCATTACCTTCCTTCTTTACATACAAGGTAGGCTCATTTTCACTTCTCATATATCCCTTCTTCTGAAAATATCCATCAATCCTGCTGTACCAAGCTCGTGGGGCTTGTTTCAAACCATACAATGCCTTTTTCAGCTTGTATACTTTTGTTTCATTGCCCTCTTTTATGAAACCTTCTGGTTGTGCCACATAAACTTCTTCTTGCAAGTCTCCATTAAGGAAAGCTGATTTGACATCAAATTGATAAACTGGCCATTGTAATTGTGCAGCCAAAGCAAGAACAAGTCTCACTGTCTCAAACCGAGCCACTGGTGAGAAAGTTTCCTGAAAGTCAATACCATATTGTTGTGCATAGCCTTTTGCCACAAGACGAGCTTTGTACTTTTGAAGGCTTCCATCTGCAGCGAATTTTGTCTTATACACCCACTTCAAGCCAATTACATTTTTACCTTCTGGTAATTCCACCATCTCCCAAGTTCTATTCTTTTCAATGGATTTCATTTCCTCCATCATTGCTATTTGCCATTCTTCCTTTTCAGCTGCTTCTTCATAGTATAGAGGATCTGAAACAGTAAGAGCAAATTGACAAGTATATATGTCGTCAGAATATTTGGGATTTGACTTTTTGGCTCTTGTTGATCTTCTCAATGGAATTGGCTCGGCTGAATCCTCTCCAAGAGCTGTAGATGAAGAGTTACTGCTTAGTGTTGAGCTAATAGGGGAACTTGAAATTTGTTTTTCTTTATCATCTGAAAAGACCTCAATTGGGTCATGAGTCTCTTCTTGTATCTGCTCTTCACTCCAATTCCAGCTTGCATTTTCATCAAATGTTACATCCCTTCTAATTAAGATCTTGGCACTAAGAGGGTTATACAATCTATATGCTTTGGAATGAGCACAATAACCAATAAAAATACATTTTTCAGATTTTTCATCAAGCTTTTGTCTAGCTTGAGAATTTATTAGAGCATAAGAAATACACCCAAAAATTCGTAAGTGGCTTACATTTGGCTTCCTTCCATACCACGCTTCATATGGAGTCTTATTCATGACAGCTCTTGTTGGTGAGAGATTCAACAAATAGACGGATGTTGCTACAGCTTCTGCCCAAAATAGATTTGAAAGTCCTTTTGCTTGCAGCATGCTTCGTGCCATCTCCACAATGGTTCGGTTCTTTCGTTCAGCAACACCATTTTGCTCTGGAGTATAAGGAGTTGTTAACTCCCTGTGGATGCCATTCTCTTCACAGAACAAATTGAATTCATTGGACATGAACTCACCTCCTCTATCTGTGCGAAGAACTTTGATATGACTGCCACTTTGATTCTCTGCCAAGGCCTTAAACTTCTGGAACTTGTCAAAAGTTTCTGATTTATTTTCCAAAAAATACACCCAACTCATACGACTGTAATCATCAATAAACAGCAAGAAGTAACGACTCCTACCCAAGGACTTGGTTTGCATAGGCCCACATAAATCAGCATGAATTAATTCTAAGCATTCAGAAGCTCTCCATGCTTTTCCAATAGGAAAAGACTTCCTAGTTTGTTTCCCATAAATGCACCCTTCACAAATATCAATAGAACTAATTTCTGGCAATCCAAGAACCATACCTTTATCACTCAGCAGTTTTAACCCCTTTGTGTTGAGATGCCCGTACCTCAAGTGCCACAATTTTGAGCCATCCTTTGCACTTGTAGCAAGAGCAAAGTTCTCCATATTAGCAACATCTAATGGAAACATCTTGTTTGGAGTCATGCTGACATGAATCTTTTTGCCTGATTTTTTATTTGTAATAACACATGCATCATCATCGAACAGAACAGAACATCCATCTGCCATTAGTTGTCCAACGCTTAGCAAATTGTATCCTAAATCAGGTACAAATTGAACATTGTCTAACATTTTTACTTTGCCATGGCTAGTGTCGACACCCACAGTGCCTTTTCCTTCAACTTGCATCTCCCTTTTATTGCCAAGCTGTACTTTTTGCCTTTGTGACTCATCAAGCTCTTTAAATACAGATCTGGTGCCTGTTATGTGGTTCGAACAGCCGCTGTCAACAAACCACAAATCACTTGGTTTATGATTAGTATCAACACACGCCATAAAAAGCTTGTTGTCCTCCTCATCTTCTACTGCAAAGTTCATATTCTGATCTTTGAACCAACAATCAGCTTGTATATGCCCATATCTATTGCAATGATAACATTGAACGCCATTTTTTGTGCTACCTTGCTCATAGGATTGCCTTCCTCTGCCCCTACCGTTACCACGACCATGATTTTGGCCACCACGGAATCCTCCTCTACCACGACCTCTACTTGCTGGACGGTCATTTTCTCTATGTTCAATGGCTGTCTCTTTCACTTGAAATGCTTTCTCTTCATTCTTGTCCACCGATCGGTTGATTCTAGCCTCATGAGCTTGAAGAGAACCCATCAGTTCATCTACGGCAAGAACCGACAGATCCTTAGCCTCTTCTATGGCAGCTACAACATGATCAAACTTTGCAGTCAAGCTCCTCAGAACTTTGGCAACAATCGTCTCGTCTGAAATCTGTTCACCATAAGACCGTATCTGACCAACTATTGCCATTGTTCTTGACAAAAACTCAGCAATCGATTCTCCGTTCTTCATTAATAAGGTTTCAAAGTCACGTCTCAATGATTGCAGTTTCACAACAATAACCTTTGAATCACCTTGGAACTCCTTCTGTAGAATTGACCATGCTTCCTTTGATGTGGCAGCTGCTGCAATCCGTGAGAAGATAGTCTCATGGACTGCTTGTTGAAGAATGAACAGTGCCTTGGCATCTCTCTGCTTAGTTGCTTTCAGTCTCTCCTCTTCAGATTCAGTGGGTTCTAATATGTCAACGAACCCATATTCCACCAGATCCCATAAGTCCTGCGATTTGAGTAAGGTCTTCACCTTGATGCTCCACCACTCATATTTCTCTCCATTAAAAATGGGTAAAAGAGGTTGAGAAGAGGAGAACCCAGTTAAAGTCGTCATTCCTGTTGAATTTGCAGAGTGAAAAATAATATAATGCACTCTCTCTCTCTTGCTCTCGTGTTTCCCAAGAACCCGAAAAGGTGTTTCCCTTTAACCCAAGCCTTACAATTCACTCTTGTAACCACAGGATCAAACTTGGCTCTGATACCAAATTTGTTGGAAAAGTCACGTGAAAGAGGTTGAAAAAGCAAAGACAACAAGGCCCCACTCTAAAATATATTTGGTGGAAAATTTTCAATGCAATGGAGTAAATGAAGGTGCCTACATTTATAGGCTTACAAAGAAGTTAAATAGCAGGAAATTCGGACTCCACTAATGCCACTACAACTGACTCTATATAACTTGTTTGACTGGGTAAAAGGAATCTAGAACAGCCCAAGTTATTTGCTTCAACTAATAATAAATATTTAATAAAAATAACCCACTACTTAGCACTAACAAACTGACTTGCGAAAAATACTGACACAAAAGAATATGACTCCTAACAAATTGACATCACGTGAGCTTTTTGAATCATGCTTCAACACCTTTTACCTTAAACAAGTCACCGGGAGGTCTCCTGTTATTGATGTTGGTACCATTCAAAAGATTGTTGACGGAGAAATTAAGGTTTTGTATAATTTTTTTTTTATGATTATTTGACTGCACAATATTGAAAATTTTCTTTCTTTTTCATATTTAGATGGGTAGGTACTAACAGCATAGCTTAAGGCTATAAGTGGAATTGAAGCTATGAAGTCTCACTTAGAGGAGAGCTTATATTACATGCTATACGCTGCCATTGTTACTCATATTTCTTTCTAATTTGAGTCTCGTGCAGGTTGTTTCTACTGGAATAAAGAGAATTGAGAAGAAGAAGGTGATATTCGAGAACAATATGGAGAAAGATTTTGATGTGATCGTGTTTGCTACTGGGTTTAAAAGCGTAGCTAATAACTGGCTCAAGGTTATTTCAACTTATATATATAGCTTCACGTATTTACTATTAAATAAAGTTCAAATATTGTTAATTAGTATAATTAAGTAATGAGTAAGATTTGATTGATGTAGAACTACGAGTATGTTCTGAACGAGGAAGGGATGCCGAAGAATGAAGTTCCGAGTCACTGGAAAGGAGAGAAAGGGGTATACTGTGCTGGACTTTCAAGGAGAGGTCTCTCTGGAGTTTCCATGGACGCAGAGGCTATTGCAAATGACATATTCTTAACTCTAAAATTGGCGGCTTATGCGTCTTTTGTTCCATGAGGTTATGCTTTGAGGGTTGGAGAAGATTTTATATATGATTATTGCAACACTTTGATATGGAATAATTGGCGGCTTATGCGTCTTTTGTCTTACAGTTCTTGTTTTTTTTTCCCGTTACTTTCTACTGTTAAGCCTCACAGCTGCAAACCCTAGCTAGTATGTTAGCTGCTGAAGCTTTTCTTTTGTATCGTTTTATCTAATTATTAATAAAATTATCTTTTATAATAAAAAAAATGTTAGCTTGCGTATGATTGTGGATTATAAAACACATCCATCTGTTCTACTATACAATTATTGCCATGCATACTTTAATGTGTGTATTAGAAAATAAAGAGCAAAATACAATGATAAAGATCTTTTCTCCATTTTCAAAACAACAACATACGCTTTAGTCCACTTTATAATATTATTAAAAATATTCTGTAATTAAAGATCTAAAATGTTTAATTTTATTAATCAAAATCATGTTAAACTAATCTGCCCTCGTAATCTAACAATATATTCTCTCTTCAATTGAAAGAAATTTAAAGAATTATGGTAATATTCAAATACATAATTTAAAAAGATTATATTATAATTAATCAAATTTAAAATAAAATAAATAATAATTATATTGACTAATTTCTCCTCTTTATATTAAACTTCTCCTTAAAAAACCAGAGAGAACAATTAACAAGGAAGTCATTGAACACTAGCATTCAACATCTTTTTATTAACAATTTATCTAAAAATTTAATTTGATTGAGCATTTATGTAATCAACTACACCTATTGGGTTAATACTTATTATAGTCATTATATATTAAACTCCTATATAATTCAATAATAATTTATATATTTAAAACATTAATATTTTAGACAACTTATTTTTTTTAAATTTTAAAAATGGCTAAAATATGTTTACGAAACTAAAAAGACTAATATTCGATAAAAAAAACGTTTAAAAATGTATACATTGCAATATTTTTTGTAAGATAAATGATTTTGAATAGCATTCATGTTATTAAAGGATATTTTGGTCCATGAAATGTTATGTAACTAGCATGTAACAATTGGGTAGATGGGATAGACTCTTAAAAATAGAGAGGAGGTCGCATGTGTGTGTTAGTTAACTTTGATTTCGCTGCAAATTTATTATTCATATACTCACCTCAAAAGTTATGAATATACCACCTAACAAATACAAGTAAAATAATTAGTCACTTTTATTTTATCATTTATATAAAATGCAAATTTCAATAAATTAGTCCATATGCTACAAAATTTCTAAGAGCCATATTGGTATATACAGTATGCATACCTAAATTAGTATACTATTTATGAATTATTAAATCTTATATTAAATATCTTATATATATATATATATTCACCTAACTAGTCTACAAATTGAAAAAAAAAAGATGTATATTGATTCCATAAATTATTTTGATGAGCGTGTATGTGGCAAATAAATCAATTGTCCAGTTCTACCTTATATTTCAGGGGGGAAAATCTCTTCAATTAATAGTAAAATCCGATATCTCATAACATTAATTTCTCTGAACCTGTCTTAGGTGCACGTACCAAACTACACTCATCCATTCACATAATTTTCTTGAAACTTATTTAATTCACTAGTTCATATATAAAATACGATATATATTAAATAAGGAAATATTTCATGAGAGCGCGTGGTACGTAATTAAAAATTAGCCAACTTGATGTAAATAAGAAATCTAAACATTAAAATTCAAGAGATTATTTTTCATCAGTGCAGTAAATAAATCAATTGCGCAGAATTCAAATACACTACCTCGGAAGATGCCCTAAAAACTGAAAGTTGAAA
Organism: Leucaena leucocephala; assembly: GCA_037074615.1. Lineage (NCBI taxonomy): Eukaryota > Viridiplantae > Streptophyta > Magnoliopsida > Fabales > Fabaceae > Leucaena > Leucaena leucocephala. The sequence continues at coordinate 20,425,143 of CM073538.1, read as the reverse complement.
CTTGTTCTATGTACAGCCACACTCATCACTCAACATAAATGCTTGAAACAATAAAAGGAAGATATTTTCAGTACAAGAAAATATATAGTAGTTTCATGGAACACAAAAGCATCAAGTTTCTACACCAAGCTGGCTTCTTCACCTTGTGCATGTAACTAAGAAATGTGGAAAGAGCATTACTACAGGGATGAGAAAACACGAGGTACATGAATTGAAGAAGACAACCATGCCTATAAAAGCCACAGCTTACTCAGAACCAAAGGCACAATCTACTAGCGAGCTTGCGTTGTATAAACAACAATCAACATGGGAGAATTTGAAGTCACTGAGGTTGTGATTGTTGGTGCTGGGCCTGCCGGTCTTGCAACTTCAACTTGTCTGAAAAAGTATTCAATCCCTCACATAATCCTTGAGAAAGATGACTGTAATGCTTCTCTTTGGAGAAAACGCACTTATGATCGAGTCAACCTTCACCTCGCCAAAGAGTTTTGCTCTTTGCCGTTCATGCCTCACTCACCTTCAAGCCCAACATTTCTAACCAAAGCAGAATTCCTTAACTACATCGACAACTACGTCAGCCATTTCAACACATAAGCCCTCGTTACTGTCTTATGGTTGATTTCGCTGCATACGATGAAGTGGAGAACAAGTGAGGATTGAAACGACGAACATTCAAGAAGGAGGACGAAGTCGTGGGTTTTACATGGCCAAGTCTTGGTGATGTTGGATATATTACTCAGTTCAATAGATTGGATAGCTTCGGAGGAGAGATAATTTACTCAAAGAATCACAAGTGTGGTTCTGAGTACAAGGGCAAAGAGGTTTTTGTTGTTGGATGTCAAAATTCTGGTATGGAGGTCGCTTATGATCTTAATGAGTTTGAAGCTCAAACTTCCATTGTTATCAGAAACTGAGTTTTTCCATTGATATATATATATATATATATATATATCATTTGAGATGACATTAATAAATGATTACTTGACGATGATTGTGTTTATGTATGTGTGATAATTAATATGTGTACGTAGGTGCATGTGCTTACAAACGAATTGGTGCATTAAGGTATGTCGATGCTGGAACATATGCCGACTCGAAAGGTGGTCTCTAAGATAACGCTTTTGGCAAACTTGGAGTACGGTGATCTCTCCAAATATGGTATTCATCGACCCGAAGAAGCATCTTTCTTCCTTAAACAGGTCACTGGGAGGTCTGCTGTCATTATGACGTTGGTACCATTCAAAAGATTCTGGACGAAGAGATTAAGGTTTTGTATCTTCGATCATTCAAACTTCTTTATCTCTCTATGTGGAGTTGGTGCGTGTTTGAGATTCCATTTGAAAACTCAAAAGGTGACTTTTGGAACTTAAAAGCTAATAGTAGAAGCCAAAAATGCATGCTTGGCATGTTTTTGGAGCACCAGATTTTTTATCTAAAGGTCACGTTCAACTAAGTTGAAGTAGTTTTTTCTTTCTGATTTTTAACTTTTTGCCTTTTAGCTTTTTTCATATTTGAATCATTTAGAACTAATCTTTTAATATATCATCTAAACAAATTTATATCAAACTGACTTTTTGTGAAAGTTTATCAAAACATAAATTATATTACATTAATTGAGTGTTACTTTAAGTTTAGTCTGTAAAAGTCAATTGAGTCAATTTTACAAACCTTAATCTAAATATATAAGCCCTTAAATACCCATATTTCAATTCTTTCTCGTGTGTATATATATATATATATATATATATATATAATTGTGTGCTGTGCAGGTCGTGTCTTCCAGAATAGAGAGAATTGAGAAGAAGAAGGTGATCTTTGAGAACCGTATGGAGAAAGATTTTGATGGGATAATGTTCGCTATTGGATTCAAAAGCGTAGCTAATAATTGGCTCAAGGTCATTTTTGCTCCTTGATATATATATATATATATATATATATATATATATATACTGTTAATCAAAGTTCGTACATTGTTAATAATTGTATGATAATGATAAAAATATTTGATTAATGTAGGAGTCTGATTATGTTTTGAACGAGGAAGGGATGCCAAAGAATGAAGTCCCGGGAAACTGAAAAGGAGAGAATGGGATATACTATGCAGGACTTTCTAGGAGACGTCTCTTTAAAGTTTCTATGGAGGCAAATGCTATTACAGATTATATCAATTTAACTCTGAAATTGGCGACTCAGCCTTTTACCTGGCATGAGATTGTGAAATCTGAGGATTTCGGGAACTTTTAAAATAGTTTGGGTTATTTTTTTTAGGTCGTGATGAGAATTTGAATTCTCATATATACTATCACTCTTCCCTATTAGTTTTTTCCAATAAGCAAGTTTCCATTCAGTACCAAAGATTATATCATATTAATAAGGTCAGAGATCTCTTTTCGTTTATCCATGTTTGGTTTGTTTATTTCCCCTCATACGTACAGGCGGTTGTCTGTTTAATTTTGTTTGCTATTTTTTCTATTTTTGTTTATTTTTAATTGTGAACTCTTCAATTTTACTTGATTAAACTCATATGACTTGATAAATCCTTAACTGAAATTTGTATATAACTGTTGTTTTATTTTTCAGTTGAATAAGTATGTCTAAATAATGTTTGATAAGAAAAGAAAAATCAACAAAAGACTAATGATTAAACTCAGAAAAAAAGTGATAATTCATCACACCTTTCTTTTTGCAAAAAAAAAAAAAAATAACATACTCTTGCATGGAATGGGATTTTTTAGAAAATTGGGTAAAAATTGGATGAAATTATTCGAAGCATGAGGTTGAGTTGCATGAGTAGCATCTGTTTATGTTATGGGGTAATTAAATATATAAAAGAGTTGTCTTATAAAATGTAAAAATGATTAGAATTAGTTCTTGAACATATACTTAGTCTAACTTAGATTGACAATTTAAAATCTCAGAATTTTCAATTGTGATTTTATGGTTTATGAGGTAAATATGTGATGTGAATTTTGTTTTAACTTACATGAATGTATTTCTCTTAAACAAATTCAAAAAGTAATAAAAGTTTGAATAATAATACCCTCTTATTAATAAGAACTTGGTAGGTCAAATAAAACTCGGTCAAATAAATCTTTTTGCCATATTTATTATTTAAAATTTAAAAATTTGTTACTCATGTATGTTTTTGCACAAGTTTTCATAGGACTTAGTAATAAGTTAAATTAAAAAAAAACTTATTTATTTATCTATATTTAGTATAAGAATTAATTATTTTTAAAAAAAACAAAAAAAACTTAATTCATTATAATAAAATTCAACTCAAGTTTATATTATATATTAATTATAATTCATATATATTTATTTTTTTAATATATTAAAAAAATTATATTTTAATTTTTATAATTAAGAACATAGGTGTAATTAATTTTTTTTATTTACTGCTATATAATTTTTCCTTCACCTTTTCACAATCATCTTGAACTCTTTGGAATATAAAAAGAAAAGGGAAAAACTCAAAAATATATCACTTAAATTTTAAAATTTTAAATTAAGAATTATAATAAAAATATGTTATTATTTATTTTATAAGAGTAATCAATAATTTATAAAATAAGATAAATAAATTAATTTAGAATTTTAAAATTTAAATGATATTTTTTGAGATTTTAGTAAAAAATGTAATTGTTACAAATATTTATCATATTTTTAAATAATTATAATAATAAAATTGGATTTGGATTTCTTTTTTTGGGAGAAATTAGAATTAACAACGAGGGAAGCGGACATAAACCCCACCACAACCCAGAATGTGAAAACCAGATAACATACTCGAATTCCCTCGCAGTTTCCCGGCGATTGGTGGGATGAAGTGTAAGCAACCAAAATGATATAGAGGCACATAATTCTCTTGCGGCTAAACATGAATCCCCAATTTCTCAGTACCGTTGGCATTCTTCACTCCCCAAATCCCGTATCTAGCTCTAAAGCCCTCTTAGGCCATTTTCCGCAATCTGTTTCTCGATTTTCTTATTGTAAACGCGTTCTGAGGACCAGATTACGGTATGGTAAGCCTCGCACTAGTCACAGGACAATTAGAATAAGTGCTTACAAAGCGTCGGATTCAACTTCCAGTCCACTTATTGTAACCCAGAATGAGGAAGAACAAGATGCTGAGTCCGTTAAGCTATTCGAGGTTGATTTTTTCACTCCCTTTATCACTTTCTATGTTTTGTTGTGTTAAATGAAAACAATGAAAAAAAAGTGAAAAGTGCAACATAGTTCTGAAAAATGAGAGCTTGGTTGCCTGTTTACGCAGAGTTCCCTTTTATGGTATTTTGTAAATAACTAAACTACTGCGGGACTGTAAGCCACATTGATGAAGTTTCGCTACTGAATTTGACATTCGGAGGAAACTAGAGTTTCTTGCAGTATATACATGGGCAATTTAAAGTAATGAACCTTCTACGAATTTTCGACAGGAATGCATCAGAAATGGGGTATCTGTAAAATGAAGGGGAGTTGGAGTTCTGCCTGACTCTAACTCCACCTCTGGCATCAGAATGTTGCTTTTTTTTCCCTATGCCCTTCTGTTTTTTGTGTGTTTTTGGTGGGGCTTCGTGGTTTGGACTTTTCAGATCAGTTTAAGTATGACAGGGATCCAGGGGGAGAAGTTTTGACTTCCGTATGTAATATGGTCTTGGTATGGAACAAGTGATTATGAATTATTCATTTTTAATGGAATACTTGGAGTTCTCCTTCATATGAGAAGTAGTAGTGGTGGTTAGAAAACTTTGAAGTATAGGCTTTGTCACTTTGAGACAGTTTGGTACTAAGTGTTGGCCACATTTGGTTTGGCATGCTTTTGAGAAAAGAATATATTGGAGACAGATGTTTATACGAAACTTTTGGTTTTCAGTTTCTCATTTTGCCATTGCATCTTAGAAGTACAACTTTCTCTTATTTGGTGCAATTTGTTGGAAGTTTGTTACATGTTCATGTGATGACAAGGATATCACATTTTGAACTTCTAAATTACTGAGAATAATATAAATTTGATATATTTCAGAAACTGAAGGAGGCTGAAAGGAAAAGAATAAATGACTTAGAAGAATTTGAGAACAAGGCTAATGTGCAGTTAGAGAGGCAGCTTGTCATGGCTTCATGTTGGAGCAGAGCTTTATTGGCTTTGCGTGGCAAACTAAAGGGTACTGAGTGGGACCCAGAGAACTCACACAGGATAGAGTTCAGTGATTTTCTGAAACTACTCGATTCAAATAATGTCCGGTTCATGGAGTACTCGAATTATGGTCAAAACTTATCAGGTAGATTATTTATTTTTTCAGGAGTATTATGCTGATATAAACCTGTGGGCTAATTACTTTACTGAACACTGACTTCTTACGAGTCTTGGTTGGCAATTACATATGATGTGGTCGGTGACTTTAATTGTTAACAAGAAAATATATTTTGGAACAAACTATAGTTAACATCTTTGTTTTCAGTCCATAGGATGGTTCATCAACATATCACAGCTCACTGTGAACATCATGTTATGATATTTCATGCTAAATATTGAATGTTTGATTCAGTACATTACATGGTTGATCAAATCAGTTCCATATTCCTCACTATTTTTGTATAGTGCATTCGTATCTATTTGAGTATAGGAAAAAACTTTTGTACTTAGCCTTATATACTTAAGATGCTTGTTTCCAATTGAACTAAGGCGTCAATTTTTTATGTTCTATGACAAACGCTTGTTATTAATATTATTAACACTTTAAAAATCCACTTGTTCTGATTTGATGGACAAAAGTATGTTAAGTATATAAGGTTAAGTGTCTAAATCTTCTCTTTAAGTAAATCTAAATATTTATGTTGCAAACTAAGGCTTTCTTTGGAACTTTTGGAGAGGAGGGGATGGAATGGTAAGGGGAGGGATGGAGTGAGAAAAGATGAACACATTGTAAGTGATAAAGACAAACTGCTGTGTTGCACTGAGTTCTATAATGATACAAAAATGTGTTAGTAGAATGCTTAAACTGTTCTCCCATGTTTGCTGCTCCGTACAACCTCATTTTGAATCATAAGTTTTATTTTGGGTTAAAGCCTCATGTTGAATATTTGTTGACTCAATTATGCAGTGATTCTACCATATTATAAGAATGGAAATTCATCAGGAACTGAAGGGAATCCTAAGGATATTGTGTTTCGGCGTCATGTAGTTGACCGGATGCCAATTGATTGCTGGAATGATGTTTGGAGAAAGCTGCATCAACAAGTTGTTAATGTTGATGTCATTAATGTGGATGCTGTACCTGCAGAAATATACTCAACCATTGCAACAGCAGTCATATGGTCTATGCGGCTTGCCCTAGCTGTTAGTTTTTATGTATGGATTGATAATTTGATGAGACCAATATATGCTAAGTTGATACCTTGTGATTTGGGAAAGCCTATTCCACAAGCTAGGCAGCCATATGAACTACGTACACTTGGATCACTAGGCAAGAGCCGGTAGGTGGAGAATTTTTCTTTCTCCCTTTACCCATTCCACTTTTTAGCTAGAGCTTGACTTTTGCTGCATATGTTGAGGTTTTAGCTTTTTAATGTGTCCATTGTTCTACTTGTAGTTATGAGAAGTAAAGCATGTTTCCTATTATATGACTTTTGTTGAAGCTATATGTTTTTTTCTTAGGTAGTTATTTAATATAATCAATTCATGATTTGGAACGAATATTGTTCAACATTTTTAGAGGTAATAGAGCCATTTATGGAATGCTGTTCATTTTCTTTTGGTTAGATTAGGTGACGAGGGGTGGATATTTCTTGGCCTGCTGCTTATTATTTACTTTGGAAACTTCTTCTGAAATTCATATACTCTTTTTTTTAAAACCATTTCCGAAAGCCAGATCAGTCATCAGAACAGTGCTATTTACTGTTGACATCCTAAGCACTGAGAACGTCATATACCTGTGGGCTTGCTGTAGCTTCACCAAAGTAAAAAATCATCTGGAATAATAGCTATTTTCATCTGTCTTTAAACAGTTTCAATTGCACTGCTTATTATTTTGATGTTTACTTGTTTGAAGAATCACAGTGGGCAGTACGCCGTGTCTCCCTATCTTGGATTTGCCTAAACATTATTTATTGTGTTTCTTTTTCTGTTTTATATTTAAGAGAATTGAAAATAACATATCTGTAAGTTTTTCAATCGTTAGAATTTTGTTGATGCTGGTCTGATTAGAAAGTTCAGCATTTTCACAAATTTTTAAGTTATATGAACTCTGGTCTTCAAGTGGCAGGTTCATGAGAACTGATGATATTTTGAATTTAGTTGGAAAGCCAAAGTGCAGAATGCAATTATTTTTCAGTACAGAGAGAAAAAAGAACTTCATAACAATGCTCATTATTGAGTTCTAATTTTTCTGCTTTCCCTCAGGGCTAAATTTATATCTGCAGAAGAAAGCACTGGTGTTACATTTGATGATTTTGCTGGCCAGGAATATATAAAAAGGGAACTACAAGAGATCGTCCGAATTTTAAAGAATGAAGAGGAGTTTCAAGACAAAGGAATTTATTGTCCAAAAGGTGTGCTTCTCCATGGGCCTCCTGGGACTGGCAAAACGTTGCTGGCTAAGGCTATTGCTGGTGAAGCAGGGCTGCCTTTTTTTGCTGCAAATGGCACTGATTTTGTAGAGGTGTTGCCTATTCTCCAATGTTATTCAGTAAATTGAAGAGAAAGTTACAAGAGAGAGAATTTAGTTTTATCACAGAAAATAATGAAGTAGAATTTGGGAATTCAAGTTACCGTTTATTGTTGAAATTTCAACTCCAACATCATGACATCTTCAAAAGGACATGGATGCGATTCTGTATAAGCTGGTCAACTAGAATTTCAAATAACTAGATGTGGGCCTGTGTACTTTATGGAGTCTGAGAAATAAGCCGCACTGCTCATGGCTTAAACTCCCATAAATTCAATATATGCCACCTCTAGTCCTTTTTATAAGCTCCAATTAATTACTTTACATAAGTTAATAGTTGTTTAAAATTAGTTATTTTTTTTATAATCTCAAAATTACCCTCAATAAAAATCATTAATTAGAGGAGTTTGGTTGGTTAATTAGGAAGTTTTATAGTTAGTTAGCGATATTAGGTGAAAAAATTAATGCTTTATGCAAAACATGTCATATAATGAAATGTGCATAAGGTCCTTATAGGGAGAATATCTTCATGATGAGTAATTAACTGACGTGCCACTGCCTAATAGCTAGTCCTTCTCATAAAAGACAGACAAGTGTGGCAAGGAAAAAGTATGATAACTTGTATGTATTTCTTATCCTCACATGGTTCTTTGATAGTGCAAGTATGCTTTGTTGTATCTGTTGTTATTATCTTAGTAATTCAAGTTAGAATGCAACTGGGTAATTTAATTTCTTCTCCCCTCAGATGTTTGTAGGGGTTGCTGCATCCCGTGTTAAAGACCTTTTTAACAATGCCAGATCATATGCACCTGCCATCATTTTTATTGATGAGATAGATGCCATTGGTAGCAAGCGAGGAGGACCAGATATTGGCGGAGTAAGATAATGAACAAACGTTTCACTCCTGTGGCTATGGATAGAATGTCAAAGAAAATTATATATGTAACATTTATGTTCTAGAGCAATTTTAGGATTAGTTTGTAATTATTTCATTACATTGTTCTTCATATATTACAAAATTTTCCTGAGATTCAAATCATTCTACAGAGCTAGTTTGGTTCTGAAATTTTTATATATTTCCCAGTTAAATGCAACTACATACAGATATCAAATTTAATGGCCTTCAGTAACATTGATAAGTTGATACTCCCTCGATTCCACCAATGAAACCTTGGTTTGCAATTGCATTATATAGGGTGGGGCTGAAAGAGAACAAGGATTACTTCAAATTCTGACTGAGATGGATGGATTTAAAGTTTCTACAGAACAGGTATGCTTCTAAATAGTTTCCAGTGTCATAAGGAACTTTTTTTTTCTGATATGCTAAACTTGAGTTTCAGGTTCTTGTAATTGGTGCAACAAATAGATTGGATATTCTTGATCCTGCTCTCCTGAGGAAGGGTCGTTTTGATAAGATTATCAGAGTTGGTTTACCATCTAAAGACGGAAGATTGGCCATTTTAAAGGTTTTTTTGGGACATGATCTTTATACAAATTTCGGGGTACTGGCTTTCTTTAAGTTTTTTCCGCTGATTTTTCTTTTATGGGTTTTAGGTGCATGCCAGAAATAAATATTTCCGTTCAGAAGAGGAAAAGGAGATACTACTAAATGAAGTTGCTGAGCTTACTGAAGATTTTACTGGGGCAGAGCTACAAAATATACTGTAACTAATTCTTAGTTGAGTCATTGGTATTTCTGTGTCAATCTGACATGCAGATTGATTCATCATGAGTTATATGGCAGGAATGAAGCTGGAATTTTGACAGCCAGGAAGGATTTGGATTACATTGGACGGGAAGAGCTACTTGAGGCTTTAAAAAGGGTTGGTAGTTTACCCCACTTTTTTTCTAAATGGGCAATAATTTTTCTATATTTCATTTGATACATTATTTTTATTTTTCTTGAAATATGATGCCCCCTGAATGGTCTTATGGATTTACAGCAAAAAGGAACATTTGAAACTGGGCAAGAGGATACAGCTGAAGTTCCTGAAGAATTGAGACTGAGATTGGCTTACCGGGAAGCAGCTGTTGCTGTTCTTGCATGTTACTTTCCTGAACCCCACCGCCCTTTTGTTGAGGTTGAGGCTGAGATATTTCTTTGTTTTGTTTAATGAGTTCGTTGTATTGTAGAAATGTTGATTCACTACTGTTTATATGGTTTTGCAGACCAACATAAATTCCTTCAGCAGCCAACCAAATATGCAGTATGCTGAAGCTTCTGGAAAGGTTTTTGCAAGGAAATCAGATTACATAAATTCTATAGTGCGTGCTTGTGCTCGTAAGTTGTTATGTACCTCTGATTTATCGTCTTGTAGATGTTGTTTCTTAAAACAGTTCAAGCTTCTTTTCACTGGATAGTCATTAATCTCAATACTGTTGACGGAACCAGTTGTTTAGGTTTGAATTGAGATGGTGATTTATCGTCTTGTTGACATACTGCGCTTTGATTGTTGGTTCATCATCTCTGATCTTTTGTGTGTACCCCCTTATTTTCCTTTTTTTATAAATTGTAGCAAGAGTAATTGAGGAGGAGATGTTTGGGATTGACAACTTGTGTTGGATCTCTACAAATGCAACGTTAAAAGCTTCAAGGCTTGCTGAATTTTTAATTATGCAGACAGGAATGACTGCATTTGGGAAAGCATTTTACAGACGTGAAAGTGATCTTGTGCCTAATGTATGGGTGAAGTCCAACTGTAACAGCTACTTTTACAATATGTTTTCTGCCACTTTACAGAAGTGTTTAATATTACAATTATATCAAGACTTATGGTAAAGCGTTTACCACAGCTAACAATGAAGCTTGAAGCACTCCGAGATGAGTATATGCGTTATGCAGTGGAGAAGTGTTTATCAGTGCTAAGCGAGTACCATTCAGCCGTCGAGACAATCACAGGTCTCATTCTGTGTTTATTTGTTCATCAACAAGATGGGCTTTGTTTTTCAGTAGCTTCTTCATTTAATTCACATTATAATAGTTAGGATCTGAGCTGTAACAATTAGGTTTACTAAAAAGTAGGCTAGCAGATTTTGGTTAAGTTTCATGTAAGAAGTTAATGAAAACTGACAAGATTGTTCCACACATTCACCATTGTGCAGATATTTTGCTAGAAAAGGGACAAATTAATGCTGAGGAAATCTGGGAAATTTATAGGAGTGCTCCTCGTGAAGCTCAGGTACAGTTTTGACTTTAGTGGGATTGATTGTCTGCTCTTTTAATTGCCTACTATCTTCAATATTTTATTAATGATATCAATCTTTTTCTTTATTTCTTTTGTAGTCTAATGTAAGTCCCATTGATGAATACGGAGCACTGATTTATGCCGGACGATGGGGAATCCATGGGATCTCTCTTCCAGGGAGGGTTACATTTGCACCAGGCAACGTTGGGTTTTCAACCTTTGGGGCACCCCGCCCGACCGAGGTGCCTGCAAAAGCATGTTTTCTTAGTTTTAAAAGTTATCTTATCTTCTCATTTTGCTGACAAACGCTCTTCTCTATTTCCTGTTTCCTCCATTTTACTGCAGACCCAAATTGTGAGTGATGAAACTTGGGAACTAGTAGATGATATCTGGGATAATAGGGTACAGGAAATTAAAGAGGAAGCTTCAAAGGAGGTTCAAGAAGACGAAGAAAAGCCACAACTTTTGATGGCAAGCCATTTCCTTTGAGAGAAAATTGTCTCCTGCGGCTTCAGCTCAGGTTCATGGGCATCTTATCACATTTTGATAATCTTTTATTGTCTTTTTTTTTGTTCTCTTGTTGCGGGAGCATCAGAATAAGCTGACAGCTAATGGCCGAAAGGCAGAAAAAAATAAACATAAAAGCACACAGGAAATGGAATAAGTTGCCAATTATGAACACTTTATTGTAACTTCAGTCTCTGTGTGCATCTGCCATCAAATGGGGAAAAGAATCCGATCACCGTTAAGTGTCTTGTAATGCATATTATTTTTCCTCCCTATCACATAATAATACCCAACAATTTGCTTGCTTTCTGCGCAGCATACTGAACTCATTCTCAAAAGGCTTACTTTAAGAGGGAACCAGGTCCATGGTGGTTGCAGAATTTCATTAAATTGAGCCACAAGAGAGGCACTGAGGCTTTCGGTTTGAGCTCGAGCGAAGTGCAAGTCTCTGAAAGAGTTGTGGCTACTCAAATAGTTCTATTGGTCTTTAGCTCCAGAAATCAAATTTTTGACGGGGATACGTCATTGGGTTATGCTGATAAAATTCGTCCTTGCAGTACAGCAGAGAATTGCATGTGCCCCCAACAAAATCATCAGAGTAATTATATTCTACAGGAATCCTTTGTTTTGATTATAAATGTATAATGATTTATAGATGGTCTCCACATAGGTTTCTATTGTATTCTTAGTCTTCTATAGCAAAATTTTCAGGAATCGCATTGCTGTAAAACTGAATTCTGTTTTATACTGCTTGAGGATGGCAGGGTTCATGTATCATTTTTGGAGTGTTGGAATAAAATATGCATATGCTTTACAAGGTGATCATGCCCAATGGATTGTGACCTCCATAAAAAATGGTTAATTATGAGTTACTTTTAATTAAGAGGCTAAATTAGCCTTGTAAGGGCTTTAACCTATCACCTCCCCCATGCAAGAAGATCACTGTCACTAGGGCAATGCACTACAAGTTTGCTAAAAATTTAATTGTTAATAAAGCATAATAGCAGACAATTAATTTATCTAGTAGATAACACTTGCCATTATGTTGTTGATGTTGTGTGTGTATATGTAACATAAGAGTTTTTTTTTTTTTTTTGCTAAGCATATGTATTTCTATTAGAAGTAATCATATTTGAGATATTATTAAGTACTAAATATAGACATATCTCTTAGTAGGGATTTAAATTTTAATTTATCTTATTATAATAGACTAATTATTTTTGTTAGGTTTAACTTTGTTAGTTAAGTACAGAATAATTTAAATTCAAGTTTTGTGAGTAATTTGAATTCAAGTTTTCTAATGCTAGGGAAAAAGTGGATTAGAAAGCTAACTATACAATTACTTCGGGCCGAAAACAAAATCCAGAAAAGGTACCCAATAATTGATGGTTTCAGCTCATCATCCTCCTGGGCTGCGGCTATTTGTGAAAACAGGAACATTTGTTAAGGGAACAGGCATTGGATTAAGAGTCTAAAAGGATATCCTTTGACGAGCAATGGCGATGATTCTCTCTGGATCACCTTCGTTCACGGTTCCTGCATCGCAAGAGGAAGATGATTTACTGTTACGAAGTTAAAAAAAGGTTAAGAATGATGGGAACAATAGTGGAAGTGTGAACATCTTGCAGGGTAATTGGCCAACTTTAGGGGTGAAAGGATCAGCTTATGAGGAGGGAGGTCTTACGTTTGCTGAAAAACTGAAGGGTGTGGTTAGAAATAGTAAACAAAGAGAGGATGGTCAGTGTGGTGAGGATGAGATGGAATCTGATGATGAAATTTCAGACTCTCCAGATCAGAGACAGCAGGAGAATGAGGAATCTTTGTGCAACACCATTGAAGATCCTACAAGGAATTTCCCGACATTCTCCTTCTCAGGGAAAATGAAGAAAAAGCTCTACAAAGCATGGCGCAAAGCTGTAATTGTCAAGCTACTGGATAGAGGTATTGGTTATAAAGCTTTGCAAACTAGATTACAAGCAATGTGGGCAATAAAAGGGGTGATAAACTTAATTGATATCGGGCATGGTTTTTACGTGTTGAAAATGTCAAACAAAGAAGATTACTTTAATGCTTTAACAGGGGGACCTTAGTTGATATATGATCATTATTTAACTGTGAGACCATGGGAACCAAAATTCAGACCTGAAATTGCTACGATCAGTAAAGTGGCGGTGTGGGTCAGAATGCCTAAAATACCTCTGGAGTATTATGATAAGGAGGCTCTTACAATCATCGGTAATAGAATTGGCAAGACAGTAAAGGTGGACCTGAATACCTCATGTCAATTAAGGGGACATTTTGCAAGAATTTGTGTCTTGGTGGATTTGGATAAGCAGCTAATGCCTGGGTTTTCTTTAGATGGAGAAAATTATTATCTTGAGTATGAGGGCTTGCATATGTTATGTACGGGATGTGGGACTTATGGCCATTGTGTGGGAAACTGTCCTAATAAAGCTAAGACTGCCGACCCAGAACAGAGCAGAACAGAGCCACAATCAAAGCAACATGAAAATGTTGAAGTTTCAAATAAGGAAACTCTAAACATTCAAGATCAGTGGAGAGTTGTTCAGAAGAATCGCAAACCAAGGAAGGTGAAGGAGAACAAACCTGAGTTAACTCGCTTGGTGAGTAGTGGATCGCGGTTCGGCGTGCTTGCTGAGGTGGAGGATCAGACGCTAAAACCATACAATAACGGTAACTCCCTGAACGTTTTCTCGGCTGAGACAGCGCAGCCAGTGCCGACAGGTACAGCTTCGGGTAGGTCAGTGAGAGGGGGGAAAAAAGGGGTTTTGAGGAGAAGGATGATGGCGGGATCTACGAGTTTAGGCAGGAAGCAGTATGATGAGATTGATGGCGAAAAAGGGGTACAAAAGAGAAGTGAAAAGAGAAGCAGAGCTACGAGACAGAAAGAGGGTAGGTTCAGTGAGCATTTATTGTTGACATTGGAGGGAGGAGTAGACAAGAAAGGAGGAATGGATTATGAAGGAAAAGACGGGAATGGCGGAAGTGAGAGCAGTGGAGACGCTGGAAAAATGAAGGAGGGAGGTGGAATGGAATTAATGGATCATTGTCTACCTATTGGGTCTTTTCATAAACAGCCCAAAAAAGTCCATGAGCATGGGCTGTATATGCACAATGGATCATGTCATGAAAGAGGCCAAATTGTGGTAGATAATATACGAATAGAGGAAGTGGACCCAGGGGACTTTGAGATGGGTCCAACACAGGAAAGATCAGATCCAATTATCTATGAAATGGAGGGTAGCGATGAGCTGGTATTGGGAGAGAATAGTGAAGGCATAATAGTGCCTGAGACACAATTTCCTCAGGAGATTTAATTGGGTCATGGTGAATAGTATTTATTGCAAGTATTTATGGATAGCATATTATATTGGAATACTATAGGGGCTTGTGCTAATGGGCTCCCTAGGAATCTAAAGACTGTGTGCAGTGGCCCAAATCCTCATCTAATTATTTTATCTGAGACAAAGTGTATAAGAGAAAATAGGTTTAAGTTCCTTTACTCTTAGGGTTTTGACTCTATCAAACTTATTCCTAGCTCTGGTCTATCAGGAGGGTTAGTTGCGGCCTGGAGGAGTGATTTTATCAAAGTTTCAATATTGATTGAAAATAGGCAATTCTTCCACCTTCATTGTGACATGGATGGAAGGCAATCTTTCTTTTTGACTGCGGTTTATGCAATTCCTCACTCAAATTTTCGACAGGTATTGTGGAATGATTTAAGGAACTTATCTAATACTATTGGTATACCTTGGGTAGTGTTAGGTGATTTTAATGATATTCTCCAGTTAACGGATAGAATTGGTGGAGTTGGGTGTCCCTACAATAGGATAAATTGGTTTCAAGACAGAGTTAGGGAATGTGGCTTGTCGGATATGGGATATCAGGGGCCAAAATTTACTTGGAAGGGGCCTAAGATGGCTGGGTACTCTCGTTTATATGAAAGATTGGATCGTGCGCTCGCCAATACTTATTTCTTAAATGATTTGTCAGACTGCGTTTTAAAGGTACTTCCTAGAACTCAATTTTCTGATCATAATGCTATTTTGTTACAATTTAATAGAAATGTTCATAATAGAAATCCTAAACCTTTTAGATTTGAGGCTATGTGGCTATCTCATGAAAATTTCTATGATTTTTTGTCTAATACTTGGATTGGGTATGATGAATTTAATAAATCTCTAGAAAATTTGAGTGGGGCTCTTGTTGATTGGAATAAAAATATTTTTGGCTTTGTGGAGAAAAGGAAAAAAATTGTGTTAGCCCGATTAAATGGGATACAAAAATCTCCTGCTTTTACTCATTCTAGATTTCTAGATTCTTTGGAAAGAAATTTGCAAAATGAGTTAGAGGAGATTTTGAAGTTAGAAGAGATTAAATGGTTTCAGAAAGCTAGGACTGAGTGGATTACAAAAGGTGATAGGAATACTCGGTATTATCATCTGAAAACTAAAATGAGAAGGAGGAGAAATAGAGTTTTAATGCTTAAAGATGATAGAGGGCAGTGGGTTGAGGATGCTCATACTTTAATGAATATGGTGATTGATTATTTTAAAAATCTTTATAATTGTCATGACACGGATTCCTATATGTTAAGAACAAATACTAATTTTCCTATGGAGATCAAAGGACGCCTTAAGAACATGGGGTTTATGCCGTCTAACGAGGAGATTAAGGAAGCTCTTTTTGCGATGGCACCCTATAAGGCTCCTGGTATTGATGGTTTTCCTCCTGTCTTCTACCAAACGAATTGGGGCATTGTAGGAAGTTCATTATGCAATTTTGTCAGGAAAGCGTTTGAAGATAGAGCGGTGGAGACTAACGCTAACATGACTCTGATTTCAATCATACCAAAGAGAGATCACCCTAAGATGATTGGCCACTTTAGACCTATTTCCTTGTGTACTGTGCATTATAAATGTATTACGAAGATCATTGTTGGTAGATTAAGGAATGTGTTGGATGGCATTGTTTCACCTTTTCAGTCTAGTTTTATAAAAGGTAGAAATATTCAGGATAATATTATAGTTGGCCAAGAAATCATGCATATTATGAAGAAAGCTAGAGGAAGAACTGGATTGATGGCTATAAAGATTGATCTTGAAAAGGCATATGATCGCATTCGTTGGGACTTTCTTCAACAGGTTCTTCTGGATGTAGGTTTGGATTCTAATCTTATAAGTCTTATCATGGCATGTGTTACGTCTGTATCATATAATGTTTTATGGAATGGATCAAAAACTGAATGTTTCTCTCCTAAAAGAGGTCTCCGTCAAGGAAACCCTATCTCACATCTTTTGTTTGTACTTTGCATAGACAGGTTATCTCATCTTATTTCAAATGCTGTAAATGATGGTCAGTGAAAACCTATTTTGATTTCGAGGGGTGGCCCAGCTATTTCTCATCTGATGTTTGCTGATGATCTTCTTCTTTTTGGAGTGGCGAATACAAAGCAAGTTGAATGTATGATGGAGTGTCTTGACAAATTTTGTTTAGCTTCAGGAGAAAAAATAAGTAAGACTAAATCTTCTGTTTTTTTCTCGCCTAAGGTGAATAGCAATCTCAGAAGGAAAGTTTGTGAGATTACCGGAATGCAGGTGTCTGCCAGTATAGGGAATTATCTTGGGTTTCCAATCATCAGAGGGAGGAAATCCACAGAGACTTTTCAGTATATAATTAAAAGAGTTAAATCTAAACTTGCTTCGTGGAAAGAGAATACTCTTTCAGTGGCTGGTCGGATTTCTTTAGCTAAATCTGTTTTGAGCTCAGTTCCAGTTTATCCTATGATGGTTTCTAGGATTCCTATATCTATTTGCCAGGAAGTGGAGAGGATTCAAAGGAATTTTATATGGGGGAACAGTCAACATTCAAAAGGATTTCATCCTATTGGATGGGACCAAATTATTAGACCAAGAATGAATGTGGGCCTTGGCTTCAAAAAGTTGTCTTCTTTTAATCGGGCTTGTGGTGCAAAAATTGCCTGGAAATTAGTCAATGGAGATAAAGGGTTGTGGGTTGATGTACTCTTATATAAGTATATACTGAGAAATGAGGACAATTTACTTGATGCAAGAATAGGTGATTCTGCGCTTTGGAAGTTCATTTCTAATCAAAAAGACATTATAGAGCTTGGCACAAGATGGCATGTCAGAGATGGTAAAATGGTTAGCTTTTTCTCTGATAAATGGTTGTTTCCTAATAAAGTGTTAAAGGAGATGTGTATTAGGCCACTTACAATGGAAGAGGAGAATAGTAGAGTTGCAGATTGGACAGATTCAGGAGGCTGGGATTTCAAGAGACTTGCTACTATCCAGAGGCTTATCAGTATGTTGCCTCCTTTGATTGGGGCAGGAAATGATGTAATGGCTTGGAATGCTACAAATGATGGGACTTTTTCTATCAAAAGTGCGTACTTTCTAATTGAGAATCAATCGGAAGATACATACAATTCCATTTATAAAGAGATATGGAAATGGAAAGGGGCGGAGCGTATTAGGGTGTTCATGTGGATTGCGTTTAATAATCGCTTAGCTACGAATGTTTGGAGAAGTAAGTGGTCTTCAGCTTCTGCAGTGTGTCAGTTCTGTAATAAAGATAATGAAGACATCTTACATGTTCTCCAGGATTGCAGTTATGCTAGACAACTTTAGAGTAGGTTGGTTAATCCAAGGTTTTATTCTCTGTTTTTCAGAGCTTCTCTGCAGGACTGGTTTGCTTTAAATTTGAAAAAGGATTTTGGATGCAATGGGAGTATCGAGTGGGGATTAATATGGGGGGTTGCTATTTGGAGTCTTTGGAAGTGGAGGAATCACTATATTTTTGAGACAGATTTCTTGAAACAGCTGGATCCTTATACGAATATTATGAGTTCGTGGAGGAAATTTGTACAGGTTCAGGGGGAAGATGTGACGATGGAGGACGTTACTCCAACTTTATCTAGGTGGCAACCCCCGCCGGTGGGATGGGTCAAGGTGAATGTCGATGGAGCCTGTTCGATGGCAAAAAATAAAGTAGGGTATGGTGGTCTTATTAGGGATCACTCTGGGAAGTGGATAGCTGGTTTTACAAGGAGACTTGGTTCTTGTGATGTAATAGAAGCTGAGCAATGGACGGTATACAAAGGGCTGAATCTTGCTTGTTTTCTAGGATTTAAGAAGATTATTCTTGAATCTGACTCTAAGAATGTTGTTGACATGCTGTCCAAAGGGAAGGGGGAGAGATGTAGCTTGTTAGTTGCACAAGTACATAATCTTTTGAATCGCTCTTGGGACCTGAAGATCCAATATATCCCAAGAGCTCGCAATAAGGTAGCTAATGCATTGGCTAAGGATGGACTCTCTGCTACAGATATATTTTATACTTGTCCTCCAAGTATGGAGTCTCTGGTTTTCATGGATAGTTTGGGATGTAATCCCCTTATGATTTAGTATTTTGTTGTTGGGCTATTAGCCCTCTCTTGTAACCAAAAAAAAAAAAAAAGAGTCTGAAAGGTCCCGTGACTCTTGTTCTGTCTATTTCCTATCTGACAAACAATGCCTCATGAGTAGCTTGCTACCCTCCAAGTAAGCACCTTCCACAGTGTCACTAAATACAACCACTAAACAACACTTACCATTCTCATTAAAATATACACAAGGGTTATGTATCCACATGTAATCAATGATATGTGAATCTTTTCATTTTGTTTTTCTTAACCTGAATTCAACATCTACTGAAACTTCATTTATGACTACATTTCAAGTGGAGAAATATATTCATATTTTTTTAATTTTAATGATTATGGTATTATTCTTTTGTTTTGGCTATGTGATTATGATTTAGTATATTGATGAAAGAGTTAATATCATTATTGGTCTATCAAATTTATAAAAAAAAAATTAATTTTGATCCCTCAAATTTTAAATCGTATATTTTAGTCTCTATAATTTTATAAAAATTAGGATAATTGATGGTATAATTTGAATTCAAGTTTTGTGAGTAATTTGAATTTAAGTTTTGTGAGCCTTGTAACAGTTGTATTAAATATCTTAATTCAATTAATCAACTAGATTTAAAAAGTCAACCTACTTAATTTATGACTCGTGTTGAATAATGGTTGGATCAATCATGTCATTTCATTTTTTTGAATGAGAATATATAATCTAAATCTCTATTTTTTTTCAGTTGGTTCAACCATCCAAATTTAAAGTAATTTTATATTCTCAAAGATGGCCAAGTTGATTCTATATTAAATTCTAAACTTTCAATTATTTGATAACTCCAACTGATTTCCAAAAGTTATATCATGTCTTAACAAGTATTAATTAAGAGATCACATGAATGTAAAGATTTACTCACAACAGTTTTTTTTATACACAATAATTAAATTTGGGAATTAAGGAAAACACATTGAACCACTTGAATCAAGTAAGTGCTGTTATTCATGCTTTAAAAATGATATTTCCTCTTTTTCTAAATACAAAAGTCAATTAAATATTTATTTTAGATTTAAATGTACGAATTTAATTTATTTTATCCCCTAAATTTATATATTTTTTAAACTATCATTATTGATTGTATAAATTAAAAATATTTTTTTGATAGACAATTCTAATATAAATAATTAAAGATATATATATATATATATATTTAGTCAAAGATATCTCTACTTTTTAAAGTTTAGAGCGTAAACAATTTTTATTTTTCTTAACAAGTGCACTTCCTAAGATTTGAAGTTGTGTTTATTTAAAAAAAAAATAATACATTATTTACAAATAACTAATTTTCTTAATTTTTTTTAATTAATTACTCTATTCATTCCTTAATATAATATATAAATAATAAATTTTAAAATATTAAATAAACTAAATAAATAACTTAATTATAACAGATCATTAGATTAAATTTATAAATTAAGTAAATTAATTTAAAAGAAAATAATAAATATAAATATTTTGTAGTAATTTATTTAATTTTCTTGATATCTTTAGTAGCAACTGAGTCTTATTTTATATTAAAAAAGAGAGATAATATTTAATTTATAAATTAAAGATAAGAGGAATACTAGCAAAAGTTTTATCGCATACATTTTTAACCCAAAACATGAAAAAGAACAAATCCCATGACAATCCAAAAGCAACAAAATAAAAAATATTTATCGAAGACACACAAGTGAAGACGACGTAACTAGATCTAGAGGGAGAGAAAAAAAGGAACCATATAACTCACGCTCTTGGCTTCATCATTGCTTCAATATTCTATACACTAAACACCTTCTCTTTCTTCTTCGTTGTTTCCTCACTATCTCCTTCACATAACTGTCTCTGATAATGGCCTCTAAACTGTTGCTTCTCCTCTTCCTCTTCTTCCTCTCACACCTTCTTCTTCTTCTTCAACCACAAGCAATTGTGAAAGCAGACACCAAACTGATCAGCAAAACCTGCAGAAACACAAAGTACTACAATCTCTGCTACTCTTCTCTGAAATCTGACCCCACAAGTCCAAACGCAGACCCAAAGGGTTTAGCTGTGATCATGGTTGAGATTGGAATGGCCAACGCAACAGCAACTTCCTCGTACTTGTCGTCTAAGTTGGTTGGCCCTTCAAACGACACAATCTTGAACAAGGTCCTCAAGGAATGTTCAGACAAGTACAGTTATGCTGTTGAAGCACTTCAAGCTTCTGTGCAGGATCTGGCTAATGAAGAATATGATTATGCTTATATGAGAGTCACTGCAGCTTCAGATTACCCTAATGCCTGTCACAATGCCTTTAAACGCTTTCCCAGTTTGGTATATCCTCCAGAAATCTCTCGTAGAGAAAAGGGGTTGAAGTATATCTGTGATGTTGCTTTGGGGATTATTGATAATCTTTATTGGAATTAGCTTCATCAATCAATAATAAGGCCTTCTTCTCTCATTGTAATGCAGAAACATTGTATCTTGTGTTCATCTTTCTGAATCTTACAAGCTTAAGTTGTATACTGGTGTTTTCTCTCAATGCCCAATTATTCATGCCATTTCTTGCATTTCTTGTGTGATAACTATCACTATTATTGATTGATTTAGATCTGATAGAAATTTAATAGCATGAAATACTAAATCTTACATTGAATAGAATTAGATGTTTAATTGAGTATTTAAGCGGGTTAACTCTTGTACCTTAATAGCTAGCTTTTTTAGGTACCCTTTATTTAGCTACCCAACAATTGGTATCATCTGTTATGCCAATTGAAGATATTTGCATACCTTACTGAAGGGTATCAGTCTTTTTATTTTATTTTGGAAACTGTCTCTATCTGCATGTAGAGAAAAAGATGTGTACATCTGTCTTTCTTTAGACTCTATGTGAGGGAAGCCTCGCTCACTTGGGGCGTTCTTTTAAACTATTTCTTGTGTGTTTGGTATTTGCATATTGAAAAACAGAAAGTTTGATATCTAGTGAAAGAGATATGTCTCTACTATTAGGGTCTACTTCGTTAGGTTATTCTTGATAGTGCTAGGAAAAGCAGAAATGAGGATTATGCGTGTTGAATATTTCCCACTAATAGCAGTACTGCGTGAGTTGCGCAGATTAGTTGAGATGAGAGATTGTTATGGGTCCATGGATGTTACTTTTAATATTAGTCAAATAAACAACTTGTTTGTGATTGGTTCCTTCTCAGCACTGTATTATGATGAACCCCACATGTTTTTTCTTTAAGAGCTGTCGTTTTTCTCCTTGAAAAAAGATGTTTGAAATAATTGATCCAAGCAATGACTCATCACCTCTTTTGAATTTCTCTCATTCTCCTTCTTCTCGGATAAAGAACTAGGGCTATAGTAGCCCACTTATATCCTTGTAAAGTTGGAGCAGGTTTGTTAATCTCTCTCTTTCTATATATATTGTGTATATATATATATACTCGGTATCTAGTCATTTTTCTGAATCTTATAACTAAATATCTAAGCAATCAATTAATTTGGATTAATACTATGCGATTATGATGCCTCTCCTCAAAAGTTCTTTTTAACAAGTTCACAATCAAACATCAATCTTCCTATTTATGATTTAGTTGGTCTACTACTCTACTATATATATATATATCTTAAGTTTTATTATCATGAAAGAGATGAATAAAGCAGGTAATAGTAAAATGGGGCCCGTGACATGACGATTGAGCCCTACCAACCAGACTCCAATATCTTGTGTGTTGCTGGATTCCAAGTACTGGGAACAAGATTAATCATGAACTTGTCCTACCACTAATAGTAAAGAACCTCTCATTGGATTGCTTGAATGGAAGTGAGGATTAAGAGAGAATAACACAGACGAGTTATGGAGGATCCTCCAAGCTAACTGCAAAAGTGACAACGTTTTCAGAGATAAACAATCTCTCTCACACACACAGAATTTGCAGATTAAAAACTGAAAGACAACTGTAAAGTACTTCTTTTAAGGCATATGAACTTGTGTGTAAGCTGAAAAGGGGCAAAGCTGCTTAAAGCTTCAAAGATCCGCTGGTAAAAGAACCAATGCTAACATACACACATGAACATTCTTACTAAAAAGCTGGATCAGAATAAATCTTGAGATAACTTTCTTGAACAGGGCTAACATAATAATAATAATAGTAATAGTTAATTCTACATGAAACTTATTCCCGTTATTTACAATCTCCTATATATAAGGGATTCCAAGTTTAATTCATCATATTATAAGAGTATGCCACTGTTGGTATTGAATAATCCTATTACTTTCAATTATAATTATAAGATCTAGTTAATTTTTTTAGATAGATATAGGAAGCTGGATAAATTAATTAATTATAACTAATATAATAGCTAATTGAATAATTTAGGTAGATTGAAGAGTATATAATACGAATTCATCTTAAAAATTTGATTTGATTATAATTAATTAATTTATTTGGCTTTCTAAATCTATCTAAAAAAATTAACTGGATCTTATAATTAATATTGGAAATAGTACTAATTTCTCACACTCCGTGGATCTTTGAATAATCCTACTAATGTCTCACGCTCCGTGGAACTATGATTCATTCTTCTTCCCTTTTTTACTTTCGGCAAAGCTTTTCTTTTTTATTTGGGGTCTTGCTAAGATCTTTGGTTAAGATTTGGGCTTTTACAACTTTTACTTTTGTTTTCATTTTCTATTGGGCTCATATGAAAGGCCTCATTTTGTCGCAAGTCTGAATCTGAACTAAATAGCCCAATGGCAATAGACAGGCCCATGATTCCTGAAAACTGAAAAGCTTTAGATCTTCCGTATTTAATGTATGACCAGCGTATATGAGAAATTTAGTGGCCTCGGATTAAATTCCTTTTAGTGTAATTTAGTTTATTGGGCTTTGTCCCTCATTTTTATTAAAAAAAAAAAAAAACAATAGTGTCTTACCAACCTAACTTGGGCAAAAACGGTAGCTTGTATCCCTAAAAATATAAATTTAATTTCTACTATTATTATAAGGATTATTTTAATAGATGATCTTATAAGCATATAAACGTTCTCTAAATCTTAGTATTGTGTTAGGACCTTAAAGCTCTCATAAGTCTCCTATAAGCGATCTCGTAACTCACCTAAACTTTTATTTATCAAAAAAAATAAAAAAGCTATTAGATAATTAAATTTTTTAAATATAGTATCTTAAATTCTAACAAAGTCATGTGCATTAGAAAAAATGCTTTATTAAGAGAGCTAAAATCTATTTCAGTTATCTCTATAGGATTACTCTCTAAACTATCAGATACTATTTTACAAAAAAATGGGGTATTATGTGTTACAAAAAAATTTATAATAATAATAATAATAGAATAAGGTAATTTTATGTTAATATTTTTGGGGAAATGGTTAATCTTTTTAATTACTTAATTTAAATTTAATTGTCTCAATTTCATTCCTTAAAAATTTGTTACGATAGGATTAATAAGTTTTTGCCATGGGATAAACTATATATTAATAAAATCGAAATCATAGTATTTTTATGTAATATTATATATGAAATTTATCTTAGCCTATACTATTTATAAACTATTAATCATAATAAAACAAAAATTCGTATCCGTAATCCAATTAAAGTTAATTCTATGTATTTTTTTCAGAGGTGAAATGAAAGCATGATATATATTTTTTAAAATATATTAATTATTCTCTTTAATTCTCTTCTCTATTCTCATATCTTTTATATTTTTTTTTATTAAAATAATTTAAAAAAATTGATAAATTTAAAAAATATATTTTATATTTAAAATTAAAATCACGACACATGCAATTTGCAAAGTGCAAACAATTGGAATGAAAGTACAATTGATTGATGGGGTTAATTTAGTAATTTGCTAAATATATTATAGAAAGCCCGGCATTTCTTGCAGAAGCTTTTTCCCGCCAAACTGAGAGAAGCGAGCGAAGATCCCCCTTTCGGCTTGTGCTGTGTTGCTTCTTCGTCTTCCCGAAGCCGAAGTCCTCAGAGAAACTGAGGAATGAAGGGTGGAACTTTACAAATAAACTGGCATGAAACCAAACCAGTACTATCCCTTGATTTCCACCCACTCACCGCCACTCTCGCCACCGCTGGCGCCGATTTCGACATCAAGGTCCTTCCAATTACTCTCTGACCATTCTTATTCCTCAACATTCTTTCTCAAAGCTTAAGCAGGAAACTAATTTGTCCTCGTGCGTAAGCTTTATTTTGTTTATTAGTCGTATTGTCCCCTTGACAAATTTGGGATTTGGGGTTTTCGTGGGTCGGATTGGGACTACGATTTAAATGGTTAAAAATATTTTTTTATTAAATATTTGTGTTTCGAGATTTTGTGTAGTTTATCAAGAAAATGCCACTGAGCTCTATTTTTTATCATGTGAGTTACATTATCTGGCTTTTGTCCGAACAAGAAAATTGTTAATTATACGACGGTTAATGGTAGATTATTCTTGTTATAATTTTGTAAACATTATTAGTGCTTATAGAATTGGTTTACAGTTTCATTAGAATAGAAGAAACTGCTACTATAGCGTTCTGAATATTTCATAGTTTTTAAAGAAATGTGTTTAAAACTATATCTTTATATCTAAATGTCTTTTTTTCCCCCATAAAGATAGGATGCTTGAGCTGTTCCTTTGATCTGGTACAATAGAGGTGGATGCATTGTAGACATTTTTTATTTAACTATTTTTTTAAAAAAAATTACTTACCGTAATTTGGAGAATAATTTGAACCAAGAAATACTATCTTTGTACTGGAGGAGGAGATACTATTTGGACTATGGAGACCAGTGATCTCAGTTCTATTGTTGAATCATAGAGTATCCCTGGTATCTGTAACCTTTGTTCAAGTTCCAATATATCAGTGAGGTATTTTCGATTATTCACCTGACTTGTGTTTCAGTTCATTGAGAGTTTCCCTTCTCTATCTGACACTGCTTCAATAAATGAACATGTCAGAACAATACCTCTTGAAAATTTCAGCATGTTTTATTTTTTGAATTTCACCAGGGTAGACTAACTATTGATTTGTAATTTATATTTCCAGCTTTGGTCTGTAAAACCTGCAGAGGCACAAAAGAAACTACCTGTAGTGTCCTATCTGAATAGCTTGTCTTACCATGGTTCTGCAGTAAATGTAATTCGTTTCTCCTCTTCAGGTATGTCAGTATGATTGGTTCCCTCTCCCTCCACTCAGGATTAATAGCAGTTTCACTAAATAATTTTCTATTCATTAGTGATAAGAAAATTTATCATGGACCATAGTATTAGTTATTTTGATACATAGTGACCTTTAGTGTCTGAGCTATCTAGATCCTAAAATGTTATCTCTGTATACACTATATTATGGAAATGGTTCCTATATTTCTACTTGCCTTTAGAAACCTCTAGAAAATAACAAGCAGCTTTAACTAGAGTTGATAGTTCTAAAATTCTAATTTTAGTCCTTTGTCTCTTCCAAATTAATTACACGGGCTCTGAAGCACTCTTTACTCCTCTTGGTTACTGTTAGATTTTTATTTTCCCCAAGAAAAAATTGGGTGATGTTATCTGCTACTAAGAACAATATTTTGCTTGATGTAGGGGAACTCTTGGCCTCTGGTGCTGATGGTATGTCTTTATCTGCCTTGTTGAAATGCTTTAATTGTTTTAGATTGTGGTAATATAAATAGGTGATGTTTCTGGACTGGTTTTCCTTATTTTCAGGAGGTGACCTTATAATATGGAAGTATCATCTGACAGATACAGATCAGACATGGAAGGTCCTCAAGATGTTAAGGTAAGAGGCCTTTGATCTGATTTATCTGTGAGCCGCGCATATATTATAAATTAATAGAATGTCAATGGGCAATATTTTGGTTTGGTATAATTTTTATGTTATGTGAATTTTATATTTCTGCATACAATAAAGATTTTATAGTTTAGCCAGCCACCTAATACTCTATCCTTTTATTCCTGGCCTTATTTTCAGTATTGATGTATGTCTACTTTATTTCTGAAGGCTGTGATATAGAAACAAAGATATACTTGACATTAAAACTATAAAGTATGATATAACTACTCATCAGTCTGAGGGCACTGAAGCGGTTTTCCCTTTTGGTTTTCCTAATAAGTTTATGCTTCTAATAAATATATCTTAAAGATCAGTATCCACCCCACCCCCAAAAAATAGAACAAAGCTTAAACTCATGTTAGCCCATTACTTTCCTTCTTATCAAGAATTTTCTGTGAATAGGTCTCATCACAAGGACATTCTGGACCTTCAGTGGTCTCCTGATGGCTCATTTTTAATTTCTGGGTCAGTTGATAATAGTTGCATTATATGGGACATTAACAAAGGTGAGAATGGCAACAAATAATTGCAGCATGTTCCAATTAGTATTCTTTAATACTCTGGTAGAAGGCGGTTGAAATGATCTTATCTTTGTTTATAATACTGACTGTTCTTGATTTTTATGTCTCAGGAACCAATCTTCAGACGTTGGATGCTCATGCCCATTATGTTCAAGGAGTTGCATGGGATCCTCTAGGGCAATATGTTGCTTCTCTTAGTTCTGACAGAACTTGCCGAATTTACTTTAATAAACCTAAAAAATCTAAAGGAAGTGGGAAAATCAATTATGTCTGCCAGCAAGTTATTTCCAAGGCAGTACATCCATTACTAGATAATTCTAAGGTTAAGATGAATTGAATCATATTCTGTCTTTAAATCTATAGATTGATTTGTCATATACATGAACATTAAAAAGTTTTTGGAATGCAGTCAACAAATCATCACCTTTTCCATGATGAGACACTGCCATCATTTTTCCGAAGACTAGCCTGGTCTCCTGATGGCTCGTTTCTTCTTGTGCCTGCAGGTACTAACTTGAGCAAATTCTGATTCAATTTATTTTTGAATTTTTGTCTCTTCGTGGTAATATATGATTATATTTCTGGTTTTATCTGTCAGAGCATGTGATAAGCTGTATGTGCAGATTCTTCTAGATGGCCCATCCTTTAGCTAACCATAGAATATTCTACAAAAATTTGGATAGTGTTCAAGTTGATTGAATTAGTAGTTTACCCATACTTCTAATAAGTTTTATTTGCTTCAGCCTGACAAGACTCTGTTCTTGATTTTGGATGGTGAGAAGGTATACTTATCTCTAGGTAGTTGTAAATTTTACCTTTGCAGTTTGGCCTGACTTTTTGCAGTCAAGTTCCAGCTTAATGTGCTTTCTTTAGTATTTGATAGTGCTTGAAAGTTGTATCATGTTGGTTGGTTTCTTCCTTTCAGGCTCTGATTACCTGAACAGTTACTCCATGTTATCTATTTTTAAAAAGGCAAAAAATTACATATCACTTCACCTATTTCAGGCTCATACAAAATTGCGTCTGGATCTGAATCCTTAAATGCAGCTTACATATTTTCTAGAAATGATCTCTCTCGGTAAGTCTACCAGATTTTTCTCCTTTAAGTAATCTTTCTACTTCAAATGCTGAAGATAGTTTGCAAACCCAAAACAATTTTTTGAAAAAAAAATATTTGAGATTACCTGTTATACTTTAATACCTAACATGCTAGGCATCTTATATATTAATGGACCAAGTTCCAAAGGCATTTTGTTTGTGATTTTCCTTATGTGCAGGCCTGCCATACAGCTTCCTTGTGCAAACAAAGCTGTGGTTGCTGTCCGATTCTGCCCTGTTAATTTCAGCCTTCGGGGAACAAATTCAGGTAATTCTGTGCTTGTTACTTGCACATCAGCTCAGTTGCAGTGCATATATGATTTAGGGGGCCATTTCTTCAATCATGTGGAACCCAGCTTAATTCTGGCACTCTGTCCCCTAAAGTGACATCCAAAGATGAACTACTTTGTTAGAGAAACATTCTGCTTGTCTTGGAGAAGGTATATCCTTACTAAGGCAAGATAATAATTGTATTTATTTGTGCAGCTGGGTTATTTAAACTTCCCTATCGCCTGATTTTTGCGGTAGCCACTTTGAATTCGTTGTACATTTATGACACTGAGAACAATCCTCCCATAGCTATATTGGCTGGACTCCACTATGCAGCAATAACAGACATTGCATGGTAAATGTTTTAGTGGCTAACAGTTCCCATTTTCATGTTTTGGTTTAAGAATTAATGCAATCGCATGCCTTTGGGGAAGTTTTTAACTGCTTCCAGCATTGTTTAAAAGGTCACTTGATGCTCATTATTTGGCATTGTCCTCTCAAGATGGTTTCTGCACTTTGGTGGAATTTGAAAATAACGAATTAGGCACACCTATCTCTTCATCAGGTACCCCCTTTACTTGCTGCTTTATCATATCTTCACTACTCAGGTTTCTAACATCTCCGTAACAAAATGGTCTAGGAGAGAAGAAAGTTTCTGACAAGGATAAGACACAGCCAAAGACATCTGACAATTTGGCCATTGAAGCTATTGGGAATATTAGTGCAGCGGTAAGAAAGGCTGATGGCATGATCATTGAATCAACTGGCAATGTTGGTGTAAGTAATGAAGGAATCAAGAAAATTGAAGCAGAAGAGCAAGAGGACGACATTGTCACGGAAGTAACTGGGAATGTTGGGGCAGTTGTAGCAAAAAGCAGGAAGAGGGAAGCAGAAGAGAAGGTTGATCGCATGGTTATTGAGGAAACCAGCAATGCTAGTGGAGTTGAGGCAGCTGGCAGGAAAAATGAGGCGCAAGACAAGGCTGATGACATGATCATTGAGGAAACTAGCAATGCTGGGGGAGTTCTGGCAGCAAGCCGGAAAAGTGCAGTAGAAGAGAAAGCTGTGGTGGTCATCGAAAAAACTGGTAATGTTGGTGCAGTTGTAGTGGATAGCAGTAAACAGCCAGTAAGTTCAGATAGCGTGAAATTAGATGAGCAAGACAAGACTGAAAAACATCCATCTGGTTTGGATGTTGTAAGAAAAGAAGCTGAAGAGAAGACACAGAAACAAACATCTGGTGTGAATAAAAAGGAAGCAGAAGAAAGGGTAGCATGTAGTTCCAGGGGAACGCCAACATCAAATAAGACCGGCAAAAAGCGCATAACTCCAATTGCCATTGGTCCATGAGAGAAACACAGGCATGGATCCCCGGCAGTCATCTTATTTGACTTCAGGTACAGTCATGAAATTTGGCCTATCTCTAGCCCCTGCCACTCAAAAGTTTATCTTTTATGGCTTCCAATTTGCTAGTTCTAGACATGGAATTCTTGCAAGGAAATGGATAAGCTACATACCGTCACAGCCATTCATCAGTCCATGACCATTGACACCGATAACTATTCTGCCAAGTAACTCTACTGTTACTGTACCATTTTTACCCCCTCTAAACAATCACCATAGCTAAACATAATATTACTTCCAGTGCATCATGTGAGTGTCAGGGGCTAAAAGAAGGGAAGATTTTATGATTGCACCCTGCACTCGACTGCAGGAATCCATCTCAGAGAAAAACCCTGTGTAGATCCTTGTATATTTTTTGGGCAGTCTACATATGAAAGTTTTACTATTTCCCTTTTTTCTTGTTCTATGAATTGCATCTGGTTATCTATTGTTTGATTTAGATTCCAGTTCGATATTAAGAGAATTCAATCTTCATTGGGATGAGTGCTAAATTCCCCCAAACACCCTCCCCCAAACAAAAAAGTAAAGAAAAACTATATGCGCGAGTAATGTAATTTAGCATGGTTTTTGCATATTTTGGGTTACTTTAACTTGACACGTTGTATGAGTTGAAAGAATTCATGCTGTGATTATCAAATTATGATAATTTCGTATTTTAGTACAAATGTGAATAAAAGAAAATTGAATGAAGTTTGTTCGATTTTCAAAGGAAATACCATATTGATATAATATATGAAGTTGAAAAGTACTTGCCAATAATAAAGAAATTTGAATATGAAAATAGTATTGAAAGCGCTGAAATTTTTGTATAGAAGATATTCCTGATTAATTGTCTAATCTGAACTTGATCAACATGTGATATCTTTTCAAGGTTAATGTTCGCTTTCTAGATATCCAGATTTCATTCAAGCCATTCAATGTTCTAACAATACCACGTGCCAGAAATGGTTCAATTCTATTTTTATACTTGTCACTGTCTTTCTGCACAAAGCATCTGGTTCACTCTCAAAGCTAAAAGACAATTGCCAGTGAAGGGGAAGCAATTCAGTTTCATTCAAAGCAACACAGGACAATTGAAAACTGAAAACAACCAGTGCAACTTCTCTTTGCGTTTTATGGTGGACAATAACATTATCATGAGCTTTACAAGAGCCATTACATCCAGACGAAATCATTACATCCAAAACACTCTTTCCATTATGAGATAGATACAAAGAATAAAAGGGGAAAAATATATACCTCGTTCTCTGTTACATTAAGTTTCGGTGAATCTGGTGGAACTGAAATGTGTACTTTGTCGCTTGCTTTCAGAAAAACAGGTAAAATCTAAAGCAGCACAGAAGACTCATGGAAGATGGTTTTAGGTTAGTAGCTATCACTGAATGAACAGTAGCATCCCAGCGTGATCATGTCAGTTTGTGAGTGAGCTCTGGTTCATCCATAGAATCTGAACTCTTTAGAGTAAGCCAAAATCTAATTTGCAGCCAGAAATATAGTCAACATGAGGACAGAAGTCATTGACAAGAATAAGCTACAACAGAAATAAATGGTATAACTAAGAGAATAAAGAAAGAAACTGTTTTTGAGACTGGATAAAGAAAAAGGACTGCCCAACCAAATTATTATCTTAAATCAGAAATTTCATTTGAAAGCAAAATATAACGATCAAAACTTGAGTAAGCTTAAATCAAGCCAGATGTGACTGAATGAAAGGGGAAAAACATTAGAAAGTAGCTGAACTCACCCTGTGATTCCATTTGCTGGAAATGAAATTCATAATCAGTAGATAGTTGTGAAAGGATAATTTCATTCCAAGTATCAGGTACTCCAGGAAGACACCAGTGGCTACAATCTTGGATAGATGGAATATCACTCCAGTTACCAACATGTGCATCACTTCGAAAAGCTGTCATAGATGTGACATGGAGAACATTGATGGGAACTGAGACATTTTTTACCACTTCCAAAACTATGTCTGAAAACAAACTTTGGTCCCTTCCATCAGTTTCTAGCATGGGGTACTGGGTCACGGTGCAAGTCCAATGGGGTTGATCATCACTGATGCAGACAAGGAAACTTGATCAGTAAGGTTGACCAGCGCATATTTAAACTAGAAAAATTTCATTTTTTCCGATTGAAAGCTTGGGGAACAATTGATATCTCTAAAAGCTATAACATTGTAGCATAATGGAAAAAACAAGTTAAAGCGATCATAAGCAGCGCTGATGCTACAAGCATACAACTATATAGTCAGTGTCCTAAAGGTGAGAAAGGCAAAGAAAGAGATAATACAACACAGTTCTTACATCACGCGGGTTCACCAGGAGAAAGAGAAGTTTCAATAAATCATACATAGGAAAGAGCCTAACAAATTTTAATAGAGCATCATGCTACCAATTAGGTAAGAATACCTCCAGTGAGATGGCTCATAAGTCCTAAAGAAGACACGTGTTCTACTTTTGTTGATTTTTCTCTCTATCCATGACGCCCAGGTGCCAAGTGCAGTTCTGAAGGCCACAGGAATTGACATCCCAATTTTCAATGACCTTCCAACTTGGAAATAGCAACCCCTGCGGGATACAGATAAATACATAGGCATAAACAAAATTAAAAACCATACTGATCTTGATGAAGGAAAATACACATCAAACATCACAAACATAATTCATAATCTGATTGTATAAAGATGTATGCTAAAAATTATGTTTACCAAAAAAACAAAAAGCCTTTCTGCTTTAAATTGAAACTGAGGATAGTAAATAAAATATAATTTCAATAAGGCTAACAACCAGTGAATAACATCAGCATGAAAGCTAGAACCAAACTTATCAAGAAAAAATACATTTTGTCAGATTTAACTGCTATAAGCAGCATTTTGTCAGATTTTTTATTTCTGGGAGCTCTGGTTTACGTCATGGAAAAGTTCAACAAAACATCACTTTCAATCTTCTCGAACAATGGCATTTAAAAACTACAAAATCATGTTGATGAGATTAAGAAAAATAATTATGGCCATCACGAGCCATTAAATAAATTGCTTTGAAGTTTTCCCATTGGCTAAAGATAACTAAGAAAAGTAGAGGAGAAGCAATAAGCCGCAGAAGAAACAACTACTGTATCAAATATGTCCATAAACAAACGACACTAAGTGAATATTGAATGTAACAAAAAAAGGAACTTACGCGTCAAAAAGTTTGGATGGCACCCACCAATGCCCAGTGTTGAATATAAGAACATCAGAATCGGCCCACCGATTACTTATATCATCTAACCTGTCCAATCTAAGTGTTGATTTAACCCTCTTTGGTGTATGCTTAGGTGCCGGACCCGGTTGTACCAGGAAAACCGATCGAAAGAATTCAATGGTAAAATTGAAGTCACTAAACCGAACACCTAAGAATCTAATTCTCTTTGATATCTCATGCTGGTTCACTTCATAAACGCTCTTTTTATCCTTCACCCCCGCCATCAGCATACATGTCAGTGATTCCCACTGAGTCCTACTCATAGAATCGCCAACAAA
This sequence comes from Leucaena leucocephala, assembly GCA_037074615.1. Lineage (NCBI taxonomy): Eukaryota > Viridiplantae > Streptophyta > Magnoliopsida > Fabales > Fabaceae > Leucaena > Leucaena leucocephala. The sequence goes on along the minus strand of CM073538.1, from coordinate 20,391,655 downwards.
AACAATTCTCTTGCCTCGAAACATCTCCAAAACTTTACTTACATTAAACCTCGGAATATCACAATCATTGGGTTGCCACCTCCAATTAAGATAACTCATGTCTTCTCGTCCATTAGCGAAGCAATTGAATCCTCGTTCTACAAAAGGACATTCTGAGGCGTTGTACAATGGATAAGGCGGCGCCTGGACCCACTTTCCCTCATAAACATCACAGCTCTTTAACGATCTGTTAAAGTTGGAGACATGCTGATCATGAAAGATTGTGTAGCTAAGCTTAGGAAGTAAACACACATATCCTCCACCAATGGCAACGAAGAATGAAATTAGAGACGCAATAATCACAAACAAGTGAAAATGAAACCAGCGGGAGAGCCAGAGCCGTCTGAATCGGTTAGCTTTAGGACTCGCAATAGTGAGAGACCTTCGATTGAGCGAAGATTCCTTGGGGATTGAAATGCTCCGATTAAAAACACTCATAGTCCCAAATCATCCGCCGCAACGAACACATTACACATTCAAGTTCAACTCAGCAATTTGGAAGATAAGATGAACTGCATCGATGGCCAAATTCAAGAGTCAAAACGGAAGATGTCGTGGCAGTGAAAGTGATGAAATTTGTGGGAAGGTGGGGATTGGTTAGCGGTTTGAAGTTTGAATAAGAACCGAAAACGACCGGACAGAGAGAAGGAGAGCCTTAGTACCGGGAAGTACGGAGGCGAAGGTCAAAGTGGTCAATTCGCAAGAGTCGACCCTTCTACAATGTTCCAAATTCTGATTCCTAACTCTCTGAAAATGTCGTGGAGCGAACGCCACGACGCCCCAAACAAAATTATTAATAGTATTATCCCAATGGATTTAGCGAGGAGATAGTTTCAGATAATATAGTATACAAGATTCGAATTTTTCAGGAGGAGTGTTCATATTTAACATTGGTTACCAATAAAAAGATATATATATTTAATAAAAAATTATTAATATTATAATATCAAATAAGAGGATTATTTATTTTTTTCATTTATTACGTTCTTTTTTATCCAAAAGATGGTTAAAACTTATGGGGGTTCAAATCCTACTATGAGGTCACAGCTGGATTCTATCTGGTAAAAATGTGTTACTTATATACACAATAGAATAATGTTGTTGATATCAAGTTTAGAAAAAAGGTTAATTATTTTGAATATGAGGGACTAAGGATTCATATTTAATATTTAATAATATTTGTAATAAAAAAATATTTATATTTAATAAAAATAATAATAATGTAATAAGTGTAAGAGGTAAAAATTATTTTACACTCTAAAATTTAAAAAAGATTAATCTTAAATTTAAAGTAATTTAAGAATACCTTTAATTAAAAAAATAATATAGATGGTAGTAATACATTTTATATATTATATTATTATTACTATTAGCATATTTAAAATATATATTTAAGGATAAAATAGTATTTTATATTATTTTTTAATAGTATCCAACATCCTAAATATTTAGGGTACTATAAATAAAATTAGGCAAATAAAAAATAATACCACAATTAGATGTACCGCATAAAATTAAAATACTAGATGCAATTGGAAAATAATATTATAGTATTTGATGTTATTTTCTCTTTTATTTAATAGATATGAGTTTTTAATATCTAACCCAATTTTGGAAGTGAATAATAATATAAAGTATATTTTTAATAGACTAATTTTTTTATAATTTTATTAATCATTAATATATTTTTTGGATAAAAATTACTAGTATATTGATTGATATTGATATTGGTAATCAACTAAACATGATTTTTTGTGTTATTATATATTAAATGTTATAGAAATAAGGAAAATATAATAAATATTTGAGATGAAATAAATAGAAGAAAAGACTATAGAAATTGGAGAGAGAAAGGGAGTGATTATCATTTATATCAAGCTTACATTTACTTAGCATGCCTAATATTTATATGCCACAAATTCTTAAATTATATTTTAAAAGTTATATAAAAAATAAATCTATATAATTATAAAATATATAACATTTGAAGGGTGTATATTAATAATTAAAGACTCCCAAAAAAAACTATTTATTTATTGATTATATAACTTTAATGCATAACCCCAAAAAATAATTAAAGAAGTTATAAACATCACACTTAATATTACGATATTCAAAACATAAAATTTGAAGCAAGTAATATTATTTATGACTTATATATAAATAATACTACTTACCACAAATTTTGTGTTCCATCATCAATGTAATAAAAAGTATTAAAACCCATATTATTTATAACAAATGTTTAATTCCAACTTTATAAAATTAATCTCCTAATAAACTTTTATATTTAGCAGCGGATAAAAGAGTACTAAAACCATAATAAGGTGTATTATGCAGCCCACTTAATACATTTAAATTATGAATAGTATGAATAATTGATATAAATGAAACAAAAACCATTTTGGTTTAGCTAAATTATGCCTAGCTAGCTATTCAATAAAAATTCAAAATGTATGTATGAAGAGAAAATCCTCTTTCAATTTGTATTTATTATTTAATGACTTTTTAATGTGAAAAATTACATATTTTTCAAATTATTTTTTAGATCAAATTATTTATTTTTTAAAAAAATTCAAAATTGATAATAAAATGCTTACAACTTATGTGTTTGACAAGGAAAAGACAATAGAGCTAAGAAATAAATAAAATAAAAAGCGCCCATCAACAACAACAAAAAATTAAAAATAAAATGCTTTCCACTTTGTCAAACGGCATTATCAAGTTTTGAAAGCTTATATCAAACATGATTCTTGACCACAAAAAATTATTCACATATATTATAAATTCTCATTATAATAAAATATATCATTCTCCTTGGCTGGTTCAAACCGACAAGTAGGTTGTCTATTATGGGGGTGGGTTGGTTCCATCCTTGCAGCTCATCTTAATGATATATTCTTTAATTAAATTATATTATGAATTATTGATGGTTTATAAGTTTAACTAGTAAAAAGATGAGGTATATCATTTAGAGCGTGTTTGATTGGAGAGTATAATTTTATTATAGTTTTAATCGGGATACTTGAAGAGGCATCATACTTCTTAAATGCCTAGGTTTACGTCTGAGGTTAATAGATAGCTTATCCTACCCGATATTGATATTGTCTAGAAAGAAAGAAGATTTTGTTTTATCTTTAGATCGTGGGTGAGCCCAATTATTTTTTAAAAAAAAATTAGATAAAAAAATTATATTACAAACTATTCATTAGATTATGTTTTTATTACCATTTGCAAAAATTACAATTAGGACCCCCGATATATAATCCCCTAATCATGAACTGACTTCTTTACGCTAGTGTAGTTATTAGTTGCACCATGACAATCAATTGATTTTTACAAAAAAAGTATAAAACTTATGACAAATTATTTATATTTATAAGGTCAAATTTTTTAATTATTTTATTATTGTTAGTTATTAAATACGTATATGTACTTATAAATTTATCTATATAAACATTTTATATTAACTTTTGTAAATTTATCTATGAATATATTGTTTGTTTATATTTTTAATTTTTTTTTTGTTTAATGTCTCATAAATTTATAGGAATTTTGGTTCAGTATAATAACTTGTATCTTTTATAGTAAATGTTTAAAGAGAGAGATGAGCAAAATTCTCGAATCTCAACCAACACAAAATTAGTTTACTATAACGCTTTGTTAAATCTATTTAAATATTAAATTTTAGTTTTAAAATAGAAATATGTATTAATAGAGATAATTATAAATTTTAAAATTGAATTAAGTGATTGGTCAGATATCTAATAATAAAATTAAAAAAAAAAAGTCAAATAGCCGTAGTATAAAAGAAAATTCCTTGCGTCTGATAGAAGGCAACAATGTCTGGTATTCTGAGTAGGATAGATGATGGGAAACCACGTGCCTAGGGCCTTTGTGAATCTATTTCTCTCCTCATTTTTGGATATTAATGTTTTGAGCTGAAACTTTATAACTTTGGGATGTAATTAATTAGTTGGGCTGAGAGCAATCTATATTTTTTTATTGTTAATCCAATTTATCAGAGCTTTATCCTGATTATATCTGGATCTGACCCACGTCGTATACCTAGTTATGGTAAATGAGTCTTCTAATAAGGATTTTCTGTATATATTAAGGCTCGAACTCGAGACTTCATTTAAATGATATTGAGCCACTTATCACTCAGATCAATTCTAATTGGTGAGAGCAATCCATATTGAATAGACGAAAAGATGATTTGAAGCTACAAAAACGAGCTAGTGATGAATTCCAAATGAACTAAGAGTGTAATATCCAGCGTCCCTCAGCATGTATAAAAAAAATGGAAGAACAAATGTAATTAATTTAGTTTAATTTGATCGAAAAAGCAATCAATCATAGTCTTGACCACACATGATGTGTCTGCATTTTGAATTGTAACTGAAGAAACTAATGAAGATGGAAAAGATTAATCTGCAAAATTAAGCTGTGCGAGTGTAGCTTGTTGGTGTGATATGCTTCGTCTCATCCTAAGTACATCCATGAATCGTATAACAACTGAGGAATATATAATAATAAATTCTAAGTGCTTACTTGTTAATGAAATTTTTAAGTAATTAAATATTTTCTTCTAGACCTTATTGTAATTTCCCCCTCATGATTTCCCAAACTTTTGAAACTGCGATCGCATAGATGGAGCTTTTATAGGAAGATACAAACAAAACTGAACCCTAAAACAGGCATGATCATTAATTGCTAACACCTTATAGTCCTTACTCATGCAATTATATATGCTTCTCCATCATCAACACAGACCTAGTGGGTTGTTTGGTATGAGAGATTTAGAAGTGAAGAGAGATTTTTTTTTTTTTGAGTTTGATTTAAAGAACTTGAAAATTTGGGGTTATAAAATTTTAGAAAAGAGAATTTGTAAGATAAAAAAGTAAGTAAAATTAATTAAAAAATTATAACCCCATCTCTCCAACTTTTTTAAATCCAACTCATTAAAATTTTCCCTTTACTCCTCTCCAAATCTCTCTCGTACTAAACAACCCCTTAGTAATCAGTTCTACTTCTCTACGTAGTTGCATTAATCAAAGTTTTTCTTTTTTATTCTGTGCGTGTGTGTGTATGTATTTATAATCTTTTCTTCTAGTTATATTTAGATCGTGATCCTTCCCATATTTTCGACTATTAAACCATATAAAGTATAACATAAACACACCCAGCACTACAAAAAATCATTGATTTGGCGACAATTTTTTAGCGGCGACATAAAAAGTCGTCACTAAAAATAGCTCTTCAGCGGCGACATAAAAAGTCGCCGCTGAAAATAGGTCTTCAGCGGCGACTTTTTATGTCGCCGCTGAAAGTAAGACTTTTAATGACGACTTTACCTTGTCGCCGCTGAAGCTTGAAAATAAAAAAAAATTGTCGATACTTTTCTGCGGCGATAATTTTTGTCGCCACAGAAGGTTTGATTCAGCAGCAACTTTTGTATCTTTCAGCGGCGACATGTGTCGCCACTAAAAGTGTTCATACAAATTTTTTAAGAATTAAAAGCCTATTTTCTTAAAAAATTTAAGAAAAATAGTTAGAAGTTATTAATTACCCAGAAAATTTTATTAAAATTCTCTAATAAATTGAAGAAGTTATTGAGAGAAATATTATTATTTTATTAAGTGGATTATTTTTAAATAATTTTTTATTAGAGAAGTTAAAAGTTTTCAAACAATTTTTTCTCAATTTTTTAAAAATTAAAGAAGTTATTAAGTTGAAGAAAGTATTAGAAAAAATATTATTATTTTATTAAATGAATTATTTTTTAACAATTATTTAATAAAAATAAAACTTTTAGCGGCGACTTTTTTGTCGCCGCTGAAAGTTTACTTTTAGCTGTGACTTATTCTTGTTGCTGCTGATGATCAACCCGTATAACAAGAACAACCCGCCCAGGCAATGATTTTAAAGGGAAAAAACAAAAGCGAGAGAAGGCAGCGTGAGGAGTAGTGGGGAGTGCGAGCGGCCTGAGGAGCAGAGGGAGTGCGAGTGGCGTGAGGGCAGAAGTGCAGGTCGGAGAAGATATCTCGACTTCATCGCTACTACAGCTGGAGATCGGCGTTTTCTTTGTCTGAAAGAACAAAGCAATTTCTACCCTAGCTGCAATTTCCATCGCTAACCCTTCTTCGTTTAGATCTCGGCAGCTGGAAGCTTTTCTCCTTTCCTTTCTGTTCTGGATCCGGTTGGGTGAGTTCTCTGACTCTAATTTCTCTGTTCTGTTGGAGTCTAATTTTGAATCCCATTAGTGTCGCATGCTCTTGTGGCCCTTAGTAAAAACCGGATAAGGATGTGTTATTTATGGGATGTGTTAGGTGTGTTGAAGTTCTGAGAGATAATTACCTGTTGCAGAGAGAAATAGATTGTGAGTGGTTTTTGTGTTATGGAGACAATGCAAGAGATGGCGGCACTGCGCATTGACGCGGACGCGATATCTGTGGTGGTGTCGGCATTCTTGGCATTGTGGGTCTCTGGCTATAAAAGATTATTTCGCGATTCGTCTTGTTCACAAACCCCACAAAGTCTATTCATTCGCTCACTCCTTCTTTCTCGATTTCTACTCCAGCTTCTTACATACCCATTACCATGGCTCAGGTGCTTCATCCTCCCCCGTATTTTCCTTCCTTAATTCTCCTTCTATTTCATGCTCTCCGTCGCGTAGTTTTGTTCATTATAATTCAATTCTGGGTCTTTATTTTTCTTCACATATTTGTTTCTAATATATTGTTCTATTCCATTTTTGGGTTCTCGCTCATTGTTCTGAATATTTATGCTGAACTGGGGTGATTTTTTGAGCTATGAGGATTCCTTGAAGTGTAGCTTGATAGAATTTTGGGAATGAAATTTAAATAATTTGGGACTATCAAAAATTCATGGGTCTTATCTTAGATTTTGAAATAGCTTAGAAGGATCAAGGTACCCTCATATGGGTGTTTTTGCAAAGTTGTTGAACCGGGTTGTTTTCAGCTGTGGCTTGGGGATTAAGGTACCTTAATTGATTGGTTATCTTTCAATTATCCTGAGCCACTGGGAGCTCTTTGATCTCTAAAGTTAATCACAAATTCACAATGCACTAGCATGATGAGCTCTTGCTTTTCTTTACCTTAAAGTGGGACAGAAAAAGGTGGTACCAATTCCCGTTCAATTAAGAATTCCAATATATATATATACACACACACACATTTATGTTTGTGTGTATGTTTCTCATCACACTCGAGTGCATGATATTTCTATGATATGAAGCCATGTGTCACTTTCATGATGCCACCATTTGATGTTGCTTTTACCTTTTTTATTAACTGCAGAATCCATATTTACTCTGTTGATCATGAATGCAATGAAGTGAGATATAAAATGTGAAACTAAACATGTATGGCATTGTTGATATATTGTATAGTGGTGATTGTTATTTTAGTTGGTAAAAATATTATGTGAGATAGGAATCAGGATCTGATTCTTCTGTTCAACGTGATGTTGTGTTGTATATGGGGAATCATGGAGTTGGAGAAAATACATATAATTGCAAGTATAATTATAATTGCAATGAGTCTTGTTCTTCATGTGGAGTTTGAAATAAAGAACTACACATAGTTTGACACAGGAAACTACTCATACTGCTCTCTAGTAACTTTTTCTAGTTGTTAATTTTTCTTTGCTCTCTAGTTGGTAGACTAGTGCAGGCAAGTATGAAAGGAAGCACATATACTTATACTGTTATAGCCTGTAATAATTGATAATAAACCATAATTCATTTTTTTTACAATGAGATTAAATTGCATAATTTAGTTTAGTGTATATGATATATCCCTATTTGCCAATTAATTTTTCTTTTAACTCAACAGCCAAATTCCTTTAGTTCATTATCGAACATAGTGTACCGTATACCTGCCGATTGCTATATATTCTGGTTAAGTATTGATCTTTTTCCCACATCATCAAATGCAGTGTATATTCTTTTCCCTGGGTTTTATGAATATTTCTGCTTTCGGTGGTCTCCTCAAAATGTTTTAGGTAGCTGTGTGATTTGAAAATTTATAGTATAGGTTGTAAACTTGCTGGTTAACTTGTCTTGTTTGGCCTGTCTTGTGAAGATTTCTCATTGGAGTTAAAGGGAAGAAGGAATGTATGGAGGTAAAGCATGCAAAGATGGAAGAATAGCATACAACATAACGTAAAAAGATATAAGAAGAGCCGTATGCAATTCGAGCAAAGACTAATAGAACAAATGGAACAAAGGATACAAAGTCAATTTGCTACCTTGATGTAGATAGGGCAACCACATGCGCCTACTTCTTCTACTCTTAGTATTTGTCATTCTATATAATGTTTATGTATAAACTACACAATTTTATAATAATTTTAAATATATTTAAGTAATTGAAGTAATTTGATTTTTTATACGATGATCAAAATTATTTATTAAAATTATTATATTCTAGTTTATTTAGTTATTTATTATTATTTTTGTTATTAAATTATATTTTTTTATATAAGAAAAATATTAGAAAAGAATTTAAAAACTAATATTAACTTTTAGCGGCGACTATCTTGTCGCCGCAGATTCCCTTTTAGGTGGCGATTTTATATGTCGCCGCTAATTGTTGACATTCAGCGGCGACTTTTAATTTTTGTCGCCAATGTGCATAGGCGACAGTCTCATAGGCGGCGACTTGGCGGCGACAAAATATCGCCGCTAAAGATCTTCAGCGGCGACTTTTGTTGTCGCTGAAAGTCAATTTTTTTATAGTACAGAGAGAGATGCAGCAATAAATTACAATATATTAAGAAAAAACATAACATTTGTGATAAGAAAAATTTATAGATTGCGAATTTGGCAAAAGGTTGAAATGAAGATTTTAATAAAAAAAATTTGTAAATTCATCATGAAAATGTTGTGATAACTTTTTCCTTAATTAGTGAGTTTTTCTCTTTTGTTGTATACATACAAAAAAAACAAAAAAAAAATCAAACACTTCATGCACAAACAAGAATACCAATATATTTATCATTAATGAAAGCCGGAATCAAGAGTGAAGAAGAAGAAGAAAAGGTCTGAGGTTCAGTGCAAAATGGAAGGAATTAGGTTTAATGAAATCCCGAACTAGATTTACAATTTCTGCACACACACAGACACGCAGGTATATCTAGCAAAGAAGCAGATATATATCCCTAACCAAACCCAGAATTCTATATGTAAAAGCTGATCTCTCTGACCCCTCTAGGGCTTCCTTCTACATCATTAAAATTCAAAGACGCACAGAAACCATAATCCTAAGTTTCAGTCTCCTAAAACAACAGACACACGTATAAATAGACTGTCGTCTTGTCGTCTGAATAGAGTACAGTAGATATATATCAGCAACACACACACACGCCTGCAACAGCAGGCGTGTCTTGAAGCAATAATGATGCACATTCCCAGAGAAGAAGAAGCTTTCGTATATATTTAGAGATATTGATTATTAAATGGAATTCCTCGTGATCACACGTCACCCCTTGTTTTATCTCTCAATGGAAAAAAGGTAGGCCAAACAAACTTTCCGCCCAACTTACAAATTATATATATATATATATATAAATTACGTAACTCAACCCAACCGTTATGATTACTCTCTCTCTCTCTCACTTCCCTTTCGCACAATATTAATTAATTACTTGTTCCATCATTTTAGTTTTTACTTCCCTTACGTATTTATACAGTAATCCACATCATAGCTAATTATTCACTAATTACCTCATGGTTAAACCCCGAGGAGCTTTCTCCGGCGTTGAACCCTAGTCCGGTGGAGGCTGCGGTGGGGAGTGTTGTGTTTGGTGTATAAGGTCAATCGGCGAGAGTAGTATTATTACCAGTGGTGATCGTACCCATAATAATATTGTTGCGGTGCTGTGGAGATTGGAGCAACCTGATTTGTCTCTTTAAGAACTTAACGTATCGAATGGCTTCGTCCAGCATGGAGGCGGTGTCGAGCTTGGTTCCGCCGGGTACGAGTCTTTGGAGTATGCGGATTTTCTCGCTGATCCTCTCACGGCGGTGGCGGGCGGCCACGCTCTGGGGGTCGTCGCTGATCCTGACGTTCCGCCGCTTAGGTTTCTGGATGGTGGAAAGGTCGATGTCGATGGGTTGCAGAGCGGCGATCTTGTACATCATCTCCTTCATAGCTCCAAGCTCTTCTACTTCTCCTTCTCCTTCTTCCCCTTCTCCTTCTCCTTCTCGTTCCAAGTTGATTTCAAACATGTCACTAACGAGAAAACCTGAAGATGAAGTCGAAGAAATCGGCCGAGCAGAAGCCATATTCCAAGTGGGGTGATGATTATTATTATCGTTAACGCTAGTGGCGAAAGAGGGATGAATAATATTATTCTGGTTGGTATTCATTGTGATGGGTAGTTTCTGAAGTGAAAAAATTTCAAACACCAGATCGATGTGTATAGAATCTAGAAGTATATAGATAGATATATAGGATCGATATTGAAGGATCTAGGTTGTTTTATGTGTCTGATTGGTATGGAGGAGGGGGCTTTTCAGTGTAAAAGGGATATAAGATGAATGAATAAAAAGAAAAGGGGTTCATATGAGCGCTTCTCTGCACCAAACAAAACCAGAAAAAAAAACCAGTAATAAATTAAGAATCAGTTAAACTCGAAAGGGTAAAGGAAAAGGTAGTGTAGCTAGGGTAAGAAAAATTTGAACTGTGTAGAGTTGTAGACACACCTCAACCCTTTCTCTCTTCAATTCGTATGATTCTATCCTGCGGTTTAAGTTCCAATTTTGCCTCAAAAGTTTATGTGCAGAGTTGAGTATTCTAGAGTTTTTTTATATCAATATGACACTAAAAATATTAAAAAATAGCAATGTTAACTGTTAATGGTGACAAATATTATCAAACTATGGTGGTTAGATTAACGGTTGATTGATGAATCTTCAACGTCTGATTAACTGAATTCAATTAATACATGATTAAGGTCTAATTTCGCTCTTTTGTGTAAAAACTGTAGGTATCCAAAAGTCTTTCTTAGATCAATATTATTCCAAGAGTATTTAAAAAAATAGCTAAATTACTTTAACTAACAAAAAATTAACATTAGTCCTTATTGTTTCACTTGTTTAATATTTTAGGATGATATTAATAAAAAAAAAAACTTCTCTGATACCCACAATTCTCACATGAGTAAAATTGGACCTTATACTAGTAGGTAAAATTTTGCAAAACATTTTCATTGTGATTGGTGAGTGATTTTAATAGGGATAAAATCATATATATGAAATATTATGAACCTTTGTGGGTAAGAAAAGAAATGCAGATCAATTTCCTCATAATTTATACATCAATATCTTCTACAGTATTGATATAAAATCTCTAATAAGTTATATTATTAATTAAAGAAGAACAACAATATGGCTTATTTTTCTAATTTTATGTAATATATATATATGGGATCCATATATAGTAGTTTATGGATAATGAACAATCGTAATGTGAATGTTTAATAATAAGAAGACATGATTGGTTTAAATATTTAATATTTAAAGCTTTTTGTGAAACTTTGGGTTAGTTGATTAGGGTTTCAGCGTTAATGTTTTCTAGCTAAAATTATAAATATAAATTAACTACATCTACTGACAAATCTCTATATATAATCAATCAACAATATGAAACCCATTTGCCTTTTGAGTCATCCCTTTTCATGGGCTGAAGAATTCAGGCTAATTTAATCATGTAAGAAGAAAGATCAAAAGTTATAATTAATTAATCTGTCATCCATAGGTTCAACTCAAGAATTGGTAAAAGATGCGATTATTTAGAGCGTATTCGATCTATGAAAAATATTATTTTATTATAATTTCAATTGTAGTATTTAGGAAGGTATCATAGTTCCTAGGTGTCTAGGGTTAAGTTTTAGAGTAATAGACAACTCGTCTTGTAAATATTGGTATTATTTAAAAGAAAAAGAGACTTTGACCTGCTCTTTGATAGTTGGTGAACCCAACCCTTTTACAAAAAAATTGTATAAAAAAATCGTAATTAATTTTTGACATTACCCGGATTCGTTATGTTACTTTCGTATCTTTGAAAGCTATAATTAATTAATTTTCAAGAAACATCATCGTTTGAAAAGATCAATATCCTTGAATATTAATAATTGATATGAGATAGGATTGTGTTCAATTAAGAGATTAGTCTAGCACCATGCAATTAAGGTGATTCCGTGTTATTGAAGCCAATTAACTTTAAAATGAAGAGAATTAATTAAGTGTGTTGTCAATCAAACTGCAAAATTGAAATTCTGCACATGTATAACCTAATTTAATATCCAGCATTATTATTGCAAGAAAATCAAGGATCTAATGTTGATGTCATTTACTGGTAATTAATTTGACGATGGTTTTTTTTAATCAAGAATTCGATAGATACTATCGTTATTACGCCCAAAAAGAATTTAAACAATATAGGAAATTCATTCATGGAATATTTTGTGTCTTCAACTTGACTGTTGCCTAATTAAATATTATCACGCCCGAAGTAAAGTCCATAGCGTTCAGATACTTATAATTACAGTAACAGCACTCTGTGGCAGTTAAAGAGATGACAACTTCAATCAATTTAAAACATATATATAATTAGGTCAAAAGCTGATTAAACGAATTGGATTGAACATATGGAACCTGTCCCAATCAATTAGGGTCTGAGATTAATTATACTGATCAAGTTCTGGAGGCTATTTTCTTCTTCAAGCTAGGGGAATACACACACACACACAAACATGTGAAGCTTCTTTTTTTTGGGGGGGGGGGGGGAGGAGGAGAGAAAGAGGAATAGGATATTTTAAAGGTTGTGAGGGGATCTGTTTCTAATTCATCCTAGGTACATAATTCTGTAAGTCATATGAATCTCTGAAGAAAACCCTAATTCCATCATCAAACTCATCAGAGTGTGTGGGACAAGTTAAGGTTGTGGGTGATCATTTTTCGTCCAGTTCTCAAGTACCAACACGCACAACAACCTGAAATTGATGATCATCGATCGATCACTTTCACTGTATCAATGTTATACGCTAGCCCTTGCGCATGCACAAAAAGCAATCATTGTTTTGGTAAATATAGGGTTCATATTTCATCACTTGTTGGCTTTATTTCAATCATAAAACTTGAAGAATTGAAACCACCCCTTCATGTGTAATACAATCACTCAAAACAAACACATAGCTTTGCCAGTTCAGCTCTCTCTCTACAGTGCTTAATATAATAGTTAATTATTGACAGTTTTAAACAAGCCAAATAAATCAATTATACTTATAATTAAATTCAAATCCTCAAAATAGATTCATATATTTAAAGAAGAAATCACCCCTTCATGTGTAAGCTTATCACTGAAACAAAACAAATACGTGGCTTTGCCAATTCTGCTCTCTGATCTCCACAATTATTCTTTGCTTCTTCTCAACACACATATATATAAACACACACACGAAAATTAAAAGCAAGACATTAATCATTATCAACATCTCTCTCTCTCTCTCTCTATATATATATATATAGTCTACCTTCAGGTTGGGTTGCTAGCTAGATTACTAATAAGAACAATGTAACTAGGTTATTCCTTTGAGAAGTTATATATTTGGAGCTTGTTTGGATTATATTATGGAAAAAAATTATAATTTCGGGATTAAAAATTCTCCCTATCTTATATCAAAACCAAAGTTTTGATTTCAAATCATGGTTTTAGAGGTTAAAATTATTTTTGGGTTTGTATAAGTATTTCATTCCTCTACTTTTAAAATCTTAGTTGAGCCAAAACTATAGTATTGGAAGTTATAAAACCTATATATATATACATACACTCTAATCTTTAATATAAAATTTATTTAACTAATTTAATTAGATTAATTAAGTTGGTTAATATAATGTTTTTTTAAATACTCTAATTATCTTCTTTAACTCTCTCTTTTATTCTCTTACTTGATTATTGTTGAGTAAATATAAATAGGGATAATCTGAAAAAAAATTGATAAATATAAAAAATATATCTTATATTTAGAATTAAAATTAACTCTTTAATTAAGTCTTATATTAATGACTAGAGGAGTATATTTTTCAATGTGTTGATTTTGATTATGTAGCCACTGACATAAATGAAGTAGATGCATGAATGAATTATGGGTAAGTGAAAAGAGAGGATTATACAATTCAATTCTTAACTAAAAATGAGGAAGCATTCATAAAGCAGCACTCCAATTTTGATTATAGTCCATATTGCCACTGATTATATGAATCTACACCTTTACTCTCCCTATCAAGCACCCGTATCTTCTTGCTAGGGGTACAATAGACTATTCACACCCAAATTTTGTAATTTTGTATTACTACGCTCTTCCCTTTCAACAATGTCTTCCACTGCACATCCAAAATTCTCGTGTTAATCACTTTATCTTAAAAATAAGAAAAACTTAATCTGTAAGTCCTTGTAATATATCTTTCTTTTTTGGTAATCAGTGTATCTCAATTTTAAATTAAGTCTTTATAATTTATTTTTGTTTAAATTTGGACTTTATAATTTGATCCATTATAGGTATTCATCATTGAGTATACAAAAAAGTTAATTTCAATTTAAAAAGATTTCATAAACTTTATGTAACATTCTCTAATTCATTTCTATAAATAAAATTCCATAGCCAAATGATATTGGGTTTAGTAAAAGGTATTAGTCTCATAATTTAGAAAACTAATATTTGAATCCCCCACTGAAAAAGAAGTCTATATTTATAATTTTTTCTTTAATGTCTCCACATCCTCTTCATTCATTCGTGTAGTTATATATTTGTGAAGAAGGTGACATATGAAATGTTGGCGTATGGTAAAACCACATGTTATAATTATATTAATACAATTCTCTTTTTATTTTTTCCCCCTCTAAGCATGCCTCTATTTGAACCGCAAACAAATTTTGGAGTTATTATTAGTATAATTTTTTTTCCGGTGACTTAATCGATAGGAAGAATAAAACACTTGCAATCTAGACAAACCGTAGAGATTGTTAATGTAATTAAATGTCAATTTGATTTCGGTGTTATATTACTGGCGATTTGAAATGACTTGGAGAAGTAGAATCAAGTAAAATTTTGTATGGTTTATTGCAAATTCAAACTCTCGTCTCACTGAAGAGCTTTTTGTTTTTTTCTAGGGTATATTTTGCTCAATGAAAAGGAAGGGGAGGGATTTTAATAGAGAGGAAAAAATATATAATATTATTTTGTTTAAATTAATAAAAGATAAAGGGAATGGAGAGATTTTAATACTACCTTTTATATTATTTAAAAGAGGAGTAGAGAGAAAATGTTTTTATAGGCACAATTTAAACATTATTTTTATTTGAGTTTTTTTTTTAAAATTTTGTAGGATTTATAAAATATAATTGTAAACGACATTTAATATATAAAATTATAATTTATAATTATTAAAAATGACTAAATATAATTATATCCAATAATCATATTATAATTATATATATCCAAAATTATATTTCCTATTTACACTTACAAAATTATATAAAATATATATTTATAATTATTATTAATATGTTATTATTAATATTATTTTCATATTCAGTGATAATACATGACTCAATCTAGTAACCAAAAGAGAAGACGAAGCCTCAGATTATACAAAGCCTCACATCAACAACTAATTCAGGGAAAAAATCCAAAAGAGAAGACACGAAATCCGACTGTAATGGGATGAAAAATTAATACGTTGGGATTATTAGAATGGAGAAAGGAAGAGGGAAGAGAGGGAAGAGAGGGATAGTTTAGGAATAATAAAAATAACTATAGGCATAGTAGTCATAGGGCCCATTTGGATAGAATTTTAAAAATGGGCTTATGAAAAAAAAGGGCTTTTGAACAGATTATAGAAAAGGGCTTTTGGAGAAGAGATTATGAAAAAAAAAGTGGTTTTGAATAAATGAGTGTTTGGATAGTTATTTATAGAAGGGATTTTATTATTGGTAAATTACGAAAAAGGGTATGAGTATTAAATGAGGAGAGATAAGAGATAAGAGGAGAAAGGAGAGAGGGTGTAAGAAAAAGTAGGGGTAATATAGTAATTAGTTAGTTCAAACGTGGTTTACTGTTCCAAAAGCTACTCTGACCAGCTTTTCTGAAACCTTGGTTTTAAACCAGAGTTTAGTCCAAAAGCCCGTTTGAACAAATATAACTGTTTGTTTTAAAATTTCTCCAAACCTAAGTTTTGAGCCAAACCTTGATTTAAAACCAAGGTTTGGATTTTTCCAAACAGGCACATAACAAGACAATATTACCGTTTACAAATAAAACTATAAACTTATATATATACATATATATTTACTCTTCCTATAGTCAATATATCCTTGATATCAGACTTAATCCAGAAATTTATCTTAATTTTAAATATAACATATTTATTAATTTATTTTTAAATTATTTATATTGATACTCTATCAACAATAATAAAATAAAGGAGGGAAGGAGAGAGTTAAAAAAATAATTAAAATATTTTAAAAATAAAAAATATATAATATTAATGCATTTAATTAATTTTTTTAATTTAATTAAATTAGTGGGAGAAGTAATAAGTAAAATATTAGTGGGTCAAGATAAAAATAAAAAGGCTATAGTCATAATATTTCTGATGAAAATAAAAGTAATCTACATAATTAAAACCGATTTTCTGTTCAGCGTGAAGTCGTGAAATACATAAATGAGTATACATATAGCTACTCCAATTTCAAACTGTTTCACCTTAAAAGGCTGCAATTAACAAGATGTTAATTCGAGTCAATTATTATTATTATTATTATTATAATAGGAAAACCCTGACTGGTGTCTGAGAATAAAGACAAGGAAATTTCCTGATATTCTTAAATCTTGTAAAAATCTTTGATCACAGGAAGAAAAGCAGAAAAATACTCACTCATAGATATTAATGCAATGATTGATATAGATGATTAAGGAGGCAACGATTGATTCGTACCATCAAACCCAAAAGATTATAAATTTTCATTCAACATTATTGAACACCTAAAACCAGAAAGCAATCAAGAAAATTTAACACATATTGTGAGACATGTGCCCCATTTCTAGTAAGCAAAGCTAAACTTGCTGCAAATAGTTACCAATGAATGAAATTAACATGATTTATATATCACAAGCTAATTCAAATTGACCATTGCATAGCAGAAACCAGTGACTTATCTGTCTAGTGAGCAGATCTTGATGCAGCAAAACCCGGCTTGCTCTTCCTGGTACGAGCATTTGTATGTGTGCGTTGTCCTCTGCAGGGTAACCCATCCACATGTCTGAAACCTCTGTAACACTGAATGCTGACCAACATTTCTATATCTTTCTCAACACATCTTTTCTTATAACATCAAAAAGTAAGTTGTTATTATATAAATTACAGAACAAGCATAGGAGTTTCATTGAGGTAGAGAAAATTTGTGTTAGAAATAGTCAGAGGGATAGTACCAAGTCATTTCCGAGCAGGTACTTGGAAAGTAATTCTCGAAGGGAATATAATTCTCTCTTACTTAGGTCCTTGACAGATTTGTTCTCAACCCCAAGCTCACAGACCATGTGGTGAGCTTTGGAACGGCCAATTCCATGTATGTGTTGCAGGGCGTACTGAAGGGGCTTGTTGTCAGGGATCTCCCCTCCAACACCACCTCCAATGTTTATATATTGGGCTCGTACACCACGAAGCTGCATTAGTTAAGGGAATAGAAAAAAGACGAGATTGATGCTCCATTGGGTTGCTGAGAATTGAAGAGAAAGTTGAAATTACAGTTACTAATGCACACGACAGTGGATAGAGTTACCATGCAAGAACTATGTCTGTGCAATATTAGTAAGGGTCTTATCAATACCTGCTACACACCCTAACTACTTTGTCTAATGTTAAATTAAAAACCTGGCAAATGAAAGCAAAGGAATGTGGATTTGGGAGCACAATGCTCCATTGGGCCACCTTGGACATATGAAACAGTAATAATCACACACCCACACACACATCAATCATTACAAAGAGTGAACCAAACACAGAATCTTCAAGCAAAACAAACCCTTAGCGAAAAATCATAAAGAACACAATTTTTCTACCGCAGATCATCCAGTGATGATGGATTTAAAACATAGAACAGAACTAATCCAAGCTAAAAGTTCTTCTGGTTTTCAACAAAACAAAATGGAAGGGTAGGCACTCACTGATAAAGTTTGACGGAGCTGGTAAACAATGTCAGAAACAATTCTGGTAGAACCACGCACACCAAACATTTTGCAGAGTTAGTTGTTGCAAGGTCCACAGTTATAATGGAAGAGGTCTGTCCTAGAAGAGATGACACCACCACTGTTTCCTTCTGGTCCGTTCACAGCAAATCAGCAACAGCCTTGTGTCTGTCTGTTCAGCATTCACAGGGATGAAACTGAGGGCCTGAGCTGATTTTAGAGATATGTCTGTTTTTGCTGATCAATTAGAAGATATATCAGATGAGATTGATCTTCACTTCTCAGGCCATCTCTAAGGCTCTGGCCCAATCTGCTTATATCTGCTTATGCTATACATTGGTGTTCAAAACTGTTCAATATACAAAATTGGATAGGCCAACAAGTGAATCTAAATAGCCAGATCTGTGATTAACAAATATTCAAGATATTTAATAAAATACTAATTAGTGTCTAAAATGTACTATTAAAATTGCTAGGCTGGACTTTAGATTTCCTTGAAGCCCAGCTTGAGCATGATTCAAACAAGGCATAATAATCATCTTAAGATTGAGTAACGCAATAGTTTTCAATTTCGAATCAAGTATATTTATAAGATTAGCACTCCTTCTATGGCTTTTCAAACCACATATCTCATACAAGTTGTAACTTTTTATAGTGACAGGAATAACAACTAAGAAATTTGCAAAAAGGAAAAAACAAAGAAAGCATATCAAAACTATTCCTCTATTAAACATGTCACCAAGCATACGGGTCCCAATTTCATATACAAATATTCAAGTCTCTTGCTTAGCAACATCGAGGGCTGTGAACAGGCCGGACTGGGCTAACCCAGCCTAGCATAAATATCAGGTATAAGGTTTCGACCTGTGGTCCAGATTGGCCTAGTCAAGTCAGTTAACTAACCAGGGCAGGCCATGGTGGTTCAGGTCAGACCAGGCCACAAGACTCCTTTTGTTTTTTTAAAAATATCTTCCTACTAAACCTTTCTATTGCATCATCTAAAACTAGACAGATAAATGCTTTCCACAACTGATTTTATAAAAAAATCAGAACTGCATTCTGCAAGGCGTTGATTTGAAAAACAATTCACGATCTGATAGCCTGAAGGATACAATTGTATAGATTATGAACACAACAATTCCCGAAGTGTCCGTGCTTCATGTATAAACGAGAGAAAGAGAACGGTAGATTTAATGAATACAGATCAGAATCTAAATACTAGGAAAAAAAAGAAAGAAAGAAAGTTCCCTCTGAATTAGTGGCATCATTATCCATCTTGATCAAATAAAAATTCATTGACTCTTAACCAAACAAACAATGGATGCATCAACCATCTGAGAAATCTACTTCCCTAAACTGAGATAGAGCATTCAAATAATAAGATATAAACATGTTGATGATTATCAAACCATACATTAGTATACATGCACCAGATAAATAAAATTCTTATTCTCCTGTAATACTCAGCAAACTGGTGTAAATGGCTAATAAAACTAAATTTTCGAAACAAAGTGAACCCAACCATCTGTATTCTGAAACGACCATTTCAAAAAAAAAATTCCGCAAGCTAATGTACATTACGTGTATCTAAGTATTTCTGGATCGTGTGTTCTACTTGAGAAGGTTTTGTAGGAAGAAGAAGAGAGAAGATAGATGAGGGGTTGTTGGAAGAATGCTAGATGAAATGGTGGCACATTATTACTTCTAATAGTATAATATTTTTAAACAGTATTAAATCTAAAATCTCTTATTTATAACAAAACTTTCATAAAATTAGGCTACAAAGGCCATTGGTAAGATTATTACTTCTAACAGTAGAGATATGCAGTTATGCACTCTAGATGTAACGCAAGCTTCCTTGTTTAACTAAGTCGTGTTAGGTGGTTCAGTCGATCCTAGAGGATTTGCCACATGTGGTGGCATTATTTGAGAGTACCATGACAACAAGATCTAAGGATTTTCAAAACAAACTGGACATATATACCAACGCCATTGTTGAACTCCCAAATATTACTAAAGGTCTTAAGGCTACAACTATATTAGGATCCGAAATATAAGAAAGTCAATATCTTTAACAATTCTTTAGAAGCCCTCGACTTCATACAGTGTTCTTTTCACTTGCCACCGTCTTTAAAGGGTCATCAAAAATTTGATGATGCGTGACTGAAATGTTATTTTTTATTTTGCTTCTATAGAAATAAAAAATATACTAATGAGTCAGAAATAAGGTATTCATCGGCAGGGTTTGGCAAAGCAGTCCCTCTACCTAGTGCTTTGCCCGAAAAAAATATGGGCTGAATTTTACATCTCGATATTTGGCCCTACTCAGAAAAAACCCTAACTATGCTGAGCTGGACAAGTCGTGATGTCATCATGTTTATGTTGTGAAAAAAAATCTATAATTATAAATTTCTAAAATAAAATCATATTCATATGTCTTCAAGAGTTAAATAATATCTATAATCTACTAAGAATAAAATAACAAAAAGATAATAATTAAAGTCTTAAAATCTATTAAATATAAAAAAAAAAAGCATTGAAGTCTAAGTAATTTGTAATTGCAACTTCACATCAATTTTCTCAAGTGTAATAACTTACCTATTTAACTACTCATATTTTTAAAATGACCCTCTAATCACTAATATCTATCACATTCTTTCTTCTAAATGTAGTATATAGAGGAAAAAGTAAAAAAAATAAAAAAAAATTGATACTCATGGAGATGGTAGCACATGACAGCCCCTACCCAATACCTAGCTCAAAAAAAGTATGTGCTATATTTTATAGTCAATATCTAATCATATTATGTATTTATTAGGTTAGATATAATTTTTTTATTACGGTCAACATATCGAACCATAAGGTTTGTGCAAACCCCTAGCCAGCAACATGCTCATCTCCCCAATAGTCTCCATAAAATTTATCATACTCCGCCTGTATGGTGTAGTGATATTTTGGTTATTGACTTATATTAATAGGGTTTCTTCTTGTATTCAAAGAATTAAAAAAGGAGGATGCCTAGTATTGGTGAAAATAGGAATGCAATTCCCTTGTATCCTAAATTGTGTTTGATCCTATGGCAAAGAAAAAGGTTTGAGTGGGTCTTTATATTTTTTGTTGCTAAAGATATTTGTCAATTAGAAATAATTATATTTAAAATATTATCAGTACTAAATATAGATATATACACCTTTTAGTTGAGAATTCAAATATTGATTCATCATATTGTAAAGATTAATCATTTTCACTAGATTTAAGCAGCGTTTAGAAATTAATTTTGGGCAAAACTTCAATTTAAAAAAATTTAAAACAAACAGTTATTTTTTTCTAGAATTAATTTTGGTAAAAAATATAATTTAAAACCATCATTTTAAATAAGTCACTGAAAATAGCTTTTGAAACAGTAAAAGAACTTATGAACTATCAAATTACTATCTTAACTCTACTTTTTCTTATATCATTTCTCCTCTCTCCTCTCTCCTCTTTCTTCTTTACCCTATCTACTCTTTCCTCTTTCTTCTCTACCCTCTCTCCTCTCTCATATTTATTCTCTACCCTCTCTCCTCTCTCCTATTTCTCATCTCTCATATTCTAATCAAATCATACCATTTTTAGTAATTTATCAATATAAAAAATGATCCTACTACTAATCATTTAAATATCTCTATTTTTAAAATCTATTCTTCCTAAAATCTACTTTTCAAGAGCTAATCTAAATATGTCCTTAACCAATCTTTGATACAGTTCCATTCTATCTTATATTTTCGTTTGCTTGGATCACGATTGCTTACTTGCATGAATAATTGAATATAATTTTGGAAAAATAACAGAAAAATAATAATCTCAAAATAAGATATAGAAAATTTATATTTAAGTTCTATATAAAGAATTTATCTCAATAAATCATCAAAGGACTATAAAGGGAGTTAATTTTTTTAAATTATGAAATAAAGGAATTGTCTATAGGAAAAAATAACTAAAACAATAGAAATAACAATTCTATAAGAGAAAATAATAACTAAAATAATAAGAAGAAAAAAATAACTTAAACAATAAAAATAATAATTTTTAAAAGAAAAAATAATAATTAGGGGTAAAAAAAATAGCATATGAGATATTTTTTCTAAAGATAATTCCATAATTTCATAATTTAAAAAATTAATCCTATATCTTGTAAAATTTCATAATCGTTTGATAATTTTTTTAGATTTTTTATAATTATATTTTTTATATATAACTTAAATATAATTTTTCTATAGAATATTGTATTAATAATATTTGATGTTTTATTTTTTGACATAAACTTTATTATTTTCTATTTTTTTTCTGTCATTTCCCTGTAATTTTCTATGAATGGATTGTTTTCAATTTCAGGAGCTTCCCCAGCGTCAGTGGCCAGAAAACAGTTTCGCGCGAATCCGCGAGTGTTTTTTAGATAAAAAATATCTAGAAAAGGCTAGACTTATCTACTATTTAAATTTAAATATAAGATAAATTTTTTATTTTTTTAAAGGATATTTATATTAGATAAAATTTATTATTTTTAAATATAAATTTATATATTCAAAAATTAATATATCTATTAGAATACTATAATCATCGTATCCAACTAAGGCTGTACAAGAAGCTCAGAGTCCGCCAAACCCGCACTAAATATGCCCTGCCCAGCTCGATAAAAAGTGGCCTAATGTAAAATGGACAATTTCAGATAAGGTCAATATCCGGGTCAAGTTGGGCATCGGGCAGGAGTTGCTGCCTTGCCCATTTAGCTATGCCCAGTTAATTATTTTTTATATATTAAAATTTATAAATTATATTATTTCATATAGAATAAATATGATAGATACTAGTGATTAAAGAATAATTTTATAAATATGAGTAATCAAGTAGTTAAATATATCATTTAAAATTTATAACTAAATTAATTTCTTTCTTTAGTTTTTTTAAATTATAGTAATTGTTATATATTTTTTTCAAATGTTTCATCTTTATCAATTTTAAAGAAATTGATAGAAAGTTATAATTATAAATTACTTAAACTTTAATATTTTTTATATGCTATAAATTTTAAAACTTTAATTACTATCTTTTTATTATCTTATTCTTAATAAATTTTATATATTATTTAATTCTTAAAAATATATGAATATAATATTATTTTATAAGTTTATAATTATAAATTTTTTTATAATATGAGTAGGGTATTATGACTTAAGTATACCCAATTCATATATATCTAACCTATTTATATACAATTCAAAATAGTTAAAATTTTTACTATATAGATCAATATCGGGCTATAAAATATTACCCCATGTATCCAACCTTCCAAAACGCTCGAGAGTGTTGAAACCCAACTTCATCTTTAGTCTATTCTTACCGACACAGAATGATTCTTGTTTTCCCTGATTGCTTTCATTATCCCAGATCTAGCATTGCATTCAATTCAATCTACATTTAAGTCTTCAATGTTTCTGATTGATCCCTCCCTGTTTCTCAATCTGAATCGCCAATTCCACATCATCACCTTCACCATCCCTAATTTTCAATGCCGATTACCAAAATGCATCTAAGCTCCCTCTGTGCTTCTATGGTTGTGATTTTGAACCCGTGACGTATCCACCACTATGATCCCAGATTGGCCATTTTTGAAACCGCCAACACCAAGCACGTCTTTACCTTCCCCCGTGATCATTTTCCCCACTAAATTCCAACTTTTTCAAACAGCCCTATAATCAAATTCGTCGTCTTTTATCGCTTATAAATTCCCCTGCTTTACTCTTCCACTATGACCACTCTTCACAGGAATTCCCACTCCTTTCTTCCGAAATCTTCTTTCCTTCTGTTTTCCATGGCTTCTCTTCTTTCTCTTTCCCTTCTCTCCTTCTTCCTCTTCCTTTGTCTCTCTTCTGCCGCTCGCCACCACCGGAAACCACCCACCACCACCCCCTCTACCTCCTCATCTGTTGTCGTCGAGAACGCCTGCAAGGCCACTCGCTTCCCTGAACAATGCCGATCTTCTCTAACCAAACTCCCTCCCAATCCCACTCCAGTTCAAATCCTCCAATCCGCCTTGTCCGTGTCGTCGGAGAATCTCAAGACGGCGCAATCCATGGTCAAGTCCATCCTCGACTCATCGGCTTCCAGTATCAACCGCTCCACCGCTTGCCAAGTCTGCATGGAGGTGCTCCCTGACTCCGCCTACCGCATCAGTCTGGCCAATGACGCGCTGCCGCGTGGCAGGACCAAGGACGCTCGCGCATGGATGAGCGCCGCCTTGCTCTACCAGTACGATTGCTGGTCGGCTTTGAAGTACGCCAATGACACTAACCAGGTCGGTAAGGCGATGGCCTTCTTGGAATCACTAACCAGGATCTCCAGCAACGCGTTGAGCATGATAGCGTCGTACGACGTCGTCGGGACTGACACCGCGTCCTGGAGGCCACCTATAACGGAGCGCGATGGGTTCTGGGAAGGATCCGGGTCGGGTTCTGGGTCTTTGGGTTTCAGGGGTGGGTTACCGGCGAAAGTGAATCCGGATGTTACAGTGTGTAAGGACAGAGGGAATGGGTGTTACAAGACGGTGCAGGAGGCTGTTAACGCCGCTCCGGATAACGCTGGCAACAAGAAATTTGTTATATACATTAAGGAAGGTGTTTATGAAGAGACTGTTAGGGTTCCGTTGGAGAAGAAGAATTTGGTGTTTTATGGCGACGGAATAGGGAAGACCGTCATCACAGGGTCTGCTCAGGCCGATCAACCCGGAATGACGACATACCTTTCAGCTACCGTTGGTGAGTTTCATATTGAAAGTCCCCTTTTCTATGGAATCCTGAACCTGTTTTTCACTTAAATTCTTTTTTATATATATTAATTGAATTTTTCCCTCTGTATTTCGTTTTTTATATTAAATTGTGATTGGAATATTATAGCTCTATGAACAAGAAAAAATTAAAAATCTTTGGAAGTTTCCCTCTGAAGATTTTGTATTCTGTGGGTGGTTAGTACACTTCTTGAGCTCACTTTTGTATGACAATGTTTAGAAATTCTTTTGTCATGATAATGCCCAGTTACCTATACATGATTTGATTTCTTCTTCTTCTTCTGGCGTTGAATATGTGCAGAATTCTTTCTGAGAAGCCTTTTTTCTGTTAGAATTAGAATATCTGGTTTTGATCTATTTGAGTTCTGTCTATATAGCCATTGATGTGAAAGATGAAAGCATGCAGAATTAGAATTCTTATTTTAACAATGGAGTTGAATTGTTTTGGCAGCCGTTCTGGGTGATGGATTCATGGCCAAGGGTCTTACAATCCAGAACACAGCAGGCCCTGTTGCTCATCAAGCAGTGGCCTTAAGATCAGACAGCGATTTCTCGGTGTATGAAGAATGCGAATTCATAGGCAATCAAGACACACTCTATGCTCATTCCCTTCGTCAATTCTACAAATCATGCCGCATCCTGGGCAACGTAGACTTCATCTTTGGGAACTCCGCTTCCATCTTCCAAGATTGCCAAATCCTAGTCCGGCCCCGGCAAGTGAAGCCGGAGAGCGGCGAGAACAATGCAGTCACTGCACATGGCAGAACAGACCCTGCCCAAACCACTGGCTTTGTTTTCATGAACTGCTTGATCAATGGGACCAAGGAGTACATGGATTTGTACCATAGCAAGCCTCAGAAGCACAAGAACTACTTGGGGAGGCCATGGAAGGAGTACTCAAGAACAGTGTTCATTAACTCATTCTTAGAAGCTCTGATAACTCCCACGGGGTGGATGCCATGGAGGGGTCAATTTGCACTGAAGACACTTTACTATGGAGAATATGCCAACACAGGACCTGGTTCTGATCTGAGTCAGAGAGTTCCGTGGAGTAGCAAGGTCCCACCTGAACACTTGTCTGCATATTCAGTTCAGAATTTCATCCAAGGAGATGAGTGGATTTCTTCATCCATGATTAGCTCTTTAGATTTGTCATAGAGACAAAAGAGGCATCTTCGAATGAATTGCTTCTTGTCCTTGGCGTTACTTTTTCTAAATAATGATTAGTAATAGTAATATAGATATATAATTTACTGATACAAATTGAGTATATATCTGGAAGTGGAATGCTTTAGTATGATACAAGATTCATGCTTTACCATGTTGGTCATGCTCTTTCATAGATATTGTATAAATGAAGAAAGATGTGACCACAAATGTAATGACAATTGAGGAGACAAGGGAGAAAATAAGAAAAGAGAAGCCATGTATCTTGTGCCAAACAAGTATAATTTTATGGTGTAAAATATGAGGACAAGCAAAACGGAATGTAGTGTGATGTAATGATCATATGAAGCCGTCAGGCAATGCCTTGTTGCATGACAAACACAGCAATCGATTCCTTTTTTGGGACTTGCAATCATAAGTATTAAAATAGAAAATGACTGTCTTATTGGTGCAGGCGTGCTCTGCCTCTCTAGAATAGTCATTTACTCATTTACTGAAAAACTATGGTGGGCCGCAACTAACAAGTAGTACAGTGCGTGCGTAAATATATATATATGGCTTTGCAAACCAGTTTAACTGATAAAAAATAAACCACTATAAAATAGATAATTTTAGGTAGGGTCAAGCATCGAGAAAGGTTTATTGTCCAGTTTATTTGACTTTATCCAATTTATTATTTTTTTACATATTAAAATTTATAGATTATAATATTTTATATATAAAGAATATAATAGATACTGATAATTAAAGGGTAATTTTATAAATATGAGTAATTAAATAGGTAATTATATCCTTCAAAATTTATAACTAAATTAATTTCTTTATTTATATTTTTTAAATTGTGATAACCGTCATTTTTTTCAGAAGCTTCATCTTTGTCAATTTTAGGGGGATTGATGCAAAGTTACAATTGTAAATTACTTAAATTTTAAGGCTTTTTTTATATGCCATAGATTTTAAAACTTTAATTATTATCTTTTTGTTGATTTATTCTTAGTAAATTATGTATATTATTTAACTATTGAATACATATAAATATAATATTATTTTATAAAACATAAATATAGTATTATTTTATAAGTTTATAATTACAGATTTTTTTCCACAATATAAATAGGGTATCACAACTTGGATATGTCCAATCTGCCCATGTCTAACCCGAAATAGTTTACTCTTATCGGGTAAGGCTAAGCACCGGGTTATAAAAGGCATCCTATACTTTTTTTCAGGTAGGGGCTACCCTGCTTATGCATATCCCTAAATATAGATATATTAATACGCATGTCGAGATAGGTGGGTTGTTTATAGTGAGTTAAAAGTGAAAGAATTTAGATAAAATTATAAAAATTGAATTAAATTAAAATTTAAAAATTGAGTTATGTCAAGACTATAGGGACTCAAATATTACTATCCATGGAATAAGGAGAGGGAGGGCAGCAGAGTCCACAAAGAAAGTGGTTTGATATGGAATCCTATGCACTGATAATATGCCTGTTTAAATAAGAGTTTAGAAAAAAAACTTATGAAAAAAATTTAATAGCTTTTAAAACTGTATTTTTGGAAAAAAAAATTATAGAAAAAAGTGGTTTTAAATAAATAAATATGTGGATAGATATTATTCCAAAGACTTTTACAATTAAAAATTACCAGAAAGAGTATAATTTTATTAAAAATATGAGAGAAGTGAGAAGAAAGATAGTGAAGAAGAGAGAAGAGGGAGGAGAGAGGATAAAGAAAAAAGAAGAGAGAGGAGAGAGAGCGAAAAAGAAAGAAGAAATATGAGAGATAAGAGATTGTATAAAAAAATTAAAGATAAAATAATAATTAAATAGTAAATAAATTATTTTATTGTTTTAAAAGCTAAACTCAATAGTTTATCTAAAATTTTAGTTTTAAACTATAGTTTGATATAAAAACTCTTTTAGATAAATATAATTATTTATTTTTAAAAAATTAAATTAAAATTTAAGCTATAAATTACCAAACAGGCATAATATATCAATAAATACTAAAGAGTTGACCAAAAAAAGCATGTTAGGATTAGGGCTGTGCACAATGCCCATGGCCCGCTATGTCCTGCCCAGCCTGCAAGAAAAATACCCTGCCCAGCCTGATTTTTACCGGGCAGGGCCGGGCATCGGGTTGAAAAATACAACCAATGCATTTTTCGGGCTGGGCACCCGGCATAGGGGCTGCCCTGCCCTGCCCATGAGCACCCCTTCTTTTATTTTTTTTTATTTTTTCTCTATCTTAAAAGGAAGAATATGATAGCTACCGATGACTATAAGGTAATTTTAGAAATATAAGTAGGTAAGTTGTATCTTCTAATATTTATAACTATACTAATTTTTTTTAACTTTGTTAATTATCATATGATTACATTACAAATTATAATTATTTATTTTATTTTTTTAGATGCTTTATCTTTGTCAATATTAGGGAGATTGATACAAAGTTATAATTACAAACTACTTAGATTTCAACGCTTATTTTTTATATGCAATGGATCTCAAAATTTTAATTATTATCTTTGTTCTCTTATTCTTAGTGAATTATAGATATTATTTAACTCTTAAAAACACATGAATATGGTATTATTTTAGAAATTCATAATTACAATTTTTTTTCACAATATGAGCATGACATCACAATTTGGGCATGCCCAGCCCGCTCATGCCCTGCCCAAAATTGTTCGGACTTTCACCGGGCAGAGTCGGGTATCGGGTTACAAAATATAACCCATGTATTTTTTAGATAGGGCACCGGGCAGGAGGCTGCCTTGTCTAGCTCTACCCATTCACACCCCTAGTTAGGATTATAGTGTTGGTAAGTGGTTGTGCAGTAACCAGGCCATTTGGACCTTTGTTTTATTACCATTTCAAGTTGTGGCCCAAAGCAAGTACAGAACTAGTGCCATGTTTTGTGTGCTTATTCAATGCACGTTAGTAGAAATGTTATTATAAGAAAATCAATATATATTTATTATAAATAATTAATTTTTTTAATATTTATAAATTAATTATCTAATTTTTTTATTAAATATTATAAGAAATATAAGGAGTTGCTCTATTAACTATATTATCTATATAGAGGGGCCATATCCTTGCATACGTTTTGCATAAATGAAGAATGATCTTATCACCAATGTGATGACAAATGGAGAACAGAAGATAAGGGGCTAAAAGGAGAAAAGGGGACCCATTTATCCGGTGGGGGAGTGTAACCTCTAAGGGCAAGCAAAAGGGAAGGGAGTGGAGTGTAATCAATAACGATAAAAAAAGAAGCCATATTGCTTTGCAATCCCTTGTTGAAGGATGCCCTTCCAGTCTAATCTTATACATTAGTTACTTTGGATAACAAATTTATACATTAGTTACTTTTACTTAAAAATGTAGGGTATTAATTACTTCTATAATATTTAATTTAATAATCATTTATCTAATTTGTTAGCGCAGTGTAATATGATGATAATAAAAAAAATAATAAACTGATAACCTATTAATTTAGTAATACAAAAACTTCTCTATAAATAAAAAATAAAAAATAAAAAATAAAAAATTGTCTATTAGATATAATGATAACTTCAAATGGTTGTCTACCAAACATTGTGGTGGGGAGTGAGCTCTAGGGGTAGGGTCCACCAACAAAGTGGTGTCTCTGGAAACCTAAATAAGTGGGAGATGATGGATCATAAAATAGTAATGAGTGGACAAAAGCTGGTCCGTATTGGAATGCATCAAGTAGTGGATTTATCTTTCTTTCTTTTATATATATATATAAATTTAAATAAATTTAACATATCTCTTACTAAAACTATAATATGAGCCTAAAATTCAGAAAACGATTATAATAAATTTATATACTCACAATAATAATAAAAATTAAATTTTTATTTTTATATAATATAGGTCAACTCTTAAATGACTCATTTATTTCCCTAGTTCCTACTCAGGATGCTTCGAACCAACTTCAGAACTACCTTCACATGCCTTAGTCCTTTAGTATACACTACGCAATCAAAAAGTGCCACCTTAATGAACTAAATCCCACATGGCAGTCTTCGTGTGAATTTTTAAAACTGGCTTATTTGGTCTAAGTTCATGGCGCAGGTTCAGACTATTAAAGTAAAACGGAAAATCAAATCATGAAGGAACACACACAAATCCAATATTTTGCTTCAACGGACTCGTTTCGGCTTTTGTCTAAGTCTACAGCTTAGTCCCACATCGAGGAGTAATTCTTTGAGCAGCGGAAAGAGCAGCTATATGACCTGAGAGAACCCAATTTCTTAAGCATACCTTTCTCGGCCTTTTGGCTAAGATCAAGTGTAGTATCTGTTCTTATCAGTTTAATATCTGATACGTGGGCCAATGGCCCACATGATATTAAATTTATTTTTCTAGGGGGAGAGCCCACTTCAGTAGCTTGCTACTGGGGCCCTCAAGCGTCGCCCTTGCCTTGCACTACAGTATGGGCCAGGCGCACCCCACCAAGCCCCGTTTAAGCTTTTATATGGGAACATACAAAACTAGGAGGTGTAAGGCTGCCTAATACGTTTCTTCATATAACCCGTTTGGGTAAGAAGATTCTCTAGTGTTGAATACTAATGCCACGAGCTATAATACTCTGATTCCACCGAAGAAAGGCCCCCTTTTTATGATTAAACTGAAGGGTGAGAAGAATTATCTAACAGCTGACAAAACTAGAAAAATGAAACTTGACTCAGATCACAGACCAGAAAGAGAAGCTTTGGTTTTGGTAGTAGCAATTGCAGGTGGTGTTGGATTATAATAAGTCTCAACATCGGTCCAATTCGTCTCTCCCCAATGCCTCAACATGCTCTTCCAGTTACACAGATTATCAACACACTTCTTCAATCTCCAATCTTTCACCTTAATTCTCCAATGTCCATCTGTATAATTTGCTTTCTCAGCTTGCCTTCTATCCCACTCTAATTGTGCCTTTTGCTTTGATTTCAACAGACAAAACTGCTGCAAGACCTCAGGCATGGCGTCATGAACTCTCCACCATCTTTCATGAGCAACATCGCTCGCAAACTCGTGAAAGATATCGAAGTTCCAGTTGCAATCATAGTCCCTAAAGCACAGCCAAGGCTTCATTCCAAGATAGTGAAGAACATAGAGAATTGGAGGGTCTGCTCCAAACAGCATTGTCTTCATTTGTTTCTTCTCTTCTTCATCACCAACCCAGAAATGCTTCAGAAAGTTCATGTGCCTTGGAATTCTATGCCACCATGTGAATATCTCATTCAAATATCCTTGATCTCCTCCATTGTAAGACTCAATCTCATTAATATGATCCATCAGAAGCTGGAATGTGCAATTTGATGGCTCAACCACCATAACACCGGAGTTAAAAAGTGATGCATTGTTTCCTGTTGCTGTGATTTGTGGCATTCCAAACAGAAAATCTATGTTTCTTAGTATGAGCAAATCTGCATCGATGAATATGATCTTGTCATAATCTGTGAGTTGCCATAATCTGAATTTGCTGTAGTTCCATTCATTGTATGCATCTTTCTCTGCTTTAGGGTTTCTGATTCTCTGAATTATTCTTACTTTCCATCCAGCTGCTTCTAAACCACTTCTGTGATATCCACTTATGGTCTCATCAACAAGTATCACAAGGTCTCTGGTCGATCCAGACAAGCGAATGCTTTGTGCAGCAGCTATGGCTCCACAAACATAAACATGAGCTGAATGAAGAATTGTTGCATAGGCTTCTCTGTGTACATTCCCAGCATACACCAGCTCTGCTTCAAATGAATTCAACCACAAAAGCATTGTGGCCCTTAGTGATTTACTATATCACATGAATAACAATGATAAACTTATCAAAAAACCTAATCACTGATGGGATCTAAAAGATTGGTTTAAGATACAAGGTTCCCACTAGACGGGATCTAGGGAGAGATATTTGTATGTAACCTTACCCCTATAAGTAGAGAGACTATTTTCGTGATTTGAACCTGTGACTTTCAGATCACATGATAGCAACCTTACTATTGTTCAAGGCTCACCGTCTTAAATTGATAAACTTATTACAAAACCTAATCACGGTCTCTAACTCTAT
This sequence comes from Leucaena leucocephala, assembly GCA_037074615.1. Lineage (NCBI taxonomy): Eukaryota > Viridiplantae > Streptophyta > Magnoliopsida > Fabales > Fabaceae > Leucaena > Leucaena leucocephala. The sequence goes on along the minus strand of CM073538.1, from coordinate 20,359,257 downwards.
AAAATATCATATTGTTAAGTCCTAATTATTGAAAGAATCTAATAGTAAGCCCTAAAAATATACTCCTTTAGTCTTATTTATAAGACATTTTCAACATATTTCATTGGAACCAAAAAAAAAAATTAAACCTCATTAATTATGTTTTAAAATTTAATAACTCAGAAGTTCAAGAAAATAACACTCTATAGAACAATAAATAAGGGTAAAATTGCATATTCATATAATAAACTTAAGGAAAAATCATTGAGGTTCTAAAGAAAAAAATGTAATTACCAAAAAGTCTCACAACAAAAGAATAACATGTATTGACAATAAGTCCATACTACTTATTTGTCATTAGGACTTTGGTGATTTTATTGCTTCTTTAGGACCTAATATAGATTTTTCCTAAATTTCATGAGGCAACTAATATTAAGGACAAAAAAATTACTCTCTCTATCCTATATATAGGACTAGAGGAGTATCTAAGTTTTGTCATGTTGGGTTGGGTTTATGTAAGAAAATGTCAATAGAAAAAGTTGCTACTAAAAGTGAAGCAGTGGTAAAAGAACTGACCTTTACCCCTCATGGGAATTGCAAGTTCACAAGATCCTACTGGGAGCTGAAATTTTTGTCTCAAGACACTCAAGTTTGGCTTGTAAAGCCATGCATTCCCTTGATGGGCAACAAGTTCATTGCAGGTAAAGAGATTTGGTATTGGAAAGCAATTGGTAATGAAGAGCACATGTACAGTGTAATTGCCTCTAAAAGATGCTGCAAGCCCAGCTGCAGCAAGCTGCAGGTGAAGCCTAGCAACATCTCTAGACCAATTTGAATTTTTCACCCCCCGGCGACAAGGGAGCTTCACCGCTATCAGATTAAGTCTTGTTCTGGGAGACCTAAGACTCGGTAGAGAGGGACAAACTGGAACTTCAGTTTCTTCTTCCTCATCAATCCATTCTGGGTATAGAGATTCCCAAGTGACATTTCTTGCTGCATACTCAAGATGCAAAACTATGTTCTTAGCTTCAGGCATAAATTTCTCCCATTTCTCTACTTCAGAATTGTTGAAATTCAGAAGACCAACCCCTTGCAGTTCATTTTCCCCACTCATCCTCTTTGTCACTGCCAATATATCATTCCAATCAATGTCCTCATCTGAGATATATCGAGTATCTGAGCCTCCCCAAATCCACCTAATCATAAAGTAATTAAACCTAGCATAAGAAGAATAAAGATATATAGACTTGTTGATATATTCCCTTAGGTCTTATTTTTAAGTCACTTCCAATATATTTTACTAGAACCAAAGAAAACCTTAAAACGCATTAGCTTTGTCTAAAAATTTAATAAGATTATAACTTTGCCCCTATTAAATATTCATGCTTTCAATAGGACACCAACATTTAATGGGGATAGAAGGGGAAACTTGTGATATAAAATCAATGGCATGCCTTATAATTAGGACAAAACAAAATCCTTCTTTCTACCTTATAAATGGGACCGGTGGGAGTATCTTATGAATGTGCAGAGAAAACATACCCAGAACTTGAGCTTGATAAGTGGTTAGTGTTATAAACCTCTGGAGCGTAGAGAAGAGTTACAAAAGTGCCAGAAATGGTCAGTAATAGAATGAGTTTTAGAAAAGAAAGTTTGCATCTTGAGCTCTTTTCTTGGCTAGTTAAATGGAAAGGCCTCTCCACATCTTTCGTCTTACTTCTTGGCAATCTTCGTTGCAACTCTTCACTGATCATAGAAGAAACAATCATTAGATAATATTATATATAAACTGTGTATGGATTTTGTTCTTCCCATAAATAGAACTTTACAGATTAATATCTATTTTCTTATCTCCATATGATGCGAACAATAATTCCAATAAAAGTACATTATAATTTTTTATGTGTCTTGAATTGTACTTGAGAAGTGAGATTATATATATGATATTAAAGTGGATGGGTTCCTCTGAATGTAAATGACAAATATTTTTGAGATGAAACGTCATTGTCATTTCCTGAAACTATGAAATATTATTATAAGGATGCCAACTTTCTGATTGAACAAAACTAACAAATCCTCTCAAGTTAAATCCTACGACAACCACCACCACCACCAGATTTGAGAATCACACATGAAGAAGAAACTCTAAAAACTTAACCTAAAACAAACAAAACTTCTTGTTATTACTTAAAAACTTCAAATGCAACATATATTAATGGCAGAGAGCAACACATACAAATTAGGTTAATATGCTTTTGGTGACAGTATCTTCATATTAAGTTTATCAGTGTTGATATGATTTGATATCTTTGTAGATATGATGAATGTGATGAAACAGAAAGAGTTTAGCAGAATGAATATGAAGAGGAGGAGGAGAAGAAGAAGAAGGAAACTGACATGGAAGTTGGTAAACGGTGTCTAGCTTCAACGCCATGTGTGGAATGACCCATTGTAGCTCTTATATTAACTATTCAGCTAAAGGGGCATGCAGCATCTGATCTGCACAACGGCCAACCAAAAAAGAAGAAGAAGAAGCCATTAACAACGAAAAACTAAATCAGAATCCTCATTCTGATGAGCTTTGCTTCACGTATGTCACTAAGAAGGAGAGATATCAAAGAGAAGTAAACAAGATCACAGCATAATAAATGATACATCTTAAGAAGCTGGCAATGTCATTTTCACGGAAGCAGTTGAAGCAAAGAAACTAATTAAAGAGGAAGAAGTACAAAAGAACCCAGAACAGCAGGAAAAGAGGGAAGAGGGAAATGTAGTTGAAGAGACAAGACACCTTTTGGAGATAACCGAGAGATGAGGAAGGGACAGTTGATGATGGCATAGTTTTGAGAGACTTTGAGTCAATATAGACAGACAAAACAAAGCTGAATCAGTTACTTCTTTTGCAAATTTTCCTTTATCTTTCAGTTTCATTCTAGTTCCCACCTACTCTCTCTCTCTCTATTTTTTTATTATAATTCATAAATTCTTCATCTTATTGCATGATAATCCTTTTTTTCTTTTTCTTTTTATTGGTCAACCTATCAAGCGCCGCATGGAGTATAAAAGCCATATTTACAATGATCAATTATTTACGTTATTTAGGCCTAAGGGAGCTATTATCATGCAAAAGATTTCACCTTTACAATCTTTTTTTTGTCAGAATTGTTCACCAGAAAACTCATCATAGTTTAATATTTTAAGGTGAGTCCTCTTTGCCCCCTTTTTTCCTTTCCTATGCAAACATGAGAAAATGGGTTTAATTAATTCACCTTCTCCTGATTAATCAAAATTAGCATATTAATTTGTTTCTGGTGGGAGGTTGAGGAATGATACTTCAAAACTGATATATATATATATATATAAGTTCTTGAAAACATGAACTGGAATCCTCTAAAAAATATAGAAAAATTGTCGTTTTAGTGTGAGAGAGAGTGGTTGCTAGAGATTAGGTTAATGAAAACAATTGTTATATTTGATTTAGAGTAAAGATAACCACATATCTCAATCCAATGCCACTTTTCTTTCTTTTCCAACTCTAAAGATAATTCCTTTAGAAAGGGAAGATTGATGTCAGTGTCTTTTTTAACCTTCTGATCTCCTTCTCTGAAATATTCTTATGGTTGATTCAATGATTCAAATCTCAAAGAAGCAGTTGAAGTCTCTTATCAATATAATTCCTTCTTCTGTGTGATGCTAATAATGAAGTTCATCTGCATTTTGAAGAAAGTGGGTGATAACATCTGGCACCTAAATTAGATAGCAAAGACAAATCTAAAGAACAGATTATTATTTCTTTGGTGTTTCTCTCATTATGGCAAAGAGTATGGAGTGGTCATAATTAATCATGTTGATTTTAATTAATTGATTTAAATTGGTTTAAGTGTCTATTCATATACTGTTTCACCTAACCAAAATGGGTTTAAGCATTCAAAGAATATCGTCAAAACCACAATAAAAATGTTGATTTTAAACTGATTTAGAAAAAAGATTGCTTATCTATCAACAATGGAACATTGCACCAGTTGATCACCCCCCTGTTCCCATCTAACTTGTATGTATGTTTTTTGCCCTTTAGTCTTTGCACTTAAGTTACGGCTTATAGTTGAAAACCCCCAAAAGAAAGCTGTGTTGACTGGGAAAAAAAAGTCTTATAAGAATATAATTGAAAAATACATCATTTTTATCTTTTATATATATATATATATATATGAGTTGTTTAGGGATTATGTTATATGTAGATATTCAGTGGAGAAGAGAAAAGAAGGGGAATATGAAGACGTGAGAGGGTATATGGATTGAATTGGAAGCAAAGTAAGTGTTAGCCCAACCTGCTTTTTGCTTGCATTAACTGTTATGCACTTTGTGCTTAACAAGAATCACTTCTACATATTGATCTTTTAAGGTTTAACCATTTCTCCTTTTAATTGTCAACTTACGAGTTTGATTTTGCGAGTGCCTACTGCTTACCACTTTGTTCTTGATCCTTCGTTTCTATATAATTTTGTATTTCAATGAAGTTTGTCATGAGTTTTGAAAATAATAATTTTAAAAAAAACTGTGACTTCAATGAAATTAAACACTATATAGTTTTTATAGTTAAAATATAAATCTACCCATAAAGTATCCACATGTATATCTGACACCATAAAGGTTTTTTTTAGTGCAACATCATATATGAACATTCTCAAATGAAGCAAAAACGTTAATTTTGTTACAAATACCTAACGTATATTATTTTAGTATGGCAATGCCCACTTGATGCCTAGGCATAATAGAATAACCGATATTAGCTACATTCTAATAGCAACATTTTAAGAGACATTTTAATTTTTAGATGTTTAAATTTACTCCTAAAGATAATTAACAGCTCACCCTGCTTGATATAAGTATCACCTAAAAAAAAAGGAGACTTTGCCCTATCTTTAAATTATGAGTGAACGAAACTTCTTTCTAAAATTTTTTATATATAAAAAAAAAGATGTTAGCTACACTTATGCATAACATTTTTTTGCTCAATATGGGGACAAAGTAGTGTTACACCCAAGGAAATTCTGTCAAATGAGTACGAGGGAGTCCTTTAGTGAGTAAAGTTATACTGTAACACTTATTTTTTAATTAAAAAAAACCGTATTAATGCTAAAGTAAAAATTGCATAATTCAACTATTGAACATAGGCTAACATGATAAAAGATTAAACAACCAAAGTGCCAGAACAAATGTAAGCCTTGTACTAAGCTTTCTGGCAACCATTATCCAATTCATGTTCAGTATGTAGAAGTAGAAGGATAAGGGATGACGGGGAGAATTGGTGTAACAGCAAAACTTAAAAGTGTTTCATCTTGAAAGGCAAGAATTATAAGCAACAGCAACAGGGCGAGCAAGGGATTTGAATTGACGGAAAATACAATATAGCAGGGACACCTGCGATCTAATGTACCAAGTAATGGCATAAAACCTAACAACTCAATACTCCATTGAGAAGAAGATAGAAAGTTCTTGATTTCCGTCCAAGTAACCTAAGGGATACACCCTTCTATGCCACGTCTAGCATCAACTATTTTTTCTGCTTGAGAAGGGGCCGGCGGGGAGAGAGAGAGAGAGGAAGGACAAAATAGATCTCTTACGTTAGAATTTCAGACAGATTATTTTTACATATCAAAGAACCATTTTCCTCCAAGACAGAAAAAATTGCTTTATGTATTGTAGAGTATATAAGAGGAATGGAAAACAGCTAAAAGGCATTCTATGAAGGAGTATCAGCATTACATTAAGAATAATCACACATCAGAGTCAGATTTCTCTTCTTTCGGTGGTGCATACTGACTAGTGAGACGGGATCGTGTCCACGGATCAAGAGGAGCTCTCGGTGGTGGTTGAGGATTTGGTGGCTTTGACTGTCTCAGCTCATTTTCTCTGTCAATAAACCTGTTTCAGCGTATAAAAAATAATTAATCAAGATTTTCAATATCCTCATTCTAAGCGACCCACATGGCTTGATGGTTTAAGCTTTAAACTTCATAGTTGCATAGAAAGACAACATGAAAGACAGTCAGTAACAAATGAGTTGTGATTCAGGACATTACTCAATGTAAGCCATTGGTGCAGCATCCCCCACTCGAATTCGAGTCCGAAGCACTCTAGTGTATCCACCTGCTCTATCCCTGGGAAAAATAATTTCTGTTCAGTGTTTAAGTTGATCACTTAAAATTATGTCCCTTTTAACACTCACTTGTATCTATAAGCCAGTTCTGTAAATAGCTTGTGAAGTACATCATCTCCACGCACAAAACTGGCAGCACGCCTCGCAGCATGTAGGGTACCCTGCAACAATTTAGGTTGGGGACAATAATTAAGTTCAAGAGTTCAAAGTAAATGTAAAAAATTATTTAAAAATGAGTACTCTGCAATCATGTTCAGTATCAATACCACAGTATAAGAGGTCAACGGTCATCTGATTCTCATAAATTACATTGACAAATACACATTTAACTAGCTATAATGTGACCTTTTAATTTCCTAGGATACATTTAAAGCTGATGAAACACTTATTCTCAACTTCGCAAAAATAGCTTCATAACCCTTCGAACTAGAAAAATTTATTCCATTCTTCATAAGAATTTGCCAATGTAAACAAAACGTCTCAATTCAAGCAGTAATACGTACTTCTTTGACATGGCCATTAAGGAAATAGCTGAACTTATTCTAGAAATTTTGAGAAGCTCGAGTGTATCAAAGTTTAAGGTAAGAAACAAGGTTTCCGAACATCACCAAAATATATGACACTCCTGGGTAGGCACATAATTCCTTGTCGAAAAATTATATATTACGTTAATGCCAATAGCAATGACCAATAATTCTGCTATTTTACTGCCCTTTCCAGACCCAAAAAAAAAAAAAAATCCCCCATAGACATACATGAAGGCTTTATATCGCATAAACAAGGAGTTACGAACCTCTTTCCCAAGCTGTACCATGTTATCTGCAAGTCTGCGGACCTCTTTGGCCTACAAAAGAAATACAAACATCATATGTGCAACAGTCCTGCCAGAAAATTGAAACGTTCATATCTGAACTTCTACTGCTATCATCCAATCTGATTTTATTATTGTAAAGAGAAGGACAGATGATATAGCACAGTAAAAATATGCATTTGCCAACACATTCTGATCATATAACAAGCAAATACGGTTTTTTTTTAATGTTGTTGCAGTTGTATCAAAACAAGTAGAGCTTATATCTATCACGATATAGCTATTGACCACGAAAATTGAGAAATAACAAACCCGGAACAGGAGGAAATACCTTGGCAACAGTGGTTTCGACACGCTCGTGCTTCACCAACTGCGACACCATTGTTCTAGATAAGAAAGACAAATGAATTGCTGATGATTTAGCAAATGTTCAGATAAAAGTTTAGATCAATAAGAAATCGACCTTTGAACTGGCTTAACAACCTGAGCATAGACATACGATGACCCGTGGGTCGACCAAGCTTCCTGAACTTCGTCATTTTTCAGCGGAACAAAGTAACTGATGGAGCAGTGTGAAAAGGAAGACCCCCAGGCTTCAGTGCCGAAAGGAGCCGAAGACGACTAAGCAAGGATTTGAGGGTTAGCGATGACAGAACATTGGGCTTTTGTTCTGTTTCCCTTGGATAGCCCAATAATTCAACATTCCGTTGTTGGGCCATTCACATAGATTTCCGCCAATCTCTAAATCATATTAAAGTTGTTTTGATAACCCAATATTAATTCACATATCGTTGTTAGGCCGATCTACTAGATTTGGATGGTAAATGGAACATCATTTGGGAGTCATAATTTGACAGTTTTGATTTTGGAGGAATTATATAGTTTTTAATCTGGGTGAAGGAAAGTCTACAGACCCAGAATATGTTATATTATAAGTTTAATCTTATTATACTCACCTTAATAGAGACTATATAGATCAAGCAATATTATCTCACAGTTTCTCACAATAGACTCTTCTATCACAAGGTTAGTTAAAGATTAATGTTGATAGTACCATGTTAGCCTCACATAATATTACGAGTTGTGATAGTCTAATAAGGGATTATATATGCAACTTAGGGATATGATTTTCATATTTCATTGGATCGTGTAGTGCATTAGAACTATCTTTAAAGGTCTCACAATTGCCTAGAATCATGGTTACAGGAGGTTGATCCTCAAGCCAGATTCTAAAGTACTTATGGACATGTTGAAAAAGGAGAACAATAATTAGTTTAAAAGTTTACTTATTTGTTCAGATCAAACAACTGATTAATAGGCTATAGGAGGTATAAGTAACATATAGATGAATAAGGTGACAGATGCTTTTGGTAAAAAATTGACTTTCTAAATCTTCGATATATACCACTTGCCCTTTTCATTTGAGAAATCAATTATATCATGAGAAATTGAGATTAAATTTTCCACTTGTGTAATTATTTTATTTAGGCTATAGCCTCACTTTTATAAAAAAAAATTGAGTTAAAAATGTAAAAAAAACTAACCAAGTTTGATATAGTTGGTAGATAGCTGAGTCTCTTAAATATAATATTTTGGATTTGAACGACGACATGAGCATGACAAAAAAGCTTTGTTAGAAAAGACAAAACTCACTTTGATGATCTCTATACTTTGAGAAAATTAATTTTTAAACTATTGGTTACGAGATACCACATAGTTTCTATAAAAAAATCAAAAATATAACAAACTGGGCTAGTCCCATGATTAAGATTTGAATTTTTGCAAAAAGAGATACCCATATTTAAGGTTAATAGTATCTCGAATAAAATTATCTCTAATAATAATAAGATACCTATTAGGAAAAAAAACAAGTAAAAAACAATTTTTTAAAAAGTAATCAAGATGTTTTTACCAAATGAATAAAATTTTAAAAATATGTTTATGTAAGGAAAAATGATTCTATTAATAATAATATAACAATGATTATGATGACGCGTAATATTAAGGGGAAATGAAATATAAAGGAAAAAAATATAAACGCAGAGGTCTATTTGTAAATGTTAAATACTACGCTTTATGGTATTAAATGCAAAATAATTACGGTTGAATAATAATATATACACTGAATATTATAAATATAATTTCTCTGTAAAAAATAAATTAAAATATTTTCACTTGTAAATTTCAAAGAAAGTTGAGATTCTTATTTAATCTTCAATCCTTTTAATAAAAAATCTCCACGGTAATCCTTTTACTCATGTCCATATTCATTCAATTATAAGAAAACAATTTTTTAGAATTTAAAAAAAAAAAATTGATTCAAATTTAAGGTACTCTTTATATTGAATTTAAATGTAATAAAAATAAATGTATATTTTCCAAAGTTTCAATATATATATATATATATATATATATAGCCACATTAGAGTGACATGGATGTGATACTAACGATTGTCATTAATTAATTTAAAATGATACGAAGGGGATGGGGATGACACATAATCATTGAAACATATCAACAAGTAAAAACCATCAGATCAACAAATTATTTAAAAAGGAATTGTAAATAATCATGGTACTGATGCTTAAGTTATGAAGAATACGGTTTATTTGGGACTATTCCACAGAATATATGGAAAAATTAAAAGAATAAAGATGATAGATTGTAATTACTAATATATTTATTTGAGAAAGAGATGGATAGAGAGAGAGAGAGAGGTGTCAAGAGGAGAAAGAGAGAGAGAGATAAGTGAAACTGTATGAAGAAGCCACCTGTTTTAGCATATGGCCACTGGTTTTCTTGCTTACTGTCTTTGTTTGTGTATGCACTCGTGACAACGTTTGTTCATGCTTATCCTTTTCTTCTGTCTTCCTTACTTTTAATTCCTTCACGTCACCTTCTTTTCTATAACACCAAGTTATAGGTTGTTGGAATAAAAGTTTAAAAAATAATTTATGAATTTTTTTAAACAGTTTTTTAAAAATGAGTTTATGAAAAAAAAATAATTTTAAATAAATGAGTGTTTAAATAGTTATTTTTAGAAGTATTTTTATTATTGATAAATTATAAAAAAAAATATGAATATTAAATGAGAAAAAATAAGAGATGAGAGGAGAGAGGATAAATGGTATAAGAAAAAATAGGAGAGATGGGAGAGGGTATAAAAAAAGTATGGGTAATATAGTAATTGATTAGTTCATAAGTTCTTTTACTGTCCTATAAGTTATTATGACCAACTTATCTGAAATTTTAGTTTTAAACTATGGTTTAATCTAAAAGCCTGTTTGAACAAATATAGTTATTTGTTTTAAAATTTCTCAAAATTTAAGTTTTACCCAAACTTATGATTAAAATCTAGGTTTGGGATATTCCCAAACACACACATAATATTAAATACCCCATCTCATCCTTCACTCCTTTTGAGTCTTAGTGTTAATTATAATTAATTAAAAATATGATTTATTTGAGGTAATTTTTTTAATAACATAGAGAAAATATAAAGAGGGATCAACAAAAACAAGAGAATTAATATTTTTTATGAGTATTTTTTTAGCTTAAAAGTATTTTCTAGTTATAGTGAGCAACTGACATTTAACTCACCTATTTTTTAACATATATAAAAAAGGACAAGAGGATTAAACTTAGCAGATAGTATATTCCTTAAGCATATGTTTGTGTGTGTTTAAGCTGTTTTCTTAGTAGGTTCTATCAAATTACTTTGATTTGTTAACATTATTCCTCAGTACCTTCATGATAAGAACACACTCTTATCAGTTACAATTCAAACAAAAAAAAAAAATTAATGAAGTATCATTTAATACTCATGTCATAGATTATACCACTTACAAATTAAAACAAAAGTACAAAATGATTATGATCCAATTAATTTTTCTTAATAAATCATATAACATATTGTCCCTCCCCCTCAACTTATCCTCTTCTTTTAGGTAAAAGATAAAGAGTATATTTCAACTTACAAATATTCTTGATACTCATGTCAATATTATGAGATCTATGTGGAGAAAAAAATTTATAAAGTTTTGGATTCCTCAATTCTAATGGTTAGTTTTTAGCATATAATTTTACCAAAAATTTATGTTTGGTATAGTGAACCTAAATTTGTCATCATATACATTTTGCCTCCATACCTTTTCTCTTCTTCTTGCTTTTCTACTTGTCATTATATTTTTTTTTACAAAAATTTTTTAGAAAGGGACTAAATTCCCTCATAATTTAAGGGTAGAGTGAAATCTCTCTTCTTTTTAAATAATATCAATATTACTCAAAACGAGCTATCAATTACCCTCACGTGTAAATTTAAAAATTTAAAAATTATGATATTTTTTTAAGGACTGTTACTAGAACTATAATAAAATAATATTTTTTAAAAATTAAATATATTCTAAATCAACTCATGTGAACCACTAACCATATGTTACCACTATATCTTGTATGGGCAGAAAATGGAGATAAAAGCTAATTGTATGAATGAAAAATAATTCTTGGGCTGGACAAACGTGGATTTGGATACTGAATACGTGGTGCTGCAAATTGCAGACAAAGTCAAAACGATGTCGTTGTCTAGGAGGAAGACGTATTCTCCAAATTAAAGCAACCCAATAGTTTTGTGCCTCTGCCCAGAAACAAAATGTAGTATTTCATCTTATAATTATCTACAAATCCACAGAAGCAAGCTCCTCTAACAAATATGACAAATTTCCGTGCAAAAAAGCCCAAGTGAAGAACCCCAGAATCTTTCTTTTTCAGAACTTATTTCATTTTCTTTTTCCTTTTCCTTTTAATTTAAAACGAGTGAGAACCATGTAGTCTTCAACTTTCAAACATGCAGTGAACTATGAACACAAATCTCTCCGCTGTTTATTATATTATCTTTAATATATAAACTAAAAATTAATTTTATTTTAAATATAATACTTTAATCAATTTATTTTTTTATATAATTATTAAAAAAATTACAAAAATAACATATGACGATAAATTTTAATATAAAAAATAGCAATAAATTTATATTTCCCACTTATTATAGAATATTTTGAATGATTATATTCTTTTAATTTTATAGAAAATTTTCCTTTAATTTAATATTACACGTCTATATTTTAAAGAGATTATGTGATATTTATTATAATTAATTAATTTTTTTAACTATTTAAATTAGTTAAATAATAACTTTTAAAGAGACTAAATTAATACTTAATTTTTATTTTTTATTATACCCATTTCGTTTTGTCATAGACTTTATGTTATTCACTGGAATGTTCCAAAGTTGAAATTTGCTTTAACGAATGAACAACATTACACCATCAAAATGTTACATAATCACTTCCAAATCATATGTTCATACAATCACATAAACAGTCACAGTGAAATCACTACAAATACCAGACCGTCTCTTTTGCCTTATCAACCTAATTATCATGTCAAACGATCAATTATTGTTTGGTCAGAACACATTATTCTATAATATAATTAAGCAAAACTTGAAAGGTTATTACCTTGAGACAAAACTGAATTCACTCTCCAAAAAGCAGACCCAAAATTAGGGCTATAATACCTCTGCAATCTAGCTAGAAGTTGCAACAATTTAAGCTCGTGTTAGAGAATTGACAGGACAAAGCAGAACCACCAGAAGAAGCAAAATCCATTTTCTTCGGCTTCACCATTGGAGGAACCCACTTGCCAATTTCATGACCAGAAGAACCATCTCTGCTATAATCCATTGTTGGATTTTCAAGCTCTTTATTACGGGACCCTGCAGAAGAGAGCCATTTTGATTGCATGTAACTGGTTGTTCTCCATGGAGGAACATGAAGACCTTTCTGTCTAAGGGACTGTTTGGCTGCAGAGCACAACAAGGATATTATCTTACACAATCTCTCTTCATTCCCTACAAATATTACTGGCACTGATTCTATCATTTCTCTGTAGTTTTGTGTTGGCCTTGCTAGTTCAAACTGTGACCTGAAATCTATGTCTACTATTAGCCTCTCCCTTCTACCATTCTCATCTTCTTCATTCATCACTTCAATAAACTCATATTCACCTGCCACACAACAAACAAACAGATTAAAAAGCTGAGATCTTTATGCAACCATCACCAGCAAGTTTAGATTTTTTTTCTTTTTTGAACTAGAGGGATGAGTACTAAAGGCACAAACAAGATCAAACTTTGCGACCCCCACCCATTAGGATATAAGGCTTGTAAAGCAAGTTCACATTTTGATTGTTAAACTAGTCTAGAACTAAGAACTCAAAATGACCCAAATAAGCACAGATAAGCGAGAAGCCAAAATGGTTGATTGAGAGAGAGAGAGAGAGTTTTCAGGAAGATGAAGGAAGAAAGACCCACCGGCAGGACAACCTAAGGAAGTGGACCAGGATGTTTGGCAGAGAGAAGCATGAAGGCCATCGATTTTGAGGTTTTTGACAAGCCACTTTCTCAAACTTGTGCTTCTCTTAGTATCTCTTCTTCCTTTCATATGCTTCAAAACTTGCTTCAAAACCTTAGCCTCGGACGATGTCTCACTCGTAAGAACATCCTAAATTCACAAAATCAGACACCACAAAGACAAACACATACAACAAAATCAGAAGAATTCATTGAGAAGAAGAAACCTGCAGAATAAGAAACTGGGTTCGATGATTCATCGCAAGACAGTTCGAGGAAGAAGAATAATTCGTGGAGGAGGGAGATTCTGATTCCATGAAGTCTCGAACCATCCGAACCAGCTCGTCCTCCTCTAAGCTACCCATCTCTGTTCTTCCCTTTGATCAGAAGAGAGAAAGGGAAAGAAAGAAGAAGAAGAATGACGAACAGTTTGGGGTTGTAGAAAGACTCGTTTTTATGTATGAGAGGAGTGGGACATGGCTATGGAAATTGAAAATTAACAGTTAATAATGCAGTGAGTGGCGACAGATGAGGACATGATAAGGTAATTGAACAGAATTAATACAACAAAATTTTTACCTGGCAGTAAAATGTTAATATATACTAGTTAGGTAGGTATATTGAGAGGGAATATGCCTATTTTTCTTTCTGGTTGTTTGTTTCAATGGAAAATGACACAAAAGAGGAAGATCCAAAAAGAATTCCTGAAGCTATTCTGAATCTGAAGACACAGTTGTTGATGTTTTGAGATAATAATAAGGATGAAGCAGATAAGGAGTCTCCACAGTAGTACGTTATGATTTTGAACACGGAATCCAGAGGAGGGAACTTGGTGAAAATAATAAATATAATAATAACAACCCTAATCTACTAAGTAAGATTGGTTACAAATAGTATATTATTGTGCATTATCAAGCAATTTTTAAATAAATTGTTAATTAATATTTGATACATACTCTTGATCAATACATTAAATAATATTTTTGTAACAAATAAATATTGGTTTAGATAAAAAGGGATTTTGACTACTTAAACATAAAATCTAGGTTTAAATCCCCATAAATATAAAAAATACTTTTTAAAAAATTATTTAATCAAATAACTATATAAAAAATATTATTTATACATGTCTAAATTATCTCAATTTTTTTTTATTATTTTCTCTTCAATAAAAGCAAGCTATTTAAACATTAATGTGGCGGAATGTAATGAAAGGACTACTATTAGAAGAAATATCATATTTAATGTCTAATCGTATATTAAACAAATTTATCAATAACATGATACATGTGTTAAGAGGAAAAAAGTCCTTGTAACTCTCACCAAATGTTCTGAGTCTTATCTTTTCGTGAAAATAATAAATAAAACAGCAACATTTATAAAAGGAAAAGAAAAGCGTTAGTGAGCAAAGTTGGGTTGGGAATGATTCATTTTTCTATATGCCGTCACATGATGTATCATGTAAAACGATCTATTGACTAAAAAATTAAAACTGGGTACCAAAAATTAGAGTGAATGACCAAACTGACCCCTCATCCCTCTAGACTGGAGACTTGAACACGTGTTTCTTTCTGCTTTTGTTGTTATACATTTTTTGTGTGGTCCGATATTTTTCTTTATTAATTTAAACATGAGGAAATTACTAAGAAATCTCTAAAAAATTAATTACTAAAAAAAATCCACTAACATAAATTTATTATCAATTTATATAATAAAATTTATCATTATTAATTCTTTAATTATCATTGAGATTTTTAAATAATTAAATTCTTTATTTGAGACCTGATTATGATCCCCTTTTAAAATATATGATATTGTATCACTAAAAAAAATGATATTGTGAGTTGTAAGGGTTCAAAATTAAATAAATATCAAAATATTGACAATTGCTTGATGCGGATGGAAAATCAAGAAATGACTTTGTCCAACTCTGAGGATGTCTTTATATCACAAGAGACAATCCTTTTGGGGTGAGACTTTTTCTTTGATTGTGAAAAGTGGAAAAATAGAAAGGAAAAAAAAAAAAGCTAAGGGAAAACAAAAAAAGAAAGAAAGAAATGCATTGGATCAAGCAACTGAGGAAGAGAATGATCCAGAGAATCAAACTCGTATTTTAATTGGCACCATAATTAGAGGGGTCTAATGATGTGTTCCATATGGCACTAATTTATAAGCATTTCAATTGATTAATTTTTCTCATTTTTTAAATCCAAGCAAACCAAAGACAAATCAATTGACATTAAAATAATATTTGAGAATCCCTTGTCACATATCTCCCAACAAAAATTTCTAATCTGGGGAAGAAAAAAATATATAAATAAAGGCATTTAATAAGGCAATGTGCACCATCTTGGATTATTGCTTCTTCCCTTTTAAAATGGGCCTAGCTATGTAAAGTCACTGCGACACAGAGCCCCATAAAGAATACATTTTTTCTGACCAGTTAAAAAGTGACTTTCTTTATGAAAATCAGCACCCTATTACCTTCTGCTTAAAAGAAAATAAAATTTTACCCTATCTTTAATTTATGAGTGAGTCTAAATTTTTTTTTTAATTTTTGTTCTAAAAACAAAAAATAGCACCCTATTACCTCCTGAACAAGAAAGCCAGACTTCCTTTTTTTCTTCTTTTTTGCGTTTTCTTCTGAACAGAGCCTGCTGATATTTTCCTACTAAAAATGCATTTGGTTTTAGGGTAAAAACCATCAAAACTGTCCATGGCATTGTAACCCAAAAGTTCTCCTATACGTAGGAGTATCTACCCTTTAAATGAAAAAACTATCAAAACTATAGTTTAATACCTTCTCCAATCTAAATATATAAAAATCAGATAAATAATTTGTATATATTAAAAAATTAATTAAATTAGTTATTTATAATAAATATATATATTTATTTGTCTAAAACACCCTCTTTAATCATTACCCATATTGATAAAAATTCTTATTAATATGTACAATTAATAGAGATAATATGAAAGAAAAATTATAAATCTAAGAGATAAAATATATTAAAATTTTACAGTTAAAACTAAAATGAACAGTTCAACCAATTTCTATATTTAGGATTGGAGAGAGTAATGTTTAATGTGAAACCAAATATGCACTAATTCTTGAAAGAGAAAAGGAGGAACCAAATACGAATGAATCTTTTGGGGAGTGAAACAGTAGAATCATATCCTTCATGAATAAGTTCTGGAATAGTGGAAAGGTTCCCAGATTGAGAGACAATACAATAAAAACTACTGGATCATAATTCATATCAGGGAACTAGTAAGATCATTCTGATATCTATGTCGCTGTACTTGGTTATCTTATGAAGTGGAATGTACCATAAAACAGTGACAAGCACTTGGTATTAGATGAATTGGATCCTTAAAACTAGTGTTAATACTATTACTGAGTTTTTAATGGTGCTATGGCCATATATAGCATTTGTGGCAGCCAGAGAGTGGAAGTTGGATTTGCTGATAATGCATATAAAGTAGTTTCCCACTTGCTCACAGAAAACGTAGACATTGAAATGCTTGAATGGTAGGAATTTAATTTGGAATCATGTCAAGACAAGATAATATAAATTAATGAAAGTTAAAAATTTTAAAAATCAAATTCTTTTGAAGGATTTTAGAATTAAGTTGCCACTTGTATTTTTTTAAGATTATCACTCATACTTATTAAAATGAAGACAGCGGAATAGTATAGTATTATAGATCCCCAACCCCAAGAAGAGAATAGCACCATATCATCCATTAAAATCCCTAGCTGATAAAATAAAAAGAGAGAATTACTGTGCAGTTTCACATAAACAATCTAATCACTAAAATTTTACAACAAATGAGCAATATGCAATGACAAGATCTAGTACAAAAAAAAAAACAACAGGTTGCATGCCCCTTACTTGCTATCGAACTTTTCAATTAACTAGATTGCTTATATGGTACTGCACAATAATTCTCCTAGATAAAAAACTTCCAAGTTGAAATAACAAAAGAGGAGAAAAGCCGTCTTCCATCAAAGAGTAAGAAACTTAAAATCATCATTTACTCTGGAAATTTCAGGGCAATTCTGCAAAAGCTGGAAGTAAGAACAAAGCTATAAGCAAGCTTCAAGTTAAATTCCAAGGTAATCTGAAGGGACCCTCAATACGCAGAGGAATGATATACTGTGCGGAGAGTATTAAGGTCATATGGTTTTTATTATATGATTAGTTAGTAGTGTGCTTCAGTGCTTGCATGTGCTCTCAAGTCCATGTTAAAATTAAATAGACAATTTCATTATATGACACCTACTCAATACTCAACATGATATCTGATTGAAAAGAACTCATTCCATCTGATTCAGGGCACCCAGATGTAAATGCTTTAATAGACACATGTCAAGTAGATTAACTTTTTCTTCTTAATTCCAATGCGAGGAATATACACAAAATAAGGAACTAATATGCATTTTCAAGTCATTCCATATACCTTAATTCTCAAGATATAGGTTCGCATTCGATGCTGAATTGATCCCCATCACATTTAAAATCAGGAAAAGTATAATTGCATCATATGAAAAGGAATAAAGGCCAGAGTGATTTACCTTAAAAGCCTTAATTTGGGAACCTTTCTCTTTCATTTCAACTGTAATTCAATAACATGTATAACTTAGATCATATACTGAAATTTGCCTAAAAGGAGAAAATTTTTTAGGCACCCTACTTATGTGTCAGACACTTAAGTGACCATCTCTATGAAAAAATATACCTAATTGCCAATGGGGGCAAATGGTGGGGGAAAATCATGGAATCTTTGGGAACAATAAGTTAGGGTTTTCAGAAAAATAATGAAAATCATTTCCAGAGGATCCAAAATTGCATCCCAGTTCTATAAGATTGCTTAAGAGGTATTTACGGTTACTCAGACAAAATGATGAGTAGGGTATTCATGCTCATAACCGTTATAATCATAATAAAGCCTCTCCCCTTTTGAAATATCACGAGTAGCAACCAAAAAGACCCTGCATTCACCATTAACATTGTATCTCACACATTTACAGTTCTGCTTCTTTCTACCTTCCCTGCACAAAATTGGATTTATGTTAAGCAGTTAGCCTAAAATCAGCAAAATCATTATGCATGTTTTAAAAAAATACCAGCATTTTGCAAAGAAACAACCCAAAAAAGTTTATTATTACAAAATGTTGAGTTATTTATAAAGCATGCCAAAGCAATACAGGTTATGCAGTAAAATACAGGAAGCATGATCTGATTTTCTTTTTGTGAGACTTCAGCATAAATGAGGCAGGCTTACTGTGTATGATTGTTGATGCCACTTATAAAGCGAGCAATGTTTCCGCGTTTATCGGGGCAGATTACAAGACTTTTAGTAGGATCAGTTGCTAGCAGAAGGGTCATCAGACTGTCACAATCATCATGTTCTCGGTTTTTTATGTAATCCACATCGCCTGTGTATTCAGCAATGAATATCATGTCCTTGATTGGGCCATCAGCCTCTACTGTATACCTGCGTCACAAGATCAATTATCAGTACAAGTATAGTCAATACGAATGTTCTAGTATTGGTTGCCAGATCTGCGAGAGTTAGAGATAGGTACCCTTCACATGAATCATAAACAACCATAAGGGGAGGGCATTCCCCTCTTCTACACATTGCTCTGCAGTGTTCCAAGGTCTCAATATCTTCCCTGGAAAGAACCTAAGAAGGAGAAACATCTTTAATCAGACTAGCAACACTGATGGATACATCTGCACCAATAAGCCGTTTTGTTTGTGGCCCATTTTGAAGGAAACTGAAACCACGAGAGAAGTAATTAGTTAAAACCTGCATGCCACCATTTTCGAAATCGGCATGGTTAGCAGACCTAGGAGCCATTTCAGGTGAGTATGTGAGATCATCACTGAATTCCATATGCAATGCTGTTAAAGCAGTAGCAAGAGAACCCATCTGTTTCATTCTCTGGGAAGGATTTTCTGTAGGAATAAATGGCAATAGTCTTCTTCGTTTCTTGTGCAATATCAGGGATGTTCGCCTTTTACGCCTCTTGGCATCTAGAAACCCAGAAAGAATAATTCATGAAAACAAAGCTTCACATTAGATATATTAATTTGAGACGTAACAAAAGGACTCTCTAAAAAGTCAATGGAACAGAAGCATATAAGTAAGAATAAATTTAAGCCAAAAACCTGATGGAACAAACAGTAAAAAGCTTATTTAACAGTATTAACCTTCATTTATCTTATGAAGAATCCCCAATAAATTTATTTCTCACTATCATTTTCTTCAGTTCTTTTCTCCCCTTCATCCCCCCTTCTCTCTTTCCCTCTTTCCTCTCTCTCTTTCTCTCCCCACAGGTTCTTCCATTTTCAACATTAGGTTATAACAGAAAGTTTACCAAGCCGTCTACAACCCCACATTTTACTCTTGAAATTTAAGAGAACATGGAGAATTGAGGACATCTAATTTTTTTTTTTATTAAGCCAATATCTCTTCCACCGAAAATAAATAAATAATCTATGGATCTCATCGTAGTAACTCAAACGCCACTTTTACTCATTGTATCCCCATTGATGTCCAACTTTCTTTTTCTACTGATCAATCCTTCACTTGTATAATGTAACCACAAACATGTGGTTCAAATTTTTCCTATTCCTTGGAAAGACTCATTCAACCAATCAGTAATTTCTATCACCATTAAATGTTACTTCCTTCTGACATATCTATTAAACATGTCATTCAACTAGCATCTCTGTCATCTCATGAAAGGTTGTTTTACTAGAAGATGGAAAGGATAGGAGATCATATCATTTTTATAATTACTCAACATTGTCAGTTCCTTTTTTTAATCAGAGTATGAGGGTCATTTCTAAACACGCATCCTTGTTTCCTTTGCATGTACATAGCTAATATTCATGTGTACCAAAGGGCTCAAAGGTAATCTATAAGAAGATCATGACTATTTAAGAAAACGTTAATTACTTAAGCTACCATTTGACCAGAATGATTAAATCTTGTTTAGCCTCCTATGGTTTAATCCCAACTTTAATTCTATGTAACTGTGTTAAGGTGGTTCAAACTTCAAATACATTTGAAATGAAATGGAGCATCGGTCATATGGTCAAGGGAGTTTAGGGTCATATATACAAGTCCAACAGAACATTTTCAAGCAAACATGATAATATATATGCTGAACATGTGTATGTATGTATATGCGTTGCCCTTGAATTTACATGAAATTTGCATAAACCATATCCCACATTGAGTAGATGGTCATGTTCCCTATTTAAGAAGCTCAAGAAGAAATTAGCTAGCATGCCATTGCCTGTTGGAATTTTTCAATTCAATCGGCCCTTTTTACCTTTAAGTGCTTATTTAGTCCACAGAAAAAATAGAATGGAAAGAACAATAAAATGAAAAAGGTGATATTGAGGATCAAAAGTAAGACTCGTGTCCTTGCTTTAAATTTAATAAAAAAGGATAGGAATGTTGAATAACAACTATAAAGGTATATTAGACAATGAATAAGAAACGGAAACATCTTTGCTCGCATATACCAAATGAACAGTAAACAATAGAATGAGATTTCAAAGAGAATAAGACAGATTGCAGAAAACTTTAAAGCTTGTAATATGCAACTTAGCAATGTCTCGCAGGCTAAATTTTAGGTTGCCATGCAAAAAGAAATTAGGGGATGATGATCATTCAAGAAATTTAAATTGCTAGATTAAACTTTAATGCCACTTTCATGAAAAGAGTGTCATAGATTATCAAGAATTGAATCAGTAACCGCTCACTCAACTGTAAACTCCATTAACCGCAGATAGCGTGTAGATTTAATTAGTTATCTTATTATACCGACCACTATAGGCTTGTTAAAATCAAAATGGTCCATTCGGCAATCCTAATCATGAGATGTTTGCTAAATTATCATGGCATTTGTAAGAAACAGCTGTGGCCTTTATTTCCAGCACGATTGAGAAGAAACATTTCGTTGTTGTGGTTATTCATGCCATAAGCTCCCACTGAATACCAAGCCTCCAATCAAACTGGGCAGGATACACTTTCAAAAAGCTTGGTACAAATATTAAAATACTATATTTGTGATATGATGTGTATGTTTTCTCCAAATAATTTCTTGCAGCGGATGCTAATTGCTAAATAAAACAATTCGACCCGGCATTACTTCAGGATAACCAAATAACGATTGAGCTACATTTATATTTGTCAACAATTTCCCTGAGTGTGCGTTTTCAAAATGCATAAATCGATAGCAATGGTGATGATAAATGTCTGAAGTATGGCACATTACCTTGGGGAGAAGAGCACTTGTTTTTAAGATCGGCACATTTCTGAATCCGGAAAAAATCAATTATCTTCTTCTGAGAAAAACCTAAAATTGAAAAGAAATGCAAGGGTATTGCCACATTTATCGACCCCCAAGGCAAACAGCTTTAGCAGGCATGTTTCCTGCGGCAGCAAAATGGAAAAAGCGAAACAAAAACCAACCAAAACAACAAAATCCCTACTTCTTACTCTCTTCTCCCCCGAACACTTAGGGCAAAGCCATGATCCAATAGGAACTCTAACAACAATGGGCCTCACGCATTTCATATGGAAGCCTTTATCGCATTTATCACACAGAAGCAGCTCGTCCGGGCGTTCACCAGAGCCACATTGGTCACACAACACGTCGCTGTAATCATCATTCTCAACAACAGCATATCGTGCCTTGGCCATTATCTCGGTCAATGACTTATACTTCTTGACCGGAGGTGAGGCCAGCGGCGACGAGTGCCGCGGAGCTTGCGTACGGCGGCTGAAGCAGATGAGCCTCTGAGCCGCCGCCGAGGAGTTGGCCGGAGCCATACGTTAGGAACAGATAGGGAATTTAGGGAGAAGTGAAGGGCAGAATCGGAATCAAAGGAGGCTCCCAGAGAGAGAGCCCTCTAGAGGAAGACGAGAATGGAGGAAAAACGCTTTCTCATATTTTGGTGCCTCTCTCGCGGGAGAGTGGCATTGACGAACGGTGGTCAGTGCTACGGTGCGCTGAGGTGGAGACTTTTCATTGGATGAGCTAACGTGCGCCCACAATGCGCACGGAATTTCATGCGTGCTCCTCGCGCAATGATGCCAGACTCCTTCTCTGTTAGTATAGCCGTTCTAATTGTCACAAGACCAAAATGGCTTCTTCTTTTGCATTGTTCAACGTATCCTTTTTATTTTGGTGATTTCCAGTTCCACCGCAGAGAATTTTATATTATTAAAAAATATAATTAGTGAGTAATGTCAAATTTTTAAAACTCAAGTGACGTAAGAAAGCAAATATAAATAAATAGGTCAAGTTCGTTGAATTCATCTGATTCCGTCAAAGCTTCTATTTTTGGTGAATGCATGTTGGCTGGGATGTTAATTAATTGTATTTTTTAATAAAAAAATTTATTCTTTCTTAAAAAATAAATTCAGTTATTTACCTAATTTTTAATAATTTTTTTATTAAATCCTTACAATTTTCTTAGTTATAGGTATTAATACTTATACTCATAATATATTAATTAAACTAATTTAATTAGACTAAAAATATTAATTAAATTAATTATTATAGTATATTTTCCTAAATTACTATAATTATTTTTTTTAATTTTTTAATTTTTTTCTCTTAAATATTATTGAGAGAGTATCAATAAGATAATTTATAAAAGAGTTACTAAATTTATAAAATATATCATATTTTTATTATAAAAATTAACTCATTAATTATATTCTATATTTAGGATTCGAAGAGTATAAAATATAAAAATTAAAAATAATATAATAAAATGCATTTATTATCAATAGAAAATAAAAAAAATTATTATGCACATTATCTTATCATTTCCTTATATCTATATATAATTTATAATCATATTGATTTTAATTTTATTTATATCCATGTAATAAAATTAATCCTATTATATATTAGGTGAGAGTGACGCTATCAGCTAACTTTGTTCCTCGTCTAAATTATGAATACAACTACCAATGCGTATACTTAATAAAAAAAATTACAAAGATTTAATTAAGAATGAGGTGCTGAAAATATAAGCACTTGTATATTAATTGTTATAATTAATGGACATTTTATTTACTACTATATTATATTTTATGACATCATTAACTTTTTTTTCTTTCTGCAATGATTTTGAATTGTTGTTTGTAGTTTAATACATACCTCTTTGACGTGGCACATTTTAGAATGTTGGAACTTAAAAAAGCCATGATCATGATATTCTTGACATTTTTTCATACATAAGACATGGAGGGTCTATATTAGATTATTCATGTATAGTTATAAAATTTTTGGATGGATTAATTGAATAGGTAATATGTAGTTAAAATATTTTAATTTTGATTTGTAAAAAAAAAATAATCTCTTCTATTTTTAATATAAGAGCTAGTTATAGGTTAAATTTAATTATAAATATAAGATATCAATCTACTTTATCATTAAATTTATAATATTTTTTTAACATATCCCTATTAATTGTACATATTAAATGGTTTCTATCAAATGGTAGTCATGATGAAATATAGTATTATAAAAAAATTAAACTATATTTATTAAGAATAAGCAGTATAAATAACTTTTTTAATTTATAAAAATTAGTTATCTAATTATTATATTAAAGATTGGAGTTACTATTAATTTAAAATATATATTTTTATTTAAAAAGTTAATTACATAAGCAAAAGCATGATATATTATAGTTTTAATTTTTTGTTTAGAATAAATTATATCGTTAGATTCTTTTTCCTAAAAAAACAAGAGTCACGATAATTTGTACTTGGACAATTTTTTATGTAATATAATTTTTTCATGCAATTTTTTTGAGTGATTGTTCATTGAAGGGTTCTCTTCAACCTCTCGCATTATTTATCCATGTTCCTTTCATATAAAAAAAAACAGAGCTCTCATCTTATTGTCTTATATCTTATAATCATTAACTTTTTAGTCCTTTTTTAAAAAAAAAAAAAAACACATGCATGTCTAAAACCTTATTGAACAAATGCATATCTTTTGAATCATAACTTCTTAGTTTCTAAAACTATTGGATGGAAATTAAGGGCCCATTTGGATAGAATTTTAAAAACGGGCTTATGGAAAAAAAAGGGCTTTTGAACAGCTTATAGAAAAGGGCTTTTGGAGAAGAGATTATGAAAAAAAAGTGGTTTTGAATAAATGAGTGTTTGGATAGTTATTTATAGAAGGGATTTTATTATTGGTAAATTACGAAAAAGGGTATGAGTATTAAATGAGGAGAGATAAGAGATAAGAGGAGAGAGGAGAGAGGGTGTAAGAAAGAAAATAGAGAAAAAATAGGAGAGAGGAGAGAGGGTGTAAGAAAAAGTAGGAGAGAGGGTGTAAGAAAAAGTAGGGGTAATATAGTAATTGGTTAGTTCAAACGTGGTTTACTGTTCCAAAAGCTGCTCTGACCAGCTTATCTGAAACCTTGGTTTTAAACCATAGTTTAATTCAAAAGCCCGTTTGAACAAATATTGCTGTTTATTTTGAAATTTCTCCAAACCAAGGTTTTGTCCCAAAAGGACTTTTAAAACCTTGGTTTCAAAGAAACCAAACAGGCACTAAGTATTGTTGAGATCAATCACAAAATTATCCACTTTTCTATACAAAAATGTTCAAATCATTAGATTTTCTTAAAGAAAATTGAATTTCTCTAATTTAAGCTTCTACTAGTGTTAGTAATTATAACTTTAGTTTTTAATTTATCTAATTCACTCCCAATAAAATTATTTTAGATAATTACCTAACTTGGATTCAACTTAAATAATAATACAATATATACATTTTTTTTATCATTCCAAAACTATAATTGATATGTTAAATATTCATTTAAAGGAAATTCATAGCTAACTAAATTATTAAGCCTGAAATTCAACACACTATAGAATCATACTTATTTTGCAACCAAAACGTTGGAGAACACACACACATAGCTGTTTCGTTGGATTTAATAGGATGTTTCTTATGAGGACTATAGTGAATGTTAGCATTTGAGAAATAAGTCATATTGTTAGTGAATTATGGACAGTACACAAAATCTAGCCATGGGAGGATACAAATATCTCATCGCACTTAGATCTATCACTGGAAGAAAAAACATCTTTAACACTACCTCAATTACACTATAACACATGGGCATAATGTAAAAAATATGACTAGTGATATTTTTATAAATATAAACAACTCTTCATCTCATACTATCCTATACATGGTATAAAAATCTCTTTACACAGCTTTAATAGAATCTGGACTATATTTTCACACCAGCTCTTTAAGGAGTTAATGTAAATATTACTCTTTAAATTAGCTCTTTATTTGAACTAGTATAAAACATTCTTACTTCATCATAACGTTTTCCCTTCAAGAGTCATTTTGTGTTCCGACACTTCTAATTAGTGATAAGTTGTCTCTTGAAAATCTCAATGTACACATCATTTTGGTCTGGATTTTTTTGTTATAATTAACCATGGTGGAAATCTAAAGTCTCAAATCTCTCTCTTCTTTTCGTTCTCTAGTTCCATATATGGTGAAAAAGGCAACATCTACACTCGAGCTCCACCTCCCATCGACCTACCCCTACCCCGCCCCCGCCCCCGTCCCCGCCCCCATCTCCATCATCGTTGTCACCGTCACCACCTGTCATTGACCTAACTACTAACAACGACTTGCTGGAAGCCATTGTCTACCTTCAAGTTTTAGTCATTGAACTGATGAAAGACTGTGTTCATGTCAATGATTATGTGAATGTTTGAGATGATCTTTTGACCATATAGAGGCTAGGCTTGACAGACTCTTGAGGCATATGAACAAGCTACTTGACAAGACGACTCGACAAATGATGGCTAGAATAAACCTTCAACTACTACAACCTCTCACTCCTTTGATAATGAGGAAGACTAATTTTAGTTTTTTTTTAAGTTATTAGAATTTTGAGTTTAAATTTTTGTTTAATTAGGTTTTAGGTTTTCAAGTAGGTTTTTATTTATTAGGTTTTAGTTTGATTGATCCTATATTTTTTTATCCATACTAGTGCTACAAGTTTACTTGCATTATGTTGTTTAAGTTGCTAGAGTTTGGATTAGTAGTTAGAATTTTTTTTATCTCTTTCAAGATCTTTACTTGTAGCCAAAACTTGATATCAATTATTCACTTTATTCTCATTGTAAAATGCCATATTTTTATGCACACTATTTCTATTCCTAAGATTGAAACAAATTAAAATTTTTAGTTTAAGTTTTTGTTTAATTAAGTTTTAGTTTTTCAAGTAGGTTTTAGTTTTTTAATTTATAAATATATGTATTTTTTAGCGTGCCCCTCTTGGGCTACATTAATTTATATAAAAATATATAAATTATTATTTTAGTTTCTTAATCTTTAATTTAAATGTTAGCTAATATGACCAAATAATAATAATAATGGCATGACCAATAAAGATTATTAATTTTGATTTAATTAAATTTTATATACATAAGTTTATAATACTTTTTTTACTTTCTAATGGTGTTTTATCTCAAATTTATTCTTTATTTGTTTATTTTATTTTTAGCTAGTCTGTTGGATAACCCCACACAATGACATATATATATATATATATATATATACACACACTTATTTAACCTTTATTCTTTTGTGTTTTTCTAAGATTTTTTTATTTAATTGCTTTATTTTCACATTTTAAGAGGATTTAGACGATTGTTGAATGTTGGATCTATATCGATAATAATTTCAATCATCGGTGATGCCTATTCCTTTTATGAGTATTGCTAGAGTTGAAACCCACAACTCTTATATTGAGTGGTAAGTTCACTAAACTTGTCATTTTAACTTTTTTCTAGAGTTAAAAATAGAATATGATCAAGCCAAACCATTTGATTTATATGCCTGGGAGAACCATTTGATCATGCCAAACCATTTGATTTATATGCCAAACCACCATGACATTAAGTATAATTTTTATACTTAATGTCATTAATTAAGGAAGTTAAAATATTTAAATACATGAAAGGATCAAAACTCATAGTTTAAATGATAAAAAACCAAACTTAAAATTTCTATAAACTGGGGGACCAAAACTTGTTTTATACTCATAGTTTTCTGTCAAATTAAATGTCAATTGAAACTTGAAAGCAGCTGTTTCCGCGTTCAATTGTCAAATACCATTTTTTTCACTCAGCTCCTTTGAAAAAGGAAAAAAAAAAAACAAATGACTTATTTTAAAATATGTAAAACGATGATCCAATTTTCCTCGTTCAAATACATGTATTTATGTTGGAATGGGTTTTAAAAACACTTTGTAAATTTTTAAATTAAAATATTTTTTTGGGACATTCCTCCTATTGAATTCATGCGAAGCGATAGAATCACCAAGAATTATACAGTGCATAACTTACATGTATTCTTATATTATAATGTAATTAAATATATTTTAGTATAATTTTATTTTTAATATTGAATTTTAATACAAATTAATATTATATTACCTGAATTAATATTTCCAATTATGTTTCTATTGACTATTAGTTTACAAATTAAACACATAGCACATTCATCAACCATCGCACACATGCTTCTTCTTGTGTTTTTTTTTTCAAATTTTGCCTTCGTGGGAGAAAAACAGAAAACGTTGTTCATGGCTGAAGCCGCGACACGCAGCGTCGTCGTTTCGCTTATGCATTGTTGACTGAAACATGTTGTATTGGAGTCAACAACCTCTCGCCTGTCAATAATTGGCCATCTGTTACCAGACTATTATTATATATTTCGTAATATCTTAATTATAAAAATTATTTATTTATTTTAAATAAATTTAAAAATTAAATAAATAATAATTAAATTTTAAAATATATTTATATTACATACGTCTCAATTTATTTTAATTGATTAATTTTTATATTAATTATAATTAATTAATTTTTTAATTTGTTTAATATATTTTAAAAAATTAAATAACTCTCAAAATTAATATTTTTAATATGATCCAGCTTCTTGATTATTATTATTACTTTACTTATTCTTTCATTGTTTTTGATATATAAATTTTTAAAAAGTAATTAAATTCACTTTTAATCTAATAATAAAATAAAATCTTCTTTATTCTTAAATAAAAAAATAATTTTTTTAAATAATATTAATATTATTAAGATAAAAAAATTATCTTATAAATAAATTTTAATACACAACAATTAAATGTATTGCTTTATTTATTCTATTTTTATCTTTCCGGACATCTCGATTATATATTTGTAATTTGCTCTTCTTCATCTCTTCCGTCTCTTCCTTTCCCTCTAAAAAATGCTGGCACTGATTCCCAAATCATTTCCTATCCGATCAACCATCAAACATGAATCCGCCGGGTGATTCCGCTGCGGAAGCACACCACCATCGTCCAAGGAACAGATTCAACTTCAGGGTCCTCGCCCGCCTCCTCTTAGAGTCAACAAAGAATCTCACACAATCAAGAAACCACAGCTGCCACCCCATGCCACCACGCATCAACCTCCCCGCCTGGCGTCTGACGATGCCGGCGAGCCGCGACAACCGGTGATAATCTATTCCGATCTCCCAAAGTCATTAGTGTTGCGCGTCAACGACTTCATCGATGTCGTCCAGTGTCTCGCCGGGCTACACTCTGGCAATGAACAGACGCTGGATCCGGAGCCGTTTCACCGGCGGCGAAGCTGGCTTCGATAGAAAAGACATGCCCATCGGAGAAGGAAAGATTGAGGAGCGCAGAAAATGACACGATGACTGAATTGGAGGGATTGGAAGTGGGCCAATTCCCAGGAATATTTTCACCTACGCCGGCATATTTAGGACCGATACCACCTGGATTATTTCTCACCCGTCACAGAATCGCAGCCATTTTTGCATCATTTGAACACGTTTTGGTCGGGAAATAGCTTCATGGGGAGCCTGTCAGGTTTTTTTTCGACGAGCATTGCGTCGCCGAATGTGTTCCGTCTTTTGACTGAGAATTTTGGTACCAATTTCTTTGTTTTCTTTGTTTTTTTTTTTTTTTTGAGTTTGGTAGGTCCAAGGAAGAGAGAATTGAAATTTATTATTCAACATTCTTCACTTCCATGTAAGAAAATTCACTGGGGTGGAATTTTGTGTACAGTTTGTACAAAAATCTGTGGAAAATAACTTTAATTAATATTTGCAATTCATGAAATAATGAGTTTCATGTCACTCGATTAGATTTACCGTTTTATATGTAGGGTAATCTTACTCTTTTACACAATTCTTCCGTTCTTTGTCAGTTTTAATATTTTAATTTTGTTTTTTTTTTTGGTAGAGTATCCATCCCTCCATAGCTAAATTCTAAGTCTCCCAGTACGTAATAAAAATATTAAAATATTTTAATAAAATATATTATATTAAATAATTTAACTAATTTTTTAATTTAATTTAATTAATTAAATAGATTATATATTAAAAGAATATTACATCTGGGAGTAAAATCCTACACATTTTTCTTTTTAATCTCCTGTCTCTTACACAGACTTTTATTTAGGCTTAATCAGTTTATACTTTTTTTTCTTTTATATATAATAATTTTGATAAATTCGATACCAAGTTTTTATTAAAACATGACACAACCCCATGACTCTTAAAAGGTTTATAGTTGATTTATAAGATTATTTATTAAAAAAAATTTTATGACGATAGTAGATATTGAACCGACGAGAGAAACAAGAAATTAAAACAACTTAATCAAGAGAAACAAGAAAGAATTGTCGATTTAAGAAAATAGTAAATTATGTATTTCCTTTTTCACCCTCTTTCCTCAGCATCCCCGGCTCTAGAGTAGTTGATTCCGACACCCAAATCTTGATCACTCCCTGATCAACCATACGAGATGAACCCACCGGGGAATAATGCCGACGGAAAAACACCACCGTCGTCCCAGAATCAACTTCAACTCCAAGGGCATGGGCAACCTCCACTTATAGCCAACAAAGAATCCCATGTTACCGAGGAAGAACCATGGATGCCACTGCATGTCCCCGGCGGAAGAACAACACCACCGTCGAGATCCCAGAGTCAACTTCAAACCCAAGATCCTCGACAACCTCCTTCTAGAGTCAACGATGGATCACATCTTATCAGGGAACCATCGCAGCCAGCACACTCCACCAGCGGAAGAACAATGTCACCGTCCTTTAATAATCAACTTCAATATCAAAGGCCGCGTCAACATCCTCTCAGAATGAACCAAGAATCCCACATTATCAAGAAACCATCGTCGTCCCAGAACCAGCTTAAACTCCAACAGCCTCCCCTACCTCCTCTTAAAATATTCGACAAAGAATCCCACATTACCAAGAAACCATCACTGCCACAACATGACGCCGGCTCCGTTCAGCAAAGGCCTTGCCGGATGCCGGAGGTGGCCAGACAGCAGAAGGAACCGGTTATAATCCATATAGAAGAAGAGGTTAAAATCATTCATTGTGTCCCCAAAGATTTCCCAGCCTTAATCCAGCGCCTAACCGGTCCAGA
The DNA here is from genome assembly GCA_037074615.1 of Leucaena leucocephala. Classification (NCBI taxonomy): domain Eukaryota; kingdom Viridiplantae; phylum Streptophyta; class Magnoliopsida; order Fabales; family Fabaceae; genus Leucaena; species Leucaena leucocephala. The sequence goes on along the minus strand of CM073538.1, from coordinate 20,328,340 downwards.
GTCCCCCAAGAAACAGACGTCCGGAAACGGAGACGTTTTGCCGGCGGTCAACGTGTCTTCCACAGAAAAGACAAGCCCAAGAAAGAATGACAGACAGTGCCGGACTGAAGGTGGTGCTATGACCGAATTGGAAGTATTGGAAGTTGGGCAATTCCAGGGAATACCATCACCGATTCCGATGACATTAGTGCCGATAACATCATCGAAGAGTAGCTTCACTGGAAGCCCATTAGGTTTGGAGTCGTTGAACATGGTGATGCTGCTGGGACAATCATCATCACTTGCGACGCAAACTTCAGCAGCGTTGGAAGCAACAGAGGCAGCACAGTATTGTCTCTCACCGATCCCAAATACAGTGCCGTTCATGGATGAAAATAACCTATTGGGAAGCTCATCTGGATTGCGGTCGTCCTGCATGGTGTCGTCATCAGGAATATCATCGCCGGTGACTTCAATTCTAGCGCCGAATACGATGCCGTCCACTCATGATTTCAGCACGTTATGGTCGACGGAAAATAGCTTATTGGGAAGCTCATTCGGATTGCTGTGGAGCATGGTGTCGTCATCGGGAATATCATCACCGGTGATGCCAGTTCTAGTACCGAATACGATGCCGTCCATTCATGATTTTGGCACGGTATTGTCGGAAAATAGCTTATTGGGAAGCACAATCGGATTGCCGTCGAGCATGGTGTCCTCATCAAGCATATCATCGCCGGTGAGGCCAACTTTAACATCAAATACGATGTCGTTCATGCATGACGTGAGCCAGCTATGATCGGAAAATAGTTTCTTCGGAAGCCCATCGAGACTGCAGGCGTGGAGCACAGTGTCACCGCCGGGAATATCATCGGAGACGTTAATGCAGGATTTGGGCCAACGTTGGACAGAAGATAGCGTCACAGGAAGGCCATCGGCAAACCCAGCGGCGCTATAATCTCCACCTGCGTCTTAGGAGATGATGGACCCTTCGAGCTAAGAATTTTGGAACCATTGTTTTATATTGTTTGGTAGGTGGCAGAGAATTTAACATTATTCACCCACTCGCTGTGTGCGTATATATATGTACTCTCTTCATTCCCTGACTGTCTCTAATATATACACAAGGCAGCATATTTTGTACAGTTTGTATGGTGATGCAGCACTTTCTCCCCCTTAATGACAGTTATCTGTAATTCTCAATTCTTTCTGTCTGTACCTTCTTTTATGTTTGTTTTAATAATGTTTTTCATTAATTGGTATTTTTTTGGCGAAAACAAATTAATTGATATTTTTCTTTATTGGCTCCTTTTTAGATTTAATGTTTTTAGCAAAACACTTTTGTTTATAAATATTTAATTGTGGTCCTCCTTCATTTATGTCAAGGCAAATATATATATATATATATATATATATTAATGGGTGACAGAGGAGGTAGATTTATTGTTGCATAAAATTATACCCTATATAATTATCATTGTGTACTTGAAATTTCAGAACCAATCATTTTAATAAAATATCATCCCATTAAAATAAAAAAAAAAAAGGTGGCATGTCTATATGAATGGCAAATACAATGATGACTGATTTTTCTTTTATAGATGATATTAAAATATTGATTTATAAGTAATGCTTCAAATTAAACAAACAATTTACTCAAGTTGTATTTATTATCTCCTTGCTTCGGTTAGTCTTGTGTACAAAACAGTAAATTAATCTACTATTTGGCACGAGTTTGATATGTCCGAAAACAAAAAATGCATGCAAGCTGAAAGTAAATTGATAGACCATTAGACTTAACATGGGGACCTAGTCAACAATTCAAGTGTTTGGAAAAAATCTCCATGTAGATTGGTTTTCGTAGTTTGGGCAGTTAACCCTCCTTTGTACCGAAAAAAGAGTGGTTGGAAAATGGATTTTGAATAATTATAGCCCAAACGTCCCTGTGTTTCAGCTCAAAGAAGAAAATATAACAGAAAGTTTGAGAAATCTGTATATATTGCTTAGATTATTGCTGATTATTGCTATCAAGCAAGGAATGCAGCTCCCTGTATCAAAAGCTATGCAGCAACATGCTTTTAAGTTAAATTATCAGCATAAAAAGTACTAATTAAGTTGCCGAGATGCTACAAAAAATCTCCAAAAAGGCTGAACAACTCAATGGAGAACCCAAACAAAAAAGAAAGAAAGAAAGGAGAAACTCTGTCACATTATATTTACAGATTTATAGTTCAAATCGGCACCTATTTGACCTTGTATAAGAATCTAAGTAAGAATTGGCCACTACTTTGAAGAACTTCAAAAGTGTCATGTTCTTGCCATGGTAGATTTGCATGCAGATCCAATCAAAGTGCCAACTCTCTCACCTTTAATGGCTCTTGAGATGTTACCTGGTTTGTTTAGGTTGAAGACAACAACTGCACCAAAAAGAAGATAGAGAGGAAGAAGAAAGAGAAAGCTCATCAACATAGGACATTTCAGTTTAATGTGAATATGAATTCATTCCAGGAAAATAACAATGTACATATAGATTCTGTAATTTATGTGAATGCTTGTTCACCAGACTTACCAGGAATATTGTTTTCCTGGCACAAAGTGATAGCGGTCATGTCCATTACCGACAGATCTTTCGAAGTTACCTCCTGATATGTAAGCGAGTCTATAAGACGTGCGTTTGGATTACGTCTTGGATCATCATCATACACACCATCAACATTTGTTGCCTTGAGCACAACCTCAGCATTAACTGAGTAAATGATGGAACATAAGATTAAGAACAGATACTATAGGATAGCAGAAGAGATCTCAAGCAAATTTAACAGTCTGTACATTTTGTGAAGGGTATCTGAATGGACCCACAACCAACAATGCCCTGACTAAAAGACCCTGATCGGTATGTTAGTGTGAAACTTTACTATAAAATATTTCTCTGATCCTCAATGTAAGAGTTAATTAAAAAATTGATTAGTTAATTAGGAAATTAATTTTTATCCTAAATATAAGACGTTAATCCACTCTAACTCTCATATTTGTCATTTTTCCTCAAACTAATTTACCTAATTTATAAACTAATATATAATTTAATGTCACGTAGAGTATTTTAAGGAGGTCATATTATATTTATTAAAATTAATTAATTTATCTAACTTTTTCAATCTATCTAAATTAGTTAAATAACTCTTACATTAAGAGTAAGAGGAATATTTACTCACTTTCTGCACATCGGAGTGCTGCAGCAGTATCGGTGGTAAAAAATGGATTTCCAGTTCCAGCAGCAAAAATGACAACCCGTCCTTTTTCCAAATGCCTCACAGCCCTTCTACGTATGTATGGTTCTGCAACCTCTGACATTCGGAATGCAGTCTGTACCCTTGTGGGAATGCCGATACTCTCCATTGTCGCTTGAAGAAATATTGCATTCATGACAGTTGCCAACATCCTATCGAATAGAATGAATACAATAAGTAAAATAGTAGAGCTATTCCATCATTGCATCAATATTTGACTCTTGATACTGGTACAATATATAAACCAAATGGCCAATTGGCTGAGCAATCTGTACACCAGAGCCTTGTTTCAGTAAGTTGAACTGCTAACGCGTAAGAACAATCCACTTGGTCCATGGGATCAATTGAGGACTGATGTTAATATAAAATCACAAGCTCTGACAAGATTGAACTGGTCAAACCAATTTAAAGAGAAATTACCCGATATAATCAGCTGATGAGCGGTCCAGGCCACCAGATCCTGCCCAAGAGGATCCGCGAAAGATGTTACCCCCACCTACTACTAGTGCAACCTGAAACATTAACCTCAAATAGTTACCTAATTCTGAAAATGCTTCAAGTTGCAATCATCATAAAATCATCTCCCCTTCTCCAGCAGAATGTTTAATCATTGACATAATACAGTTATAGTCATAGCTTCCTAAAAATTCTGCAAATTTCACTCATAATTATCCAAAGTATATATAAATACACAAGGATGCAGTAGCAAAACTAACTAGTAGAAGAAAGATGCATTATATAATCACCTCAATGCCAAGGCGAGTCACAGCAGCAACCTCCCTTGCAATGGACATAGTAACCTAGATTCCAAGAAACACAAAATTATATCTCAGAAACAAATCTTGAGAACAACATAAGATAGTGTCACTTTATTTCTCTGTTGTCTTTCTGTCTGAGTAGACAGATGTAGTTAACCTTAGGGTCAATGTTCTGCGAGCGATCTCCGGCAAGAGCCTCTCCGCTTACTTTGAGTAAAACCCTTTGCCATGTGTATGCTGGCTTCCTAGATTCATCCATTGAAAGTCCAAAGGGAGACATAGATGACATTTCAGGTTGCATGCTGATAATTTTATTGGCCATAATAACTAATAAGTAGAAGTAATTGATGATAGACTGATTGCAAAATACAAGCATAAGTAAGAGCCATTCAAGCAAAGAATCAGAGGATCAACTAACAAGAAAAGACTTCCATTACCCATTAAATACAATCCAAACCATAAGTTCCATGTAAAACGAAAAATTTGAGAGCAGTACTGAGAGCAGTAAAAGATAAAATCAGTTATGAAGTAAGTTAGTTGTATTTGAAGAATCACTTAAATAAAAGGTATATCTATAAATGTTTGGAAATGATCTCTTTCCTTAAAGGAGAAGAAGACTTAAATCATAATCGTTTTGGAATCCGAATATGCTTCGTCATTGAAGTTTCACTTTCACCGACAAAACAGGATCAAAATGTTCATATGAGAAAGATGCGTAACCTTCAACAAATAACGTCGCAGTACAAAAGCGTTTATCCGGCTAAACTACAAGTAAAGGACTAGACTTGAAGCTTCAAATCTTGCGAGAAAATTGAGGAATAAGACAGAGAAACGATAATTGACAGAAACAAAGACAGGAAAAGAAGTAAAGGGCACACCTAGAATTGAAGGAGTCAGATGAGGAACCCATTGGAGAAAAAGAACACCGAATGAGGAGCTGGTTGGGAGAGGAGGAAGAATTAGGGGGTGCAAGAGAGCGAAGTCGAGAGCAGAGAGGAGGGAGAGAGGAGAAGGAAGAAGAAGAACGGAGAGAGAAAGTGGAATTGGAAGAGATGAGAGGGATGGAGATAGCCATCATTCACACTCCTGCTTGCCGCTCCCCTCGTTCTTCCCTCTTCAACTCCCAATTTTCCTTAGCTTCTCCCATAACGCCTTGCCGCTCTGGATAAATTTCATTTCTTTCTTCTTCTTCTTCTTTTTATTTTTGGTTCTCGTTTTTTGAAAAAATAAAATTACATTTATATCGTATTTATTACATAAATAATATTTTTACAAAATATTTTTTTCAAATTAAAAAATTACAGTTTACACAATTGAAAAATACAAGAATATCAGCATACAAAAATTTATACACGAAAGACGGAGAAAATTTTAGAAATGAATTATTTGAATGAATTGCAATAAAAAAAATAATCATACCAGATTTGGAATTTTTTAAATTAACAATTATATTTACATTTTATCATAAAAAATAACATAAATAAAACATCTTGTTTTCGTCCAAGTAAATAAATAATAAATAAAAAAAAAACTTCGATGAAAGATAATATTTTTTCCTGGAAAAAACGAAATACAGATTCTTTGGGTTATGGGCTCCAATTTATTAGACCGTCCTTTCTTAAAATATCTGACTCTCCTAACGCCGAAAAAAAAGTTTACATATGAAGTTAATATATATAGCTGGTTAGTATTATTTAAAAGAAAAGAAAATTTTATTTTTGAGTCTAATCATTTTTTTAAATTTTTTGTATAAAAAAAAATAAGCAATATACGGAAATGAAACCCTTGCGGATGATAACGAGTTTTAGATTTTTTGTTCAGTAGTGAATAATACATATTAAAAATGCAGAAAAAATTATAAAAATAAATTAAAATTATCCAGCCTATGTCACGTGTTTTTTTTTGGTACAACCTATGTCACATTTTATTTATAATAAGAATTTTTTTTAAAAATAGATGACGCTCACCCACGATTCAAAGATAAGATAAAATCTCTTTTTCTCTTAGGCGATATCAATATTGGACAGGATGAGCAGTCTATTACTCTCAAGTATAAACTTAAATACCTAAGAATTATGATACCTCTCCAAGAACTGTGACTAAAACTAAAATAAAATAATACTCTCTATAGATTGAATACGTTTTAAATAGTTACATGTCTCACTAATTCTCCTGTTAAGTGTTAAATAAGATAAATTATCATGGACGTTTTGGGCCTTTTCCTCCATGAACCAAAAAGCCCAATTTATTCCACAGTTTGGAATAGAGTCGATCCACAAAGCCCACCCCATGAAATCTACATTGATTCCGTTTTTCTTTTCCTTTTATTTTTAATTTGTAATATTGAAAGCATGCTTTTGTATATTCTTGATTTTTCAATGCGGAAGCATTTTTTTACGTTGCAAATATCTTAAATGGAAGAAACCATTTATAGAAAAAAAAATGGCATTTTATTAGGAAACACTATGCAAAAACACCATGTGCAATGCAATCCATAAAGAAAGGTGTCTAATTTATACCTATAAACAATGTTGGAACACAAAATTAATTCCATTTCTCTAATCTCTTGCCTAATATGAATTAATCTAATAATATTCACACCCCAAAAAAATGTTGAAAAATCTTTCTCCTAAGAAGGGAATAGGAAAATGGCTCACATATTTGCGACCAAGCAAAAGAACTTGGTACATATGAGATAGTTACTCAGTGAGAAATATTTCTAAAGCCTAACAGGCAATCCAAAGTTGTGAAATGTCTTTATAGTTCCATCACAACTTGCTGTCACAATTGACAAACCCCATGGATCCTTTGGACATAGCTTCTTCTTCTGTTGATGGCTATAATAATCTTCTTCTGCAGAAATTGAATTCCACACTTCAGAAAGCTTCTCTTCGGGCCACGTAGCAGAACCTCGACACGTGTGATCAATGGAGAACCAACTGCTGTGAGAGAAGCATTCTCCTCTATCTTTAAGCATTTGGGGTTGTAAGTCTGATAAAGAAGAACAGTGTTCTAAACCAGTAGTGACCATTTGGGCTGTGCTCATGCCTGACCAAGGTACTGCTACAACAACACCTTCAGATAAAAAGTATTCACAAACTGCAGAGGATTTCTTGTGTTTTAAGTCACTTGAGTTCCAAATATACACTTGAGAATCCTCACCAACTGAAATTATGTGTTTTCCACTTGATGTAAAAGACCCACACATCTGACTTCCTGACTTGGAAAGACCTGTTACAATCAATATATGAACAAGTTTATGAAATTTGTAACGTCAAAGTCAAGAGTTCAAAGCTATCCTAGTACTCCTTCCAATTCTAAATATATGAATTAGACAAAAAGTTTACTTTAGTCCTATATATAAGATCTCAATCTACTTTCTCTCCCAAATTTATAATTTTTCCCAAAAATATCCGTATCGATTGCACATATTAAGAAGGTTTTTATTAAAGGGAAATTATAAATAACTAATTTAACTAATTTACTTAATATTTACAAATTAATTATATATTTCTTATATTAAGGATTAGAGGAAGTACAATCTTACTAATGACTCAAACCTTAAGAAATATTGTTACCTTTATATTTCTGGACAACATCAACCCCTTCCACTAAGCAAAATTTAGAATCTTCTGATGTGATCAGAACCCTCTGATGATTCTCTTGGGAAAACTGCAGTGAAATAATTAAGTCACTATGATGTTAACAAATGAAGCACAAATTGTCACCATTATTATTTAAAAGTATTAAGATTTAAGACCTGAATGCCACTAATTTTGTTGCCCCTTGATCTCTTCTTTCTATCAACATGAATCTGTGCCTCATGTCTGCAATATTTGTCTAAACCAATAAAAAATAAAAATCTTAGTCATTTTTTCCCTCTATTGAAGAAGGGGTATGGTTTATGACTACAGAATCTACAAGTTCATACCTGAAGTAACATAAAAGTGGCAAGTTCCTGAAATGGAGCCAACTACAAAACCCTGTGTAGAATAAACAGTTAAAAAAAGTTCATTAGATTAGAGCTATGTTAAGTTTCACAGAATCATGAAAAGATTAATTAATTCTCCTAAGTCTTACTTTTCCTTCTGGCTTGTAACTTATAGCAGTAATCACATCATGTATATCTGCCCAGTCAACAACCCTCTCTTCATGTAATCCCCATATTCTGACTTTTCCATCAATGGATCCACTGATGAAGTAATTTTCATCTACTGGATTCACTTGTATGCATGTCACTGCTTCCATTTTCACACCAGAAACACAATCACATACAATTGCATTCATAGCCTATGTTTCAGAACTTAAATTTGTGTTTAAACATGAACCAAGCATGGAATGCTGCATTGTTAAAAATAAGGGAAAATTAATCATTTTGTCCCTGTAGTTTTAACTTAGTTGTAATTCAAATTTTTAACATTAACTCGGTATAACTTAATCCCTATAATTTTGAATCGGTTGTAAATTGATTCTTAAATTTTGACTCAATGTAACTCGGTCCCTATAGTTTAACCATCTAAAATATTAGTCCTTATATTTTAGAAAATAAAATTATATATATATAATTCATGAAGCTTAGGAATTAATGTTTTAAATAGTTAAAATTATAGGGACTGAGTTTCAACTGAATTAAAATTGTAAGTATTGAGTTTTAATTGATTCAAAATTATAAGGACTAAATTATACCGAGTTAAAATTTAAGGATTGGGTTATAACCAAATCAAAATTATAGGGATCAAAAGATTAATTTTTCCCTTTGTGTTTAAATATGAACCAGGAATGGAATGGTGCATTGTTAATAACTGATTGAAAAATAATCTTACCATAATCAATGTGACAAAATACACTTAAGCATTGATCAAATCCAATTTGCCACAAACGGACGGTTTTATCCATGGAAGATGAAAGCAGCATCTGCAAAACAAGGTGATTTAGGTCAGCTTTGATAACTATTGCAGAAACAGGTTCAATAAGAAAAATTCACATAAATGAAAAACAGATAACTCACTTCTGAATTGGACCATGCCATATCCAAGACATCACTGGAATGACCAAAGAATTCTTGCATTGGTGATTCCTCAATTTGAAAAACCTTGTTTGGAAGTACAAGGTAGTTCTTTTGACTTGACTGTTTCTTCTTCCAAGAACAGAACATGTCTTGTTTCACTTTGGCAACAAGGTTGTCGTCTTCTGCATTGAAACATTCACTGGTTATATCCTTTAACACAACACGCCATATTCTTACTACTCCATCTTCACCTCCTGTTGCAAGATACTTCCCACTGGGACTGAATTTCATAGTCCTTATAATTCCATTGTGAGCTTTTTTAATCTCTTGTCCAACATATAACCCACTTAACTCCTTCCACCTCTTCTTGTTCTGCTGCACTTTTATCCTATGAGTTTTATTATTGTTTTCCACTTTGTTAAGTTTTGATCTGATTTTCTCTCCTCCACTTTCTTTCCTCTTGTTCACAAATCTCTCCCACCAGTTCTTCTTCTTCTTCTTCTTGATCTCAGCTTCTGTGTGTCTGTTTTCATGGAAGCTTACCTCTACTTCATCATCTTCGGGAAACCCTTCCATTTCATCAGAGACCATGTTTGCTTCAGAAGTTTTTTCTTTCTCAACTACGTTTGAGACAGCTTCATTATTGGTGTCCCTAGTTATTCTCTCTAGTTCCAAAGAGGGTTCTGAAGACATATCAGATAAACCCATTTCCACAAGAAAACGTTGTCTTCTTTCCTTCACACTTTGAGGTTCATTCGCCCAAATGTCATAATCATCAAACTCGTTGGAACCTAATAATAAATCAGATTCTTGAGGTGACAGATAATCTGCCGAGTCGAAGAACACATCATCAGAGCTCAGCATATTTTTAGACTTCCACACAAATTGCCCCACATGAAAATTTCACTTTCTAACACTTTCATGTATTGTGATTGCCACTAATATCTGCACACGCACAGAAAAGTCAGAGACAAAAAATAAAAAAAGCAAGGATTTTTAAAAGCAATTCAACTTCAGAGAACCATAGTGACGAAGAAAGAACAACAATGTATACAGCGTAACAGATTTACAGGAACAGGATAACTATGAACTAAAGGTGGCATTAATGATACAGCTAATTCCGTGATCATTGATTAATGATCTTACCAAGATTAATGATCTTACCAAAAGCACTAATGACTACTGTTGCAGAATAAAAGAAAAAAGAAAAATGGTTGCCTGCAAAAAGCTCAGAGATATAGAAAGCGAAAGCGATGCCTCGTAACTCTGTGAAGACCTATTGTCACCTATCTATGAGGTTTCCTTATTTTACAGAAATATATGCAAAAGAACGATAATGAGTTTGATGATATTTGAATTCCTCGAGCTTCGTGTTTCACTGGAGTATGTTTTGTTTCCGCCATATAGCTAGCTAGCTTGCTAGTACTAGGTTTAGCTATGGCTACCATCAGGGTAGTATTATATTAATTATCTAATGAATTTAATTAAGAATAATTACATTCGTTTTCATTGATAAATCGCTTTCATTCTTTTTCTGTGTCTTAGGAAGGGTCATTTATTGGTGTCAATGACATGGAAAGATTCTCCAAAATCCAATATTTTTTTGTGGGTATTTAATTATTATGAGCATTATATAATACCATGAAGTTAAACTCATGAGATTGAACTGAAACAACAAGGGATGAAGAAGAAGAAGAAAGCTAACCATTAAATTTGAGAGACTCTCAAAGAGGCCATGATCGAAGAACAGAATGCTCAAAGGCAAATCCTATATGCAATAATCATGAAAAGGGTTTTCATAACATGAAAGAAAATATAGAGAGAGAGATGATAAGATTGAAGATAGATAGTTTGATTAAATGATGAGAACTTGGCATATATCGAAGCTTTCAAAACCATTTCAGAGTTTATGATTTGACATGAACCATCACTCAACTGTTTCTATCTGGAACAATCTGCAAATTTTTCCAATCTATTATGAGTGTGAGCTTTCATTTATCATGTTGATTTTCATAACTTTTCTTATGGTTTTTTTAATCAATTAAACATGTTTTCAACTTGGAGTGTAGAGACAGAGAGAATCTGTATGATTTCCAGGAAGATACACTTTTCTTCACTTGTTTTGTTAATTATTGGGTTGCCTGTGCTCTAGCTGGAATCAATGTGTTGGAATCTCACACTCGTGTGTTAATTCATCCCACTTACTACTAACATTAATTAATTAATTATGTTTATATTCTTTTATATTTTATTAAAGTTTACCTTCTTTTTTTTTGTGTGGATGAGTGCTCCTGTTAATATGAAAGTGTAAAAGCAATGGGACGACTCATCTCTTGTGTCGGCATGCAAGACAAATTAATAATGATATACTTTTTAATTGCTTAGTTTATCCTATCACCTTTGTGTTTACTGTTAAAATAATAATTGTCATATATCACTTGGATGGACAACTAAGGACACAGAAAATTAGAGGTTATTAATCAAGTGGCTAGGAATTAATGTGAAAGAAAAGTTTGGTTTTAGTTACTTATATGGCAGTAATTAATGAATGCATACTAATAAATGAAATATATATATATATATATGAGAAAAGATGTTCCCCATTGGCATGGAAGAACATATATAGAGCATAATTTTGCAGATGGAGAGAAAGATCAGAGAAAGCATATAGAATGAAATTGATAATCAGGAGACTATTATTACATATGAACTTAAGAGATAAGTTAGAAGAAGCCTATATATATATATATATATATAAGATGCATGGAAGCAGAGGAAAAACAGAGGAAGATAAATAGAGAGAGAAATGAGAACTAACCAGAAACAAAGAGGTGGGGGTGGAAGAAGGAAGAAGGAGGAGAGGAGGAGACAGCTATAAATTGAACCGAAGTTGAGTATTGTGTGTCTGTGTGTATAAGCATCTATGTGGGTTGCTATGTGTACCACAGAGGGCGAAAACATATTAGCAATGGCATGATTGGTGTCTTCTTATATAAAAGCTCTCACTAACCCTACTTGGTATCTATGCTGTCTACGTATGTTCAAAATGAATGAGAGAGGGAGAGAGAGGCCTTTCTCACTCCCTATAGTCCTAGACCAAACGGCATCACCAATGAAGTTATTATTTGTTTTCACGTAAATATATTATTTTATCTTTTATTTATTATTATATTAATTTTATTTTCATGATATATAATATATATTAAATAAAAATAAAGTTATAAAATTATTAAATTTTATAGTATAATTAATGAGGGATAGTGGATAATATTATATGAGGAAAGTGCAGAGAGAGAGAGAGAGGATGCAGTTCCTGAATGTTAGGGACATATCTCCGCTGAATCTTCTCTCAATTTCCTCTTATTAATTCTTCTCTATACCTACCTGCACTTGCTCGTCTAATTAAATTAGTTAACTTCCTTTTTCTTTGCCACACATTCTCTCACATATGTAAAACCCTAAAGGGGAACCATTAATTTAAACACAAAAATCAACCACTTAAAAACAGACAGTGTGAGTTGTTCGAACTCGTCAAAATCTTCTTGGGATTCATTTTCTTACGCACTCACCCATTAAAGCCTAAAGCTCACCATATCCCTTGCGTTCCACGTAACTCGTTACTAAAAAACAACTTCAAACGCAGAAACACAAATTAATGAATTGTGAATATATGTTATAGATCAAACCCATATATACAGAAAGAAGCTGCATGCGTGTGTATAACTCTCTTCAAAGTTCCATAAAGATGTCTTTGTTCTAAGTCTTCCCTACACTATACATAGCATTTACTTGCTTCACAATTTATATATATGTACAAAGGTGCTTCGACCATTAATGCTATAAAGTTTTAGCTTTTTCAATACCCATTCAAAAATTATGCAAATAATGTGGCACACATTCATTTTCCTTCATATTATATTACTCAACTTTTATCATTTTTGTAGTATTATTATATACTTTTATAGTCATTAATATAAGAGTTAATTGATTTTTTAAATAAATTAAGAAAGTTAAATAAACTAGTTATTTATAACTAATATAAAAGATAATTAACTAATTTAACATATCAAAAATGATATAATATGAATTTATTATAAAAGTTTAGATTTGATCATAATTAATTAAATTATTTAATTTTATTAATCTATTTAAAAAAAATTAATTAACTCTTCTTATATTAGTGATTAGAGATAATGCTGAGCAAGTGATGCTTGTTCTCTATGCGGTTCCACAATATGCTGTTCTGGAAGTAATTAATAAAATCAATCGAACTTTTTGGAGTAACTAAAACCAGGATTAATTAGCACCAAAACAGGGACCAGATCAAAGGGACAGACAAGACATAACAGAAAAGTGTGTCATATTATCAACATTGTACATAATCAATTTCTTCAGCCTAACCCAATCCAAAGGGTTTTGTGGGGTCTCTTTTTATTGTGTTATATCCAAGCATCCTTCAAACCCCCCTCACATGCCCATGACACCACTACAGACATAATATATATATATATATATATATATATATATATATATATATATAACGACACAGACAAATTACGTATATTATTTTCTGTTCATTTATTTAATTTTCAAACCCTCTTGATTAGTGTACGATTACAGAGGCTGACATCTGAAAGATACGAAGATCCCTTTTTTAATAGTTAAGATTAATGAATCACTTGGAATCTACTACAAATATATAGGATGCATGTGAGATCAAATATTTAGCCAACCTAATTGCTGATATTTTCCACAATAATAATAATATATATCTGAATAAGGTTTTGCCCCGTAGGCTTCTTAGTTATTAAGATAATGTAGAAATCTGTATGATCTATTATCTATCTATCTATCTGGTTCACACAAATCGAAGAGTAGTGTAGTGCAGCTGCTTTTTCTTTTTATTACTCCACGCACGCTCATTTGTTCTACAGATCCATAAGCTTGTGGTCCATATAAATTAGAATCATTAAATTCATATATCCATATTCTTATGGCCAGAAATGATTCATGTGCATGTTGATGTTACTTACTGAGTCCAAGTCAATGATGGTGCGAATATATATATATATATATAGACACAGCACACGTGTCAGATTGTGATTTGGCATATGCATGCGTCAGGTGTTTGTTCTATTTTGTATAAGAAAAGTGAGCAAAAGTAGGAGTTTGCGGAGTGTGCGCGAGACACATAAGTAGTTAAAGGAAGGAGGGAACACAGAATAATTAAGGGACGGGGGGGGGGGTTATATGGCTCAAAAGTTCAAAACACATTGCTTGTATTATTGAAAAATGTGGCCACCAAAGGGTTTTCTTCTTTTCTTCAATTGAGAGCAACAGCACAGGAAAAGTTGAAAATATTTCTGATAATAAAAGTTTTAACTAGTTGATGGTTGAGTGCTTTAGCCATAGTCTTATGTTTTGATTTATCTATCGATATCTGATAATAATAGCAACTAATTAGTCTAATCCGTAAGCATGTAGGCTTACAATGGAAAAAAACTGTATTATCTCTAACTAATTTTACAGTTGTACACTTAAGATTCAAACATAAAACCATTAGTTAAACTGTAATTATTTACAACCAGTCGATCTAAATGTTTGATGGTAGAATCACCAATCTTGTCATTATTGATTTTCGAAAAACTCTTATTTGTTGGTGGTTTTAAGAAAAACCCATCATTATATTATATATTGAGAAAACTATTAGCATATTGTTGTTAATCCTTTTTTCTTTTTCTACTAACTCACATATATCTTTTTATTTGAGATAATCTTATTCAATACACTATTAGATACTATTCTTATTTTCATTTTCATAAATTGCAGTCATTTAGGAGTTGCTATTAAAATTTGTATAAGCATACCATTTAGAACCGTCACAAAAACATTTCTTTTTCAGTGTGAGGAAGCCAATTTTATAGAAAAACTTACCAAAAAGAATCCAATAATGTCTTGAGATTGGCTTTGAAAGGACAAGTGATGATAAGTTATGGTCATATCACCCACCTAATATGAAATTAATAAGGAGGATGAATTCATTGAGCAAATAATAGAAGGCACTTATATGTATTTTTAAATTAGGTTAAGTGTAGTTATGACTATCAAAATCTCACTTACAAATTAACCCCACAAAGCATATAGAAAAAAATAGAAAAAAAAACTCTAAAAAATAATACATACTAAAGTAGAACAGTTACCAGTAAAAGATCAAACATTACCAACATAATGATATACTTTTAAAAAAAATCTGTCTTTTTCAACTATATATTTATTTTCTTCTAATCAGATGTGATTTGTCTAATACAGATCGTTTTCCATAGGTAATGTTGCATTCTACGCCAATTTAATTCAATCTGTACCTGAAGTTCAAATGTCACAAGAAAGAGACATACCAAGAAACATGAATACCGTAATGTCCTATGTTTAGAGGTATAAAGCTAAAGGAAGAACTCATTCTAAAAGACTTACTGGTCAATTGAGAGAATCTTTGAATTTATAAATTATACCAAAGTAGTACATAGGCATATAATGTATAGATGTTACTGTGAGTGACATTTGAATTGAAGGCGTTGTACTCCTCCTTTCTTCAATATAAAATTTAATTTAAAATTAATTTTAATTATAAATATAAAATATTTTATATATTTATTAATTTTTTTATAAATTACCTATATTAATACACTTTTAATAATAATCAAATAAAAGAGAAAGATAAGATTTAAGGAAGATAACTATAATGTTTTAAAAATACTATATATTATATTAATTAATTTTTTTAAATGAATCAAATTAATTAATTAAGCTAAGATAAGAAGAATATATGGATTAAACTGATATTCAATTTGTAGGGTATAAAAGTGGATATATGTTGTACAAGACATGCATGTGTAGTTGTGAAGTGTGAAAGATGGGAGGGAATGGGTTTAATTAGGCAAAAGGGATAGAGTAGTGACAGAGGCAGCATTTGGGCATGAAAAAGGGAGCGTGGCAGACTGATGATCAAGAGTAGAAGGGATCAAGGGAATGATGAGTGGGTCATCGGCGAAAAACATTTGCTATTTTGTTTACTTATTTATTATTATTGTCATTGTGTGAAGATTATTGGTTGTGGTGATGATATATATATATATATACACATGTGTACACATATGTGGCCCACAAAATGGCTTTTGCTGAGAGAGAAGGAGACACTTCTTGCTATCTGTCTCTTCACTATGCAAACCCCATCATTCTCACTGCGGTCTCTTCATCCGTAATGGACATCACTCCCCTATCTATATCTATCCCCCAAAATTCCACTCCTTCCCTTATTTAACTATTTAAAACTATTGAGTTTAATTGATAAAAAAATAAAATATATAATTATTTATAATTTATTTAATTATTATTTTATTATAATTTTAATATTTAAAGAAGTAGCATAATTTATAAATGTCTAAATTTATATTAGAGGATAATAGACCACTCACGCTGTCTGATATTGATATCGTCTAAGAGAAAAATAGATTTTACTCTACTCTTAAATTGTAAATATACTCAATTTATTTTTAAAAATTTTTATACTTAAAAAAAACTATTTGTGTCCTGTTTCATGCCAAACAATTCTCTATAAAAAAGGAAATTAAATTCAAAGAGGAATATTTAACTTCATAAAAAGTTTGGTAGGTTATTCTATTAAAAGAAGAACCATGTTATTTTTTTATCTTAATTATAAGAATTAATTAATTTTTAAAAAAATTAAAAAAATATTTAATTATAATTAAGTCTAATTTATGAAGATAAATTCATATTATATATTTTTCTTATATTTTTTCACTTTGTATTTAGCTTCTTAATTGCCACATTTAGTACTTAATTTCTCTTCAAAATCAATCCCTCAATCCTTATAGTTTTACATAATTATTAATTATGTCTCTGGAATCTTTTTTTAACAAATATAAGTCTATAGGAGAACCACATTTCAAAAACTAATCCTTAGAGTTGAAGAATCCAATAAAACCCCTACTTCAAAGTAACATTCCCAATGTTTGTTTCATGAGTCATGACATTCTTCATGTTGCTTATTATATGTAGTTTCCTCAATTACAAGCGTTAGTTACTATACTCATGCTATGTTAATTATGGGCTGATGTGAATGTTGACTGAGCGACATATAAGTTGCCATGAAATACAAAATAAAAGAGTTTTTTTCAAAAATAAAATAATAAAATAAAATTTATTTATTATAGTCTTATAACTATCTCCTTACATTTATATATAATATATAGTTTGTATGTAATATGGTTTATGCTGATTTTATTTAAATTCACGTGACAAAATTAATCAAGATGTATGTTAAGTGAAAGTCAACTATTAACCTCGTTTATTTTATGAATTATTAGTATATAAAGACTAATACCTATAATTGGGGAGATTATAAAGATCCAATAAAAATATTTAAAAAAAAAAAGCTACATGAAACTACTTAAAAACGAGGTAAAAGTATTTTTTTTCCTGATTTCTTAGTTATAACACTAAATATGTCATTTTATTCTCATCAAACTTCATTTGTTTCCAAGATGTTAATTTTCATTCACTCTCACTTTGAATTTCGTTTTTCTGTTTTCATTTGAAGAAAATTATGGCAAACCCCTGAAAAGACAGACTTCATTAAGAATGTACCTGGTAGGCTGTAACAACAGAATTCGCTAACCATTTGAGGCCCAACCCCACAATATGATCTTCCCGCATCTCCACAATATGATGGGCCAGTGGGCCTCAGGGGGACAGAAGCCCAGTCTAATCGGTGGTTTACAAAAAATTGGGAAGTTCAAAACACCACCATGTGTTTAACAAGAATTAACACAGACAGCCCAAATTGCTTTTGAAGCCTCCACTGCTTTTTTAAAGGGGCACCAGAACCAGTGAAACGATGGCGATTGTTCTCTCTAGCTCTACTGTTTCTGTGATACCTCCTTCACAGGAGGAGGATGACCTACTGTTTCGAAGCTCTAAAAAAGTTAAAAATGATGGGATCAAGGAGGGAGAGGATAAGCTTTCTCTTGGTAATTGGCCTAAATTGGGTTCAAAGAATGCTGAATATATTCAAGGTGGGCCTTCTTTTGCTGATAAGCTTAAAGGGGTGGAGGTACCTAGTGAACAATCTGATGATGATATGGAAGGGGAAGATGGTGATATGCTCTCTGATGTTGCCATGTCGGAATCACAGAAACAAGGAGAATATGAGCAAGAGGAGTTTATTTGTAGGACCATTGAAGATCCTTCCAGGAATTTTCCTTCATTCTGTTTTTCAGCAAAAATGAAGAAAAAGCTATACAAAGCCTGGAGGAAAGCACTGATAGTAAAATTGCTGGACAGAGATATAGGCTACAAAGCGCTACAAATAAGATTACAAGCTATGTGGGCAAAGAAAGGGGTACTAAATTTGATCAATATTGGGCGGGTTTTATGTGGTTAAATTGACAAGTAAAGAAGACTATTTCAATGCTTTAACTGAGGGGCCGTGGATGATCTATGATCACTATCTCACAGTGAGACCATGGGAACCAAGGTTTAGACCGGAAAAGGCAACTATTAACAAGGTAGCGGTATGGGTTCGAATGCCTAAGGTATCTCTAGAGTACTATGATGAAGAAGCGCTCACGATAATTGGAAATCGAATAGGGAAAACAGTTAAAGTGGATATGAACACATCCTGCCAATTAAGAGGCCACTATGCCAGAATTTGTGTTTTGGTTGATTTAGAAAAGCAATTGATGCCTGGGTTCTCATTAGATGAGGCAGATTATTATTTAGAATATGAGGGCCTGCATCAGTTGTGTACAAATTGTGGAATCTATGGACATCGGGGAGATTCTTGTCCAAGCAGAGTTCAGAGGCAGGAAATAAACCAAAATGAAAATAATATGAATCAATCACAGCCAGAAAGTAAGGAAAAGGAGTACAAAGATGAAAGCTCAAACCGAGATCAATGGAAGGTAGTTCAGAAACCTCGCCGGCAAAGGAAACTGAAAGAGAACAGATCAGATTTGTCTCGCCGGGAAACTGGTGGTTCTCGCTTCGGAGTGCTTGCTGAGGTGGAAGCTCAGATCCAGGAGACGTACAATAGAGACGTCAATCAAGATGTCAGAACGAAGGAGGCAGGTTCTGCACAGCCGCCATCGAAGGATTTAAGGGAGAGTAGAATGGTGAAAGGTTGGGGGAAGAAGATTTTGAAAAAGAAGGCTCAACGGGACTTAACGAGTAAGGAGAAGGAGGCTATAGCACAGAGTAGTGTAAGTGATGAGGTACGGAGGAAGAGCGAGAAGCAACCTAGGGCAGTGATACAAAATGATGGAAGGAGCAGGGAGCCATTATTGTTGACGCTGGAGAGAGATGAAGGGGAAATGGTTGCAGGCGGAATCAGGAATGGAGAAGAAATGGGGTATGGAGTGGAGGAATTGGGCCAAGGTTCAATGGGCCAGCGGGAAACCACGGTTCATACAGGTGAATTTCAAAACCCAAAGGCCCAGTTTTATACTAATGGAATTAGGATAGAAGAGATAGAGCCTGGTGATCAAGATGTGGGCTATATGGATATGAGCCCACTACCTATTGTCAATGAGATAGGTGAGAATTTAGAGGACAATATGGTTCCTGAAACCCAATATTGTTAAGAGAATTGATGAGATGCGTGAAGTTTTGGTTTTTTGATCTTATAATTTTATTTATGGATAGTCTCTTATATTGGAATGTTAGAGGAGCTTGTGGGAATGGGCTTCTCAGAAATTTAAATGTGATTTGCTCAAATCCAAAACCAAGTTTAATTGTATTGGCTGAAACAAAATGCTCTTCAGAAACTCGTTTAGTTTTCTGCAGAATTGGGGTTTCGATTCTTTGAAAATGATTCCTAGTGCTGGTCATTCGGGTGGGTTGATAGCAGCTTGGAAAAGTGATCGGATTAAAGTATTGGTGCTTATTCAAAACAAGCAATTCTTTCACTTCCATTGTGAAGTTGCTGGGCACCCTCCTTTCTTACTTATGGCTATTTATGCTATTCCGCATTCTAATTTCAGACAGGAACTATGGAAGGAGCTACAGGTTTTATCTAAATCTATTTTTATGCCTTGGGTTGTTTATGGTGACTTCAATGATATTCTTCAATCAAATGAGAGAATGGGGGGAGTTGCCTGCAATTTTAGTAGAATAAACTGGTTCCAAGATAAAGTAAGGGATTGTGGTCTATCTGATATGGGCTTCCAAGGACCAAAATTCACATGGAAGGGACCCCAAATTGCTGGTTGTTCTCGCCTTTATGAAAGATTGGATCGAGCTTTAACTAATTCTATTTTCCTGGATATACTATCAGATAGCTCACTAAAGGTACTGTCACGAACTCAATTCTCTGATCATAATCCTATTATTTTACAAGTACATAATAATTCTTTAGTTGGAAAACATAAACCTTTTAGATTTGAGGCCATGTGGTTAACTCACGAAAATTTTAAACAGTTTATTAATGATGTTTGGATTGAGAACGATGAGTTTAATAAATCCCTGGAAAAATTAGGTGAGGATCTTGCTTATTGGAACAAAAATATTTTTGGACTTGTGGAGAACAAGAAAAAGAATATACTTGCTAGGTTAAATGGTATTCAAAGATCACCCAACTATATTTATTCAAAATTTCTAAAATCTCTTGAAAATAATTTGCAAGTTGAATTAGAAAAGATCTTAAAATTAGAAGAGATTAAGTGGTTTCAAAAGGCTAGAACTGAATGGATTACTAAAGGTGATAGGAATACAAGGTTTTATCATCTTAAAACAAAAATGAGAATAAGGAGAAATCGAGTTAGATCTCTTAAGGATTCTAAAGGGATATGGGTTGAGAATGAATCCCAGTTGATATTGATGGCTATAGATTATTTTAAGAGTCTTTATAATGTCTCTGATAGTAATAATTGTAATCTGCAAACCTTAACTTGTTTTCCTTCTGAGGTTAAAGATCGTATTTGTAATACGAGTCAAGTGCCTAATGATAAAGATATTAAGGAAGCCCTCTTCTCTATGGGACCTTATAAGGCTCATGGTATTAATGGGTTTTCTCCTATATTTTATCAAGCTAATTGGAGTACAATAGGTAATTCTGTGTGTAAATTTGTGAAAGATTCTTTTGAGAGTGGAACTTTTGAGGCGAAGGCAAATAGGACTCTCATTTCGCTTATACTGAAGAGGGATAATCCTAAAGTGCTTGGCCATTTTAGACCTATTGCTCTATGCACGGTTCATTATAAATGTATTACTAAGGTCATTGTTAGTAGATTAAGGGAGGTGATGGATGATATTATTTCTCCCTTTCAATCAAGTTTCATAAAAGGTAGATGCATACAGGACAATATTATAATTGGCCAAGAGATAATGCATACAATGAAGAAGGCTAAAGGTAAAGTTGGTTTAATGGCTTTAAAGGTTGATTTGGAGAAAGCATATGATCGTATTAGATGGGAGTTTCTTCAACAGGTACTTATTGATGTTGGTCTTGATTCTAAACTTATTAATCTTATTATGAATTGTGTGACTTCTGTTGCTTATAATTTGTTGTGGAATGGAGCTCAAACTGAATTTTTCTATCATAAAAGGGGGCTCCGTCAAGGAGATCCTATCTCACCCCTCTTGTTTGTTCTTTGCATGGAAAGATTATCCCATATAATTACTGACTCAGTGAATGCAGGGAATTGGAAACCTATTTACATTACTAGGGGAGGTCCATACATATCTCATCTTATGTTTGCAGATGATCTGCTTTTGTTTGGAGTGGCAACTGAGAATCAAGCCACATGCATGATGAATTGCTTAGATAAATTTTGTATAGCCTCTGGGGAGAAGATTAATAAGAGCAAATCTTCAATATTCTTTTCTCCTAAGGTTCAGGTTAACAGTAAAAGAAGAATCAGTGGGATTACAGGAATGTCTGTTTAAGTGGACATAGGGAAATACCTAGGGTTTCCAATCATCAGAGGGAGGAAACCCAGGGATTCTTTCCAGTTCATTATTGATCGGGTTAAAGCGAAGCTTTCTTCATGGAAAGAGAGCACTCTTTCAGTTGCTGGAAGGATCACTTTAGCTAAATCTATTCTGAGTTCTATACCTATCTATCCTATGCAAGTTGTTAAAATTCCGGTTTCTATTTGCCAGGAAATTGAGAGATTGCAAAGGAATTTTATATGGGGAAATAGTCAAAGATCACATGTTTTTCACCCTATTGGATGGGAGCAGATTGTTAAACCTAAATTATATGGTGGGCTTGGTTTCAAGAAATTGGAGGCGTTTAACCGTGCATGTGGGACGAAAATTGCTTGGAAGATTGTGAATGGTGACAAAGGTTAGTGGGTTGATGTTCTATTACACAAATATATCTTGAGAAATGAGGTCAATTTATTGGATGCTAGAAGGGGAGATTCTGCTCTGTGGAAGTTCATATCACAACAAAAGGAAATATTGGAATTAGGGACTAGATGGCAGATCAGGAATGGGCAACTGGTTAATTTCTTTACGGATAAGTGGTTGTTTCCTAATTCAACGTTAAAGGGGATATGTCTTAGGCATCTTACTATTGAAGAAGAAAATAGTAAAGTAGCTGATTGAGTCAAGGGAGGAACTTGGAAATACCAAAGCCTAGCTGGGCTCATCCCAAGTAATACTTTCCAACGGTTAATAAGTATGATACCTTCTATGGAGGAAGCAAGGAATGATGTTATGCTGTGGAGTGCTACCATTGATGGCTGTTTTACTATTAAGAGTGCGTATTATCTCATTGAAAATCAGGATGAGAATAATTATTGTCCTATTTACAAAGACATCTGGAAGTGGAAAGGTGCTGAGCGGATTAGAGTTTTTATGTGGCTAGCATTTAATAACCGGCTTTCGACTAATGAATGGAGAAGCAGATGGTCGTCAAATAGTGCTGTGTGTCTTTACTGCGGTGAAGATGTTGAAGATGTATTGCATATTCTTCGGGATTGTTCTTATGCTACTCAAATTTGGCGAAGATTAGTTCACCCCAGATTTTATTCTTCCTTCTTTAGGACGTCTTTAAGAGATTGGTTTGCGTTGAATCTTAGAAGGAAGATAGGTGTGGATGACAATAACAATTGGAGTATGTTATGGGGAGTTTCAATATGGAAGCTTTGGAAATGGCGAAATCAATTTACTTTTGATCAGGAATTTGTTAAACCATTGAACCCTGATTTGGTGATCTTGCAAACTTGGAAAGGATTTGTGCAAATGCAACAAGATCAAGTTCTTAATGATTTTGGGGTTTCAAATTCAATGAGTTGGCAAACTCTGCCAATGGAGTGGGTCAAACTTAATGGGGATGGAGCTTGTATTGCTACAAACAGTAAAGCTGTATGTGGTGGGGTTATGGGGGATTGTTATGGGAATTGGATTATTGGATTTACAAATCAGTTGGGCATGTGTACTGTGGTTGAAGCAGAACAGTGGGCTATCTATAAAGCGCTTCAAATAGCTTGGGAGCATGGATTTAAGAAGATTATTCTGGAATCTGATGCCAAGAATGTGACCAATATGTTGACAAATATGACTGGAGGAAGATGTAGTTTACTGATCTATCAAATTCAGAATCTTCTGAAGTTATCTTGGGAGGTAAAAATTCAAAATATTTCTAGAGGTCAGAACAAAGTTGCGGATGCTCTTGCTAAGGAAGGTTTGAAGACCACAGCGCTATTTTATTCTTGTCATTCACAGTTGAGGACTCTTATTTCTACTGAGTATTTAGGAAGTTATCCCCTTATAGTGTAATTAGATGGATTAATTTGGGCGTATAGCCCTCTTCGTTACCAAAAAAAAAACAAGAATTAACACAGTAAATAACTTAATATTCTATAAAAATGTGAATTTAATTCACATGATCAATTACTCATTTAGTAGGTAATTTTATAAATCTCTTATAAATACTCTTTGAACCTTGAGACTATATCCTAATCTTAGTAAGGGACTAATATCGAATTTACTTAATTTTTTTTGTATAAAACAAAAAAAACTAGCATGTTAGGCAGAGATGATGTTAAATTAATACATCAAAATGAGAAAAAAGGAAGTTTGGATAATGTTGAAGGCAGGTCAGTTAATTGAGTGGGCAGGTACAAAAATTAGTGCGGCTGGTGGTATAATTAATCCATGGATGATTACTCATTGTCGTATATAATTATATGTATTTATATATGTACTCATTAATTAATGTTTCATTTGATTTTGAGTAACAATGAGGAAAAGTAAAGATAGCATTTCGATGGTATCCTTATAGAACGTAATTAATTAAGTAGGAAACCTTAGATACGAAGTGATATGATCATAATTATAACCATGATGAACATAATAATACCTGCACGTAAGGGCTGTGTACACGCGAGCGCACGCGCGCCCATATATATATATATATATATATATATATATATATATGATGGTATTAATTTTTTTTATAATATCAACCGGTATTATATATTTTTTATAAATTTTATTATTAAATATCTAATCTATTGACTAATTTATTTATAAAATTATTAATTATTTTTCTTAGTATAGATATATTCTCTATAATTAAAACTCAAAATTTAAAGAGATATATATAATAGAGTTCATATTGTTAGAATGATTTTATGTATTAATTTATTAATATTAATAATGCATTAGAGGAAAGATAAATTCTCATATGTATAATCAGATAAAATAAGGTAATGTCTAATCAATGAGTTGCGAGTGGGGAATTTAGTTTCATTAATTATATCCAAAACCTCAAGGCAAGAATAATTAGGAATTAATTAATTAGAGATTAGAGATTGATGGAATCAGATTATGGGCGAGTCTGAGTCATCATTTTACTAATTTCAGCCTCTACTTTCCCTTCCTTTGCATTATTATACTTGAAGAAAATTATTCTCATAGAATTTATATAGTAAAAAGTGAGATTAGATTTAGATGAACTGTTCAGGTGTAAGTTTTCCTGATATAAAAAAAAAATTAGATAATTTTTTAAAAACAAAAATAAAGAGAGAGATCCCTTATCTTAGTGCTAATTAAGGTTTAAAAAATGTTAGATTGACAATTAAGAGAAAATAATTTAATTAATAAGAATGTGACTTATATTTTATAAAAACATATGTACTTTATTTTTAATATGATAAATTTTTAGAATACATTTATAAATATATTTTTTTTGTTGATCCATGTTGATAAAAAATTGGACAGAGTTTCATATTAATGATTGAAGATTTAATAAAACCTTATCCCTTTATAAAAATGTATATGTGGTAATACAAAAAATAATAAAATTTATAATGAACTTATGTAAAATTAATAAAGAGAAAATAGTAAAAACTATTCAAAAGGATTTGAATATGTTTAGATGTAACTTTTAAAATTAACGGTGAGAATTGTAATAAATATAAAAATAATAAATAAAATATTTTAATTAATAATATATATAAAACTTTAGTTATTAATAAAATATAATAACACTGTATCGTTCTATCCTAACTGTTGGAGTAAGGCTTTTTGATGTATTTATAACTATTTTTTTAAAAGGCTTTTGAAGAGGAGGGATTAAGGACGGGGGAGCGATTTGCAATTTGCAATTTGCAAAGGGAGATTGGACAAGAAGTCGTTTCCAAAGGGAATGCCTCTAGCCTACCCCACTTTCCCATTATTGTCCTCCAAAATCCAACCCTCCCCTCCCCTCTCGATGGCCGATGCACGCACTCTTGATTCTTTTTTCCTCCTTATTTATTTCCCCTAAAATCCCCCTTTTTTATTATTTAAAATTACTACTTTTTTTTACATTCTTTTCCCTCTCTCTCCCAATCATTTCAGCGGACCCCACATGGGCCCCACTCATCCCACTTTGCTCCGAATTCAACTGTCACTGGGTCGTTCATATTAGACAGCTTATGCTCACGGGGTGTCGAGTCAAAACACACCGCAGAACAACCCACTTGTCTTATCAGTAAATATACACGTATTCATTAAATTAAAATATCACTGAACTTTTTCCCTAAAAGAACAAGACGGAAAAGATGGGTTGCATCCCCAGCCTCAGAAATAAGAGCCCCCCCCCCCCTCTACAGGATCCAGAGGGCAAGGCTAAGAGCAAAAACGACATGTCGTCGTGTCATGAAGGATTTGTGCTGCTCCTGAGAAGGGTCGCGTGACTTGTCCATGCACACCCCACCACACCCATCTATCATGGTACCCCACCGAATAATGGCCACTTTTCCACTCTCCCTACTTGGTCTTCACAAAAATAACCCCCCACTGACCACACACGATCTAATACGTACTACTACTGCTCACTAACCCAAACACTCGTGAATTTTTGTATCTATATTTTATTTAAATAGAAAAAGGAAGGAGAGAAGAACATAAAAAAAGGAGGGATAGTGCTCGGAGAACCAAGCTCGCTTTTTTATTTTTTTTTTTATTGGTGCTAGTTGCAGCCAATTGTACACATTCGTCAATACGCACCACAATCCAATGCTACAAAACAAAACAAAACTTTGAATGGGTTTTGTTTGTTTGTAGGTAGGTGATTGGGTGTTTTATGTGTGTGTGTGTGGGGAGATTATGGATCGCTTTTTGGAATAGTTAATGAAGATATTGAGGATGTAGGTAGGGGGGATGGGAAGTGGGCAATTATTAAGGGTGCTTAACAAAGTTGTTTTGTCCAGTTTTCTTGTTTGCCGTAGAGATTGGAGTGGTCAAACCCCACATTTAATTATCCATGCCTTCCCTTTCTCTTTTTTTCCCTTTGTTTCTCTCCTTCTCTCTCTACTTCCTTTTTCACACATTTCTTTTTCCTTTCAGATTCCCATCCTTTTCATTCTTTTCTTGCAAACGAAAAAATAGATCTTAGTTAATTAATAATTAATCCCAAAGCACCCCATTATCACCCCTCACCAAATTAATAAAGCAAGCGTTACCATTTCACCATTTTGCGGCACTCTCTCTCTCCCCCTCTTCCTTCCTCCCTTCTTTATGCGCTAATAAAACCTACCCTTAAGTTGCTTCTTTTATTTTGATTTGAAGGGGCGACATCAACAACGTAAAGATTATAGACAGGTTAATTCATGATCTCGTTACTTCAAAAAAGAATTAAATTATAAGGTTGAATCGCTTCTTCCATGATCTTCTTGAAATCCCAGAGAATCTTAGATATTATTCCTGAAAATATGGAAGCTTTCATTGTTTTCACTCCACTCCACCTCCACCTATACAGCCGTAGCCTCAATCATATTCATAACAGCGACAATCTTAATACCCTCATCAATTAATGACAAGGCTAAACTTGCACAAACCTCACCATTTTCATTTTATGGCCCCTTACATGCACTGTTCCTTGTCCATGTTAATCCACTATCCAACCAAGGGTATATAATACTTATGGCCTGTTTAAAAATCACTCTACTAATGATTTTTAATAGCTTTTGATCTTAAATTTTAGTTTGAAGCAATTTTAAAACAAATAATTTATTTTATTTAAACGGTTTTTAAGGTTAAACTATAGTTTTAAACTAAAGTTTCAAATAAGCTGATCAGAGCAGCTTATGGAACAGTAAAAGAGCTTATGAATTTACCAATTACTATATTATCCCTACTTTTTCTTATATCCCCTCTGCTACTTTTTCTCTATTTTCTTTCTTACACTCTTTCTCCCTCAACCTCTCATCTCTCATCTTTTCTCATTTAATACTCATATCTTTTTTAGTCATTTATCAATCATAAAGTCCCTTCTACAAATAACTATTCAAACACTCATTTACCTAAAATCACTTTTTTCTATAAATTCTTCTAGAAAAATCATTTTTTATAAATTGTCTATAAATCCATTTTTTATAAACTAATTTAAAATTTTTTTTCCTTAACACACACTCAATCTATCTAAGAGGTGATGACTCTTCGTGAAGGAAAGCAAGAATCTTTTGGATTTCTTGTGGTCTGTACGTAAATGGTAAAGAAACATTCTTTTTTACTGTGATTCTAAATATCAACAGTGCCAATTGAATTCATTCACCGTGCAAAACACAAAATTGAAACATGGATAACATGACGGGCATCATCAAATGAATTTTTCTTTTCTATATTTTCCATTTACTAACAAAAATTTTCTTTGATTTACAAACTCCTTTTATCTGTCTCAATCTTCTCCCAGCGAAGGAGAAGATGAGAAAACGGAGATTATCATCAGAAGGGCATGATATGGGTGGTCTTAGTATCGTAGCAAGAAAGGCACGATTTCGAATTAACGCGAAAAATCTTTAGCAAATCGGCCGACATTTGACGAGCCGCCGGCGAACAATTGCTCTGCATCAGAAGCAGAAATTTGGTGAAACCGTTGGCCATTGCCACCACTTCCTGCGCCTTCTGATCACGAAACAAATAACACACAGTCCACAGTATCATCACCGCGTGCTCCGTCGCGATGATCGTTACCTTCATCACTTTCTGCAATACCGCCTGTAAACATGCCGGGTCCTCGCAAATCTCCGACCTACCTTCTTTTGTTGACGACACCGTTTCGAGAAGTTTCAGAACATTTTCCGTTACGGAAGTGTTCGAATTTGAGCGGGAAAGTAATTGCGAAAGTTTCTTGATAGCTCCAAGATGGACCAATTTCAACTTGTTCCGTTTCGACGTCGATATTGCAATCAGACATGACAAGGCGTTATCGATTAGCGCCGGGTCCTCGGCGGGATCGACTGATTTGAGCAATTCGGACATCAAACCTTCCTTTTCGGCGATCATGGCTTTGGACTCGGTATCCACCGCGATGAACTTCAGAATCCTCGCCGATCCGATTTTCGAGCCGGCGCTGCCTTGTTGCAGAACAAGGAGGAGAGAAGCTAGGCAATTATCGTGGTTCTTCAACATCAATTTCTTGAACTGCTCACGATCTTCGATTTTATTTACAACCGTATCCAAAACATTAACTACTCTCTCGAGCATTTCAAGGGCGCCCTTGACATTGTCGAGTAAATCCACGAGTAAAGGCACGAATCCGTCTAACTTCGCGAGGAACTCCCGATTCTCTTCAGATTCTTCAGCGAAATATACAATTCTCGTTAACGAATCGAGACAGTTCTCGCCCTGGCCGTCCAAATATTTCATAAAGTTGACGACCTGATCCGGTGAGGGGACTATTCTGGGGGCCGGAGAATCGGCCGATTCGACTCGGTTTTGAACCGAGTCAGACCAGATCTGGATAAGCCTCTGTAGAGTACAGTTAGGAACAAATTCTTTGGTTTGCAAAACCTGCATGGTGGCCGGGCAGGTGTTGTTGCCGTTGTCAAGCCACCGTTGGATGCTAGAACGGTCGTAGGTAACTCCGGTGCATAGACTCACCGGAGATTTCATGATATCGAGGGATATAGGACACCGGAAGAAGCTTGGAATCGTGATGTATAGATCGTCCCTGCCCATGGTGACCGCCGTTTGGCCTCCGAGAAAGCAACCGGCGGAAACACAGAGAGAGAGAGAGAGAGGTAGGACGTGGAGCGGAGAAGAGAGGGAGTGTTTAAAGAGGAGAGAGAAACGAGAGAGTCAAACGTAGGTGACGTCGGAGATGGTCACATCTATTTTTTTTCCTACTTTAATTTTTCTGATAAATAATATTCTGTTGCATTGTCTTTGCCTTTTGGTCTACGGTCAATAGGGGAAGTTAATCTAGTGAAAGTTGAGGTGAGAGTAGTGATCTCATGTGGTACTGTAAAGGATTGAGTGAATAATGGTCGTCAGATGAAAAGGGCAGATGGAAAACAGAGGGTCAAGATGAATATAGGGAGACACGTGGGATGAAATGAAGAAGCGCATCATGAGGAGAAGAACGTGGGGAGAGAAGATGATGGGGACCACATAGTAGATGAGGGGGGCCACAAAGGGTTCCTTTGGTCGACATTCTGACATCATTAAAAATTGATATTTAGAAAATTGCTGAATGATAAATATATTTATTATTAAGTGCTTCCAATTTTCATAATTAATAATAAGGACAAAGTTTCTTATTATCATCAATAAATCTTAATTGTAAAACGATCGAAATGTGGCCTTAATATTTTTTTTTTAAAAAAAAGTTTTGCATAACATGTAAGAAAAAGGATCCTAAAATAAATTTTACAAATAGTCTTGAATAATTTATAATAAGAGGTCTCGCTTACTTTATAATTACTTCTCTTTGACTTACCAGTCCTCCACAAGGTTGAAAGCATTTGGATAAAAATAATTTACAATATATACTTCTAATTTTCAAGAGTTTTTGCTTAAGTTACAAGAGGTTTTCCATAATTTACGAGGCTTCTTGGAAATATTTTTTTAGGATCCAACTCATCCAAGTATTTTACAATAATATAATTCATTCAAAGTTACTGTCAAGATATTTTAATCTTTTGTAATTTAAAATAATTATTTTTATTAATAATTGTGAAAACTATATTTTATAATGAGTTTATTAGCAACTCAACAATCTATACAAAATCAAATTATAATTCCAACTGAATTTATGTCACACAACAAATACGTAAACAAGGAGAGAGAACAGAGAGGTTTCTTTGAGAGGAAAATAATTTTATATAGGAGAGTTACTAATTGACGCTGTTAATCTCTCCTATAAACTACATCTATATATTAGAGGTATTTATAAAATCTATAGTTTAGTATACTCACTTAAATTTATGAGAAAAAAAATTTTTACTTAACCCAATAAATATAGAATAGGATTAGATATCAAGTAACAAAATACAACCCATACTTTTTTTGAGTTGGGCACTAGGCAAGGGGTTACCCTGCTCTACCTATGAATACTCATTTTTTTATTTTTATTTTTTTATTTTTCTCCCTAGATATTACACTTAAAAGAGAGAATATGATAGCTACTAGTGACAAAATGATCATTTTAAAAATATAAATAGTTAAATAAATAAGTTATGTATTTTAATATTTATAACTATATTAATTTTTTTTCTTTAACTTTACTAATCATAATATGATTACATTATAAATTATAATTATTTATTTTATATTTTTATATGTTTTATTCTTGTCAATATTTAAGAAATTGATACAAAGTTATAATTATAAATTATTTAGACTTTAAATTTTTTTTATATGCAATGAATTTTAATACTTTAATCATTATCTTTTTATTATCTTATTTTTAGTAGATTATAGATATTATTTGACTATTGAAAATATATGAATATAGTATTATTTTAAAAGCTTATAATTGTATATTATTTTTCACAATATGAGCATATCATCATAACTTGGGCATATCTAATCCGCCCAGGCCCAACCTAAAATAATTAGGATTTTTATCGGGTATGGTCGGGTATCAAACTACAAAATGTAGCCTATATTTTTTTTAGACAGGATATTGGGCAAAAGATTATCTTGTTTAACCCTACCTATAAATACCCATATTATATGTATTAAATTTACACTTTAATCCATTAAAGTAAAGTACGTATAACCCAAATGTTTCTTTTCAGGTCCCACATTTACGACTTTTTAACTGAGACTCGCATTCATTCTTTATAATTCGGGTCCCTCCTTTTTCTTTAACATATAAAAGTAAAATTAAAAAAATGTTGGTTATAGAAAGATTCAAGGCTTTGAATGAATAAAAATTAATTATCATCATCCGTTTCTTATAAACATTTTTTTATTATAAAAAAGTAATTAAATTTAATATTAATCTTATACTAAAATTAAAATATAGTCTCAAAGTTTAAAGAAGACTTATAAAATTATTTATTAAAATAGTCATAATAATAATAATAATAATAATAATTAAACTTATATTCTTATAAAATATATATTTATTTTTTATTATTTATATTAACTCTTGTTAATTTATTATGAACAATATTGATGACTCTAACTATGCACACTTTGCCCCACAACCAAATGACAGCACCACTTTTAATTTATATATATTTATCAGAAGAATGCAGAAAATATATTTAAAAATAAATAAATAAAGTAAAATGTAGGTTTTATATCTAATTATGGAATATATATTATAGATAAACACATTCTTTAGTTAAGAGCTCAATATATATATATATATATATAGATAATTTAAATAGAAAAATACTATTAACATTATATGTGATCAGAAAGTATTAAATAAAATAAAAAAAATTATCACACTGTTATAAGATTAGTAATATTTTATGGAAGTGAATATCGGGTTTTAAAAGGATAGTAAGAGTATAAAATTAGGGTAACTGAGATAAGAATATTAAGATAGTTATGTGAGTATATAAAAAAATATAAAATTCATAATAAATAAATACGATAAAAAGTTAGAGTGCCACCTATTGAAGAGAAAATAGTAGAGTATCTTCTTAAATAGTTTGGACACGTGCAAAGAAGTATAAAGGATATGTCGATGAGGAGGGTAGATCAAATAATATAGACTCCGATTAAAAGGAATAGATGAAAGTTAAAGAAAATGTTCAATAAAGTTATTAAGTGAGATATTCTAATTAATAACTTATCTAAAGATTTAATTTTTGATAGAGTATAATAATATTATATAATCTATATAATTAATTTTATTTAAGGGGATAAAATTTGTTTTGATTGTATAATATATATATTTACTTGATGAATTGAGAGCATCGCTATGTTGTGAGAGGAGGAGGAGGCCGTGTTACCAAAGGTTTCAACTTACCTTTTAACTTATCATAAATTATTTTTTAATTTCTTTTATAATTAAACTTCTGGGGGAAAACAATGGAAGCCTCTAGATTTTGGATTCTACGCACTGCTACATATTCTTTAATTTTGAAATTGAAATTGAAATTGAAATAAAAAAAATAGTAAAAGGTGAGGAGAGAGAGATAGAATGAGGGGAAAATAATGGGTCAACGAATAAAAGTAGGAAGTTGAGTAATAGCCATTATAGCACCGAAAGCCACACACTTTTTTTTTTTTTTGGTAGCGGAAGAGCAAAATTCCTCCCCTATAAGACACCCCTATCTTTATTTATTTTTCTTTTTTGGAAAAAATAATAATTTAAATAATTAAGTTAATACCGATCCCAAACACACCAAAAAAAAAAACATTAATTTGAGTGTTTGGGAAAAAGCATAGCTTGGTAATTCGGGAGACCCTACCTTCACGCAACGAGAAGGGAAGGTAAAGTGCAATTAGTCTACATCCGGGGTACATTCATAAAACAATAAAAAACATGCGAATCCCATAAAGCAAAAATAAAAAATTAAAATTTAATCCGGACAGTTTATAAACATCAACTATCTTAGAATAAAAAAATAAATTATTTTTTATAAAAAATTACCTCTCAACTTTATTTTTCAATCCAATAATATAAAAAAATGAGGAGATGATTCAAATTGGTATATATAGAATATATAAAATGATAATTTTGTAAATAAATTGTCCTCATATTGACTTACTACATTGGCTTTATTATCTTAATAGCGATGTAAAAAATTAATTTGTACATTAGTTATTTAATTAAAAGAAATAAAGAGATATAAATAAATTTGATTGATGGTAACAAAAGGGATAATAAACATGCGTGGGATGAGAAGAAGAGTCTTTTATTTATATATATATATTAAATTGTTTTAATATTGATCCTTTATTAAGATAAGGGTTGAGAGAGAATTTATAAATAATTTATAAAATTATCTATTAAATAAATTTTCATAATAATAAAAAAAATTAAATTTATATTTTTATAAAATATAAATATATTTTCTTTTCTATATACCACTCACTAGAAGATTTGAATGTCTTGAAGAAAGAATTGAAGTGTGGGCAACTAGTTGGACGGATCTGCACCATACTGCACTTCATGGCCTCCAACTTGAGCTTTGAATTGGAATCCCCCACTCATACATGTGCCTTGTATTATGGGCTTAATTAACAATTAACTTAATTACATTTAAGGCCTAATTGGGGGCCCCACCACCAATTAATTAAACAAGGTATGAACTTTGATCAACGCTTACTTGGACTTGGTCATGCACCAGCTACGTTTCACACAGTGTTTGACTTCTTCGCCACTCTCATTTTTGACTAATTCTATTTTATATATGACCACCATATTTATCTGCCTGCCGGGTCTTATACTCTTAACCTAATATTAATTAATTAATTAAATAAATGTACATTAAGACTCCCCCCCCCCTCACTTACCTACTCTCTTTGTTTTCAACTTCATATTTGCCTTCTTCCAATCCTCTTTTTCAACTTTGGGTTCTCATAATGATATATTTTTAGCATTTATTAATGAAGTTAAATATCTTCCGTATATAAAAGGAAGAAGCTTCCCGTGAATTTTTTAAATTTCAGAAAACAAAAAGGACGTGTTGGGGATAATTTTGGCCCTCAACTTGATATGCAAGTAACCCTGTCGTTGACCTGACCGAAATAATATATATGCAAGTGGAATCTAATTCAACGCACTCTATTATTTACCAATTGACGCTGTTACTAATTGACAAGAATGAAATATTGATGAAACATCTAAAAATATAAAATAAATAATTATAATTTATAATGTAATTATATTATGATTAGTAAAGTTAAAGAAAAAAAATTAATATAATTATAAATATTAAAATACATAACTTATTTATTTAACTATTTATATTTTTAAAATGATCATTTTGTCACTAGTAGCTATTATACTCTCCTTTCCAAATATAGTATTTAGGGATAAAAGTAAAAAAAAATGAGTGCTCATGGGTAGGGTAAGGTAACCCCCTGCCCAGTGTCCAGCTCAAAAAAAATATGTGTTATATTTTATTGCCCGATATATGATACTATTTTATATTTATCAGGTTAAATAAGATTTTTTTTCTTCATAAATTTAAATGGGTATACTAGACTATAGATTTTATGAATATCCCTAACATATATAGATGTAGTTTATAGGAGAGATTAACAGCGTCAATTAGTAACTCTCCTATATAAAAAACTACCAAGATATTTTATGAAGCCACCGATATTCTTGAAAATCTTAATAAATTCCTTTGTTTTTTTTTATAAAAAATATATTCCTAAATCTGACAACATATTTTAAAAATGTAGAATCGTATCCAATGGCTAGCTTTTATTAATCAATTAGAACTACGCTTTTTATATTTGACGAAAATAGTAGAATAATATTAAATTGACCAGAGTGGTGGCTGTCGTGTTAGACCCGACTTAATTTGTCCACGAAATTCCATAACACAATTAAATTGATATATTCCAAATGTTTTTTTATTATTGGTTAAGTTTGTCTGTAGTTCTCATCTCAAATTCAAAAATATCTTTGCCTCTTCGAATTAATTAACCTCTTTGTTCACGCACTTCCTTTGCCTCTTGTTATGTCCTTATACTATTGTGATTTAAGGCCCAAAAAAAGTAAAAAAAAAAGGATTTGCAAATATAAATTATATTTATATAATAATAATTCATTGATTCAGTCGTGCATTGGAATATTAGGAAGCAGCATTGAGAGTTACTGTTTTTGCTTTATATATAATAATTATTATTTTTTATTATAAAAAATTTTAGAAAGTGTGTGCTCTCACCATAATTCAATGGATAATGAAAAACTTTTATTATTTTTAAGTGATATTAATATTAAATAAGACGGGTCATTAATTATTGTTAAATATAAATTTAAATACTCAATAATTAAATTAAATGTGTGTTTGTATAGGATTTTAAAAAATAATTTATAAAAAAAATTGGGTAATTTTCAAAAAAGAATTTTTATAAAAGAGTTTATGAAGAAAAAAAGTGGTTAGCAAAAAATATAGATGAGAAATGAGAGAATGTGTAAGAAAAAGTAAGGGTAAAATAGTAATTGACTAGTTTATAAACTCTTTTACTGTTCCAAAAGTTATTCTGATCAACTTATCTGAAGCTATAGTTTGATACCAAACTTTTTTTATACAAATATAATTATTTATTTTAAAAAAATATTGTGATTTGGGATAAAAGTTATTTTAAAATATAGATTTAAAAAATTTTTAAATAGGTTCTAACTCTTTTAATATAGTAATTAGAATTATAATAAAATAATATTTTTTAAAATTATATATACATAATATATTCCCCAAACACAGGACATAAAGCAAAAGCGTAAAGAAACAAGGTTATGCTCCCAAATATATTGCGCCATTATAGCATAATTCAACCCTATAGCGAATATTCCCCGGGATATTTTTGCTGTTCTTTTTGTTGAGTTCAGCCCCCTTTACACTCTTTTTTTTTATAATTATTTTATGTTGATTTCTTTATACACACACACACACACACAAACGTAGTTATCTGATCTCCAATACTAATGAATTAGATTTAAGCATTATCCACCTTATACTTCAGAGGTCATAGCCTCCACCGGGGCCTATGCTTTTAGATTATTTTGATTTATTTTAATTCTAATTATAATCATAATGAGGATGAAGTCTTCTAAAATTACATGCTTATATTAGTTGTGCATACAAAACTTTTTTTATTCTTATATAAATATTTAATATCAAATATTATTTGATTTTGTCTTTAAAAATTATAATCTATTTTACTAGGAGTAACATCCATTAGTTATTTTGATTTAATTAATCCTTGTTCAAATATATATATTTATTAACAGTTACCTTGTTTATTAATTGTGCACAAAAACTCTCTCATTCTTATATTCATATTTATCAAATACATAATACTGAATTATTTGAGCCATTTTGAGGGTAAATGTATATAATTTGGCCAAAAACAAAGTATAAAATATAAAGAAAAGAGTGCGCATGATTTTTTCCCACTATTATTTACACTTTTTTACATTATTAGATATATTTAAAAATATAACTAAAAATATTTTCGTTGATAGATGTGTTGTAGGTATTAGTTAGGAGTATTCATGGGATAGGTCAGGACTTAGATATCCTTATCTTGTGTCCTGTTACATGGATGGGGTGGGACACTTTTTGTGTACCCTAACCTGTACCTATTTTGTCTTGATCCTAATTCTAACCGGAATTGAGAAAGATTTAGTATAGGACTGAAATTTTTAAATCAAATTATTTTGTAACTCTGTTGATTCATCACTAACTAGCTACCCACGACAGTAAGCTCCAGCAACTGACAATGGCAACCTCTAGCAATCAGCGACAACAACCTTCAACAACCTATGACGGTATCCTCTAACAATCTCTGATCGTGACCTCCTTAATCTCATTGTTGATCTAGCCTTCTTCTCTCACTATGAATTTGCAAATGACATTTTTGGAGTTCATCTTTGATGGCGACAAATTTGAACCCATGATTTTGTCTTCAACCAACATTCCATCACCTTTTAACTTCGTTGTTGTCTCCAAAACCACTCCCCCTCACTTCTTCAACCTAAACCCATGGTTTCATTTCTAGATCAAAGGGGTTTAATAGTTTGAAACTCGTCTTCTTCTCTATATTTTTGTTATGAAATTGCAAGTTTTATATTTGCAAAAAATACGGACCAACCAAAAAGGAGGAGGGGTGTGAAAAAGGATGGTTGATTGATGATTGAGGAAGACAATGAGAATGATGGTGGTGGTGTGAAAAAGGAAGGCACTTTGAGGCGAAAGTGTTAGGATAGCGAAGGATTTTTCTATATTTGGAGCAAAGAACTGAAGAGAAATGTGTGAGAAATGTCTCTAGTCATTAATTAAAAAAATGGGATTGAAAAATACTTGAGACGGGATAGGACATCTTGAGGGTCATTCCTA
This sequence comes from Leucaena leucocephala, assembly GCA_037074615.1. NCBI lineage: Eukaryota > Viridiplantae > Streptophyta > Magnoliopsida > Fabales > Fabaceae > Leucaena > Leucaena leucocephala. Next base: position 20,290,530 of record CM073538.1, on the reverse strand, counting down.
AACTTGTCTTGTCTTGAAACTTACTATTGTCCTGACCTGAGTATGTCTTATCTCAAAATCATCGGGACAATACATGGGGAACACCTCTAATACTAGCTTATAAATACACAAGATACTCCTTCTGATTTTAATTATAAAAATTAATTGATCTTTTTAGTATATTAAAGAAACTAAATAAATAAGTTAATTATGACTAAATATATCTTTTAATATGAATTTATATTATATACTTTTCAATCTATTCAAATTAGCCAATTAATTTTTATATTAGTTATAATTAATTAATTAATTTAATTTTTATAATATATTTTAAAAAAAATAATTAATTGTTATAATTAAAACTGAGTGTAATACTTATGTTTTATTTGTGAGAGGAAAAATAAATATATTTTTAAATAATAATAGTTTTGTCTTTTATGGGCCTTATTTGAATTAGGCTATAAGAAGCTGGATTGGCCCAAACTACAAAGTAATTAGTAGACCAACACAAAAATATCCATGTCGGCGGTGTGTTTTTATTATTGGTTTGGTAATAATGAAAATTTAAATACAACAATAAAAAAATACATTTCTTAAAAAATATAATAAAAAGAGCTCAAAACCTTTTAATGAAAATATAATAAACGAAACATATTTTTCTATGCATTATATGAACATTAAAATGAGTCACACTATAATTTATAATTTATAAATGATGTAAAAGTAAAATATACACAAATTTTATTTGATAATATTGATTGATATTAGTATATTGAAGATATTTCATATAAAATATGTGGTTTTGTGAAATTACAATTTGGCCCATACCCTCATTATAAGAGAATGGATGTGGGGGCCCTCATGTCTTAAATATATATATATATATATATATATGAGCTAGAGTATTAATTTATAAATATTAAAAAAATTAATTAAACTATTTAGAATTAAAGTGTATTCAGTACGTCAAATATTTAAAAGTATTTTTTGGTATATCTAATATCTTGAAGAATTTTTTCAGATTTTATAACAATTTTTTATACGCATCTAGTATTTAGGTGCAAAACAATATTTGAAGGTACTGGATATACTTGAAAAATATTTTAGGGGGATTAATGTATTGCAAAATATTTTAAGATATTGAATGTACTTAATAAAATATTTAAACCCTATTATTTATTTGTAACAAGTGTATATTGATTTCTATAAAATATTCTTTTGATTATTGTCTTCATGGATAAAAAGTTAAAAAAATCCATTTAATTTATACAAAATTGATAAGGATATCTTAGAAAAAAAATTATGAATTCACAAGACAAAATGGATGGATCGAGGTGCTACGTTAATCAAAATAAACTCTTGAATTATAATTAACTCTTATATTTAATATTGGTAAAGTAGGTGACTGTGCTCTTTGCAAGGGAATAAATAATAACCACCACTTTCCACAGCAGAAGAAAAACCAAACACCATGATTCCATATTTCATTTCACTTTTTATTGATAGTACTACTACTACTGATGAAACCAGATGGATCTTCTGGTTTTGGTATTGAGCTCTGTAGTGAATTGAAACCTTTTTCCCCCCAGAAAATGAAAACCCACCATTGCATGAATGAATCATGAAAGCTAAAAAGAAATTATTGGGTGAGAGACATCATGAGGCCACAGCCTTGTAATTTTCTCTTTGGTACAAAATTAACATTCGTGGGATCCAATTTCAGAATACTACTGTGCCTTCTTTTTCTGGGTTATCAGAATATACACTGTTCATATATGTATATGTATATTTTTATTCGGGATCTCTCTTTTCTAAATCATATAGCTAGCTGGAATTAATAGGTCAATTTCTATAAACTTTTTTGTTGGTTGGGAACTTTTCTATTCAGCAAATCTTGAATGGCTTTCAAATGTCAACTCAATGGACGTCATATGAAAGTAAATGTAGTGGTAATTTATTTATCTTAGAACGGTCATTTCTAAACATATTTGAAATCAGCATCTTGCTTGATTAACCTAAAGTGTAATAAAGAGTTGATTAACCTAAAGTGTAATAAAGAGGAAACAAAGAGAAAAGAAGGAGCAGCAGAAAGGAAATGGAATGAATTCTCTTTGGGGTACACCAAACCCCTCCATGGAAGGGCATTATATTGACTAAACCAACTGGTAGGGTCCTACTGACATTTCACCCATTCATCTTCTTTCTTTTCTCTTTCATCCTCATTATAATATATATATATATATATATATATATATATATATAAACACAGTATAAGCCTCATATCAACAAGATTATCCTTGCTATCATATGATTTAAATGTCATAGAATCAGTTTCTTCAATTATAGGGTAATACTATATATATCTATTATTCATTAGACTGTACCTAATAGGAACATTATGCAATGGGATATACTTGAATACACACACTCATCCATATTTTTTTTCTCTCTCTTCCCTCTTCCGTGCTCATTATAATATAGATACACATAGGGTGGGAGTCGGAGTAACATTAAGATTGTCTTGTGACTTAAAGATTATGAGTTTAAATTTAAAAGCAACCTTTTTGACATTGTAGAGATAAAACTATGTACATCTTTCCCTCCTTAATCCATACTTAGTGGAAACCTTTGTTCACTCAGCTGTCCCAAATACACACAATAACCAAATCTTCAAAACTGATATATGCATAACTCACCACAGAAAACAGTAAACTAAATAGTGTTAGACAAATTGAAGAACAGAAGGTGAATTGGGAATCACTGAAAAACAAAATGGATAATAGGTGTCTCCTTTGTTTCTTTGTTGTGCGTGTGAATGCGAAGATGCAGGGATGAGAGAGAAAACATGGCAGAGATGGTGCATAATGGAAACTGGAAAGAGACAAGAGGAGGAAGGGGTTATAGAATAACATAGAGAGAAGCAGTTAACTTATTTACTACTATAGTACTGTTTCTGAAGATTGACACAACAATGCACAAAGAGAATGGCTTTGACAACTTAGGACACACACACACACTCACAATACACAGATTCGTTGTACAACCTTAAAGCTGAAACTACATATTTTTTGTCAGTTACAGTAAAAAAATAAAATTCATTTCGGCAAGAAAACAAAAACAATTATTTTTACTACTGTGAAATGGAGGGAGGGGGCGGGGAAGTGGGTTCTAAAACTACGCTTCCTTGGTCGTGCATTATTAATAATTCTGTGTGGGTCCCAACCGAAACACTAACCTAACCACAAAAAAGATGACACAACAGTGAACAAATCTCTCTCTTTTATTGGTATTCCCCCCATAACAAATGCCTCTTTTACCTTTCTTCTTGTTTTTCTTGGTTTTGGTTGTTATAATTAATTTATATTTGTAATAATCATCATAATCTCTCTACCCCATAAAGACCCGTTCCAAAAAGCTTTCCTTTCAAAACTTTCTGCCTTCCAACATTAACATTACTTCTGCAGCTTGTGGAAGCATCTCTATTCTTTTGACTCAATCTCTCTCTCTCTCTCTCTGCATTGAAAATTCCTATATTTCTCTCTAAGTCTCAAGAACTATATATCATCATCTTCTTCTTCGTATCCCAGTTTCATCACTACCTTCTATAAAAGCTGACCGGCCGGCGGCGAGTCCAGACAATAATAATGGGTGTATGTAGTAGTCGGAGGAAGCCTGTAATTCTAGTTGTGTGGGTTGTCTTGTTCATCATCATCATCTTCATATCTGGGCACTCTCATGCTTCCAGAACCACCAACGTCTTCAAATTGAAGCCAAAATCGCATCACACAGGTCACTTCTTTGGGTTCTTGCCAAGAAGAATGCCTATTCCTTACTCTTCTCCTTCAAGGAAGCACAATGACATTGGCTTAAAAAGCTGGAGATCACCATGAATAATGAATTATTATTAGTTGCAGAACAAGTTTCTGAGGAAAGGAAAAAGGTCAACTTCTTCTTCTTCTTCGAGAGGAACAAGGAGATTATATCTTATTGACTACTGATGTACATGGAGGTTTGTTAATGGGTAATTCATTCTTCGTACTTACGTTTGATGGATGACTATCATATATGTTCTTTTTTTGTTCCAGACGTTGTAATATGGGTATGATCTATAACCCTGCTGGATCTCTCCTTTTTACTCAGACCAGGAAATCCATGTTTCAATCTCTAATTCTCTCTTTCGTTTTTGGTTTTATTATCTTTTTTATCATCTGTTGGAACGACCACAAGTTTGATAGATTCTCTCTACTACTTTGTATACTCTTTGTTTTGTAATTTCAACAACATAGCTAGATGGAATTTTAGTTATATAGTGATTTTCTTGGATGATTCTGGGCTTTAATTCGCAGCTAAAGAAATTTAAACAGTTCATTCAATTAACTCAGTCAAATCAATGACCCATTCTTAATGGTGGGTACTCGGAAGTTTGTCTGATTTTTTGCCAGCATGAGAGAACAAATTTCAAACCAAATTAAGGAAAAATTTAATGGTGTTTTCTTTTTGTAGTCCCTATAGTTTATTTTAATCACGTTATTTTTATTTGTTTCGTTTGAAACATTAGTCCTTTTAAATTTAAAAATAGGAAGATATTTTTTCTAAAATTAAATAGGGCGACGGAAGTTAAACCTACTTCCTCTGAATTTTCTTGCAACAATAATCTGATGCCATCATATTCGGGTAATCTGATCTCAGAGTCATGTGTGCGGTTACGTGTATCACTTTCTTGATTTGATATATATATATATATATAGTCACAGAAAGAGGAATTAATTTGAGGGTATCTTCTACACGGGTGGTATAAAAAATACATTCCATGGAGAAATTTATAAATGATAATTTGGGGGGGGGGGTATAATGATAAAAAGGTAGTTTTACTTTTTTGTGTAGTGATAATGTGTGAATTTGCTCGATTATCGCCCAAAACTTTGCCCAATTGTCATTATTTCAGGGCATCATCACTACTTCCAATTGGTGGAGAATTGGGGCCAAAAAAATAATATCTAAAATCTAAAAGTAAAAAATCTCTTCAATTGACTATCAAATATTGTATGCATTGGAGTATTTAAAATTGTTTAAAACATGTACGTACGCCATAGGAAAAATATGTAAACAATAATTTAATAGCAAACTACTAAATTACTTTGATTTTATATATACTTGTGATGGATTTGGAATATTATTAAAAATTCAATTATAGCCCTCCCACAATCCTCCTTATGATATTTAATATAAGAGCTAGTTAGTTAATTTTAATAAATTAAGATAGTTAAGTAAATCATTTAATTATAATAAATATGACATAACTTTTTTAAATTATATTTATATAACATTAGATATATTTATTATCAAATTTAATCCATAACTAACTCTTATATTGAGAATCAGATAGTTTGGAAGCAGTATTTAATAGAAAAATTAGCATTTAAGCCACCTACAAATAATTTAATTATAGAGAAGTCCTAGAAAATTATCAAATTATTGTGAAATCCCACGAGATCTGAGATTAATTTTTCTAATTATGAAATAATAGAATTACTCTTAGAAAAAAATAACTCAAGCAATATGAATGACAACTATATAGAAAAAAAATAATAACTCAAGTAATCAAACAATTGAAATGGTAGCTCCCAGAGGAAAGAATAACAACTTGAGGGCGAAAAAATAACAACTGAAGTATTTTTCAAGAGTAGTTTCATTATTTTATAATTTAAAAATTAATTATAGATCCCATGAGATTTCATAGTAATTTGATAATTTTCCTGAACTTATATTCTTTACATAGATTTAAATATAATTTTCCTAATTAAGATTAGGTACATGAAAGAGAGAACTTGGTTTAATTTGGGATATACACAGAGTCTACATGCATTGTGAAGCAACATTGGATTCCATGGGAAAGAAAAGACATTATGAGTAATAAAGAGTTTTTATTCTTTCTGTATTATTAACATTTTTATCATTAGAATTCTCATCTCAATTTGTGTGATTGGGGCAAACTAAATTTCCAATGATAGCCAAAAAATACGTGGAAATGCTGCGTGCGAATAATTAAAAATCAATGGAAGAAAAAGTGGTACACTCTCCTTTAATTTCCCCATAGTTATTTAATTGTAGAATTTGGATAATCTCAAATATATACATACATGATTATTGAATCCTTCTTGAGGTGTTACTTTGTATTATTACTTAATTAAATTAATAATAATTTGAAAACCAAAAAGCAAAAGGCCTTTGAAATTGATTAATTAGCTTTATGTAATGCTAATCTTAGTTTGCAACTTTTTATACATACACTCTTCTTCTTTTATCACTGACTACCAAAAGCGATTGACAAAAGCAATGCTTGCTTATTGTATTCCATCCATCTTCATTTTGCCACCAAATACTCGTGTCTTGTGCCATCTTAATCACTGACTAATTAAATATTACAAAAAAAAACATTTTAAAATGCACAAAAATGTTTGTAATAAATCTTTTTTAAATTTTAATAAATCACAGGGTTATCATACATGCCTTATTATTAACTTATAGCGCTTCATTATAAAAAAGATTAATTAAAAATTGAGAAGATTATAAATACAAATTGATAAGTTCAGAATTTTAAAAATTGATTATCCCCATGTAACTAAAAAAAATTATATGGATAAAATTCAGCCTTTCAAAAAGAAATATTATTTATCCCTACCAGGAACAGAAGTGGGATATATATATATATATATATATATATATATTAAAGTAAACACAGCCTAGAGATTTATGATTAAGTGTTGGTCCCACTTCGAAGTGCTAATCAAACAAGAATATCACCAATATGAGGGCTGGAAGAGACCTTTCTCAGTGAATATATATATATATATATATATATATATATATGTTATATAATGCCTTCCCTCCTTTAAAATCTTTCAACTCTAATTGTGGAAAAACAATGGAGTTTCCCAGAATGTCTAATATTGTCTCAAACTCATTTGACTAATGTTGTCGAAGGGCCCGTTTCTCACCATCATTCAAAATGGCATTTAATTTGGTTGACCGTTGACTAGGGGGGGTTCTAATTAAGAAATACAAAATTAAAGGATTGTTAGTTGAATAATTAAGAGTTGGATTTGTGTTATTAGGAGAAGGGTTTTTAAGAATAGGGTATGCATAGAGAGGCTAATGATGGGTTTTGCGAACCTAAGAGGCGTGCTTTTGGCACGTTTGTCGGTTTAAAGGAGGTGAATAATAAGCATTCCACTGCTAATATAATGTTACTTTAAATAATTAGCTTTAATGGCTAATTCAATTACGGGATGATGTAATTAACATCCTCCTCACCCAACTTTCTCATTTGCTAATATCTCCGGCTAGAGATTTTGTGGCTTAAATCATGTATGCTTTGCAGTGGGCCCATCCTTTTTACTTTTGTGAAGTGGGCCCACATATGATGAGGAGGGACTATTAGTACAGGGTAAGATCATATGCTTGCTTGTTTTTTTTTTTGGAAAAAAATGTACAGGATACTCCTCCAACTTTAATCTTGATCATAAAATGTACTAGTTATTTTTATATTTATTAATTTTTTTAAATAATTTTTATTGATACCAATGTTTGAAGAATTCGACCAATCTTGGTGGTCCAATTGGTTGAACCGTCACATTGGACTCGTCAATAACCTAATTTAGACCAAATAATTATTTTTACAGTTGAGCCAAATTGAATCAGAGTTGAGTTATAATCTAGAATTAGACTAGAACCAAAACGGTTTCCAAAAAATGGGATGATTTTTTTGGCCTAATGAAAAAAATACTAAAAAATTAAAAAAAAAATATAAAAAAAATTTGATCATCTCCAAAAGCCAAGTATACTTTTAGACCATTTATAGTTGTATGATTCTATTTAATTGAAAATTTTATATATTGTGGAGTTATTTTTTTATAATATTAATTAAATTATATTATTAAATATCTTAATTTTAAAGTTTATAACTGTACATCTCAATATATGTTATTATAGAATTATTATGTGTGTGTGTATATATATATATATATTATAGGTATATAATTATATTTTATTAATTTTTCCTTTATTGTCATCGATGTGATCAAATGGTCTGATCGATCTAACCATTTAAACAGTGACTCGTTGACCTTTTTGACTCAACGTCCTGTCTAACTTTTAAAATATTGATTGATACTCTCTCAATAATAATCAGATAAAAGAGAAATAGATACAATTAAATAAGATAATTAGGATATTTTAAAAAAGATATAACATATAACTAATTTAATTAATTTTAATAATATAATCAAATTAGTTAAATAAATTTTTAAATCAGAGGGTATTAAATATTAACACATTGCTTGCCTTAATTTAAAGGATTACTCCCTCTAATCCTATATATAAGGTAGCTTCTAGAAGAAATGTTTGATCTAAAATGTATGCCTTGTATGAAAAAATAAAATTCATCTTACAATGTTAACTGATATTTTTTCCAATTGTAACCTTATCTCATTCAATAAGTGAAAGCAATGCGAATGGGATAAATTGGGCCGAGTTTAGCCCTAACCTGAAAAATAATTAAAATTATAGAAAAATTTATTCATCAACACAAATATACAATTATCATAATATAAAATATATACCTCTCAAAAATAATATTGAGATAAAAATAATCATTTTTAAAATTATATATGTCACAATTATACATGAGCTTTGCATAATACTCTTAAATCAATAAATTTAACTTAAAATTTTAAATTAAATAAAAAATTATAATTATATAATAAAATAATTAATATTATCCAAAGAATGAAAAAAAATTAAATTTTAAATACATAATATAAACTTTTATTTAAGAACAAGTAAATTAGTTATAATAACCCTATATTTATATCATGAAGTATTACATGGATATAATAATAAAAAAAAATTAATCCAAATTCAAATATTCACCAAAGAGATATTATATCCTTAGGAAGGATTAATGCTGAACAAGTGAAAATTTTAAAGAGTTGTAGTTGACGGTGGCAAAAGATTAGGGTTCCACTATTTACACCAGGAGTTGCTATGATTGCATTAGGGGTAATTAAGTAAATTTATGAGCCCATGGTTAAAAGTTAAAACACATGTACACCAATATGTAATGTAATAATAATAATAATTATTATTATTATTATCATGAGACTGTATTTGAAATTATTTTTACACGCTCAGTAGAAAAACTGGGAATATATATAATGATAAAATCGTAGAAATGATTGTATATGTTATTGGCGGACAACCCCGGATGTTACAACTCAAAATTATGGATTCTACCATGCCACACCTATTTCTGAATGATGATCATCATGCCAATACTCATATTTACCAAAAGTAATAAAAGAATTATTATTATTATTGTTGTTGTTGTTGTTGTTAATAATAGGTGTAATTAAAAATATGTAATCCATTTATACACAAAATGATGCATATTTTTATTGGGGCCTTATTAGTATTTATATCAATTCAAAGAAAATAACAAATGGCTCTTCATAAAAATAAGGTGAACATGAAAATTTAAGAAAAAAATACATTAGGTTATTTTTAGAAATTAATTTTAATTTTCCTGTAATATATTTGTCATTTTAATAAACGAATAAATCATCAATATATATATAGTAAAAGCTATCAACTAATTAAAAGTCATGGAAAGATCTGTCTAAGGAACTAAATTGTTATATTTTAAAACTCAATAATTAATAATTAGATCCTACCAAAATAAAAAAAATTAATAATTATAATATAATTGAGATGAGTTGTACCTTATTTTGCCTAACTAATTAAACTTATATCTTGTGCATTGTACTAAGAGTTTTTTAAAATAAGTTGCGCACTGATATTACTAAGAGCATTACTTACCATATTTTATATATTTTCTATCAATATATTAATGTCCTCCCATATTCACTCCGTTGCATTGGGAAAAAAATATTATTTTGATTATTATTATTATTATTATGAGAAATTGGGAGGGTGCATGCTTTGATAATGAAGAGGCACTGACGCCTTCATTTTGTTTTTTTTATCTCCATTATTACCTTTCATTTCATTTATGTATTAATCATTTCTATTAAATGAAATCTATATAGCAACAAAATAAAAACACTTAAAGCCAAATAATGTGAAGTATAATATACACATGTATTCTGGGCGTGTGGGAGTTAGGGAGAAAATTTTGAATACGATTGAGTTTAATTAAAGAAAATGATGAGGATCATGGAGGATTCAAATCGAATGAATGAATGAATGAATGAATGAATCAAATCAAGTACTATACAAAGATATAGTTGATGACAACTAATTATTTCGTATGCTCAAATCATGATAATGAATAAAAGCATCATTTACTTTCAAGTCACTGCTCCTTTTACCTTTTCAACCTCCTCCTCTCATCTATTTCTGTTTTTAATTTAAATTTAAAATGTTTAAAATCACCAACTTCATCATCCTCTTTTAGGTAAAACTGCCGTTCTAGCACCGTAAAGTTATTAGAGGCGTTGTCAACACGATACATATTTATGATCTTACATACATGTAGCATTATTTGAAAGATTCTCATCAAATCATACTTGAAAAGATTTTCCTTACATTATACCAGGTTACTTGCGCAGATTTTCTTCTTATTCTAATCAACTTTTGCCTTTCGTGTGCCTCTTTTATTCTGACTTTGCCTAATTTATGGTATGCCACAGATTATTTACATTCTTTCTTTCTTTATTTATCTTTTAATAAGATGAGGTTCGTCTTGTTTTACAAACAAAAAGAGTATTCGGATTCATAGGGTCGTCATACATCTAAAATCGTCAAATCTGCAGATAGGTTTGTTTTCCCTTTCTAAAGTTGTGTTTCGATGCCTAACTGTTCTTTAATTGTTTTTTGACTTCTTTGCTGTACTTTACGACTTTGTTTTCTATATCCCTTGATGTAAGAAGATAAGATATCCGCAAGTAGGCAGAAAATTTTGACATTTCATGGTTGCTGAATTAATTTACGAGGGCCATGCAACTGTCATTTTCCTTGGACTTCATTCTTTTGTTTTTGGCCGTTATCATACTACGATAAGCCGATTAACGTTGCCATTTTTTTAGTATTCAATATTATTAACTAATCCAAATTTAACTATGGTCAAGTTTAAATAAGAGATAGCTCTATTGGCATAACTTCTTTTTACCATAAAATTCAAACTCCTACTTTAAAGGATATAGATTTCTTTTCCTATTCAACCAACTATGGTCGTCACCAAGTGATGAATCCTATTTTATCATATTATTTTCTATCTATTTTAGGAGATTTATCATGATTAATAGATACTATTATAATAATTATGGTTATTTTGTGCCTTAGTTGACTATATGAATTAAATAACTAAAAATGTCATTTTCTTGTATTTTTACTAATTTTATTATCACACTGGTAGCGCGAAGATATTTTTATCTTTCATGACTTTCAGGAAGAATAGGAAATAATTAATAGCCCACCAAAGTGGAGCAAATCACAAGTCAAGATTCAAAATAAGAAGATAAATATTAATTATATCTTATCTCTGATTCCTTATATTATATCATATATCATTTGAATTGATTCAAAGATAATTTATCAATATCTAACATTTGAATCTAATTAGAGGATAATGATAAATATGTTATCTTTTCCTATTTTCCTATTAATTGTTTTATCTCTTTTATCCTATTACTTTTTATTTAAATTGTTTATAGGATATTTGAGTTTAAAAATATTATCTCTGGAGATATTAGAAAAGATGACAGTTTGAAAGGATATTGAAGATAAATGGAGACTATCATTATCTTTTGAAAAGCTAATCAGTGAAGAGACTTACATCAAACAGAATTCACTCCCAAAGGCTATATAAAGGACCCCAAGGCTCCTCCATTCAACACACCAATCACCACCATCACAATTATCTTCTTCATCTCTTCCACAATTCCATCATTTTCCTTCTAAGTTCTTGAGGAGAGATATAGTGGATTGAGTTTCTGTGCTTTAGGGTTAGGAGTTGAACAATTTTATGTTTTGATCTTTTCCTTTATACAAATTTATAATTTCCTAGATTTAGGTTTTGAGATTTGTATATGTTGGACCTAGGGTTTCGATTGAGACATCTTTATAATCAAACCTTTGTGATTTATTATTTCAATTTATGATTTGATATTCTTTATTTAATATCCTTAGTTTTCTCTTATAATTATTCATGTTGGATTCACATGATTAGTTATAGGATTTTCGATTGAATATCTATGTTAGAGGAATAAATCATTTATTGTTTAATTTATCACATATTAAGTGGATCTTCATTAATCATTCTTTATATAATTGTATGCTAGATCTAGGTATAATTGTGAATTTTATGATTATGACCATGACGATTGTCTGGGATTTTACATGTTAGGGACTTAATATATTTAATTGTTATAACTCTAATATATTATTGAACGATGATAGCCAACGCATCAATCATTAGGAACGTTCGACTTACTGGTAATCGTATCATTTAACTTTTTTACTTTCTTGCAATTATCACTCTAATTAAACTGAATATTCTTCTCTACCCATATTTATTACTTAATCACTTTAATTAATCATAATCAAGCTACACATTGACTCTACCTTGAGATCGACCTAGGGTTAGCTTCTATACACATAGGATTAAAACTAGTAATTAATTTGAGTACTAACGATAAACGATATCACCAAATGGATATTCCCCCTTTTTACTTAAAACAAAAACTAGTCCTCTAAACAAAAGGTAAGGGGAAATAGAAGAGATCATTTAATGAATTATTAAGTAAAATTTTTTAGTTAACAACCTATTTAAAGGTTTAGTTATTGATAGAATAAAATAACATAATGTGATCTATCTACTGCAATAAAGCTGCTTATTGCTTATTGTATTATATATATATATAGACCCTTGTGTGTTTTTCCCACATATATATGATCAATTGAATTGTGCTTTATATACAACTTTTACGTAACAAATGAAGCTCGAGTACCATTGTACGTACCTTAAGAAAATAACAAAGAAATATTAACTGTTGACGAGGAACACATTCATAGATACTCTGATGGAAACATGTTTTTCATAACCGCTCAGCCACAACAGTCAGATCAGTGGAAACAAAATCAGTCTTTCTTGCAGCATGGCTTCACTCTGCAGCACTTATTTTCACTGGTTGAGAAATGAATAATCTGATCAGTAACGTGCTTGTGACTCGAACGAGTTTGCGAAAATGGCGATGACCATGAACCATACAACAGTGCTGCAGCTTCAGCAGAGAAACCTCGAACGAGTCAAGTAATTGCAGGTTGTTTGCCAGATCAATAGCAGTTGAAAGGTTTCCAATTAAATGGCACTTGGGAGATGAAGAAGAATTTCTTTGACATGAACTGGCACAACTATCATCAATTCCAGAAACTGCAGCTTCTACTCTTGTCTGATCATCTTGATTGTTAGCAACTTCAAACTCACAATCACCATTGTTGAGAGTGCTAAGACCCTTCTTAGTTTTGTCCACTTCCATGGGAAAACTTAATTCACAAGTATCTAGCTTCTGCTCCAAGTTTTCTGAGCACCCTTTTACTGAAAAGTCGTGTCGTAGAGAAGAAAGTTCAGTTGGAGAAGCATTACCTGCTAGATTAAGCTCCTGTAGGCAGTTGTTCTCTGATAGAGAAACAAGATATGCATTAAGTAAATGCATTTTCAAAAGGATGAATAAACTATAAGATTATGATTAAATGCCTTACCTGCTAGTGCCTCAATTATTTGGACAACTCCAGTAAGCCCAAGCTGACAGTTCCTAAGGACTAAAACTTTTAGACAGCACTGTGTGTTTTTTAGCAGAGAAGATAAGAGTATTGCTGCCCTGTATTCATTACGGATATAAAAATTTACAACTTAGCATACCAAATAATGATTTACTGATTAAATTCATAAGATGATCAGCATTAATTGGAGATACTAACATGTATATTTATATATAATATATAATCTTTAGAGAATTATAATATTAATATGTCATTAACTATATAACTTATTTCACAAACTACAAAATAAAGGACCCGCATTCTAGTTATAGACCAAAAGTTAAATAGAAATGCTGTATCTCTATAAAAGCACACAAATTACTTTAAAGGGTTATGATGTGGTAACATCATGCAGAATACATACACAATATTCAAACAAAACCAGCCTAAGAACATTCGTTACTAGAATACAAACATAATAGACCAAAAAAAATATAATATGCAAGCAACAAACCTCTGGCATAATAGGATTTCCTTCCAGTTTAAGTTCAAGAATGGAACAAAATGAAGAAACACCTGCATTTAAAAAGTTATTAGATGTAAGCCCGCTATATGATAGGTCAATGATCGTGCTAATTGCATCGCCCCTACCTGCAGAAGAACATCAATCAGAATCAGAGAACCAGTGGGATATGCATACAGAACAAACAATTGCGGTATCAACAATATTATTAACACACGGTAAACATAAACATCACTCACATTTCCGATTCCCGTGCTTCCAAGCATTAATCTTGATAAAGTAATGGTCCCCGCAAGAGACATTCTTACAGATTAAATAATCAGTATAAAATATAAAAACTCTAACTAAAAACAGTATTATTCATTAGACAATGTGGCTTATTCTCCGATTCTGTGCAGTGCACAGGATCCACATCTTGTCAACAATAATTTAATCCAAAAATTTTGATTCAGTGTGGTTCATGAAAGCATGTTTTTATGAGCATTTGATGGGGAGCTTGTTACGGCATTCTCTTTTATTGATACTTGTGGTTCCTTTGGGTCTGTTGTTCCGTAAATTGGAAGAGCTTAATGGGAATCAAGGTCGTCCGAACTTAGAGTTATATAAACATATTGGGCTAGTTATGCCGGATGTAATTGGGCCATTTTTCTGTGCCCTTTCGGCCATTTTCTACACCAAAAAATAAAATAAAAATGCACTGGACACAAATTTTTGGACGGGATCTCTCACGCGTATAGGAATCGTATTATTCATAAGTGATCCGCATAATACATGAACCTCCATATAATGCATAGCAAAACAATCTCCCAAAAAAGGAAAAATCATGACTTTCTTGCGAAATGGAAATGAGACACGACTACTTGCGTCTTACCTCTAAATTGTATAGTCTCTTGAGTACCTTGAGATTTGGTACCTCGGACAACTCCTCGCAGCAGTCCATGTACATTTTTATCAAGCGCTTCTGAACCCATCCTGTAATGGGGAAAGATTAATTGCATATCTCACTTTCAGATGGTTGTTATATTTGACATCGGTGTTAAAAGGAAAACAGCTACAATACAGAGCAAGCCTATGACAGTTCTTGACCAGAAATTAGATTAATAAAAAGAAGCTGCGATAATTGTAGAAACTATTGCGCATGGTGACCATAAAACAGCTGTATTACGTACCATCAACGTAAACTTCGACCATGTCATCTCTCAGATATTCCTTAAGATTTTCGACAGTTTCTAGGGATTCTAGATCTCTTCCAGCACATTTTATGCGCTGAATAATGGGCAACAACCCTGCACATAAACATTTTAGTACAATCGAGTAAACTCTGAAGTAATATATAGATAATATGATGGTTCCCACAACTAGATTTTCAAACTGGTTGGTGATCTTATTTGCCGATATTAGTTGTGAAAAGGAACACTCCAATTGGGAATTGCGTACCCTCAGATCTTTTCTCTCTAGGAAGCTGTAGATAATATAAGCATGCAACTTCAGAATTCAGCTGATCACTCGCAACAAACGAGGTTGCTTCTATGTAGATCAGGTCATTTTCAATCTTGACTGTAATATGTTGCTGCAAATTAGAGAAAGGACAGGGGGAGAAAGATTAGAAAGAATACAGATCAGAAAAAGTGACAAAAAGGATTGGATGAAATAATGAATCTCAAGTAGATTCTTTGTTTCGGAGCCATCACAGTAGAACTCACATCTCGTTCAGAACCACGCCCCATGGGATGGGCGACTTCATGGTGCAATAGTTTGCCAGAGACATTCGTATCACATTTTGAACAACTAGCAATATCAGGTTCGGCAATTATATCATTGCTCAGAGATCTACAATTGCTGGCAGTTTTTGTGATATACTGTAAGGATTCCGGCTTTTGAAGGAACTACTGCATTTTTCAACGTTAATTGGACATGCGGATCCATACTCCGAGAAAACCTGCCAATCAAATATGCATATACTGGCTTATATTCGATTAAATATAAAAGTATAAAACACAAACTTCAAGTTATAATTTAAAGATTTTTACCTGAATTTTAGCAGCAGAAATGGCACCGCTTTTTTTACTCTTTACTGCAATTAGTGAAGTATCAGGCAGTACTTAATTTTGGTATTAAAAAGTCTAAGGTTCAAAGCAATTAACAATCAAAACTCACTTGTATCAGAAGTAGAGAAGTCCTCTAACTGACAATCATGAGGCCTTCTCGTTGAATGCTCCATCTCATCGACATTCTCTTCCTCCTCATCATCATCGGAAAGGATTACACGGACACGTTTAAAACCAACAACCTTCTGACTGGTGGTTTTTGGCAAACTTCTAGGTGACTGCTGAGGTTCCTCGACAGGGTTGCTAAAACTCCCATGAAACTTGCTTTTTGGCAAGATTTTTTTCTGGACTGGAAGACTGACATCAGGGGCATGTCATCATTCCAATCTTCTCGAGCAGTTGCCATTTTTGATTCAGACCCACTCTTTGAGAGGTAACCATCTGCTTCAGTATCAGTCTCAGAGCAGCAATCCTCCTCTTGTATATCTTTTGGATCAGAGTCTTTATCTATTGACTTCTTCAGCTGATCAATTAAAAGCTTCAACCTCCTTGAAAGGTAGAAATTTAATGATTTGAAATAAGCAGGTCCACTAGAAGGTCTTGTGACTTGGGTCCATTAGTAATTCAGCCTAAAAGCAAAAACATATTCCTTCCATAAAAACTTAACTATTTCATTCCCATCATCAAATCTTATCATGTTGCTATAGTGCATATTTTCCAGGGCAGAAAGCTGTACAGAAGGAAGGTTAGCTTCAACAGCAATCCTGTTTATCATATGTCAGATAAGCAGTGATCAGAATAACCATAAACGTTAATGCGAGAAAAGGACATCGGATGAGCTTTAACAAGGACACATCTATGCAACTCTAAGGCGAAACTCAGTCTCGCACTGCCTGCTTGGGCAATATCACAGATTTAAAAGAAAAGCACTCTCTTTTTTGGTAAATTAAAGAGGCCGGGCAATTCAGGAAAAGAATTTAATATTCATTATCTTAAAAACGTGACTGTAACTTGGAAGTCAGGTGTGCAACTGAAATTTTGGACCCAGTTACCGTTTGGGCATTTTATGTAGAGCTCTCTTTGAAGAGGCTAAACTTTCAATTGAGATTCTCACTCTAAATTTTAAATTAGAAAAGTGAGTCTCAAAGTACATCCAATGATTAGAAATATACCAACCTCTTGAGAGAAGCCCACTCCATAAAATTATCGTGTATGGTTTATTTAGCAGTTTCTTTCGATTTTAATAAATGTACTTGAGCCTAAAGACATCCTCTCCTACAATAGACTTTTAGTAGGATTCTTATAGCAATTTTCGGATTATTTGAATTTTAGTTGAAATCAATTTGTTGAGCCTCTAATAGGCATGTTACTTACTATCTTTAGGAAATTTTCAAGTAATTTTCTCACATGTAATGGAAGAAAAATTCAGTGCGTCGCATTAACGTTTACACAATCTCAGGCACACCAAAAGCATACGGGAAAAACTATTGCGTTCAAAGTTAACCCAACTCCTTGGATAATGCATTATATATGGAAATCAATTTCTGTTTTCCATAAACTTCATTCTTTATATTGAAATAAAGTCAACCAGTAAATTTCAAAAATATGGATATCAGTGCCTGTAGCTCTCTTGAAATGCATCTAGTGCTCCTTGCCAATTGTGAACAGAATCTAAAACATTGCCAATATCAATTTTCACTAGTGCTTGGCCCTATAATCATTACCAGTAAAGAATAAGAACCAACCAAGTAGCATGCACTATATAAACTATTAGACCATCAATTATCCCCTTATACCACGCAATTAAGAATTATAAACTCATTTACCAATTAAGTCATATACTATTTATTGTCTCACTTTCATGTCAAAATGTGAACTTTATTTTAAAAGATCATGCAGTGACATTAGCACCAAACCTACCTCTAAGTTACCAATTGTTTTGTTCATATCCCAACTCTTTCTGTACCATTTGATAGATTCATTGAAATTTCTGAGCTTCTGGCATGCTTCTCCAAGACCCAGATATGAATCACTGAGCTTTTCATTGTCACGCAATTCACTTGCTATTTCTTTCTTCTCATTTGCAAATTCACAATGCTACACCAGGATGGCGCACACACAATACATACCTTCTCCCATGCAAAGATCATACTTGAATTCCAAAGAAGGCGATCAATGGAATCATTTTGCTGCAGAAGATATTTACCCTCATGTGATGAGCCCCTTGCAGCAGCCAAATGTCTTTTAAGCTTTTTGAAGTTCTGCTCTTCTTTCTTTAATTCATCCATTAATGTGACAGCTTTATTTACAGTTCTGATATTTTCATCAATTTGCCTAACCAATGCATCCTCATCTTCCAAGGATTTCGCAAGAGTAAGTGCCTTCTCATAATAAGAACGTGCTTCATCATACTTCTGAGTCCTGTAATGCACTTCCCCAAGATTAATGTAACCCTTTGCTTCTCCTTGAAAATGTCCAATTCTGTTACAAATTTGAATGTCCTTCTCAATATGTTTTCTAGCTTTTTCCCACATTCTCAATTCCATATATACATTTCCAAGGTTATGATGAAGCCTGCTGCGCCCATCATCATCTTCGCTGACCACTTCTTCATTGCAAATCTCTAGTCCTCCAGTTAGGTTTTTCCGAGCCTCTTCCAAGTTATCAAGTTCCATTTCCAACATTCCAGTATTGTTGTGAGCATCAATATATTCTTTGACAAAGGAAGACTTATTAGTTGGTGGGTCCTCCTTAAGGATCCGTGCTAGCTCCATAGCAGACTTAAAATACTTTTTTGCATTTCGTATTGAGGGATGATCATGTTCTGATCTTGAAAATAATTCATGATAAGTAAAACCGAGTTGGGTGCTGGCCCTTTGTTGCTCAACAAGGTCATTAGCGTCCCTAGCGAGCTCCAAGTGTTTTTTCTAAAACAGTATAGGGTGTAAACATCAAGAAATCAATTATCCAAAAAGTACACTGATATCCAATATCCGATTTTTAAAACGGAAAGTGAAATGAAAAGAACGAACCATCATCAATATGGTTGTTCGGTGCTAGTAGAAAAGGAAGAAATAGCATGTGACAGAAAGTGATCAACTTGAGTGATCAAAGTAGTAAGTCTAAAGCATGATTAGGTAAAACTCTAATGCGAATTAACACGCATCTTATTTACATAGTTATTCAATATCCCATTCATCAACAGAAGAGATTGCTGGTATAAGAATATACTTCATCATGCCAGCTTAATCAAGGGAAAGCCCCTTCAAGCCTCTTCTCTTAATCGTGCCTCAAGGGTTGCTGATGTGACAGAGGGAAAATCAAATAAATTATTTCGGGAAAAAAAAAAAACCTAGAACCATACCTGATACGTTAGAGCTTCGCTGAAACGCTCAAGCCGAAGATAAATTTCCCCGAGAGTTTGACAGGTGAGGAGCAAATGCTTCTCGGGCAAATATTTGAGAGAAATCTCATAGTCTCTTCGAAACCACCTGAGGGCCTCAACGTACTCTCCTCTATTCTTCAATATGTTTCCTATCTCGTTCGCCCATCGGGCCTCCTCCTGCCTGTTCGCCTCGGCCTACGCATTCCGGTATGCTGTCGTCGCCGCCTTCAGTCGGTGTCATGTCCCGCCATTTTCTTTATTTACAGAAACGATAGAGAATGGCTCCAACGATTACTGAATGTCAGATTGAGAATTACGTTTTCCGCAGGAGATTCTGAATATTGTTCGATGAGAGATTAGAACTTCCGCGCCGTTCCTTGGAGCTCAGAACCTCAACACCTTTCATAAAGTTTGGTTCTCGCGCCAAAACCACTTCTGGTTCTTTTTCAAAATTTCAAATTTATACAGATTTTAAATTTATTAAAATTAAAATAGAGAAATTTTTATTCTTTTTATAATCACATAGACTAAACTGATAATTTTTTACCAAAAAAAAAGTACAGTTGAATATCCTTAATCTCTATTTAGGAGCTACTTTTAAAAATCAAGACAAAATTTTAATTTAAAAAATTTTAAAATAAATAGCTATTTTTATATAGAATTAATTTTGGTAAAAATCATAATTTTAAATAAGTTACTGAAAATAATTTTTAGAACAGTAAAAGAGTTTATAGACTATCCAATTACTATCTTATCCCTAATTTTTTTATACCTTCTCTCATCTCTCATCTCTCTCATATCTCTTCTTCACCCTATCTCCTCTTTTCTCTCTCTTCTCTCATATTTCTTCTCTATCATCTCTCATCTCTTATACTTTAATTAAATAATACTCTTTTTAGTAATTTATTAATATAAAAAATAATTCTCCTACTAATTATCCAAATATCTCTATTCTCAAAATATATTATTTAAAATCTATTTTTTCTAAAATTCATTTCTAAAAATTTATCCAAACAAAACGCTTAAAGAAAGTGGAAGAAAGTATCAAAACTCAAAAGTGAATCAAAAAATATTAGTAAAATTATTAGAAGGTTCTAAAAAAAATTAGGAAATTTTGAATCAGGTCCTTATAAATGTTTTCCTTTTTTATTAAGTCCTCCAACTTTATAACGTTAAATGTGCCCCTCCTTGAGTCCATAAATACTTGAACGCCGTTAATGTTCGCATAGAAGATCACCTTGAAGCTGCACTGCAACTTCTGTTCTGATCCACTTTCTCTCTCTTTCTTTCTCAAAGTAATAGCCCGTGTCTATCTCTCTACAGCCTCCATGCTTCTCTTTCATTCTTTTCTCCGTCTTTCGATCTTTCTTCGTCTTACTCTAAAAGGGCATCGGCCTCTTCATCTCCATCTTCTCCGTTCTTCTTAAGCTTCTCAGACTCAGGATTGTGCAGAAGCACTATTAGATGAAAGAGATGATTTCGATTTTCATATTCAGGCACAAACAATCTAAGCTTTTAATTATGTCCCAACTTCCAACTTTTAATGTAAAGCTTCCATCAATTATTTTAGTTCCCAGATATTTCAGTGGGATGAATACTAGGACAAACGCATATCATGTTGGACGATGAGCACGACGCGTATGATGACTTTTTTTTTCATAAAAAACAAAAAAGTGATATATTTAGAGACCAACACCAACCAGTAAACAATACCAACAGCGATGACAGAGAGACGAAGGAAGAGGGAGGAAAGAATGAAAGAGGAGCATGGAGAGAGATAGACATGAGCTTTTATTCTGAGAAAGGAAGAGAGAGAAAGTGGCTCTGAAAAAAAATTGTCGTGTAGCTTGTTCAATGTGATATTCCATGTAAACATTAACGGCGTTCAAATATTTATGGACAGAAGGAGCGGCAAATTTAACGCTGTAAAGTTGGAGGACTCAATGAAAGAAAAAAAAAATTACAAGGACCTGATTTAAAATCTAAAACTATGATAGAAACTGTAATTGGCAAAACACAAAATATACGACTTCTCACTTCTCACAAATAATCTATAAATATAGAATTTGAGCTTTAGAAAAAAAAATCATTGGAGGGGCAAGTACGATGGATAACTTATAATATTCATGTCATTTCGTTTATCTTATAATATAGTTTATTGCAATACAACCAACAAAATCTAGGTTATTGCAATAAATAAAATACATTTAAAAATATTTTGATTGCAGGCAGAAAATAACGTTAAAGAAAGAAAGAAAAAATCTCAAACTAATTCAAATGATTAATTGATCTTTTATTTTAAAAATGTATTAAATTTTTTATTTAAATAAAAATATAATACCACCTGCAATTTCAATAGAATACCACTTGCAACGTCAATTAGATTGTAATTAAATGACAAAAGTAAGTATAAAAAATATTAAAGGGTCGCCTGTAATGAATATTACATATTTTTCATATTAGTAGATTGTATCTATTTTTTTCAGACAATCTAACATTTGGTGCTATTAATTCAAATTAGGATAGTATGAAGGCTAACTTAAAAGAGGCAGAAACAAATGTAATTTTTGTCACAAAAATAAAATAAAATAAATCTAAATTAATGTAAGATGTATATTGGTTTACTAAAATAAGAGATGATTATGTAACAAATGATAATGTTTCTATTCAAAAGCTAGTCAAAATCAATATAGTTTTAATTCAAGCTACACTATTTACACTCACTTTATAACTATGAATCAAAATATATATATGCCAACTTGTGGTCAACAAAATGCTAACTAAATAACTACTGAACTTATCTTATGATTGAATCTTCTTCTGTGATGATCTTCTTCGGACTTCCATGATAGCTTCAGATCTTATTCTCGATGCTTCTTTAATTGTCTCGAGGTATTTCTGTTCAATCATATCTAACTCTATTTTTAACCCATCTTCTACATTAGATAGAGAAGACACATTATTAGAATGGGTTGGGAAGTTCAACATATCATGACTTCCTGATTCTGAATTCTTACTCCTAACATAATCAGGACATGCTTCCATTATAGATACAAAAGAGCATTCAGTTCCTCCTGGTACTCTGGGCAAGTTGAAGTCATGAAATGCTGAATCCGCAGATAAGAATGAAACTAAAGATAACTTCCTATCGTTTATTTCAGATGTTATAGAAGCACGTGAAAATTCAGAACACAAATCATCTACTCTAATTGTATTTCCATCTATGTTGGCTTGGGATAAAAATTCATCCAAGTTAGGATAATGATGGTTTTCTAATGCACCTGACCCTCCAATCGAGTGTGAGATACCTTTCTCTTGAGTAATATTATGCATAGAATCTTCAGAAGGTTGTTTTTGTTTTGCAGATTCCAAATCTTTTTGTCCAGCCATAGTTCTTTTACAACTTCGCAAAGCCAAATGAGCAATATCTACACAAGGTTTCCACTTGGGAATCAAATTAACCAATAACAAGTCCATCAGCTCAGCTATAAATTTTACATTTTGATCTGGAAGTTCAAGTTGCTCAACCATCTCACTAGAAACAGAACTAGCAGTATCACTATCAAGGTAGAATAGGAAGTGAATATTTCTCGCTCGACCTGCATTGAAATGCCATAGTATACATTATTCTACCAATAAATTATAGCATAGCTAGTGAAATTAGAAATAAAGTTTTTTAAGCTTTTTAAAAAACTTACATTCTGAACAAAATTAACATAGATAATTGACTTCAAACTTACAAAAAATATCTCTTTAAAAAATACATGTAGAAACAGATATACAATAAACTTCTTAACAATTTAATAGACATAAGTTCAAACATGTTGGGAATCAAAATAAAGCCTAGTTATTTTTGACATAGTTGTTGCTGTTATATATGTGACGATTATTATGAGAGATTGGATATGAATTTCTTCTCACCTTTCCTTAAGCCTGGACTGATGTTAAATTCAATTTCCATATTAGAAAATAAATAAAATAAATAAATAGCACTCATACTAACCGCCTTGATCAGCTATCCGGACACCTATTGATACAGAATTCTCATCATTTTCTTCACCTTTTAGAGTGAAAATATCACCTCTCTTCAACTTTCGTATCTCAACACATGGAGAACGTGAAGTTTCACTAGAACCATCATATATAGTGATCACAGGTAATTCACAAGTCTCATCAAGATCTACAAAATTTGTTCCATTACGATGAGTAGCAGGACCTTCTGACACAAGAATACGATCTCCAAAGGCTCCACATTTAGGTATAACAATATCTGGTAATGATAGACGACGATGTCTTGCCAAACTATTAATTTGAAGAAAAGGGTCCATCAAAAGATCCTTTGATGACATTCTTTGGGAAGCTGGGACTAGACATTTCTCAATAAATAATTTCATCTCTGGATCTTTGACTTTAGAAAGAGAAGCAGGTTTTATACCCTAGAAATCAAATATTGTATGACCAAAGTACTCAGCAACATCTTATGGATTAAAATAAAAGGCTATCAATTTTCAAGTACATGATACTCACCGATGAAACCTTCTTGTATATCTGAGCTGAGTTTTTACATTCACTATATGGATACTCAGAAGTCACCAACTCAAGCATGCACATTCCAAATGAATATACGTCAGCCAATTCATTATAATTTTCATCATACAGCTCTGGTGCCATAAACTCAGGGGTTCCTACCAGAATCACATATATATAGAATTAGTTTACAACATGTTAGGACCACTTTGAAAAGTTAGGGAAATACATGATAGGGAAAAAATCTTTTGTCGGTCAGAGATTTGACTTGCTATTTTGGAGAAAATAATAGAGTAGGGTAACAATAGAGTGGCTGAGGTCAAAGGCTATGAACAGGTAAGTTGGGTACTGTAAGGGCCACTTTTGGTGTCTATAAATCATCTCTTTGGTTGAGAAGGAAGGCAGAGAAGAATTTTGAAGAGAAGATTTGGCCCTTTGGGGAGTGGAGATGCCAATCTCTCAATGTTTGGCAATCTTGTTCTGTTTTAGTGTGAGTTGTGTTCTGATTCTTAGTTTGTAACTGTTCGTAGTGTAAGAGTCATCATTCCCTTGTAATCTGATCAGTTATGCAGTAAAATTATTATCAGTTTCTACCCTTTATTGTCTATTTCTAGTTTTTCTTATCAGTTCTATTTAGGGAGGGTCATAACACAACCAAAAAGCAATGAGACAAATAAACATGCAAAATAATGTATGAGTTCTTATAACAGTGTGATAAGAAAAATAAGTAACTGTGTCGTTTTGTTTTTGGATAAAAAAATTGTTTTCTGTTTTTAACTTTTAACTGAACATAGAAAGAAGAGTAAAATGGTGAGAAACAGAATAAAATACCAATTACACTCTCAGCATTAGCCCGTTCCAAGAAAGTTGCGAGCCCCAGATCGCCAATTTTAACTTCACCTTGGTTTCCATTAATAAATATATTATCACACTTCAGATCCCTATGTATAATAGGTGGGTTGTGGCTATGGAGATAGTTTAAACCCATCAAAATCTGTCTTGCCCATCCTTTGACGGCCTTCATGTCAAATTTCTTGTGCTTCCTACGATACCTAAATCATGCATCACATCCACTAAAAAAAGGGATGATTTCACTATAAAGAGCTAAAAGAGATTAAACAGAATCTACAAATGAAAGTAAACGTACTGTCTGAGGCTACCCGAGGAGAACAACTCGGTAATGATGTTAACAGTCTTGTTCTTATCATCAATCCAGGAATTGTAGAATTTTACAATGTTATTGTTCTTCAATGATTTTAAGAGATGCACTTCTGAGTAGAGCCTTTCCAAGTCACCTGGTGACTGTAGCACCTCATCAATCTGAACCTGGTTCCAGGCCACTTCTAATCCACTGACTTCATCGAACGCCTTATAACTGGGATTAGTCAAAAACGATCGAAATCAGCCAATGGCGTAGTAAGTAGCGATTACGATAGCGTGGCACTTCTATAGACACCAAAACAACAGCAACATTTCCAGTAAAGCAAGAACAATGGATATATACCATGTCTTAAAAGCACCTTTGCCGATCACATCTTTATACTGTCATGGATACAAAAAAGAAGCTTCAGTTTAGTGGAAGCATAATGAGTCAGGACACTTCGTAAAGGTTTTTACAGAATTCAAAGAAAACAGAGAAGTGGTGGTGAAAAAAGTCGAAAAGGTCTCCATACACATCTCTATAGGAGTTTATCAAATGAAGCTGAAGGAAAAGGCAAAAGATTAAACAAATATATTACCCTAATGTAGCGACAAGTTGGGTCAATTTCAAGAATATCAGGATCAGGAGGCTTTGCACGCCCAATACACTCCTCTGAGCTTCTTGTCCTCGCCACACTCATCTATGCCTTGCTAGGCCCTAATCCTACACATTTGTGAAGACGCAAGTATAAAACTACATTGCAAATAATAAACAAACAGAAGTAGCAAAAATGAACGAATTGTTCGATATATCATCAAATTTAAAAAAAAAAAAGGTGAGAGATTCAACGGGAATAAAGAAAATAATTCCTGATTACGACTTACTGGGACAAATTTTACGGTGAACATGGTGCATTGAATAAGAAACAATTCAAAATTCACAATGTATGATAATTGCATCGGCTGAACTCGAAAATCGCATTCATCAAATCAAGAGAGAGGGAGAGAAAAGAATGAAAAAAAAGCCGTATTTGTTAATGAATTACTACCTTGAAAGCAGAGGAAATTTTTTCTCAAGAGGACAAAGAGAAAAGGGCATGAGAGAAAGAATAGATAGAGAGGAGATCGAAGCCTAATCGGAATCGGGATCAATCACGTACCACCACCACCTCCTCTTCGGACAATGAAAGAAAGCCTCTCTATCTATCTCCAAATACGGCGAAAGCTTGACACCATTAAGCTGGTGACTATTTATACGTATCCACGTCCCTATAAATATCCTGTTATTTTTTAAGACGTTATTTTATCATGTTCCCCTCAAGGGCCCACGATTATTTAATAATCGATTAATTTCCCCATCGATAATTTAATACCTCTCTGATTATAGTTATATATATATATATATATATATATCAATCTTATGAGTTATATCATTTAATATGTCTTAAATTTATTTTTTAAAAAATTTATCATATTTAAAAATAAGTATTGCCTTACCTTTTTTTTC
This sequence comes from Leucaena leucocephala, assembly GCA_037074615.1. NCBI lineage: Eukaryota > Viridiplantae > Streptophyta > Magnoliopsida > Fabales > Fabaceae > Leucaena > Leucaena leucocephala. The sequence goes on along the minus strand of CM073538.1, from coordinate 20,263,642 downwards.
TCACTTTCTCTCTCTTTTTTCAGTAGAAATAAAATTGAAAGATATTCATTAATGCCTTTTTAAATGGATTTATATAAAGTACCAAAATTTTCAGCCAAAATATATTTATATATATGACTAAATTAGTAGGTTATTTAATAATTTGATAAATTCTATAAGAATAAAAACAAACTTCAACATAGTATTAAATTATTTTTAAGCTTTATAACTTAATTTTCACATTTTATCCTCATTATTAATTAAAAATAAAAAACGAAAAATCATAATTATTACTATCCAATGGGTTAATTTAGATTAATTTATCCTATTTTAATATAAAAATAGTTGATTAATTTAGATAAATTAAATAGTATATAATATGAATTCTTTTCAATAAGTTAAATTTGATCATAATTAATTAAATTATTTAAATTTTTTAATTTATCTAAAAAAAGTAATTAACTCTTGTATAAAAGAAATGAGAAATAATTATTTTCAATTTGATTATTACTAATATTCATTATCTATTAATGTTATTGGTTCAAAAGAGTTCCAACAAATAACGTATACTTAGCTTAGCTAGCTCCGATTCGTTTATTCCAACGTGGACTGGCCAGAAAAATGACATGGAATATGGATTCATTATTTATTACTATCCAAATAGGTATATGTAATCCCATGCAATGCAAGCATAGTTGCTTTTATAAGACCTGCCATATATTTTCGGATGCTTGTAATTTCTATTTGATGCATTAGCATTTTGTCCCACTATTTATTTAGTTTAACATTTAAAGGATGTTGATTAGTTTTTTTAAAAATAATTTTAGATAAGTATGTCAGATAAATTTAGCATAAAAGTAATTGATTTGGAAAATTTTCAAGCATGCTCTAACTCATTAACTTTCAATGTGATTTGCTCATGAACACGTCATAATCATAAGTGATCCTTCCTTGCGTCATAATCATAAGAAAAAATGTCCTCATATCTGTGACTAAAATTCATATTTTGAGCAACATGGCTTTTGTTTCAAGGGGACAACATGTTCACATCTAATGATAATAACTTCAGTATAAATGCATCATTTGGAAACCAAAGCAGAATCAAAATCCTACATAAAGTGAGAGAGAACACATACTTTCAACTCTCCTTCCTTCAACTTTCAAGACGGGCGACACAATCCAGTATTAATTCCATAGAACCAGTAGTGAATACTTCTGCAGAAAAACAAACAAGACCAGAATCTGGCTTACTTCTTGTACAACACATGTCAAGTGATCCCAAGAAAATGGCTTCACTTCTGGTTGTGTGATACATGGTAATCAAACAACAACACATATCATGTTTCGCCACCGATGACTGTATTTTGCTCATCGCTGGTCCTTTGAGACTTTATCTACAGCGTCAGAAACATATTGCAAAGTAACATCCTCCACAATAACGGTCTTATCTCTAGACTTGGAACCAGTACCTACCGATACTTGTCTTCGTTTTACTCCTAAAAACTGCAATCACCTCTTGAATGTTACAACAGTAAATTACGCTGAAATATGAGCACAGAACAAAATGTCTAAGGTGACTCAATACAGAAGTAGAGAAGGTAGCTATGTAAAACTAATTATATTAATATGTTTCCAACTACAAGAAACAAAAAGTGAAATGTCAATGATTATTGATAACATAAACCTACATACCACTATTATACCAACTACACCTCTAAAGAAACATAAGTGAGCAGCATCAGATTATAAAGCATATAATTAAAGAAAGCTCATTTTGGTGGAATCATGCTTCTAGAAGGTCAGGATCTCCTGGCAAATGTCATATGAGTTATTGACGTTGGAAGGTTGAATTAGCCAACATGATTAGTGTGTTATTAGTGTTAATCACCTAGTTAGTTGGTGACTCAAAAACTTAGATATAGGATCATGTATCCTTGTATTGATGTGTAGGATGGTTTAATCCTCACTAAAGAAAGAGGTTAACATAGGCCCTCATCTCACCTCATGAGTCCCTAAGAGCCTATTCTATTTAAAGGAAGGGGAGAGAAGGGAAGGAAAATGAGCCCCTTACTTTGTTCGTTTTGTAATTTTTGAGGGGGAGGGAGCCAAAATTTTGGCGCCCTTCCCTTCCCTCCCCAAGTTTTTGCATTCCTCCAAATTGGGAATTTTCGGAAGGAGAAATTTTGGCATAATTATATATTGCATGCACAAAGATATGTTGTGTGTCCAAAAATTGCCTCTCATTTTCATACAGTTGTCACTGTCGACTTGCCGACTGGGTTTGTTGTGAAAGTTTTTGCGTTGTCGCCATTGCGTGTGCTGACTAGATTCGCTATTGACTTGATGTATGGAGACACGGAGATGAAGAAGCTAACGAGGCACTTGGATTTCTTCTCTTCAACTAGAAGCCTAGTCTTGTTCAGTGCTCCCTACCCAAATATTACTGTGCGCTACTTAAACCAAACAACCCACCTCTAATGGTTTTCTTCAACATTCCTTCACTCTTTCTTTTTATCTCCCCGTTCTTCATCCTCGCCTTCTCTTTATCAAGCTTTCAACTCCTCCTTCTGATTCTAATTCTACCCCTCGTTTACTTACACGGTGGTTCTGCATCAAAACTGTTTTCTCCCCAATTTACCCCAACTTCCTCAACTTTGTTACTTCTCAGGTGAACGTCATCAGCATCTCTGTTAATTCTTGCAATGCTTCAGAGCACTTGGTTCCAATCGGCTATGAAGATCCATGGACTGGTGTAAAATGGGTTATTTCCTATCTCGCTGTAAAGATTTCATTTTGGTTCAGAGAAACCATGGGGCCTAACACTAGAAGCTTTAGTTTTTATGCATCCCTTTTTCTTGGGCGAAGAACAAGATGATTGGAATAGAATATACAACGAAGCTAGACATATGAGAAAGAGATGAATGAATTATAACATAAGGAAGGGCAAATCAAAAGTATATTTACTCGTGAAATCTAGATTCTTTGATCCCATTTTAATTGTTTTGCATCTGGGTAAGAATCTTTTCAGAGTTCATCATTTTATTGAAATTGAGTTTTAAAAGAAAACTCGAGTTTCACGATGATAAGAGTCGAGTTGTACAACGCCTCTAACTAGTCAAATTTAATTTTAGCTATAGAATTCGAGTTTTCAAAATAATGTATTACTATCGTTAAGTATTGTAAAACTTGGATTTCATTTGAAAACTCAAGTTTAATAATCATGATAACCTAATCTAGAAGTCAATTTTTTATGACAAACATAACTTTTATATAACAACTTTATTTTCACAAAAAAATTAACTTAATTGTATACACATCACAATGTTAAAACTCAAATTTCTTAAAAAAAATCGAATTGTTATTCGAGTTCGTTAAACTCTATCTTTTAACCATTATTCTATTTTCCTCTTATTATACACTTTAAGGTTCCTAAAAACATCCCTTTTTCCATACACAAATTCGGCGATTTTACAAAAAAAAAATAATGATAAATTAACTATATTCTTTCCCTTTCTCTCTTTTAATCAAACAAATGATCATTAAAAACATATTCCCGTCCATCCCTTCCAATCAAACAAAATAAGGAAACTTAAACCCTCCCCTTTCCTTCCATTTATGTCCTTCAAACCGAACAAGCCCTAAGAGTTTAGGGATAAATCACCCTCATAAGGGTAGATTAGTTCAATCGTAAGCATTGATTTTTGATTAATAAGATTTATCTTTGTTTAGTTAAGAATATAATAATATTATATAATTCATGTAGCTAAAATCATTTAATGGGATAACTCTTTATTGTTGTTGTTGTCTAATTAGATAAACCAAGGAAGAAGCAACAAGACAAGCAGGAACAAAGGCTGATTCCAACATAAAATTAGATAAACCAACATGAAGAAAGATTTAATCAACTATGGGGGTGAAAGTCTAACAGTAGCCATATTCAGAATATGACTGCACAAATTTTTTTATTCTTCCAGCGCTTGTTCCTGTTTCCACCATAGCAAGAAGATTTCCCGAACTATGTAACAAAAAAAATAAATATTCCCCTAAATTTTAACATCTGATACTGGAAACTCATGAACATGCAACAGTTGACTCTGGCTCTCTCTCTCAATTATTAGGGCCTCGCCATCTCTCCTCAGTGAAATTTCGTTTCCTAAGATACAAACTGAATCAACCTCAGGGACAATAAACTAGAAAAACAATAAGCAAAAAAAGAGCGAGCTTACGGAGCTTATGTAATCAAGAAGGGCGGCATTACTTCTCCATCCCTGGCCGGTGCGTCAATTTGCACTCCGACAGCTTCATCACTGATATCTACAATTTCATAACGATTAGGAACAAAATCCAAAGCACACAAAATTGGATGTAATTCAGAAAAAAGGAAAAAAGAAAACGAGAGGTACATGTTACGGAGCAGTTTTGGAACCGGGCTTTGCGTGGATGGTAATAGCAACGGAAGAAGGAGTCATGTATCGAATACAAGAAGGCCAATTGTTAGCTTTTGCTGATTGAGATGGTTCAATCTAGTCAACCTTCGCCTTGCCCCTCTTCGCCGGCGGCATTTTAATTTTCAGATTGCTGGTGCCGTCGCAGAGGACTCCCAGTGCTTTGCCGCGACCGAGACTAATAACGAGGTGCCACCTTGCATATACTATACACAAGAGCCTCTCTCGAGAAACTATTGTGCGTGTATATCATGGAGAAAATCGCAAAAAGAATATAACTTCAATTTTAAAATTTCAAATCAACTTAGTTTATTAAATTTTATAAACTATTGAATATTTTTATAAAGTAAATAATAATATTTTTTATAGTAATTCTTAATTTATAATTTTAAAATTTAAGTAATATTTTTTAAAATTTTCCTATATTATATTTATATATTAATATTTATATGAGAAATACTTACCTACTCTAACATGAGGTTCATTTAAATTCTAACAATCAAAATATAATAATTTAATTAATTATTTATTTAAACAAATTTATAATTTATTTTATTTAAAAAATAAATATTTTAATTTAAAAATAAAATTTCATCTTAAATAAATTAAAAAAATTAAAATATAATATAAATTGTTTAATATGAGTAATGGATTGTCTGAGACTAAAATGTAGCGAGGTGTTATATAAGTATTTCTCTCTATATGTATAAGACCTTTGTCAAAAGACGCCACGTAACGGATCTGAATCGATCTGGCCTTTCCAAAAAGGAAAATAAAATAAATAATTTAGGCACTTGGTCCCTTTTGCTCTGAATCTGGTGGCTGACAAACGCTATCATTTCTGATCATTTCGTTTTTGGAATTAAATACTCTGTGCTCGGTGCTTGATTGGTATTTGTGGCTAGTTTCCTGGAATTGCAAGTTTGCAGCACAGAAAAACGAAGAGCAAAGATAGTTTCATCGACAAGGAGCCAGAAATTCGATAAAGCCAGACGATGGGGGCATCCAGTTCGACGGAACAACGGGAGGTGGAAAACGAAGCATCCTCCACGGGTTTTCTTCCTATTCTTCTGAGAACTTTCTCCAAGTTTGCTGATCCCGAAACAAATGCCGTTCCCATGAAAATTTACTGGTACTGAAAAACATGACTAAACTCTCAATTTTATGTTTTTTTTTTCAATTTTGGAAGTATGGGATTACCTAATTCTGATGAAAGAAAGTCAGAGTAACTGAACATAATAATGTTACGTTAGTTTTGGTTCTCTCATACATATGTTAAATCAAGCGGCATTCCCAGCAGTTGGAAAAAATACTTCAGGGAAACTGCTCTAAATTGATGCTTGCGGCTTTAGATAAGAATTCCTTGTTTATTGGTTATTCTTTATATTGTTCTGTTATCTCTCGGGAAGATCTTAGCGATTGAGTATCCACAAAATGCAATGGATCATTACTAATTACTCTTCAAAGTGCAAGAATGTGGAGAAATGAGGTCTGCTTTTTGTTGGAGTCACTCACAGTTTCATTGGAGGGGTAATGATTAGGCTTTTAATCTTAGCCACCTGTAATTCGTTACTATGCAGTTTGACATCGTGAGTTACTTGTAATTAAATTGAATTTTAGAGGCTACCACTAGGTGGTGGCTGAGGAGGGACAGATGTGGAATAATCATAAATGTTCAAAATTTTTGTCACTTACCAAGATTTGAGAAAAATGAATTGTTGAGGTTACTTGCTATCTTTTGTAAAATGTGGTCATCATAATTCTTATATTCATTCCCTGTTTTATCTTCTCTCTGTTTTCAGCAACGCTTTAGTTTAGTTTACAAAGTGATGCCAGCAACATCCCCAAGTTGTTCCCAGTACTGTTAGATCACTTGGGCCATCCATAGTTGACCAATGTTTTGTGCTGCCAAAGGACAAACTTGGATTGAATTTTTGAGAGGTTATAATCAATGCTGTGCAAGGATGTCTGCATCTATCACTGAATATGCTTCTCAAGAGTATTGCATTCAACTTCTGGAAGAGCTAATGTGCCTATCAATTTGGAGTTTGAATCTGATGATACTGATGAGAAAATAAATGGGTCACTTCTTCCCAGTGATGTACTTTTGCTTCTTGTCATCTGTTGGTCTATGTCATGGGAGTGTAGAAGTTTGAAACACTCGGAAAGCAAAGCAAGTCTTAGCCCACCAAATTTGAATCATTTGGTACTATCAGCCGTCACATCATTTGCAAATATTAACAAAGGCTTGAATGTATGGGATAGTGACTTCTCAAGCTTGGAAGTTCAGATTCCTGCTGCAAAGTTTGTTACATGTCACGTGGCTTTTGAGTACAGTACGATGCCTCTCAGATTGTTTGAGTCAGTTTTTTCATGCAAGACTGCAAAATCAAGCCATTGCAGGGGTAATTCCTTCATTCAAGTTGAAATATTTGCCTTTTTTATTTGTGTGATTCCTTTTCAACATAATTTCCATGTATGCCAAAGATTATACTCTTTTTGTAACATGTTTAGCTACGTAGCGTTCTGTGCTTATTATAAATCAGTCCAAAAAACTATCTGCCGTGATTATTAATTAGTTGAAAATTGAAACTAGATTTAAATCAATGATTGCCATTAAAAATTGAGTGAGCTGCAAATACTTCCTAGCATCCTTTTCATTTTCAAGTATACAGTGTAACTCGAATGAGTTTGTATTTCTTATTTCCATAAAAAATTGCATTTCCTTCATCAAATTGAGGTGTTAAGTTTGGATCATTATATAAGTTGGTGGTCAAACAGCTACCTCGAAGTTGTATCATTCTGTTATTGAGGTAATTATCATAGCATTTGATAATAGTATTTTTTTCAAGAAATTCTAGAAGGATATCAATGACTGTGAGCTCTCCTTGACATTCTCCTTTTAGGTTACTGCTACTAGGAATGATAATTGTCTTGAAGACCTTTTCCCTTAACATTTACACTATTGTATGTGGTATAGTGTCCCTTACAGGCACTTTCAACTAAGCTTATGTCCAAGAATTAATTGGTTAAAACATTTGCTGTAAGAAATTGCATGAACTGTAATAATATGCTTTGCCTGTCATTGTACTCACTTAGCCCTGTTTTCCAAACTTCTTTAGATTCAATAATATAGTTTATCTGCTTTTTAACATGGTTATTATTGGACAAAAAAAATCTATTGCATCTGGCTCTAAGGTGTGTTTAGATGGAATAATTTCCTGATCAATGGCAGGATGAATCAGTGCCCTCTAATTCCTCCGTCGGAGATGTTTCATCGACGGCAGAATGTGATAACAACATTTTAACCCCCGGAAGGGCATGTTAAATTGAACTCAAGTACTAAAATAGAACAATATTTTTTTCTGTTCAGCACGAACACACACACTAACTATTGTCTATATATACAGTGATGTATCTCACATTAATCAAGGCAATGGAATTATTCATTATTTTATCATCCTCTAGGTTTCTGTTTACTTATTAAAGATGGCAGGTATTGATTATTTTCCATGCATGTAAGATAATTAGGAATAAGAATGAGTCCTATTCATAGAGAAGATAATAAGATTGTACTTAAGAAGGATTAATTCTGTCATCAATGTTAGATGAATGTGTATTACGTATAACAATGCAAATTACTGTAAAATATAGAATTAAAGGGGAAGAAATGAAAAGGATAAAAACAAGAGATTGAAGGAAAAATAAAAGGGAGGAAATGATTGAAAAGGGCAAAAAGTGCACTGTATTCATAAACAGTGACTAGGAACAATGACTTAAACAATGAAAAAGTACCCATCATACTTGTGTGTGTGTGTGTGTGTGTGTTTTGATGATATTTGATGTTGAATATGAAAATCCATGATTCAGCATATGATCTGTTGTGAAAGATGGAATAGGATGTCTCCATTATGTATTCCATAGAAGCTTAAGATATCAGAAGTTAGTTAATTTATCATAATTGGATACAAAAATTAAAGTCGAATATATAAATTAATTAATAGGTTTATCAATTATTATGGACTATGATTATGAATTATGAAAAATGAATTAATTCTTCCAATCTTCCCTTCCTTTTCTATGGTTTTATCAAGGAAAATTGACAAGAGCACGGTTAAAACTGACTGACAAAAGAGAAACTAAGATACTTTTTTAAAATTATGGTTTTTAAAAAAATATCTAAACACTTTATAAAATTTAATAATTGATTATAAATGTCAAAACTATAGTTTTCTATTAAGTTAATTTTTTCTATTTCTCTGTAAGTTATTATCTATTAAATTTTTTTTCAGAAACTAAAATCAAAATACACCCCAAGTCAGATAACCAAAGGTCCTTACACTTTTTTTTTTAATTAAAGAAATATATATTAATACTTTAAGGTTACAAGCGTATCAAATCCGCAACCTTCCACACTTACAAGGAACTCTTGTACCCACTAGGCTATAGGCCATTAACTTTAAATCAAAGCAAGTTTTTTAACAATTTAAAGTTATAAATGAGATTAAATACATAACCTCATATTTATATAATAGTTTTTATGCTATTAAGTCACAAGGTGATTGGCTTTACTAAACTTTAAAGATGGATCATTGAAAATTATAAGGAAATCAAAACTATAACAACATTTAATGATTCATGTTTGTTCATATAAGTACTACATGGGCTGATGAGTTTTATTATTATATGTATTAAAACTAAAAAAAATAATAGATGATTTTTGGAGAGTCATTCTAATTTAAAAAGTATTATTTTATTGTAATTCTAATCGTGATATTTAGGGAAACATCCTAACTCATAGGTATTTAAGTTTACATTTGAAAATAATAGACAGTTCACCTTATCTAACATTGATATTATTTAGGAATAAGAGAAACTTTATTCTATCCTTAAATCATGAATGAACTTAATTATTTTTTAAAAATTTTTGTAATAAAAAAATAATAAAAATAATTAATAAATGTTTATGAGAATAGCCCCTCATCCTAACTTGTACGCAGCATGCCACTTAAAAAGTGATAATTACCCCTAAAATCAACCAATCAAAACAAATCCAACCCCACAAAAAGGGATCATTATTCAATCCTCCAAAAAAGATCAAATTATATGTATTCCATCATCCATCAAGATAAGGAAACAGTGTACTGTCAAGCACTGAAGTTGTAAATGAATAACATGAACCAATTAAACTGAAGCATATATAGATAAGAGTGGATTAATTATATATAATATTAATGAGCTTAGATTATGAAACCATATCAAGGATTAGGCTAAGATCCTATCCATGCAAATTCTAGAAATATATATATGTATATTCTTCACTCTTGTCAAATCACACCCACTAGGGTTACGCGCGCACACACATCATTATAAACACGACGCGCCAATCAAACTCCATCTTTCCCTTTTCCACCCAACAAAGGGCTTTTAATATATTCAGTTCCCCAGTTTTAAAAGGAAAAAAAAAGAAGAAACACCATGGGTTAAAAATATAATATTAATGATAAAATTCTATATTGACATATAAATGGCAAGTAAATATACATTCACTAGTACTATTAAAGGACAATATCAAATTCAGAGCTGTGTTTGGCTGTAGGCAAGTAAGGCCTTTGTCTTAGGCCTAAAAAAAAAATCTTTAATTATGTTCTATGGAGACACATGTTATATTCTTATTACCATGGTTAAACTAAAATACATGTGCTAATTGAAAAATATCAACGATAAAACTTATTGTTATTAACTAATAAATTATTAATTAAAATAATAAATTCAAATATTGTTACTTAAATCCTATTTTAGATCAATTATGTTATAGGATAGATTGAATATATTAATCCTATTATCAATTGAAAATAATTTAGTTTTAGGATTAATTAATAAAGACATTTTGTTATTTAATTTTGCAACTCAACAAGTTAAAAAAAAATTGTTACCCACTTAGTTTATTAGAATTTTACCCAACTATATCTAAATTCGACCTGTATCGCGCATTTAGTTATAGTGAATAATTTCTTAACGAAATTTTTTATATACACTAAATCTCAAATTTAATACCTCATTTAAATAATATTAAATTATTTACTATTTAAATGAACTTTTTTATTTGTATAAATTAAAAAATTTATATAAGGATTAGTATATTATAATACACTAAGTCCCTGTAAAAAAAAAGTTTCCTTTAAGGCACAAAGTTCCATAATACGATCCAAAATTTGGCGTGTTGTGCGTTGTGAGATGAAGTGGTTATTTCTGTTGATAGAGAATAATAAATAGTGACATTTTTAAGGATATATATCATCCTAAATAATAATATCTCACAAATGCGATCGTCTGTCCAAATAGGCAGAAAGATGAAGAATCGTTTGACGTGACAAAGCATTACAACATTATCATCTATGTCTCCCAACTAAATTCTCATTGGATTCCAACCATTTTAATTTATCCCATTTCTTTTTGTTTTTTAGCCATTGCATTCTCTTTTTTTTTTTAAATAATATTACCTTCATTAAGTCTGTTCAGACTAATAAATAAGGTTGTATCTCTTCAGTTTTTTTTTGTTTTAACTATTTTGCATTTTTTTATTGCCATAATTAGAGATGAATAATAGAAAGAACAGGCAGGCCCGATGGTCAACCCGTGCCCGCCCATTTATTTTTTTATGGGCACGGGTTAGCCCATACCTATGCATCATCCTGTTTAAACCCATATTAAACGGGCTAAGCTAAACTCGTTTGGATTCCAATGGGTATGGGTAGTTCGTTTATAAAAAATAAAAATATTTTTTTTATTTAAACCCATTTGAAGTCCTAATAATAATAAAAATAAAACAATAATAGTACACACATGATATGATTGATCATCCTAAAATTAGAAAATAAAATATCATAATAATAGCTACAAATTTATAACCACACAATCTACAATCCTTACATAATATAATCATTCATAATCTTAATTATTTAATTGGATTATGATTATACATAATCTATATTTTATTTACTTATAATAGTTGTAGATATAATTACTCATACCTCTACAAAATAAATTTAAAAAAATATATTAGTATGTAATAAAAATAAATTTAAATAAATATAATAAATTAATTAAAAAAAATAGGTGGGCAGGCTACAGGTTGCCCAATAGTTAGCCCGTAACCTGCCCATATAATTTATTGTTTGAACTCGTTTAAACCCGCCTGTTACAGGCCTATTTTAGGTGAGTTTAGACAGACTCAAATAGTACTAAATTATGGGTAGGCTTACAGGCTATAGGTTAATTGCTCACCCCTAACCATAGTTGTCCATTGTTAACAATATTTGGTAAATCCGTTTGGGATTTTTCAATATTATCAAACAGAATTATTTAGCACAAAAAAAATAATATATTTGAAAATAGAAAAAATAAATAAAAATTAAAATGGTTTCCTTAATTAAAAAAATATGAATAAATTAATAGTGTTGGGTAATTGGAAATAAAGTAATATTAAAATAAAAATGCATTAATTTATAATTAAATAGAATATTTATGTATAAATTATACATAATCCAATAAAATAGAGAATAACAAATTAATAAAATAGAATTATTAAAGCATAAATGAATTGGATAATTGGATCTATCAATAAATAAAGAATTTACCACTCTATCAATTTTGCTAGATTTTATTGATAATTGGATATTGTTTTAAAAGGTTGGCCCACAGGTTCCCTAGTGGGACCGAAGAAACAAACAAACATAGTGAGATCCAGCCCGCCAAGTAGTGGGTACATGTAGTACAGCCTATAGCTAGAAAGCACTACTTTCAATTTAAGAAGCCAACTTATCCCTCCATCTTTTCCCTCAACTAATAAACTATTATTAATCATTAATTTTTAATTTTTTTCCTTAATTAAAAAGAAAAAAAGAGCAGGCTTCTCCACTTGTCTTCCTCGATGCAAATCATTTAGTATCCTTTCCTTGTTTTGCATTCATCTGAGGTCATTTTGAAGGCAAAAAAAAAAAAAAAATAACCACGAATCAAGAACTCAAATTGCGCATCAGAGTAAATAAGACCAACCCATTTAGCCAAATTGATGAATTAATTAATAAGTTAGTATCTCAGGACAGATTCAGATCAAGCTAGTTGCAGGCTTTTTGAAGATTTTGAATCTCTTCATAAACTCTAATTAAATCTGAGTATTAGCTTCTAACATGACATGTTGGCATTTTCATGAGATAAGATTGATTTCACTATAATTAAGCTTGCAAAATCACTGGTATGTTCGGTTTTCTAATTATCTGTAGCGCTTAACGTCTAATCTTTCAGATCTCATATCTGATTCATGCAACTAAAGACGATTAATGTTGATAGCTTGCATCTATCCACAACATCAAAAAGAATATGATCTTAATCTTGTCCTAAAAAAGCAGTTTCCTTATATCAGAACTATGTTCTAGCTAGGTGCCAAAATTAAAGTGTGAACTCGAAAATTAAAGAAACAATAACCCAACGATGGCAGGATAGAGACCCAGATCCCTTGATTCCCCCCCCCCCTTTTTGGTAAAGAAATAGGGTCTGAATTGTAATAGAAAAATATTATTTATCTTATCCTCAATATAAAAAATAGTTTAGAAGTTAGTGTTAATATAAATATAAGACATTAATTTATTTTATCTTTTATATTTATCATTTTTCTATAGACTAATTTATCTAGTTTAAGAATTGATATATAATTTAATGATATATATATATATTTTGTGAAAATCAGATTATATTTGTTATAAAATTAAGTAATTTAATCTAATTTTTTTGATATAATCAAAATTAATTAACTCTTAAATTAAGAAATAGAAGAGTAAAAAGGTTATATCTAATAATTGCATTAAAAATACACAATTTTTGTTTGTTAGTGTACAATGTCTTGCTTTCATATGAAAGAATATTTTTTTTATCACCGCATAATTCAATGGATTATCAATCTCTACCAAAAAAAAAAACCATAAAAAGAGATTAATATAAGACAACTTGTTCATAAAGGTGAGTACGGATCAAGCGCACTTAGATCACTTCCTCTTTTGAATCCAAAAGACCAGACATTAAATTGAAAAAAAAAACATTCTAAAAAAAAAGAATGTTTAATTGTTTGTGCAAAGGGTATATTTCTAATGTCTTAAATATATATAATATAATATTTAGTCATTTAAGTTTATTTTTATTTTTATTTTAGTATATCAAATTTTAAATTATGGGTGTTGGTCCCTCAAAAGATAAAATTATTCATATTTCTATTAAATTAATAGAGAATACCATTTTAAATAGAAAGAAACTTGATAAAAATATATATTTTAAAATTTGATAAATTAAAATTAAAATAAAGATAAAATTAAACGATATTAATAATTATATATATGTTTAATAAAGATGATAATAACAACATATTAATTGAAATAAGAAACATTTGTTTCTTAGGAATTAGAAAAGGAAGCTAAACTAGTTCTAGATAGGATCAAATCTAGGACCTTCTTTACACACAAAAGGCATCTTTTAATTCCTTTTTTAGGTGACATACATATATAATTATATATACATGAAAATCTCCTCTAATTCGCTATTAGGACAATGCGCCAAGCACTTGAAACCATGAATAATGGTCTATCCCTTTCTCAGGTGAAGCTACTTGCTGGCGTAGCTTTTGGCTTTATATGTATAATCTTAGAATCGTAGAATCAAGAAACAGCCACAATATTGAATATTATGAGACGATTTATGATTCTCCAAAAGCCATCAGACACGTGGCACTCCCTCTCCCTATTATTTATTTACACAAATTAAAACATTTCTAACTGGAGCATCCATTTTCTCTCCTGAATCAAATCTCAATCTCCATCTACAAATACAAAGACACCCTCCTACCGATATTCTAATCTCAATTGTATAACCTTCTCTCTCTCTCTCTCAGTCTTTTTTCCTATATATAATCCCTTCAACCCATCTTCACCTCCAACTCATCATATCTTCATCAACAAAACAACAAACAAACATGTCTGCTTCTGCTAATTCTCAGCCACTCTTCCATGGCCTTCAATTCAAGTACTCTAGAAGGTTACTGTTCCTTAACTCCCACCTCAACTCAACCAACAACACCACCTCGACAGAATCCTCCATCCTCGGAGATGCTAACTTCAATGCCAATGTTATCATGGTACTGTGCGTCCTCTTGTGTGCTCTCATCTGCTCACTGGGTTTAAACTCCATCATCAGATTTATCTTAAAGTGTTCCATCTTCGCCGTCCCCAATAATAATAACGCCTCATCAAACCCTACTGTTCCGGCTCGAGTGGCCAACACCGGAATGAAGAAGAAGGCATTGAAGACTTTTCCTACTGTGGCTTACTCTTCTGAGTCGTTGAAGCTCCCAGGCTTGGACACAGAATGCGCGATATGTCTCTCGGAGTTTGACAATGGCGATCGCCTTCGTATTCTTCCAAAGTGCAACCATGGCTTCCATGTTGGTTGCATTGACAAGTGGCTGAGCTCTCATTCGTCTTGCCCTAAGTGCAGACACTGCCTTATTCAGACAAGTCATCAGAAGATCTTAAAGTCATCTTCTTCTGTTGCTCCTGCTGAAACTATTGTGAGGATTGCACCTTTAGAACCAGAGGCTATGGTGCGTAACTATAGCTAGGGACCTGCTTATTAACTACTTCTTCTATGTGACTCTGTCATGTCATAAGTGTATAGAGTTGAGAGATCTTGAATTTTTTTTAATTTTACCATTTAACCTAAGTGTTAATTTAGCTATTTAATTCCAATTGCGTAGTAGTTTGCATTATTTTTTAATAATATAAAGCTATTGTAATTTTCAGAAGTTCGCCGATTAATTCGTAACCATGGAAGCGTTGGGCTTATAATAATAGAGGCAATTAATAATGGAGTATGTGGGGTTTGATTGATTGAATGAAAGCTGATGAGCGTGAGATACTGCTATATATAACTTTTTAACATAATATCTATTTAATTAATTTAATTAAATTAAAAAAATAATTTATTTATTTAATATGATCATATATATTTTTTTAAAAACACTAATCATTTTATTTAATTCACTCACTTCCTTTTTTATTTAATTATTATTAAAGAAATATCAATAAGGAGATTTTAAAAAAAAATTGTTGAATATAAGAATTATGTCATATATTTAGAATTAAGATCAATTCTCTAATTACAACTTATATTAAGGACCAGAAGAATATTAAATAAAAAATAATATTATGACTAAAAAAGGGAAATTTATGAAATATAATACTACTTTAGTGTTAAATATAATATCAATTTTGTGTGTGTTTGGAAATATCTCAAACCTAGGTTTTAAACCTATGTTTGAGCAAAACCTAGATTTTGAGAAATTTTAAAACAAACAGCTATATTTGTTCAAACAGGTTTTTGGACTAAACTATGGTTTAAAACTAAAGTTTTAGATAAGTTGGTTAGAGTAGCTTATGTAATAGTAAAAGAGTTTATAAACTAACCAATTACTATATTACCCCTACTTTTTTTACACCCTCTCTCATGTCTCATATTTTTTTTACACAATCTCTCCTCTCTCATACTTTTTCTAATACCCTCTCTCATCTCTCCTACTTTTTCTTATATCATCTCTCATTTCTTTTCTTACACTCTCTCTCCTCTTATCTCTTATCTCTTATCTCTCCTCATTTAATACTCATACATTTTTTTATATTTTATCAATAATAAAAGTACTTTTAAAAATAATTATCCAAACACTCATTTATTCAAAACTACTTTTTTTCACAAGCTCTTCTTCAAAAATCATTTTTTTCACAAGTCATTTTCTAAACTCTTATCCAAAGGGGCTTTTATAGTGTAAATTATATTATTATATTATAAAGTGAATTTTATATTAAAGACTTTTGAATTATAAAATTAGCAAAAATGTGTTTCACAAGGCACTCCTTTGAATATACACTTCCACATAAATACTAAAATTTGATGGGTACAAAAATTTGACGGTTCCATGATACAGGTTAAATAAAGTTTATCCAAATTTCATCTTTTTGGTCTAGAAAGGAGAAATTGACGATTATTTACAAATAATCGTCAGATTTGTTGCTTAAATTTAAAGGTTATTATGAGCAATAACCGTCAAATTTAAGGAAATATTTGACGTTATGTATATAGATGTTTATGGGTTTAACTAATAAAGAGGTGGGACATACGACTATTTTAAGCATGTTTGATCCCTATAGAGTATTATTTTGTTGTAGTTTCAGTCTCGATACTTAGAGAGGTATCCTAGTTCCTGAATACCTAAATTTATACCTGAGTGTAATAAATAGCTCGTTTTGTCCAATATTAATATCGCCTAGAAAGAAAGAAGATTTTACCCTATTCTTAAATTGTGAATGAGTGTAATCCTTTTTAAAAGTTATTGTCCAGGGAAATATTTGACGTTATGTATATAGAAGTCAAATAAGTATAGGTTTTTATAAATGTGTGGGTTACTTTTCAAGTAGCCCCTACAATATGACATAAGATTTATAGGGATAAGATTTTGAAAAAATATTTATGAAAAAAAAGATTTTTAGGTAACTTTTAAAAAATAGTTTTAAATAAATAAATGTTTGGATAATTATTTCTAGAAGTATTTTTATTATTGGTAAATTACGAAAAAGTGTGTGAGTATTAAATTAGAAGAGATGAGAGAGAAGAGAGGGTGTAAGAAAATGTAGGGGTAATATAGTAATTTGTTAGTCCATAAACTCTTTTACTGTTCTATAAACTACTTTAACTAGTTTATCTAAAACTTTAATTTTAAACTATAATTTAGTCGAAAAGCCTGTTTGAACAAATATAAATATTTATTTTAAAAAAATTTAAAATTTAGATTTTAACGGTTAACTAACACACATAACATAAACCAGAATCTAGTATATAGTTGATTTTAATTCGTTCCAAAATTAGCAAGTTACCAAAGTTTAAATCCAGCTACAAAAATAATACTTCTACAAGAGTTCAGAATAATTCTCACTATACAATTTCCTGCGACTTAGACACTAAGTCGCACTAATCTTAAAATATGGTATTAATACCTCTATTCCTAATTTTAAGATTCAATTAATTTTTAGGATAAATTTAAAAAATAAAATAAATCAATTAATTATAATCCAATCAAACCATTCAATAATTCATATTATATACTCTTCAATTTACTTAAATTAATCAATTAGCTCTTATATTAATTTTAATTAATTAATTTATTTTGTTTTATAGATTTATCTAAAAAAATTAATTAAATCTTATAATTATGACTAGAGGTAGTACTTAGTTAAAATTAGCCGCTTTATGGTTTGCAATTTGAAAAAATTACTTATCAAGTTGAATTATATAGAAGGGTTGAAATAAAAATATATATTAAATACTCTAGATGTTATTAAAATAAATTTATATTTTAAACTAAATTGAATCAGAAAAAAATTGCTTATATTATAAATTAGGTAAGTAAAATCATTATTAATTTATTATCATCAATGGCCCCTCTAACCTATTCAAAATTCCAACTCGTACTTGTCCCTGCATGCTCCTAAAAGTGGGTATCATGCCTAACAAAGTGCCCTTGAATCAACCAATGGGTTGCCCATCAAAGTTTCTATCCATATTAATAAATAAATTTATATTTTATAAAGATATAAATTTAATTTTTTTTTATTATTATGAAAATTCTTTTAATAGATAATCTTATAAATCTTTTATAAATATCATCTAAATCTTAATACTATATATCTTAATTTTAATAATTAGTACGGAACCTACTTAATTTTTTCTTATAAAAAAACCAATGGAGAAAACTCCAAGCCCAAAAAGTGATCATTATTGAATCATCAAAAGCATTCAAAAAAACATTAATTATATAGACAATCTTCGACCAAGATAAGAAAACCCCTTATCTCTTGCTTTATTAATTTTATAACATACGATTATATGATTGTGACATTTGTGTGTCTACACACTCATACTACATTCAAGCTTATACACACACACACAAGTTGTGCAAATCAACGTTGGCTGCTCAAAAACTAAACTACGTCTACGTGTCAACCACGTTAAGGTGTAAATGAATAATAACCAAACAAAAACTTTCAAGTATAGATATTGAAGAGATTTGGATGTACTTAAGATATAGATCACTTTCTCTCACAATCACAATGTTAATCCAATCATGTTGACATATTCGGATATTCGAACATATTGGGATAGAGAGAGAGCATAGAAAAAATTATAGAAAGGAGATAAATTAAATTTGTCAAATCTTAATTATGAGATTCCAAATCAAGTGTTATGTTATCTTATAATTCTCTCCCTCAAATTGTCCTACTCAAAATTTAGACAAAAGGAGAAAATCACATATAATGTCCTAGATATTTTTAATTATTATCACTTGAGTAGTAAACTCTCGATAATTGTCATTTAAACCCTAAATTTTTTGTTATTATCATTTAAGTAATATATCATGTGGGTTTAGCCTTAATATATTAAGGGTGAATCAGAACTTAAATTTATATATATATATATATATACACACACACATATAATAGTGTGCTATGATATTAATGACAAGAGTTGAGCTTAGATTATGAAACTATAACAAGGATTAGGCTAAGATCCATGCAAGTTCTAAATAAAATCTAAATTAATGATAATATATACATGTATATATTTATATACATATGCTTCACTTTGTTAAATCGCCCACTTGGGTTATAAACACCACGCCAATCAAACTTGGATCACTTTTCCACTCAAGTGCTTTTAATATAATACTTTCCCCAGAGTTAAAATACAAAGAAAGAACTTGGTTGGATTATGGGACTGTTTAGATAAAAGTTTAGAAAATGATTTATGAAAAAAAAAAAGGATTTTGAGGCAGCTTATAAAAAAGGGCTTTTGAAGAAGAGTTTATGAAAAAAAATGATTTTGAATAAATGAGTATTTGGATAGTTATTTACAGAAGTACTTTTATTATTGGTAAATTATGAAAAATAGTATAAGTATTAAATGAGGAGAGATAAGGGATGAGAGGAGAGAGGATAGGGGGTGTAAAAAAAAGTAGGAGAGAGAAGAGAGGGTATAAGAAAAAACAGGGGTAATATAGTAATTGGTTAGTTCATAAGTTGGTTTACTATTCTATAAGCTATTCTGACCAGCTTATCTGAAACCTTAGTTTTAAACCATAGTTTAATCTAAAAACCCGTTTAAACAAATATGACTGTTTGTTTTAAAAAATTTTCAAACTTAAGTTTTGAGCCAAACTTAAGTTTTAAACTAAGGTTTGACATTTTTCAAACAGGCACTATAAGACGAAATTAGAAAGAGTATCTTGGGAACTAGGTGTGCATATATATATATATATATATATATATAATACTAATGAGATAAGAGCTTAAGTTTCACTTAATTATTATTTCTGGTATTATATAATATAAAAACTAAATAACTAATTTAAATAGTTTAAAAAATTAAATTAATTATTTATAATAAATATAGTTTATTGTTTTAAAATATTATTTTTTCTTATGACTACACTTCAAATAAAATCCCTTTGTGTATATGATAAATAACGATATTTTAAAAAATTTAAGAATAAAATAAATTAAAATTTTATATTTAAAAATAAATATAATTAAATATTTTAATTAAGTCTTATATTAATAATAGGAAAGAGTAATTAATAAGGCAAAATATAATTGATGTCAGGAGGAAAATTATAATCTTGTTTGGTTTAGTTGGACTTATTTACGTATATAACAAGTCAAAGTATTCATAAATATAATTATGAGTTGTAAATAGTATGATTAACACTAATGCTATGCATGGGAAATGGGCTTCCCTGAAAATAACCCTTTTTTTTTTAACATAATCATAGATAGACGATATATCATTAGTTATCAGTAAACCAAGCACACAAGTTTTAACCCTTTTTTTCTTTCTTTTTGAAAAGGACCTTTTCTGTATACCAAACGCAAGATAACTCTATAAAATATGTGTAAGTAATTTTATTTGGAGCTACTTTCTGATGCTCATGACTTGGACAAGATTCGACAAAATTTGGTGTATTATGTGGTGCACGATGAATGATATATAGAATAGCGAGATGATCATGACCCCTCTTTAAAAGCCATATAATATTTAATTATACCCTGAAAATAATAAAGGGCATATATAAATACTATGGAAATATTTAATATGCATAATCATATTAGAAATACGAATGATTGTCTAAATGAGGAGAAACATTAAAAGAATTGTTTGGCATGTGACAAAGCATTACAAGTCAGTACATATGTCTCCCATCCCAACCAAATTCTCATTGAATTTCAACCACGTTTAATTACCCCCCATTTCCTTTTTTTTTTTTTTTTGCTTTTTCACTATCCTTTTCCCCTTATATTACCCTTAATTTTTATTCAAAAAAATCTCCCGTTATAAATATAAAATCTAATTAGAGAATTGATTTTAATTCTAAATATAAGATATATTCTCAAATTTATTAAATATTTTTTAAATTATTCATATTAATATTCTTTCAACAACAATCAAGTAAGAAAATGAGGGAGAGAGTCAATAAAAATAATTAGTGTACTTTTAAAAAAATATATTATAATAACTAATTATTTTAATATAATCACAATAATTAAATATGGTTTATATTCAGAGCTGATGGAGTAATAAAAAATAAAAAATATCATTTTTTAACAGTATCAATTGATATTTGATGATTTTTCTGAATCCTATCACTAGATATTTGAGTAACCAACTAGTCTAATGTCAGGGTTTGTAATTACACCTTCTAATATAAGTGTCTTTTCTAGAGTTTAAACTCAAAATCTAAAAAATTCTAATGAGATTTTACCCCACTAGATTAACTCTGTGTTGATGATAATAAAAAAAAAATTCCTTATGTCTCACGCTTATAATCAAAGCAAACATAACTATTAACTCTTATATGTAGGGGTAGTGGAGTATTATTTTTAAATTTATTTTAATGGTGGTGTCCCACCTTGTGTGGGCCATGTGGGCCCCTTGAAA
Source organism: Leucaena leucocephala (assembly GCA_037074615.1). Taxonomy (NCBI): domain Eukaryota; kingdom Viridiplantae; phylum Streptophyta; class Magnoliopsida; order Fabales; family Fabaceae; genus Leucaena; species Leucaena leucocephala. The sequence goes on along the minus strand of CM073538.1, from coordinate 20,242,133 downwards.
CAACAGGCGTGGTGAGATACAGCCCAGGAGGATATGGATCCAAGTAGTGGGTACATACATGTAGGACAGCCCTCAAGCAAAAAAGCTCTACTTTCATGTAACAAAAAAAAAATAAAGCTCTACTTTCAAAATTTAAAGCCAACTTATCCTCCATCTTTTCAACAATTCTTAATTAATATTAATGATCATTATATATATTTTAATTACTATTCTTGAACTTTAATCTTTTTTAAATAAAAAACAAAAAAGAAAAGGCTTCTCCTTCTCCACTTGTCTCCGCGTATATCTTCCTCCACACAAATAATTTACAATAATACACACAATTCAAGTAGTTTAATTCCCTTGTTTTGTATTAATATGAGATTTTGAAGCCCAAAAGTACCCACAAATCAGATCAGATTTTACCAAATTGATGTATTAATTAATAAAAATTTAGTATCCCTACGGATATTGTGATCTAACTGCTTGCAGGCTTTTGAAGATTTTGAATCTCTGCTTTTATTCTATTTAAATCTGAGTAATTAGAGCGTCATGACATGTTGCATTTTTATGTACTAGGAAAGATTCAAAGAATTTAAAATATTTTACTTTTATTAGTATTATTATTATGAGAGAAGATTTTAGTAGAAATAAAATTAAAAGCTAGCTAGCTAACTTTGTCTTGTTTTGTTAATTGATATTTAGATTAGCAAGCTGCTAGCTAGGTTAACCAAACTTTCCAGCTGGAGCTTGCAGATGACTGCATAGTGCTTAAACGTCTAATCTTTCAGATTCAAATCTGATTTATGTAATTAAAGATGAACGTTGATAATCAACATCCACTAAATCCACAACATTAAAAAGAAGAATGTTAGATCGTTTAAGAATGACGGATATAACATATGGTTAAATTCCTGTGGACTCTGATTTTGGAGAGTTTACATAAGATTTCAATGATTTTAATTTTTTTTCTTAAATAAAATCATTATTTTTTTTTTCATATTTTTGGGTTAAAATTAAATTTAGAAAATGAAAAAAATTGATAAAAAAATATATCTAAAAAACCATAACTCTTCCCCTAGCCAAGAGTATGCTCGGTGGCTATTATATGAAATAAATTTGTATTACCTCAGAATTTAATAAATTCTTAGTCTGTAGAAAAAAAAAACAGTGACTGATGATGTAAAAAAAGTTTGATATTTCCTTATTAAATTTAAAGGTGAGTACGGACAAGCCCACTTAGATCACTTCCTCTTTTGAATCAAAAAGACCAGACACTGAATTGAAAATTGTACTAATAAAATTACTGTTAAACTAAAAAAAATACATATTTTATTTTTTTTATTATAAATAAAATTTAGATAGATTTAATACTGATCTCTCACTAAAGCTACAGCATAACTCCAAAATTTAGAAAATGTTTATAAAAAACTTATAAAATCTCTATAAAAAAAATATCTCAACATATTTTATTCTAAAAGCACATCGAGTTGTCTGATTTGTGCAAAATATCTTTTTATTCTCTAAAAATAAATATAACCACTGATGATAATAACAATTTATAAAAACAAAAGAAAACAGAGAAACATTTGCTAAGTGTTATTATTGTATACACCAAACCTCTTGAATCGAACTAGAAATCATATTTTCATGTAAGATATATATAGCTTGTTTGGGATGGTTTTAAGTTATTTAAACTGACTTTTTGAGTAGAAGAGATAATTGATGCCCAAAATCATGTTGGTCATGACTTTGGAGATAACTAACTTTTTGATTAAAAATCTAAGTTAAAGAAACTAATTTATCAATAGGTATCAGTACAAGTGAAATAAGCTTTGATTGCTTAAATATAAAAATTTAAATTTAAATTTATATAAATATAAAAAATATATTTAAGAGAGTTACTTTAATTAAACCTAATAATATTTGAATTTAACTCTATCATATAATCATATAAAAAAATTAAAGCTGATTTTTTAATTTTTGACTTTTGTTGTCTTTTTTTAAACTAGTTTTTCAATATATCATAAACTAATTTTTTTAATAAAAATGAACATTACACTAATTAATTTTTAGCTTCACATTATTCTAATTAATTTTTAGCTTCACATTATTCTAATTAATTTTTAGCTTAGTTAATCAATTTACAAGATACGGTTAGGTAAAAGTCACTCTTACAAAATATCAACATGAATAAAGGTAATAATCCAACGATGAAGCTAGACAGGAGGATCCATTTCTCAGGTGCAGCTAAACCTATAGTGGTATTAGTATTACAGTGTGGGGAAGATTTACTTATGATTCTCCATAACCTATTTATGAGCCACGTGGCACATCCTACTGCGCTTAAAGTGGCCCTAAGATAATCCAATAATTATTCACCAAAAAACATTAAACCCCACTAAGTGCTGCCTCCATTAATTCTCTGCTGCTAAGGGCTAAAGTCTCAATCTCCATCCCCTTATAGACACCCCTCCTAGAATATTCTAATCTCTCTCTCTCTCTCTAACCCCTCCCTCCTATATATGGTCCCCTTGAGCCCATCTCTTCACCTCTAACTAAATTCTTCATGATCGTCATCAACATACAAACATGGCTGCTTCTGCTAATTCTGAACTACTCTTTCAGTACTCTAGAAGGTTACTGTTCCTTCACTCCCACCTCAACTCAACCAGCTCGCCATCATCATCTTCCAACAAAAGCTCCACAGAATCTTTGTTCCTCGGAGATGGTAACTTCGATGCGAATGTTATCATGGTACTATCTGTCCTCTTGTGTGCTCTCTTCTGCTCACTCGGTTTAAACTCCATCATCAGATGCACCCTAAGGTGTTCCAACATAATCGTCCTTAACAATAATAACGACTCAATTCCGCCGCCTCGAGTGGCCAACACCGGAGTGAAGAAGAAGGCATTGAAGACTTTCCCTACAGTGACCTTCTCTTCTGAGCTGATAAAACTCCCAGGTTTGGACACAGAGTGTGCCATCTGTCTCTCGGAGTTCAACAATGGCGATCGCCTTCGGATTCTTCCCAAGTGTAACCATGGCTTCCACGTTCGTTGCATTGACAAGTGGCTCAGCTCGCATTCTTCTTGCCCTAAGTGCAGACACTGTCTTATACAGACATGTCAGAAGATCGTAGGGTCGACAATGACGACGTCGTCTCAACCGTCTTCTGTTATTCCTCCTTCTGAAACTATTGTGAGAATCGCACCTTTAGAACCAGAGGGTATGGTACGTAACTATGACTAGGAACGGCGTGGTATTTCAACTTAATTACTACCATCTAATTTTTAAGTTTTCACTTTCTCTTAAGTGTATATATAGAGTTGAGAGATGCAGAGTTATTGTTTTAATTTTACCATTTACCCAAAGTGTTCATATAGCTACTTCAAGTTGTAGCAGTTTAATTTGCATTCTTTTTTCAATAATATATTTTGGGAAGGAAGAAAAGCTATTTTCAGAATCATATGGAAAGATTAATTCAAAATTAAGCATGGATGTGGTGTGCTTAATAATGGAGCATGTGGGTGAGTGTGGGAGTTGAATGAATAATGGAAGCTGAGGGTGAAATACACTATAAGGGGCACTAAATAAAAAAACGCGGGGACTAAAAGGGGAAATAATTGAAACACATAGTACAAATTAGCAAAAAGTGTGTTTCACAAGGCTCTACTTGCAATATGATTTTGCTTAAGCTAAACGCATTATTAATTACGTATTATCAAAGAAATACTTAATGCTGTGGTTGCGGCATAATGTCTGATACTAGCTGTGTGTGGGAGTGATGGGACACTGATGATTAAACAGATCGATGCCAGTTATGGTGTCGTAAGCAGGGCAAAAGATTCGATGTAAATATATAACAGTACAGGATAATGAAAATAATAATAAAAGAAAATGTGCTGAACCCCCCCCCCCCAGTGAATTTTTTGACGCCAAAAGATACTGTAAGTTATTTAGAGAGTCCTGTCATTGAATGGCTGCAATACGAACTTATCTTCAGCTATCTATAAAGAATTTTATTTTTTAAAACTTTCGTATATAATAAAAAATAAGTTATATAAAACTAAGTATGTGTTTGGTAACCACTTTTAGAAATAGATTCTACATAAAACTATAGTTTCAAGAAATAAATGCTAAACAATATTTTTTTTAAGAAAATCAATTCTAAGATCCAAACCATAGTTTAAATCTTCAAACTATGGTTTGTAAAGAATTGTTCTACGGGCAGCTTTTAGGTCCATTGTCACAATTTTGGTTTTCGGTTTGTGCGTGGGTTATTTTATTTGTGTAGTTTTTCGGTACAGTGCTACAGTAATCTAAATAAATAAAAACAAAAACAAATGCCTATTTAAAATTTAAAATTTTAATTTTTTATGTTAAAATTTTGAAAAAAAAATAAATTTACTAATAAAAGTTACAATCTTCCATATTTTTTAACATTCATCTAGATTGGTTAACTCTAATAAATTTTTCAGTAGAAAAAAATAAAAATTAAAGTAAATATTGTAAATTTTTACTTTACTCAACTACATATGTATATGTATTATTTTGTAATCACTTTAATAAAAAATTTAAAATTAAATTTATTCTTTACGTAATTATCATATTAGTTTATGTCTTTTTTAGTAAATTATCTATAGAAAAGTGATTCTGCTACTAATCATCCAAACATCTCCAATTTTTAAAATCACTTTTTTCCCAAAATCTATTCTTCCCGAAATCTATTTTCCATAATCTATTCTTCCCAAAATCTATTCTCTAAAAGCTAATCCAAACACACCCTAAGAAGAGTTGCCTGTGATTTATTTCATAGGTAAAATAAAAAATATTTATATATAATTAAAGAAGAGTTAGATGTATTGGTCTTTAAACATATTTAGTTCTTATCATTAACTGCTAGCTTTACGTTGACTGATAAAACCTGGGTGGGGTAATATTTCACTGTTAATTTTAAAAATTTGTAGTCCTTCTATCCTAAATATAATAATTAATTAAAAAATTGATTTTTATCCTAAATATAAAATATATTTTTTAAATTTATTAATTATTTCCTAAATTGTATATATTGATACTCTCTCAATAATAATCAAGTAAAAAAATGAGGGAGGGAGTTAAGAAAGATGATTTGAGTATTTTAAAAAAATATATTTTAATAATTAATTTCTTTAATCTAATCAAATTAGTTAAATAGTTAATATATTTAGGACTGAAGAAGTATGTTACATTAATTCATAATTTTTTAAAGATATTATTCTAACTTATACAAAATTATTTCTAAGGTAAAAATACACCTTAATTTATTATATTAATTATATTTATGAGACTGAGATAATATTTTTTTTAGTCTTATGTATAAGCAACATAATTATATATATTTTATTTTTATTGAAAATAATATATATATTAAATAGGGCTAAAATTATAAAATTGTTAAATTTTAAAATATAGTTAATAAAATTTTATTTTTTTAAGTTATATTAAAATAGTTAAAAGTAATTTGTAGATAGGTTCAAAGGAGTATCTTTGGCCTAAACTTCTCCCTAGACTATATGCATATTTGCAGTTGCTGGTGGGTTAAATTAAGCCTAAACTAAAACCTTCCTAATAATGCAGTTAGTGGATTAAACCAGGTTAAAAATGAAAAAAAAAAGTATCTTTATTAATTCTTAATAGATATCTACTTGACGTAGCGTATGATGGACGGATCCCATATTCGCCGTCCATTTAGTGATAATGAAATTATTGGGTAATATTCCTTCTCATCTAATTCTAAATATAATATATATTTTATAGTATGATTTATATTATTTTAATATTTATAATGAGATAAGTATTTTAATATTTATAACCTAATCAAAATTATAGCATCGAACATCATAACATTATTTTTTAGTAATATTTAATATCATATATTACAATATATAGGTATAGAAATAAGTCAAGATTTTAATAAAAGTTTATGGCCTATTTTGATTAAAATCTAATAAGGCTTTAAAGATCATTTATATGGTCAGATTTAAGCCTAAAAATACATATATATAAATTTAGTTATTATTTTTGTTACAGATTAAAATCTATTTAGTTAAAGTCTGACCTTCCCTTCTTGACCTATTTTTATTACTAACAATGTTATAATATTATTGTTTTGGTGTTATTTTGCAATTATATTTACTACTCTAATTTTTTTTTTTTTTGTGAGGTGCTAAAAGGAAAGAAAAAATAATATCAAGGTTTGGTGCACCATAGATAACATCACTGTGTAAGATTCCGCTCTCTCTCCACTTTCCATCATTTTACCAAATCCTCCTCCTAAATTGAACAATCTCCAGCTCGGCTCCAATGAATCTGGCAATATCATAGCACACACAAACACACAGTGATTTTACTCACTACTTCGTATGCCCAGCATCAGTATCAGCATATCCTCATAAGACCTCATATTCCCTATATCGCTGTACTTTAATCATTCCTCCTTTTCATTTTTCAAGCCCTACTATTTACCAATATATATAGTCAAGCATTTTGTTATCATTTTAATTAATAAAGCACTACATTGATTGATTATTCACTAATAAATATTAATATAGTTGATAAATAATTAGCTTATAATTCACAATATCATAAATTTAAATTCTATTATTGATATAAAAATTTTATTAATGGATAAATTATAAATAATTCTATAAATATTTTTTGAGCTGAGATTTACGCTAATCCTAATGAGTCCTTAATACATGAATTGTTTGTTACATTTTTTTTTTATTATTCATGATTTCTAGTCTTATATAGAAGATACAAATAATTGAACTATGAGATTTAAAAAATTAATTGAAATTAATTAAAGATTATAAATATATAAAAAAATATTTTATTTTTTAAAAATAACCTTATTTATGAAGAGCGCATGAGTGAGTGAGATATAGCATGCTATTGATTAGGGTAAAAATTAAAAGAAAAAAAAAGGATTAAAATTTTATATATCTTTTAAGTGTATCATATAAATATGACCCAATAATCTCCAAAATAATCATATATAAAACCAAGGAAGCATTGACATAGAAAAATAAGAATAATCTTTAAGGATATATTTAATATAAGAAAAGTAACCACACTTTTACTTCGGCTCGTCGCTTTCCTTCCCAAGTTTCAATAGAAATGAACCTCAAATTCCGTTAACAAATAATTATTAGGGCTCCTAAATAATAGCATTAGTTAGAAAAAGTATGTTCTTTTATATATTTTTTTTAATGAATTTTGTGTAAGTGACTTATATTAATCATATTGTTTTCTGGCCAGAAAGATTGTGCTGGTACTGGTATATTGGTATATTAACATCAATATCATCCATCTTCAATATATACATTTTTATGGGCTCTGCACCCAGGTTCCAACGGGATCAGGTTTAAATCTAGCATAATGAATTATTCATTCACAAAATGACGAATTAAAATTTAATTTTTTATTAAAAAAATACTCTTATTTAGTCTGACAATACTTCAAAATAATTGTCTCCCATATAAGATGAGGATATTTGTTATAAAAAAAACAAATAATGCATGAGTGGCTTGTAGTTTTTTTTAGTGAAAGAGAGGGCTAAATGCCCAAAAATAAACAACAAAAACTAATCTATATAGAGATTATCTTATATTTTTGTTAGTAATAAAATGCCTTAACTGTAAATGACAAAAATATAACCATGTAGTTTTTTTTATAAAATAATTTTTAGAAAGGGGTTGGGCTCACCCATAATTTAATGGTAGGGTTAAGTCTCATTTCCTCTCATACGATACTAATGTCGGGTAGGACGAGCCGTCTATTACCTTCAGATATAAATTTAAATATCTAGGAGTTATGATGTATCCCTAAGAGCCACGATTGGAACTACAATAAAATGATATTTTCTTGGAGTTGAATACGCTTCAAACAGTCACATATATCACTCTTTCGCCAATTAAACTCATGGAGTATAGGTAACCCTGTAGTTATTTTTTTGAAAAAAATAATGTTAGCTGTTAAAAAATGTGGGCTTTAGGAAAGCGAGGCAGGGGAGCCCAATACATGCTTCCTAAGTTATTGTATTTATATGGGGCCACGCTTCCTTCAATTTTCGCTTTCACGATTCAGTCTCTTTCCCTCGGATAAATAATTTTTTTTGTCATGAATTTTAAACAAATAATATTGGTTATAGATATTAAATTGTTATTATGTCTAGATCATTTAATATATTTATTTTTTGAATTTTAAAAATCGAGGCATAATTATTTCTTCTGTTAAAATTAATTGAATGCTCATGTGATATACAGATATGAAATCACAATAGAATATTTTCAAGGATAATCTTGTAGATATGATTTGTTTTTTTTTCTTTGTCTTCAGATGTAAAGATTTGTTACTACTAATAGTAAGGAGACGTAATATACATGATTTTGTAGATATTCTCCCAACTAATAGCCAATTTTTTGGAATTGAATTCTTACTTTAAATTTGTACTTATAACATTAGTATTTCTCTTGACAAGTCGATGTTTACTGAGAAAGTTATCCATAGCAATTTCATATCTTATTTTTCACGTGGTTGAATCTAGCTCATTTTCTTTGGCAATCTGCCAAGAGAACTTTATATAGTTTATTCTCTCTTTCATTTCTACATTACATATATTAAACAAGTATATTAAATCCTAGGGCTATGCATATAAGTTCGTGGTTTGGTATGCCTTGTTCAACTCACAATAAAAATATCCTGCCTAATCCAATAAAATACAGAATAAGAGTAGACATTGGGCTGTAAAATACAGCCCATACATTTTTTAGGCTGATTACCGGACATAGGGACTACCTTGCCCATGAACACCCTTCTTTTATTTTTTTTTTATTTTTTATCTATCTTAGAAGGGAGAATATGATAGTTACTGGAGATTAGAAGATAATTTTAAAAATATAAGTAATTAAGTAGTAAATTATATATTTTAATATTTATAACTATACTATTTTTTTCTTCTTTTTTTTAACTTTGTTAATCATCATATAATTATATTATAAATTATAATTATTTATTTTATTTTTTTAGATGTTTTATCTTTATTAATATTGGGGAGATTGATACAAAGTTATAATTATAAATTACTTAGACTTCAATATTTATTTTTTATATGCAATGGATCTCTAGATTTTAATTATTATCTTTGTTATCTTATTCTTAGTAAATTATAGATATTATTTAACTCTTGAAAATATATGAATATTGTATTATTTTAGAAGTTTATAATTGCAAATTTTTTTCACAATATGAGTATGATATCACGACTTGAGCATACTCAATCCGCCTATACCCAACCTAAAATTATTAGGACTTTTACCATATAGGACTGGGTATCAAACTGTAATATGTAGCCTATATATTTTTTAGGCAGAATATAAGTAAGGAATTATTCTACCCAATTTTGTCCATAAATAGTCCTACTAGGAAATCCCTAATAAAACAACAGCACCAATTTCCAATTTTCTTGGCTCCCTCTGTCAAAACAAATGTTTTGTTTTTTTTGTTTTGACCAAGATGTGAATGGAGAGGGTTGAGCATTAGACATAAAGCACACATTGTGAAACATAGGCGGGTCCCAGATGTGTAAGAACCAAGAGGGTGGAAATTGAGAATTGCCAATAGGAGTGAGGCAATCTTACCTTATCCACACGCGCACCACAATCTCTAATCGTCTTCATTTATCTCATACCCACATTCTCTACTAAACAAGCACTTCTTCTTCTTCTTCTTCACTCTCCCTCTCGTCTCATCTCTGTGTGATCCCCTCTCAAATCTGCTTCCCCAATGGCTTCCATGAACTCCGCTGTTCTTGCTTCTACCTACGCCATTTCTGGTGCGGCTTCTTCTGAATTCAACACCAAGCACACTTCCATGGCGGTTTCTGCTCCCAAATTGCCGGTCATCAAGGCCCAGCAATCCTCCTCCTCGTCCGCCGCTCCACAAGGAAGAAGAGCCGCGATCTCTCTGTTAGCCGCCACTGTCTTCACTGCCGCCGCCGCCGCTTCTGCTAATGCCGGTGTCATTGAGGAATACCTAGAGAAAAGCAAGGCCAACAAGGTATAATTAATAGCCCTAGTTTCCAAATTTGTGTCTAAAATCTGCTGAATCAACTTCCGATTGAGGATGATTTGGATTTGGATGGTTTTGGTGATGTAGGAATTGAATGATAAGAAGAGATTAGCGACGAGTGGGGCGAATTTCGCTAGGGCTTACACGGTGGAATTTGGGACCTGCAAGTTCCCTGAGAACTTCACTGGCTGCCAAGATCTCGCGAAGCAAAAGGTCCTCCGTCTATGATCTCGCTTGAAATGTTTCTTTTCCGATTCGTCTTGTGGATTCTTTGATTGGATTGTGATAGGTGGTGTTCTTGTGTTGCAGAAAGTGCCATTCATTAGTGAAGATTTGGAGCTGGAATGCGAGGGGAAGGACAAATACAAGTGTGGATCTAATGTTTTCTGGAAATGGTGAACACAATATTGATTCGTGTAAAACAAAACAAAGCAAAACAAATCATTTAGCTATTGGCCTATTGCTCTGTTTGAGGACTACTGTACCTAATTTCTCCTTCCCCGTTTCAACCTTCTTTTCTCCACTTTCGTCTTCGTCTCTTTATTATTCTCATCTTTTCTCCTCTCTTTCACTCATTTTTGACCTCTTTCTTTCCTTCACCGTATCTTCCATTCATCCTTCTAAAAAATGAATATTTTTGCCTGTGTTATGTTTTGAAAGAGAGGTCAAAAATGGGAGGGGAGGATAAATGATACCCTCCCCTCATTTAGTTTGAGGGGAGCCAAAATCTACCCTCCTCATCCTTTCCCTCCAATTTGGTCTCTTTTAGGGGAGCTAACTTTTCTGACCATTTTGCCCTCATAAATATATGATATTTCGTTAATGTCCTTGACATAAAAATAAAACAAGTGCCCTCCAATCCCTCCTCTCAAACCAAACACACCTACGGAGAGCATATCAATATCGTTACATATAAGAAGAATTCGATTAATGGTCTCCTCTTTCATTCTAATTTTAATGGCACTCCGTAACGAGACATCAATATATTCTTTAATCTCTTTTTATACATTTTCACTATAAAACTGATGTTTCCTTCCAACTTTAGCTGTATAAGTTTTCTTCATTTTATACATAATTGAACATTTTATAGAAAAAAAAAACAGAGAGAGCTCCTTAATTTGCAAGTTACAAACTCTAAAATCCGCCAAATTAGCAAACAACTTCCATCGCCTAAAAATATAATTCCATTACATAATATTTTTCCCCTTAAAATGCAATATATGGTAATATCATTGTAGAGAATTTCAAATTTTGTTGCCCAATGCAAAATTGTGAATCAACAAAGAAACAGTCATATGGATAAACGAGGAAAGCAAATCACGTGTGTTAAGTGGGAAGCACCAAGCATGAAATATAGAACTAAATTGTATTATTTTTAATTTTTTTAATCTTAATTATAAGAGTTAATTGATATACAATTAAATAATTTTTTTATTTTTTTAATCTATATAAAAAATAATTAACTTTTATAATTAGTACTAGAGGTATTATTATATTTTTCCACCAAAGCAATATTCTTACTATATGAAAGATTCTCTGTTTTTTATAAATTTTTGGGGAATGAAAAAAATGGAGGTATTTATGAGGCATGCATGGATTCTCTCTTATCTTGCATTATCCCTCCTTATTCATTGCAATTACAGATTTAGAAGCAAAAGAAAATAATAATAATAATAATAATAATAATTGAATGAAACAGCGCTGCAAATCCAGTTATGATGGCTTTCTTTTTGCGGCTTGAAGTCCAGATAATTGAGTGGCATTCCAACAATATATCTTCACCATTACGTTGCTCATCAATCATGAACCCCCTTCAACCAATTCCCTCGCTGCTTCCCCGCCAAGTTAGGTCCTCCACATCTCTTCCTTTTTCTTTCTTACAATCATGCACGCACACACACACACACACACACATAAGGGAAACTTACTAAGGTCCTAAAGAGTGATAACCTCCAAAAAAATCTAACAACAAGTAAACAACACTCTAACCTACGAAATAACAATATATTTATATCTATAACTTGTTATAGACTTTTTAATAATTTTATTTCTCTTAAGTTCTCATATTGATTTTTCTTATATGTTATCTAGTGTTACTAATTAAATTAAACTTATAATTCTATTTATTTAATGGTGATATTGTCAATTAAGTAGATAAATTAAACAGATTGGAGATAATGGAAGATATTAATATCTTATAACATGATGAATTAATATTTGAATTCTTGTTAAAAGAGATGCTGGCATTTAGTATTCGACAGTACTTCAAATATAATTATCTTCAATAAAAATATACCTATGTATATATAAAAAAAAATTAACTAGAACTAGGAATCAAGCCTTAGATCAGACCCTGGTGCTACCAAGATACATTTTGTGCCACGAAACCAAATGCTCTTCTATATCAAACCCTTTGTAACCTACTCAACAATTAATGAATGAAGGGAAGGTATTACTTCTTTTTTTTTTTTTTTGGTGTTTCAGTGATTCCCACCAAACTACACCTCCTTGCCTTCCAACTTAGGGCTACTCATCCACCTTTACTCCCTTACGCATCTTTAATCAATTATTTACATTGCAAGACATTTTATCAATAATTTGATTTCATTATTAGGAACAAACTTTGTTTGTCTGTTATGTTTCTTGTAGGGAAAGGTCGGTAAGGTAAGGCAAAGGATTGAATCATGGATAATATGACCAGACGATATATCCATGTAATGTACCAACCCACACACACAGGCATATAGAGAGAGAGAGAGAGTATGAATATATATATGAACTCATCCATAATAAGACTTTCTTCAAGGAACATGTTAAAATGCTATTGTATCCCCACGAGTTATATTCAAGCTAGCTATATATACAACTCATGATTGATTCTTTGCTTCTAGTTCACTTTTTTCTTTCCCTATTTGATTTTGTTGGCCTTATAAAATTGCCCATTTTCAATCATAATGAACAACCCCATTTATGATTCTTATTCTCACCAATTTCTCTGATTTTTTTAAGGAATAAAGTACGAGCAAGTCATTTTTAATCATAAATATAAAATCTCAATTTATTTTATTTTTTATATTTATTATTTTTTTAAACTAACTTACCTTATTTATAAATTAGTATATAATTAAATCTTATACAGATATATTTTAAAAAATTAAGTCATATTTATTATAATTAAATAATTTATCTTAATTTTTTTAATCATACAAGTTGACACCAACATATATGGCATTTCAACCCCTTGCCAATTAATTTTTTTAATCATACAAGTTGACACCAACATATATGGCATTTCAACCCCTTGCCAATCTTCAAGCTTCCGTGGAAGCATCATTTATATGGATCGGATTTCTTGTTTTTAAACTTCCATGAAATCGTACTGGGTTGAATATTATTCAAACTTATAATGATTAGGAAATTAAAAGAAAAATGATTTGTTTTATAAAAGACAATTTATTTAAATAGAAGATAAAACGATACATATAAGATCCCAGTTGATTGAATCATGTCAAGGTCAAATTCATGATATTTTCTTTTGTACAAGAATAAGCATGAATTCCTGCTAATCACGAGTCAAAACAAACTTGAGTTGGGGAGGAATCATATTGACCAAAATAGTTCCTGCAATTAGAAAGACATTTGAAAAAAGAAAAAAAAAAATACTCACAGATTACCTATTAGCAAGTAAACTACTTCTTCTATTCCAATAGGAAATTATAAAATAACTATTTTTTTTTTGTATTCTGTTTAATATCACACTATTTTAAATAGATCATATATTTATGGATAAAATAAAATTTTAAATCAGAAACACAGAAATAGGGATATTTAATTATATTAATAAGACATGACTTCAAGCTTTTGTAAGATATGGAATCAATCTTTACTAATTAAGCCAACTTTTAGCAACTAAGGCTCTAAATTCACAAAAACAAATGTATATATTCCTTTTATCCTAAATATAACACCTAATAAATAATTAATTTTAATTATAAATATAATATTATAATTTATTTTATCTCTCATATTTATCAATTTTTCTGAATTAATTTACTTAATTTATAAACTGACATAATATAATATTACACAAAGATATATTATAGGGATATTATGTCACATTTATTTCAATTAATTAACTTATTTAATTTTTTTAATTTATTTAAATTATTTAAGTAACTATTATATTAAGAATAATATATTAGAAAAAAGATCACGACGGTATAACATGTGAATTTCACGTCTAAGTATATAATATTTTAATTCATTATTGAAATGGAAAATGATATTTTTTTTAATGTTGAGGTAGAGAGCACGTGTAGTCACGTGCAAAGCTTTTTAAAGGCAAAGGAATCAAATCATCAGAGTTTCATTTCACATTATCATTATTCATCCACATCAATTTTAGCCAACCAAGCATGTGTCTCATTTCCGAATATTGCCAGCTAAAAATTCCTCCCCCTTTTTTCAAAAATCAATTATTTTCTTATATATATATATATATATATATATGTTATAGAATATCTTTCTCCCTTCCCCTTTTAGCGTAATTATTATTATATTTTAACATTGACTCTCTTGTTTATCAATTTTAATTACTACCCCATTAACAATTTCTGCCCAAAATCCTGGAACTACGGAGTACAAGGTATATCACTTTTATGCTTATTATAATAGTAACTATATTTTAACTAATTCTCATGTACTACTAATAAATAATAGTTAAATTATAAAATATATTTTAAATTGATAAAAAAAATTAAATTTAATTTTATTCTCTTCCTATATTTACAAATTATTCTCATCTCCCTCTTTTGAGCAATAATTAGAAAAAGAGTAAAATTAAAAAATAATTATTCATAATCTTTAAGTGGATTTATATTTAAGATAATTTTTTTCACAGGTGGACTTATAATAAGAATTAAAATATATTTTTTAAAGATGTTAAAAGTAAATATACAATATATATAGTATATTTATTGGATTAGACTGTCACACACCCACAAGTAGTATCCCTACTATAGATTTAATCATATTTTATAGTTATATTTTGTTATATTTAATATTAAGTAAAGTAGCATATAGTATATTGATCTTATTTTTTATATATGACTAGTATTATAATTTTATTTATGGTAAAATTTTACTCATAATATTTTTAATTATGTAATTTGACCCATATTTTTTTAATTTAGAACAATCATTAATATTTGAGAACTAAAATTATAAATAAAATTATATTAAATTAAAAAGATTATATGTGAAGTTATATTTTAAATAAAATTAAAATATTAACCGCATATAAAAAATAAAATCAAAATATTATATAGTACTTTATCTTTTAATATTTTCAAGGGTGAAGTATAGAAGCGCCATTTTTGTTTTAAAATTACAAGGGATGGTGATGATGAACGGTTAAATATATGGTAAAATATTTGAGTTATTAAAACCAAGCCGTCAAGTAAGGAATTCATAGTTTAGGTAATGTGTATTCTAAATTTAAATTTTAAAACATCATAGAGTTATAAACAAATGACTCAAGATTAAGGGGTTTTTATAATTTAGTCATTAATCAATACATATCAATACAAACATCTATAAACCATAAAATATACATAAAGTCAAATTATTTTCATTTGTAAAAAATTATCTTCCAAACTTTATCTATGATAAAATGTAAAAAAAAGTGTGTAATCATTATCTTTAAATTGAAAAAGTCACTTTGAAATCTTACAAGCAAGGAGGACACAAGGCATAAGTGAATGTGAGGAATTAGCTTATTTATCATTTTTCACAATTTTTAACATTAAGTATGAATCAATATTACTCCAATAATTTATATTTTTGCTAAAGGGTAATACAATTTTTGTTTCTCAAGATTTAAAATATATGTTTTGATATTTTCAGGAGCAAAATAATCTAATTTTTTATTAAATTATATGGTTCAATATTTTAGATAGAAAAAAAATTAATGACTAAAATTTATAATTTAAAATTTAAAGAATTAAAATAAAAAATAAAAGTAACTAAAATTTGTATTAACCACTTTGCTGAATGATAAGAGTAAGAGTTCTGAATTACTATTTACACCCTATTTTACTATTTAAAAAATAAAAAAAATATCAGTTAAATTTTAAAATCTCAAATTAGGAGTTTCTATAAAAATGTTATTTTAAAATCTCAAATATCAGTTTAAAAATGTAAGAAATAAACTAATTTAATATTTTAAAATTTAAATAGTATTTTTTACAATTCTTCTATTGGTTTACTCTTATCTATTGCAAAAATAAAAAAATATTTTAATGTAATAAAAAAATATTTTAATTATGGGGCACTAACATCGGATTGCTTGCCCTCCTCAAAACTTAATTTAGTGTATTGTTGGATAAATTTTTAGAAAATAATTTTTGAATAATTTTTA
This sequence comes from Leucaena leucocephala, assembly GCA_037074615.1. NCBI lineage: Eukaryota > Viridiplantae > Streptophyta > Magnoliopsida > Fabales > Fabaceae > Leucaena > Leucaena leucocephala. The sequence goes on along the minus strand of CM073538.1, from coordinate 20,225,623 downwards.
TAAAAGAAATTTTAGAGAAAAATTTATAAAAAAAAGTAATTTTAGATAAATGAGAATTTGAATAATTATTACTAAAAAGATTGTTGTAATTAGAAAATTACTAGAAAATATATAATTTTATTAAAAATATGAGATATAAGAGAGGGTGTAAAAGATAGATGAAAGAGGAGAGATGATAAAAAAGAGAGATGAAAGATGATGAAGAAGAGTGAATAGAGAGGAGGGATTGTAGAAAAAATAGAAGAAAAAGAAGATGAGAGATATTGTAAGAAAAAAATAAAAATAAAATAATAATTAAGTAAACTATTTTACTGTTTTAAAAATTATTCCTACTCTTTTATCTAAAACTATAGTTTGATTTAAAAATTCTTTTAGACAAATATAATAATTTATTTTAAAAATTTTTTAATTTAAAGTTTGGAGTAAAAATTATTTTAAAATTATAATTTAGGTTTCTAAACACACCATTTGAAATGTTATGGGGCGAAGCCGAATGAGCCGAGCCGATGAGAAAACCTACTCAGTAGGCACTTAGTTTAAGCCGACATCATTATGGGATAATCTCATGAAGGGAAAGAAAAAGGCAATGAGTGAGGTAGGGATGCCGGTCTTTGCTGGTGGCGTGAATGATTTTACTCTGAAATCTGAAACTGTTCAAAATTTGGTCCCAACCCAATTTCAATTTTCAAATCTGCACTCAGTTTTTTTATTTGTTATTTGTTATTTTATTTTATTACTCACCCCTCTTTTCTCTCCATATATATACCCTCCTTTCCCTCTCCTCTCTTATTCTTCGTTCTGTTTCTCAGTCTACGCTTCTTGCTGAGAGCAGACTCACCCAGGTTCCCATCCCAACATTTTCTGGAGTTTGCTTCCTGTTCTACTCCTTCATCATCTTCTGCTTTTATTTCTCTCTAATTAAGGTGATTCTTGCTTTACATCTCGGTCTTTTTACCCCCTTTGATTCATTACTGGACTTTTTTTTCTTTTCCATTTTAGTTTCAAATGATTAACTAGTACGGAATGCGTATCCTTTTTGTCCATTGTTTTTTAACAGATTTCTAACTTGATGATAAGTTTTTTTTCACTTTTGACCAGAAGACGTTGTTTCTGCTCTCTTCGTTGTCGTAAATCGTCTGATCTGATTGTTAAAAGGGACCTCTATTATCGATTAGATGTAGTTGATCTGCAATTTTTTGTTGATGCTTACTATTTTTACACGATCTATTAGAGTTGAGACTCGAGATCTACTATCCTGTCGAAATAGAGGATTTTTCTTTGCAGATAGCTTTATCATGCTGGCGATTGTTTCCATTTTGCATAAAAGTGGTTCATTTCTATACGTTCGAGAGGATTTTAGCTTTATCACTGAATTTGGTGTTCTGATTTGTCTCTTGGGTTTGAATCTCTGTCATTTTTTTACCATTGAGCTTCTTTTGACATATTCCATGGTTGATTTAAATGTTAAGAACTTCCTGATTCTTCTTTAAAGAGCAACTTTTAAATTTTAAAATATTGGCGAAGTTTGTGCTGGTTCTTTTAGGGGTAGAATTATTGGATTCACTTTGGCCTTACTGACCTAAACATGATAATGTTCTGAGTAAAACTGTTCTCCAAATGCTGTGGATATCTCCAGGTTATTAAAAGATGGCCGATGCTGAGGATATTCAACCCCTCGTTTGTGACAATGGAACCGGAATGGTGAAGGTTAGCATCTCTATCTCCTTGTTTGCATCTAGATATAAATGGATTTTGATTTCATAGTTCAACCAATAATTTAATATCTGATCCATATCTGTAGGCTGGATTTGCTGGTGATGATGCACCCAGAGCTGTGTTTCCCAGTATTGTTGGCCGACCCCGGCATACTGGTGTTATGGTTGGGATGGGTCAGAAAGATGCATATGTAGGTGATGAAGCTCAGTCGAAAAGGGGTATTCTTACTTTGAAGTACCCCATTGAGCATGGTATAGTCAGTAACTGGGATGATATGGAAAAGATTTGGCATCACACATTCTACAACGAGCTGCGTGTTGCTCCTGAGGAACACCCAGTGCTTCTCACTGAGGCTCCTCTCAATCCAAAGGCCAACAGAGAGAAAATGACTCAGATCATGTTTGAGACCTTCAATGTTCCTGCCATGTATGTAGCTATCCAGGCTGTTCTCTCTCTATATGCTAGTGGTCGCACAACTGGTATTGTTTTGGACTCCGGTGATGGTGTGAGCCACACTGTGCCAATTTATGAGGGATATGCACTTCCTCATGCTATTCTTCGTTTGGATCTCGCTGGTCGTGATCTAACCGATTCATTGATGAAGATCCTTACTGAAAGAGGGTATATGTTTACTACCTCTGCCGAGCGGGAAATTGTCCGTGACATGAAGGAGAAGCTTGCATATGTTGCTTTAGACTATGAGCAAGAACTTGAGACTGCAAAGACCAGCTCTTCAGTGGAGAAGAACTATGAGCTTCCTGATGGACAAGTTATTACAATTGGAGCTGAGAGATTCCGTTGCCCTGAAGTTCTTTTCCAGCCATCTATGATCGGAATGGAAGCTGCTGGAATCCACGAAACCACTTACAATTCTATCATGAAGTGTGATGTGGATATCAGAAAGGATCTCTATGGCAACATTGTTCTCAGTGGTGGATCAACCATGTTCCCGGGTATCGCTGACCGAATGAGCAAGGAAATCACTGCTCTTGCTCCCAGCAGCATGAAGATTAAGGTGGTGGCTCCACCAGAGAGAAAGTACAGTGTCTGGATCGGAGGTTCAATTCTTGCATCCCTCAGCACCTTCCAGCAGGTAAAACATTTTCTCAGTAACTCTCATCTCTTTAACAATCTCTCTCATATTAACTGAGCTCTAACACATGCTGGTCTTGCAGATGTGGATATCCAAGGGTGAATATGATGAGTCTGGTCCTTCCATTGTCCACAGGAAATGCTTCTAAGTTCTGAAGATGCTTTAATGGCGAATTATTATCTGCTTTAGTTGGTTTTTGGTGTCGGTCATTGGAGGCTAGCCTGAGGTCTGAGCTTGATTGTATGGTACTCTGGTTCATAGTGGTGGGCAGAAAGTTGTTTTAAGCGGCATTTCTTGCCTTTGTTCATCCATGCCTTTTCCAAGAGCTTATCTGTAGCAAGGGAGTGATGTATTTTTTTTAATATTTGCTTCTCATTTTTTTGCTTCAATTTGCATATTTGAAGGTGTTTTTGCCCTTGGAACATTAATTTTAATAGTTACATGTATGGAGAAATTCTATCTTATTATCTATTTGCATTATGAATCAGTTATTATCTGGAGATCAATTTAGGGTGTTTACGACTTGTGATTTGCAAGTTGATAATGTGAATTGGTTATTAAGTGCAATGGCCGCTTCGCTAGAATTGTCTTGCAAATGAAGCAGCGGCTGCATTATTCCATGAAATATAAAATGCAACAAGAAACTAAATACGTTCCAAATGTTCTTGTATATTTTTCCTTAAATGGTTTGTCAGGGTTCTAAAATCTTAAGATTACCATGGTACTAAAACTCACACTAGTTGAACTAGTGAAAATAGTAATTTAATAGTTTTAAAGTGGATTAAACTAATTATGATTAAAAGAATATGGATAAAATAAAATATATAAAAATATTTATATATATAACTTTAGAAATAATAATATTTAAATAAAAAAATTAATGCTACCTAATGTTAATTTAGTTGGTAAAAGTTGGCTCATAATTTATAAGGCAATACATATTAATATAGAATTTGTCTAATAAAGTAAGATTATATTGGATCTTTTGGGCTATTGAGCTTGAGTTCTAGAGGAGATATGAGAATTATATAAAATTCAAATAATTGACCATATTAGATATTGGATTAGATAACTAATAATAAGATCTAAAAAATTATATAAAAAATAATAAGGTAAATGATTCTCATAAGAATATTATTAATAGATAATTTATAAATATTTTTTAAATTTAGAAACATATTTTGAGCCTAACGAGTTATTGTACTAAACTTATCTAATCATCTAATTTAATTGAAAGTTGTAACTATGGCACTCTAACGAAATATTTGAGACAAAGTGCCTGTTTGGAAAACTGGAAATCTTGGTTTAAAACTAAGGTTTGGCTCAAAACCTAGGTTTGGAGAAATTTTAAAACAAACAGTCATATTTGTTCAAACGGGCTTTTGGACTAAACTATGGTTTAAAACCAAGGTTTCAGATAAGCTGGTCAGAGTAGCTTCTGGAACAGTAAACCACGTTTGAACTATCCAATTACTATATTACCCCTACTTTTTCTTACACCCTCTCTCCTACTTTTTCTTACACCCTCTCTCATCTCTCCTACTTTTTCTCTATTTTCTTTCTTACACCCTCTCTCCTCTCTCCTCTTATCTCTTATCTCTCCTCATTTAATACTCATACCCCTTTTCGTAATTTACTAATAATAAAACCCCTTCTATAAATAACTATCCAAACACTTATTTATTCAAAACCACTTTTTTTTCATAATCTCTTCTCTAAAAGTCCTTTTCTATAAGCTATTCAAAATCCCTTTTTTTTCATAAGCCCGTTTTTAAAATCCTATCCAAACGGGCCCAAAATAAAGGAAATGTTTTCCTGGAAAGAAAAAAGAAATAAAAAGGTAATGGTTGGTATCATAGGGGATGGCTGTCGTTGCTTTTGAAGGCCAGTGTCAGGGATCTTGTGACTGCGATGCGAATCATATGCCCTGTGGACCCAATTCCCAAACGCCAATCATATCACTGATCGGATAAAGCCAATTGCTGGTTATGTTCCACCATTAGTATAAGCATAACACTTTAGGGACTTAATCTCATACTTAATTTAATTTTATCTAATTAAATTAAAAACAAGTGAATTTTAAATGGGTAAAAAATAAAATGGTAATAATGACAGTTATTTAAAGGGTAAATCAGGAATAATCACAAATACCACTGTACAATATAAAATACACAGCACCAACAAAAAAAAAGGGAAAAAATATTTTTTTAGTACTATTTCTGTTTGTTCGTCTTTGGATTCTCAAGCCTAGGTCCATCCGTTTTCAACTTTATCCATCCGCCCCCTGGTTTCACTTGGGGCTGTTTGGTACGTGAGAAATGGAGGGGAAGTGGAGGGAAAGTTTAATAAGTTTGATTTAAAAAAGTTGGACAAGTGGGTATTACCAAAACAAAAGTGAGGTTAAAAAATTTTAATTAAATTTTATACCCCATTTATTCATTTCTTTTAAATGGTTTGTCGGGATATTTTTTTTTTCCAAACTGAATGGAATCACAATGGGCACAAGGTGTATAACGTACTCATGCTGAATGTCTTCCTCATCATTGCCAAAGTTTTTAAAAGATTTTTGACCCATCTCCTTGTACAATGTCAGTTCCAAGATCATCACATGCAAGAATGATTGCTAAAAGAATGAAAGGTGTGATGAACTATCTTGTCTAACCTCAACAATGTAGTTTCATAGCAGTGATAATGTGATCATAGCTCATGAAGCTATACATACCATGAGAAGCAAAAAAGAAAATAGACAAGAAAGACTTTGTGGCAATTAACCTTAATCAGCATTGTTGTTAAGGAGGACATGGTTAGTCTCATCGTGGCATGTACCTCATCAGCCTCCATGAAATTCTTACGAAATGGCCAAGAATCACATACTTTTCACCCATCACGCGGAGTTAAACAAGAGTACATATGAAATATCTTGGGGTCCCCCTTTATCATAAAAGGGGTGACTAAAGCTATCCACTTTCCTACAGTTCAACGAAATAAATGTCAAATTTGGAAGGGTAGTTTCCTAACAATGGCAGGGAGATCCATTTTAATCAAATATATGTGCTTTCAACCCTTCCAAGCTATCAGATACAAGCCATGCTACTTCCTAAAGGTGTCTTACATGAGATTTAAAAAAGTAATAACAAATTATGCTACTTATTGAGTGGGATCGAGTGAAACAAGAAAAGGCTGTTGGGGGGGTGTTCTTGGTATTAAGGACCTACAATGCTAGAATACAACATTAATCTAAAACTGTGTTGGGGATTAATCACCAAATATGAAATCCTTTGGGTTCAATGCCTTAAAGCCTATTGTATGTTGACCAAAATGTGCCCATGATAAACCCTTGTGTTAAAGTTAATTCTTTCCTTTGTGTTATTGTTACTTGGAACATGTAAGAACGAGACGAGTTTCTGCCAAAATGTGGTGGTGTTGATATAGTGGCACATGTGAAAACTCCTAGCAGAAATGAGGAAGATGGTTTTTGCTGGCAGAATGCTCCTAATGATGGTAATTTTAGTGCCAAAACTGCTTACAAAACGATCTTTAAGCATGAAGAGCAAAGTTCCCAGTGGAAGAAAATGTAAAAGTTGCCGATGCTTGAGAAAATCAAGTTATTCATGTGGCAAGTTCTCCATGAGAGACTTCCTACAAACTGATTTAGAGTTAAGAGAGAAATAATGACAAGTAAAGAGGGTCCCTTTGAGTGTGCGTGAGAGAGGAAAACATTAAACATATTCTAAGTGAGTAGCTTGTAGATAAAATTTGTTATTCCTAATTATCTTCTAGATTTTGTTTCCTTTTTTATTTGTAGATGTGGCTTAGACAAAATATGACATGAAGTATGGGAAACTCAGTCTAACAGATGGCTTAAGTTTTGAAGTGTTTAGCTTTATGTTGGATACTATGAAAAAATAGATATAATGGTGCTATAAAGGGCCAGTAAATATACTTATTATTGTTTAATTCATTTTACTATTTTTTATTTGAGATAATTTTTAATATTATTTTTTATTTAAAATAGCTCATATATAATTAAAATATATTAATTTAATAGTTATTAGTTTATTAAATTTTTCCTTCCCCTTACTACCTTTTTGTGATAATGTGTGTGTTTAGTTTATGATAAAATTTGTTTTAAGAAATTTTAAATGTGTTTAGCACCATAGTTTGAAAAATTTTTTTAGGCAAAATTTTGATTTGGGAAAATTTTAAACCAACAACCATATTTGTCAAGTGATTTTGGCCAAAACTATGATTTTAAATAAGTTACTGAAACTAATTTTTAAAATAGTAAAAGAGCTTATGGATTATTCAATTACTATATTACCCCTATATTTTCTTACACTATCTCTCCTCTCTCATCTTTCTTCTCTTCCCTTTCTCCTATCTCCTCTTTCTTTTCTACCCCCTATCCTCCTTTTAATCAAATCATACAATTTTTGATAATTTACCAATATAAAAAGTGATTATGCTATTAATTATTTAAACATCTCAATTTTCAAAATTTATTATTCCCATAATCTATTCTCTAAAAGTTAATCCAAACATGCCTTAAAACAAATAATTATATTTATTTAAAAGGGTTTTTGGACAAAATTATGGTTTAAAACTAAGGTTTCAGATAAGTTGGTCAGAGTAGCTTATAGAATAGTAAAAGAATTTATGGACTAACCAATTACTATATTATTCCTACTTTTTCTTATACTTTCTCTCCTCTCTCATTTCTTTTCTACATCCTCTTTCCTCTCTTATCTCTCTTCTTCACCCTCTCTCATCTCTCTTACATTTAATAATTATACAATTTTTCATAATTTATCAATAATAAAAGTATTTCTAAAAATAATTATTCAAACACTCATTTATTTAAAATTATTTTTTTATAATTTTTTCTCTAAAAGATTTTTTTTCTAAAAGCTACCTAAAAGTTATTTTTATTTATAAGCTATTTTTTTAAAATCTTATTACTGGCCCATGTTTGGGTATCTTTTTTTTGGAACAAGACTTGTAATTCGATATTTTCAGACTGAAACTCGCCACTGAGAGGGAACAAAAATGAACCAAAAGATAGTTATGGCGCCAAGCTTGAAAATTTAAAAAGCAAAATTAAAAAAAATCTCCGCTCAAACTAAAAGATGGTGATCCGTGTGCTGCCTCATAAACAAATCCTCACCGTCAGATCAATCCTCAATCCGGCGAAACCCATCAGGCTCTTCCATTCTCCCTCCAAAAATTTCAATACTTCATCATCTATAAATACCAAAATCCCCACCGTTCTCCTTTATCGCTGCCCTTTCATCTTTTCATTCGATTCTACATCGCAGCTTCATAATCCGGATCAACAATGGCAAGAACCAAGCAGACTGCTCGTAAATCCACCGGCGGAAAGGCTCCCCGCAAGCAGCTGGCCACCAAGGCTGCTAGGAAATCTGCTCCGGCTACGGGCGGTGTGAAGAAGCCTCACCGTTTCAGGCCAGGAACTGTGGCCTTGAGAGAAATCAGAAAGTACCAGAAGAGTACCGAACTTCTCATCCGCAAGCTTCCATTTCAGCGTCTGGTTCGAGAAATCGCTCAGGATTTCAAGACCGATCTGAGGTTTCAGAGTAGTGCCGTGTCTGCTCTCCAGGAAGCCGCCGAGGCGTATCTGGTAGGGTTGTTTGAAGACACTAACTTGTGCGCCATTCACGCGAAGAGGGTCACGATCATGCCAAAGGATATTCAACTTGCCAGGAGAATTAGAGGCGAAAGAGCTTAATAACAGTTAATTATCTTCTTGGAATGCTTGTGATTGTATCTAGGTTTTCAATGCTCTCTCCAGAAAATATGGGCAAATGAATAGAGATCCACTCTCTTTGTAGACTGTTTAACTATGATCAATGAATTTGTTTGGCAAATTAGACGAGTTTTTGTTCCGGTTGGAATTTCAAATTGGTCTTCTTTCACGCTTTGCATCCTGATTTTTTAATCATGACTGGAAACCAAAAAGATGGGTGTGATCGAGCTTCGAACCCTAATTTTTTGGAGCGTCGGGTTTTGGAAATATCAACAAATGCTCCAAATTTCTAAATCCTTAACATCTTGCATCCATAGAAATTCCCATCAATAAAGCTTGGTACAAGATTATATCTAGCCATTTTATTTTTTGTTTTCTATATTTGAGAAATTCCGGAATGAGAGCCTAATGTGTTTGTATATTTTAAGGTAATAATTAATAGGGGTATCTTAATTAGAAAAGCATATAGGGCATTTTTGAAAATAGCTTATTAATTATATCTTTAAAGACAAATAAGTCTTATATTTTAACATAATATTCAAGTCTTATATTTTATGTGTACACTTCCAAGTTTGGTTAGTTAATTTATGTTTTATTCTGAATAAGTTAGATTGTGTTAATTTGAATTTGATAATTGTTTATTGAGTTTGGTCTTTTAAGCAATGAAATGGGAGGCAAATGAACACATGTTACTTCTCTTCTCTAGAGACTATTCCTGTTTGGTTACTCAATGTATTATAAATGAGTTAGATGAATTTAATTTACAGTTTGATTTGAATTTTATCACTATTTGTTATAGAGTATTAGATGTATTATAAATAGGATTAATTTATTAAAAATATAAAAAAATAATATCAGAATTATAGATATATTATAAATAAAATTAAGATACTAGGTATAATTAAAAAATAATATGAAAACACTGAATGCTATCTGAATTATTAAGGAAAGAATTGGTTTGAGATTTTTTTTTGAAGTGATAAGATGGCAAAGAGGTAAGATTAATTTTTCTATTGTTTATTTGAGATAAATTCTTAATATACTTTTTATTTTCATGTTAACTTTTTCTTTCCCATTATTGCCCTTTTGAGATGGTAATTACTTTCTTGGAAAGAGAATTGTAATTCGATGTTTTCATTTTGTAGGCGGAAACTCGCCACTGAGAGGGAACAAAAATGAACAAAAAGATAGTTATGGCGCCAAGCCCGAAAATTTAAAAAGCCAAATTAAAAATCTCCGTCTCAAACTAAAAGATGGGGATCCGTGTGCTGCCTCATAACCAAATCGTCACCGTTCGATTAATCCTCGATCCGAGGCCTCAGTTCGTTGAAACTCATCTCCCTCCAAAAATTTCAATACTTCATCAGCTATAAATACCAAATTCCCCAGACTTCTCCTTCATCACCGTTTTTTCATCTTTTGATTTCATTCAATTGTATATCGCCGGCAGTTTCAACAGCGTCCAGTTTAACAATGGCAAGAACCAAGCAGACTGCCCGTAAGTCTACCGGTGGAAAGGCTCCCCGCAAGCAGTTGGCCACAAAGGCTGCTCGGAAATCTGCTCCGGCTACGGGCGGTGTGAAGAAGCCTCACCGTTTCAGGCCAGGAACTGTGGCCTTGAGAGAAATCAGAAAGTATCAGAAGAGTACCGAGCTTCTCATTCGCAAGCTTCCATTTCAGCGTCTGGTTCGAGAAATCGCTCAGGATTTCAAGACCGATCTGAGGTTTCAGAGTAGTGCCGTGTCTGCTCTCCAGGAAGCCGCCGAGGCGTATCTGGTAGGGTTGTTTGAAGACACTAACTTGTGCGCCATTCACGCGAAGAGGGTCACGATCATGCCAAAGGATATTCAACTTGCCAGGAGAATTAGAGGCGAAAGAGCTTAATAACAGTTAATTATCTTCTTGGAATGCTTGTGATTGTATCTAGGTTTTCAATGCTCTCTCCAGAAAATATGGGCAAATGAATAGAGATCCACTCTCTTTGTAGACTGTTTAACTATGATCAATGAATTTGTTTGGCAAATTAGACGAGTTTTTGTTCCGGTAGGAATTTCAAATTGGTCTTCTTTCACGCTTTGCATCCTGATTTTTTAATCAAGACTGGAAACCAAAAATATGGGTGTGATCGAGCTTTGAACCCTAATTTTTGGGAGCGTCGGGTTTTGGAAATATCAACAAATTCTCCAATTTTCTAAATCCTTCACTTCTTTCATCCGTAGAAATTCCCATCAGTAAAGCTTTTTACTAGATTAAGTAACGCACCAATGACAAATGCTCTAATTTTCTCTCCTCTTTTCTAGAATTTGTGTGGCCGCTATGCGTATGGGTATGTGTGGAGCTTTTATAAATTTCTGGTGTTATTCCATGGGTAGTGCTTGGTGTAGAAATGACGATTGAAGCTCAATTAAGTGAAAATTTTAATTTAGCCAGTTTGATGTATTTGTTGAAAGATGAATGCACAAAGCATTAGCTAGCTCCCATTAACAAAGCGGTTCACAACTCAAACAAAGCCATAACTTTCTACCTATTTTGATCAAGAGATAATCATTACATTCTAAAAACAGGGTGATTGGTCTAGTTATATCAAATCATGAACGTGGAAGGGCTTTCTATGAATTATAGCTTTTGGCCCTTGATAGATATATGCCTCAATTATGTAGTTTCTGAATCTTAAGCATGTACCATTCTGTCATTGAACATGTCTCAATCATTTGCTTCCTGAATTTTCAAAATATACAATTCAGTCCATGAAGTTTTTTTGACATACTAATCACTAGTTCATGTAAAGAAAGAAGTACAACTGTCATGGACCACGATGACAAACTCTTGTATCAGTGCAGATGGTGAACAACATACGACGAGAACAACAATAGTTAAAAACAAGCTGAAAAAAAATCAAGACATTACAGACAGCGAATAATATCTCAGCAAGACCTCTACCTAAATCTAACAAATATGTGATTCTTTTTTCACACAAGGTGTGCATGGAAGTCTCCAAGCAATCAAAGATCTAATGGACAGGTCGAACAAAATTGGGTGTGACAGATTGGTTTAGTTGTGGCAAAAATAAAAAATAAAAAAAATAGATGTTTCAATTATTTATAAATTTTATTGTAACCACAAATAACTTTTTTTTGGTAACTATGAATGACCTTGACCTTATTTGAGAAGGAAATGTACCTTATAAATCTTCAAGTGAAGCTGTATGATTGCAATGATTTATTAACGAGTTAAGGTGTTACTATCTACAAATAAAAATGTCAGTAATAACAACTTTATTTATATTAAAATATTATATTATAATTATCATAGTAACAACTAAACTATCATAATTTTTATTAACAATTACTTTCAATCTATATCATATACTAATAATTATGGTAACATGTATTAATAAATAGTGTTACCCTGCATTACACATTTATTATTGACAATTAAACTAGCAAGGTTAACAAAGAGCATTTGCATTAGCATTGTTATTTCCATTTGTTACTATATATATATACATGAGCATTGAATAATCCATCCAGCACTTCTTCCTCAAAGAGCATCTGCAGCCTTAAACCTTTCAAACATCCATTTGATATTATCTCCTTGTGAAATTTGCGAGCCTTAACTAGTCGCAAGCCCTTCTACCATTCTTCTGTAATGCATACAACTGGGAAGAATTATTTTAATGCATTTACAGGTTGCTCCAACTTAATGAATTTTGCAAGAATTATAAGAAGGGATTCCCCACTAGGCCCTAAACTGTCACTTTTCATGATCAGGAGTCATTCTGAGCTTTTCCATGAAGCTGAATTCTTGGATAGCCTTGGTTTAGTCGTTTCCAAGTGCACATCTAATTGAAGCAAAATGCCAAAAGAGGAAGAGAGAACAAAACTAATTGATGCAATTGAGATGCCAATAGATATGATTTAGGAAAACGAATAATAAAATTCTGATATTCAAATAATAAGGAAGATCACTACAAAAGAGTATCTTGTGTTACTAATTAACTCAAATGATTCCAACAGCAAAGATAAGGGCTGACTTCTTACCCTAAATATGACTGGATTATTATTTTTTGGAAAATAGCTTTTGTGAAAAATTTGTTTTTTAACTTAATTGTGTAGAAACCAACCTCTGGCTTTCACAAATGGTTCTCCGTTTTTGTATATGCATGAATCAATTTGCCATGACCATGCGCTTATTGGGAAGATGTCGATTGCAACATTTACTGATGTGGTGCTGCGTTAAGAAGAAAAATGGAAACTTTGGAGTCTTCATTGCAATTTCAATTGTTTGGGCTAATAACACGCATAAGAACATTTTCACGTTTGAATGAGTTGATTTCATTAACTTTAACCCATCGTCACCCTCCCCCGGTCAGAATGGAAGAAAATAAATATTGATGGAGTACTTATGGCAATTCACAATAGAATAAATTATAGTAGAGTTATTAGAGATGATTTCGTTCTTGTTTAGCTCGAAGTCCATGTCATACTTTGGTCCATACATTAGCTGAATGTGGCGATCACAATTTCTCACCAATGTTGTACTAAAAAAAAAATACTAACAGGGGTTAGTCCAAATAATAAGCAGCTCAATATCGTTTAAGCGAAGTCTCGAGTTTGAGTTTTCGCGTATGTAGAAAATCCCCGTTGGGAGACTCACCCACCATAGCCAGGTATGCGGCGCGAGTCGGATTCGGATGTAATTAGGGTAAAACTCTGATAAATTGGATGGACAACCAAAAATTTTTTTCTCACCAATGAACCAACAAAGCTTATTATGGCTAATAAATAGCTGGGTTATTTTAATATGATATTCTGAATTTGAATTAAGCTGTACATATTGAAAATAATTTAATTGAGAGAGATAAAATTTACTTTAATAATTTCTATATCTCTAGAGGATTAATGTTATAAGTTACTGTCTAATTTCTAACAAACAAACAAATTTTCTCATGAACAACATAAAAGACCCCTCTTTGCAGTTTCGAATTTCGACAGAAAAATATCCCTTTTTGTAGAACTAGAAATATGTGTGATGCTGAATTTTTGGATGGAAATGATGCTCTGCCGGTACCGGTTTCTTCATCTTGTTTTCACGACATTCAAGAAAATCGGATCGAACTGTTGTTACTCGAGCTCAATGATGAACACAACAGCAAAACATCGCCAATTGCCTCACATCGGGATTTCCCGGTCATTTATTATTATAAAGATATAGGTCAACTTGCAGAGATCTTATTACCCCCATCAACAATTTTCATTAGCCAGTCAACAAAGATTAAACTTCGAGCAAATGCACTTGAAGGTGATGATAAAGTACCCAATTCAACAGAAGCAAGCTCTCTTAACACTGCAAGTATCTCACATTTCTCATAGGTTTAGTAATTTTGAGTGTTCAAGGGTTCCAAATTTCTTCTTCAATCTGATTTGATCTTTATTGTCTTCCGGAATTTTCATTACATCACCTTTGTAAAAATATCAAGCTCCATGTGAGCCCACCTTCCAGATTACATAATACCATAAAAAGTTGAAGTTACCACCACCCAAACTAGATTACATAAAATTGAAGGGTAATGGTGGGGAAGGAATATATTACTTGAAACATTTTCCCGTGCAGGCATCTCTCTGGCTAGCCTTTTTCATTGCAAATTGGGTTTCTGTTCGGCTTCTTGCAGTGACAAATCTAAATGTCTATTCGCTGTGAACCATATACCACAAGCTCTAAGTTTATCAATCATGTCTTCCCTGGAAAATATATCCCCACTACCTCCAGGTACCCACGACATCACCCAAATAGACCACAAATGTTAAGGAATCATCGAAACACTACTCGATATATATCTCCTCCCTTGAAAAAATAAATTTGGTAAATAAATTACCAGGAATTAAACTTAAAATTTAAAAAAATCTAACAAGTCTTTATACGCTAAATCACCTTTATGAATAAATTGCTGTTGTGGGTCTTTAAGCAATCAAAATATGGCTGTTTAATCTGTGAACTCTAATTTCTGTTGTTCCGCCAAGGACAGATGGGTAATTGTCTTGGTTCTTAATGTTCCTTATTTCACCTTGTGGTAATCCCTTATATTAAAGCTTCATATTTGTCTACAGTATGACCAAATATTCATCATATGTGCTTGCTGTTTCAATGTTACCTGTGGTGTGGTACGATCAATCCTATAAAATCAGAGGTGGGACAGCACAACATAAAAGCTCCCAACAAGATTGGACAGTGACCAATGTTGTTAGGAAAGTATGAACCATCAAAGAATTGTAACATCAATTGATCTTATGACTATGCATCTGCTCAATCCAAAAATTTCACACAAAATGAATTCCTCATTTGATTGTTAAGATACAACAATCTTAGGGAAGACCATAAAAACCTAAATTAATTAACCTTTGACAGAACATTGATGGATAAATTCATCTACAAAATCATTGAGACTAATGCCTAACATTTCATCCTCATTGGGATAATAGCAGCTAATTTAACAGCACTAAGCATCCACAGCTGACAGATAATGTAGATTTGGCTCAGGCTTCTTGGCTTTTTCCTTCTTCATTAGCTCCACAAACTGCCTAAAAGCTGCATTATCAAGAAATCGTGTGAGAATATATTTTTTTTAAAAAAAAAATCAAGTGAAAGAAACTATTGAAATTGGTTAATGGCACTATTGAGGACTTGCGGGCAAGGAATCTCAATGATCTGCTCTTCAAATCACTACATACATTTGAGCATATGGACACATTTTTGTTTTATAGAATGTAATAATTAGAAGTCTCATACCATAATCTGAATCATGAGGTCCTGGAGATGCTTCAGGGTGGTATTGAAGCGACATGATCTTTTGAGCAGGAAATGAGAGGCCAGCACAACTTCCGTCGTTAAGATTGATACGAGTAACCTTTACTCCTTCTGGCAATGTTGCAGGGTCAACCGCATAGTTGTGGTTCTGCCATATTAAAAAAGAATATATAAACTTCT
Organism: Leucaena leucocephala; assembly: GCA_037074615.1. Taxonomy (NCBI): domain Eukaryota; kingdom Viridiplantae; phylum Streptophyta; class Magnoliopsida; order Fabales; family Fabaceae; genus Leucaena; species Leucaena leucocephala. The sequence goes on along the minus strand of CM073538.1, from coordinate 20,210,066 downwards.
GGGAAAGGGAAATCTAATAACCAAGTTTCATTTTCAATTGACTACAAACTTTATGTGACCACAAATATTTGTTTATCATCCCAAATACAGGATACCAAAGGATGAAGTTTTTCCTCTAATATTGCCGCTAAACATGATTTTCTACTTCATAGTTCATAGCAAGACCAAAGGTCTAACTATGCTATTAAGGCCTAGTTAATAATAATGAAACATATACAGCATTGCATATGTTTGGGAAGTAATATATCACCCAAAAAACTAGGACTCATTTCTTTCCATATGTGGTCATCTCATAAAATAAATCATTTCTAAGAAAATACTAAAGTATGTACCTGAGCACTAATTTCAACATGGCCGGTTTCAAGATTACGAACTGGATGATTTCCTCCATGGTGACCAAATTTCATCTTAAAGGTTTTACCTCCCAATGCCTGGCCCAATAATTGATGGCCCATGCAAATTCCAAAAACAGGCACCTTCCCCAGAATATTCTTCACAGTTACAACGGCATAGGGAACAGCAGAGGGATCACCAGGACCATTGCTGAAAAGAACTCCATCTGGCTTCAACTTTAATGTTTCAGATGCTGGCCATGTTGATGGTACCACAGTGATTTTACAGCCATAAGATGCTAGACGCCTGAGTATATTAAGCTTAATTCCGAAATCATAAGCAACAACCTGCAATTTGGTCGCCAGAATGATGGATAAATTTAACTACCTCATTGTCAACAATAAAGTGGAGCAAATAGTGCACTATAGATAATTACATGGAAGGTTTCTCTAGAACTTCCATTGGATTTAAAACTCCATTCTTGGGCTGTTTGGTCAACCCATTCATAGGGAGCTTTGCATGATACTCCACTTATTAGATCAATACCTGCATATATGAAGCAGTAGTGATGAGCTTCTACTCATTGAAATGTTTTTACAACCTCAAAGATTTGCATGCTTACCAACAATATCCCATGAACGTGACATCTTAAGTAGTTCATCGTCTGTTTTAGAATTGTCGGTGCTCAAGACACCGATAAGACTTCCATCTTCCCTTAGTCTGCGTGTGATTGCACGTGTATCAACATCATCTGTTTCATCACAAAGGAAGTACCAAAATCAACATCAGAAACTGCAATCATGCAGACCAATGATGTTCTCAAAACCACTTCTGCGGTTATCAAGTAAAAACTTACAAATTCCCATGATATTCCTTTTTGCCAAGTAACCACCTAGTGGTTCTGAACATCTCCAATTTGAAGTACTGAAAAATATTTACACGAAAGGAAGAAGTGTCAGTACACTAAGTAGATCTAAGTCAAGGGAAATACATCTAGAGCAGCAGCAGAAAAGAACCTGATACTCAAACTTCTGATTACTAGACCAGCAAGGAAGCACTCTCTGGATTCTTCATCGTCTGCCAGGAAATGCATAAAAAAAGGTATTTAAATACCTTTCAAGAACTAAAATTCAAGAAATTTAGAATATAAACCAGTTCACTAACCAAAATTTACTCCAGTATTGCCAATATGTGGATTTGTCATCAGCACAAACTGGCCTGCATAACTAGGATCTGTCAGAATTTCTTGATACCTGCAGTGCATATGCATAACGGATCATGATATGTAGAAACTAATTCACTGAAAAAAGGGTAAATGGATTGCTGCTCTGGGTATTAAGATATACAGTCTATCTCACCCAGTTAATGACGTGTTAAATACAACTTCACCAACTTGGGTTCCTGAAGCACCAAATGACTTGGCTCTCCAGATCGAACCATCCTCCAGCACAAGTCTGGCATCTGAATTTTTCCAAGGCCTTTGTTCCTTACCTATTATCCACGTAACAAAGCTACATCAATTTATTTACTCTTTGCAATAATGTAAACTTTGTCTTTCATTCATGAGAGGGAAAAAAGGATATTCGCTTGAAAATTTGAACTTCAAAGTTATTGCAACTATGCTTAAAGAACGTAAAATAACCACCCAATTCATTAAAATCCAGAAATTGATGAATGACAAGATTCAACTTCTAAGGCACAAGATTTTCATCACAACTAGAACAGCGAATCTGAGTTAGAAAGCATCACTGGTTTTATTAATATTCTTCTGTCTATTGATACTTAATTACATAAGCTCAACTTCATATGAAAAATTTATTATAACAAACTAAACCTAAGCAACAAAAAAATCTTGGCAAAACAGATAATGATCCCCCACATTTGTGATTAAGAGGCAGAGCAAGAAAATATATAATGAGATTCGACTGGGCTCAAAACAGATACTACCTCGATCCTTAATATAAAAGCTAACTAAATTGGGTAGATTAAAACAGTGAGTTATGTTAGTTATTTGTAACAAATATGGTTTGATTTTACTAAGATGACATCTCTCATCACGACTACCTTGATGAAAGAAATTAAAATTATAAATTTGGAGAAAAAAGTGCATATATTTACAACCAAGTCCATACCACCAATTAGATATATTAAGAACCAGAGGGAGTATAAGAAACAAGATATGGTAGAAGGTTGCTTTACCAGTGGTGGCAGCGTCAGAGGAGAAATGGACAGAGCATCTGAGTGTGGGAGCCCTGGGACGACAAGGTGAGAACCTTGAATCAAATCGGCTTGTGAAGTCACAAACAACAAAGCTCAAAGCCTTTGTCGCCATTGCCTCGCTGGTCCAATTAACCAAGATGCCGAAAAGGAAAAAAAATGTTGTTCATTAAAGGAGTAGAAGGAAGAAGGTAGAACACTGGCTTTCAAGTTTCCATACAAGCAAGAAGTAATAAGATTTTTTTTCTTTGATTACATATTACATATTAGAGATTGGAAAAATCAAAACAAGACTCCCAGCAAAACTAAAAAACCCAAACCAACAAATTAATCAGGAAAAAAATTCCCCTATAAATCACAAACGAATCCAACAGAGAATCACAAAACTCAGCCAGCAAATATAAAAAAGTACCAGAAAAAGCTATTCACGTAACAAAAATAAAATATACCAAAAATCAGTTTTTTTTTTTAAAAAAAGAAGATAACTGGAAATCCAAAAAAGCGTTGGAGCGTTGCTGATTGTTCCAAAGGAGATAGGGAGAACTGTAGAAGAGGCACGAACCAGCAGATCTCCTGAAAGCGACCTTGCGACGGAGGAGAGTTGCGAGGCCCGGAGGAGTGGCGTGTCGCGGTGACGGGAAGCAGCGAATGAGAAGAGAGGCTTTGAATGAGAATGAGAGGAATGAAAAGCGAGGTATTCACCCGACGCCCCTGGCCACCGGACTCAATGAGTACACCCACAGAACTCGAAGCAGAAGACTGAGGGACGATTTTGGTATTTGGTGCTTAGTGCTAACCACAACTAGCTCCGCTGTGAGCTAGGTTTCATGTACAGATTAAATAGACATTTTCAAGTATATCATAGAATTAGTGATGACATAAAAGGATAAAGAATATTATGAAATAATGGGTCTTTTAGATAAAATTTTAAAAATAAATTTATAAGTTTTTTTAGATAATTTATAAAAAAAATTATAAAAAAATTTATAAAAAAAAGTGGTTTTGAATAAATGAGTGTTTGTATAGTTATTTCTAAAAATATTTTTATTATTAGTAAATTACGAAAAAGAATATGAGTATTAAATGAGGAGAGATAATACATGAGATGAGAGATGAGAGAGGGTGTAAGAAAAGTAGAAAAAATGAGTGAGGGTATAAGAAAAAATATGAGGGAGGAAAGAGAGTATAAGAAAAAGTATGAGAGATGATATAAGAAAAAGTAGGGGTAATATAGTAATTGATTAGTTCATAAGCTCTTTTACTGTTTTATAAGTTATTCTGATCAGTTTATCTAAAACTTTAGCTTTAAACTATAATTTAATCTAAAATCTCATTTGAATAAATATGACTGTTTATTTTAAAAATTTTCTAAATTTAAATTTTGCTTAAAAATTTTTATAAAACCACAGTTTTTATTGTTTCTAAAGAGGCACAATATCTTATTAGTTTACGTTTTATTATTGTTTTAGAATTATTTTTATTTATTTTTATTTTATTAATTTTAGATTCTGACTAAAATTAATTTTATTATTATTTTCAGTTGTATAAATAGTTTTAAGTTTTCTATTTTTAGACAAAACTTCGAATATGATTATTGAATTAGCAGTTACTTTTCTTTTTGAACTCCTCTGTTCTCCTTTCTCAGTCTCCCTTATTCTAATCTCTTCCACTTGATTTCTCTTATTTTTCTTTCCCCTTCTTCTATCTCGTTTTACATCAATTAGATAATGGGATTATTTATTCGTTAAAAATTTAAAATATTATAAAATTAATTAATAATATTACTAATTAATTACATCATAAGTTCAAAATATTTCAAAGATGGATTGCTGATTAAGATGATTAATTTAGAAAAAAATAAATTATTTAAGTTTAAATATTAAAACATATACTATTTAATTTTAAAGGTTTTAATTCATTATTACATTTTTTATTGTTTACAATCTATTAGACATTAAGAACACATTTTCCAAATTTATTACATTTAATAAATTTGAATAACAATAGAACTATGATGAAATATCATCAAAGAAACCCTATATTGTTGTATTATAAACTATTTTTTTTTAAAAAAATTGTATTAACTAACTCGAAATGTAAAATGCAAAAGCAAGCACTGTAAAGCGCATCCCTTTCTTTTCTTGGTCTTTATTGGCTGAGAGAGAGAGAATCAAATTTCACTTTAGTGTCTCTTACTTTTTTTTTCTAATGTGCTTGCTTGCAAAATAATGAAACGGATAGAAAAAAAAATAAAAATATATAAAATTAATAAAAGATCGTATATATATATACACTTATATTTATAAAATAAAAATAAATAAATAATATTAAATAATAATACTGTAAATTATAAATAAAATAAATAATATTACAACATAATATTTCTCCTATCTTTTCCTCCCCTCGTTTGATTCTTCTCTCTTTCTGGTCCCTCTTCAATTATTCTCTCTTCCTTAGCCACTAGTGGTGGCCTCATAGCCCCACCACTACCTAAATTCATAAAGTTGCTTCAAAAAATTTAACTATAAAAAAATTACTATTAAAAAGTAACATATCTATATAACTATCCATATGTTTCCATATAAATACATATATATTAAATAGAAAATATAGAGAAAAATCCCACACTATTCATGAAAAATAAATTAAGAAACTTCATTAGAGATATGCAAAGTAATGCTAATATATTATCATAGTGACAAAAATCTCCAAACCAAAATGTCCCTTTCAAAACTCTGTTTTGAGGAATATTCTAGAAGGCAAATGCCAACTTGTTGAAATCAGACAAGATTAAACATAAATTCGAATTTTTGTGAAAATTATGTCAATTACAACATTTCAAGACCAAAATCCTGTTTTTCTCCTTTGATCCATTTGATTTCTGAGTAGGTCAGTTCACCTTGAAAGCTAATATTCGCATAATCAAAAAACCCAAAAAATAAAAGGGAATGACATAAGTTTGATCTGAATTCAAAGGGAAAAGGACACAAATGAAAATGATAACTCCGCCTAGTTATTGCCGTTTTTCCTTCCCTAGACATTTAAGAAAGTTACAATCACAACTGAAATCCTACAAGTAAGAACTAAGCTCTAATTATCTGAGTAACAAACAACTGTGCCTTGAAATCATCACAACAAACAAGATCTTCTTGTTCCAGGGATGATTGAATGGATATGGTATTGTTTCAGCCTGAATTCACCAAAACTAGGGATTTATTATTAATATTGTGAATTATGAAGTCAAAGGTGCTTCCTTTTCTTCGACCGAAAATGGAATTGGCTTAGTTGGAGCAGGGAGTCGACCAATGCTGTCAACTTTATCTTTTTGTTTGGGAGGGGGTCTAGCTGCTTTTGGCAACAATCTTCCCTTCTTCTCAAACCACTCTGGCTTCAGAAGTGCCCGCAAGCCAAGCTTATTGTAATACACCCTTCTCACAGACCCATCGGCTGCTTCAACTGCTTCCTTGGCCCTTACAGTGACCCTTGACACCTGTAAATTCAAAGAATTACAAGACACATTTTGCATAATTATTTTGTTATGCGCACAAAAAGCACAATGCACCGTCATGGCATTCAAGTATTTTTGAGAGTTTATCCGAGCAAGGGACACATCTTAGATTCCTTCTAGAATAATAAAAGGCTAAACTGACTATCAGACAAAATACCCTTCAATGTTTTCAAAATTCCTTCTAAGTTCCAAGAACAAGAGATGTTCAGAGAGAAAGAAATAACACTATGATGACTGACAGTAATTAATGCAAAACCCTTCAATCTGATTTCTTTAAAATAATTGGACAACTTGAATGGGCCTATGAATTTGCACAAAACTTGAGATAAGCTGCATTGAACTGTATGACTTCTTACAACTTCTATAGATATATTGGAGATGATTGATGATGATGTCAATTTTCTTTGAAAAAATCATATGCAGTCAGATGCAATCTCAAGTCTTCTTTTCTCCCACTTTCAAAGAAACCAGACATATATACCCTTCCTTTACTGCCAATCTAGCTGCCCCTACTGATAGATGCTTTAAATTCCAAATGGAACAAGGGCTGCACAGGCTCTATCAAGATATCAGCCTAGTAGTCATAATCTACTTAACACAAGCAATGATCGCGATGAGTGATAGTGATTAGGCCAAAAACTGTAAAATCATGTTGTTAGTTAGGAAGCAAAAAGCATGCTCATGATTCTCAAGCACTAACATTCCGTATCAAGTCTACCTCCAGATGAATTGGCCACTTGATCTGCTCAGCACCACGTCCCATCAATCTTACTCCGTCTTTTATCTGCTTTCCAATTGCCCCTGTATCCTATGGTAATAATTGTGACCAGAATGAGAGGAAACATGCGAAGTGAAACAATTTAATTCAAAATGAAGTAACAGTGACAAGACCTTGAGTGTTTTCATTGTAATCAGTTCAGAAGAATCTATCTTCCCTGCATTTATAAGCTTCGCAATTTTTCCTAAGCCCACGGGCTGCAAGAAAAGATATATGATGAAATTAACATTTATACAGATAACAGAAGAGAAAGACTAATCACAACAATCGCACCCTCATCATTGGCCCTCAGACCCCTTGCATAACTCACTATCCCTCATGCCTCTAAAGTTCAGAATGGTGCATTTTCTTTACAAGGTGTCACAAAAACGCTGCACATTCGGAATCACATATGCCCCACTACATCACCAAACAGAAGAAAAGCAACAAATATGAATAAATACAAAAATGAGTACCTGAAAAGTGAGGCTAAATGGATTCTTGAATCCACGTTTTGGCAACCTTCGTCGAAGTGGTGTCTGACCTCCTTCAAAACCCAATTTCCCATGCCCTCTGGCCTTCTGACCCTTGTGACCTCTCCCAGCAGTCTTACCCTTCCCAGATCCAATCCCACGACCCTTCCTGGTTTTCTGTTTTCTTGGCACCTTATCTCTCAGATCATTCAAGCTCAGAAGACTGTACGCTCTAAGACCATGAGAATCCATGAACCCGTTATGATTAAAGGTTGCACGAGAGTCAAGGGATTGAGGATGCCTCAGCAGATGAAATTGTACAGAAGGGAGTGCACGACTGTGAATGGATTTGCCAACAATTGAATTTTCAATCATTGTTGAGAGAATACATAGTCTCCTTCTCAGCATGTTGCTTTTACTGGTAAAATCATTGCCATTAAGGGTCTAAGTATAATGGAACTTATCAATTTCGTGATCTAGAGTTTTGCAGAGGAACAAGAGAGATGGCCAACATGCAGGACAGTAGTAGGATGCATTCCTTGTTCCTGCCCCACTCTCTAATCCTCACAATTAGTTAAAAACACTCTTCTCATACCCATTTCCCAGTGGAATCCATGGGGACCCCCAAAAACTAGGAATATGTGTATAAAATATGAGAAAATTCCAATAGAAAACATATTCAGATTACGGAAATTAAAAAATGCAGCAAAGAAACTACTGTCCCCAGGAAAAACTACACCACAATTTGAATAAATCAACCTCAATCCAGACCACGAAATGAAAGTCAAGGGAATTTTCACAGAAGCCAAATGCGAAAATAGATGTACCAAAACTGCATTTTAAACTCGAAGTAAAAACCTATGTAGGGAAACTGCAGATAACTGTTCACATAGGTGGACCTATACTACACTAAGTGGAAGCATGAGCCCCCACTGAAATCTTTGAAATATGCATATTTGATATCATACCCTTTTAATTTTTGTTCCTGATACTTTGACGAAGATGCCTTGGTAAGCCAATTGATCCAGGCAACCCCTCCAAGCCACTGAAGAATGACAATGATGAAAAAAAATTAAAACAAAGCAAGAAATGGTGTGGCGGAGTCCGACGCACGGTTGACAATGAAAAGATGAGGCGGGGAACAAATTCAAATATAGATTCAAAGACAGATTGAACAAATGAAGACAAAGCCCTATAGTTCATACCTTCTTGAATACTTGTCGGTTAACAACCACGCAGGGCTGATAACGGTGGACGGCGTCCAACGGCGAGCGCGACCAAGGGTGGAATGTGGAACCAAAAATGCTGCAAGTGCTACCGCTACCATACGACAGTGGGATTTTTGGGTTTATAAAATTAATTCAATTTTCTGGAGGGTATCATTTTCTTTTTAATATTTTTGGATTTCTCTGTTTCAAACTTCCAATGTTCTTAGAAAACTCTATTGTAATTGTTTGGGTTATAAAATTATGGGGGAAAAATTTACGCCTACTTGCTTCTATGTATTATAATTAATTTTTTAATCAGAATTAAATCTTTATTTATTTTTTCATATTTTACCGTTTATTTAAATATGATTAGTTATAATTATATTTACCACTAACATACACAGAGTCTTAAGTTTAATGGTTCTATAAATGTTTAATTCGCATTAGCAAGTTATTCTAATATCTAATAATAAATTTTGGCAGAAACGCCTGATAATAGACATCCAGAATTCGCATTAGTTGTAATAGACATATACAATTTTTACATATTCCACAGTTTAAACGCATTTCACACTCAGAATGTAAAACTAAAGTTAGCATCAATTTAAGTTTGTTCAATCTCTAAATAATAATATTCTATTATAATTTTAGTTATAACATTTATGATGTATTAATTTTTAAATATTTAAATTTATATTTAAAGATAATAGATAATTTATTCTATTTAATATTAGTATCGTTTATAATAGAAGAAAATTTTATTCTACCCTTAAATTATAGATAAGTCTAATTTTTTTTTTTGAAAATTCTTTTATAAGGATTGAAATTACAACCCTACATTAACAATATACTACAAAATGAAGAATAGACCAAATAATCAGTTACTCCAAAGATCTGCATCAATACTCGTTGGTAATAACCTGAACTGATAAAATTGGGTTTATGGTCTAATTAATAATAAATATTTATTATTTCCCTCTATTTTTTTTTCTAAATAAATAAAAGAGAGCATGGGAACGCGTAAAGATCAACCGATTAAAGAACAGTTATGTCTAAAATCTCTTAAGAGAGTGGTTCAATACTCTAGTAGAGGAATATTTATAATGACAACTTTAATATCCAACCAACGATCCTAGCGAATTAAATCGGTTAATCTAATATTAAAAGCAACAGTCTAATAATCACGTATTAAGAGATAACAAATTTATCTTGGTTGAGAGAATAATCTTAAGTTAAAGCTATTGATTAGCTACAGAACTTTTATAGAGTTGATACTATTATCTTCTTGAGTCACAATTAGGAGACTCTAAAATCACTTTTATAATATATTATAAATATTAAAATTAGTTAATTTTTTTTGATATATTAAAAAAAATAAAAAATTAATTAGTATACTTGATATAAGAGTTAAAAGATTAATTTAAATAAATTCAATAATATATAATATAATTTTTTATTTAAATATTAAATTTAATTATAATTAATTGATTTTTATATTTAAAATGGAAGAGATAAATATAATTTATACATCCCATAGTAAATAGTATATGGTTCTATATCAAAAGTGATTTTTTGAACGTTTGTGAGATTGTACAATTTGTGAATTTTGGTTACAATGTGGCAATATAATTTAACTATGCTTCTTAATTACTCTAATAAAAGCTATCAAATTTTTGAATATTCTGGATTCAACTTATGGATAATTTAACCTTCTTCTTTTTTACTTGTCAAAAAAAAAAATCTTCACATTTCCGTTACAATTAAAATAAATTCAATTAAAATAACGATTTTGTATTTAATATTAAAAATTATTATATCTACATAAAAATAAGGGAAAAAGACATAAAAAGTCCATTTGAATTTCAAAAGGATAAATTGAGTTTCTGAATATTCAAAAGGACAGATTGGGCAGGAGGCCCAATCTGTCATTTGTAAATTTATGTGCAAAGACCATATTACCCTTCACTTTCCTAATATTTTGCCAATACGATTTACAATTTGGCCAATAATATTTACAACTCTGACAATGGTATTTGCAACTGTGAGAAATCAAGTTCTGGCAATTGGGAGAAACACTGTAGCTGACACTGTAGCTTATTTTCACAATACGATTTATAACTTTGCCAATGGTATTTACAACTCTGACAATGGTATTTGCAACTGCGAGAAATCAAATTTTGGCAATTAGGAGAAACACTGTAGCTGACACTGTAGCTTCTTTGACAATACGATTTACAACTTGACTAACGGTATTTACAACTCTGAAAGTAGTATTGGCAACTGGGAGGGTAAACCCATGGAGGGTAAACCCGATAGAGGGTACACGTGCAGATACTATTGGGTTTACACTCCTTTTCTGCACGTTTACCCTCCATCGGGTTTACCCTCCCAATTGCAAATATTATTGTCAAAGTTGTAAATACCGTTGGCCAAGTTGTAAATCGTATTATCAAAGAAGCTACAGTGTTTCTCCCAATTGCTAAAATTTGATTTCTCACAGTTACAAATACCATTGTCAGAGTTGTAAATACCATTGGCCAAATTGTAAATCGTATTGTGAAAATAAACTACAGTATCAGTTACAGTGTTTCTCCCAATTGCCAGAACTTGATTTCTCACAGTTGCAAATATCATTGTCAGAGTTGTAAATACCATTGGCCAAGTTGTAAATCGTATTATGAAAATAAGCTACAGTGTTTCTCCCAATTGCCAGAACTTGATTTCTCACAGTTGCAAATACTATTGTCAGAGTTGTAAATACTATTGACCAAGTTGTAAATCGTATTGTCAAAAAAGCTACAGTGTTTCTCCCAATTTCCAGAATTTGATTTCTTACAGTTGCAAATACCATTGTCAGAGTTGTAAATATCATTGGCCAAGTTGTAAATCGTATTGTCAAAATATTGGGAAAGTGAAGGGTAATATCGTCTTTGCACATAAATTTAGAAATGACAGATTGGGCCTCCTGCCCAATCTGTCCTTTTGAAATTTGAGAAGCCCAATTTATCCTTTTGAAATTCAAATGGTCTTTTTATGTCTTTTTCCCTACAAATAATTAAACTTTCCAAAAATTTAAAAAACAAGTAATCAATTATTTATAATTTTCCTGAAAATAAATTGAACCAAGCGCCCTAAAATCACTTAGAACTATTTTTTGCAATAAACATGTTTTTGAATCGGGGAAGCTATTCCTTTTCACAGCCCTTTTAAACCATATATCATACTTCAAACATGAATATAAAAAAAAAAATTTGGAAGCTAGATTGAAAATCTAAATCTTTAAGATGGGTTGAAATGAAATGATAAATGGTCTCATCTCATAAAAAAAATATATAATTTTAAATCTAAAAGTAATAAAAAATGAACACTTGTTATACTTTAAATTTTAAATGGATTATAACTTTCATCAATAAAACAAAATCCAACCAAGAAGAAAGAAATGACGGACAGGTTTATAAGGGATTTAGTCATAGGTTGAGGCATTTAGATTTTCTCTTTTAAGGATTTTTTTCTTAAAAGATTGGAAATAAAACTAGATAGGCATGAATATTTTTCATCTGTTTTCTGCTGGAGTTGTGAAAGTTGTATTCTATTCCGTTCCAGAGTATAAATAACAAATTGAAGCATCAGAATTAACGACTGCTGAAGAACGGGAAGGCCGAAGGCTGTAACAGAGATGGGAGTCACAAAGGAACAAGTTGAAACTTCCTTGAAGGCCAAATTGAATCCCTCACATATCGTAAGTTTTCTGAATCCTTTCTCTGCCCCGCCGCCGCCGTCTTCACTATTTCGTTCTGGTTATTATTACTGATGGACTCAAGAAAACCCATGTGTTATGGATGAAGTATTTTTTTTTTTTTTAAATTAAAAGGAGAGGTATTTTGGAATACCTCATAGTCATAGGCAGGATAATTAATTTGTAGGGAGAATGACATTTTCAAATGACCTACCAGCTCGAACCCATGCTAATGAGTTTCCGCCGAAGTATAAAACCCTCGAGACAAGAATCAGCCATATGCTTCAAGCAATTATATGTGAAAAAAAAAAGTCTCTGCAAATCTATAACGAGTAGAACTAGTCGTTGTCATGCTATTCCCAAGTTTTTGTCTTTAGAATGAGCACAGTATCCCACAAACTTGTGCTCCCCATTCTCCCTTTTCTTCCATCGTAATATTTAAGTGAAATTAAATTCAATAACCTGTTCTGTAGATATATTGAAATACTATGTTACCTGAAAAACCAATGGCTATGGAGTTGTACTTTTACTGTAATTCTACGGATTTTAAGCGTTAAGTTCTGAACCTGAAGAGGAAAATGAAAAAGAGTGAATAGTGAAGCCATTTCAAGAGTGTTCTATCTGTACCACTTATCCTGGAGTGGAGATTATATTCATGGGTGGGTTTGGTTGGTTTAGAATGATTTTATAGGATCCGGTGTGTTTGGCTGAAAGCAGCTTGCTTAAAGATTATAATTGCAAGGATATTCTCATAGACAAGGGGGAGATTATATTTCACAAGTGAAGTTTGATGTGCTGATCAGAAAGTGGGGATTTGTGCTTATTAGTTGCAATACTGATCTTGAATGGGAATACTAATATTCCATTTCAACCATCAAATTAGTAATTTAACTTTCCTCTATTGCCTGCTAGAACCATAACACTGGTACTATGAACTTCATGGAGACTAAGATGAATGATCCCACTGTCTTCCATTTGTATTTATTTCGCTGTTAAATAGGCACCTTTGTTCTGTTTACTTAATCTCCAAACTTGCTCAAGTTCTAGTGCATCACCACCTAACTACCTAATTTAGAATTCACCGCTTCATTCTTTATCAGTTTTTATTTTCAGTCTTATAGAAACTGTTGTATACTTGGATTTAACCAGTTCTCCTATTACTCTTTGGGTTTCAATGTATCTCAAGTCACGCCTGCCTTGCGTCTTGTCTTCTGGTTAATTTTTTTTTTGCATGGTGTATTTGCAAGTTATTTGGAGAGTTGGTTGTTGATGGAATACTATGGTATCATGGGATTTATGTAGCTAACCCCACTTTAGGATAAGAATTATTGTTGTGGTTTATTTTAAGTTGACCTTTTGGTTTTTTATTTGTGGAACAATATGGCATTACGAAGCAAATTTGTCTTCAATTGCAACCAACCAGTCTGTTTGTTAAGTGTTAATCGTGTCAATCACATTGCTCAATTTGGGCTGGTGCTCTATTTCCCACACTATGCCCCAAGGAAGAAGTAAAGAATCCCAAAAAGGCTCACACAAGCATGTTCTCCCTCCACCCTTGCTTATGTAAAGTGAAATCTATAGTTAAAGTGAGAATATCAATTGCAGCCTGCACATTGAGTATATTGGTTTCTCATCTTATGTTTTTTTACCTCCTTAATGCCCTATAGTGTTATAGAAGCGCAAGTTAAGTTTTAACTATGGTGATAAATTGCAGCGGTGATTTAGGTCTCTCCCCCTCTCTCTGAGGCTTATTATTAGTCATCCCAGTATATATGGTACTATTCTTATCTATCTGATGTCTTGATGAAATCGTTCCTATGAAGAAAATATACATGAATCAAATTTCAAAAGGAATGACCTTGAATTTGTGGTTCACTCTTGAATAATTTCAATGGGACTGCTGTTATGATGATGGAAACAGTAATTATAGGACTGTTTTTTATCTACATTGTTTTCTCATTACTAGGGAAAAAAAGGTCATGGAAAGATGGAGACGATTTTTCTCTGCAGTTCATATATCTGCTTCAATTGATTATCTTGTACTAAATTTTTGTTAATATATACCTATATGAATCCTTTTCTCTGCGGCTTATCTATTTCCATCTGTGTTTCAGGAAGTCATTGATACCTCTGGAGGGTAAGTTTTTCCAACTAAGAGATTTACTTTGTACTATATCTCAGACCCTGCACACTGGGCAGATTCTTTTGAATTTAAAGGAGTAAGCAATAATGGTCTAAGGTTATAAGCGCACTGTTCTAAAGGAGCTTACATGCCATTGGCAATACGCACAAATTCTACAGGAGCAATGCACACTGTTCACTATTTGTGAATGGTGTGACTTACTATAGATTATGTATATATTGTTGTCTTTGCCTCTTCGTCAATCTCACAATAAAATTAAACCGATGTGGGTATCAGGTGCGGAGCTAGCTTTGCAATTGAGATTGTATCAGAACAATTTGAAGGAAAGAGACTGCTTGAGAGGCATAGAATGGTGAATGCTGCATTGGAAGGGGAAATGAAAGAGATTCATGCTCTCTCTATTAAGAAAGCTGTGACTCCAGAGCAGTGGAAACAACAGCAAGAGTCCACCAAATCTGATGCTGCTTCTGCTTAGCTTTTATAAATGAGAAAACATGGGAACCTAGCTAGCTGCTTCATCATGCTTGTCAGTTATTGTAATAAGAATCCCAAATTTGTGGATTCTAGTCCTGTGGAACCTAATTAATACTCTACCCATGATAATATACTACTATACTGGTATTTTAATTTGCAGAATGTCTGATTTTTGGTGAATTAAACCTAATCTGAGAAAATTAATAAGCTATTGATTGAAATAATAAACGATCTTATCTTGTAAAGAGGAAAACAAAAGTTTGAATCCTGAAAAGAGAACTTGTGAGGAGGATTTTAAGCCTTAACATTTTCAGTTCAATAGAGGTTAGGCTCAAGTCCAAAGTGACTTGAGAATATTTTGAGTTCAGGCGAAAAAAAGAAGACCTACTCTGAGAAAGATTGCCTCGGAACTGTCTTTTAAATTGAGTTGGAGTGTATATGGTACTACGTGTAAGAGATACTGCTACTTTAAGTGTTTCATTTGAGGCAGCTCATTTTTTTAAAGAACTTGTTAGGGACCTATCTATCATTAATTCAATATTTTGGGACCTAACTGTCATTTCCTTTTCATTTTTTTAAAAAACTTGTTAGGGACCTATCTATCATTAATTCAATATTTTGGGACCTAACTGTCATTTCCTTTCATAATTTTGGTTGAACTGAAATTATGTGTATAATCATTTAATAAGAAATGAAGTTAAAACTGATCAATATTTTGTGCCCTATTAAGGTTAACCTTCTCTTGCGTTCCTTCTGCGATAAAATTAGCCTGATATATTCTTGTCTTCTATCTATCCTGAATCCTTCACATGACATGTTTAGTTAATCAATTCATTAGTGGACGTAGTTTCGAAGTGAGCAATTAAGTACTTTTTTTTTATACAAATTTTTAGAGAGATATTAGAGTTACTCACGATATAAAAGTAGGGCGAAGTCTCCCTTTCTCTTAAATAATATCAATATTTAATAAAATTAACTATCTAATACCTTCAATCATAAATTTAGGTACTTTTTTCTAAATACCTTCTTAAGTTCTGGGATTGGAATTACAGTAAATATTACTTCTCTTAACACACTTTAGATAGTCCTATTTCTCACGAATTGAACCCGCGGATGTGAGCAATTAAATACTGAAGTATACCAGGAACTCTCTCTCTACGTATCTCTCTCTCTCGATAATAATGAGTGGGAAAAATCCCAACCACAAGTCTTGTGCTCTCATCCACAACCTCCAACTTAAACGTCTGCATTGGAACTATCATCATCATGTTTCCAAATTCCCAATCCCTTCAGACTTCAGACTCAAAAGCTTTTGGTTTAATGGCCGCTAAGCTAGTTCACCCATCAATGGCTGATTCCCATCTTAACCCTCTCATTTGCAGAACCATGAACACCACCAAGCTCCAACGATATGCCACACATAGCCCTTGTTCAAAACCAAACACTTCATTATCATCAATATTTGCAGACACCTCTTATGGATTCTTCAGACCCGCCACTATCACAAAAGTTGCAGAACACAGCTCTGGTTTGCTTAGTGATGAAGAACTTTCCTCCAGCAAATCTGCACTTTATGAAGCTGTTCAAGGTACTATATATACTCACTTGGATTATTCTAGTTCTCTCTTGTTCATATGATTCTTCTCATTTTCTTCCATGTAGAAATATGATTGAGCCATATTTCAAGGGATTGACAGGGGAATTTTTGGAATCAATTCTAGGAAGAAGTCTGAGATTGAAACTCTAGTGAAGGAGCTAGAATCTCTGAATCCAACTCCAGATCCTACTCAATTTGGACAAGGTGAATTGAATTCTTCAATTCCCAGTCTTGATCACATTCATTCATTTTTATGAGCGTTCTGTTAAAATTATTGTTCTATATTTTGGAAGATGGCTGGGTGCTGGAGACTTGTTTACAGCACAATCTCAATTATGGGTTCCAAGAGAACAAAGTTAGGCCTCACAGATTTCATCTCATTGGATGATTTCTTCCAGATTATTGATGTAGCCGAGGTATATATATATATATGTATCATATATAAGCGTGTGTTTAGTGGTTTTCTATGTAATACTTCTCTAAAGAAAATTAAATAAATTATTTAATTATAATATATGCTATATAATATTTTTAAAATAAATAATTTATAAATTAAATAAATTAGTTTAATAAAAAATATAAATATAAATATTTTAAGATGATTTATTTAGCTTTTTTGGTATAAAATAAATTTATCAAAAAAGTTAAGAGATATTATATTAAGTATATGAGAGAGTAACAGATTAACGATAAACTGACCATGGGTGCTTGTACTGCAAAAATGGAGAGCAAAGCAGTGAACGTGATAAAGTTCAGAGCAAAGGGGTTGAATTTGTTGAATGGACAACTTAGTATTGAGGCCTCTTTCAAGATTGAATCCTCAACAGTTAAATCTTCTTCCTTGACGCTTTGTTTTCTTTTTTTGTGATTGTTATGATTTGGGAAGTATTGATATTTTGATTTGATTCATTGACAGAGAGTTGTCATTAATTTCGAGAACTCCACTATCACTCCAGACCAGGTATGCATGCAAGTCATCTTACAAAAGCATGTTTGTTGAATGTTGACCATGGAGTTTGCTGTTAATTAGTTATTGAATGTTGTGAATGAACAGTTAATGAATGTGTTTCGGAAGAACTACGATGTTTTGTTGAGCATCTTCAATCCACAGGGATGCCTCGACATCACGTATCCTAACACAACTTTACGTCCCTTGTTTGCAATCATGCATATTTGCAAATGTAGGAATCATATTTGCAAATAGGGTCAAGGTTAATTTTTTGCCCTGAAGTTTTTTCGTAAGAATTTTTATATAAGATACGTGAGTATTTAGAAGTTTTTATTCGCTTTAAAAGTATCAAGAAAAAAAAACAAAGTCATTAGGACGTTAGTTGTCAAAAACTTTATGCTGACAGTAGTGGTGGAATTAGAAATTTAGAACTAAAAGGGTCAATTTTTAATAATTTTTTTAATTATATAAATAAATAAATTACTCTTCGATTAGAAGAGTTATTTAATTTTTTAAAATTAATTAAAAAAATTAAATTAATTAATTAATTATAATTAATATAAGAGTTAATTGATTAATTTTTATTAATTAAGTATAATATAGATTTTTTTATAATTTTAATTTAGTCACAATTAATTAATTAATTAAATTTATTTTAAACCCACTAGAGGGAGTGGCCCCTCTATTGATTTGGCCTTTAGTTGACAGTTAACACTTTTAACGGTTAATGATAATATTATTTATTTTTTAATATTTATAGGATAAAATAAATATAATAAAAACTTTTAGATACTCTTAACTCATTCATGAAAACTTTTGTAACAAAATGGTATCTTAATTACTTGTGTAGTCAGGTGGTATTGAACCATACCCTCTCTGACTATATGCATGTATTGTATAATTGGAGATACAAAAAAATAAAATATTAAATTATTTGATCTGCCCCTTTTTTTTTTTAAATATCACTTAAATTTTAAAATTTCAAATCTATTTTGTTTCATACATGTTAATAAGTAAATAATTATTTGATACATTTAATAAGTAAACAATAATATATTTTTGAAAGAATTTTTTATTGAAAATTTAAATAATATTTTTATGAGATTTTCCCCTTTTTTTTAATTGCATAAATTGTGTGGTGGATGAGATTTTAATTTTAACTAGTGGAGAATACTATATAAGCCATTGTAATTGCTTTGTTTAATTATTTTCAAGAAATAAGCCATCAGCTAATAAGCTTTGTTGTGTTCAACAACATTCTTGAGGGTACTTTCTAGTTTCTACTAGTCAGTAGTAACTTTGGCAATTTAAAATACTTCTTAATATATTATTAGTTAATTAATTTATATAAATTCAATAAAATAAATTATTTATAATTAAATTTAAATTCTTAAAATTAATTTATATTATATTATTTTTAATTTATTTAAATTAATCAACTAAATTATAATAATATTAGGGAGTAGCTATCATCATCAATCAAAAGCATCAATGATGACGGTTAAATTGAGTGATAATAGATTTAATATTAATATTAATATTCTGGTTAAGATCTTAATTTCAAATCTTGTTAAAAACAAAAAGACCATGTTGATAGATTTTTCTTCTTCTTATAACTCAACTCAACTCAACGTGACTTGAATTCAAATTGGTGATAAATATGAAATATATCGAATGGTTTGTTAAATAATTTATTTTAAAAAATTTTGAAATAAATTTACCTACAAAATCTATATTTTAAAAAGAATTGGGAAAATTACTTAAAACTCTCAAATTACAAAATTTATTACTTAAAAATACCTAATATTTATTTAAAAATTTATGTGTAACTAATCTTTAAGGGATATAAATATTCTTCAGATATATATAATCTATCTAAAATATTTATAAAATAAAAATTATTTGTATATAATTAAATATTATTATATATAATTGAAAAAAATTACACTCATTAAAAATATGTGTGTTTAAGAACTTTGGTCAATAAATTTTGTACTTATGGATTTTTCAATAAAATTAAAATAATAGATGACCAATTTGATATTGGAGATGGAAAAAAAATGATTTACAATATTTCTTACCCTTCCATTATTATTTACTAGCTTTATTAGTA
Organism: Leucaena leucocephala; assembly: GCA_037074615.1. NCBI lineage: Eukaryota > Viridiplantae > Streptophyta > Magnoliopsida > Fabales > Fabaceae > Leucaena > Leucaena leucocephala. Next base: position 20,190,558 of record CM073538.1, on the reverse strand, counting down.
TGTATGCTTTTTATTAAAAATATAAAATATTTATGAAAAAATATATTTATTTTTACGAACCCGAGGTACAAAATCGTCAAAATCACTTCCTTTTTCCCCCTCGGCCGATTCACCCATTCTTTTACCACCAAACAGTTCATCTCGGCTGTAATCTGGTTAAACAGATGCTACAGAATTCGAGTTTACCTGGAAACTCCATTCACCAGCGGAGTCACACGGAGGAGGGTGGTGGCGAGCCTTTCTCTCACGGACACCAAGACGAACAGGTAATAGTCTCAGCCGAAGATGTTGATCGGAATCTCCCCAGTGGCCGGTGGCCTCTACAAGAGACTCTAAGGCTTTGCTCAAGATAAGGTCTAACATGGACGCTGCTTTCAGCGATACGTTCCCCAAAGTTCAGCATTGGGAACAAGTTTCCAGGTCGGTAGTTCCCTTTCATCGCTTCCTGTTCGATGAGAGTCCCCAGAGAATGCTGCAAAATTTCAGCCTCTAAAAAATTATGGGTTTGCATGCTTCAAGTGTTAATTTGTCAATGTGAATTGCAAGTGCAATTTCCCTCTCGAATCTATATCCTTACTTATCATCCGTTTTTTTTTAAAAACTAGAAAGTATGATCTTTTTTGTCTGTACAGTTTTCGCTGACTGTTACAGTTTTACTCTTAAACTGGTCTATTTTTGTAATGGTTGAGATTTTTTTGGTATAAATGGTTGGAACTTTTTATTTAACTGTAATGATTGATTTTTGGAACTGTTCAGGAGATTAGGGGAGCTAGGGTATAATAGGAATGCTATGCCAGGAGAAGTTTGAAAATGTGTACGAGTACTACAGAAGGACCAAGGAAAGTCGTTATGGCCGACTCAACGGCAAGACTTCTTTGAGCTGTTAGAACCTCCTACGAACTCTCCTTGCCCTGAAAATAGTGAAGAACAAGCGAGAAGCACAGCCACAATCACAAACCCAACGGTTTTGTCTAATGTTATTCAAGGTGCAACTCAACATCCTTACCCCGAAAAGAATGAAGAACAAGTGGAAAACATAGCAACAACTACAACCCCAATGGATTTGTCCAATGTTATTCAAGATTCAATTCCACATTCCATTCGATTCTCTGGTGACGCCTCTGGTTCAGCTACTCTCTCTTCGAGCGAAGAATCAGAGGAAGATATTCGAAAGAAGAAAAGGAAACTGACGCAGTATTTTGGGAGGTCGACGAACAAAGTAGTAGAGAAGCAAGCGAAGCTATATAAGAACTTTATGGAGGTGTTACTCAAATGTGAACAAGATAGAATGGCAAGAGAGGAAGCATGGAAGATGCAAGTATTAGCTGGGATAAAGAGGTAACGAGAGCTTTTAGCTCAATAAAGATCAATTGCTGCGGCAAACGATGCTGCAGTGCTTGCCCTTCTGAGAAAGGTCGCAGGACAAACAGGGACCATAGAATTACCTGAGAACCTACTTCCAAATGATTTAGATAAGGCCCAGCAAGAAAATGACAATGCAGGTATTAGTTTTATTGAAAAGCAAGAATGTAGAAATGGTGGGAATTTCACACTGACGAGTCCATCTTCCTCTAGATGGCCCAAAGATGAAGTGGAAGCTTTGGTTAGAGTGAGGATAAACTTTGCTGGGGAGAATGAAGGAAATGGGCTTAAAGGGTCTATTCCTATATGGGAGGCGATATCTAATGCAATTAAAAAACTTGGGTGAGTGCCAGGAGATGCAAAGAGAAATGGAAGAATATGAGGAAATACTTCAAGACGATGAAGAATAAAAACCAGAAAAAGCCTCAGAGTTCTAAAATATGTCCTTATTTTCACCAGCTGGATTCTCTGTACAATAGTGAAAAGCCTAATGAGAAGGTGGAGGATTTAGTCAGTTCTGATAAGGATCAACTGCAGCCTGAAGAGCTACTAATGCATCTTATGTAGGGTCAGTCTCAGCCATCATCAGAAGATGCTGACAGAGAAGAAGGATCAGAATAATGGAGGAGGTGGTTGTACCCAGTAGTCATGGGTTGAAGAGCGAGAAGAGACCCTAATTTTGTGAAATTTTGTGAAACTTGTTCTAAATCTGATCCCACCCATCTCATGGCAGGGTTGTTGTTTGGTACGTCAATGAATATTTTCATTTTATTATTTTTTAAATTAAAAAAATTAATTAATTATGACTAAATTTAAATTCTACAAAAACCTTCATGTTATATACTCCTCCATCTATCTAAATTAATTAATTAACTCTTATATTAATTTTAATTATTTATTTATTTAATTTTTTTAATTTTTAAAGAACCAGATGAGTATTATAAATTTTGAAAACCGCTAGCCAATATATATAGAGAGAGAGAGAGAGAGAGTTGTTTTTGGGGGGGGGTGTGTTTAAATCCTTGAATCTTGTAACCCCATGATATGTCTGCTGATGGTAACAGGTTGGAGGTGGTGGTTGTAATATGGAGGGGTCAAATTTGATGATTTGAACTTGGAACGTGCATTCACATTATCTTATTTATTGGCACCTGCAACATCCATCCATTTTTAACCCACATGAATTGGTATCTGAATCTTGCTTTGTTATTAAATTTGTAGAATCTCTGAGATGGGCCTACCACCGTCGTTGATCGTTGCGCCAATCAGTCGGATGCTTAATAAAAGTTAAAATCTTGGCAGCAGATGAAGGCGCAACAAGCTTCATTCTCTTTCTCCAAAAGAGGATCAAAAGGGTGAAACTTTATCTTTATTTTCCTTTCAGAGGTTGGAGATTTTGGGTGTCATCTTTGTGTACTGACCTTCAAGTCCATTCTCCACACTGTTTGTGCATCCAAGGATGTAATTGTAAGCTAGCCAATCATCCATCTTTGTTTATTAATGGGTAATTTTGGGTGGAAGCCTTTTCCATTTATATTATATTAGGCATTGGTACTCCTACAGTTCATGTCATACGAGGGTTTCAACTAATTCACACATAAAATGAAATTTAAATGATTAAATCTATCCTAAAATAGTAAAGTTTGCCAAATCTATCTAAGAACGTGACTAGAAATGGGAAATGAAAAGTTGAACTAATAGAGAAGGGGGGAAAATATTAATACTTTTTGTAAGCACAAAGTTATTAATAACTCTATTCTATACTTATAATTAAGATTAATATTTTCTTCTATAAAGGGTCCTATAATATGTAAGAAATATGAGTGTGTATAGGCTGGGCAAAGTATCCTCTTACTCAGTACCCAACTTAAAGAAAAAATATATTATATTTTATAGCCTGATATTTAGTCATACCTGATAAAACTACTAATTATTTAAGGTTGGGTATGGGCAATGTGAGTTTTTATATCTAAGTGATGATGTCGTGCTCATATTATGGGATAAAAATATACAATTATAAAATTTTAAAATAATATCATATTTATATGTTTTTAAGAGTTAAATAATATTTATAATTCACTAAGAATAATTAAAACATTGAAGTTCATTGCATATATAAAAAAAATCCTTAAAATCTAAATAATTTACAATTGTAACTTTATATCAATTTTTTCAAAATTAATAAGGATAAAGTATCTGAAAAAATAATAATTATAATTTGTAATGTAATCATAGATGGTTAGTGAAGTTAAAAAGAAAAAAAATAAATCAATTTAATTATAAATTTTAAAAGATATAATTTACTTATTTAACTATTTATATTTATAAAGTGATATTTTATTTATTAGTAACTATTATATTTTCCATTCTAAATATAATATTTAATGAAAAAAAGTAAAAAATAAATAAAAGATGCGCGCAGGGGTAAGGTTTAACCTAAAAAAAAGAAAGGATTATATTTTGTAATCTCAACCTTACATTTTTCAGATTAGATAGAAGTTTTTCTTTTTTTTAGACTAAAATAGGTGTATCGATATAGGCTTTGTGGGAAGGGAGTACATGATATCTCATGGCCCTTACATTATGAAATTGACATATTATAGAAGTATAAAGCAAGCAAAACTTATTTCGATAAATTTTATATTTAAAATGATTAGTTAATTTAATGATTAGTTTTTAATTAACCACTGAGAAATAGCTTTATTCTATTAAAAAGCTTGAATGAAGCAATTATAGAGTAATGTTCCATGTAAACGAAATATTGATGTAATAAGCCGCTTGATTCTCATGTAAAAAAAAAAATAACTTCAAATTCTGAAAGTAGTTAAGGGACTATACTATTGATAAAAATAATATAAAAAAATAGAAATAATTATAGAATAATGATATTTAGAAAGGGTATTAAATTATATATCTTCGGTTTTTATTTTTAAGTATAGTTTGTTCGACGCTGCTAAGCAGAATTAAAAGCTTCATACATAAATAAATAACAGCTTTGGATGTAAAATAAAATGTGGTCTCAATCACACCAAATAATAGCAGTAGCCATGTTGAATCTCAACCTCAATCTCGATCATTCCCTTCCCACTCTCCTCACCGTTGGATTTTAATAACGCATTGGGATTCGAGTCTCTCTCTCTCCCTATCTCTCTCCCTTTCCCTCACTTCAAAATCCAAACCAGCCTTTCATTCCTTCTTCATTCAAATCTTTCACCGTTTCTGATTCACTGCTTCTCTTTTACTTGACCTACACTCTCACTACCATTTTTTTTAAAAAAATTTACTTATAGCTCCATATCCGAAAATCCCCCAACGTTCTTCTGCTTTCGGATCCTTCGTCGCTTTATCCATGGCGGATTACGAAGGCCACCACCACCAGAAGGAGACGGCATTGCAAGCCTTGAACACCATAATCCAGCTTCACTTTGAGAAGACTCTCGAGAAGAAGCGCGCCATTGACCTCCAGAAGAAGGAGCTTCACAAGCTCTTCCAGATTTTCTTCATCTTCCTCGGCCTCGTCTTCTTTGCTCTCTCGAACTCCTCTCGTCTCCAGTGCCGCCATTGCTGGATCCCTATCTCCCTCCTCTCCCTCTCGCACCTCATCTTCTACGTCTCCGTCGCCCAGACCCTCCGCTGCATCAACGCCTTCAAGTACCAGCGCCGATGCCACAAGCTCACCCTTGGCTTAGCGACGGAGAAGCTGAGGGAGATGAAGATGAAGCTGCAGAGCGGGAATGAATACGACGGAGTCGGAGACGAGGAGTTTGAGATTCACTACCAGGAACCTCCAGAGAGCTATTTTGGCAAGTTCAAGAGGAATTGGGCTCTCCATTTTGGCTTCTTGATCTTGATCTACGGTTTCATGGTATCTACTTCTGTTGTTCTTCTATGTTTTTAGATCTCCTTCTGTGGTAGATCCCAAGATCCATATGTCTGAATTCTGAACTGAATTAAATTTGCATCCGCTCACTTCATTTCCAATCCGGAAACATTAGATCTAGCCATTAGATTAAGATTGTGAAGTTGTGTGTAAGTGAGAAGGGAACGGTTATTATTTTCCGCGAAAACAGGCACTTTCTCTCTCTCTCTCTTTCTCACCATGCCTTCTCACTTTTCAGCTTTTCCATCTTCTCTTTGATTCATCACCAGACGAAGTAATGAACCCCTTTCTATCAGGTATCAGGAAACAAGTAAACTTTTTCTTGTAACAAAAAAAGCGGAAATATATAATATTTACGATATCTTTATTATGATAATTAGTACGTAGTTAGCAATTTGAGTTGAGGAAGTAGAGCCAGATCTGTTCAGAATTCAAACAGTAATTAGCAATATTTATTTGTTCATTTAAACAATAATTTGCAAAACACTTCTCCAGTTCGATTATCTGAGTATATGGGAGAACCATGATCTTCGGTTGTCAATTATCATTCTATATTATTAAATTAAATTATTTAAATTTAGAAAAAATAGTGCCTAATTTTTTAATTTTATTTTAATATTCTAATCTTATTTATAGTATAATTTTATTTATAATTTTTTAATTTGATATAATTTTATCTATAATTTTTTTAATTTTACACAATTTTATTTATAATTTTATTTCTCTAAAACAAATTAAAAAAATTATAGATAAAATTATATTAAATTAAAAAAATTATACTATAAATAAAATTAAAATATTAAATATATTTAAAAAAATAAAATTAAGATATTAAATATTATTTTATCTTTTAATTTTTTTTTCTCATATTAAAACCTTATTCACTTTTGTTTTTCTAAAATTCCACGAGTTGAGATGCAAATTCATTAAGAGCTTCACGATTGACTCCCGGATCCCGCAAAAATGTCAGGAATATTGGAAATCTTTGCATGAAAAATAATGGTACGTTTGGTATGATAAATTTCATAGGGTAGAAGAATTTTTGATAAAAATAAAAATAAAAATAAAATTAAGTTAAAAATAGATTTTAAAAAATTATTTAATAAATTAAAAATAAATATAAAATTAATATATATATTTTTTTATAATTTAAAATAAAATAATCTAAAATATTTTTCTATAATTTAAGAAAGATTAAAATAGTCTAATAATTTTAAAACTTAAAATTAAATAGCCTAAAATATTTTACTTTTATTTCTTCTATCTTATTTTTTAATTTTTATAATTGAACTCAAATAATTTAAAATGTTATAATTGAAAATAGAACTAACTTTTATTATATAATTCTACCTTTATTTACATGCTAACAAACATTCCCTAAAAGTGGATACCCTGAATTTGACATTTGTACACCGAATCAATAAATACATACAACTCCTTAATATTCCCATCCTTTTTGTTTTCTTTTTTTTTCTTAAAAAATAAATTTGATAGAACATACACGTCTGGCCAGCGGGTTTCTCTTGGAATAAGAACATGCCAACTACGCCGTGGAGATGGCACTGCATAATGACTTGTACGCACGCATTCACGCACTCTAAATTTTTCTTCAGCCATCGCCTGCGACCAAGTTAAAAAAAAAAACCTTTCTTGAGACCAGCTTGCGCATATTACCAAAGAAAGCAAGAAAAATCAACAAAGTCGTCGTCGTCGTCGTCATCATATTGTTGCGATTTCTTTTTCTTTTTCCTTAAACATTATAGATGGTTCCTAATGCCAATTCTAAAGAATTTAGCATATTTGGTATTGTGGTTTATCTAAAAATTATATTCTTCCAATCCTTAATATAAGAGTTATTTTACACTGCATCGATATAGTTTACACATCTATTTCCAACTCTTGCATATATTAAAGATGCATAGAAAGCCCAAACATAAATATGTCAATCTCACCTGGGAAGGGCCTTGATGCTCATCAGGATGCCACTTTAAAGCTGATAACCGGAAACTACAATTGGAAAGAAAGATGTCAGTAATTTATAATTTCTACGTAAGTGTTGGGTTTGGGACAAAATGATGCCAAGGGCCACTTACGCATTTTTAACATCTTCAATCTTTAGAGGACCTCTGGGAGGCAGACCAAGGATATACGAAAGCAAACCTACACGACACGAGTGGATGTCATCATCAGACTCGACATCACTTGCAGACTCGGTATCACTTTCCCGGATCCACTTTCTAGTTCTACTATTTGCCCAGCTTGAGTGCTCCCTCTCCCTCCTGTGATCAAATCCAGATGTTGAGCCCTCAAATGAAGAGCCCCGCCCATCGCAGAAGGTCCAGGTTGACGATCTATAACCAAATCGTGCGCAGAAGATTGTATCAGGACCATCTACGTCCTCACAGAAACTTTTCTGATTTTCCCTGAATTGGTACAGTCATATGCTCATCAATGGCTGGGCAAGTAAAATGCACATCAATTTAACTTTAAAAAAAATCCATTTTAACTTCTTGAATCAAGCTCAAATTATTTAAAATTTGATGCTTAACTACGACGACTATGCTCTAAAACTATACTCATCATTGGATGTGTTGTTCCTCAAACCTAAACAGTAGGATATCCAAAAAACGTACTTTTGTAACCAGGTCCTCAACTTATAGATGGAACTTGTTTGACAAATGAGTTTGGAGGGGACAAATATAGATGAACACAAAAGAACTCACCTTTTGTGTTCCTTCTTGATTTTCCATTCTTCCGACGAGACTTTGCTCGACCTTTATTATCACAGTCAGCTGGATTATCTTGATCTCCACACCAATCGTAATCTCCTTCAAGTTTCCATGTTTCTCTCTTCTAGGTAAAGAGTGCAAAACAAAAATGTGTGAACGTGATAAATTGTTGATTGGTAGCATTTGTGGTACACAGAAATGTGTAGGTTATTAAACTCCAAGCAAATACGCTATTCAGATGAGTGGAGATGAAGGTTTTAGTCTGTTAGAACATCAAATAAAACTATGGTCTTTCGCATCTCTATCATCACAACCTCACCAAGAGAATTGAGCAACCAAGGGCAGTGCAGATAAATAATCATGCAATTGCACATTTGCAGTAATCAATCAATATAACAAGTTACACTGAAACATATAACAAGAATTCTCAGCACAATTAAAATCTTAAAAAGCATACCTGAGATGAAAATTTGGAGGACCCACTATTGTAAAGGAGATCTTTCACAGCTTTCTTTGCATCAAAGCGCTTTTCATGCACTACAAATCTGATATGATTCTGAAGTTAAAATTTTGGCATCAGAGAAATTCTGACTTTAAGAGCTATGATTTCAGCAGCCTAAATTTAATTCCCGTAATAAATACCAGTTTTGAATTGCATGGAATTCATAGCATTCAAGTGCCCGAAACAAACACCAATCTTCAATAACTACATGGATGCAACAAATGCAGAGTGTCTCCTACATTACTTGTAACAAACTTAACATTCAAGAAATGCCTTAAATCTTTATGCTGAAATTGCTCAGTAGATGGCTGTTGATTTCTTCTTACATTCTGCAAAGATATTGTGATTGTCACACTTTCTGACAGCTACCAAACAGACCTTGGAAGAAGGGAGAAAAGTTACAGGGTCAATGGACAAAGGTTATGTAGCAGCACATTAAAGAAGAAATGAGCAAATTATATTTTTCAAAATTGTATTTCTGCATTAAAATTGCTTAGAAGCAGGTTCAGCCAAAACTTGAACCCAGAAACCCCACCCTAAGGACAATTTGAACACGCAATACAATAAATCTAGTTCGTATTACTTTTGGTTCCATTTTGCGATGAAAAGCAAAATTGAGAATCTGAAGTGAAGCAAGCCAAAAAAGTAACAGTTTAACGGATTAAGGAGATAACAACTCACGGAATTGGATTTATAGTTCCATTTCTGAGACGAAAACGGGGTGGAGTGAAATGCTGACGAAGAATTAGTTGATGCTATTTTTGGGTAAGGAATGAGGTAAGTCTTGAGCGAGAACACGTTTCGCCATCAGGATATTTGCATACCGAATCGCAAGATCCAAGAAAGGCCTGACTTGAGAGAGTGTGACAGAAGGAGGCTGCATTGTATAAAATTCATTTATGAGTGAAGGAAGGAAATGGAAGCGAGCCTTTGAGGTGAAGCGAACCCGAGCCCGAGGGGGGTCTCCGCACGCTCCGTGCACCAAGGCAAAAGCCACATGGAGGTGGAGCTGCCGGCGCAGTATATGCTCCTACATGGGCCCTGCCCGTCATCAAAACCATTTTATTTTTAGTGGGGTATGATTTACCTTTGTTTAAGTAATTTTATTATTACCCATCGTCCGTAGATTCAGCTGGCGAAGAGATGAGATATACTATCATTTAGAGTGTGTTCGAACTCTGGAGAGTACTACTTTATTGTGGTTCCAGTCATGACGCTTGGACGCTTGGAGAGGCATCCTAACTCTTGAGTGTTTAGTTTTACGCTTGAGGGTAATAGACGGCTCGCCCTGCCAGACATTGGTATCGTATAAGAGGAAGGGAGACTTCGCCATGCTCTTAGATCGTGGGTGAGCCCAACCCCTTTCTAAAAATTTTTGTACCAAAAAAAAAATTTATTGTTTGTACAAAAAAAAACAAGTGATTTTATTGTTACCTTTGTTTAAGTAATTTTATTCTTTGGTACCTATTACCTATAGATTCAATTAATAAAAATATAAGATATATTATCATTTAGAGCGTATTCGATACTTAGGGAGTACTATTTTTATGTGGTTTTAATCACAGCACTTAAGAAAGTATCCTAACTCTTGAATGCCTAAATTTACACTTGAGTGTAATAGACGGCTCACCTACCCTGACGTTAGTATCGCCTAGGAGAAAAGAAACTCCGTCTTACTTTTAGATTATGGGTGAGCCTAACCTCTTCCTAAAAATTTTTGTACCAATTTTTTTTTATTGTTTGGTATGCTTAATATAAAATACATATTTAATTAGATTAAATAAAGTAATCAAATTAGTTAATAAGATATAGTTTTTCTAAAATATTTTAACTATCTTATTTAATTATTGTTTAAAGAGTTTTTATATGAGTAATTTAGAAAAAAAAAATTGATAAATATAAGAAATAACTCTTATATTTAAGATTAAAATTAATTTTTTAATTAAATATTATATTAAGGATAGAAAGAGTATGTGAGATGAGTTTTATTGCTTAAAGCATCAAAATCTTGTGTTGAATTGGGCTATTTTCAAGCATTTACTTATTTTAGATTCAATTCAGAACAAGACAGCAACAAGAGTTAAATCTAGCCGAAGAGCTTCACAATATAGTTGAGGCCTTTCCCCTTTCAATAATGAAAAAAAAAAAACTTGCTAGATAAGTATGAGTCCAAAGAATGTAGCAATGATGAATATTTTGTGGTAAAATTTGCATCCTGCCTTGACCTAAGGTTAGTTTGGATATTTGATAAATCTTCTAAGTTAAAGTAAGATATATTTAGATACTAGGTGCATACAGCAAAAAAAAAAAAAGCTTGCTAAAATGATATTTTTCTATATCGAAAAAAGGCACCCAAGTGAAATGAAGCCTAATTTCATTGATAAACATATAATTGTACATTATATATAGATATAATTTATAAATATAGATAGGTAGCTGTTGATTTTATGGAGTCATTAATAACATTAACATGAATATTAAAGAAATTAAAAAGCTGGAATGTGATTTTTTTTTTTTTTTGTGTTTTTGGCCCCGGGGGGGGGGGGGTGTTGGTGTTACGTAAAAGAGAGTCACGTCAAGAAGAAAATATAGGGAGCCACCCCAAATCAAATAGCTATCCCTACCACAGTGGGCTCCACTTTTCCTTTTTTGATAAGAGTTCATAACCTCAACTGGTCCTCCATAAATATAATATACTAATTAGTCGCATAAACTTGCTGTATTTTAAGCAGACATGGGAGGTTGTGTGGGAGCAAGCCCAGAGTGTTGAAGGACATACCACAACCCCTTCCTGGTCATAATGATGAGGCCATCTCTGAATCTGATCATCCTTAACCTCAAGCTCGAGTTGATGATGAAGCTGAGGCTCGCCGTCAACTTCCACTACATGAGATCCTTGACGTCGATCTCGACCACCAATCCGATCGACAAACTCCCTCCTCTCAGCTATCTCTTCCACCTGGTACGGTACCTCTCAGAATTGGTGCCTCTCGTTTCTTTCATTTGCTTGCTTGCCTCATGAGCATGCACGGGGTAGTTGCTACAGTAGTGTTCATCCAAACAAACGTGTCGGCCTGTTCTGCAATGGTCAGTTTCTATCCTGGAAATAGTGGAAAACTTAAAAATGGGGTAAAAATTTTTAACTAATTTTTCTTATTATTTTATTTTACATATTTTTTATTAAAATTTTATAATCTAACTTATCCATTTCTTTAAAAATTGAACTCATTGAAAATTTCCTTCCCATTCATTTCCCTCCTGCCAAACTTACCTCAGTTCACATCTCTACCTGAGATTAAGGTGAATGAATTTTTAATTTCATGTATTTGAATATTTGACTGCATTTGGTTAGCTTCTCAGTCTCTTACTGATATATGGTTAGCTAATAGCTTTTCTTTTGTTTTCTTAAAAGTTACAATGGTAAGTTCTAATATAGAAAAATTGATGTAGGACCTAGGTCATAGTAATTCCCTAAAATAAAAAATAGTTGATAGTTGATAATATGGAGGGCGAGCAGGAGATTCCTTTGGAGGACACCATTTGTTTGGATCCCATTGGTTTCACTTACCACACTAGCTTATGCATGCATACTTAAGGACACTCTAATTAACTAATCAGCTATTTTTGTCCCCAGGGCTATAAGATTGAAAATATTTTTTTATATGTATTAGGGTGAAAATATAATGTTTATTAATATTTGGGTTAATACAATATTTAGCCTCTCAAATTTATAAAAATTTTGGTTTTACTGACAAATTAGTATAAATTATGAAAAGAAAGAAGGAATTATGAAACAAGAATCACAAGTAATATAAGAGGCTAAGTGCAAAGTCCCAGAGGAAACACAAAGCAGTAACAAGGCAGAGAATTGTGAAGCAAATGACAGTGAACAAGAAGAAGAAGCTGAGACATCTGCAAAATCAAGTGAGGACACTGAACATAAACGATCAAAAGGAAGCATTTAGGCCCCAAATAACATCATCCTTCTCTCCTCTTTTCCTCCTATTCTAGTACCTTTATTAAGGTTGACATAAATCTATATTAATTAAGTTTCCCCCCCCCCCAACATTTTGGGAGTGTTACCAATGGCAAAAGAATTGAATATAGATATATTTCTCATATTTTGTTTAATACTAATAGGTTTCAAAGAATTTAATATTTACATATTTAATTTATAAATAATGCAACCTGATTTCTAAATATAAAAGTTTTGACTTTTGAATATTAAACTATTAAATTTGACTTGTAAATGCCACCACTCTATTTGTAAATAAATATATAGAAGTTTGACTTGTAAATATTAAATCAATTGGGAGTTATTAGTATTAAATAAAATGGGTTATATAGCATCTAATATCTTAATTTTATTTTTTATATGTGTCTAGTATTTTAATCTTATTTGTGGTACAATTTTACCCATAATATTTTTAATTTGATATAATTTTACACACAATTTTATTTCTCAAATATTAAAAATTGTACAAAAATAAATAGATTATAGATAAAATTATACCACAAATAAGATTATGATACTAGACGTATATAAAAAATAAAATTAATATATTAGATGTTATATATCCTAAATAAAGTTAGAGGGGCCTCTTTATATTTTATTTTTTTTTACTTGGGAAATATAAATAAATTTCTATCATGCTTGTGCTTGGTTTACTACCCCATGCAAACCCTTCCTCATGGTGAAGGGTGACTCACACACATGCACACTCCCTTTCTATTGAGGATTTGATCTCACGAGTTCTCATATCTATGCTAACATGCAATTAATTTATGCTTATATATTTTGATTTGGATTCAATGCAATTCCTGGTATTCTATCGAACTTTTTAAAGTATAAATATTTTTCTATTAAAAGTATTATTAGGTATTAAATATAAATATTTTTTAATAAAAATTTAAACATTAATACTATCATTTTTGGTTAAACTCAATCCCTATCAGCGTTAAATTTAATAAGAGGAAAAATCAACTGTTCATTTTAGTTTGATGAAGATTAGCATACCATATAATTTCAAATAACACGTGACACAATGAATGCGTTACATGCGTATATATAATTATTTATCTTTATTTTTGTTCTGAAGCCACCAATCTGCTAAAAGGGGCATTAGAACTGCTTTCGAAATTAATATGGCTTATATTATATGCACTCATTCAGGCAAATAAATTAATTTTTTCTTGAGTCATAATTCTATAAAAAAATATAGTATTCCTCATGTCCTTAATAATCATATAATATAAGAATTGATATTAATTTTAAATATAAAATATTTTTTTATATTTATCAATTTTTTTAAAATTATATATTTTTTTAATAATAATTAAATAAGAGAGGGGTGAGTTAATGAAAATAATAAAGATATCTTTAAAAAAATATTATTTTAAATAATTTAATTAATTAATTTAATCTAATTAAATTAATTATATTGATTTTATATTAAAAATGTGATGAGTTGATCAGTTTTAAGTATTAACGTATACTCGTATTATTTTTGTATTTTCTAGGCATGAAAAATATGAGCCCGAAAAAGATACAGGCTTCAAAAGCATTACAAAGAGGACCTAAGTTCTGGGCACTCAAAGGGCCCAAGGGAAGGCCTTGTTCGGCGGAAGAGAAAGAGCAGAGCTTCTCTGAGCTGATGGCTTCTCTCCCCAGTTCCCCCGCAGACTTCAGCATTTCTCAGTTCTCACTCCTAAGCTCATCCCTCTATATCTGAGGTTCGAAGCTTTTGATTCTGATTTTACCCGCCATGGTCAGATGCATGCTTTCCAAAAGTAGCTTCATTTTCTCATCCATTTCGTCTTCATCATCGTCAGTTCGTTCTCTTCTCTTTCAAATTTGTCACTGCCCTAGCTCGTTGTATAGCTCCTCGTTACTTAGACGCCATTATCATGAATCCCGAAATATACCAGTCCCAGTATGGTGGGATTTTGAGAATTGCCACCCACCGTCTGATGCAAATGTTTACAGAATTACTCACCTCATAACGGAGGCAGTTAGAGCCAAAGGGATCATGGGTCCTCTTCAAATTAATGCATTTGGTGATGTTTATCAGCTCACAAGGACCAACCAGGAGGCTCTCGCGTCCATTGGGATCAAAATCATCCACGTTCCTAATGGTGGGTCTTCTTTTTTGTTGGAATTTGTTTTTTCTCCACACTTGTTTTTGGTGAGCGAAACACATAGCATGAATAGTTGAAAGCTAATCATTTCATGGAATTATCCGGATAGTGCGTGTTGTTACTGCATTTTGTTATTTATTCAAAAATTGGTGTCTCATTTTGATATTCCACTATTCTGTAGCTGGCAGGCTGATTCCACTATAAAAATATCTTAAATTAGAGTCTAAATATAAGTTTGAATTTGAAATGTAATGAACAAAAGCATGCTTTTGGCTGCGAGTAAGCGAGATAGGAGGGGAGTTTTGGCACTTGTCTGCATCTCTCTTGTTATGCTTACAGTTCTCACGGCAATGTCCCTCTTGCATTGTTCACTATTTGTTCACATTTCAAAAATTATCTTGCCTCTTACTACATGATTGCAGGTGGAAAGAACAGTGCTGATAAGTCTCTTCTTATTGACCTTATGTATTGGGTTTCCCAAAATCCTCCTCCCGCACATTTGTTTCTAATTTCAAGTGATAAGGATTTTGCTGAAGCATTACATCATTTGAGAATGAATAACTACAATATCCTAATTGCTGGTGTAGAGACTTCTTATCTTCTCTGCAGTGTAGCAACTATAGTGTGGCACTGGAGTTCATTAATTAGAGGACAAAATCTTGATGGAAAACATTTCAATCATCCTCCAGATGGTTTGTACGGTTCTTGGTATGGTCACCATGATGCACCTCTTGAAGACACTTGCTCTGACGGAAAGCAATTTACACGTTCACAAACTGAGGAATTCCCTAAACCTATTTCAGGTTTGAACTTGCGCCCAATTCCAAAGGCAGTTGTGCGGCAGGTTCATCGGATATTGAATTTGTATCCAAATGGCATCACTTTATCATGGTTTCGAACAGAGTTGGAAAGAGCTGGTATAAACTTGGATAAAGATTACTATGGATATAAAAACTTTTCCCAGTTTCTTTCATCAGTGGCACGTGTACACCTTCAGGCTGTACCTGATAGAGGACTTATTGCACATCGCATCCCCAAAGAATCTCCAGAACCCATTGAAAGCAGTTTTGTATCATCAACAGAATTAGTTGAAAATGAGGAGTTGAATCATGTGTCTGCTTCAACAGAATTAGATGGAACTTCTGAAAAGTTAAATGCTGATGACAAATATGCTAAGACAACAAAAAGTAATGCTTTTAGGAAACATACAACTTTCTGGGGTTGGATTAAAAGTTGGTGGCCATTCGGGAAAAAATTTGGAAACACGCATAATTTGACTGCCCATGATAAAGAGCCTGAGTTATCAAATCTGAAACAGAGTGTTAGTCATTCTGAAGAGCTCCAGTCATTAGAACAGAGACAAATGGCTAGTCAATTTAAGGAGCCTGAGTTATCAGAACTGAATCAGACATTGAATCATTCTAGAAAGCCAAAGTTATTTTCTTGTAGTTCCTTTTGGAAGGAAATGAAATGTTTTGTTTTCAGCTCCAAAGGAGCAATTCTTGTCTTCCACTCAATAAGCAGGTTAGTTAGGATAATAGTCCTTTACAGCTCATTTGAAAATTTTCGCTTTTGCTATGTGCTAAATCAACTGTGTTTCTAGAGGTAGTTGCATGGATTTCTCAATTTCTTTATGATATTCATTATATAGCCATGTGGTGAAAGAGTCTCTAAGTAATAATATGCATTATGTTTTTTTAACAGGGAGGATATGGCGCTCATTTTTAAAAAGTATGGACCCCATGTTCTCCGCTCTCTTAGTGAAAATGATCTCCTTCTATTGGTGGATTTGTTAATATATGAGAAAAAATGGTTGGAGGAAAGGCCTTCTCAGACTTTTCCTTTCCGTACCATTCCAAACAGAACAACACAAAGTAATTTGCAGACTGAGAAGTCTAGAAGTGACATTTTGGCAGATGTTCAGAAACTTGTGAGTGAGATGTTGAGAGAACACCCAGATGGGTGTAATATGGGTCTAATACCAGATCGCTTTCGGAAGAAGTATGGTTATCATTTAGATGTTGGGAAGCTTGGTTATTCCAAGTTATCGCCCGTTCTACATAGTCTGCCTGGAGTGAAAACACAGCATTGTCATTTCTTTCCTGCAAATCATGGCATATATGCTTCTGATGAGGAAACTTCTATTCTCAAAACTCAAGAGAAAAAACTAAGTGATGGGGGAGTGTACCACTATTCAGAGAATGATCACAAAGGCTACCCATGGGAAGAATTAGGACCTGTTTCTGTCAGCAATTCCAATGAGAGTGACTTGGAATCAAAACCAAGGCAGGAAGCAATAGAGCTGAAGGCTGCAATTGATCCTGATTATGAACCTGATCTCTCTGATGATGATTCTTCCCAATCTCGAGGAGATAACTCCTGTTTAACTCAATCAGAGTATGATCATTTCTTTCCTGCAAATCATGGCATGTGTGCTTCTTGTAAGGAAACTTCAATTGTCAAAACTCAAGAGACAAAATTAAGTGATGTAGTGTACCACTATTCTGAGAACGAGTTCTATGCTTCGTACTCTGAAGATGATCGGAAAGACTCCCCATGGGGGGAATTAGGACCTGTTTCTGCCAGCAATTCCAATGACAGTGACCTGGAGTCAAAACCAAGGCAGGACACAATAGAGCTGAAGACCGCAATAGATCCTGATTATGAACCTGATCTCTCTGATGATGATTCTTCCGAATCTGGAGGAGATGAAACCTGTTTAACTCCGTCAGAAGAGGAAGGTGAGCCAAAACTTAAAGTGGACGACGGGGCTTTGCAAAATCTGGATTCAGTGTATGTCAGTCAGGAAGGAGAGGATAGTGTGAATCCGAACAAGGCCAAATGGCCAATACAGTAGGCAATGGTCTGACTGGTGGTTTAAATCCATGTATTTCCACTCCGGCTACCAGTTCAGGAATTCATTCAGGGGGCTATAAAGAGAAGCACAAGCCTAAGAAAAACTGTTCGTCTGATGCTGAACCAGTCTCACGCAAGAATAAGGAGCTGATTGGAGGGATATTACAATGCTTGAAAAGGAACAGGACTTGAAGATGCCGAATTGAGGAATTCCTGGAGTTCAGAACATCTGAAGTGGGGTTGGTTCCTATTACTTCATAGTGTAGAAATTATGGGATTGTTGTGACTTAGGATTATTAACATAGCCTGATGGAGTCCTAGTGCTTGAGAATAAAAATTTGGCATCTTCAAGTCTGATGCCTTGCTACCAAGTTGAGCAATTCTTGGAGTTCATATATTCTGAAACTGGGTCCTTTTTACTTCAGAATGGAAATTATGGAATTTTTGTGATTTAGGATTACTATAACTTACCCAGATGGGATCCTAGTACCTGAGATCAGAAACTATGAGATCCTTTTACTTAGGCTTACTAACACAAACTCAGATGGCAGCATCCTTCTTTTTGCATCACGCACGTAGCATAATTTCACTGGTCATGGTACTAACCGTTAGATTGAGGTTGGTTCATATCTTTGAAACGGTTGCTCTTATGAGGTTATTATTCTTTTGAAGAATTGTTTTTAGGCCATTTAGTTGTATGTGCATGTATACCGGCTGAGGGTTTATTGATGCGCTACCACTTCGATGACTTTTGGGAAGTGATGATTCATGAATTAGTATAGAGGTGATTTACAAGGCTTGATGATTTTGGGAATTAAAATCCAGATTGAGGGATCAAATTAATCATTGGTATCACCATTTCGGTAATAATCAATGGTGTTTTATCAAAGACAAAAGTCATCATTGTAGAGCAGCTCAGTCTTCCCTGTTCGACAACAGAAAGGTATGGATAAGGGTTGTGACTGGCAATATACTTCAGTTGGATTTCAAAGCTTCTATTATTTAATTTTCCCTAAAATGTTTCAATGATTATTAAAATATTGTAATAAACGCTTTACTTAAAAAAGTAAATTGATTCCATTCAATAATTTTAATTTATTTGTCTACAAGTAATAATAAATAATTTTAAGTAATTTTATTTTGATATTTGAAAGGGTTTATGATATTTTTCAAATTTTTAATATATGATTTAATTAGAGAGTTAAAGCCTTAAATATAAAATATATTTTTTATATTTATTATTTTTTTAAATTACACATATTTATATTTTTAAATAATAATTAAATAAGAAAGAAATAAGAAAGAAATAGAAGAAATTAAGAAAAATTAGATATTTGTTATGTTAATTATCTTATCTAATTTTTTAATATAATTAAATTAGTTAAATATATTATATATTAATAATTGAATGAATAGTAATTAATTAATAATTACATTAATTTATTTTAAATATTTTAAATTTTTAACTATAATGAATCATAATAGTCTTAAGTTACTGTAGTATTTAAAAGGTTTTAATCACCATGATAATAATTAAATAGTAATTTATTAATAAATTATGATATTTTAAATTTATAATTATAATAATAATTTATAATAATTATAAATAATTAATAAATTATACATATTTTTTGTTATTTCTCCGTACAACATGGTAGAAAAATATCTCGTTACTCTTGAAATACTCCATCTCGGTTCAAAATATAAGGTGAACTTTTGTAGGGGGGCTTAGTTTTTTATGAGCTAAAGTTTGAATTTGACTTATCATTTAATAATTTTGTTTTCAATTTTATTTTTAATTAATTATATATATCTCATATATATTTTTTCCTCATTCTCTCTCCTACTCATTATCTCCATAAAAAGATATTTTAAGAAAACAAATTATATTTTTTTACATATTTATTTTTTTTAATTAATTTTTACATGATTTATTTATATTCTTATATTTTAACCGGAGCGAGGGAGTACTTATTTAAATTTAAATATGTTTATATCTTTTATTTTTTATGTACTAATTTACACCCAATAATACATGTACCTCTCTGTCTATCAAAGATTCCAAAATTCCATTAATTATTTTATCATATTAAACGTACTCTTCAAAGAATGTTTTTTGATATAAAAAAAATTTAGGTAAATTTGACATCGATTCTCTACTAAAATTGGAGTACAACCTTAAAATTTAGATAATATTTATAAAAAATTTAAAAGATTACCTATTAAGAGAGCTCTCATAATTGTAACGGGAATAGAACTCATATATTTATATGATACGAATATATTTTTATTATCTATATCAACTCTAATTGACTTTTTAAAGATTTTTTTTTTAATTTTAACTCCATTCCCCTCAGAATGATTTTAACGAATTAAACAGTGCTGTGGCTATCAAGGTTGTTTAAAGATTTTTATTAACATCCCTTTTCTCCTAAGTTTGTATGATTAAAAATTTTTCAAACTGAAATTTACCTAAAATTTATTATAGTGAGATTTCTGTTTTATTTATTTTAAAAAAATCAGTTTAACAAATTAAAAATTGTTTGAATGATATAAATAAAAAAATATTTTAGGTACATAATCAATAAAAAGGACATGAATGTAATAGGAAAAATTTAATATGTTGAATTAAAAATAAATAAATATTTTAAAATTAAAATGTATTAGAAAGAATAACTATGATTATTAATACTAATTAATGTGTAGTGGGGCAACCAAAACGAGCGTTTCCTCCTTGGCGGCTCCATCTCTTGGGGAACCAACCTGCAAGGCGGCAAACTCTGTTAGGGTCTCAGACACAAAGTTCAGTTTGAGAAGTCGGAAGTTCCTCAATAGAGCTTCAGATACGAAAATTGTTTTCACTTCACTGCAAATTCTGAGTTTTTCGATAGATAAACGCTTCACTGAAACACAAGTGACACAGTTGGTGAGGTTTGCGAGCTGTGATAGTCGATAACACAAAATTTTGCCATTTCCGCTGCCGTATTACTTGGACACTCATCTTCTCTTTCATTCTGATTTCAGCCACTATGATCAAACTCCTCTTTCCTAAAAATGTCACTATTATATCATCTTTTGCTTCCTACTCTCCCTTAAGTCGTCCTCTTCTTCTCCAAATTTGTCACTGCTCAGCCTTGTCGTCATATAATCATTCATTCTTGAGAACCCACGATCACGAAACACGAAATGATCGGAATGTGCCAATTTCAGTGTGGTGGGAGTTCGATAGTTGTTATTTACCTGCTGATGTCAGTGGTTATAGAATCACCCACTGCATAACAGAAGCTCTTAGGGCCAAAGGGATAAAGGGGCCGCTTCAAATCAAGGCTTTTGGTGAAGTCTTGCGACTCTTAACTGCCAATCAGGAAGCTCTCTCTTCCACTGGGATAAATCTGGACCACATTCCCAATGGTTCGTCTTGTATCCTGTATCTGTGGGAATGGTTAAAGCATACGTTCTTGTTTCGAACTGTCTAATTAACACATCACATAAATGATCAAAAGCTGATTGTCTTATGGCATTCATACCGGAGCATTTATGCTGAAAAGGTGGTGTGCTTACTTAACTTATGCTTCTTCTATATTGTTTACATCATGTCCATAATATTCCTTTATTTTGTAGTTGTTATTTCAAACTATAGACCATTCTATCTATCCTAATTTATATTTATTTTTCTTAAAAAAGGCAATTGCTTGTTGAGATTAGTACCAATGTAGGCTAAGTTTGAATTTGAAGAGTAATGAATCAAAATAGTCCTTTTTAGGCGGCTAGGGAGCTTGATGGGAATTGCTATCCTCTTATGCATCCCTGTTAGATAACTTTGCATTGCTTGTTATTTGTTGTCTCGGTCCTTGTTAGCTTTTTTGAAATATTCTTATCTTTCACTACTGGATGTCAGGCGTAAACATTCCTGCCCATGGATCTCTTCTGGTTGAACTTATGCATTGGGTTACCAAAAATCCTCCACCAGCACATCTGTTTTTGATTACTGATAATAGGGTTTTTGCTGATATGTTGCACCGTTTAAGATTGGATAACTACAACATCTTGCTCGCAACACCAATAAGGGCTCCTAATGTCCTCTGCAATGCAGCAACTATAATGTGGCATTGGAATTCATTAATTAGAGGAGAAAATCTTGATGGAAAACACTTTAATCATCCTCCTGATGGTTTGGATGGTTCTTGGTATGGGCAACCCTAAGGTGCCTCTTGAAGACCCTTTCTTGAATGGGGAACAGTCACAGATGGAGGAGATATCTGTGCCTATCTCAGATTTGGAATTGCGTAGAGTTCCAAAGGCAGTTGTGAGGCAAGTTCAAGAAATATTAAACTCATATCCAACAGGTATCTCTGTATCAGACCTTCAAGCAGAGATAGCAAAAGCTGGTATTTTCTTGGATAAAGACTACTATGGTCATAAAGAGTTTTCTCGCTTTCTTTTGGCAATACCAAATGTACAACTTGGTCTTGGACCTGATAAATTACTTTTTTTTCATCCCATCCCCCAAAAATGTGCCGGACCCTCTGATAACAGTTCTGTATCATCAACAGCATCTGTTTATGGTGAGGTGTTGAACCTGGTGGCAACCTCAAATTTAAGTGGTGAGGTCAAAAAGGCGGTTGGGGATGCAGATCTGAAGCCATCAACAGTATCTGTTGATGTTGAGGAGTTGAACCCGCAGGCTACTTCAAAGTTAAGTGATGAGGTGGGAAAGGTGGTTGGGGATGCTGAAGTGAAACCATCAATGGCTTCATCTCAGGTCCCATAAAAGGTCCAACAGGTTGGGGATGTGGTTAATACACATGTAACTGAGAGTCAATTGCTTCTGAAGGAGAATGAAATTCTTAGCTCTAGTGATGTAAGTCTGAGTGTCACTGAGAAAAATACTTCAGAGAATTACTCTACTGAACAAAGCAACACGGTTTCAGAAAGGAATGGATATTCAAATGATATTTCTGGGAAGTTAAAAGATGAGGACAAATATGACACATCCACAAGAAAGGAAGCTGATGCAGTTTGTCACATTCCTCTTTCTTTACCAGTTAATGAATCTGTGGTTGACAAAAGCATTGGTGAAAGCAATGGAACTTCCAGCAAAAATTTTGGCAAACGTCCAAGTTTCTTCGCTTGGATTAGCAGCTGGTGGCCATTCAGGAAAAATGGTGGAAACTCAAATAATTTGACTGATCAACCAAATGAGATGCTTAGTAATACTGAAGAGCTCAAGTTTTCAAACCTGAGCCAGGCAACCCGTCATTCTAGGGAGTCTGAGTTGTCAGATCTGAAACAAACAGCTTGTCATTCTGATGAGTCTGAGTTCACAAAACAGAAACAAACAGTTAGTCACTCTGAGGAGCCCAAGTTATCTGAACCGAGACAGACAGTGAATTATTTTGTAGAGCCTGAGTTATTTTCTAGTAGTTCCTTTTGGAGTGACATGGAATCATTTATTTTTAATGCCAGAGGATCAACTCTAATCTCCCATTGTAAAAGCAGGTTAGTGAGGATAATAGCCATTTACAGTTCATTCAAAGAATTTTACGGTTGCTATGCATTAAGTTTTATGTCGATTGAGTATTGAAGTAATAATATACCATTATGATGTTTTGACAGGAAGGATATGATGCAGAAATTTCAGAAGTATGGACCCCAGGTTCTTAGTTCTCGTAGTGAAAAATAATCTCCTTCAACTGGTGGATGTGTTGATATCTGAGAAAAAATGGTTGGAGGAAAGGACCTCTCTGACTTTTCCTTTCCGGGTCACTCCACAAGCTGGGAAAAACTCAGTGGGCCTATCACATGCTGCTACTGGCTTGAGATCTCTCTTTCTGAGAGAAGAAGCACGGAGCACCTTGAAAAAATCATCTGAAGGTGATAATGATAAAAGATATCAGAGTATTCCTCACACTGGAGTTTCTTCACCTGCCATTAAAAATAAGCACACTGAAAAGTCTAGAACCGACATATTAGCAGATATTCAGAAACTTGTGAGTGACATATTGAGGGAACACTCAGATGGGTATAATACCAAAACTTTTTCTGGAGAGGTATGGCTATCCTCATGATGTTCAGAAGCTTGGTTATCAAAAGTTGGCAACCTTGTTACAGATTGTGCCTGGAGTGAGAGTAGAGTCTTGTTACATCTTTCCCGCTGATCATCCTGCTTTTGCTTCTGACATGGAAATGTCAACTCTCAATACTTTAGCGAACAATTCAAGTGGTGCAGTGTCGAATTCGGATAGAAAGTCATCTGATTCATGCCCTGAAGATGATGGCAAAGACACTCCGTGGGAGGAATTAGGACCTGTCTCAATCAGCAATCCCAACCAGAGTGACCTGGAAATAAAATCAAGGCAAAAGGCTATAAAGCTGGAGACCTCAATCCATCCTGATTATGAACCTTCCCTTTCTGACGATGATTCTTCTGAATATGAAGGAGATAGCTCTTGTTTAACTCAATCAGAAGAGGAAGGACGATCAAAACATAATGTGCAAGACAGTTCTCTTCTGCAAACTCTCGAATCATTTTACAGAAGCTGAGGAGAGGATAGTGTGAAGTCAGAAAATACTGACACCAAAAGCGATGGTCTGGCTGGTGTTTTACATCCATCCAGGCATTCCACTCCAGGAGTGCTTTCCAAAATTCATTCAGGGGCGGCGCCCAAAGAGAAGCAAAGACCTCACAAGAGCTATTCATTTGTTGCCGAGCTGGACTCACGAAAGAAGGACGAGCTAATGGATGGAATATTACAAAATGTGAGGAAATCAGATGAGTTGAAGATGCGAAATTGAAAATTTCCTGGAGTACATAGATTCTAAAGTGAAATCGTACTTGAGAATATAAATAAAGAGATTTTAGCGAATTAGGATTACAAAAAAACTCAAGTGGTGGCATGTTTCTTTACATCACGCTACTTGTGAATTTTTTGCAGGCCATGGTACTAACGATTCGGTAAGAGATCAGTGCTATTATTGAACTATATTCTTTTGAAGACCCTTGTTTTACTGCAAGATCAAATAGAGGGGATAAGGGTAGTTTCTAGTTCAACCATCTTAAAGCAGTGGGGAAAACCTTGTTTTAGTAACAGACACCGAGAAAATACTGGTTTGTATACTTTAGATGAAATGGGCGAACAGGGATTAGTGGGGAATGTGTGTGAACCATGAATACGGAGGAACTTATAAATAGGAACAGAAAACACCAAACAACAAGCACTTCTTGAGTAACTTGTATGATAAACTTTGTATTGTTCTTTTGTTGATTATTTGATAGACTAATTTTTTAGGGGGGGGGGGGGGGAACTGGGAGAGGGAGAAGAAGAGGTGCTTCTATGAAAAAGGTGATTTCTTTTAGCTTAAAAATGGGTTGGTATGTTTATGAAATCATGCTTTTACTTTTTACCTTTTTGTTGCATTTTATGTAGTATGAAGCAATCGAGAAAGGAAATGAAAGAATCAGTGATCAAATGGCATAAATATTTCTTATTAAAATATTCAAGTTGAATTTTTAAAATCAATAGTACTATTTCAATGTAAAATGGCATTTAATTATTGATATAAAATAAAGCTTATTTTAAAAATTAAACTATCTTAAATAATCTGTTTTATAATTTAGGACGAAGATAGCAATACATTTTTTAAAGATCCTTAAACGAGGAAGCAATGAATCATCAATTGTTTGCTAATTTATCTAAGCCCCAAGGTTATGTTTTAGCCTTAGAAACTGGTGTCAAATTTATTTGGTACGGGGCTGCAGGAAGACGCACGTTGCACATAGATGTTATTTATAAGAAATAAATTGCGCATAATCCCTTCTGAAAATTTCACTTGATCCCTACAAAAAAATTTATTTCTCCCCGAGAAAAAGTTATGTTTAGTACTATTTATTTTTCAAAAAATATTCTGAAGCACGTATATTTAAATATATAATTTCCCATTTCTTTAATAATTATTTTTAATAAATATTATTTATATATTAATTAACAAAAATTTAAAATTATATTTTTGTAACATATTAATATTTATATTAAACACAAAATCTTCTCCCATTAACTAATTTTTCTAGGTCCATTATTTTTTTATTTAAATAATTTATATCAAACATTTCAAAATAAGAAATTCTCTCCTTAACTAATATGACAGTCAGGTATCAAAAGTTTAATATAATGATAGTTAGTTTCTAAAGGCTTTTAATTACCAAATGTTTATAAGATTTAAAACTGATCCATTTAATTTTTTTAGATATATTTAGGAAGTCAAATAAATCAATTATTTAATATCAAATTCAACTTCTTAAAATAAATTTATATTATATACTCTTCAAGTTATCTAAATTAGTCAATTAGCTCTTATATTAGTAGTAATTAATTGATTTATTTTGTTTTCTAAATTTATTTTAAAAAATAACTAGATCTTAAATTTAGGATTAAAGGTAATAGTTTTGAACCTTTTAACAAAAGTGTGATTTTAACAACACTTTATATAGGAACCAAAAAACATATTTATTTCTCTAACTTTATATAAAATTTTAATTAGGTTACTTAATTTTATAAAATATATTTTCAATCTTTTAATATGTTAATCTCAAATAATATTTTTTTTAATGTCAATAATTATTATTTAAAAATTTAAACTTAATATGTCAACATCTATAAATATTTTATCATCATTCAAAATTTTAATATCATCAGCATTTTTTATTAATGAAATTAATGTGATTAGAATTAGAAAACTAAAAAAAACACTATAAAATCACAAGACTAAAATATAACCTTATATGAAGTTAAAATGTTAAGTGACTGAATAAATGAGGGTCTCAATTTAATTTGGAAGAATCAGTAAAAAGTTATTGTTTAAAAATTTTATTAGTTAAAAAACTTTTGATTTTCGATATTTTTGTGTGGATAAACTTTTTTTACTTTTTATGTATAAAAATATATCTAGTTGTTATAAGTTCTAACCAATAAAAATTTTAAATATAGACTTTTCATATATTTTTCCTTCTTTTTTTTTTTTGTTTCCATACAAATGGATGATAAATGGTTTATATAATAATAAAAGGTTAAGATATATTTAACATATTCAAATATTTTTTTAATAATATTTAATATTCTAAACTAAATTTTAGTATATTCAACAACTTAAAATATTTTTTTCAATTGCATTTAGTGTTCTAAAATATTTTTTGATTTAATTTTACCCTTAAATTAATAATTTTTTTTAGTAACAATAAATACCATAAACTTAAGATAAGAAATATTTTTAAAAAAATATTTTAGAGTGTTAGATGTACTAAAATTAGTTTAAAATAGTTAATGTTATGGAAAAAATGCTTTAAAAAATGCTGATTGTGCTAAAAATAAATTAGTTTAACTAATTGTACCCAAAAAAAGTGAGGTTTTATTTTCTCTTAGGCGATATCAATATCAAATAAGATAAATTGTCTTTCACCCTCATACGTAAATATAACTCAAGATCTAGGATGTGTGTATAAGTATTATAATTAAAACTATAATAAAATAATATTTTTAAATATTAAATATATTTTAAATAATTATATATCTCATTATTT
This sequence comes from Leucaena leucocephala, assembly GCA_037074615.1. Lineage (NCBI taxonomy): Eukaryota > Viridiplantae > Streptophyta > Magnoliopsida > Fabales > Fabaceae > Leucaena > Leucaena leucocephala. The sequence continues at coordinate 20,163,517 of CM073538.1, read as the reverse complement.
TATTTGTAAAATTCACGTAGTAAAATTTTTAAATTGTTATATACAATTTAACCTATAACAAATATGGGTCATCCCCAGTGACCCAAGAAAAGTTGAAAGACAAAACGAAAACGCAATCCCAAGGTAAAAGTCATGTTTGTTCACATGCACGAATCTCATCAAATCACTTTCCAATTGCTTAGGAAACTGGGTTTTCGAAAGAGAGTGAGACCATTTTACTTGCATCCCCATCCCTGACAAGTTTTATTCAAGTCACCTCTTACTACTTCATTGTCTATGGCAAAAATCCAAACGCTCCTTGCCTCAAGCTAGGCCACTACCTGGTGTCGAGTATCCAGCAAAACATATCCTAATAAAGAATGCAAATATCGCTCTCATGTACATGTATGTATCCCCTTCAAAAATATTTATATTCTTCCCAAATAAAAGACCATCAGAGTAAAAGATTATTTAGAAAAAGAAAAAAACTTAGATAATGATCAACCGGATTAATTATGTTTTCCCCGGCAACACCCGAATAATGTTCTGTATATTTTCCCTTTTTCTTTTTCCTCTTTCTTTTATAATACACGTAATTTGCCTTTGGCACTTGCACCAGCGACCAAAATTGTGTTTTGTGTTACCAGTGCCTAGCCTGAGAACCGGCTCCACCTTTGTTCTTTGGAAAGAAGGCTTTCTTGGGTCTTGGAATTTCATGGATGTCCATCACTTGGATCGTTCTTTGTCTTTTGGCTATACGCAAAAAATCACCAATCACAAGTAAGTTAGGTTAAGAATAACTAACTATCAACGAAGAAAATCACATTAAATTAGAAACAGTGGTTCCACCATTTTCAGCCTCTTTGTAATTCTCTTGAAGCCGCCTTCTTGCCGAAGCAAGTCTATCTGCTTCAAAATTGCTATCTCTCTGTTCTCTCTTTCTCTGCCATCATTTAGCTTTGGGTCAGCAGATTCCCTACTACACTTTCAGGGATTATTTTTTTAAAAAAATAATCCCTAAGAAAGTAGTTCTACTTAGGCTCCCGCAGTATCTAAAACATTGATTAAAATCATGTGTGCTTTTTTCGGTTTGTAGTTAGTATTTTTTTTTACTGCATGAGCTTCAAATTTCAACTTTCATATCCTCCTTATTTATAGTAACGAAATTTAGAGTCAGATTCCAGAATGGTTATAATTCATATTCATACGTTTTGAGGAGCAGGAATGGGCACTGGGGTTGCTGGTTTTGGTGGCGCTCTTTGAGAAACTGTCTTTGACTTTGGTTCAGCTTCTGAATAGTTTCGCTCTGACCCAGAACTCCCATCTGTAAGAGCAGCAAACAAAAACATAATTGTTAATCAACAATCTGGCAGACAAGATTGAATTGTATATGCTTTGAATTAAATAGACAAATACCATATACTTACAGTGCGGATTAGGCGAGTATGCAAAATCAGGAACCTGCAAAGCGAATTGGAGTATTAGAAAGCTAAAACAAACAAGCATATTAATTTTGGGCATCTTTTCCAGGGAAAAAGACACATGAAGAGACTTTTTTTTAACCTGGCTGTGCCCGTTTTGGGCGTTTTTCTGCATAGGCGAAGAATCTCCATTAGCTGCCAAAAACATTAATCACAAGTTTAATTTGGTCTGAACATTGTAATTTGTACTCAATTTTTTTCCAAAAGAAGATTCAGATTATTACCCATGACGGCAGAAGCAACATCGCCTGGTTGATTTACCTTCACCCATTCATCTACAATCTCCTTCCATTTCCTGGTCAGGAACAGATAATAGTTGCAATTAATCCCTCAGGAAGTAAAATTTCAACTTTTGCATTTATTTTACTGTTCAAATAATTTTAGGATCTTCCAAAACCTGACAAGTAGCTTCACCAATCTCCGAACATCATTGGATGGATGCTTGCGCAACCTATTAACGTGCCTCCCAATATCCGTCTCCTACAGAAATACGAACGGTTAAGCAAAGACTAAGACAAAACAAAAATGTAAAGCGAAGGGGAAAAGAAAACTCGCAGCCGCCAGGAGTTACCTTTAGTGCTTGGAATGTAATATCCATGTCCGCTAGAATTTGTAGCAACTCCACCACATAATCTTCAGGCTGATGAAACAATTGAATAAATTAAGATGTTAATCAAGTGTAAATGGAACATTTAGAGAGTAATTGATTGATATGAAAGAGGGAAAAAACGAGCAGCTAAACCTGGTCAGGATCCTCAAGTTGCTCTTTGATCTCTTGAATCTTCTTTTGTTCATCATCAAGAAGACCTCCATAAGGATCTAAATCGTCGTAATCTTGACCGATAGAGTGAGGCGTTACAGGCGAGGCATCTCTTTTCAGCTCAGGAGTGCTCTGTTTCTCAATTGGTGAGCTTATTTCCTGGCCATTGGACTCGAGCCCAATCGCTTCGCAGTTCCGACACCGTCCCGGAGCTGAAGTGGCTTCGTAGAGACGCTGAACGATTCCATCCCTTCGACGCTTTAACTCGTTGTTGTACTCAATGGAAGCCACGTCGATTGCAGTGTCGATGAACATCCATACATCCACACCAGCCGACTCCAATATTGATCGGAAATCGTCCAAATCCATATAACTGTTCCCGAACACTAAATCTAAAGTTGTAAGACTAATGAAAACGACCGTGAAGAGGTTCCACACAGCTCTTGAAACAGTAGGTTCTGATGATGCTCTACTACACCATCTGATCCAAATTAAATGGCGTTGAGGAAGTCATGAATAGGGTACGGATCAAAACGGCAAGAACAATGATTGCAGAATGAATACTACTAGGCGCCAAATGAAGGAAGAAAAGGGCTTAGATCTGAGGGATGGCAAAACAACAAGGTTGAAGTCTGACGCAGAGGAATCCGGTAAAATAAGAGGAAAAAAGTATATGCCAAAACCAAAATTCCTAATTTTTTTTAGAATTACATAAATATTGGTGATGGGCATGGTCAATACCTGACTTATTTGGTGCTCTCTCTCTCTCTCTCTCTCTCAAGAAGTCAGAAAAAACTTCTCCTTCTAAGGGAGATGAACCCACTGCAAGGTGAGGGAATACAATATAAGTTCAAAAATCAGCTTTTTTTCCTCCCGAAAATGAAAAACCTAGAGGTATTTGGAGGAATAATAATAATCCACATTTTTTTTACCTATCCAAATCCTTAAATTTAATCTAAATCATATCCTAATTATAATACTAAAAGATAATAAAGATAAATATTAAATTTAGGATATTAAAACTAAATACCTATTATTCCTTTTTATCATATTTCATCAATTTTTTATTTTATTTTTTAAATTTTTTCCCATCGCATTGTTAATTTATTTGATAGACTAATACTTCATAGTTCTTTCAAATTTAGCATTAAATTTAATAATTTGTGAATGGAAATTTTTTAATTTTTAATATAAAAGTTACTTAATTAATTTAATATTATTTATTTAATTAGGATAAGAGGAGCATTATTTATTTAATTATTAGTTTTATTAGCTAATTAACATTTGATTCAGTATTTAAGTAAATGTATTACTAAATTTAAAGGGGATATTTTTTTTACGTAAGTGGAATTTATATAAAAAAAAATAGCAAACAAGTGTGGGATACAAACTCAAAATATAAAAGAAAGCAATAAAAGAAAATATCAGAAATATAGCGACCCAACATCACATCAACTTGACCCAATAGGGGCCACACACTGTGACCCACAAAACACTATGACAACAACAATATTGTTTTACATTAAATTTTATTTATATTTTTAAATTTTTCAACAGGAACTTTCTCTTTTCAAGTGAAAATGTTTTAAAAAAAATTAATAAGTAATAATTGTTAAATACTTATTATCGGACAATAAATAATTAAATTACAATATCTATAAAATAAGTAAATAATTAGTTAAATAATATATTTACTCACAAAGTAACAAATCACAATCATTCCCTATTCTTTCACCTTACAATGGCTGAGGATAACCTTATCATTCCATCTACTTATAAAAATGTCTTGCAAATAAGGGCCCGAATTTTTTAATTATCACACTCTTTCATTCCATTTTTAAACAATCCCAAACACTGTCTAAACTATACTCGTCGTATTATATATAGATGAAATGTGTGGTATGAAAAAATGGATGAAATGTGAGATAAGAGGAAAAATGAAGACGTTTAAAAAAAATATGTTATCTGATTTTAAACTAAAGGACCAAAATTATACAATTAAAATGGAAACACTTATATACTGAAAGATGAGTATTTTTAATCAAATTATTTATTATATAATAAATTCATATTATTGATATTATTAATACTTCAACATTCATTTCTTGTTAATTTGATTGGAAAAAAGTATATTAAGAATAAATAATAAAGAGAAATATTTACACATTCTAAATATACCATATCATATAAATTCTGTCTAATTAAATACAGAAAAATATTTATATATATTTTAGAAGTATCACGTCATTTAAATTCTACCTAAATAAAATATAACAACTTAACTGATGGCCCATTTAATAAATTTATGATTTATTTTATTTTTAAAAATAAATATTTTAATTTTAAAAAATAAATTCATCTGAACAAAATTAAAATATCTATTTTTTCTTAAAACAAAATAAATTGTGAATTGTTATTTCTCTCAAATACAACAACTTAGCGAATAACTCAAATAAAAATTTAATATTTATTTTATTTTTAAGAAAAATAAATATTTTAATTTTAAAAAATAAAAATCCATCTAAACTAAATCAATATATTTATTTTTTAAAAAAATAAAATAAAATATTATTTGTTTCATATAAGTCATCGACTAATTAGAATTAAAATATATTAAATTATTATATTTTGATTAGATAGAGTTCAGATTACATGATAATTTTAGTGTAAATATTTCTCAAGAATAAATATCTAAGTCTTTTTCAAATTAAAAATATATTTAATTAAGTCTTTTTTTATGCAAGTATAGATGTTTATTTATGTTATTATATTGTGCTTGAGGAAATATTTGTGGTTTGTTAGTCAAAATTCGGGCATAAGCAAGCAGATAGGATTTTTCACCTCTTTAATCCCGTTTATACTTTACCAATAATTTAGTAACAGTCTCATTGTTTTTTTTAAAATAATGTGTACTATTGAATTAATTATTGTTAATTTATTAATCTCTAAACAGTGTTATCTTGTTAATTTTTTTACCAGCTGTCTTCCTGTAAATTTAAATTGATTATGAATTTTATAAATATTTATTTCATACTACATCACATCTCAAATACAATTTACTCCCTCTAATTATTAATATCGAATAAATTGATTAATTTAAATATATTAAAAAATAAATTAATTAATTAAATTATATTTTATATAGAAATTAATTGACTAATTTTTTATTTTAAAAAATATATAATATAAACTTATTATTTATCATAATTTATTTATTTAATTAATTTTTTTAATTTATATAAATTAATTAACTAATATTTTATATTAAAGATTAGATAAATATTAATTACCTCACACATATGAGGTGCCCATAAAATGAGTTGTGCTAATTAAATTTCTAGCTTTTGGTAAAAAAAAAATATAGCAAAACATAATTCTTTTAAATTTTCCTTCGACTAATAGTTGACATTTCTTTTTATGAATTTCAAATTTCTTTCTCATTATTTATTTGATGAGAGGCATTTCAAGAAAAAGAAAAGGAGGCATTTAACAATTCAAATAAGTGTTTTCTATTTTCGACCACTAGAACATCTGAAACCCTAAGAAATGTCGGATTTGGTTGTTCTCATAATCCTCTTCCTTATTTTCCCCTTAAAATCCCTTCTCCAACCTTAGATAAAAGAAAACAATGGATGGTTCAAATGTAACATTTTATTAGACTATTATTATAATATTTTATAAACTAAAATTTATTTATATTACTTATGTGAAATATTCGGATTAAATTTCAATATGCAAATCCATAAATGTCTTATTCTTAAGATCTATTACTTCTATGATCATAATTATAAGATCTAACTGATTTTTTAGATATATTTAAGAAGTCAAATTAATTAATTAATTATAATCAAATATAATACATCAATATGCATTCATACTATATACTTTTCAATATATTAAAATTAATCAATTAACTTTTATATTAGTTACAACTAATTAATTTATTTTATTTTCTATTTTTATATAAAAAAGTTAATTAAATATTACAATTAAGATATGAGTAATAATAAATAAAAAAAATTATAAGAATTTTTAAAAAATGGTTAGACTCACTCACAATCCAAAGGTAAGACGAAATCTCCCTTCTTCTTAAAAAATATTAATATCAAGCAAAGTGAGATGTCTATTACTCTCAAATATAAATCTAAATATCCAAGAATTAGGATGTCTGTCCAAGCGTCACGACTAGAACTATAATAAAATTATACTTCCAATATATTAAATATATTCTAAATAGTTATATGTCTTAACTCTCTAATAAATAAAGATGATAGCATTAAATTAGAGTCAATATGCCATCAAGAATGATGGCATGGAATGCTAAAGCGTCAAAGACCCAAGATTGAATAGTGATATTTTAGGGGAGGCATTTCAAGGGGGGAAATGTACAAGTGGGGAGCATATACGATAAAATCATATGCATATTGTGCGGGTACAGACGCATCCTCGGTGTGTCGTTTTACCTCTGTTTATATCATTTTAAAGTTAAATTTGTTTGGTCAGTAAAATTTTAAAGTTAAATTTTGATGATAAAATATGAGATTAAAAAAAGTGATAGTAATATTATATATTTTTTGCATTTAATTTAGGATTAGGATGCAAATCTCCTCATGAAGCATTCACACATGTGCATTTGATAACATAAATATTTTTTAGATGCGAAAATATACATAAAAATTCTAAAATAATATAAAAATGCGATGACCGTTACATCAAACTAATGTTGGTAGTTTAACTATTATTAACCGTTTAATAAATATTCATCAAACGTGTTGGATAGTATTTTTGCTTTTAACATTCACGTTCACCACTGGATGATCTTATATACAACACAATGGTAAGTGTTGGAGCTGCTTCTCCCCTAACTGCCTCATTCGCGTCATCCACAGCCCAGCCCTAAAATTCACGCACACCCTAATTGTATGATGGGCCCCATGTGCATATAATAATTAAAAAAAATATTTGTATACTATAATAATATCATATTATCTAAATTATGTTAAATTAAAATACAACAATTCGTGGATGACTTGTTTATAAAGAATTCAAGTTATATTTTATTTTTAATAAAAATAAATCTTTTAATTTAAAAAATAAAAATTCATCTAAACTAAATTAGGAGATTTTTTAGAAAAATAAATAAAAAAATATAAATTATTTTGTACGAATTAACAGTTAATTAAATTTAAAATAAAATAAATTGTTAGTATTTCTCATGGTTACGTTGCCTAATTCTGAACGCCATCCAATCCTTAAGTTGGAGTTTCAAATACGAATTTGCCCCCAAGTTGATATGCCTTGCCAAAAAGAAAAAGTCAATGCACAAGTACGAGTGTTGAATATATGATACGATGGCCGATGCAATAGCCATATTGTGCGGGTGATCGTTTTTTATAACATCGAGGATGCTTATATGTACATTGACTTCTCTAACCTCAGTGAGAATTGAGAATCAGTATTATGACGCAATTATGACATCATGTGGCTATCTAGTTGGGTTGATGGATGGAGAATGTGCTGTTCCACATTACAGGGTTCAATTAACAGCGACACAGCACCAACGACACTTTGGTGACACCCAAGAATCTCCCATTAAAGGCTCAGCTGCTCTTTTCTGACTTTCAAACAAACAATCATCCACTATACTACTTCCTCCTCCCTCCCTCGAATAAATTAAATAGTTGTCATGTTGCATTTATAAATTATTTTTAATAAATTTTATAGAGATTAAGAAAAAAAATTATTTTTATTTTAAAATTTAATAATTTTTTAACTTTATCACTATTTAAGGCCTGTTTGGATAGATTTTTAGAAAATAATTTATGAAAAAAAAGTTTTTAAAAACTTTTAGCAAAGGGCTCCTGAAAAAGAGTTTATAAAAAAATAGTTTTAAATAAATAAGTATTTGAATAGTTATTATCAGAATGACTTTTGTAATCGATAAATTATTAGAAAAGTTATTATTTTATAAAAAAAATCTATTTTTATTATTTTATTAAAAAAATCTATTTTTTCTTTTTTCTCTCTCTATCTATCATGTTTTCTCTCCATCGACAAAGACTAGCGGTGGAGACAGAACCCCAACAACTACCAATGACAACAAACTCCCATCGACCAGCTGCTCAAATATAGCATCGACGTTGACACGTGCAACAATATTTTTGTGCACAAATAGAGGAGAAGACACAATAGCAATGGAGACCTTCCTCCATGAAATATGCTTTCTCTCCTATTAAGATGACACTCCTCTCTCCCATCGACAATGACAACAAGCACAAACAGAGAAAAAGAGGGCCATGGTGATGGAGGCAGAGTAGAAGTAGAAAGAAGAAGAGAGAGAAGTGAAGAGAGAAGAGGGAGAAGTGAAGAGACAGAGTATAAGAAAAAATATGGATAAAATAGTAATTGGGTAGTCAATAAACTATTTTACTGTTCAACAAGTTATTCGTATGAGTTTATTTAAAACCATGGTTTAGTCTCAAATCCCTTTTGGATAAATCTGACTATTTATTTTAAAATTCTCTTAAACTAATGTCTGAGCTAAAAGTCCTTTTAAAATCTAGATTTTCTATTTATCCAAACAAACACTTAATAAAAAAAATCTCTAGTCTCTACTTTATAAATAAAACCAGAAGAGTATCTCAGTTCTCTTCAAAATAATGTGTATTGTTTTGATCCACAGTATGCCTTTTCTTTTACCATTATTTGGTCTAAAATATAACTCCAATTTTATAATATCTAAAGCATTTAATAATTTTAGGTAACATACTTCCTCCTCCTCCGATTCTAAATATAAATTTTCTTTTTTTATTATTATTATTATCCTTAGTATACGTGTTTGGCTGTTTGTCAGTACCTTGGACCTTTTCTTGATGAAAACATCCGTTAGAACTTAATTTATCTTACATATTAAAAACGAAGATGACTGCCATAGAAGAAACATTAACATCGATCTTTTTTTAACGATAATTTCCATAAAAACCTTGTCTTTGAGTTGGTGTCATCCCACTTAGCATTCTCCTTTCCAACACCAAATATTCATAAGCGCAAATTCAGGTATATTGCCTCAACATGCATGGCATCTGTTTATCAGATTGCTGTATGTGTTGAGCTCATTGTTTTGTAATCGTTATTTATTCCTTAGTGTGAGTAGCACATCCCATGTGGACGTAATTAACCCATGGTTTGTTGTTTTTCTCGTGAAAATAATACAATTTCGAAAGGAAACTTGTCTCGTCATTTCTTAACCTCAAAGTACTAAAATTAGGACTGATATCATTGAACCAACTAAAACAAGTGGTTTAAGAATTAGGGATTCAACCATGATTAAATTAATATCAATCTAATATGATTAAAATAATATCATTTAATTAAAATATACAAAACTATTCATATATAACTTTGAAAAGAATAACATGTGAATAAAAAAATATAAAAACATAAGTAAAAGGAACAGTTGTAATGGAAGCCCCCTGCTTGCCCAGGAGCTTCATGAAGCAGAACCTAGTCTATATACACCCTAACAATGGAAGCTTTCCCATAATGGATCACACTTAACTGAAACCATCGGTCCCATATATATGCATTGACCACATGTAATACGTAAGAGAACCATCAAACGTCAAAATCATCGAAGTTGTCTCACGATTACGATGTGCCCCGAATTCTTGCATAATGCAAAACCCTGAAGTACCACTTGATACGTATCCATATCCTTCAAATTGCCACACCCCTGAAGAATAATCATAACCCTGTAACAGAGACAACAACGAAACATCACATTAGATTCCTTTCACACCCGCCCACACAATGATATATAATATCTAATTATTATATTTATCCTAAATAACTCATAATAGATTATTATGGTATTTTAAAAAAAATATCATATTAACTAATTTAATTAACTCTATAATCTAATTAAATTAATTAAATAGGTTATATATTAAGAATTATATGAGTATATATATAAGAGGCTTACGTACGCTGGATTTGAATTTCACATCGAGGGTTGGTGGGACTATGTTTGCTGAGAGGTTTGTCAATGGAGTATACCCACAATTTATGTACTCCGCCATGGAAGCTGTGCCTTGAGCTTAAGGCGAAGTTATAAAGGCTATGATGTCTGAAATTGGAGGTGTTGAGAGGGAGTTCAGTGAAACCTAGGGTTAGGTCCACAAGATGGGAAGATCTGACACTGACGAATAAATAAGAACAAACAAGTAAGCTCAACACAGCACTCTTATAAACAGATCCCATCTTTAAAAGAAGCCAGATATATATATATATATATATATATATATATATATGGAGGTACGTAATAGCTAGTGAGAGTATAATGAGATAGCTAGCTAGCCTAAATCTGCGAGTATTTATATTAGGCGTTGAAGGCTAGAACCAGCAGTATAATTGAGAATATTCTTGGCTTTAGGAATATTCAGCTATTTGGATGCAACTTTGTGAGGATTAAGGTGGGTTTAAGCATGATATTAAAGCTTAACCTGAATTAGCAAGTGAGACCTCTATAAAACTAATAAATCAAGAGTTTGAGACATGTCAACCTGATTGGAATTTATATTTTTCTTCTTCTTGTTGAATTAGAAATGACGTTATTTTGAACTAAAAAATATAAAAGTTAATTATATAATTTGTGCATGAGTAACTATATGTTTAATTTTATTGAACTTCAAATTTGGAGTTTATTCAAAGGATGATTCTTCGTACTTCATGGAGTCTCGTTGGAAGGGAATTAGAGTTCTTCAGAAAGCTAACTGATATGGTTTAATTATATTGAATTAAATAAATATAGAGAAATTAGTAATGATTGTATCTGATGACTACAAATTAAAGCTAGTTGGAATTTGTATTCTGATTGCATTTGGTAAAAGTGCGTCCTTAGTGTGCTCTAACTTAATACTCCCTCTTCCCCAAAATATAATATCATTTTAATCATATTATATTTTTTAGAAAACAATTAAAATTAGTTAAAAGTAATAAATATATAGAAAACATATTTTTTTTCTTAAATATACCCTAATTTATAATGATTAGATCAGAGAGTAATAATAAGTAAAATGATGAGAGATAATGTATTTATTATTGAAAGAGAATAAAATGAAATAAAGGTAAAATGGGTATAAAAATATTTATTATTAAGAAAGACTAAAAAAAGATATTATATTTTGGGAGAAGCTAATTTAGGGGGGAAAAGGATCTTATACGGAAGGAGTATAAGATTTCAGTTTAGTCTCTTAATTTTATCTTTTTAATCCTCTAATCCTAACATCATTAGTCTCAAATATAGGGCCTATTTGGTTTTATTGGAAACCATGGTTTTAAAAATTATTTTGGACAAAACTTAGGTTTAGGGAAATTACAAAACAAATAGCTATATTTGTTTAAATGGGCTTTTAGACTAAATCATAGTTTAAAACAAAGGTTTCAGATAAGCTGGTCAGAGTAGCTTATAGAATAGTAAAAGAGTTTATGAAATAACCAATTACTATATTACCCATACTTTTTCTTACACTATCTCTCCTATTTTTTCTTACACTATCTCTCATCTCTCCTCTTATATCTCCTCTCTTCTCATTTAATACTTATATCTTTTTTCGTAATTTACCAATAATAAAAGTATTTCTGTAAATAACTATCCAAATACTCATTTATTCAAAACTATTTTTTTTTCATAAATTCTACTCCAAAAGCCCTTTTCTATAAATTGCCCAAAAATCATTTTTTTTCATAAACCCGTTTTCAAAATCTTATCCAAACACATACATAGTTTTTATGCCAATTATTGTTATTTTAAGAAAAATAAACATAATAAGTTAGAATTTTTTAATATTTTGTCAACATTTAAAATTTTAATATTATTCCTCCGATATTTAATATAAGAGTTGATTGACTTTTTTATATATTAAAGAAGTCAAATAAATTAGTTAATTATAAATAATATAATAGTTAATTGATTAATTTGGATAGACTATAGAGTATATAATATAAATACGTTTGGAGAGGTTGTATTTGATAATAATTTATTTATTTTTCTTAATTTACTTAAAAATATTAATTATCTCTTAATATTTAATATCAGAGGAATTAACATTTTTGTTGTTAATGAAACTAAGATTGTAAGGATTAGAAGACTAGCTAATTGACACTTTATAAAATTAAGAGAATAAAATAAAATATGATATAAAGCTAAAAGGTCAAATGTGTGTAAGATTGCATTTCGTCGTCCATAATTTCATAAAAGCATAAGATCAATTGTACCAAGCCTAATCTCAAACTGAACAAGTACTCATCACCAAATTAAAATTCACATAAAATTTAAAATTCGTGCTATTTGCTCGAGGTTAAAATAAAAGTCCGGGTAGGTGGCTAAATATAGGGAAAATAAAGTTATCAATGATTGTGTTTGATGAATAAATAGTGTGGATCTCATTGCTGGTATTAAATTTCCTTTACAAATTTTACTATATGAGGAGATTAGTTACTGCTTCTAACAGTATGTATATTGAATTTATCTAAAAAAATGGTATGGATAATTTTTATAAAAATAATGAAAGTAATAAAATTGTTTGGTAATAATATTGGATGTAGGAAATAATAAAATGTTGCCGAAGGGTATTATCTCAATTAGAATGGAAAAATAAGGGAGTGAGAACTGACAAACAAGATATTGACAAAATGGAGAAGAGGGATATTGGCAAAAATAAAAAACAAATGGGTAACAATTGGAAATTAAAAGTTTTGGGTAGAGACATTTGGAAAATAGGGAAAGTATATCCAAAGTTGGAGTCATGGATTAAATAAGAAATTAAGAGGGTGGAATACCAATACTTAAAAAAAAAAATTCTAGCAAAAGTAGATTGGCTTAACAGATAATATTAATAAAATGTTGGGCAGGGAGATATTAGCGGAAAGTACCAAAGGGGTTAAACTAGAAAATCAGAAAATTGTGAAATGGAAAAAATACACATAAAATGGCCCATGTAGGTCTCGAAACAGTTGGAAATTAAAAATTTTTGGGTAGCGAAATTTGGAAAATAGGGAAAGTATATCCAAAGTTGGAGTCATGGATTAAATAAGAAATTAAAAGAGTGGAATACCCATACTTAAAAAAATAAATTCTAGCAAAAGTAGATTGGCTAAATAGATAATATTAATAAAATGTTGGGCAGGGAGATATTAGCGGAAAGTACCAAAGGGGTTAAACTAGAAAATCAGAAAATTGTGAAATGGAAAAAATACACATAAAATGGCCCATGCAGGTCTCGAACCTGCGACCTTCGCGTTATTAGCACGACGCTCTAACCAACTGAGCTAATAGGCCAATTGATTAAATTCATAAATTAATAATTATATATTATTATATGAAAGCGCAGATAAGACTTCCAGTCTATGAAGGCGCCACTTTCGCAGAGAAGGTAAACATAATCAGTTCTCATTATTTATTGTTAATTAGTTCAGTTCTCATTATTTATTGTTAATTAGTGTCAAATTTTCTGATTTCAAGTTTAATATATATCTGCTTGGAGTTTTTTTTGTTTTGTTTTTGGCATTAATTCCTTCAAGTTGAACCACCAGAGATCAAGCAAATCTCTTTTATTAGTAGGGACTAGAGATACGCCATGGATTCACATTTTTTAATTTATTTTCTTACGTTATAATAAAATCACTAAATGTCTGAAACACTTACTTGAAAATATATTATTTACAATTTGTGCTAGGTACTATGATCTATGTATATATATATATATATAATGATGAAATACCATAGAAACTTGTTCTGTGTTCTCTGGTTGGATCTTCTCGAACAGTTGGCCTTAAAAATCTTCTCATATATACATGTATGATAAAAGTATTTTCAGTATAAAAAGATAAAAAAAATAAAAGTATTTTCAAAATTAACTAACGTATCAACTAAGATTAATTTATGTTCAAGGATCTCAAACCAACTCAACAAAGGCTTATTTATTAATTTCTCTGAAATAGCTATGGAAATTAAAGATGACAAGGAGGGAGTACATAAAATAACCTTAGTTGTGTGTGTAATCTAGCTCTATGCTATTAACCAAACTCCATATTTTCATTGGAAAAATGATTATTTAGTGAATTTAACTAAATAAATAAATGCTTAGAAATAGTAAACTATCGTTCTTTCTATTAAAAGAATAAAACCATTACTCGCCATATTAAAAAAAAAAGTAAAACTATATATTGACCAACACGATTTTTATTATTAAAAAAAACTATTTCACAAAATAATGAAATAAAAACTAGATCATAACAATCCCAAAGTAACTAGGTTATAGCATTATTCCAAAATACATAATTTTTTTTCCTACTCATTTCTCTTAGACTTAGAATTCGTTCTGGCTAATTAATGTTTGTTAAAGCAAAAGAGAAAGCAGGTTCGCCATGTTCAGCCAACCAACCTTGCACATTCTCGTTATTATTAGCCAATTCAAAAACAACGCGGACACGCTCTCTCACAGAGTCTAAGATTTTCTCAGGCAAAACACTGATTAATGGCAATGGCATGCAAAAGCAAAACCCAGAAAGATTTTCCAGTAAGCCGTGGCGTCGTTGCGGTTCATCAGCAGCTTCACGACCACCAGAAGAAGAAGGGGGAGAGAATCACAGACGAAGAAGAAGAAGACGTGGATCAAAGTCGAAGCTTGAGCGATGCGACCTGTGCAAAAATTCATGAGATATTCGGGGAATGACGAGGTTGTTCGGCCCCAAGAAGCAGACCAAAAAATATCGATTGCTTCAGTGTGTTTACATGGCCACCATGCCTATTATTGCTGAAGCTGATAAGAGCAGTAGAATCATCAACGTCAACGTAATGTAATTTTCAGTTTCTTGTTTGTGCCCATTATTTTGATTCTGGTATATCAAATTGACTTATTATTTACTTCAGCCCAAGCTAGATTTTGCTGTGTAAATTACCAATCCTCTATTACAATCTCACTTTCTACAATCCTAGTTTTGGTTCTCCATTAGTTATTATATTAACTTTGTGGTCTTGGCGTAGAGTTTTTATTAAGAATAACTTTTAGAGAATAGATTATAGGAAGAATAAATTTTGGAAAATAGATTTTGGGAAGAATAGATTTTAAAAATAGAGATATTTGGATGATTAGTAGTAGAATCATTTTTCATATTGGTAAATTACCAAAAAAGATATAATTTGATTAAAAGTAGGAGATATGGTAGAGAAAAAAGAGGAGAGAGTGTAGAGAAAAGAGAAGATAGGAGATAGGGTAGAGAAGAGAGAGAAGATATGGTGTAAAAAAATAGAGGTAAGATAGTAATTGGATAGTCTATAAACTCTTTTACTGTTCTAAAAGCTAGTTTTAGTAGGTTATTTAAAACTATAATTTTGGCCAAAATTACTTATGGACAAATATGACTGTTTGTTTAAAATTTTCTCAAACTAAAGTTTTGTCCAAAAAAACTTTTTAAACCAAGGTGCCAAACAGGCACTAAATAGAGGTGAAGTAAAAAAGTTACTAAATTTAATAAGGTTTATTTTTTTAATTTTAGTAAAATATATTAGAATTAATTTATAAATAAACTTATAATAAAATATTTTAAATAATAATAAAAAATTGTCAAAGAAAGAAACTGAGAGATAGAGAGATTGGCCCCATTAATTAAAGTTCCTGAGTCCATTACTGAGGTATTAGTTCAAAATTTATTAGTCAACCGTAGTTAAATTGTAATATAATCGACTATAACTATTTGATTTTATATATAAAAATGAAAAAAAATACTGAGACTGGTTGATTTTGTCTTTACTTCTAATGTTTTAGAATATTTTTATAGAGTTATTTTTCAGAACAAGTCTTGAGAGAGAAAAATAAAGTATGTTTCAATTATTGATCTGAAAAATCATATGAGAAAAAAAAATCATTTTTTTGGTTGACAACAGCGAGTAACAGAGAAGACGAACCTTAGACGGTGGAGATTGCGGTCATGACAGAAAGCCTAAGAATAAGAAAAACAAAACAAAACAGAATTAAAACTATTAAAATAACAAAACATGTACAAATTATTTTTTTTTTAATTTTTTAGAACACAATACTATTTTTGTTTTGTAAAACAGTTAATTAAAAACTAATTAATAAACAACTTTTTATATTTGTTATAAAAAGTTTTGTTTATTTTTCTACTTGTTCTCACTAATGTTATTATTAAGTTTTAACCTTTTCTAATTGAGCTGGTTTTAAAATATTATAGATCAGATCAGCAGGAAATTCACCCATTTATCAATCAAAACAACGAGTTCAATATGGTAATTATGAATTCTATGGATTCATTAACGCCCATGAGTTTATCTGCAAGCCTAATATGAAAAAAGAACAATAATTCAAGGTTATTCATAAAGGCAAAATGAAAAAAAAAAAAAACTTTATCCTACCCTCATATCATGAATAAGCTAAATCTCATCTAAATTTTTTTATATAAAAAAAAGATTAATCTTGAGAAAGCCTATGAAATGGCATGCCGTGCCAGGATTTGATGGTGGAATGTTTGAATTAATTGAATTAAATACACCATAACAATAATTCAAGGTTGATCAAAACTCTATCAATCTAATTCTATGGGTAATGAACAGAGTTTGTTAATGCAACATCCACTAATGTAAAAATTGAAAGAATTTGCTAACATAATTCCTATTAAAAGAAAAGAAAAGAAATTGTACACTTTCGATCTTATAATATATATAACGGAAATTCACCTGACCTGCGACCTACTGAAAATTGGGACAAAATTTATAACTTGGTGATTACAAAAGAGAAGGTAAGGAAAAAAATTACTTGGGCCAAACTGGAAAGGACCAGGCTGCAAAACTACTCCCCAAATAAATTACAAAAATATCAGCAAATCTCACAAGGAACTAAGCAAGAAAAGACCAACTTCCAACTGAAAATATACACGATAACAACCAACCCTCTTGATCATGCAGCAACACCACGACCTGCTCCATCTAATCTACTATTACGCCCACGTCCACGGCCCCTTCCCCTTCCGCGGCCACGCCCTCCAATACCACCTGCAATAAAAATTACCACAATGCACACTAAGTCCCCTATGAGGATAAGCAACTCATTTGTGTGAGATAACAAAGAACAGAAACTATGAAAATGAAACAAGCTTGTGGAATCAGATTAGATAAATTTTGGTCCTTTTCATCAGAAGCTGACGTAAGAGATGCTCCTGTAAAGCAAACAGAACTACAAAATACATGAGATTGACTTAAAACAAACAATTTATTATGCCAGAACCCAACTAGCATAAACAATTTTTTTTTTTTTTGTGATAAACAAAATTATATTGACAATACAATAAATTGCACTCCAGGCACATTTATCTTCCATATGTAGGAGAATGGCTGCCATCAATATGTAAGCTTACCACGTGGTGCAGGCGGTGCATCGTATTCAACATAATCATAGTACCCAAGAGACTGGCCCCCATGGCCATAGCCCCGTCCTCTACCACGACCCCTTGAGCGGCCACGTCCTCTGCCACCATAGCCTCGCCCACCATCCCATCCATCTCCATAATATTCTACGCCTCCATTGTAATTTCCTAAGCACATGAAACAGATTCGCTCTAGTGAGCAATTTAAGCCAACTCCAACAAAAACAAACTGAAATAATCAAGCAAAATCCAACAATAATAAGATCAACGAGAGTTCTTATAATTCTAGACTACGGCCATGAGCCAACTACAGTTAAATATCTGCATATAAAATGGTTGGTAATACCTCTACCCCTGCCCCTGCCCCTTCCACGACCCCTTCCCCTTCCCCTTCCCCTTCCTCGCACCATTGGTGAGCTTTCTGCATGAGACAAATTTATGTAACTCATGGCATAATAGCCAAATAAGCATCCTAAGTTTTAAGCAAAAAATTATCAATTCACCTCCGTCTTCATATTCATTTAAAGGTATTACTTGATCAGCTGGAAGCGGAGGTTGGTATCTACATGAGAGAGGATCCTTAAAATGTTAGGCAACGGTAAAGGTCAAAAAAACAATACTCGTGTAAGAAGCATGGCAGACCTTACATAATGTTGCACAACCAGAAGGATGCAAGAAAACCATGGAGATACAATGATATGGAATAAGATATCCCCGTTCAAAATGCCTTTGTTTGAATACTATTTAATTCCTAAATTCCGTCAAGCAACTAATTGCAAAACCCTAAATGATAATGGCATAACCCAACATCTGAACAAAAGAAATCATCCTTCTCATCCAATAGGAGAAGTCTTCTATCATCAAAGATTAACAGAAAGACACATGGCTTGCAAGCTAGAATCTTCCAAAGTGTTTCTCATATGGATGATAAAAATTAGAGCTCAAACAATGACCATCAATAATTTTTATTCAGATATAAAAGACCAATGACGATCCAGGAGGGGACTCAACAAACAGAAAGCAGCATTGTAAAGTGACATTGAACACCAAAACCAAGAACATTTCAAAATATTTGGAATTGAAGTGTTTTATTTCTACAAGAAATTCGGAACCAGATGACAATGAGAAAATATGAATAGGTGCATCGGCATAGTAGACATTCATTCACTGCTTCTTAAAGTCAATATCTAACGTATCATATCTAGACCCCAACACAGCATTGGAGAGAGAGAAAAAATTAGTAGTCAAGATGAAAAATTTCACCTACAACAATTATAGAATAACACAGCCTCAAATATTTAAAACTTTAAAATAAAATCAACGGGACATCCAGTTATTTCTGAAACACAATACAGAAGGCTCTACAAATTTCAAAAAGAAGGGATTTATACTTTATTAAAATTGGAGATCTGATTAATACTGAAAACAATTAAGTCCATGAACTTTGTTGAACTAGGGGAAAATATTTAATTTACTCAATTATATTTTAAAAAGGGATATCCTATCCCCAATGTTCCAAAACATTTAAAGCTGCCATATTCTATTGGACATCCATTGTGACATATGGCTAACAAATTGGAGCATCAAACAACACCGATTCAGAAACATATTGGCACAGCAGTTACTGTTTGTTCAATACTTTTTCTGGAAAAATGAACTCTACACAATCTAGGACTATGGTGCATATACGCTACAGCTATTCTATTAGACAGAAGAATTAAACGATAAAAATCATATTGCAAGCTCACAAAACAAAGCAGCAATTACAATATCCATCACTAGACGTCAGAATCAGCCAAAAAGATATTTTATATATAAGCTCAAGTCATTATCATGATTCCTAACTGGAATTAATGAAGATGATCTTAACTTATGATGTATGGCCTACAGCTTCGAAACATTTGAGCCGTTTTAAATTATCCATACAACAGAGTATCTAAAAATAATGTTAGTCATGTTAGAGAGTATTAAACAATTTCTTACCCGGAGGAGGATGTGTCCAGCTGTTTCTTTGACAAAGTAATTGTAATCATAGAAACATGGCGAGTAGTCTCCAAACTGTGGGGTAATGGAAAAACAAAAGGGTCACTACTCTGTAACCAAAAAAAGTACAAATAATAAGGGAGAGAGAATAAACAATTCCATACGGAAGTAATCCTTCTTCAAGAGGCTCCCACGTGTCCGTGATATCAGTTGAACCAATTGCATTATTTTGGTGCAGACCAACAATTCTTCGCTGAAAGAAGGGAAAAAATTACTCTCCAAGCAAGAGATACTGATAAACATAGAACCAAGCACTACCAACATAAATATAGAGATGCCTGCCGTCCCACCTTGATCAGTTCGGCTATCATAACAGTCTTATTGATAGCCCTGCCCATTGCTTTTAGAACAATCTCATCAGATCCTTCCTCCTACAGAAAATTCAAGAGAAGTAAAATGGAGAATATAATATGAAAAGATAAAATAATAGCTAAATCTAGATAAATCAATGCATCCATGCATAGAACACTTCTAAAATCGCCCAAAAATGATTTTGGGGAGGGAGGGGGGGGGGGGGCGCAACCCACCCACAAGAAAAAAAAACAAGAATTGTAGGTAGTAAGTTTTCTAGTCTCAAATAAATAAAATCCAGTACAGAGGTTCGACTCAGCACTAAACCTCTTTAGAGGAAAAGAAAGATAGAGCATAACTCTCAATTTCTCGTTCATAAGCATAAACACGGCACATAAAATTATCGGTTTCTTAAAACCCAGACATTAGAAAAGTTCTTCCCCAACAAAAAACCATTGACCCTAAGAGTTTTCTCTTTGGATGAGGATAGTGGAAATACCTGGAGGAGAGTGGTGGCATAAGTAATATAGTTTCTCATCCTGCCCTGAGTAGTAATGCGTATCTCATTCTCGTTTATAGGAGTCTCAGCCCTGGGCTTCTCCACCCTCTGGTATCTATCCATCTGTTTCCCAGCGCCAAACACACAAACAGCAAACTCCCATTTTTCAGAAGTGAGCTATTAATAACGTTCTACAATCTCTAAACAATCAAAAGTAAAGCATACCTTCTAGGGTTTACGAGTGAATCTTACTGTTTTTTGTGTGCTCAAGTTGGAAGCGAACGCTTGAAGATTCGACCACGGGGGACCGCAGTACCACTCACTCCATCGATCCTTGTGAGATTTACTGTTGATTTGAAATTTTTTTTTAGGTAAAATTAAATATAAAAAAATTAGAATATCTTTTTAAATATTATTATTATATTTATAATAAAATAATATTTTTTAAAACTTAAATACACTTAAAATATAAGTATGTTTCCGGCCAACTAAACCCATTATTTTTTTTCAGTAAAAAAAAATTAAAAAAAGATTGGGCTCATGATCAAACAACAGAGTTAAGTCTCTTTTCCTCCTAAATAATATTACTATCAAACAGTACGAGTCATCTATTATTTTCAAATATAAATCTAGATACTTAAAAATTAAAATACCTCTCTAAATACTGCAACTAAAATTATAATAAATAATATTCTCTAAAAATTAAATACATTTTAAATAATTATATTTCTCACTTTTTTAAATCATATACTATGGGTAACTAAACCCATTGTTAATTTGAAATTGTACCCCGAAAGCTTCGTACCACACCAATGGAGTAGGGCCATGAGATCGCGGTCCTATCTCTGTGGTGACCGCCAAACGCAAAACCAAGAAATGGGCCTCATGGACCTACCCCAAACGTCTGGGCTACTTTTCACTTATATTACTTACACAATCTAAATATAAAAACTAAATAAAAAATTTATTTTAATCATAAATATAATATTTTAATTTATTTTATTTTTAAAAATTATATTTTTTTAAACATTCTTAGAAATCAAATATAAATTATTAAAATAATTATTTTAAAAAAATTAACATATAATTATTATAAATAATTAATTTATTTAATCTAATTAAATTAATTAAATATTTATATTAAGAATAGAAAATAATATACTTTAGAATACACTAGTAATATACAAGATCTATAATTTTTTATTTTTAATTATATTTTTATAATTTCTTGAAGTATAAGAAATATACTACCAATTTGTAACAGATTTTCACTCAACATACACTTCTTGCATTAACATTTTTGCTTCATGGATATAAATGGAATCTAAATCAATCATATTAAATTATAGATTAACTGAATATGAGCATAATAATTTTCTATTTATGTTGATAAAAAATAAATTTTATTTTTTTAACAAGAAACCTCTTTCATTCATATTTTGCAACTTACTCTCTTTAGTCAACATTAGCCAATATGGCCTCAACATATACATGAGTCATAATTAACTGAATATAAAGAGTTAGAAAACTTTTTTCTTTGGGTATAAAATTTTTTAGTAAAGGGTTAGACTCACTCACAATTTAAGAATAGGGTGAAATCTCCCTTCCTCCCAGGCGATATTAATATCGGGTATGACGAATCGTCTATTACCCTCAGACATAAACTTAGACACCTAAGAACTAGGATGTCTCTCCAAGTACCGCAACTAGAACTAAAACAAAATAATACTCCCTATAATTTAAACACGTTCTAAATAATTATATATCACACCTTTTCACCAATTGAACTCAATAGATAGTTAAAAAACTATTAAAAGACGCAATAAAAAAAGCTCTTTTTTTTTGTTACAAAAAAATTCAATAAATTCAACCCCAAGCTCTCACCAACCCAATCCAAAAAAGTTAAAACTTGTCCTCGAAACCTTAAATGGTGAGATTTTGACCCAGCACTTATCATCCCATGAGATTTTGACCCAGCACTTATCATCCCATGAACAGGTACAACGACCAACCACCTAACCGTCCACATCCGTCAGAACAAAAAAATAATAAATTATAACAAAAACACCTAAGTTTAACTACTAAAGAAATAAACCATACAATTAGACTATATTTAATTTTTAGATAAAACTATTTTATTATAATTTCACTTACAATGTTTAAAAAAATATCCTAATTCTTCAACACTTAAATTTACACTTAAAAATATTAAACAACTCACCCTACTTAATATTAGTATCGCCTAAAAAACATAGAGACTTCACCCTACTTTAGATCGTGAATAAACCAACACCTTTCTAAAAAAAAATTTACCAAAAAAATTAACCAAAACAATAAATATACTATTCAATTCTTAAAAAATATCTCTTTATTATAATTTCAATCACAATACTTAGAAACATCTTAATTCTTAAATATAGTTTAAACCTATAAGTAATTACCATCTCACTCTACTTAACACTAATACCCCTTAAAAAAAAACATACCACCTTAAAACATAATCAGTTTCTAAAAAATTTTTGTACAAAAAAAAATCTTAACGCCTATCCGCAAGTATAAATAAAATGTAGAGGATAGTGGAATTAAAGAGATGGACTATGACAAAACGATTCTTAATATCACTAATAGATAACACAATTGATTCTTTACTTGGCCAATAGAAATCACAATTTGCTACATCGAATATAATTCATGACTCAATCTACCAAAACTATAACTCAATTTATGAGCACTCATCCAACTATGAAAATCTCCACCACTTCCTTCAAGCTTCTCCTTTAAACTTCGCTTCATATACCTGAGGTTGCTGCAAAAAATTACAATACCAAGATTTTTAATATCTATGCAAAAAGATTGGCAACATATAACGAAAATCAAGACACCAAAGAAATGGGTATAATAATTCAAGCATGAATTATGCCAACAATTCGCCTCATGAATTGTTGACTTTCGATTGGCCAAAGCTGCTTTTTTATCCAATATCAATATTTGGCAGGAATTGAAAATTTCAGCATTTAGAATATTCAGTTCTCCCACTTTCTTTTTCCTGTCTCCCTTCTAGTTAATGTTCTACATCACAATGTTTCTAAGATACCAAACAAGGAAAACAAATAAAGGCAAGTATGATGGGATTACCATGTACACTGCTGAAATCAACCTGCGGGCAAACCATCTCAAGTGCATTGCCTGTTGAGCACCACTAGCTGCTTGCACTGTTTCAAACCGTAGATACACAAAGCCTGCACTATTTCTGCAAGCAAGTTGGACTTATTAAGGAATTGCGCGCAGCTCGCATTTGCCATTCAAAATGAAAAGAGAACATAGATTCACGGACAGATATGTGGATGAATACCAGAAACTTACTTGTCAACATAAATATGGTTCACCCGACCAAATTTAGAACATTCTTCTGCTACATCCTCCTTGATATCCTCATCAAAATCTGGTTCTGTCTGTTTATAAAAAGTAGATATCAGTATTAGCAACAGCAACATTACTTCACAAATTTGAACAGCATATCATGAAGAAAGGGACCTCAGTAGTTGGATCAAACATATTCTTCAACAGCAAACACTCGCTGGGGGTTCCAACTGGCTCTGCTGCTGGGTTAGGCATAACGGCTGTTGGGAGAGCTGTTGCAGGTACTATACCAGGACCCCCAGCTGGCAAACTAATAGCCTGCTGGGCAGGGGCTGAGCCATTCACCAGAGGCACACCACCCATGGACCCTGCAATGCTGCTGCATTTCATATTTGTTAAATTGATAAAGATAACCAGATAGGAATGCTCACTTGCATACATAATGTATGGATGGATGGATGGATGGATGGACAAACCTTGTAGCAATACCAGACCGATCCAACTTTGCCATAAGCATTGCTCTTGATTGAGCATTCAATGACTGCATATAAAAAGCATAAAACATCAGCCAATTACCTTTTGAAATAAAGGCCACTGTTAAATAAATACAGGTGGAAAAGAAGAAACAGGACAACCGGCTCCTACTCATAGCCCGAACTTAAAGATAAAAGGGGGAAAGGAAATCTGATATGTCACAAGACCGAGAAAGAGGGAATGCTGGAAGTAATGCTAGCTATATCGAACTTAAGCCTACTGAACATGGAGAGAAAGGAGAAAAAAAACAATAACTTATGCAAACATTCTTAGCCTTTGTGTGATATATGCAATCAAGGCAGGACAGCAAAGAAAAAGAATATTGAGCAATTTTTCTACCAAAAAAATATAAGGCATCAATTATGAAAAGCACCAAAACCTCATTACACTTGTCT
Source organism: Leucaena leucocephala (assembly GCA_037074615.1). NCBI lineage: Eukaryota > Viridiplantae > Streptophyta > Magnoliopsida > Fabales > Fabaceae > Leucaena > Leucaena leucocephala. The sequence goes on along the minus strand of CM073538.1, from coordinate 20,138,734 downwards.
GTCATCTCATAGAAATCTGCCCACATTCATTTTAAATCTTCCAATAATTGTAGCCACTAAAGTAATATCAAAACACAATTCCACGCAGCCAAGCAGTGTCAAGTAGATACTCGCTAACATTTTCAGTTTCTCAGTATTAACTAAGATTTCAATTATAGTCATCCAGTGTAAAACAATTTTGCAGTACTTCATAGAATAAGTTTAAACTTACCAATCCACCTTCATCATCATCCAAATCTGCAGATTTTGCAGTCGTATCTTGGCCTCCAACATGATCTGTTACTGATGAAACCTGTGGATTATAGACAGGATTACTCAAACAGGAGCAAGCAAAGTGATCATCAACACATGAGAACACACACGAGGGATACGGATTGCTACCTTGATAGTCCTACCAGCAATCTCTAATTTTCCGTTCAAACTCTGAGCCGTCTTGGCATGTTCGAGATTAGCAAACTGTCCAAATAAATGAAAGGGATAAATAACACTACCATATCCACAAAGGCATTTTTAATAGTCTGTCAGAGATGATAACACTGACTTGTACGAAGCCAAAACCCTTGCAATGTCCTGTCTCCATGTCAAGGGGTAGCTGAACAAGCTCTACTGGACCAAACGGCTCAAAAATCTAAACCAGGAAAGAAGAAACAACAAAAATTCATGAGTGATAAATCAAGATTTCACTTATTAACAAGCTATCTGCATATCATTGGTTATGCACTGTTCCAGTTTCAAGAGAACTAATTCATTAGTTCTGATGGGATGTGAAGTTTATGTTAAGAGTTCAATAAACATGTCTTCTGTATTCCATCAACAGTAAGAGAATTCATGCCAAATACATCTCTTTGCTCTCTCATAAGAATGTACAGAAAAAATTATGAAAAGAACCAATTACCTCTCTCAGCTGACCCTCAGTCATGTTAAAGTGAAGGTTCCCCACATACAGTTTCCTGTCCACCGCTCCATATGGTCCTACTACCCCTGCAGCTCCACTCGTAGTATTAGACTGAACAAGATTTTTTTCAGCCTCTGAAGGTTTGACCATTACAGGTTGTCCCAGAAGCAGTTGGCCAGAGAGGGCAATTGCCATTGGCACTGACATCACGTCATAAAATTCAACGTACCTGCATCCATACCAAGAACTTACATAAGTTTTCGTACCAATAACATTCAAAAGTTGAAATTAAGACTTACAATGCATAAAGAAAAGAGATGTAGAGAAACAAGAACTCTAGTGCAGACAGTTCTAAACGAGTTTCTTCTGTTTATCTGACTCATGCAAAGAAAGTATTAGTCAGTGAGATAATAAAAGTTGAAAAACCTAGAGCATAAATAACAATGACATTAAAGTAATTCAATTATGTGATATAATGACTGGTGACACCATCAACAACCATAGAACCAGAAAGTCTTAGGTAGCAAGTCGTCTCCACTTGATTTATGTTCACATGTGCAGATCAAATCCCAAGAAACAGGCAACTTATTGATAGGCAGTTTGCATTGTATGACAAAGTAATGTCAACGCAGATGACCTTGTATGACAAATTAATTGTCAACTAATTGCAAGAGTTAAACAGCAGCGACATCACAAAAACCGCATACATCGAGAACACTACCATCAGTCACACATCCAAAAATAAATCAGCAAAAACTAAAACAAAGGAATTCCTCCAATATGAGATTTAGCATCAACTTTATCAAAATCCCACCCTATAACTTGCACAGATGGCCTTCAAATCATAAGGGAAGCAAAAAATGAGAAGGCTCCTCAGTATAAGATTGATATCCTCATTGCACGGCAAACATAGAGGACAAAAATTGGGAAAGGATAAAAAGGGTCATGTTACTACCTTGAGCACGCAGCATGAATTGATTAAACATGAGAGCAAGGTATTCCCATCATCCCTCATCATATCGCAATGCTAGTTCATTTAAGAATACAGTTAAATATGATTCTTAAAATTTGATATCCTAATACCATAATATGACATACGTATAAACTAAAACTATTAATTGGATGGCACATACCCAACTCCTTTAGATCGCCTTGAATTCCTATCCATGATCAAGCGGACATCCCTCACCTGAAAATGAGAACATTAGAACAGAATACAACTTAAGAATTACTAAACGATAGATGTATAGATAAGAAATTCGCCAATGACTTCTTAACATATGGTATGCTCGGTAACATCTATAATTTCTCTCTTTGTGACAAAACAATCCAGTATCTAAAGCCACATTGGACTCTTGACTAATATAGATTCAAGCCAACTCAATACACAAAAATAGAATGTTGAGACTCAAGGAGAGTCATTATACAACTAGAAACTGAAGGCAAAGGAAAACTAAATGCTGCAGCAACCAAATTCAGCTAAAAAGTTTATATTTATCTCACTTTAACACCATCTCAAACAATATAATGTTTATACTCTCAATCATCAATTGAAGAAAACCAACAGACCAAAATTTGGAAATCAGACGCACCAATAGGTTTAATAGGAAGTTGGCAACAATAGGATTCTCAATGCAAGTGATTGACACATCACAGGAGAATGCCATGAAAGAATGGATTACAAAAAATTAAAAGCTGACCTTTCCAGCTTTCGAGAAGAATTCATAAACATCTCTCTCTGTTGCTTTTAGAGGCATCTATGATTGTCACAAAAACATGGAAATCATCAGTCATGTATATCAAGTATCTAAAAGAACATGTGTAGTCCAAAATTTAACCATAATAAGAGAGAATGCAAACCCTTCAACCTGGTATGCAAAAACAGTTCTCTGATCCCTTTCTGGATCTGCCTCAGGTTCCACGGCCTCTTTCTTATCCCTAAATCTCCTGCAATATAAATAAAATTTAGCGTATACAACAAATTCTATAGAAAAAATGAGTTCAAGATGAAATTCTAAATCACATATGCTAGAGTTTAAGATGGCACTTAATCTGAGAGATTATAACAGCTCAATGACTCAAGCTTTCAAGTTCAAAACAGAACCCAATCAAATAAATGCATACCCCTCAGTGCTTCTTGCCAAGAATTTAACCCCTCAATTATGTGTGAAAATTTATTCAGAGTTGTTCATGTGGCAAGCATATCCTATTATTGAAAATAAGACTCAATGATCAAGATCACATGAAAAACAGAATCCTAGTTATTGATTAAACAATAAGTTCATAGTAGGAAATTTCAACACACGTGTATAAGTCTAAAGCACACAAGAAAGAGAAAGTCACCATCACTTACCCAAGTGATGTCATGGGTGAGTTAATATACATCATCCTCGGGTAATAGGGTGCAGGTTTCAATTTTACGCATGCTAATGATATGATATAGGAAGTTTTGAAGCTAATACGATCCCCATAGAAAAAAAGGCCCTTTAAAGTGTTTCTTCCAACCAGATAGAGAGATCATTTACTCCATTATTTGATAAGGAAAAAAGTGGAAAGAAAGGCAAGAGAGTGCAAACAACATATATTAATTGGAAAAGAATTATCACATATGTTCTCAGCAAATAACTTCCAAAACCCAGTACTTGAGGGTGAAGCTTAAGAATATTACCATTTCAATCTGATTGATATATATCTGAAGGGGACAAGGGGTACTACTAAAGAGCAAGAAAACCAAAACTCAAAGAATCTGCAGCGTCATTTTAACTGCTAGTCTAAATCTAAAATTACTCTATAACCTGTGAAAAAACATGGATGGCAGGGAGGGTGAACAAACTCATTGCTTTGATTAGCCAAGAGCCTTCAAAGTTTAGTCAAGGCACTGCAGGTAAAAAGATGCATTCATTCGATCAAAATAAGAACTTTAGAACGAGTTAATTTAGCCTATTCTGATTCCTTGCTCAGTCGATGCCCTTAAGTGATTTTCAGAGTGAAGTCATTACAGATATAGGTAAAAGATAACTTTATTAAATAAAACAGTGGCTGGACTGCTCACTGTGCTTTCTCAACCAATTTTGGAACTAGTTATTTACAGTCCGCGTCCTCAACTAATGGTGCTCATCAGACGGATGGCAAGTAACATGTGACTCGTATGAGCTTTCAACCAAGAATAAAATAACAAGAACAAAATTAACAAAACAGATGAGGCAAGAAATACCATTACCGGCTATCTCTAGTCTCCAATTCTCTTTCTCTATCTCGATCAGAACGACTTCTGCTTCTCCTGGACCTCTCCCTCTCCTCCCTCTCTCTCTCCCTTCTCTCCCGTTCTTTTTCCCTCTCCCTGTCTCTATCTCTTCTCTCCCTCTCCTTGTCCTTGTCCTTATCCCTTCTCTCTCTTTCCCTCTCCTTGTCTCTCTCCTTCTCCCTCCCTCTCTCCTTACTGCTCCTCCTCTCTCGCTCCCTATCACCGTCCCTCTCTCTGTCTCTGCTACTCCTATGCCGTTCCTTTTCTCGACTAGACCGTTCTCTGTCGCGGTCCTCACGATCTTTCCTCGACCCATTCTCGTCGTCGCCCCTGGACCTCTTGCTTTTCTTGTCTTCACCGTCAACATCATCGTTGACGTCACGCTTCCGGTAAGCCCTCTCACTCTTACCGCTTTTCTCCTTGCCCTTCGTCAAATCCTGATCTCCCTGCTCCTCCACTGTCTTTTCCAAGTAATCATACTCGTCAAAGTCCATAATTTGTTGAAGCTCGCAATCTCAAGCTCACCACTTGTTCGAGAAGAGACGAAGACAGTGTGGGCTTCAGAAATCGGGAATTCTAGGGTTTTGAGGGGTTTTCTCAGGATAGAGCCTAATTAAGGGTTTGATACTTCAATTGGATACATCCGTCGTTTCGCCTCGGACACATAAGACATATTTTTTGTTAAATATGTTGGGAATCTAAACAAGACTGCCAAAAGAGGGAGAGAAAAAAACAAGACTCTCGTGTTGATTTATTTTATTTTTTTGATAAAAAAAATAAGTTCATTCAAAATTTAATAACAAAAAATTATCTCTTTTTTATAGACAATATTAATATTATATAAAGTAAATTGTCAATCATAAATTTAAATATCTAAAAATTAAAATATTTAATATTAATTAATTTTAAAACAATAATACTTGCAAGTTTTTAATCTAAATTAAAGGTTCAACAATCATTGGATTGAGGTATTTTGTGAATTGAGCCTATTTTAATACTGATAATATGGTTACTCAGCCACAAATTGTAGGCTAAAAAAGGGCTAGTTGTGTAGCCTATATAAAAATAGGCTGGCAAATCCCTCCATTTTTTATTAAAAAAATTACAATTTTTAACTAAATACTACAATAATTCATCATAATATAAATTAATATTAACAACATAATATTAATCTATTACATAATCATTGTCAACACTTTAACAAAACAATAATTGTCTTTGATAGCCTATAATATTTGGAGTATTTGAAGCAATATCGTCCACACTATAATAAGCACATTTCTCTTTTTTAGTCTCATATGCCACATAACATATCACACATTTTAAAAAAGAGTTAATATGATTAAATTATTATACAAAAGAAAAATATAAAATGGGGAAAATATTTAATTAAATTATCATCCTATGAATAACTTAGCATTCAATTGCGAACACAAATAATAGCTTTAACATTATCTAGAAAAAGATAACTATAGTACTTTGTAAGGACTCATGAACTAATACTAGAAGCTTATTCACTTGTAACTATAGTGATGGAAATAGATAGTATGTCACAAGTCATCTTTGAAAGATAAGAAAATTGAGCAGTATTAATCATCCAATAACTCAACAAATTAAATTTGAAAGACAATTTAGGATCAAGTGTTGCTTCTTCCAAATAAATGTCTAATTCAAACTTTTGAAACACCTCAATATCTTTATTCTTCGCTTCAATAAAATCCTGCATCATATAAATTAAATATTAACATCAATAACATGATAATTATATAAATTAAGAAATAATATTAATATCTCAAACTTACTTCAAAAGCATCTAAGTAGTTGTTCTCATCATATACAGAGGAGCAATTTGTGGGAAAGATATTGTTGTTGCCATATTGATAGTAAAGTTTGATTCACCTCTAGCAAAAGGAATTGAGGATGATGAAGATGATCCTATGCTTTTATACTCATTGAACACATAGTATAACTTTCTCCTACTGTGTTCAATATTTTCTTCATAATTTATGGGATCAAGTTTTACATAAGAAAACTTTACAACGTCAAATTTAATCCGTGGGTCAAAAATATTTGTCTATCCAAGAATAACACTACAATCACTCCAATATTTATTAAACTTTCAAAGCATCCTCTCAGTTATATCTTGAATCAGAAGATCATCACTTTCCACATGTTGTTTCAATAGTGCCTCAATTTTGGAGATTTGTATAAAATACATGTTAGCGGTCCGATAAGATGACCTAAAAATCATATTTGTAATAACTACAAATGGCTTCAAGAATATAGATATCACTTATACTCTAGTCCACTCTTCAGGTGACGAGCAATGTCTATAATTCTATCTAGTGGGGACATCTAATCTATATGGTTTACAAAAGCATATAATGTAAAGATAAGTTTACAAAAGCACGACGATATTTGATTGCGTTTTGGAGCATTGCATGTGTCGAATTCTGTCTAGTATGGACATCTAATCTCAACCCCATTGAACTATCAATGCCCTCAACCTGTTGAACATACTTCTTAAAGTTTGTCAATCTCGAATCCGAGTGCTTCACATATGTAATATTGCTCATAATCTTTTGCACAGTAGAACTTGCTACTGTTAACCCTTCATGTACTATAAGATGTAAGATATTGGCACAACATCTCACATGGAAGAACTCCCCATTACATATCAAACTATTACATAAATTCAATATATCTCTCAGCAAAGTTTGCATATTGTTGTTTGCTGAGGCATTATCCAAAGTAATAGAAAATATTTTTTCTTGAATACCCCAATCTATAATGATATCATATGCCTTATTTGACAATTCAATACTACAGTGTAGAGGCTTCATCCTAACAAATGCTAGTATCTTGCTTTTGAGATTCCATTTCTCATTAATAAAGTCCATAGTCAAACAAAGATATCCTTCAATAGCCAAAGAAGTCCAACAATCCGTAGTTAAACCTATTATACTATAACTCCTCATTAACTAAATTTTTAAGTTCTCTTTTGCTTTAAGATAAAAATCTTTAACATCAACCGTAACAGTTTTTCCAGTAATGGGCCTATAGTTAGGATTTAAATATGAACAAAAATCTCTAAATGCCTCCTACCACTCAACAAAAGAATATGGAACATCATGTATGATGATACAATAAGCTAACAAATCTCGAACTCTATTCTGATCAAGTTTTCTAGCTCTAATATTCCCTATATGGTCTAACAGCATGACACCCACATCTTTATATTTAGGGATTGTTGCACAAGTATTTATATAATATCGAAGATGTAAAGTCCCATAATCCTTACCTCAAACACCATATGATTTTTACACCATTTACATTCGGCCTTTTCTTTTCTATCTACTTTATCGATTTTAGTAAAGTAGTTCCAAACATAAGATGTATCTTTATTTTTTTTTCTTACTTAAATTCCCTTATACAAAAAGAGAGGGTCATCTTGTACCTATTGATTTTCCAGTTCCATAGTATTTGCATCATCAACGCACTTTCTTTTATGCCCCCCAATCCTAGTGACAATGTTGCCCGAATCCATATTAAATTTATACAAATTAGTGCAAGAATTGACAAGCAAACAAGTATCCATAACATCAATTCCATAAAGCATTTGTAATTTCGTATCAACCAACAACCAACAACTAACAACCATCCAAACATAAAAGCATCAATTACATAGTATCTGTATAAAGCAATTGCATATGTATATGTAATTCCATCCAAACACGAGATTTCAAGGTATCAATTCCATCCAAACATAAAGCATTAATTCCATAGTATATGTAATTCCATAAAGCATCTGTATCAACCATAAAGCATCAATTCTATAGTATCACTGTTCACAATCAGACATTAAAGTAAGCAGAAAATTAGACATGTCAAAAAAGAAAGAAATATGTGGCAAAAAAGATACAAAGCATCAAAGCAGACATGTTGAATCCAATCAGACAGAAACAAAGCATCCAAACAAAGTGTCAAGGAGTTCACATTGACCAAGAAGAAAATAGAAATATTAGAGAGCAGACAATGTCAAATTCAAACCTTCGCTGCTTCAATTAGAGAGCAGAAGAAATTAGGTTGTCTTTGAAATCGACCTTCGTGGCGTCAATTTTAGTAGACGAGGCGACGATACATGGCAACTGGCATAAGATCAAGACAAAGTTGATGCTACTGTGAGTATGGGATGAGGTGAGAAGCCAACAATCAGAGTACAGACTACCAAACGAAGAGACGACGACTTGCGAGAATGGAATGTGAGGCTGTGAGCGGCTGACAAACGGGAATTGACACACGAGTGCACCACCTTAGGGGTAGCTATGAGTGGTGAGCCCGTGAGAGACGCCGACGTGGCTAGGGCACTGAAGAAGCAAAAAACGGAAAAAGAAGAAGAAGAGGAGAGTGAAATATGGTACTTTGATTTTCATTGAAGAACCCTATCGTCACGTGCCATTTGCCAGTTTAATTAAATTGTTAAATGTAAAAAAAATACAGGCTAACCCGTTTCTTGAAGTGGGCTAATATGGGGCTGCTTGTCTAGCCCACCGATAAAATCAGCCTAACCCACTTTACCAGCTCTAACCAATTTTAATTTGAACAACTTTTTTAAAAAAAAGAACCAACAAAACTCAAAACATGATATCATGGGTGACATGTGTATATAAAATGTTTTATTATGAGAAATAAAACCCATTTTAGTGATATTTACCTATCAAGATAATTAGTTTTAGCTATTGACTAAATGTTGACAAAATACAGGATAAAAGTTGACAAAATTGATGTTATATCACTACAGGGTAATCTAGATGAAAATAACTTTAGCAGTTTAAATATAAAATTTTAAACTATAATTAATGAAAAATGTAGAAAATATATTTAGGAAAAATATCCTAAATTAGAGTTGACATATTTAAATCTAACCAATATTTAAATCGAGAAATAGTATCTGTATCCTACCGTATTTAAGAGTTTTAGCATGAATGGACTGCGAGAGATCCGTAACATTTCCGGATGGCTCATGAATAGGAGATGGCCATTGTGTAAGTGCACATGGGCTGGGAGCACATGCTCATCTTCACAAGTGGATAAGTGGATCTAGTCCATTAGAAAGTTAGGATGGATCTATATTTCTTTTCTTTTTCTTTTAATTCTCTTAATTTTTTTAAAATTAGTGGTCCCCTCGCGGAGTCGAAGACATTGCCAGCTCGCTTCCTCCCCCATTTATGATTTACCCGCCACCACGGTCCACATTGAAGGGCAAAAAGATTAGTGCCGGCTCCTCCAATTCGAAACCACGAACAATCTGGCGGGAAATTTTCAAATTCCAAACTTCCACAGGAAGCTTAATCGAGCACTCAACCCTAATTTCTAAATTTGAAACCCACACTTCGCCCGCCATTATCTACTATATATTCGCGCCTTATCTTCTCGCACAACTTGTACCGTTGTGCGGTTAACCTGTTCGAAGAAATTCTTCAAAGAATCGCTTATCTGTGGTCCGTCAGAAATGATGTACGTCGTCAAGAGAGATGGACGTCAAGAAGCGGTCCATTTCGACAAGATAACTGCTCGATTGAAGAAGCTCAGTTATGGACTGAGCACCGAGCACTGTGATCCCGTCATGGTGGCGCAAAAAGTATGCGCTGGTGTCTATAAGGGTGTCACCACTAGCCAACTCGATGAATTGGCTGCTGAAACCGCTGCTGCGATGACTGCCAACCACCCTGATTATGCTTGTGTGAGTTTTTATTGTCCTTACTTATGGTTTCAGCGTTTGATTTTAGATCTTGGGGGAAGTACGCTTTGATTGCCAGTATATTTGCTTTCAATTCGGTGTCACTAGTTCTATGATTTTGATGATGGAGCTTGTCTGCATCACTCATGATTGATATGTAATCCTTGTTCTGTGGGCCCATATACTAAATAAGGACTTGAGGATAGGCTTTTCTGATGGAATATTGGGGTAAAAGGTTAGCGTGGCTGTCTGTTTATTCTTACATGTTCTCTCTCCATGATCGTGTATGCAGTTGGCTGCTAGGATTGCAGTTTCTAATCTCCACAAGAACACTAGAAAGTCATTTTCTGAGACGTAAGTATCCCTGGAACTGGTTGACATGTTTATTCAGGCTCGCAGATCTGTTGTTTAATGTTGTATCCATCTGGGGCTTCCAGGGTCAAAGTCATGTACAATCATTTCAATGAGAGATCTGGCCTGAAGGCTCCTCTTATAGCTGATGACGTCTATGAATTGATTATGAAGGTAGTTTTTCTTATCCCTGCTCGTCTATATGCAGTACATATCATTGATTGGAACGTGCAATTTAAGTTTGTTCTTGGTTAATATCTTAATTTATGTCATGTTCTTACGTTTGTGATGTTTCCATTTTGGTTGCAGAATGCTGCTCGTTTAGACAGTGAGATTATCTATGACAGAGACTTTGACTATGATTATTTTGGTTTCAAAACCCTTGAGAGGTCCTATCTACTAAAGGTTCAAGGGAAGGTTGTGGAAAGGCCTCAGCATATGCTGATGAGGGTTGCTGTTGGAATTCACAAGGATGATATAGATTCTGCTGTCCGAACATACCACTTGATGTCTCAGCGATGGTTCACTCATGCATCTCCTACTCTTTTCAATGCTGGAACGCCTAGACCTCAAGTATGATTAGTACTTATGCTTTGGCCATCCATCAATTCATTTGATCTCATTTTTCTGTGAACCTTTAGTTATGTTGTCCTTTTTATGCTAGTTACTTTCATGAGTATGGCAATAAGCTGTTAAAATTGGCTTTGTGTTTTGGCAGTTGAGTAGTTGCTTCCTTGTGTGCATGAAAGATGATAGCATAGAAGGTATATATGATACTTTGAAAGAGTGCGCTGTCATCAGCAAGTCAGCTGGAGGAATTGGGGTCTCTGTTCATAATATTCGAGCCACAGGCAGTTATATTTGTGGAACTAATGGGACATCCAATGGTATTGTTCCAATGCTGCGTGTGTTCAATGATACTGCTCGTTATGTTGATCAAGGGGGAGGCAAGAGGAAAGGTATATTTTCTATAAAATAATCCATCTTTTTATGTTATTGTAAAATGCCTTTCCTTTATAAAGTTTACACTTGTAGGTGCATTTGCTCTGTACTTGGAGCCATGGCATGCTGATATATTTGAGTTTTTGGAGTTACGAAAAAATCATGGAAAGGTATGAATGAGCTAAAAAAAAATGGGATGGCATTCTTTCATTTTTTTTATCAAGGAAAAATGGCCCTAGCTATATAGTTTATTCTACATATACTGCTCTACTTCAAATAACTATTATTTATGAACTATTGCCATCATTGCAGGAAGAGCACCGTGCTCGAGATTTGTTCTATGCTCTATGGGTACCTGATCTCTTTATGGAAAGAGTTCAGAGTAATGGAGAATGGTCATTGTTTTGTCCCAATGAAGCACGTGGTTTGGCAGATTGCTGGGGTGAGGAATTTGAGAAGCTTTATCTTCAATATGAAAGAGAAGTAAGTTTACTCTTGGTTTGTGGAGGATGTTTATTGTATGTTTCGTCTGCACCTTTTCAGTTCATTGACGTGATGCTTATCATTTGTCTTGTCACAGGGAAAAGCAAAAAAGGTCGTTCAGGCTCAGAATCTTTGGTTTGAAATCCTAAAATCCCAGATTGAAACTGGAACCCCTTACATGCTTTTTAAGGTGATCTACCATGACTTTTTAAATTTCTACTACAGTATTCTGATTCAATCCCTCTTGTATTTTCCTTTCTTGCTGAAACTCATTTATTTTCTTCCCAGGATTCTTGTAATAGGAAAAGTAATCAGCAAAATCTAGGGACAATTAAGTCTTCAAACTTGTGTACTGAGATAATTGAGTATACCAGTCCATCAGAAACTGCTGTATGCAATCTGGCGTCGATTGCCCTGCCTCGTTTTGTAAGAGAGAAGGTGGGGCATCTCTAGCATGCTTTACATATAATACTCATTTTTTGTTTTTCGGTTTTTGATCAAGTTTTCTCCCAATTTGGAATTCATTATCTTGCTCACTGTAGGATGTGCCAATGGAGTCTCATCCATCTAAGCTTGTTGGGAGCAGAGGCTCTAGGAATCGATATTTTGACTTTGATAAACTGGCAGAGGTACCATTTTTCTGTTAACTAAATCACTTCTTCCTAAAGTTCTTTTAAGAAAAAGAAAAAACATGTGTACTTTCCTGTATTGACATGTCCTTAGATGACTTTTAATGGTCGTATGGGCTTTTGGTTGATGTCAGGTTACTGCAGTGGTGACAACCAATCTCAATAAAATAATTGATGTTAATTACTATCCAGTTGAAACTGCAAGGATATCAAACATGCGTCACAGGCCTATTGGTATAGGAGTTCAGGGTCTTGCTGATACTTTCATATTGCTCGGCATGGCATTTGATTCACCAGAGGTAATTCAGTTTCTTGATGCTGTTTGTCTTCTCCACTTAAAGTTAGAGGTACTTTGATTTGAAGGTTTACTTGGATGTGGAATGCAGGCTCAGCAGTTGAACAAGGAGATTTTTGCAACAATATATTATCATGCCTTAAGAACTTCTTCTAAATTGGCTGCAAAGGAAGGTCCCTATGAAACATATAGTGGGAGCCCAGTGAGCAAGGTATGTATATACATATACATATATATATATATATAAAATTGAGAAATCATTGTCAATTTTTTTAAGAGAAAATGTCATGAGTGAAAAACAAATCTACTTTGATAGATGTTATTAAGTTTCAAATGTCTTGAATTATTTTGTATTGCTCAGGGAATTCTTCAGCCAGACATGTGGGGTGAGACACCCTCAAAACTTTGGGACTGGGAAGCAGTCAGGGATATGATATCAAAGAATGGAGTGAGAAATTCACTTCTCGTAGCCCCTATGCCAACAGCATCTACCAGCCAGATTCTTGGAAACAATGAGTGTTTTGAGCCATATACATCTAACATCTACAGTCGAAGAGTTATAAGGTTTGTCTTGTGAGTTTCCCAAGTTATGGTGTCTAGTTTTATTATTGCCCTGTCTTGCGTTTTAACTCCTGCTGTTTTATTTTTCAGTGGTGAATTTGTTGTGGTGAACAAGCACCTTCTTCACGACTTGACAGAGATGGGACTGTGGTCTCCTGCTGTAAAAAACAAGATCATCTATGAGAATGGTTCAGTTCAGAAGACCCCAGAAATACCCAATGAGCTGAAACTTATATACAAGTATGGGATTTGCATTATTTTAACCAACCCAAATGTGGTGATGATGCATTCTTACTGACGTAATTTGTATTGTTCAGAACTGTTTGGGAGATCAAGCAAAGGACATTGGTTGATATGGCTGTTGATCGTGGGTGCTACATAGATCAGAGTCAAAGCTTAAACATTCACATGGATCAACCTAACTTTGGAAAGCTTACTTCCTTGCACTTCTATGCATGGTCCAAGGTATGCAATTAGATTTTCACAAGTTTTGAAATCTGGATCAAATTATGAAAAAGTTGATTGCTTTTTCATTGTTATTTACATCTGTCTGTATATGATAGGGTCTGAAGACTGGAATGTATTATCTGCGATCACGAGCTGCAGCCGATGCCATCAAGTTCACTGTTGATACCTCTGCTCTCAAGGTATGAAATTGAAAAGTTCATTATAATCTATATTTCACTTTTATTTAGTGTTCCATGTTTGTAAGAAAGATTTCCGTTGCAAATATAGGACAATCCCAATGTGGAGGAAGAAGAGGAAGATGATGGGACCAAGATGGCACAAATGGTTTGTTCTCTGACAAACCGTGATGAGTGTTTGGCTTGTGGAAGTTAAGAAAGATCCTACATTGGAAGTTGGAACGTCATCGTCTGAACAACATTGGGCTTTACCTTTTCATCATATTACAGAATCCTTGTTTGTGCGAGGACCTACGTGATCTGATTAACTAGTCAAATACTATGAGCTTGTCTGAAGCTTATTGATTTCTGTAGCTTTGTATATATCAGTTTCGCTTATTAGTTATTGGTGCTTCTCGGATAATATACGTGTAGTGTTATTTTCTTCATAGTTGTGTCTAAATAGTAAATAGAATTGTGCACGCTAAACGTATGTATCAGAACATTATCTGTTAAACTGGTGCTTTTGCATGATATACGGTTGATGCTATTTATTTATACTTGAGAGTAGTTCTTTATTAATTAATGATAAAAATTACTGCAAATAGTTTTACAAATTTTTAGTTGAATCTTGTTTATTGTATTTTGATTATAAGGATAAAAGAATAAGAAACAATTGAATTATGGGTTCTGCAAAAATCTAATGGAGAATGGAGGGAGGAAGCAAGTTGTGTAGTGGATAAGGTTTAGGAAGCTGTTCCTGCAAGTTGATGGCGGTGCCACATCAACGGTTGAGTTTGACTGCGGAAAGCCATGGGCATGAATTTGGTGTCTTTATTCTTTGTAAGATGAAAAATTCAATACATGCACATAAGCAGAATGGCAGGTTTGTTTTTTGACCAATGAATCAAATAGTGAAAAATTGATTGGATTTGGATGAGTCAAATGCATCATATGAGTAGATATAATAAATTCATGAATTTGGAATTGATCTAAATCTAAATAAATTTTTAGTATTTATGAATTATAAATCCTCACTATAACTTAGTTATTTCTAGTGTGAGCCTTAATAAAAGATTTTAAAATATTAAAGTTGGAATTAAACTTTCAATTACTTTACTTAAAACGCGAGAGCCTTAAAATGACTGATGTGAAAACTTTACAAATCTCTTGAAATAAAGGGCTTTGAATCCGTTGAAAAACTAGAAAAAGAATCTTGGACTTGAATTTTTCTGAATCTAGTTCGGCCTCAATTAATCTTAATTTCAAACCAAGTACTAGCCAAATTTAAAAACGGCGCCCGACTTTATTGGGCTGACCGTTTCTTAATTAAGCAATTTTATTAGCTTAATTGGTAATTAATTAATAATTAAATAATATATCACTCACATTTTCCTCTACTTTGTTTTGTAATTTTTAACCGTTATCTTTTAAATGACAAGAATTTTTTAGTAATCATATATATATGTATAATGTTTTACTTGATTTAACTTCAAAAATTTATTATAATTTACATTAGTTAATACATAATTTTATGCATATAATAATTCAATGTTTCAAAGGTTTAAAAATTTGATATAACAAAATCAAGATGAGTTAAGAATTTTCACATGATATTATGTTTTAGAAATAATAATAATAATAATAATAATAATATTAATAAATGTCTCTTTTGAGATGACCATCAATAATATACAATTTTCTCCCTTTTTTCGGTGCCGCTTTGAATATTTTATATATTTAATTTTCAGACTTCTTTTTCTCGTCCTCTTATTTCATTACCTCCAAAGGTCAACTGCACGAATGAGATATTTTTATTTTTCAAAAAAGTGCTAATTTTTTAAAATTATTTTGGTTTGTATGGTTGACATGTTTTTCTCCATTAACTCTCTCATTCAAAAGGAGCACCGAACTCCTGCATGCCTACCACCGTTCCAAGTAGCTTTGGTGGGCTAATGAAGAATTTGAGCATCAACTACATCATATAATTTTTTTTTTTTATATATAGTTAGAACAGATTCTACCATTATCAGATTTAATTAGGATAATTATCCTAATGTGATTTTTTCCGTTCATAATATTCAATCCTTTAGCCCTAGTTAAGTAAAATTAAATTTATTCAACCCGATATTTAGTTAAAATAGGTTACTTATTATTTATAAATAATATAATTTATTATATATTTTATGTTTTAAATTAATTATACTGATTATATATTAAAATTTTTAATATATTTTGGTGTAATTATCACTCAATAATATAAAATCTATATCAAATTATTCCATTTATAAGCAATCAACAATATAATTTATTTTTTGTCTAATTTATGTGGAAAAATTATAATTGCGAAAAAAGGTTAACGGGATTGAATATAATAGTATTAGGATAGCAACAAAAAAAGTTTTAAAATCTGAAAAATAAATTTTATCTAAATTTATGTTTTATGTCACAATTTTTTCATAATATTTACTATTATTGATATAAAAATATTAAAAAATACTCAAAAATCTTGATTAATACGTTTATGTTTCTTTTATAAAAAAAAATTAGAAGATTTTGGTGGTCGTATTTACATGATGTTTTGCAAAACTTAGGCAATAATTATTTTTTTTCTTCAAAAATGTCCTGAAAAATGGTTCTTTTAACCAATTTAGAGAAAAGGCATGTAAATTATTGAAGGGTATTTATGAAAAGATGAAATAATTTTAAAGATATTGAAAATTCTATCGATTTAAAAAATATTTAATAACTTAAATATTATTTTTTTTCACGCATGAGAAGTAATTGAACTGAAATTATAATAAACACTTTAGTATTATATAAATTATTTTTTTAAGTATATATATTAAATAGAGATAAAATTTAAAAAAATAATTTTTTTAATTATAATGAAACAATGTGATAAACATGACATAATAGAAAGAAAGGAAT
Source organism: Leucaena leucocephala (assembly GCA_037074615.1). NCBI lineage: Eukaryota > Viridiplantae > Streptophyta > Magnoliopsida > Fabales > Fabaceae > Leucaena > Leucaena leucocephala. The sequence continues at coordinate 20,122,040 of CM073538.1, read as the reverse complement.
CGACCACGGAGTATTATTCATTCCATATATTTTGTGCATTCTGATCTGTTTAATTAAGGAATAAAAATTAAGTCAGAGAGAGTTTGATTAAGGAAGAGTTTGAAATGATAATTAAATACATAATTAATTAATTAATTAATTAATTGCAGTGTCAACTTGAGAATTAATCCCTGCCTATAGTTTTAGCTCATTAATTATATATTATTTTCTCTTACCTGTTCTGATTTTGGTGGGTCAATTAAAGTGCTTTTCAACATATTGTATAGTTCAAATTCAAATGTCAAAACCATGCAATAAATTATTAAACAAACTCAATGGCCAAAACTCAGCAGAAATTATTGCCCTAATCAATGGAATCAAGTTTCCATCAACAATAAAAACCATTCACCGGCTGATTTGGTTTTCATAGAACTTTCATGGTCATTTAATTCCAAGCTTACATACTTTTCCTTCTCAAGTGATTGAAATGGACTACTCTTTCTAGGCAATACAAATATACTTCCTTAGTTAGTTATTATAAATCGCTTTAATTAATTTATTAAAACAAAAAACTATTATTATATTCTCATATATTAAAGAATGCGTTAAATTAATAAAAAACATTATATTTGTCATTATTAAATAAAGGGTATAAAAAAAGTTCATTTACACTACAAGTTTCTTATATTCAATATGGGTAAAATTTTAAAAAGAAATTATCTTAATCTCAAATTTAATTTCTAGAGGAAACATATGTAGTCATGAATTCTAAAATTAGATACCTGGTAATAGGATGCAATTAATATTATCAAAAATTAAAAAAATATTAATTATCCTATAAGAAATATATTCAGGAACAATTTTTTTTTTTGGTTGCAAATGCCTTGTGTATAGTAACACAGTGGCAGTTAATTGGTTACCAATTTGAGTTAATAAATAATGATATTTTAGGGTGTGAAACTCATGTTTTGTTGAAGGAGTGGTCCACCCAGTACCTTTTTTATGGTGTAATTTTTTTAAAAATTAATTACAATATTAATAAAATGCAAGTGTACTCTTGATTAGATGAAATACATGGATAATTGACTTCATTATTCAAAGCAGAATCTTCTCAAGGCAGAAATGTTTTAAAAAAAATAATAAATTTCACATTAATTAATAATGTATTCGATATTTATTATACTAAACAAAATTATGTAAGTATGTGTATCGCAATTATAATATACTGTTTATCCAATGTACAATCTCTTTGGAATGTAAATTTCAATGGCCCTTTCTTTTAGTATATAGGGCTGTTTGGAAAAGTTTAAAAATTATGTTTTAAAGGGGTTTATGGCTCAAATTTTAGTTTGAAAAAATTTTAAAATAAATAGTTATATTTATCTAAAAGAGCTTCTGAACTAAACCATAGTTTAAAATTAAGATTTTAGATAAGCTAATGAGACTAATTTCTAGAACAATAAAAGAATTTATAAATTAACTATTTATTATTTTACCTATATTTTTTTTATATTTTCTCTCCTCTTCTCGCTTCTCTCTCTTCCTCCACCCCCTCATCCTCTTCTTTTTCTTCTTCTGCTTCCTCCTCCTCCTCCTCATTAGTGTCATCTTCCTTCATCAGTGTCATCTTCTCCTCCTCCTCCTCTACAACCATCATCTTCCTCCTCCTTCTTCGCCAGATCTCCCTCCTTTGTTGTCGCTGCCTATCTTCACTGGAACCGCATGACTCCTTTGGCTTCTTCCTCCTGTGCTTCCAGTGAGAAAGAGGGGGATGAGAGAGAGAAGAGGAGAGAGAGAATACTTTTTTTATCTTATATATACCATTTTTAGTAATTTACCAATAATAAAAGTCATTCTGTTAATAACCATACAAATATTTATTTATCTATAATCACATTTTTTTCTATAAACTCTTATCCAAAAATCCTTTTCTAAAAATTGTCTAAAAGTTCTTTATTTCTATAAGTTATTTTTTAAAATTCTATCCAAACACATACGCAATAATTTATATTTTGCGTTAAAAATATAGATATAATAAATTAATTATTTTATGTCAATTAAATACATATATATAATATTTATGATTTAATGGCTAAATTTTCACACATTTTCTTATACAATATTGATGAGCTAAAACAAAGCAACTAAGTTGCTACAGCACGCTGAGCATCCTTCCGAACATCACCCAGGATAAACTCCGGTGGATTCGAGAGCAGAACGTGACCGATAGGATTATCCAAAGCTGCCTTAGCTAAACGATCTGCAACATCATTAGCCTCTCTTCTGCACCAAGAAACCTGGACACTCCAGTTCCGAGCCATCATCCCAAGCAGCTCCCTTGTTGCACAGTCGTTGGTTTCATCCTCAGTGCTGGGTTTGCTAAGCTGTTCCACAAGCACCCTTACAATCCGTCTCCAGCACCACATATCTATTCACCAAGTCCCATACTACCTTCAATCCCCATAACGCCCCACAAACCTCCGCCTTGTAGCAGTCAGCGCTCTCCATATGTACCATGAAGCCACCAAGCATTTCACCCGCGTATGGTTACGAATGATTCCACCACTGGCCCATACTCCATTATTTGCAAACCACGCACCGTCGACGTTGGCCTTGACGTAACCCTCATCAGGAGGTACCCAACAATCTCCGTCCACGTCTCGACTTCCCTTATTCAGCAGGTCCGCCCTAGTCCACTTCGCGCAAGCCCCGACTTTGGCCACTACCTCCGACGAGCTGCTACCGATGGTTGAAGACTCTGGCATTTCGAGACAACCACAACTGCCTACATGCCAAAGGGACCAAACTTCCCAGTCAATGCCTTCAACTTTAGATTTTTGGTCCATATTCCATGCCACCCACTCTAGCAGGCTTGAACTAGAGAAGAAAACAACTGTGTATATTCGGGGCACCGCTCGAGACCAGACTTCAAAGGCTAACTCGCAATCCCGCAACACATGAATTCCAGATTCCGTATGGCCACACTTAGTACACGAAGAGTACGACGTGATCCCTCTCACTAGCCGAGCCTCATTGGTCAGAAGACGACCTTTCAAACAGAACCACATGAATGTCTTACATCGCTGAGGCACCTTAAGCTTCCATACGCATTTCCGTAAGCCAACGGAAGTTCTTTCACGCCTCGGTCTGAGACTGTCGTAAGAAGACCGATTAGTAAAAGGAAAGTCTTCCCTTTCTCGTTCTGCCCACGCATCAACAGTTTCAATCAGCCTGACCACCTCGTCGGGCACTTAACGTGTTAGAAGGGATGTCTGCCTGATCCCATTCTCGCTTACCACATCCGAGACTCACCAATCCCTAATACTCTCAGGCACTTCACAGTTTATGAGGTCCGTGATTTTCTCTTCATTCGTAAGCCACCTATGATCCCAGAACCGGATCATGTTACCTCTCCCAACCAGCCAACGTAGCCCGTCCCGAACGTCCTTCCACATACTTCTAATACCTTTCCAAGTTCTTGACTCCGAACGTCGTTTCTCAATCACCGGAAGGGTATCCTCCCACATTTATATTTCTCTCTCATGAAACGGACTCATAAAGCATCTTTATCATTACCCAACCCAAGTTCAACATGAGAGCATCGTTCTGGTGTTTGGCTTGGCGTAGACCCAAACCACCCTCCTCCTTCATGCAAACCTCCCCCCATGATATGAGATGAATTTTCCTGTCAGAAGCACTACCACCCCATAGAAACCGTCTGCACCGTTTATCGATTTCAGCACATGTCACCATCGTCAACGGAGTGGATTGCATGGAATAAACCGGGGTTGCTGCCATGCCCGATATGATACGAGAGTGTGACGAGCCGCCAAAGACAACGGCTTGGCTTTCCATTCCGTTAACCTCCTATCTATTTTGTCTAAGACAAATTGATATGTATTTTTGGAGGCCCTTTGATGGTGTAGAGGAGCACCAAGGTACTTCCCTGGGTCCACGGAAGAAATGAATCCCAGAAAATCACTTATCCCCTTAACTCTAGCATTTCTCACTTTGTGAGAGAAAAAGATTAGAGATTTGGCATTATTCACTTTCTCACCAGAGGCATCGCAAAAATCATCAAGACATGCCTTAACCACACTTGCTTGTTCAAGGCTAGCTTCTGCAAACAGAATTAAGTCAGCCGCAAAAAATAAATGAGACACGGACATCCCGTTTTTACTGAGCTTAAAAGGGTGCCAGTTACTTTCTTCCACTTCACAATGAATGAGATATGCCAATTTTCCCATAACAAGCACAAACAGGTACAGGGACACATGATCTCCTTGCCTTAGCCCTCTGGAAGGCTTAAAGACCTCCCCTTGCTCACCATTCTATAGTAACTGCATTTGTGCCGATGACATGCAGAACTCCAGCACCTTAGTGACGTTGGAAGGAACATTCAGCTCTTTCAAACAACTAGATACAGATGCCCAACGAACTCTATCGTATGCCTTCTAAAGATCTATCTTGATTGTCATGAAGCCTTTTCTCCCTTTCTTCTTTCTCATAGAGTGTATTATTTCCTGGAATAGAAAAATATTATCATTACCTTGCCAGCCGGGACAAAGCTACACTGATTTGGAGCAATCATGGATGGGAGCACCTTACACAACCTGTTAGAAATGACCTTCGTCAATATCTTATAGATCACATTACACAGACTAATGGGCCTGAAGTCATGAACAAGCTCAAGGTGATCCACCTTGGGAATCAGCACAATATTCGTCTTATTAATCACCTATTTCCTCCGGGTTTACAAATAACATTCGAATCATTTCAACCACCGAGCTACATATAGTTTCCCGTTGTCTTTGAAAGAAGAGGGGATTCAAGCCATCTGGGCCTCGACCCTTCAAGGGATCCATAGCAAACAACGCCTGTTTGACCTCAGTTTGAGAGATATCCCTTCCCAACCCTAGCTGAGATTAATGACTCATCTGGCACAGTATATATGTTCTCCAAAAAGAGACATTCGACTGCAACTCACCGTCTTCGCTGTGCAACTTCTCATAAACATTCGTTCCTTCCCTCATGATAGACTCACTATCATACATCCATTCACCACCACCCTCTGTTCTAAGAGCCTCCACCTTATTTCGCTGCTTTCTACATGTGGGTAATAGCATGAATGAAGCGGGGGTTCTTATCCCCCGCCGTATACCAATTACACCTTTAGCGCTGATTTCCTTTTGAACCAAAATCTCCTCTAACTCCATCCACGCTTCATCACGTAGCTTGAGACACCTTTCACTCGTCGGTGTCCTTTCTAGCTTCCTGTTGATAGAGTCCGTCTTCTGAAGTAATCGTGCTTTTCGTTTATTCACATCACCGAAGCCTTCCTTAATCCATTCTTTAACATTATTCGTGAAGCATTCAACATTCTCCAACCGCCCATGGGAACTTACCCACGAGGACTCAACAAGATTTTTGAAACCCTGATGAGACACCCAATTAAGGTGCGAAGAAACGAAATGAGTGTTGCCTTCTTTCCTTCCCCACTCTGCTATCAAGCCGGATGAGCAACAGAGAATGGTCCAATTGAAAACGAGGTAAATGAGTAACCGACGCATGAGGGAACTGATCCAACCATCCCACATTGACCACCACCCTATCCAACCTGCTATGACTCCCACCCCGATTCCAGGTGAAACGAGGTCCACTGAACTCCAGTTCCGCCATCGCAGAAGTCGATTCCGATGTCATTATATCATATTTAAATATTGTCAAGTTTAATCAAAAACAACTTCTTAACACGATTTTATTTTCTACAAGATTTGAACTCTTAATTTTGAGTTAAAAAAATAATCACTCGATCCAATCATCGTTAGCAATTATAACATTTTTTATTATACACAAAACAATATACTATACTTTTTTTAGTTTGCAGATGAAAATTAAAGCATAAATTTTGAAGGAAAAATTATATATTCATCCAAGATTCAAAGGAGAATCATGTGATGATAGAAAACTAAATGGCGTTTTTTTTTTTTTGAAGTTGAAAGCAAGCATGAGTTGACATTTAAATTTCTAGAATCATTGGGAAAATTAGTAACTCTAAATAATGAGGGTTATAATATAGGAATTTTTCAATGAATTGAAAGGAATCGATTAATTACACTTAATAGCTTGAAACTTTGAATTTTTTTCCCACTTCCAAGTGGTTTTGTGTTGTTTCAATTCAAATAGTACTGTTTAGTTTACCCTCCCCAACTGCAATTGCACTTTGTGGTATCGTATTGACTTCTTCTCACAATTAATGTCCCTCTCTCTCAATCTCTCCTTTTACCTACACACATCCATTGTATGGTTTATTTTTCTTTCCCTTTCTCTGACTTTATTGGTGAAGTAGTTTGTTTTAATCTTAAATGTAATACATCTTTTTATTTTATCTCAAAAATTTATAATTTTTTTTAAAATCTCAACTATTAATTACATATATTTTAAGTTTATCAAGAGAGTTATTTTATATACAAATAATTAGAAGATATGTTTTATGGGAACCAACACATATTTTTTACAAATAAATAATTTAATTTTTTTTCAATGTTTGCAAACCAGTTATCCAGTTATTATATTTAAAGTCAGTAGTATAAAAAAATAGTAGAAGAGTATTTCACAAGTTGTTTTTTATTTTTTTTTATTGTTCTTCTTCTATACAAAATACTGGATAAATGTATATTTTTTTATTATTGAATATTTGGCAACATTCAAATATTGTTGGTTCTTAAAAGAATCAGAAGTAGTTCGTCATAGAAGGGCATTTTTTTCATTTACATATTCAAAATTTTCAATTTTTTTTATTACCCACATACATCTTCCTATGAAGGCAAATTATATTTTTAAGGTACAAACAAGTATTAAATATAAATAGCTCTCTCCAGTATTTAAAGTTTAGTTAGCCACTTGATACTATCAAGTCCTCGATACAGACACCTATTCTGAGATTTTTTTTTCCCATTTCATAAGTTATAATTTTTTCCATAATCAGCAATTATTGAGTTTCATTCCTTTCATATGCAAGCATTTGTTCCGGCAAAACATTCTTAAACATAAAAACTAATACCTTATTTTATTCTAAATATAAGATCTAGTTTTGAGTAGATTAAAAAAATTAAATAAAATATTTAATTATAATAAATATAATATTATCTCCCTAAAGTTATATATTTCAATTGGATTATATATAAATTAATTCAGGAAAAATAATAAATATAATAAATAAAAATGATTAAAATTTTATATTTAGGTTACAAATTTAATCTTTCAACTAGGTTTTATATTAAAAATTATTTTAGTTAGCTTTTTTGTGCTGTGCATGAAAAATTCCGTTAGCATGAGGACACTGAAATAAGGTTACTTTCACTACCAATGCATTTATGAAGACATAGTAAAGTGGGAAAAGAGTAGTGGCAACAAACATTGACCTTCACCTGTTAATTTATTCTTGTTTAAACACAGCCTTTTACTTTTATTCCCGTCAAATTTTATGCTTATATTTTCATTTTTTACAAAAAAAAAACTGAATAAAATTTAAAGTATTTTACAAATTTAAGTATTTTATGTGCAAAACAAGAAAAGAAAGATTCATATTTCATATATTTCATAAATTGAAATGAAATAAAAAAAAAAAAGCGAAGAAGATGTGATACCGCGTGTACGATATGACAGTTTGACTAAAGGAACGTTGACTTTGACCTTTTTAATGTTCGACACACCTTTGTGATTGGTCCATCCCTATCCACCTGCCAACAAAAAAATTGGCCATTCCTTCTCGTCTTAACATATCGTATTTTTTTCCCCCAATATACAATTATATTTACATGCTTTAAAGTTTAATAAATCATACAGTTTTCTATATTTTAAAAATGAATTTTATTTAGATAGTGTCTCTCTTATTCGGATATATTAAGGAGGTTACAAACCTATCTATATTCCATCTCACTTTTATTACCTAAATTAGTTTCATATGGTTAGATATACAAATATAGATCTTTATTGTGTTTTCAAATATATAATAATAAGTTTGCTAAATACATATTTCTTAAATGTTGTTAAAACTACATGAATAGCAGAAGAAAACCCAAGAAAAAAAATCATGATTTAAAATTAATTGTAAGGCCAACTTAAGATACCAAGTAAAGAGAAAGATATAGTTTGTTTGGATACTATTTTAGAAACGAGTTTATAAAAAATGGGTTTTTGGGCAGCTTATAGAAAATAATTTTTAGAGAAGAGTTTATAAAAAAAAATTATTTTAAATAAATGAGTGTTTGAATAGTTATTTCTAAAAGTATTTTTATTATTAATAAATTACAAAAAAGATATGAGTATTAAATGAGGAAAGATAAGAGATGAGAGGAGAGAGAGTGTAAGAAAATAAAAGAAAGATGGTGTAAGAAAAAATAGAAGACATGAGAGAGGGTGTAAGAAAAAGTAGGGGTAATATAGTAATTAGTTAGTTCATAAGCTCTTTTACTGTTCCATAAGCTACTCTAATCAGTTTATCTGAAACCTTAGTTTTAAACCATAATTTGGTCCAAAAACCCGTTTGAACGCTGTTTGTTTTAAATTTTTTCTAAACATAAGTTTTGCCCAAAAAAACTTATAAAAATCATAGTTTTCCATGGTTTCAAATAGGCCCTTAATACCAAAGCACTTTGGTTTATATTAAGTGAAAATATTAAGGTTTAAATCTCATCCGCTAATTAAATTTAATAATACTTAAATTTAACTTAATAATAATTATCTAATTATTAATATAAAATATATTTAATTAATTTGATTAGATTATAAAGTTAATTAATATAATATATTTCTAAAATACCTTAACTATCGTTTTTAACTCTCTCTTATTCTTCTATTTAATTATTATTAAGAGATTATTAAGAGAAATAATTTAAAAAATAGCTATAAATATAAGAAATATTGTCCTATATTAAGGACTAAAATTAATTTCTCAATTAAGTCATATATTAAAAATAAAAAAATATAAATATTTATAAAAATGAGAATTTAATGCTATTGAGTCTTTGTAAAATATTCTATGTTCAGGACCATAAAAACCTTTAAAAAATATTTTATATTAAGAATACAAGGGAAGAAATATATATATATATATATATAAATTATATTATTAAAAAATTATGAATAATACTAATAGTTAAGTCCAAGGTCTTCAATTCAATTTTATATAAATATAAAAAAAATGCTTATAAGAAAGTTATTATTAATTAAACATAATAATATACTTGAATCTCGTTACCATATAAAAAAGTCAAAGAATAATCAAAATGGATATGAATAGCTAAAACTACTAACTTAAGAAAGTTATCGATTGAGTAATGACGGCTAAAGTTCAATTGATTTGGTAAAGAGTTTTGTGGTCGAGAAAACTTCAAACTTATTAACTTGGTTCATTCACACGCCCAAATAATTCATTTTTCTGTCCTTTTTAGGCAACCCATTCTGACTTGACGCCCCAAAAAACATAAATATTTTTTTTTAAAGAGAAAAACTCAATGGGTTCTCTTTCCATATCAATATATCCCCTCCTCCATACTGTTTGACAAATTAACAAGAGAGAATCCCCTCTCCATATACTTTCTACCATTATTCATGTATTTGCTTTGGTTTACTTTCTCTAACTTCAATCCAAAATTCTTTTATTTATTTTTATATTGTGGATTTTGAAGTTCGAAAATGGAATGGAAACCAAAATTAATACATATTTTTATATTATTTTTTTCCTTTTATTCCATAAGAAACATATCCCATCATGATAGATGAACAAAAATTATCTAAATCTCCACACTCATGGCTTCAACAAGCTGTCTTATCTTTCTTAAAAAGCCTTTTAACAAACATGTTATATTATTAGTATATTTACGATAATAAAAGTGATTTTTATTTCAACTTAATTTTTTAATTTAAGTTGAATACTAGTTAATTAGTGTAACATAATTTATGTTTAGATAGATTTTTATAAAAAAATAATTTAATATAAATTTATTTGAATGATATATTAAAAAGTAAAGTAAGGTTTAGAAAGTTTAAATATAAAAAAAATCAAGTTAAAAGAAAAAATAACTCTTATAATCTTTAATATATGACATATTTAACTACTTTAATTAAATTAAGGAAGTTAATTAAGATAGTTAATATGACATTTTTTTAAATATCTTAATCAATTTATTTAACTATCTATATCTTTTTTTATTTAATTATTATTGAGATAATATCAATTAAAAAATTAATAAATATATTTTATATTTATAATTAAAAATAATTTTTCAATTAAGTCAAACTATTACTTTTTAAAGAGGTTTTAAAACTAGGAGTCAATTAAATACAGTTAAGTGTCAAACACTTAAAATTTTTGAAGTCTCAAAGTAAGTTTGGAATGGCTCCAATAAGCCCTTATACTCTAATATAAGAGAGGTTATTTGTAAATTATATAAAATTTAGGGGAATTGTGTAGATTTGACGAAAATATATTGAGAAAGAGGAATTAGCATGTCGGCTGTGAAATCTAAAGCTCAAAGCCGACTAGTTGGTTAGATTGATTGGGTATTCATAGAACTACCAACCGTCATTTTGGTTATCTCCACACACCCATTACTTTTTTCTTTTTTTTCAGCTTTTTGAGTTTTGACCCTTCTTCTAATTTTGTTAATTGATTCTCAAAAATCACATTGAATGCCTATTAATCTTAATTGATTGAGTCTTATTAGACTGCATTCAAAATTCTCCTAATAATAATTTTCTGTATTTATAAGACTTAATTCAACATTTTTTTAAAAAAAAAAAGGGAACATGTGCCAAGCCACGTGCACAAAATGTCATTTCTAGGCTTCCTTCTCAATTAATTTGTTATTATCATTTTATCACCTATTTATGGAGTCTAAGGTGTTACCATGCACATTATTAATTGCTTATTGAATATTAGGATTTCTTATAAATTTATATTATACATATATTAAAAAATATTTTTATAAATATTTGTTTAGAGAATTAATTATCTAATAATAACTAAATTTGAGTACTAATACTTGTATTAAAAATATATAAGGTACCATTTGATAATTAATTTTTTGGACAAGTATTTATAAAAATGAGAAAAAAAATATATTTAGGCTAAGTTGAGATCAAATATACTATGTAAGACATTTTCTTTTCCTTTATAATGGTTATATTTATTTTATTTAAAGAAAGAAAGTATCAACAATGGTGGATTCAATTGTAATTGGACATGGAAATGTTCAAATTTAACTTAATATTATTATATATGAGATAAACGTATTAAAAAAAAGAGGAAAGGATTAATTAAGGAAGGAAAATGTTGAGGTTTAGTTGCCGCAACAAAGATAAGTTTTACATTTTTCATCTTTTTCCTCAAAATTTGAATAATAATTTAGGCTATAAAAGAAAGAAAAAAAGGAATTTTTCAAACCGCCTACATTTAATCTAATTTTTAACAATTTTTTATTTAAAAAAATGAGGTTCCTTCAGGCCAACGAAGCAAGCTCTCTCTCTCCCCTTTGACACCGACTCTGTTCTGCAATGATGGTACCCAATTTGAAACCTTCCATTTACTTCCATGAATATTCCTGTGTATAAGTATCAAATCTTCATGTGCGTCTCAATTTAATCTTCCCATCGTTTTCATTTTGCCGCAATAAACAGAGTCAAGCTCCTCCTCATCCTCCTCCTACTTCTTCTTCTTCCTCCCCTTCCTCCATTGTTTCATGTGCTTCTGAAAGGTGGCGAATCCTACACACAAACTTGTTGATGAACACAACACAAACCCTAACGTTTCTTCTTCGTCGTCGCTGCCAATTCTGTTTCCCGGTATGGATAGGGACAGGGAGATGTCTGAGATGATCTCTGCTTTGACGCACGTCGTTGCCGGAGATATTCCTGGTGATTCCAGTGAGATTTCTGCCGGGGGCGTCCGTGATGGTGACGGTGGAGGTGAAGGGGGCTCTGTTAGATTAAACTCGCCGTCGGATTCAACGACAACGCCATCTTCTTCATCCTGTTCTTCGTCTTACGGTGGTAGCTCTGTTTTGAAGAGAAGCAGGGAAGATAATACTACAGGCTCTTCTTCCACTGCTATTATTCGAACAGGTTGGTACTATACAATATTTATTCAATTCTTAATAATTCTGAAATATTTTTGTTACTATTTTAAATTCCCAATTGGGAGGTTGGTAGCTCTGAAAGTGTTTGCAACAGTAAACATATATGCTTATAGCTAGCTAGAATTATTATGTAGGACACAACTTTGTTCATCTTCAACTTGAAAATTCCTAAACACTCAACAGAATTCAGAATATACTAAAGAATAATTCCATGAGAACATATAAGAAGAGGAAAATCTTGCAACCAAGATATATAATTGCATGTTTCCGCCAGTTCTGAGAATTCTGTAGTAATATTCTGGTTGGGATTTTGTCGGGTTTTATATACTTGCACATTTTTATGCTTCAAAAAGTGAAAATTGTGCCCAACAAAGAACAGTATAAGCACTGATAGCTTCAAAAACATGCTCATTAAAGAGGTCCTGGACAAATAAATTGATATATATATATATATATATATATATATATATATATTAATTGAATTTGACTGGATCTTGACAATGCAAAAAAAACAAAGATGAAATGCAAAAAAGATATTCATCACTTTCATTCTCCTTGTTATTAGAAAGATTTAAGATTTGTTGCGCTCTTCCTATAATTATTGTATCACCACATGGGATCTTTAATGTTGATTAGCTAAGAAGTCTGTGTGAATGAATCTATAGTTGCAGGAGAAGGTTCAAGAGGAGAGAGAGTAGTGCAAATGGGGAATGCAGTGTATGAATATAGCTGTAATACAGAGAATGTGAGGGGCTCAGAAGAAGGAAGAAGAAAGTACAGAGGAGTGAGACAGAGGCCATGGGGCAAGTGGGCAGCTGAAATCAGAGATCCTTTTAAAGCTGTCCGTGTTTGGTTGGGCACTTTCGACACGGCGGAGGCGGCTGCCCGGGCCTATGACGAAGCTGCCCTGCGTTTCAGAGGCAACAAGGCCAAGCTCAATTTCCCCGAAAATGTCAGACTCCGGCAACCCCCTCCGGCGCCTCAGGCGACAACGACGGCGGCGACCCATTTGAGAGGTTCGGGTTCTGCGAGTACCTTTTTGTCCATTCCGACGTCCACCGAACCGATTGTTCATACTGAAACCCTTCACCACAGCCACCCTCTCGTGAGTTCTCAGCCGACGGCGTCCAGTGATTTTTATAGCTACTCGCAGTTTTCGGAGTTTCCCATGAATTTTTACGATCAAATGGTTATGCCATCTTCAATAGCTCATCATTTGCAGTCGTCCACGTTGCCGTCAGCTTTCTCATCGTCGTCGTCATCTTCTTCTTCTATGTTGGCATCTTCTATTAGCTCTCAGCATCAGCAAGGAGGTTTACCGTTTCCGGGTTGGGTCATACCAGAAAAGGGTCCGGAAAGTGGTTCCGAATACGTACCATCAGCATGGTCATCTTCGGGTCATAGTTCTTCTTCCTCTGTATGATCCAATTATTATTATGATTAGTCATTTAATCTCTCTGTTTTTTTTTCCTCTCCCCATAATCATAAGAATCAATTCACTCTGTTTTTTGTCTCTCTCCATAATCACAAGAAGCAATTCATTTTACTTAGTGTTGTTTTCATTGAACGGCGGTGGGTTGGGTCATACCGGAAACGGGTCCGGAAAGTGCTTCCGAATACGTACCATCAGCATGATCATCTTGGGGTCATAGTGCTTCTTCCTCTGTATTCAACGTGCCCATGGTGGTGTTTATAAAAGGGATGAACTTTGATAATCCATTATTAGAAGGGGGGAGATATGAACTCCAATAATAAGAATCAACTCATTATACGATACGGATCATATCTGAATATAATTAAAATAAAATTTTAATAAATTAATTAAATAATAAAAAAAATATTCATTGCGAATAGTATAGCCAGATGACATATTTAAATCTAATTTAGATTAACTGGTTAAACTAATAAATTAATTTCTTAATTAATTGGTTTAGTCAAAATTTTTTGGATTATAAAAATTTAATAATCCTAACAAAAAAAAATCTATACATATATTATTTCTCTTTTCATTAAAAGGGTCAAATTTCACATGCATTAATCCATTGATTATTAAATAATAAAATGAATGAATCAATCCACAAAAAAATTAATTAGTATTTTTATATAATTATTTGAGCACTGTTTCATCTAATTGAAATTGCATCTCCCCATTGCCATTAGTACCATCATTAATTAGTATTGACGTTACCTATTATATATGAACACGCATATTTTATTTTTGTGTAAGAACATATCCATACTTCTATTTCATCCGTGAAAATTATATATTATATACTTTTTTAATTGATTAAATTAGTTAATTAATTTTTATATTAGTTATAATTAATTTATTTATTTAACTTTTTAAATGTATTTAAAAGATTAAATAACTTTTCATTAAGAACTTAGGGTAGTAATTGGCATATTCGTTTGTATTCCAACTAAACATCCACCTAGGACAGGTGGTCCCAAGTGTTTTTGACCATGAGGCACATGAGGTTGACGGTAGAGCAAATATAATGATATATAAATATAACGGAGTCGTTGGCTCGCTAACGCAAGCGACTAGTTCTTAGCACAAGATTACAGTTGCAAAAGGCATTATGATAAAATTAATATAGATAATAAAAAATAAATCTATATCTTATAAATATATAAATTTAATTACTTTTATTTTTATAAAAACTAATTTATTAGACGATTTTATAAATCTTTTATAAATATTCTTTAATATTAAAACTATAGTATACTAATGTAAAATCTATCTAAATTTTTTTATTAAAAAAAAAAAAAGCAAGTGACATTCCCAAAAGAAAAGCAATGAAGCTAGAAGAGGCTTGGACGATACTTCTACATTGCGTTTGAGCAAAGTATACCCACAAATTGTTTTCTTTCAAGCATCTTTTTGCTTTTACTGTCTCCACCTCAAAACGCAATAGCACTCTTCTTCAGTTCACAACCGGAACTCGGTAGCGTGTTCTTTGATTTACAAGCAACCGAGCGGTCGTCAAAATCAACATTGTCAATTGCCCCAATGGGCACAATTAATCATATATTCTAATTCGACCCCTAATTTTCAATTCATAAACACGTTTTATATTATATGATACTTGTGCTACAACAATCAGTTATTAGAATAACACTTTTCTATTAAGCAAGATTGATTGAAGAATAATTATTCTAAATACCTATCCAGAAAACGCTTAAAACTATTCATTAGATATTTCCAAATACTTAGTACGACAAGCTTTAAGTAAATTCATCTGCATTGTGTTTTATCAACAACATTTCAAAAAACTTGAGTAATTAAAGATATTCATACAGAGATTATTACCCTTTGCTTCACAATTCCATCTTTTCCATAGAAGAATAGAAAATTTTGCTCAAGAACTCAAAATCAGCGCAATAAATGGGCAACACTGGGCGCAAATCAACTTATCGTTGAGGGGATATAGGCTACAAAGAAACGAGTAAGTTTAACTGAAGACAAAAGAATATAAATGGACAATGACTCAATTTTCCCCCCACTGCTACAAACAAGCCCGTTAAGGATCCTGCCATTAGTCAGTGGTAAAATACGTATGAGTAGTATACATCAATGTTACTTTCAGTACTAAAAAAGCATCTATCCAACTCTACCCTGAACGCCTGAGACAATAAAATGATAAAGGGACTTTGATCAACGCTACGCATCCTGCGGCAATTCAGATGATCCTGCAACTTCAATCCAAAATCACATGTTATGTAACAACCTGCAATTTACAGGGGAAAAATGCGTCATAAAAGGAAACGCTTCCATGAATTGCATAGTTCTCTAAAAACAATGGCTTGAAGGAAATTTGGAGGAAGGCAAGAGTGGAAGATAAATTGCTCACACGAACCTTTTTAAGCCTTCAATGCAGCCTTATGCACCATGGTTTCTTTGTGTATTTGATGACAGCTCTTCTCAACAAGATCAAGCAATTTCTCCAAGTTTGCTGCCCATGAGTTTAGAATGTCATTGCTATCCTTAGCAGTCTGGAAACAAACTATCCCCAGAGGTCTGTCAATCTTTGCCACCAGTGCCTTAGATACAACCATATCAGAGAGATGCTTCTCAGCCTCCTAAATATTGCAAGGAAAATTAATTAGAACCTCCATCACATATTAAAATGTACCTAAACATTTCAAAACATGCAGGTGAAAATGAATCATGCCCACTAGAAAAACTATAATAATAAGCAAAATGATATCTTGATAATTAAAGTAACACAGCCCTTCATCCCTGCCAACCCCAGCTCCTCCTTTTTCCTCTTTTTACATTGTGCATGAACTTGGCTATTGTTATGTAATATTGGTCACATCACCTACGCCTAAAATCCATATGCCATTTCAACTAATGATTTATCATGATAACACTTTTGGCACAAAAACAAATTATCATTACAAACCTGGACGCTGAGGCACAAAAGCTCTGCAAGTCTCTTCAAAGTGATCCTCGAGTAGTACTTTGACACAACAAGAATGTTCTGCCAAGGGGGAAAACAATATTAATGCTTGCGTACCAAGTAACGTGTGGAACATAAGACAAATGCCACATGTCCCACAATCCCTCTCAATCCAAAAGGAAACAAGAGGCCCAAAAGCATGTACTGGTGTCAGTCAAATTACATGTTCTATAATTCTTTCCCTCAGATCTTTTGCTGCTTTGTCACCCAAGTATCCTCCAAGCAAGTTCTTCTCATTCTCAAACTCATTCTTATATGCATCCCAAAGACCAGTCCACTGGATGACCTCCATGGTGACCAGCTGTTTCAACAGCAACCTATGGCAAAACATAAATAAAAAATAACAGAAGAAAATGTATGTTAAGTACTTAAACGGAGAAGATAAGCAAGACAGACTAAGATCAGGATAACATACTTAAAGTTCGGAATTTCAGACAGATTTTTATCTTCCAAGGTGGAATTGAGAAGGCTGGATTGCATTGGATCATGTGGGGCTAAAACTAAGTACCAACATATTTTCCTCAGGATCTATGGCAATTGGCAGAGGTCAGATTATAATAACTCTTAAGAATAGCAGATACAGAAATTTACTAAAAAAATAAATAAATGAAGAAATACTTACTGGTATCCACTGGGCTGGATTTTCTTTGACAGATGGAATCTCATATATGGATTTATAGCAACGGCAAATCTCAAGGTAATCATTGTTATGAGAATAATACCTACATGGATAAACAGAAACCAGGATAACACGCTTATAAATCACAAGATTAGCATGTTAAGAAACAGGTAATATATGGTATTGCATCATGGAAGCAAACAACATACTACAAAGGGTGACTTCCAACACATTCAAGTCATACAAACTCACGCAAAGGCAACCAATTTAAATGGACCAGGCATTGACAATATTCATCAGACACAAATAAATAAATACACCGTCATCCAAGTATATCATATTTTTTTAATACGACAGTTTATATCATATATAAAGCAAATTATATGTAATACACAATAACTCCTACAACAACAATTGATTAAGAACATTCTGTATAATGTATCAACTGAGATACGAATTCAAAGTCATAGAAAACTAGTTATATATGTGATATCAGAGTTATGTGTACAGCTCAAGTTATTCTGGACCTTTTTATGGTTGTCTTTCATTAAGGTCTGGGTTCAAAACTTCCAAATCAAAAGCTATACATTTGTCTGGAAGTGGAGAAATATATATTTTAACATACCCACGCCCAAACTATTATTCAATACAGCAATGTGTCCACATTATGAGTACCACTTCAGTATCATCATACTAGTGTTTCATAGTAGCATATCACCAAGCCAAATAAAGCATAAACAAAAGGATATCTCCAATAAACAGTGCCAACCGTCAGAGCCAATCAGTAAATCTAAAAGGGGCGAAGAGGGGGAGAATTGGAAGCATTTATATTCCAAAGTACATTGCAGCAAACTAAAACAAAAAAAAAAGGGAGGGAGAAAAACTTCAGGAGGAAACCAGGCATGTTTATTGCAAATATACGGAGTCAAAAACTATAGTAATACACGGATGTAAAAGTCCACGCTCCATTTTCCAATGCCCTTATTCTTGGATCTCTTAGGAGCACCTTATTAAGTGTGTGTTTGGCATGTGGGTTAGAGAATAGATTTTCTCTTAAACCATGGTTTTGTCATTTTTTTACCAAACACCCATAAAATCTGAAAAATCACTTTTCATTACAAACCATGGTTTCATGCTCACAAAACCATGGTTTTACATAATCCCCATTTTTCAGCTTTTGGGCACTGTGGAAGTGATAATAATATATCCGTACATAAATTTTTTTAATTATTATATGAAAAAATTGTAAATAAAATTTATTATGTAATTATTATATTTAATTTATGTCTTTTTTAGTAATTTACCAATATGAAAAAGTGATTCTGCTATTAATTACCCAAACATCTTCATTTTTAAAATCTATTCTTCCCATAATCTATTCTTCCCAAAATCTATTCTCCAGAATCTATTCTCTTCAAAATCTATTCTCCAAAAGCTAATCCAAACACACCCTAAACCCAATAGAAAAATTTACAAAATTTACGTGGTTCAAGCCAATAAAAAAGCATACTCTCGAATCTTAACAAGACAGAAAAGCCAGAAGGCCAGAGCCAGGCGTATATTTAAATGTAAGGTATATATACACACACACACACACACACACATGAAATTCAAGAAACCCCACATATCCAAAGTTCAGACACAACATTCCTAAGTAATGTAAACCAAGATTGAGCACTATAACATGACAACTGGTTATAGGGATGCAAATACCGAATCATTAGCTCATAATAAATCTGCTTCAATGCCAACAGTGAGGGTATATCTTCAGCTGGCTCCTCGACCACATTATCACCTTCTTTAGGCTTTTTCTTCTCCTTAGATGCATCTGCAATAAAAACTCTTGGACTAATCTTTCTAGAAAGTATTTGTGCGCGAACATAATCCTGGCGATCTAGGCACAAACGAACCTACAAGTTCAATGTAAAAGATTGTCAAATCCAAAACTAAATTGCAGCAAAAAGAAATTGATGCATTAAAATCATATCCTCATTTGCAGAGAGAGAAGAATGCGTCGTACTTGTTCAAGAATGAAAGCAATTTTCTCAGTTTTTGCCATGGCACCAAAAGTTTCCACCTGTAAATGTTTCTCAAACATAAATCAACTGACAGCTAAATGCACCAACTATTTTCTACCGAAAATTAGAGGGATTCCAAAGTCATAGAATCATGAAAAAATCCACTGACCGCAACTTCTTGCATCAAATCAGCAGCTTCTGCTATAAGTCCTTGTTCTTCCTTAATCTTAGCAAGTTTCTTTATCAACCTAGCTCTCTCAATCTCAACATATATCTAGCAAAAAGAAAAAATACAATGCATAAAATATACATCTTAAAGCATGGACCATGTTTGTACCGTAGGATAATAGTTTTACACAAAAAAAAGTGTAAACATAAAATGCTCACCTTCCCAGCAGATACACTATTTAAAGTTTTGATGAGTTCTACACGAGTATCAAGGTCTGGTGTTTGATCAATATACTGCATAGCCTGCTGGACCATTGCTGTTACAGCCTGTGTGCAAAAAATATAACCTTGTTAGTAAAGGACCATATCATTTTTCTCCAACCGCTTACATGACTAGCAGACAACATCTAACTGCACAATAAAATCATAACTTGTCTGCCACACAAGCTTAAAAGAGGCACTGCTTGCATGTAGAACTACATGGTAGGAGAATACTGATTTAAAAGCACACCACCATCACAGTCCCACAAAATGAACAAAGCTTCTAGCTCACGACTCCCGCTTGAAGAGACATTGTCTATAAGTGCAAACTTTTTGTTACAAGGACGAATATAATAGAATCCAAATCTTTCCTAATTGCACTAACTTGTACGGTGTCCTATTTAGTTGTCGACAAAATTCATATCAACCACCAACCCTAAGATACTAAAGACTTTGGACTAGAAAACTAGGATAGAATAGCTAAATCCCTAAGCATTCCGAATCAACAACCACCAATTTTGAAGCGTACTACTAAACAAGGGCAGGCGGCGTATAAATCCCTAGGACGAAATATACCTCTATAAAGCTATTAAATAACCTCAAAGGTGCAAACACCATAAAAACAAATGACCATTCAGCACTGGGAGCCAGTAGTTACCTGCTTAAGCTGACCACGTCGCTTCGACAAGACCACAATCTGGTCATTGAGAGTTTTCCAGGCTCGTGCTTCAAAGCACAGCTGCAAAATGTCAGTGACGGCTTTCTTGGTGCCGGACACGTCGCCGGCGAGTCTCATCTGCTTCTCTAAATTCAACAATTGCTCTATTTTGGCGTCTAAATTTCCCGTGCTCTCCTAGAATTTCACAAAAACAATCAGTTCCAGCCATCGAAATCCCGAATTAGAATATAAACAAAGGGCGTAGCAGGCAAGCAGCAACTCCAAAGCTATCAGTTCACAACTTCAAAGATAGGGCTCGGCGAAGAAAAAGCAACGAATCATTCAAAAACTTTAGATCTCTAGTGGCATGGATCGTTGTTGAATTTCAACGTGATATGGATGAAAAGAGTAAATGAAAGCCGTAAAGCAGTCAAAGCAGAAACTGAACCGGAGGTGCCTACCATGGGTGTGGGCGAGAGAGATCTCCAATTCAGAAAGAAACTCAGACGCCAAAAATAGAGAAAAATGAAGGAAACGTGCTCGGGAGGAAAGTTGTCACTCTTTATGTTTATGGATCCTCCCGTTGCGACGGGCCTAGCTACCTCCGCCCAGTGGGCCTTTCTGTAACCTGTGTCAGTCAGGACGATTCGTTTAAGCGGGTCAAACAAAGGATTTTTATACAAAGTGATTCTAATAAAATTATCATAATTTTTAAATATCTATATTAATATTTAAAAATAATTAATAGTTTATTTTAATTGATATTAATATTATTTAAGAGGAAGAGATGTTTCGTTTTCCTTTAAATCGTGAGTGAGTTCAACCTCTTTCTAAAATTTTTAGTATAAAAAAAAATTTTTTTTTATAGGACTTAACACATAGATAAAGAATAAATTTGTATCTCATAAGTATATAAGTTTGATTCTCTTTGCCTTTATGAAACTCATTTTATAGTAAATATCATAAGTTTCTTGTAAATATTCTCTAAATCTTAAAATCATATATTGACCTTGATAAGGGACTAATACATAACTCACATAAACTTTTCTATATGAAAAAAAAAAATTTTTTAGGAGCAAAGCAAATAAAATAACTTCAGAATATGACATGCCTAGAAATTAATTAATTACGTTTAGAAACTACTATTTATGAAATTATATAGAAAAACAAAAATCTTTTAATAAAATAGAGAATAAAATGCATTAAGTTCCCGCTGTTTTACATGAATTACAAAACTTCCCATCCATTTTGAAGTACATAGCCCTAAACACATAGTGGAAATTTAATATAGAAGGTTAATATTTAAATTTTTTTGATAAGTTTTCACTCATAGACGTTAAGGATAAAAATAGAACAGACATTTAATAGAGGCTTAAAAAGCCTAGTTTGTTAAAGTATAATAAAGCCTAGATTATTTAGCAAATTTCATACATATTTAAAAGCCTATTCATTTAAATAGACTAAGTTTTTTTTAAGGCATGGCATGTTTAATATTATTATATACATTTTAAATATACTCAAATCCTATTTAAAACCTTATATTTATAAAAGCGGAAAAGGGCAATAATTTTTTTTTAAAATTTTAAAGGACATAAATAACCTTTAAATTTTAAAAAGGATAGATTGAGCCTCATGCGCAATCTATTATTTGCTAATTTTGAGCAAAAAATGAAATTATCCTTTAGTAATTTGCAACTGGGATTTACATCAAGAGTAATAGTTTTGACAACTTTCCCTAAAATAATTACAACTCTCTACAATAATATACTTGTAAGTAATTATTTTTAAGCTTGCAACTCCTACAATAATATCTACAACATGAGCAATGATTTTGACAATTTTTCCTAATACATCAACAACTCTATAAGTAATAGCTTTTAGGTTTGTAACTCCTGTAATAGGATTTATAACATGAGCAATAATTTTGACAACTTCCCCAAAAATATTTACAACTCTCTATAACACAATATACATGCAATTAATTATTTTTGAGTTTATAACTCTTACAACGGTATTTACAACATGAGTAATAATTTTGACAATTTTCTCTAAGACATTAACAACTTTATAACAACATACTTGTAAGTAATAGTTTTAGAGTTTATAACTCTTATAATGGGATTTATAAAATGAGTAATAGTTTTGATAACTTCATTTTTACCCATTTTTATTTATAAATACCCACAAATATGTACATTCACACCAAGCAAAGGAGAGCCATGGGGAGGTGTTGCCAAAATGAAATCTCAAGGCAAGACAAGGCAAATCTAAAAATCCAATCAAGTAAGGATATAAGGTAACTTCTTCCTCCTATCTTTGTATTATGTTGTAGGAAGATTTCTCTTAGATTTGGATGGTTGAAACACCATTTTTCTCTCTATCTTAGTTGTTGGATATGATCTAGAATTAAAGGGAAAATATGAATTTTAAGTCATAGAATGTTTCTACAAATTTAAACAAGTTAGAATTAAATAGTTTGAACTTAGAAAATCATATAATCTTGAAATTGTAATATTGAGACCCTCTCTGTCACTTTTCATGGGCCTGAGCAGGAGATAAAATTTTATAATTTTGATGCTTCCAATGATTTTAAAATGAAAAATTGTATAGGATAAAGTAGATAAACAAGTATTAGAAGCATTGGAATTAAAATGAGAATTTTTATAAAATGTTGAATGGTACCATGATTTCTGTCTAGTTCATGGGAAATGAGTTTGATTTTCATAAATTTAAATTCATATTTAGATTCCTTATGAAAATTTTTTGTGGAATTGATATATGGAAGTAATGTTTAAAAAAATAGATAGAAATTCCTAAAGCTAAAGTAAAGAGTTAAGAGTTCAAGAAAGATAGTTTTGAGCATTGATTAAGTTCATGGTCCTAATGAATTATGTGATAAATATGATTGTATTTAGGACCTTGAAATATCCAAGAGGATTAGGAAGTGGTTGGTCGAAAGTATGCATGCTTGAAAGCCTAAAAAGCAAATGCAAGAATAAGAGACAAAGCTTATGTATAAGGTAGTAAATTTACAAATTCTTGTATGCTTGATGTATATACTTGTGTGTTGATATGTTTATGATATATGATGATGATGATGTATGATATGTATGAATTATAAATGCTCTACCCTTTTATGAGTTTATAGTCATGCATGATAGTAATAGGCATAGAGCATGATAGTATGCAAATGGAAGCTAAAGATAAATGAAATCTGTCATGCACTTGCATTCATCTTGTATGTATTGAATGGTACTGTTTGTTACTGAGATTCTCTATAATCTCACCCTCCCATAACCAACCATAATAGGTTATTTATTATGGAAGAGTCATGCTTGATACATGAGTTAAGGAATAGAAGAGAAGAAGCACACAAGTGATGGGATGTTATTCTTTTTATGTAATGCTATATAGTATGCTATTATATGTAAAGAAAAATGTATAAAATAATTATGGCATAACCCTATGATGTATATAAATGTATGAGAGGCAAAATAGATGGTTTATACATGCTGGAACAATTATTGAGAATTAAAGAAAGGAAACTGAAATGGTAAAAATGTAGATCCTGAAGTAGTTTTGTTGTAACTTCAGTTTGACCTAGCAAATTGAGGAATGAATTTATGAAATTTTGTGAGCATGTAATACACATTCAAATCTTTAAATTCATAGGTAACACGTCTCATTTGGATATGTATAAAGAGAAACGAATTTTTAAAATTAAGAGACAGAATCTGGAATTTTCAGAATTTGTCAGGCAAAATAAATATCTAGATTTATATTTTTTCCTTAAAGAGATATGAAATAGTTTCAACTAAAAATTTAAATCACCTTCATACAATTTTTTTTATAATTATTTATGGATTTTTAAAGTTAGACTGTCAATCTACAAATTACCTAATGAATAGTACTTGATAAATGCATTTTAAAATTTTAATTTTTGATCTAACATAATGCTCCTACTAATCAAATATATTTTAGATCCGTACTTTAAGAGGCTAAAAGTAAGATGTTTTACTAGGCAGCCTAAGTCAAAAAAAACTTTTATATAGGCTTAGGCTCATGTTTTAAACATATATTGTAGATCTACACCTATTTAGCTAAAGTCTAGCTAAACTTGACTTGGCTTTTTTTACATCTTTAAAGAGCTCTCAGTATTTGAAATCTTTTTTATTCAATGCTACCTTAAATTTTAAATTATAGTAATATCATCACAACTATTATTTAAGTTAAATTTAAATCTTAATTAACTAAATTTGTTGAGTTAAAAGGTCATTGTGTCATCTATTTTATTCTTTTTTTAGGTTAAGTGCAAAATTTGTTTCACAGATTTTCATTTTGAAGCATTAGATATCCATAAGAAATGGGTACCTCCGTATTTTTCCCCATTAGTTGCTTTCATCTGATCGATTGTCTCCACTCTTTTTGGATATAATGCATTTTTTTTAAAAAAGAATCTTTATTTATAAATGTATAAAATATTTAGTCAATTAATAGTTAAATTTAATATTAGTAAAAAAATAATAAAATAGATAACATATTAATTAATTTAATAAATTTGATCTATTAGGTTAAACTTAACTTGAATGATGGCTAATATAATAATATTATGATTTAAAAACTTTATATATTAAATCCAAAAAAATACTTCAAAATACCATGACTCTCAAATGAAAACTTTGGAAATAAATTTGGAGCTTAACCCTTAATCCTAAAACAAATTTTATATTGCAGCATGAACAGTAGCTACTTTCTATAAAAAAGTATAAAAATGAAATATGTAGACGAGTTATTTCACTATTTTTTTAATAGATTAAAAAATTAAATTAATTAATTATAATTAATATAAAAATTAATTGATTAATTTAAATAAATTAAAGAATATAAAATATAAATTTATTTTTAAAATTTAGATTTAATCTTCAATTCCTTAATATATTTAAAAAATAAGGCAACTAACTATCATGTTTTGGTAACTGGCTAGTAGTAGAAGATCATGGTCATTATTGTTGATAATTATATACTAACAATGAATTGAATTTTGAAGATAAATTGATGAGAGCGCTTGGTTTCTTGCGGCGGAAGCCAAAATCAGAAATAGGACCAAAAGACACTACAAGTCTACAAATTCTCTACACCACACCAAACTTCAAATCCGTCACCTTCATGTTGTTCTTTCGTTTTCAAATTTTTTCTTGTGTCGCTATCTGCTAATGAATCTATCAGAAGTTTCTTCTTCATATTAGAGTGTTGTGTTGAGTGACGATCTCCAAAAAGTTCCGATCCCCCCCCCCCCCCCCGCGGCTCATTCTACACTAAAGTTGTGAAATGGGTCCTCTTCAGCTTTATTTGTTATTTGATTATACTTGATACCTAACAAGTATAAGGAATGTCGAACGAACAAAGCTTAAAACTTGTATAGGTTGGTTTCCGCTTGTTATTCTGGAATTTGAAGACTTAATTTTGAGCGCTGGAGGCGCTAGGCTATCATCCGAGGGTTCCCATCAACTGTTCGATTGCTCAATGTTTCTTCAACGTCTAATTCGTTTAGTACTTAACTTTATATATAATTTGTGTTTGTATTCATGCATTGCACACAGTAGCTCCGATTGCTGTCTCTGAGTGTTTAAGCATATCCAAGTTGGTGGCTTAAATGGGAATGGAACGCACTGTATTTGGGTACCCTGAGTCGAAGTCTTTGGCATAGATTTCGAACTTTATAACAGATCAGTTGGCCTCTAGCTTCTGATATAAGTTTATCAGTTGCTGCCTTTGTAAGTATCGTTGGGGCAATATTGGCAGTGAGAGATATCAAAATGGGGATACCAACTAGCTTCCCATGGCCGTTTGGTGGAGAGAATGGATCAGAGAAGTCGTTCTTCGTGCCAGGGCTGCAAAACTTTGGGAATAATTGTTTCCTCAATGTTGTTTTACAGGTTTGTTCATTAAATATTCCTTTACTTGTTTTGAAAATTTAACTTGAATGGGGCATTAGCACTAAGGAGAATCAGAAAGTCAAACATTAGCTTTCTAGTTCCTTTTTTTGTCCTTTCAGTGGGCAAATGATATAAGTTGAGATTCATTGCAGACATTGGCCAGCTGCTCTTGCTTCCAGACTTTCCTTAACAACTGATCCAAGAATCTGGAAATGGGGACTTGACAGTGCGGAAGCCTCTTACATTTGCTTTGGCTAGTTTATTAGAAGGTAGTACGTTACCAAGTGAATTGCTTAAGTCACATTTCTAGAAGTTTTGTACTTTGGAGGCTTTTATTCCAGTTTGTAGTGGAGCTAAGTTCTTGGCAGCCTGACTTACTTTGTGCCATCTTCTTCTCATCCTATTTTATTGTCTTACAATTTATATTGTATTTTTTGCTTGCATCTGGAAAAAAAAAAAATTCAATCCAAGTCCCAGTTTTATACAAGGATCTGCTTTCTCGCATCCGTATTTTCACTCTTTTTTTACCTACCCTACAATTTTATATGATTCTTTGAGTAACAGAATAAACCCCTTGTAGATTTATGCCTTAAAAATAATGATTTCTAGATATTGAAGTCCTTTGAAATGAGCTAAACTGCCCTTGAGCCATCGTATTTTGTAGTTGCAGTTTATGTATCAAATTTGGTACACCCTCACGTTATAAGCATGTTGCTGAGTTGATTTAATGTTCTGTATGTGCAGAATTGAGCTTTGTTAGTGCAGAAAAGGCTATATTAAGTCCACAATAGGTGATGCTTTCCATGTCAGATTACATTCCAAACTTTAATCTCACAAGCCAGCGGGCAGAATCATGTTTGTTTAATGATTTGTGAACCAAAGAATCTCTAGCTCTCTGTCTCGTTCATGCTTAATTATTGCGCTTGTAGGATGCTGCTGAAGCATTTCATCATCTGTTATGCTCTCTGAGAGAAGAGTTCGGAGATTCTTATGCTCCAAAAGAGAGTTCTTTGACAGTTTTGCTTCCAATCGTAGAATTCTTACCCCAATACAGACAGTCTGGTAGACTGAGTGGGAAAGATGGCAACAGCTGTTACTTGGGTCATTTGATGGGATTCTTGGTAGCACTTTAACCTGTCAAAGCTGTTCATCCCATGTTCATTATGCTTTCCTGAAGGCAACTGTAGTTGTAAAGTATACATGATTTTTGGTCAATGATATACATATGCATATATGCTGCAATGTCCCTGCATACTAGTTTAGAATGCCTCCAACCAATACTGTAATTAATTTTACTGCTTTACTTCTCTGGCTATTAGAATTCAAATAATTTTTGTGCTATGTTTCAGAAAATAAGTCTTATGGACTTGTGGCCAAAATGATTTGAAACTGTCGGATTTGAAGCCATAACATTTAAGATTTACATCAGTGCTAGTTGGTAGAACCCTAGGGGGAAACAAAGGTTGTTGATTTTGATTGGCTTAGGATCAAGAGAAATGTCATGATCGGGGATACAAGTTGAGGAGCATGACTTGGGTGCTATAAAACAAGAAAAGATTTAGTCTTGATCCTATTCTGATTTTTTATTTTTCTGGCATTTTGTTGCTGGCTTGGTAAGAGATAAAATAGTGGTTGAGAAGATAAATTTTAAGATCATAATGTTAGCACTTCAGATTAGATTCTTGAACTGCTATGGCAAGATTTATGGCTACATACAACTTATTGAATGACTGAAATAATTGCGCTTAATTCGAACATTCAGCTAGATTCAACTTAGTGAATCACTGAAATAATTGCTATTAATTATTTCAAACATTCCATTTAATTTGACGACTTACTGTTCAATCTGGGTCTGTAGCGTCTTTGTGAGAGATGCATGGTAACATGCTAGGCTGGTGATTGCATGGTCAGTTGTTGATTAAAAAGTTCTCTTGCTAGGCTGGTGATTGCATGGTCAGTTGTTGATTAAAAAGTTCTCTTACTTATCTTTAAGTTGATTATGACTATATATCTCTGTTACAATCTGTTCTTCTTTCCTTTTATAACAATTTGCCCCCCTTTTTGCAGATCTCGTTGAGTTTTGAATCTTTTGACTGTTTGCCACTTTCAACTGTGCTTACTGGTAGTTCTACCATTGCATGTCTATAAGAATAGGTATTTTATATCCTATGGTGTATTAGATACCTTACTTTAAAGATTCTTATTTTTCATATGATGATTGGAAGTTACCGAAAGGCTACAAATACAATTAGCATTTTACAAGAATCGATGAGGTTAAAAATTCTGGAATACGAAATTCCTTTAATTTTTTGAGTGGTATGTTATACAACTACTCTATTAATCCATTGATAGTGGAAGCTATGCCTCGTATTACTTATTGCTCATTTGATGTTAACAGCCATTTGGGCGTACACTGGTGGATTGCCTAAAGCAGTTCATAGCTGCTGAACATGTTGAGAACTATCACTGCAGCCACTGTTGGCATAATGCTGCAATCAATTATCTATCTTTAATGGAAGGGAATGAGGTAGTTCCTATGTAACTTAGATGAAATATATAATGACACCTTTCACCAATATATATAGACACCTGAGGGTTTGATAGATAGGGTTTTCTTAGGGCATGATGCTGCTATATGATTAAATATAGTCGTTCCTATGTGTTTTTTGGCCTTTGTTACCCAGACGGAAATTGACAAGCTCAATAGATGTTCTAAAGAAGAATTCTGCAACTGCCGAATGCTTAACAATCTTGAAAAGCTACCTTGGTCAAATATGCTTTCCCATACTCTGAAGCAATTAAGTATTGCTCGGTGTCCAAGGGTATTCATACTTGATCTTCTTTCTGCATTCTGTTAGAGATTTTAGTTAGTCCTGGTGTCCACCAGACATCTTATTAGTTCAAGCAAGACTAGATCAAAATTTGATGTTCCTTTTCAGATTTGACAATTCAATACATCATTTAGCACAAAGCTCATTATCAATTGCACTCCAATGCTCATGACCTCATTAAAGTGAGATTCATGCATTCATGGTTTGAACAGGAATTGCATTGGAGTTCTTGATTCTTGGTGCTTTGGCAAGGTTTCGTATTGTTTATGATGAGATTTTTGTCCCTCCAGTGCACACAAAATAGAATCTGTCTTTAGTTGTCTTCTCTTGGATGTTCAATATGGATATTTGGTATACAAACTATCAGTTTGATGGGCACTGAAGTGGGATGGGGAACTTTACCCCAAAAGCTAGCCGTTATAGGAGAACCTACCCAGTTATATACCCCGTTGAGCATCCCATTTTACCCATTGTGGGATTTTCCTATACTATCAAGTCTCTATCACAGTTAGTCTATACTCTTATAGCTCAATATCTGAGCGACTGATTTCTGATTATATGATTGCAGATTCTATGCATCCAATTGAAAAGAGTTTCTATGAACATTTTTGGAGAACCAGCCAAACTGCAGGTACTTGGATCTTTGACATTGGATTTTAATACATAAATTTTCTTTTTCTTTTGCCCTTCCCCTTAATGCATACCCTATTACCTGAAACTCATTTAGTTTGAACAGAGTGGCCATAAATTTGACGGCCATATTAGTTAACATTAAACTTTTACCAGAGCAGGAATACAAGGATAATATATGGGTATTCTTTGAATTTTACGCAGATATTTTATCTTGATGGTGGAAATGGATCTTCAGGGCCATATTTCTTTTCCATTGATTTTGGATTTGTTCCCATTCACAACAAGCAAGCTAGGAATAAAGATAAAGGAGGTAGATACACAAATACTGCCAACTACACTGCAAGCTAATAGAAGTAATCTCATGTCAAGTATGTTGAAGTTGAATGACATTCAAGGATCAAGAAGAGGACATACAAATTCAGCAAATCACATAGATAATGAGTTTGTCTCCCCTGAGAATGGACAGACACTTCTTGGTGACATTCACAGAAACACATACTCGGTTCACTGACGAGGTTGGTCCTGTGGTGTTGAACTTTGATTTGATGCACTTTGCAATGAAATGAATCATGAAATCCTATATTTATAATCTTTTATCATCATGTTGTGCTGGGTGCAGGTGGGTGTCTCTAATGATTCAGTTTCTGAAGAAACGTGTTTGTACCAACTTGTTTCTGTTGTGGAACACTATGGAAAAGCCGGTAGTGGGCATTATGCCGTTGATAGACGAGCAAGAATGGAATCATCAGATTCTTGTGCGATGACCAGTTCAATCAGGATCAGATTCCTCCAACACAGTGGTTTTGCGTTTCAGATTCTGGAGTTCATTCTATTTCAGAAGAAAATGTTCTTTCTGCAGAAGTCAGCTTGCTTTTCTATGAGAAAATTCCAGAGAACTGAAAAAGGGATATACAATCAATATAACTTTACAAGGAAGAGTGGGTCTCATCTCATCCTACGGGTCCAGAATAAGCAATTTGAGTGCTTGTCTGGGAGTACTTAAAATAAGTGCTTTTGCACTTTATGAGACAAAACTTCTCTCACATATTTACCTTATATAGTACAAAATCACTTTTACATGGTTAATCCAAGTGGGCACAAAGATGGCAAAAGTGGATTGAAGATGCTAGTCAAGAATGATGCAAACGGCAATAATTCAGAAGAACTGGACCAGTCAACACAATAGTTGCTGCAAAAAATAGAAGGACAAGTTCTAACTTAGGCCTTGGTGCAGATGGCCCAAAAAAAATAGAGAAAGAAATCATCAAAGTTAGTGAGAGAGTAGGATCCCAACACTTGCAACACTCATTTTAGTGATTTTTCATTTGGCTTACACATTACATGTACTTAAAATATTTTCCTTATGGGAAGGTAGTTTTGGCAAATTTGAAGTGATTAATACACCTGTGAGAAACCCTTGTTATTTGTATCAAAAAGAAACCCTTGTTATTTCTGGAGCTAGAAAATCCAAGTGATATTTTATTTTTGAATCCCCATATTGTACCATTACTATGAATTAGGAGTTAATTTGCTGGTGGTATAAAATAAAATCAGGGACATTTTATTATATTTTGTACGAATATTAGACTGACTATGAGAGGATTATATCACAAACACTTATTAACCACAAGATTTCTTAAATATTGAGGATAATCATATAACACTATCATATTACTCAACCCGTCATTCGTCAATGCATCTGCAAGTTTGTTTTGTTCCCTAGATTTGTGACGAATCTTCAACTCCCAAGATAGCTTGACAAAGCTATATATCAATATCATCAATAAGTTGCACCTATTACTTTTGAAATTCAATAACATATGAACCATATTATTAGTATCAGATTCAAGAATAATCTTCTTAAATCCCAGATCCAAAGTTAAATTTAGTCCTGTGTATATAGCACACTGTTCAGCTTCAATGATACTACAGAAACTAAGAATTTGTAAAACCCGCAATCTAACTTTCTAATTGATTATGAATAACTCCTCTATATCCCGCCCTACTGTGTGTTACAGTAAGAGTTCTATTAACATTTAATTTGACATATCCTAAGAGGGAAGTTGCCAATCATACGGTTAACATATTAGTTAACTTGTCCTCTTTTCAATGGTGATTTTAACATTCAAAATGAACCTTATCAAACAAAAAGGAAAGATCCCATGAACAGCTTTTAATAATGAAAAGAAAAACAAAAATCGCAGTGTTAGTAACATGAAGACCCATATTTTTCCCGACATGGAGGTCTTTAAGATGATGTTTTTGGGTTTTGTTTTAATCTGTTAAATTTGATACAATCAAGTTCATTTATGCCCACTCCTTACTTTTTAATCAAGATGCTGCTTCATGTCCCCCCCCCCCCCCTTCCCCGGGCGGGGGGCAGAGAATAAAAGTTGAAAAAGTTATCTCGCTGCTCATCTCTTATTCACAGTAATTACATGCATCGTTCCCACGTAAACACGACAGATTAGACACAAGATATATAAGCCGAAACTTTATATCACAGGCAGGCAAGCTAGTACAATCACAAAATTATATTATTCTACAGGGGAAAATCTGAGAGCTAGATCAGACTAATTAATTAATTAGATTATTATAGTCATAAACTAGCACTATATATATAAATAAATCAGTTGTGAATTGGAGGCTTCCTTGAGGCTGGTGTATAATCCATTGAAAACACTTCATGGCCGTCTGATTTATTAGGCTCATTATTCTTCACTTTTGGCTTAAATATCGTTTGATGATCACCACGTTCCTTCTCATCGTGACCAGCATTATTAATTGTCACTTCACTCATCCCTTTATTATCATCGCGTCTCTCTTTTAATGTTCGCTCTACACAACAGAAAAAAGAAAACAAAATCAATATCTAAAACCAAGAAAAAAACAATAATATATATAAGCATGAAATAATAATAATAATAATAATACTTTTTAGTATAATTAAGTACCTGTAGCTTGGAAGGAGATGAAGCAGAGAACGAAGAAAACCACGATAAGAAGGCGTTTGTTTACTGAACAAGCCATGATGATCTTGAGCTTTAAAAATATATTGAAGTTCTTGAGTTGGGGATGATATGTGTATATGGGATTTGACGAATATGCACAAGGTAAGTTCATTGGAGGGGCTTATATAAGAGAAGAACTGGGCCTGTTTGGTATAATATTACATGAACAGTGTATGGCCTACGATTGTCACCATGTCTGTTTTTGTCTGCCTTGAAATAGACGCCACCTGTGCTTTTCTTGAATCACTTGCATTTTAATCTTCAAAATTTTTAAATATTTAGATCATTTTTTAATATTAATTTTTTTTCATATTTGTTTAGATAACTCATTGTTGTTATCTACAATTACTAATTATCTAAAGTTTTAAAGATAATTACTGTCTACATAATATTCTAAATAAATATATACATGGAAAGAGTAGTGGAAGTGATTTTTGTTGAAGAGAAAATTGTCTGAACTGGTTCAAACACATACAAAAAAGATTATTGGATGTGCCAATAAGGAGGTAGATCTAGTAGTATAGATTTCTCCAAAAAAAACAGAAAAAATTAAAAAGAACTCTCAATAAAATTATTAAACACTATAATTTAGCTAATAATATATTTAAAGATTTTGTTATTAATAAAATATAACAACACCACATGATATATATAATCGATCTCACCTTGTGTGATAAAATTTGTTAATGTGGCTAGGGTGGGCAAAATGAAAATTAAAGCAGAACAAATATATTAATACGTATTCATGAAATTCAAATTATGAAGTAACATTTCCATGCATGCAGATCCAGAAATAATCCCAGATTGAGATTATATATATCCCTTGTCCTAGGGCAAAAACATATTTTAATCATGCATGTTCATTAATTTGACTTTTACTGCAATAAATATTGCATAAGATAGATAAATCCGAATATTTTCTATGTTCACGAAAATATCTCGATGTATATTCAGGAAAAAAAAAAAACAAAGCTTATTAACTCTAGCTTTTAATTATATATCTGCATGACTTCATGATTGTAAAAGATCCAATTTCAATATAGATGCATGATCACATCTAATTAAATAATGAAAAAACTAATATTTGAAGAATACTGTGCCATGCATGCTGCCACTTACTTATGGTCGCGAAATAAATATTGAAAAACTAATAAAAATGGTATGTGTTTAGTGTGTGTATATATATAGACACATATATGTAGGAGCTCACATGGATTGATTTGTATATGAATAATATAAATATTACTTTTAGAACACATTATTATAAAATTTGTCTATTAGATGACTCAGAACTTGAGAGAATAGTTTACTCAATTGAGTGAATACTAAATATTACAGTTAATCATATCTACAAGTTTTAAAGTTTTCCTTGAGCACTCTATCAAAAATTTCTTAATAACTTCCACGTTATTTAGAAAAGAAAATTTCAGGAATATTTTGAAATAAAGTATTACTCTCTAAATTATCATGATTTACAAAAATATTATATTTGGATAACCGAAAAATACTATCAGCTGGGAGGATCTTAAAATTCTAATCTCAAGTATATTTTTATTCCCTCTCTCCTAGGTTAATTATAACTTTATTTAAATACACATATTAGGGTTTTGCCAACATTAAATACATGCACCTTGACGAAAAACCATAGAAAACATGTCAAAATATATGTGTATGTTTCAAAGGGAAGCATGATTTGACAAGTTTGATAAAGTCTGTACATATAATTTCGGAGCAAGTAGCAATTAATCATTCAAATGGGTGGATATCGAAAATATTGTTGTTTGCTCTCCTTGTTTTTTAGTATGATCAGTATGAGATAGAGAGAGCCAACAAATTGTCAATTTAGTTACTAATCTAATAATTGCAGTCTTTAACATGAGAGTCAATTGACTTTTTTAGATAGATTAAAAAAATTAAATAAATCAGTTAATTATAAATAATATAAGAGTCAGTTGATTAATTTGAGTAGATTAAGGAGTATATAATATAAATTTATCTTGAGGGGTTGAATTGATCATAATTAACTGATTTATTTAATTTTTAAATCTATTAAAGAAGTTAATTAACTCTTATATTTTAGAGCATAGGAAAATAATCTATTAGATTATAGGTTCAAATCCTATTAATATGAAAATTGTGTTAATAAACTATTTATAAATATCTCACTCTTCTAAACTAGAGGCGTATCATGGGTCATAAAGAGTCCGGTATCTAACGCACAGAAATTGTTTTGTATAAAAAGAGGAAAGAGGGAGAGATTAGGGTTAATTATGGAATTGGATGGGATTAATAATATTGAGGGGAATGGAGGAAGGGAGAAAAGGGCGACAAAGGAGAGGGGGAAATCATTATCAGAAAAAGACAATGGGAAGTGTTTGGATGAGAGTAAAGACAACATAGACAGTGGTTTCTATGCATCACATGGGATATTGCTGTTGGTAGGGTTGTCTTGTCCCTTGCATATTCGGCACATACCAAACACGACTTAACTCCTCATTAAGTAAATTGGGTCTCTATGAGAAGGAACCAACTCCTTGTGGACTTGACGAGCCCTCCAAATGATGTGGCCAAACTAATGCCAGAAAATTCACAAATAGTTATCCATCCCACCAGGCTGTGTTAACTAATTGAATCTTTCTTTCTTTTTTATTATAATTCAGTATGAGTTGGACTACTCAATAAAAGCAATAAGAGTTTATCCTAACCATTCATTTGTAACTCATAAGATCATTGATCTAATGATCTTATGAGTTGCAAATAGACACTTGCCACCTCTTATTGGATCTGCCTCTTAATTACCGAATCCAAATATATCTTTGGGTTTAAGGGCATTTTTGTCCTTCAACTATTTCACAGAGAGCACCAAATATTCTAAACTATTTGTTGGAGCAAATTTTACCCTTTAAATATCAAAATACTTGCAGTGTTATCCCTTAAATGACAGACATAATGTTCATAGCAATGTTTTAAAAATCAGACTAGATGTTGAGCCTAAAAGGTCATTGAGTCATAGTTCAAGCGGTTAAATCGGTTGGGCTGTTTGATTGACATAATAATTAAATAAAAATTAAATAAAATATAATAAGTATAATTGTCAACATAATAACACCTTAGTATATTAAATTTTCAATTAAATATCACCATACAATCATAAATAATATAAAATATAGTTAGCTTTTTGAGATCAATTTTTTTAATGTTTTATACATTTTTTTGCAATTTTTTAGTCTTTTTTCGTTAGGCAAAAAATCCCTCTGGTTTTCTAAAAACTGTTCCGATTCCTACTCGGATCCAATTTCGGGTTCCGGCTCAATAGCGGCTCTACTCCAATTCAATCTGGCTCAATCATAAAAACAATTATTTGGTTCAAACCGAGCCATTGATGAGTCCAGGTAATAGTTCAACTAATTAGACCATCGTTATTAAATCATTGGTTAATAGTTACTTCAATATTGACTATTTTTGCTCTTAAAGTAGTTATAGAAAAGTAACGATTAACCAATGAAACATTTTGTTCCCCTGCTATTTTTGTTTTGTCCGATGAAAGTTATATATGTTTATCTTGACTTGCTAACTAACCACTCATCAGTCAACCAAAAAAAAATCCCTCAAACTAGATATATGTAATATGGTGTGTTGTCGCAAGTTATATATGTATATTGTAACTTGTTATATATAGAAGGACTTCTTAACTTCCTTTTATTAATGAATACCTACCTATATATACTGCTTGCGATGGTATAAACTAAATATGCAACCTGTGATGGTGCTATTAATTAATCATTATTATAAACTGAGAGACTTTTCCTTAGTGAATAGTATCTAATTGGTAAGCAATGCAACACCCTAAATCTGAAGATGCCACATGTTTCTATAAAAAAAATTGAGAATTTTAAGGTGTCAATTACTCCTCCACAGATACTTTAGAGACAAAAATCTGAAGATGCAACTCAAGATGTTTCTTCTATTGAGTTTGTGATGCAATATGTAGATGTAAGTATATACTTTTCAACTTTCACATTTTATTCTCTCCTATTTTGTCATATATATCATATTGGTGAGACACTACATTTTTGCTATACATTTGATTGCCTATGAGTGTTGCTGTTGGAGTGTAGGGTGATCGGATACATGGAAAGTGTGCACAATGACTTCATCCGGCACCATCTAAAGAGCTTGGATAAAGGCAAGACCAACGAAATATTTCATTTCGGCGTGAAGTAATTATTAGTGAAGTTACAATAAATTCTTTAAAACACCCATCTCTCCTTTATTCAGTTTTGGATTCTCGTTAACTTTAAGATTAGTTAAGTAAATATTAGCAAAATGCTAAGACCGCTAATGAATAATTGTAACAACCAAATAGAGAGGTAATATTCAAAGAAAGTTTGTTAATTAACATTACATATTGCTCTGCACAGTTTGGACCAAACGAAACTTTAAATAGGACGAGAGAAAATATGTAATTTATATACATTTATTGACATTATATGCGCATAAGTGGCCATTCATGGTAATGCACACAGCTGGACCCCTCAATTTCAACACACACATATACTGTTTTATCATACCTCCAATATGTGCTTAGATTATAATAATATTATTATTATTATTGATAAAAATCTCATCCACATCAATGATGGTGATGATGCAATAACAAGAATTGATCAAAAAGGTACAAGCTCGTTAGCTCCCCACCATGCATGTTTTGAATTGAAGGAGCAATATATTTAATAATATTCAAGCAAATTAAATATGAAGCAATATGCTTTTGGCTATACATCCCCAACTTTCCAAAAGCATCTCATCTTGTGCTTTTATAACTTATATTCTGTTATGAGTCTCATATTGGGAGAATGACTTTGAAAGATAGATCTTATAAGATGTTAAACTCTCGTTAACTTTCGAGATGTAGTTATCTCAAGAAATTACTTGTAATTGTTACATCTCATTTCTCAAAATTATGATCCTCTCTCCTGCAACTTCAAAATTCAAAATACTGAGTTCTTCCTATATATAGCTCTATCTCTCTCTACACTCAATAATAGAAAACACTTTAATTTACAATAAAGAAGTGTGTGTATATAGAGAATCTAAAGTGACCAGAGTGATTTAATTATGAATGGGAGGATTCTTTTTTGCAGGAGTGTAGTCCATTGTCATGAATTCGTCATCATTAGTATTATTCTTATTATCTGCTTTCTTCCCAGCTTTGCTCGTCTTAACCATATTACTCTTGAACCCCTCCTCATGTTCTGCTTCATTATTCCCACTACTCTCTCGCAAACTTCGACCTGCAACCAATCAACAATCCTTGGATTATTTTCAAATTTAGAATTTAAGATATACATATAGAGAGAGAGAGAGAGATAAAGTAACTTTTTTATACAGCTATATCTGCTACTTGATACCAATGTTAAGCATTGTTTAAGAACGAATCTTAAAATGCATCATATATCTTTGCAACTGAAAAGAAAGAATAACTTGAAGCTAGACCAGAGATTTATGGTTACCTTGGGCTGTAAGAGAGATGAAGCAAAGCAAGAGAAAAGCTACAAGAAGCAGACGCTTGCTAGTAGTTGTCATAGCCATGAATATAGTGATGAGATCTTTGGTTTTTAAATAACTGAGAAATGAAGCTTTGGAGAGAGAGAGAGAGAGATATGTATATACATATATGTGGTAGATTGGCCTCTTTTTATAGGCAGAATCGAGAGTAGTTACCAATATTATGGGATGACTAAACAACAAAAGGAGAAAAAAAGAAATAGTTGCAAATTAAGGTTTCAAATCAGTGTCTCCTTTGAAAATGACAACACTTGCATTTGCTCAGAAAACGGGGTCCTAATTACCTTACACACAAGAAACCCTCCATCTTTTCCATTTCTCATCATGTTTCCTCCTCCCATAAATTATATTTATTCAGATGTTTCCAGATACATCTATCTATCTATATATATATATATATATATATATATATATATTATAATGAAATATGGTTTTAACTGTGAATAACCACATCGCATTCTTAAAATGAAAAGAGGAAAAATTAATTTCAATTGTCTAAAAGGAAGTTTTATCAAAGTGTTATAACCCCAACAATATTGTATGGTAGTAAAGTGTTGTGGATGTTGAGAGGATGTGTGGTTAACTGGTTATATAAGAAATAATAAGATTAATAATAAACATATATATAAAAGAAAGAGTTAGAATGATATTTATTAAAGAAAAAATAATAAAAAATTATTTAAGTTAGTTAGACATACACAATAAAGACTTATTAGATTGGATATGCCAGTGAAAATGATAGATTAAGCAATATGGAATTATCTGCAAAGGCAAATAGAGGAAAAGGCCAAAGAAAATATTTAATAAAATTATTAAATTTGTGACCTTTTTATTAATAATATATCTAAAGATTTGATTATTAATATAATACAATGACCTCGTATAATACATACATATAGCTTATCTCTCCTAGTGAGATAATATTTATTGTTGTTAAATAATAAGACTCTTCTAGTTATAAATATAAGACATAATTTATAATGTAAATTTATTATAAAATATGTGTTATATTAATGATATAAAAAATATTATATATATATATATGTATATATTCTATTATGCAACCGAACAAAGCAGATCATTATAACACTCATATAATTTTAGGTCTTGTTTTCTCTTCTTCTTTTTTTATTTTTTTATTTTATGCATACGAGTATGAAAAGTGAATCTCTGCGGGATCAAACAAGCATAGGTAAATGAAATAAAACAGAAATATAAATGTACTGAGCGCCTGACTCGGATATGGATGCTACACATACACAGACAATTTATGACACATCTCTTTCTTTCATTTAATGTTTTTCAATAAAGACACAGTTTTCTCAGTACAAGACGATAACATAACATTTGCAAATGTTCCTTCCCCTAGTATATGTATATAGACACACACACACACACACACTCCTATAATTCCAGCTTCATCCTCCTATATATCCCTAAGAAACAATGGCTTTTAAGAATACATATATAAATAAGTGTTGATGAACTTGATTTTTCTTTTTTGTTTAGTGGGGCCTAGCAAGCACTATCAGCCTTAAATGATAAGTAAGATTGAACCTATAACACTATAATTCCTCACTTAGAGAAAAGTTTTTCATACCACTAATTAAGCCACAAAGCTATTAGTGATCAATTTGAATACTGAAACACCGGTGGCTTCTTGCTAATCTCATTCAAGTTGTAAAATTTTGAAACTTCACAACACGCACACACACAGAGATATGTGACGAAACAGTGCTCTCTCTCTCTCTCACACACACACACGCAATCTGTGAAGATCACTAGGGCAAATGGGAACTTCACAGTTCAAAAGCTGAACATTTATCTGACAAACTGTACAAAGATATATATATATATATATAATAGGAATATACACATACATACATATATATATATATATATATATATATTTATATATACTCTACTCTTTAATATAGAACATAATTAAAATATTTATCTTGATTATAAATATATAAAACATATTTTTTATATTTATTATTTTTTTTAAATTATCCCTATTAATACTCTCTCAATAATAATCAATTGAAAGAGAGAGTAAGAGAGTTAAGAAAAATAATTAGGGTATTTTTAAATAAAATATACCACATTAACTAATTTTTTTAATTAAATAATTCTTATATTAAAGACTGAATAAGTATTTAATTGAATAAGACATGAGATAATGCATTAATTTACTAAGATATAGATAGATAGATAAGTCGATGTTGATGGGGCTTGAATCATTATGAATTTTCAGGGATAAGGTGATTTACAATGTATTCAGTATGGAAAAATCACGTGGGAGAGGGGTTTTAATTTGCTAATCATAATCTGACCGTGGGGTTACTTTGTCTCTCCATTTTCTCCTAAAGTAAACACAAATAATGTTCAAGACAGGAATAAGGGGCCTGTGATCTAGATGGAAAAGAATGATTAAGAATAAATGATTTAACAAATTAAAAAAGACATACACCTAGGCTATTTATAGGAAACATGGCTACTGTATATGATAAGTTTCTTGTTTGAAAAAGGCCCGTCTAATTTCTATACATAGAACAACAATGAACTAGAAGATGAGAATTGAGAATCATTAGTCACGCCTTGTTTGACATATTGCCACTTTTGTACACTTTTACACCTGCATTTGTTATAATTTATAATCATTCCTTCTATTTAATACCTAACCCTATCAGCCTCAATAGATTTTGTTTAACTTTTTAAGCTCTATATGGCCCCATAACATTGCTATATACTATATGAGTAAATGAATACATATTAAATTCGCTTAAAGTTGATCTAGTTGATAGATCTTAATGAATTTGAGAAACATACCTGACTTTAATTTATATAATTATATTGAAGAAAGGAGACACTAAAGGCCATAAACAAAGTGGAAAACATGAGATTGGACACTAAATGACTGAATGTGAAGGATCCAAATATATATATATATATATATATATATATTAGGCATTATAAAATTAATTATGAGTTGATATGCATGAAGGCTTTTAGGAAAATGGTGGATATCAAGTGGGGTGGTACAGAGGTGGCCGGCGGGTCCCATTGGCTCGGCGTTTCAGACCCATGAACGAGCCCACATGAGGGAAGGGGGAAGGGGGAAGGGGGGGGGGGTCCGGTTAATGTAGGTGGCAGAGTTAGAGACAGCTCAATGGACAAAGCAAACTTTGCGAATGAAGTTTTCATAAGTCACTGAAAGTTTTTACCCCCAGACCCCCACACTATCAGCTGTTGCCTATTGTTTGGCTTCTATCTCTCTGTCCTTCGTCTCTCTCATTTCACATATTTGAGTGAACCTGCCACATATTCAGAGATTACCGTTGAGAGCAATATATATATATATATATATATATATATATATATATCCATTTTGCGAGTGAAAGTGTTGATGATTGCAAGATTCTCTGAAGAGTTGAAGAAGAAGGAGTGAGGAAGAAAGTTGTGTCTTTAGACTTATACGTATTTCAATAGATTTATGCCCTAATTGTACTGGATATCTAATTAAAATATTCTAAATATGATGTGTTTGTTAGTTTAAGCTCAATTTATGTTAAGAGTTTTTATGCAGTCCATATTTAGTTACTTATAACCTTGATAGGAGGTTATTATGTACGTAGATGGTAGATTGAATGAGCGACATATCATATCCAATTCTTGAAAGTTCTTTGACTGGTACGACTTTTTTTGGTGGCTATCACCAAACCCATTGTCAGTTAAAACAGACACTGGTATTTTTTCTTGTTAACTATGCTATATGATTTCCGTTATCATATTTTAGATTAGTTCCAATTTCAAGATATATTTATAAGTCTTCTATTACTCTGTTTGTAGAACTTCTACGTGTCTGTATGTGAGTTTAATTAAAATTTGTATAGTTAATGATAGTTAATACAAATAATAAGGAACATACTCGTATCCCATAAGAATATAATTTTAATTCTAATTACAGTCATGAAGATTCATTTGATAGACAATCTCAAAAGTCTCCTATAAATATTCTCTGAATCTTTAGATTATATTCTAACTTTAATAAAGAATTGATACTGAATCTATCTAAATTTTCTTATAACAACAAAAATTAAAATTTATCTAACAAAAAGCTGATAGAGGTTTCATCCACTCGTAACCTCTTAGTGTATACATATTGCTCTAGATTTAATATATATATATATATATATATATATTCCCATTTTCATACCGTGTAAAAAGATAAAACAAAAAGGCGTAGAGATGTGGGAGTTTAGTTTTGGTGGGGCGAAGAAAACTCAAAATTCAAACAAAGGGAACCCCCGACGCAAAGCAACAACGAGGGTAGTCAAGAATGTGACCATGTCTCTTGGATCCGGGTTTCCGGGTGGGGTCCCCGTCGTCTTATCCTGCCACGTGTCCCACCGACACATATGGATCCCTCATTTTGTTGTATTATTCGGAGCGTCCGTCGAGTCACGTGCTTCCTTCCCTGTTTGGTTTCCGGAATTGCGCGTGGCTTGACTTGATTAGCCGCCTAAGCACGCTTTGTTTCGGATTTCA
This sequence comes from Leucaena leucocephala, assembly GCA_037074615.1. Lineage (NCBI taxonomy): Eukaryota > Viridiplantae > Streptophyta > Magnoliopsida > Fabales > Fabaceae > Leucaena > Leucaena leucocephala. The sequence continues at coordinate 20,079,201 of CM073538.1, read as the reverse complement.
ATTCCACTCAATTAATTAAATACGCGTAACCCAGCAATCAACTTCATCACCTCCTCACAAGCTACTAACTAGTTGGCTCTAACTCTAACAAAGTTGTATACTCTCTCCCTGCTCTAATATGGCACTTTCTAGAAGTAATCTTTACTAAATAATTTAAGTTACAAAGAGAATTATTAATTATTATTTTTTAATTTAATCCCTTATTTAATTATAGAGAGATAAGAGAAAATTTAAGTTCCTTAATAACGGTAAAATTGAAATTTTTTCATAATTTAAAACGTTTTTGATGAGTTAAACAGTATTTTTATTTTTATTGAGGTACCTTATATTATGAACTCAATAAAGTAATTAATGTTAAAGTGCATGTAATACCTTAAAATATTTTATCATATATATCTAATATTTTAAAATATTTTTTGTGCATATAATATTTTAAAAATATTTTTTAAATGTATATAATACCATAAAGTATTTTTTGTACCTTAATACTAAATAAGTCAAATAAATATTTTAGAGTATTAGAGGCGCATGGAAAAAATATTTTAAAATATTATTTTGAAAAAAAATATTGAATGCATATAAAAAATAATTTAAAATGATGAATATACTATAAAATATTAGATATACCTTAATCAAGTAGTTATTGTTTTAAAAAAGCCTCCTATGTGATACAAGGAATCTCCTGAATGAGAGATAAAACCTCTAATGCATGAGAATACGATGGTGTTGACGTTGGTAGGATTTTGTATGTCACTTGGAAAAATGGATATAGATCGAGAATGACAATGCAAAGGCAATTTCAAAACTACTTAAAACATTGAATTGAGCTACATATCCAAATCATTCTTCTGGGTACAATACGTATCCAAATTTAAGTATTACGTTGAATAATTTTAATGGGCCAAGGATTTTGCCCATAATTTTTTTTTATCTAAAAACTAACACTTCTCTTAATCTTTATGTATGAGCTATATCACCCCTAAAATTATGTATAACAAAAGAAAACTAATTTTTAAAATTTTTATTAAGAGAAATACACAATTTAATATTTAATGATATGTTGAACATAATTGCCTATAATAAAAATATATTTATACATATAAAAACAAGTGTAAGAGCCATTGGACTAACAAGAGTTGCCCCAGTGGCAGGCCCTTAACCACTTAATTAGCTAGTACCAAATTCAATCATTGGATATAGAGAAAGCTATTGTTGGGACACCCTTGCCCCTTAATTGGACATTCAGTGAGTGGAATTGATTAGCCAATTACTGGAGATATATGTTAGGGTGTAGTGGGGACTGGAGAGGTTCTACGCCCCAAAACTTCCCCCGAGTGTGCTTTCATCTTTGCAGTGGTCTAGGCTATGATAATTTTTGGGCCCATTGGCTTTTAAATTTATTATGAGCCCCAAGTTTTGGGGCCGAGCGTAGGGACTAGATCCTGGATATTTGAACATGAGGATGGACTAAAGATGGCCCCTATTGTTTATTGATTTCACATATATATATATATATATAATCTTATGAAGTTAAAATAAAGGTTAAAATTTCAATATATATCTAGAGATCAGAATTAAATTTTAGATACTACAACTAAAAAAGATTAAGAACTATTATAGTATTATATTCATACTATTCTCATTTAAAGGCATTAGTTGATAAAGAGTGTTTAGGATTTAATCCTCTATTAGATTAATTTTCTTATTTATGACGTATTAACCCTCTCTTGAACCAAAAAAAAATGATGATGGATTGAAGAGCTAATGAGAATTGATATATATAGTAAAAAATAAATTCATATTTTATAAGAATATGAGTTTGATTCTTATTATTGTCATGAATATTCATTTAATAAGTGATCTCTAAGTCTCCTATAATACTCTATGAGTTTAGAGTTGTATCTTAGCATTGGTAATGGTCAATACTGAACCCACCTAATTTATTTTTGTAAAAAATGAATGATCATGGATTGAGAAAACAGATAATGAAGAGAGAACTAAATAGTGTATGATCAGATTCCCACTAAATCCCTAATTCAAGTGCAGCTGGCTCACCTATCATCCATTGGTTTAATTAGAAAAAATATAAGACATAATATCATTTAGAATATATTTGACTATTAAGGAGTATTACTTTATTGTGATTCTATTTATAAAATTTAGGAATGTATTATAATTTTTGAGTGTTTAAATTTATATTTAAGAATAATAGATAGGTTGTTATACTTAATATTAATATTATCTAAAATAAAAAGAGATATTATCTTGTTTAAACCATTTTAAAAAAACTTGTAAAAAAAATAAAGTGCAGCTGACTCGTAATCGGGGACATCTTATCTCAGTATCCAAACAAGGTCCCGTCCACGATCCCGCGCATTTTTCGAAGGAGCACCTCACCAAACTCTGGCGAAATACCAGTGCCCTACACTGCGACTTCCGGCAACAACAGAATGTCTGAGCCGATCATTCTTTCCGACGGCGAAGACAGTCACTCTGATGTCTCAACGCCTTTCACAAGCCATTCCAAGAAACGCCGTACTGATTCCGATCCAAATCGGACCATTCTCGTCCTCGACGATGATCCGACCCCGCAGAAGCCTGGTTCTTCGCCCACGCCTTCTTTCGTTCCCGAGACTCCTTTTTCCGCTCCGTCCAATTCCGACGTCTCAATTGTCAAATGCACAAGAGCTTCATCTGATTCCGATCCCCGCACTAGGGCTTTAACTTCCGTACCTGACATCACAGGTCAGTTAATTTGCTTTCCTTTTTTCCATTTTTTTTGGTAATAATATGATGCTTGAGTAACCTATATATCTGTGTATTTTGGATATTTTGTGTCATTTTCCTTCTTTGTGTTAATGAAGCGGAATCAGAGTGCTTGTGCAACTGTAGGAATGCTTTGAGTGTGTTTTCTGTTTGCTGAATTTGGTCTACTTTTGTGTCAGTTTAGTTTATTTTTATCTCTCTGTTCTTTTATAAATACGAACTAGCTCATTCATTTCACTCGTGTACCACTGGCAATGAGTTGATAGTATGTTTGTTGTCTGTTTCTTATCCAGGAATTAGCAAGTTGATATGTTTAGAATCTGACAATGAGTTGGAAAATTCTGGAGTGGACAAAGGGAATGAGGTCAAAACCAGGGATTCAGGGATGGATTTTTCAGGAGATTTAAGATGGACTTCTGACTTTATTAGTTCCAGAAGTTCTCCTGGTATATGCTTTTGGACTACTTGCACCTTCTCCTCATCATATGAAATGGTTTGTTTATTTGTTTATGTAATAATAAAATTGCAGATATACATGCATTATCTGCGAATGCTACTTTAACCGAAACGTCTGGGGACAACCCTCTTAATCCAACATCTTCACTAATGGATAGTAATCTGGTAATTTTTTTTTTGTCTCCTTCATCGATTTTTTTTGCAATATATATATATATATCATTAGTCTTATTCTTTATGCATGTTCTGTCTATGTTATTAACCTGAAACTGCGGCTTGCTTAATGTTTTGAGTTTCATGTGTTCTAGCATTATGCATAGGGGATTATCTCATGATGTGTTATCAGGTACATGACCATCCTGGTAAGGAAAATATTAGCATGGACATGGAACAGGAAAAGAATATTGAAAAAGTGAAAAGATCCAAAATTTCTGAAAATAACACGAGCAAGCCAAAGGGGAAAACAAAGATAACAAAAGAAGAAAGAGCTCGTCTGATGGAGGAGAAGAAACTGCAGAAAGAGGTATGCTTGAACTTATAGTATTGGTTAATGTTCATATCATTCAATGCATGACGGCTCATGGATATTCGTTGTACAGCAAGAGAAGTTGACAAAAGCAGCTCTAAAGGCTGAAGCAGCAGAGTTGAAAAAAAATGAGAAAGAAAAGCAAAAATGGGAAAAGGGGAAGTTTGCACTAAAATCTATTGTGGCTGAAATTGATGCTAAAGTAGTTGAATCAGGTTCAATTGGAGGTATGCCCTTCATCCTGTCTACAAAGTATGTACAATTCATAAAAGGTGTCATGTTTGTGTCTAGTATATGTTGAACACTCTAATAAAAATAACGTAGCACTTCAAAAAGCACTAGGACACCTGTGTCCGAAGTGACCATATTAGAATGTTAAAATTTCCACATTGACTAATTGAGGAATGAATCAAAGATATATAACCTTGAAGGAAAGTCCTATAAAATGTCTTGAGCTATTTTGATAGAAAGTCAAGCCTATTATATAATTAATTCTCCAAAGTCTAATAGACCATTCTCTGTCTTTGTTGAAAACTATGTGCTGGTTTTTCACTTGGTTTCTTTCATATGGTTGTTTGCTTAGAAGACACTCCTATTCTCTTCAGGGCATTTACTTACTAGGTTTGCTGAGAAAGGGTTTATGTACCGTATAACTTCAAATCCAATAGAGAGGTCAATTTTGTGGTCTATGGAAGTTCCAGAACATATTTCACAGGTGGGAAATTCTTGTGGTTCATTTGTGTGCAGTGGGCACCTATACAAAGTGTTTCTCTGACTTGATCATTTCTGCAAGTATTTTACATTTATGAATACTTTCATTTATTAATTGCAGCTTTTGACTGAAAGAATAAAGATTCCTTATGTCTTACTTGTTCACGAGGCAGACAAATTCTGCGACCTAGTCACCAATGAATCTCTTTTGGATCATCTTTCTAGGGTTCAAAGTCTTTATCCAACTTATACAGTTTGTTACCTCACCAACAGGTTAATGGCTTACATTAATAAAAGGTAGGTAAGGTCTGAAGACTTCCCCCACAATTCAGTATTAGTAGTATGGGTATATGCTCAGATTTGATCAGACATTTGTCGATTTGTGAATTGGGTTATCTTGTGCTAATGGTTTCTGGCAATCCTACTGATTTATGGGTAGTATATTAGTTGTCTATTTTTCTTTCTTTCTTTTCTTTTCTTTTCTTTTGTTATTTTTTTTTTTTTTGCGTTGTTATTTTTTTCAGTCAAGACAGTGATTTTATGATATATTAGGGAACAGGAAAAATACAAGAACCCAGAACATAATATTTGTTGGAAGCGTCCGCCTGTTGAGGAGGTTAAATAACTTACATATTTAACATTATTGGGAATGTTTTTCTTTATAATCTCTTAGTCTTTGTTGAAAAACGGCTTTATTTTATATTGTGAATTGTATTATAGGTGCTGGCAAAGTTTACAACTCATTTTGCTAGAGTACATTCTAGGCAGTGCGTAGATGAAGCTGAACTGGCCGAACATGTTGTTGGATTGACATGCAGCCTGGCATCTTGCCAATTTAGGTACTTGAAGCTTTTATTTTAGTATTTAATTTGAACTTTGTCAATGCTTGCATGTACATTTGCTTCGTCTTTCAATGATTATTGAAGCAATTGTTGTTGTGACTATTACTCCTCCTGTCTTTAATATATGACCTATTTAATTAATTTGATTAAATTAAAGAAATTATTTAATATGGCATGTTTTTTAAAATACCCTAATCATATTTAACTTTCTCTTTTACACATTTGATTATTGTGGAGGTAGCATCAATAGAAATAATTTGAAAAAAAATTGATAAATATTATTACCAAAATCAACTCTCTAATTAAATCTTATATTAAGGACCGGGAGAGTAGAAGATGTGATAGTTACATTTGTTAGTAGTAATTAGGGGGGACAATAATAGCCGTTAGTGTGGGACGTCAGAACCTATATAAGGGCTTAATTGTAATCGGATGCTATGCTGAAGGAATAATCCTTGAGTATTATTCAGATTCCCCCCCCCCCCCAAAAAAAAATTATTTCCCCTTTCTACTCACCTCTATCCATCACATTTCATTCATGGTTTTTTTATATCAGTTGTTCCCCTTTATGGTTGATTTCATTTGAATCTACAGCTCTCATGCATTTAAACTGCAGAAAGAAGTTGACTCGATTGTCTGTAAATGCAAATGGGTCTCTTATACCAAAAGACTCTCTTGACCGCAATTTAATCAAGAAAAATGTGTGGTGAGTATGAAATAATCCCTGATCAATTATTTTGACTTTTTAATTTTCCCATTTACACATTTGAAAATGGAACTTGATCTTACTTAGATATCATTTCTTCTTAGTTGCTAACTAGTCCAACCAATTCAGCTTGTTCATTGACATGTAACTGGGAAGCGATTATTTATTTGAATTGGGGACCCATCTTATTTCATTCTCTATGATCAGGTTAAAAGCTTTGGTTGCCATCCCTAAGGTTCAGCCACGATTTGCAGTTGCTATTTGGAAGAAATACCCGACCATGAAGTCTCTGTTGAGTGTTTATATGGATCCAAATAAATCGGTATGTGTTACTATAGCTTTTGTTCGTTCAATTTGGTATATTGACCTCTGTTTCATGAAATAATTTGTGCATCTTTTATATCATGATGACACGGGCAGGAGCATGAAAAGGAATTTCTGCTCAAAGACTTGAGAACAGAAGGTTTAACTGGTGGGGACAGAAGGCTAGGTGAAGTATGTTCAAAGAGAGTATATAGGATTCTAATGGCACAACGGGGAAGCATTAGAACTGACGATGTCGAAGATGGCGCTGATTTCTTTGCGCGTCAATCATCTTAACTGCTTGACAATTGTATGTAATTGGCTTCTCCAGAAAGTGGTTTTGAAATTTATGGAGTATTTAATTTCTTGTATATCCGGCGTCCTAAAAGTATTTTGGGGTGCAATTTAGCGCTAAAGTATTCTTTTATGAGTAATTTTAACCTCCCTAAAAAATCCTTCAAATAAAGATACATCTAACATCCTAGAGTATCTTTTCAATAGTACTCAACATTTTAAAATAAATTTTTTGGGGCATTTTTTAAAATTTTTATAAGTTTTTGCATATTTTCAGTATTCTATTTTCCATATTTTTATTACTCATCTTAAATAATTTTTAATAAAAAATTGGAGACCATATTGAAAGCACCGTCATGGCTATCAAAGCTTTGAGACCGCTGTACCCAAAAAAAAAAAAAAAGCTTTGAGACCGAGACCCAAGCCGAAGCCATGTCAAAGTAGTCAAAATATAAAATACAGATTTCCTTAGAATTAGTAGATATGATAAGGAACATAGTTATATTTAATTTTAATTTCTGTTATTATTATGAGTATTCTTTTAATAGGTAATTTTATAAGTCCTTTATAAATATTGTCTGAATTTTATGACTATACTTTAATCTTGATGAGAGATATGTATTAAACCCAACTTTTTTATATAAAAAAAAATCTACATTTCTTGAGGTTAGTTTTGTTAATATGTCATTAACAAGCTGTGAATTCCAAGAGGCTTATTGTAATTGACTTCTTTCGTTATACACAAACGTAATCCATGATATCCGTAAATTTAAAAAGAATAACTGTAGATATGCTATAAGCAAACTAAGAATCCAAAAAAACTACTTGTGAATGGATTCTTTTTCTTCACAAAAGGAGGAAGGAGGAGAAACATGCACCTAAACAACTAGGCTCAGTCTCAAACTTCTTTTGATTCAGAAAAATATATAAATATCTCCTAATAATTAATAAACTATAATAGTTATGCGTACAAGATATGAGGATCCTGAGGAGTTACCCAGGCATAAGAACTGACTCTTGTTATGACTAGTCTGGATAAGCTTACCAGAACGTCGCTGTTCGAGAGATGAGAAGTGGGCAGAAAGAGAAGATGAGAGAAACAGAACGCCAAAGGTTGAAGATCAAGTACAGTTGTTACTGATCATACTTGGAAATCTGCCATTGGCATCACTGCTTCAAACCTTTCTGAAAAAGTGGATGTGAGATGAAACAAAATAAACAATTTTTCCTCCTATATTCCGAGGGTTCATATAATTTTGACTTTTGCATAACAGATGTGAGCCAACTCACGAAACTACCACACAATTTCCTAACAGATTCTTAGCCGTGGAATGCGAGAAACGAAACCTTGTCAGCATTTGGCTACTTAAATTAGTTGGAAGAAACATTCACACTACAAGCCTTTCAACTCGCATTCTGTACATCTTTTTCCTGGGGAAAAGAATTTTAAAGAGGAAATGCATGGCATGTTTCTTCAGCATCCAGTATAGCTTGAAGCCTGAAGACGACTAATTTGAACAATAAATAAAAACATTCAATATATATAAGGTATTATAAAGGCATCCACATGATTTTGTCCTAAAATTACCGACCTTACCCCATAAGTAAGCTTCACACAGGGGTCACAAGAGGCTCCTGATTATTATAATTGGCTACAAGATCAAACAAAAGTAATTGTGCTTGTCCTTGATTCATTGTCTTAGACAGAGTAAACCGAATAGTGAAACAGATTGGTGATGGAATGTGCAGGTGAAGCAGATCCTAAGTTGAGGGTCCATGAAGTTAGATAAAGTTTATATCATTTTGTAAAATTTATTTAAATTTCTCTCTTTTTTTCTTTCTTAGTTTATACACCTCCCACTTGACATACTTTCAATTTTAGAGGATTCAAATTCATGCGCTGGAATTGTGCTGCATAGAAAGCTATCAACATTGCAACTGCTTAAGTAAAAGTTTGTCTTGTAAGACATAAGAATACCACCAAAGTTTGTCTACGAGACGTATTCACAACATTAAAAGAAATGTACATGCTACGAGAGCCTATGAGCTACAAAATCAGTAAAGCAGTTAAAAATACTCAAAAACTGAAAATGAAGACATCTCCCATATGCAACTTCCTTACTTTTAGTAGTTAACTTGAATAATTGAACATATCGGACATCTTGGTGGATATACCAAATATCAACTAAATGACATAATTAATCCCAAAGAAACACAGATCCAGAGAATTCCTGAAATACTGAGACCCTTGTACAGTGAAATCAAATATAGCACTGTCACTTTATTTATCCAATTATCAAAAACCAGTTACACAAACACTGTAGAGATCAAAAGCCCGATCACGATTTCTTTTTGCATCAAAAGGATTTCAATCATAACCAAACAAGTTCAACAAAAACAGCTCCCCTGCACTCCAAAACGTAGATTTGATTATATAAATCTGATTACCAATAATATGAACCAGAGGACAGGATTTGAAGCAAGCAACAGAAAAGGGCACGGGAATGCGATTAACTCAAGCAAGTAATGCGAGATTGCGTCTCATAAATTAAATCAAACGGTTTCATCGAAGTTACCGATCAATGATAATCTGCTGGCGGAAACTAAATCAAATTTACCGGAGAAGCGACGAGGAGAAACGTGATGCATAAACCTCAAGTTAGCTGGCTGGATCTTCTAGAAGCGGAGGAATGATTGAAAAACGAAGGCTGAGTTGGTGAGAGAGAGTGAAGAAGAGGAGGTCGACGAGTGGGAAAATTGAACGTTAAAAGTTCGAACGTGTGAAAAAATTGGCGGCAAATAACTAATCGCGTGACAATTAGTGTGGGCTCCACAGAAGAGCGTGATTGTCGGTATTCGGTATCAGGTTAGGCTCATTCCACGTTGATATTCCGCATAAGTTACAAAAGCATATAAATTACGTTATGGCACGAAATCAGATCCTTCGACTTTTTTTAAATATTAAAAAAAAAAAAATTCTCTCTTTTTTTTTTTATAAAAATTAAAAAAAATTATCTATAATATAAAAATAAGATAAAATCTCTTTTCTACTTAGATAATATCAATATTAAGTAGAGTAAATTGTCTATTATCTTTCAATATAAATTTAAATACTTAAAAATTATAATATTTTTTTAAATATTATAATTAAAATTATAATAAGTAATTTTTTTAAAAATAGTAATAATCTAATTTTAAATGATTCCCCTAATTAAAAGTTTGCTCTCATCTAAAATAGTGAAAAACCACCACGCCCTTTCTTATAGTACCCAATTTTCTCTCTTTTTACATGATTCGTTTCGAAATTCTAAGAAGCTTTATAAAAAAAATTTAAATGATTTTTCCACATTGGTACATTTAATTAAGGGAAATTGTAGATATAAGAAAAATCCCACTCTCCTTCTCTCCAAATTTTCCGTATTAAACAACCCCTTAATATCTGATCCTACTTTAAATTGTTTATAATAGAAGATACCTATAAACAATAAGAAAAATGTTTTTTTTTTTGGAGTTTAAGATCAGATCTAGGGCGAATAGGTTGCCACAAAAAAGAGCATAAAATGAATTGAAAATGCCATATAAAACAAAGTCGCGATAGCATGGAGGAGGATCCTAATAACCTTTGTTGATATTGGTAATTCGTTAATTAGTACTAATGAACAAGGTGAGAATCTCTTTACGTGTAAGTTGTAACGGTAAGTATCTTCGTAATTGGTTTGCTTTCATATAACTTACCTAATTTTTTTTATTTATAAAAATAAAAATAGAAATAAAATGAAGTAGGGAGAAAGGTTTCCAAGTTGGAAGATTAATGATCTAGCTAGCCAGCAATTAATTAATTAATTAACCTACAACATAACATGTCATGTGTAAAGCAATTGTCATTGCAAAAAAAACAACACAATAGATCCAAAATTAAGCATTCACGTGTACCGTTTGCTTCAAGATGAGAAATACACACACACTATCCTTTTGCTATCCCTACAGTTAGGTCCCTCAAAGCAAGTATACGTATATTTTACAAAAGGTTAATTAATTAATTAAGTAATTATATTCAAACTAAATTTGAGTTTCAATCATAAGCACAATTTCTTATATTATGAAATTTAAACAGTTCGTTATGAATACCTTTTTCAAATTAGAAAGGTACACACTAATAATAATTAAAATTATACATAGGATCAGGTTTATAACTTTATACTTATAGAAAAAATTTCGATTAAATTATAATATAATTGACATTATGAAGACCTTTATATATACGCACACTACACAGAAGATTCATAAATATTTTAGCATTCTACTTAGGATAAAATAATATTCAATATCTTGATCTTATTTTTTAAATGTCAACAATATTCTGATATTATTTATGATATAATTTTATTAATATTTTTTTTAATTTAGTATAATTTCACCCATAATCTTTTTAACCTAATATAATTTTATCTATAATTTCATTTTTTAAGTATAAAAAATTATACGAAATTAAAAAGATTATATATAAAATTGTACTAAATTAATATAAAATTATATCACAGATAAAATTAAGATATTTATTATACATAAAAAATAAAATTAAAATATTATATACTACTTTACTCTTCTAACTATAAAGTTGTGTAGATTTTAATTGATTTTAATATTGTATAGAGAAATGTTATAAAAATAAAAACAGTTTATCGAATCAGAAAAATGACATTATTCTTTGCTTGTGAATTGAATGTGATAGATTTTATATTATTTTATACTTTTTTTTTGTATTTCTTATCCAATATTTTAAGACAGATCATCTTTCAAATACAATAATAGTCTCAGACTAATTCGGATTAATGATTGAAGAACTCTTTCAAGTAACTACTCTATTATTTATATTATTACATATCTAAATCTCAAATTTAAAATAATTATTTTATACATTGATTGTTACTTTAAGACTGTCAGATTTCCTTTTTAAAATATTGGCCAAATCATATTCGGGATATTTCTGAACTACTACAATTGCCCTTGTAATTTTGAGATAGGAATATTAATTAATTTAATTAGGAAGTCTTTTTCCCTTTTAATTTTGACCTGAATTAATTTAGGAATGGACGAAAACGAGAACATATCCACACCATCAGCGAGATTAGCGGATGAAATAAATTTAGTCGTATTCAATAATGTCGGATTAAAATAATTTAGGTATGATATTGACTGATTAATGAGTGGCCTTTTTTACTTCGTCCAATAAAAAAACATTAGTTTCGGTTTTTAATTACTAGAAGGGGAAAAAATATCTAACACTAACAACAAGATGACAATAAATTTTCAGCTTTGGCATAATGAATGGGGCTTCGATTTCCTTAAGAATACGAGGAAATGCTCTTTAAATTGAATAAAATTATGTTAAATCTTCTTAGAAATCATAATCATTTTATAGATTAATAGAACTCCCTCCATTTATAATTATAAAAATCAATTTATCTTTTTTAAATAAATAAATTAATTATAAATAATATGAAAATTTATTGATTAATTTAAATAAATTAAAAAATATAAATATAAATTTATCTTAAAATGTTAAATTATATCATAATTAATATTTTTTTAATCTATATACAAAAATTAATTAACTTTATAATTAGTATGGAAAGAGTAATAGTTTTGAAGACTTATTGGTGAATTAATAATAAATTTAACTCCTTTAATTTTAGAAAGAGTAATGTTTAAATAAAGAATACACTAATTAATTTATAAATAAATAAAAATATTTATATAAAAATATATATAATTTAACAAAATAAAATTATTAAAATATAAATATAATGAACTACTATTTTTTAATTCAATTAGTTTATCCTAAACTTTTATCTAACTAGCTAATAACACGGATTTAGTCAATTAATTTAAGTTAGGTTTTAATAACATAATAATAATTATTATGTCTCTTGATCTAACTGCGGGAAACCTTACAACATCCGATATCATAATTATTTATCTGTTTTATATTATTTAATAATTTCATTAATCTATAAAGTTGACATATGGCTATAACCACGTTAATCACGTGAAAAGGTCAAATAGAAGTGAACACGAGTATGAAAAGAAAAATCAAAGGATTGCCAATAAATCCATCCATACTATTATAAGAAAACTTAACTATTTATACTTATATATTTTCTTCCCATCAACTTAAATTAAATTAAAAGTTCAAGCAAGTGGTTTTTAAATTTTAAAATAAGATTAAGGTTTTAATAAGACTTAGTTATAGAAAAAAATAATGCTTGAAAAACCATTTATCTTAATTTAATTAGAAATAGAATAAATATTATCTTTTAATTTTTAATATAAAATATAATTTATAGTGCAAGAGACATAATAGTATAATTATATACTATTGAATATCTACAAGTTTTTGTTTTTTTTTTCAATTAGTGTTAATAAAGTTTGTAAAGATGAAATCCATGCCCTGCAAGGCAGAAATAAAAATATATAATTTTTATTTTTATTAATGAAAAATTAACCTGAATTGGTTGGTCAAGAAATTAATAAATTAATCTTTTGACCATCTAATTAAAAGTATTAAACGGATCGTTAAATTATATATATATATATATATATATATTAACTAACTATTGTCAAATGTATATTTATAATCACTATATTTTTATTAAATTATGTATGGTTGATTAATATTTTTTTTTCTAAAGAAAATACCTTTGTTTGTACCAAATAAAATCCTTTTGAAAATGAAACTCACGAATATCCCTGTAAATGAATGATTTACAGGGGCAAAGTCAATTTATTATTGACGGCATATAGTTTTCCAAAGAGCTACCCATCTTTGTCTTGGCATCTAAAGCTTAAAAACCAACAAAATAATAATAATAATTCCCTGATTGAAACATTATAACTTAATTTATTTCCTCAGAATTTATCATTATTTACAAGAAAAACTCACTTAAACCACTTAATATATTTCAGATAAAGAAAGCTTAATTTCTTTTCGATAATAAAGAGCACATGGACAAGAAGGAAAATCAGAAAATGACCTAATATTGACATTTCAAGGCTTCAATGGAGAAAGAAAGGGACCATAATAAATCACATTTAAAAGCCCCTTAGCAATTTGAGTTTTCCATTCATGACAGACAATCATTTTTTCTCAGACTTCATGAGAGTAAATAATAACATCAAAATGTCCATTGAACTTAATGGATCAGCGTGTTAATTACTAGGAAAACTTGCATTAAAAAATTTAAAAATTATAAATCATCTCAAGAATAAAATATTGATTTTTTTTTTTTTAAAAAAGAACTCTCAATATTGAATGTGATTTTGTTTCAAGAACAGTTATATTTTTTGCCAACAAAAATAATTATAATTGATTCAATGTGAATTTTATAATTATTATTATTTCTATAAAATTTGTCTACTTTTTAATTTGATGGTCCAAGCTCCAAATTCCAAAATAAGAGTTTTTAATTTAATCCATCAATAATATTTATATTTGTTAAAGTAATAGAACTAATTTTTTATTTAGTTTTATTAAAAGGAAAAAATAATTTATATTTTTTAATATTAGTCGTTGGAAAAAAGTATAACTAAATAAAATTTGAATTTGAATTATAAGTTCTCATATAAAATGTTATCCCAATCAACATATTTTTCGGTAAAAAAAAATCTATAATGCTATGCACAAAAAACCGTTAAAATATAGGGCAGAATGAGAGTTTTCCCCCAAAATATTAATTTATTTACAGTTAGGTCTATGACCAAATTTTCCATATGATCAATTAAAAATAAAAATATATATTGTTACAAATTTGGTAGCTTTAATTATAAATCAGACATTTATATTTTAAATATAACTCTCAATCTACAACTATAATTTCATTTTCAACTGTTTGAATTTATTTTTGCAATTTTTTTTTAATTTCAAACGCCTGTCAATAATAATAGTTAATCTAATTAATAAAAAATTGATTCATAACTAATAATATTATAGGTTTAAATCCTACTATTAATATGAATATTTCTATAAATATTATTTAAATTTAGAGATATGTCTTAATATTAGTGAGCCTAAAATACACAATTTATATAAACTTCTATTTATATATAAAAAATTCAAAGTCATAATTATTATTAAATTGATATTTTGTCACTCTACTGTCCTTCTCCCAAAATGCTAAATTAATTATATAATATTAATTAAAGAGAGCTAATATTTTTTAAGAAAATAATGTATTGATTTATATTTTGTTTAATTATTTGGAAATCCGTTTTTCAGTTGGGAAAAAAGAAGAAAAATAAAACAAGGAATATTTATTTTAGACCCTATTTAGATAAGAGTTTAAAAAAATACTTATAAAAAAATACTTTTAAATAGTTTTTAAGAAAAGATTTTTAGAGAAGAGTTTTATGAAAAAAAATGATTCTGAGTAAATGAATGTTTAAATAGTTATTACATAAAGGATTTTTATAATTAAAAAATTATTAGAAATAATATAATTTTATTAAAAATAAGGTAGAGAAAAGAGAATAAAAAAAAAGAGGGATACGAGAAAGTGGAAAAGAGAAAAAAGAGAAAAATAAGGGTATAAAAAATTAAAATAAAATAATAATTAGATAATTTATAAATTTTTTTATTATTTTAAAAATTATTCTTAACAGTTTATCTAAAATTTTAATTTTAAACTATATTTTAATTTAAATTTTTTTTTTACATAAATACTATTATTTATTTTTTAAAAAACAATAAATTAAAATTTAATTCAAAAATATTTTAAAACCTTAATTTTCTTTCTAAACACTTAGTTGGGTAACATTGACCATTCGTCGTGACATTCCGTTTACCGAGTGTGGGGTGTTTAATTTTCTGCTTCCTTCCCCAACCCAACCCCAGACGCCCACACCTTCCTTCCTAGTTCTCTTGCGATCTCTGAATCTGGACGCATTATATAAGCCTCCACTTCTTCCCCATTATAAATCCAACGGCCAATCCCTCAATCGATCGCCACAATAATCAAACTTCGTAAACCTTTGAGCTGGAGATTCTCTCTCTTCCATTCTCCCTCTGAGGAATCTCCCGCTTCTCTCTCTCCCCCCTCTTTTACTGCTTACCTCCTTCCTCTTCGATTTCTGCTTCCTCCATTGCTTTCACGTCACTGTCTGCCTTATCTCCGAGAGGTACCTGATTCTCGCCTTCACGAGCTTTGTTCTTCGATTGAACCTGTTTGTCTTGTGATAACGTCGTATTTAGCAAGTTTTTATGTGTTTTGAGGATTTTTTTTTTTATGGTGGGTTGCTTCCGGATTTCTTGGTTTTGGCTTATGGATCCGTGTTAGAATTCAGCTCGGGAGTTGCTTTTTCCGTAAGTCATTCCCGAGCTGAGAATCATGACAATTTGATGGTTCTGAGTTCTCACCTTTCAAATCTACTACTGTTCTTAACTATACGTAGGATTACCGGATCTGATGGGGATCGTGCTGTCCCGCTTGGATTTCATGGCTCCTCTTTTCCTTTTTCATTTTTTAATTAACTTCAAACTACATGTTGCCGTGAATGATAAAATGGTCATGACCTGGTGCTTGTGGCCTCGTACTATTTCTCTTCCTCTACCTCTCTCTTGATCCAAAAGAATGGAACATGTAGCTTATCGTAGTAATGCCTGAATCAATTGTTTTGGTGCCAATAATATTAGCATAAGGTTTTGTCTAACCTCTGGATGGATATAGCAATCAAGGATGGCGGATCAGATTTCATATATTTCTCCTACTTTTTTATTTCTTTTTTTAACGTTCCAGCCCCCTTGAATATGAGACAAAAGCACATATGATCCATTAGGTCGTTGTAGTGTATTTGCCTCATACTATGCTTTAATTTTGTACAGGACTTATTGCTTAATTTTACATTTTCTTAACTAGTTGTGAAATTATGGACGTGGCTATTTTGCAGCGGATCAATGAGAGAATGTTACTATTTGAATTATCAGCTCTAATATCTTCTTGTCCATACAGATAAGGCAATCATAATTAAACTTAGGGATTAACCTTGCATGAAGACAGACGAGTGAATAATCCGCCCTACATATTAGAATCTGTATGTCATCATGTCTTCTGCAAGCAAGGGCGAAAGGAAGGCTGCCATTGATGCAGCGTCATGGTTTTTCAACGTGGTCACATCTGTAGGAATAATCATGGTGAATAAAGCCCTGATGGCTAAATATGGTTTTACTTTTGGTATGTTCCTGTCATAACTCTTTCCATTTTTAATTCATCTTTTGAATCTTTGATGGATCATGGCTATACTTACATGTTGCATGATTCTTATCAATGTGTTATATGGATAAAATATCAATTCTATGCTTCTTTCTGGCATAATACATATAATAGGCAAGGCTGGTCTTGAGTTTGAATTTCACCTTTGTCTTAGCAATTAAACTCTTTAATATGGTTAAACTTTAGGCTTCCAGACTTGCTTGACACTTGTGAGTGAGATGCTGTTGTGCACTGTCCTAACTATATAAACCCCCTAAATGGAATCAGAAATGTGATGCGGCATGGAAATGGACTAAGAAGAAGAGGGATCATGAAAGATGGATGGCAAACTATGCTTAGACTTTAGAGAGATTATTCCTCAATTTGATCTTATCCTTTATGTGCAAATGTAATTATTGCTTCAAGTTAAAATGAATGGGTTTGTCTAGCCTTGAATCCATGTTCAATGCAATTCTTTTTTCCCAATAATCTAGAATAAGCATGCAATATTTCTTATTGGTCGTTAAACAGAGGACGATGTATGAATAATGCACATAAACAGAAATGCTGCTTATGTGAAAAAGAGAGACAGTGTAAAGCTGAACCAAACGTTAATAATGTATGTTTTCAGTTTTCACATTGATGTGCACTGCTCAGAAGTCTGTTTTATCTTGATTTATATGTGGCTGGTGGACAAAGAACAAGAATAGGTAAAGCTTATATAAAATTTTGTTTGATTCGAGATACATGTAGAAGGTTTTACTAGGAAATTCATACTAAAGCAATAATTCATTTGTATGGTTTTGCTTTTGAGATTGCGAAGGATAAAAGTATCACTCACACACAAAATAAGAACAAGAGGCATAAATTGCAGCAATAAAAGAGATGGATGATTAAACAAAAATCTCTTCTTTGAAGTGTGAATTATGGTTTTCAACTGATGAATGATAATAAATTGATTATAAGTTCAAGACTTCTGTACCATTCCTAATATATAACATTTTGTGTAATGTTATTTTGCAGCTACTACATTAACTGGCCTGCATTTTGCCATCACAACTTTGTTGACGACCTTTCTTAAGTGGCTGGGATATATCCAGACCTCTAGTCTTCCATTACCCGATCTCATCAAATTTGTTTTATTTGCAAATTTCTCCATTGTTGGAATGAATGTGAGTTTGATGTGGAACTCAGTTGGATTCTATCAGGTAACTTGGTTGAACTATAAGCTTTTGGACACTCTTAACAGATTTCAGTAGTTAAAATATTTATTGCCTTTTGGTTAAAATGTTCAGATCGCTAAGTTGAGTATGATTCCAGTATCTTGTTTTCTGGAAGTTGTCTTGGACAATGTGCGGTATTCAAGGCACACAAAGCTTAGCATTATGTTGGTTCTCCTTGGTGTTGCTGTTTGTACAGTCACTGATGTAAGCGTCAATGCTAAGGGGTTTATAGCCGCTGTAGTGGCAGTTTGGAGCACCGCACTGCAGCAGTATGTAAGTAACACTTAATTGAACCCAGAATCTTACTAGAGAGATGCATGGGATCAAAATGAATTCTTGTTTATAGAGTTGGCGAATGCAAAATTATTGGTTCACGTGGATTTTTGACATGCATGTTCATAACCATATGTTGAAACTTATGTCAGAATTTATTTTGTATATAGATTTAATAGTGATGAAATTGAAATCATGAACCATTTTATCCTTTTAAATAAGGGAAACTACATATCCCTTAAACTATAACTTATTTTTAACGTTGATACACGAATGTTAAATTGTAACAGTTAGCCCACCAAACTATTGCAAATAGTAAAAACGTTATGCATTAGTTAGAACTAGCTTTTAAATACCTCAATCATCATCCGATACTTCATTTCTTCATCATTCTCAAATTCCCCACAACACTGAAAGTTTCACCCGAAAGTTGCTTTTAAAAATATGTTCTAATTAATATACATTTATATTTTTTTTTTATGATTCAAGGAAGTAAAGTTTTACATTTTAAAATTTGTGTGCCAAAGTTGTAACCAAGTTTAAAAGATCTATACGAATTTTCTTCTTCCAACATATGGGTTTTTACTAGAAAGGGTTCCCCAGATACAATTTCTATGTAGCTTGTAGCTCATTGCACTAGTGAATTCATCATTCATTTGTTATCATTATCTAGATTGCATGAAGCTTACATTTTACATTATGTTCTTTTGCAGTATGTACATTTTCTTCAGAGGAAGTATTCTCTTGGATCGTTTAACTTGTTGGGCCATACTGCCCCGGCACAAGCAGCAAGTCTGCTGTTAACAGGTCCCTTTGTGGACTACTGGTTGACAAATAAACGAGTTGATGCTTTCAACTTTGGTCTGGCATCCACTGTAAGTTTTCTTCACTTTCCTTTTTCATTTACATTGGTATATGGGCTTAACAAAATTGTGCCTAATCCATTTAGATTTGTATCCCCTGAATTGTTTTCAATGAAGTTTCATCCAAGTTTTCTTTCGTTTTCACTGCTATTCTGTTAAAGTTCACTCTCTCTTTTGAAGCATCCTTTGAAGTTTCATGTCTTTGTCCCCTGATGTTTGAACTGTTCTTGGTGTCTGCAGTTCTTCATTATTCTATCATGCTGTATTGCGGTAGGGACAAACCTGAGCCAATTCATCTGCATCGGCCGGTTCACAGCCGTGTCATTCCAAGTCCTCGGCCACATGAAGACCATTCTGGTCCTCATCTTGGGGTTCCTTCTGTTTGGAAAGGAGGGTCTGAATCTTCAAGTAGTTCTAGGCATGATCGTTGCAATACTGGGAATGATCTGGTATGGCAATGCATCTTCTAAGCCTGGAGGCAAGGAGCGTCGTAGCTTGTCAATTCCCACTACCAAATCAGCAGATTATAGTGCAGTACCAGTTTCATCTGAATCCGATGAAAAGGTATAATAGTTTATCAGCTAGCAACAGGTCAAGACAAAGGGGATTCAACTTTGGATCAGCTGATTCATTTTCATAGGAGTCCCTCCATTATTATTTATTTATAGATTACTAAATCCGATTTTATTTGTTATTTTTTTTAATGTGCTGCTGAGTTGAGGGAAAGGACATATCTATAGTGTACAACGCCCTGTGAAAGAATGAAGGAAAGAAAAATGAGTAGCTTCCATTATCTTCCTTCCCTTTTCTTTTTTGCCCACACAAAATGTTACACCGTTTTTTTTTCTTTTAATAAAAGTTGTCCTTTATTCAAACAGGTTGATTTAAACAACTTCCATTCACACCAACCACCTTTTCAGGAGGCGGTTGTTGACGATGGTACCTAGGCTGCTTTGCTGTAATACCGAGTAATGTATTCCAGTATTATTAAAAAAAAAATCCATTCAAAGCGGGAGGAAAATGCCAGACTTTGTATCAAACGAGAAAATAACACTTTTCTTCTTCTGTAAGTTTAATTGGTGAAGAGATGAGATGTGATTATTTAAAAATTATTTTATCTTTAAAGAGTATTATTTTATTGTAATTTTAGTTATTAATTGAGAATATATTTTAATTTTTTACGGTCTAAATTTAAATTTAAGAGTAGTTTATAGTTTGTCTTCACATTGAATGGCCTAGGAAGAATGTAAGGAATCTAGATTTTTTTTTTGATAAAAAAATTTAGAAAGGGGTTGGGCTCACCCATGATTTAAAGGCAAAGTGAAGCCTCCCTTTCTCCTAAACGATACCAATGTCGAGCAGGACAAGCTATCTATTACCTTTAGGTGTAAACCTAGGTACCTAGGAGCTAAAATGCCTCTATAAGCACCACGACTAGAATCACAATAAAGTGGTACTCCCTAAGAATCGAATATATTTTAAATAGTCATATGTCTTATCCCTTTATGTCTTACCCCTTTATCAGCTGAATCTATAACAAAAGAATATAGATTTTGCTTTGCCTTGTTTTGTCTAAATATTTTTGTTTCAAAAAAGAAAAAGAGAAAACCACCACATAAGATGGAGCGGCAGCCCTTTTAAGCTTGTCCAAGTCCTTACCAAAACATGGATCCAACATTGGAAGATGTGGCCCGTTCTTTTCATCTTGGGTGGAATGATATTTTATTGTACAAATAAACCACCAGCTGAAATTTAAAAGAAATTTAAAAAGTATCAAACTAATGTTAAATTTTTTGTTAAGAAATGTGACTATTTAATATTTAATAATATTTTTAAATAAAATTATTTCCAATAAAAATCACTAGTAGGGGTTGGGTTTAGAAAAAGTCAATCCCTAAAAAATATATCTATATTTAATATTTAATATTTGATTGTGTCAAAATTACCTCTAGCGGAAGGATATTTCTGCATCAAGGAAAAAAAAAAGCATAGAAACGAGAAGAAAACAGATTTACATAAGACAAAACATTAGCCATCTCTACCTCTTGCCTGATTTGGGGAAAGGATACGAACCACCTGGGAATCAAGAATACGACAGACCACTTGGGGGTGATCAAGTGTAAGTTGTGAGCTGCGCTAAACAACTACTCAAATCTCAAGGGACAACCATGCTTGTTTGAGCTTCTCTAGAATAGTACCAAATTGCCTTACCCGTATCAACATGTTCCATCATGTCATAATCATGTATTCTCAGAAACGTCTGGAAACATTTCTTTTGGGGGCCAAAACCTGTCTCCATTTGCCTAACACTGCCGAAACCATTCTCTTCCAACATCTTCCTCATTTTATGCCCATTTTAAAATAACAAGCGACTCATATGTCAATTTAAAATATTATTTTAAAAAATAATGAATATTTATTTTCAATATTTTTAGGGAAAATAGGTAAAAAAATTTATTAATAAAAAAGAACTTATATATTTTTATACAAAAAATTATAAGCACTCAAAATTAAGTTATTCTAGTTAATAACATTTTTAAATAGAGATTTTTTATTTTTTATTTTTATTTTTGATCCATAAAAGGAATTTTGATCATTTAAGTACGAAATCTTTAGTTTAAGTATATGTTAATGCAAGAAAAAAATTTAAAAAATTACTCCTAATTAAATTTAATAATGACCGAATCTAATCTAATTAGATAGCTATATATCAATACTTAAACTTAACTGCTTCTAGTCAAGAAAATTTTTAAATAAAAAATTTTCATCAAATATTTTTTTTTTTGGAAATTTATTTTTGAGAGTAAATCGCCCAAAAGTCTTCATATTAAACACGCATTTACAAAAAGTGGTAAAGCGGAAGTACGAGTAGCTACAGTGGAAGTAAATGCATATAAACAAAAGCGTTAGGTGCAGTAAGGTAACGTAATGGGGTGAATAATGGAAGTGCCTTTGCTTTGCGGAAGTTTTTTTTTTCTTACAAAAAAAAATTAAGCCAATTCAACGATAATTTTTCACTAAAATTAAGGTATATTAAAAAATATTTATAAAAATTTTATGATATTATTATTAAAAGAGCTCTTGCAATACAAATATTACTTTTATAAAAATATTTAGAAAGGCATTGAATTCACTTCTAATTTGTGAAATTTTATTTTCTCCTAAATAATAATAATGTCAAGTAAGACGATCTATTAATTACCTTTAGGCATAAACCTAAATATTTAGTTAGAATATCTTTCTAAATATCACGATTAAAATTATAATAAAATAATACTCTTTAAAGATCAAATATATTTTAAATAATCGTATATCTCATATTTTTGTTAGTTAAACCCATATAGGCAGATACAATGGGTCCTTGCGATACAATTTTTTTTTTTTGTATAAAAAATTTTAAAAAAATGCTAGGTTCACCCATAATCTAAAGCCAAGACAAAATATTCATTTCTCTTAAATGATACCAATATCAAGTAGAGAGAATTATGTATTACCTTCAAATATAAATTTAGATACCAAAAAATTAAGATATATCTATAAATATTATAATTATAATCACAGTTAATTAATATCCCTCGAAGATAAAATACGCATATTTCCTCTTTTTGACAATTCAACCTATGTTGTCATACAAATCTTTTTTTTATTACCCATTCGATTCATTAAAATTTTACCTTAATTATATGTGGATCTAGTCCATATCGTCATCTAGTTATAGTGGGTGAGTATTTTAATAAAAAATTTCTATATATATTAAAACTTAAATTCAATACTTCATTTAAATAATATCAAGTTACACTCGAATTAACCCTATTTATTATCATACAAATCTGTTTACTCTCATTCGCTGTGGAAGATTCGGTCCGGGCTTGATGGTGGTCCCAACAAAGTTCAATATGCGTATTTAAGCCCAACACTACACTTAAGCCATTCACCCAAACAGAGCCTGTAAATCTGTAATGAATAAAAGCCTGAGAGTTTCTGAGACCCTGGGAATGATGCGTTCATACTCTCTCTCTCTCTCTCTGTCAAACACACAGTGAAAATTAGGTTATTTACTTTGACATTTAAGGCTTCCCTCACTCCTCTGCTGCAGCACGCCATCACTCCTTTGTCAACGACAGGCTTAGATGCAAATATGTTGAACTCATACCAACCTAGGCACATAATTTCATAAATTGAAATGAAAACTATATTACACATACCTATATTTTTTTTCTAAATTTTTAATTTAATTTCTAAGTATTTATCTCTCTTACTTAAATCCTTAATTTTGTTTTGTTAGTAGCGTTAACAAAAGAAAATTATATAAACTAATGGTATGATAAATTAAAATTAAATAATTTAATTAAAATAAAAAATACATGACATCGAATTAAAATAGAGGGAAAATATGCATATTTGAAAAATGATTTTGGCTAATATAAAATCGCTTGATTATATATTAAAATAGCTTGTTTAAGTGTTACACAAGGGTGTTAGACTCATGATAAAATCTCAAAAAAATATCATTTAAATTTTAAATCCTAAAATCATGAATTACTAAAAAAAATGTATTATTATAATAAGTCACAACAAAGTCAATACATTCGTATTTTTTGTAATTTTATTTAACTTTTATCTGGTTTTTGTCTAAATATTTTGAAAATGTATTATTTATAGCAATAAAAATATATAAAATAAAATCACCTCATATATATCATATACGACGAAATATAAATAAAAATAAAATATCTTATTTTCTTTGTTATCAAATCTAAAATGTTGATCAATAAATCAAAATAATGACCTAATCATGACTTTATAATGGGAAAGTCCTTGCATAGGGCTCAGGCTGACTACAAAGGATAAGGATTTCAATTGAACTAAGATTTCTAAAAGATTCTGAGGCAATAAAAAAGGGTTGAAAATTCGATTAAAAAAATTAAGATAATTCTGCTTATCAATTTTGTTTTTCAAAAGTTAGGTTCTAATACAGCCGCTATTGGGTCCCACATTATTGAATTCAATCTCTCTGCAAGAAAAACAAAGCCATCCTACGCCTCCCCTAACTTTTCGGTGGAAAAATATAAATTATATATATTATTCTATTAATTTATAGCTTATATATAATAAAAAAAATTGACAAAATGTGTTACTCTTCCCCTCTCAATTATACAACTCATTTCCCTTTTGCATGATATTTCTCATTTCTCAATTGTCAATGGTAAACTGTCTAAGGAATAATAACACCAGTTATGTTTACTAGGCATTAAACATCATAATATAAAAACTTTGGTGAGACATAGACTTTTTTTTTATACATAATTTTGTAAACAAAGATTGAATTTACTTACGATTAAAATATATGGTAAAATATTTCTTTTTTTAAGTGATTTTTTTATTGTCTATCCAATTTATTGAAATTTTACCCCGACTACATGTGGATATGATCTGCGTCGTGCATCTGACTATAGTAAATGAGTCTCTCAATGGGAATTTTTTATATATATTAATGCTCAAATTTAAGATCTTATTTAAATAATATTAAGTCACTTACTACTCGAATTAACCTCCGTTAATTCTTTCTAAATTATATTAATCACGAGACATAGACTTAAACCTAAAGACATGCTTGAACGAGATCTTGGGCTTAAATCTGGAGGAGGCCTTAGGCAACAAAATTCTGTGACTAAGCATTTAATACATCCTCATTTTCAAAACTTAAACTTAGACAGGATATCTGATTAGCCTAGCACAACTTATACCAACATCTTTGATTAGTCTAATACAACTTTTGCCAATTGGATAATGGTTTCCCCTCCTATTAATTTATTTTAATACAATAAATATCAGGTGATTTGAGTTTCCAGGGATCAATATAGTCAAAATATACATCTAGACTTAAATAACGCTTATAAAAATACTTATATATCATATATAATAAAATTCTCATATTAATAGTAAAATTTGAACAAATGACTTAATAAAATTTAAGTCAACTCTATACATCAAAACCCTAGACTCTCCTCAATGTAGAGTTTTGAAATCAATTTTCCTCAATTTGAAATATTGCTATTACATTTCTACATAAAAAAAAGTCCACCATAGGAAAACAAAAACACCAATATACTTCTAAATATTATATATAAAAAAAGAGGTACTTCTAAATTACTTATTGTAGTTATTAACTTATAGTAAAAGTGAATTTAAATAGCCTCATATTTTATAAGATTTAAAATTAATTAGATTTAAATAACTCAACTCCTAAAAAACTTAATGATGGTAGTTGCCTACTTTGCATTTTATTTGTAATTAATATATTTTAATTTTTCTATAATACTTTTTTTAATTAATATATACAGTTAACATAAATAATTTTTAAAAAATTATAAATTTAAGAAATAAAATAAATAAAATTTTATATTTAAAATTAAAATAAATATTTAAATAAATACTCCCCATATATATTTAGAAGCATATATATAAGTGTAATAATTTGGAAAAGGGAGGGTCATTCTCAAAAGGTCATAGCGTTCGGGCGTGTGGCATTGATATTGTACTTATTGGTATTTGAAACAAAGACGGACCAAAAAGAGGGTGAGACCCACCAATGCTTCTGTTATACATATTTTTTTATATCTTTTTGTTTCTTTAAAATACAAAAAAAAAATTGAGTTACATTCAAAAAATCATAAATGTAAATTTTAATTACGAATTAAATATTCAAATTTAAAATATAACTCTCAATTTATAATTAAGATTATGCTTATACCTGTTTGAATTGATATTTATAAATTATAGAGGGTACTTTTGAGAACTGAACTGCTAATAACTCCTTCTTGTCTTGTTTGCTTTGGAACTTAATGAACAAAAACTGTGGGGCCCGCGTCATTAGAATGAAGTAGGGCCCATAGAGGCTTCAATAATTAGTTGCGCGCGAAGGTGCACGTGTGGTGTCCTCACCTTGATGATCCTCCTAATTACTTCTCATCAAATTCTCCTAATTTCAACTACCCCTCATAATAATAATAATAATAATAATAATAATAATAATGTGTAACTTACCGTAAGCCCCATGCGTGGATGGAGCTACAGTAACAGCGACAGTTCAAAGGGGTTCATGGCGGGGGATACACACTCCGTATTATTGGGCCACGTCATCACTCTGGACACCAGCACGTGTTCATGGCAGCTTCAGGCCCCCCTTCTATTTATTACTAGATTTTGCCCCCCTTTTCCCATGTGTGTATTGTAATTTGTGAAGGATACGGAAGAATTCAACAAAAATACCCAATTTTTTTTTTGCATTTATTATATTATTTTCATTTTATGAACATTATTACTTTTTATTTAATAAATATTTTTAAAAAATACAACCACGTTAAAATGTCTTGCTTTATTATATGGGATTGATTAAATTAATGAAACCTGTTATGTTTAATCACAACCATGATATAAAAAATATAAGTGAAAAAATAATCAAAAGTTAAAAAACCACCACCCTCAAAACCTCCTTAAACGTAAGATTGTCCGTTCAACTATTTATAAAAAAATATAACGATGCGTGACTTATGGAAAAAAAAGTTACTGCCTTACAAAAAATATCATAACGAATAGATCGTAAGTATCTTTAAAATAAACATCTAATTAATATATCATAAAATAAAAAAAACATAGAAGACCTATATTAAAAAAATTAATTATATAATATTTATAAATAATAAAATATAATTCATTATATTTTATATTGATTCTATTATTAATGATGATATATGCAGTTGTGCATAGTTAAAAATAAAAATTAAGCATGTTTAAATTTTTTTTTATTAAAGATATGATCTAGATTTAAAAATTGAACTACATGCATATTTTATTTATAAAAAAATGTGACGCAGAAAATGAAAAAAAATTGATAAATATTTTATATTTTTTAAATATTTAAAAATTATTTTAAATTATATGTTAAGTGTCAAATGTTATTTAAATATTTAATATCTTGTAAATATTTGAGAAAAATTAAAATTAAAATTAAATGTAAAATATTAAATATTATTTTTTAAATTATATTAAATATAAAAATTTTGATATGGTAAAAATGATTAGTTTTAACAATAATTTTAATAGTTGTGACTTAATAATTAAAATATAAAATATTAAAAAAAATTGTGTTTCAATTTGTTGAAATTTTATGTATTTTAGCCAATTACTAATAGTGTTATAATAAGTTTATAACAAGAATATTTTAAATGAGATTTTATAATTTATATTATTCATTTCTACCTTGAATATATGACCTAATTAATTGGGATAATTTGACTTTAAATATAAAATTTTAATTTATTTAATTTATTTAATTTAATTTTTTTCTTACATTTCCCTCCTTAGTAATCAAAATTCTTCACTCTCCTAATCTCCTACATTTGATACATATATCAAAATAGGTATTTAACTAAAAGTGACACAAATTTTTATATAATTAATTTTATTAATTTTAATAAATTAATTTAGTATCTAATGAAGTACGTCTTTTAGAATTTTAGTCTTAAATGTATAAGTTTATTAATTAAAATAAATTAATAAAATCATATAAGTTGATTTTTTGTAAAATATATGTGCGCACACGAAGTTATAAACAGAATTTTGGGAGTATTTTTATTATTTATTTATAAAGTTATTATGCATGTGCATTTATTATTTTTTTATACCCATCATTATTAAATATATAATCTACCGTTCCTTCATTGCGATTGAGAAGATTTCTAAAAATAAATTTACATATAATTTTTAATTAATTCTAATCAATTTATTTGTATGAGAAATGACTATGAGAGCTCAAATAAAAATATTAATTATCTTAGAGTGAATGGCAACTGAATTATCTGACAATTTTAACTATAAGAAATAACAAAAAATGTATATGATTTGTTATTAATTTTTTTTAGTAA